>OX578141.1:17354236-18847094 GCA_951213105.1 Amaurobius ferox
ATATATATATATATATATATATATATATATATATGATATATATATATATATATATATATATATATATGATATATATATATATATATATATATATATATATGATATATATATATATATATATATATATATATATGATATATATATATATATATATATATATATAGATATATATATATATATATATATATATATATATGATATATATATATATATATATATATATATATATGATATATATATATATATATATATATATATATATATATATATGATATATATATATATATATATATGATATATATATATATATATATATGATATATATATATATATATATATGATATATATATATATATATATATATATATGATATATATATATATATATGATATATATATATATATATATATATATATATATATATATATATATATATATAATGTATCGGACGAACTTTTAATAATTACTTTAGTCATATGTGAAAGTGGTATAAAATCAAAAAGTTAAGTGTTGTTCCATGGGAAGGTGTATTGCGTAGAGTTTGGACTATGGCGTATTTATGTGTCTATATATATGTATATATATTTATAAGGTGATAATATTGTTTAAATGTCTTGTATCCAATATTTAAAAATAACTCTCTGACTGGAATGTCTTTGGAATTGAATATATCGATTTATGAGCATTAAACTATCACAAGTGAAGTAAATTCAAACATTAGGATTTTTATGGTGATAAAGAAGCCAATAGGTTTTGGTATCCAGAAAGGATTTTAATAATAATAACATGGATTTCAATAGTCTTGAATATATAGTTTTTAAAGTAATAATTAACCATAAGTGAAATGATTTCAAACATTAGTATATATATGGCGATGGAGTTGCCAATAGGTCTTGAGTCCATATTTAAAAATACAGACACTCTGACTAGTATTTCAAACATTAGTTTTGAATAGAAAGGGTTTAAAAGGATTAAATGACTAATTGTGAGGTAATTTTACACACAGGTTTTTATATGGAAATAATGCGGTTTATGGGTCTTATATCCATTTTTTAAAAAAATATCCTCTCAGACTGGGATTTCTTTAGTCTTAAGAATTTTGTATTTTAAATTATTTGTTATATTTTTACAGAATGCTTCATGGATAGTTTTAGCGTAGAAAAGTAAACTTTTAGATTTTACATGTTATTGAAATTGTATATGTATGTATTTTTGCGGATTTATAAAAGGTCATGAAGGAAATCGTGTAGGGAGTATCGGTTACCGGGAGCGTTTGCCATGGCGGAAAAAGCTTTAACCGGAGTGCTGGGGGTCGCAACTCCCCCCGGCCGGTACTTCTGTCACACATCTAGAATCTGTACGAGTACATTGCTACTTGTCCTTTTTGGGAATTTATATAGGAATACACATGTAAATATTGCAGCATAGCACTTTACAAGATGTATTATAAATTATTTTTTGCTTTTAGCTTTTTAATCTGTTCACTAAAATTGAAAATAAATTTTTCAAGTTTTATAATGTATAAATTAGATGATCGTACTAGCAGCTTAGCGCAGTTGATCACTGATGGTTTAATGGTATTTTGGACTTGGTGTTTGGTGACTATGGAGTATTACATGGGGGGATGGGTGACTTTCGTGTATTCTGGTGGTTTTTGAGGTCATGTCGAGCGTTTTTTCGGTGCATGAGGCTCCTGATTGCCTATTTTGATTTGTGAATCGTTTGAGTAAATCATTTTCGGATAACTAGATGTATACATATATAAAAAATTATAATAAAACAAAAAAAGACAAAAATTGCAAATACAAATATAATATATTAAGTATTTATTTGTACAAAAAAAGTAATAGATATTGTAAAAAGTATGGGATCGGCTTCTCCTGGAGTGATGATATATCGAATTTATAGGTTATAAGGTGGATGAGTTAGAAGATAAATTGTTGTAGTTACGATGATAATTGGATTGGAAGAGGTAAAGCTTTAGGGAGATACCGGAAGTGGTTAGATT
Source organism: Amaurobius ferox (assembly GCA_951213105.1). Classification (NCBI taxonomy): domain Eukaryota; kingdom Metazoa; phylum Arthropoda; class Arachnida; order Araneae; family Amaurobiidae; genus Amaurobius; species Amaurobius ferox. The sequence continues at coordinate 17,356,245 of OX578141.1, forward strand.
ATCATTGGCTTTGGCCGGGTTTGAATTTATTTTCGAACCGGTATGCGTTTCTTCTTAAACTTTTTTATGAAATGTACAATAATAAGAATTTAGCGACTGGCAACTTCGGGGTCTCTACCACGATTGCTCGGTCGTCAGATGCAAGGGGCGTAGGACGACCGTCATCCAGTTACCCTCTTGTGAATTCTATTAAAAACTACTTTAACGTTATTCATACAGGAGTTGCCGTACCTAAAAATAACGTGGTTGCTTTGAGTGTGCCTGTTTCTAATGTTATACAGTTTGATTCTAATATGGAATGTCCGGGCTCTACGTATCGCACTTATTATAAAAACTTTGGAAAATTTAAATACAGTAAATGTAGTTCAACAAAATGTATGTTGTGTCCTAAAGCAAACAAGATACAGATTTCCAATGTTGGAAAATATAAGAGTTTCTGTAAAACATATAATTGCGTGTACTCTATCACATGCGATATATGTGGAAAAGAGTATATAGGGCAAACTAAGAACTGCCTTAATATCAGAATAAATCTGCACCGTAGCATGATATATAAATGTATTAAAAATTCGGAAAGTGAGGTGTCTTTGGAAATAAAACACTTTGCTAATCACGGAGTTGAAGCAATGAAGGTTACTATTTTGGATATTGTGGTGGATACAAATTTAAGATTATGGTGGGAAAATACACATATAGCACAACATAGATCGGTTTATCCGTATGGTCTCAATACTGTTATGTACGGTAATAATTATAACAAGGAATATTATTCAAGCGTAAGGACGGACAGTATGGTGAAGCGGGACTTGGAAAGGTCCAGTCGTAAACAACGAGGAGGATGTAGGGGAAAAGTGTGCTTAAAAAGAACAGTGGATAAAATTGATAGGGTTTTGCGAGATATAGATGTTGGAAAAGATATTCCCGAGACATGGCTGAAGAATATGGCTTACGGAATTAGATTGAAGTTTGTTAACAGAGTTTGGTGTCATTACAGAAAAATATATGTAGAATGTACTGAAAGCGATCGGTCCAGATCCTTGTGTATAATGTTGGATTACATCAAATTTAGAGCCAGGATACATGGAATAGTTTTAGAGGATATTAAAATAAAAAAACATATTGACGAATATCTTATATTGAAATATATTAATAAAAGATACGATCTTATTCCTTTTAATAGAATTTTAAGACTAATGGCTCATACTTTACCAGTTAGGGACCTGAGGTTAAAAGTGGCTTTCAAATATGATAAACCTTTGGGGAGAAGGTTTTTTAATTATAATTTTATTGGTAGTAATTTACATACAGAGAGTTGTGTAAGTTGCAAATGTAATACATCGATATACAGAGACGTACATCATGGACATATTGTAACAGGAGATCTGGGTATAATAAAATCGAATATTAAAAAATACTTTGAATTGGGTACTAAATACCGATTTAAGAGTGACGTTTCCATTAAACGAGCAATGGAAATTGATATTACACATTATATTCAAAAAGCGGCAGTAAAATTCAGTTTGCCAACTGAGACATTTGAAGAATGGAAGGTCTTAGTGATAAATGAGTGCATTTCATGGTATCGCAGGAACGTACGGTGTAATACAATAGGAAGTGAGCTTAAATATAATAAAAAAGAGCTGGATGAAATACAAAGTATGTATGTAATTACGTACGTAGACAAGGTAACGTCGAATTTTGCAATGACTTGTAAATGGTACTATGTTAGTTTATTAAGACAAGCATACGAAGATCATAGTATGTACTCGTTGTTGAATCAAACTCAGTTGGAAATCAGTAACCGGATAAAAGCTTTGTACAAAAAATCTGGCATATGTGTGGGAAAAATTAGATATCCCTATTTAACGTTAATACCTAAGCTACATAAAAATCCAGTTAAATTCCGACCAGTAACCATCGGTTTTAAAACTTATTTAACAAGGGCCAATAAATTATTATTGGAACATTTAAAATTGGTATTACGGAAACTATATGACCAGGGTAGCTATTTTATAAAAAACAGCCTCGAAGTAGTTAAGAAACTGAAAGAATTGCCAAACATCGGTATATACAGGAGTTATGACTTTGCTGACCTTTTCAATAATATAGACATTAAGGATCTATATAGCATCCTAATAGAATCATACCATAGATGTGATTTGCAGCTATATATAGCAATTGGAAAGTACAAGGCTTTGGTGGAGTTGGTTTTATTCGAGACAGTTTTATACAATGGAGAAAACTTTTATAAACAAATTAAGGGTATCCCAATGGGGGGTAACTGTTCGTCAATTATGGCAGATATTTACCTAGATAGATATGAAAGGGGAACACATCTTTTAAATGAGATGTTATTCCTACGTTACGTGGATGATATCCTATGCGGATTCGAGGATATACAATGTTATCGTATTTACGATAAACGTAACACCTTTAATTTTGATATCAAATATTTGACGTCATGGACAACTAGTCTACACCGTAACATATTCAGAAATCTGATAGTAAATCAAATGAAACGACATAAGTTGTTGAATTTTACTAACAACGATAGATACAAGTGTGATTGCCGTTTTCTGGAGGAGGCTATCAAGGAGGGTTATCCTCCCGCTTTTCTGATAAGATTGGTTTCCAATTATAATGGTTTAACTGCAGCCGTAACCAGGAAGAGATATTTTGGAATGATAACAACATACGACTTTTCGGATATAGCCTAATGGCGGGAATTGTAATACGCAGAGGGTGACGTGTTTTTATGCCAAATTGAGGATCATAAATCAGATAGCTCAATATGGCTATACACCGGAATTTTATAGCTAGGGCTATTTTTATGTGGAAACATTATAAGCGTTATCCAGATTGTAAGTTCGTGATTATAAGGGTTTTCTGAAATATCGGACGAACTTTTAATAATTACTTTAGTCATATGTGAAAGTGGTATAAAATCAAAAAGTTAAGTGTTGTTCCATGGGAAGGTGTATTGCGTAGAGTTTGGACTATGGCGTATTTATGTGTCTATATATATGTATATATATTTATAAGGTGATAATATTGTTTAAATGTCTTGTATCCAATATTTAAAAATAACTCTCTGACTGGAATGTCTTTGGAATTGAATATATCGATTTATGAGCATTAAACTATCACAAGTGAAGTAAATTCAAACATTAGGATTTTTATGGTGATAAAGAAGCCAATAGGTTTTGGTATCCAGAAAGGATTTTAATAATAATAACATGGATTTCAATAGTCTTGAATATATAGTTTTTAAAGTAATAATTAACCATAAGTGAAATGATTTCAAACATTAGTATATATATGGCGATGGAGTTGCCAATAGGTCTTGAGTCCATATTTAAAAATACAGACACTCTGACTAGTATTTCAAACATTAGTTTTGAATAGAAAGGGTTTAAAAGGATTAAATGACTAATTGTGAGGTAATTTTACACACAGGTTTTTATATGGAAATAATGCGGTTTATGGGTCTTATATCCATTTTTTAAAAAAATATCCTCTCAGACTGGGATTTCTTTAGTCTTAAGAATTTTGTATTTTAAATTATTTGTTATATTTTTACAGAATGCTTCATGGATAGTTTTAGCGTAGAAAAGTAAACTTTTAGATTTTACATGTTATTGAAATTGTATATGTATGTATTTTTGCGGATTTATAAAAGGTCATGAAGGAAATCGTGTAGGGAGTATCGGTTACCGGGAGCGTTTGCCATGGCGGAAAAAGCTTTAACCGGAGTGCTGGGGGTCGCAACTCCCCCCGGCCGGTACTTCTGTCACACATCTAGAATCTGTACGAGTACATTGCTACTTGTCCTTTTTGGGAATTTATATAGGAATACACATGTAAATATTGCAGCATAGCGCTTTACAAGATGTATTATAAATTATTTTTTGCTTTTAGCTTTTTAATCTGTTCACTAAAATTGAAAATAAATTTTTCAAGTTTTATAATGTATAAATTAGATGATCGTACTAGCAGCTTAGCGCAGTTGATCACTGATGGTTTAATGGTATTTTGGACTTGGTGTTTGGTGACTATGGAGTATTACATGGGGGGATGGGTGACTTTCGTGTATTCTGGTGGTTTTTGAGGTCATGTCGAGCGTTTTTTCGGTGCATGAGGCTCCTGATTGCCTATTTTGATTTGTGAATCGTTTGAGTAAATCATTTTCGGATAACTAGATGTATACATATATAAAAAATTATAATAAAACAAAAAAAGACAAAAATTGCAAATACAAATATAATATATTAAGTATTTATTTGTACAAAAAAAGTAATAGATATTGTAAAAAGTATGGGATCGGCTTCTCCTGGAGTGATGATATATCGAATTTATAGGTTATAAGGTGGATGAGTTAGAAGATAAATTGTTGTAGTTACGATGATAATTGGATTGGAAGAGGTAAAGCTTTGGGGAGATACCGGAAGTGGTTAGATTATCATTGGCTTTGGCCGGGTTTGAATTTATTTTCGAACCGGTATGCGTTTCTTCTTAAACTTTTTTATGAAATGTACAATAATAAGAATTTAGCGACTGGCAACTTCGGGGTCTCTACCACGATTGCTCGGTCGTCAGATGCAAGGGGCGTAGGACGACCGTCATCCAGTTACCCTCTTGTGAATTCTATTAAAAACTACTTTAACGTTATTCATACAGGAGTTGCCGTACCTAAAAATAACGTGGTTGCTTTGAGTGTGCCTGTTTCTAATGTTATACAGTTTGATTCTAATATGGAATGTCCGGGCTCTACGTATCGCACTTATTATAAAAACTTTGGAAAATTTAAATACAGTAAATGTAGTTCAACAAAATGTATGTTGTGTCCTAAAGCAAACAAGATACAGATTTCCAATGTTGGAAAATATAAGAGTTTCTGTAAAACATATAATTGCGTGTACTCTATCACATGCGATATATGTGGAAAAGAGTATATAGGGCAAACTAAGAACTGCCTTAATATCAGAATAAATCTGCACCGTAGCATGATATATAAATGTATTAAAAATTCGGAAAGTGAGGTGTCTTTGGAAATAAGACACTTTGCTAATCACGGAGTTGAAGCAATGAAGGTTACTATTTTGGATATTGTGGTGGATACAAATTTAAGATTATGGTGGGAAAATACACATATAGCACAACATAGATCGGTTTATCCGTATGGTCTCAATACTGTTATGTACGGTAATAATTATAACAAGGAATATTATTCAAGCGTAAGGACGGACAGTATGGTGAAGCGGGACTTGGAAAGGTCCAGTCGTAAACAACGAGGAGGATGTAGGGGAAAAGTGTGCTTAAAAAGAACAGTGGATAAAATTGATAGGGTTTTGCGAGATATAGATGTTGGAAAAGATATTCCCGAGACATGGCTGAAGAATATGGCTTACGGAATTAGATTGAAGTTTGTTAACAGAGTTTGGTGTCATTACAGAAAAATATATGTAGAATGTACTGAAAGCGATCGGTCCAGATCCTTGTGTATAATGTTGGATTACATCAAATTTAGAGCCAGGATACATGGAATAGTTTTAGAGGATATTAAAATAAAAAAACATATTGACGAATATCTTATATTGAAATATATTAATAAAAGATACGATCTTATTCCTTTTAATAGAATTTTAAGACTAATGGCTCATACTTTACCAGTTAGGGACCTGAGGTTAAAAGTGGCTTTCAAATATGATAAACCTTTGGGGAGAAGGTTTTTTAATTATAATTTTATTGGTAGTAATTTACATACAGAGAGTTGTGTAAGTTGCAAATGTAATACATCGATATACAGAGACGTACATCATGGACATATTGTAACAGGAGATCTGGGTATAATAAAATCGAATATTAAAAAATACTTTGAATTGGGTACTAAATACCGATTTAAGAGTGACGTTTCCATTAAACGAGCAATGGAAATTGATATTACACATTATATTCAAAAAGCGGCAGTAAAATTCAGTTTGCCAACTGAGACATTTGAAGAATGGAAGGTCTTAGTGATAAATGAGTGCATTTCATGGTATCGCAGGAACGTACGGTGTAATACAATAGGAAGTGAGCTTAAATATAATAAAAAAGAGCTGGATGAAATACAAAGTATGTATGTAATTACGTACGTAGACAAGGTAACGTCGAATTTTGCAATGACTTGTAAATGGTACTATGTTAGTTTATTAAGACAAGCATACGAAGATCATAGTATGTACTCGTTGTTGAATCAAACTCAGTTGGAAATCAGTAACCGGATAAAAGCTTTGTACAAAAAATCTGGCATATGTGTGGGAAAAATTAGATATCCCTATTTAACGTTAATACCTAAGCTACATAAAAATCCAGTTAAATTCCGACCAGTAACCATCGGTTTTAAAACTTATTTAACAAGGGCCAATAAATTATTATTGGAACATTTAAAATTGGTATTACGGAAACTATATGACCAGGGCAGCTATTTTATAAAAAACAGCCTCGAAGTAGTTAAGAAACTGAAAGAATTGCCAAACATCGGTATATACAGGAGTTATGACTTTGCTGACCTTTTCAATAATATAGACATTAAGGATCTATATAGCATCCTAATAGAATCATACCATAGATGTGATTTGCAGCTATATATAGCAATTGGAAAGTACAAGGCTTTGGTGGAGTTGGTTTTATTCGAGACAGTTTTATACAATGGAGAAAACTTTTATAAACAAATTAAGGGTATCCCAATGGGGGGTAACTGTTCGTCAATTATGGCAGATATTTACCTAGATAGATATGAAAGGGGAACACATCTTTTAAATGAGATGTTATTCCTACGTTACGTGGATGATATCCTATGCGGATTCGAGGATAGTGGTTATACAATGAAGTTTGACTTTTATCCTCCATGTTTAACTTTAATAGAAACACCATGCAATGAGGATGAAAGTCTGGATTTTTTAGATCTCACTATAATGAAGCCTGCCACTATACAATGTTATCGTATTTACGATAAACGTAACACCTTTAATTTTGATATCAAATATTTGACGTCATGGACAACTAGTCTACACCGTAACATATTCAGAAATCTGATAGTAAATCAAATGAAACGACATAAGTTGTTGAATTTTACTAACAACGATAGATACAAGTGTGATTGCCGTTTTCTGGAGGAGGCTATCAAGGAGGGTTATCCTCCCGCTTTTCTGATAAGATTGGTTTCCAATTATAATGGTTTAACTGCAGCCGTAACCAGGAAGAGATATTTTGGAATGATAACAACATACGACTTTTCGGATATAGCCTAATGGCGGGAATTGTAATACGCAGAGGGTGACGTGTTTTTATGCCAAATTGAGGATCATAAATCAGATAGCTCAATATGGCTATACACCGGAATTTTATAGCTAGGGCTATTTTTATGTGGAAACATTATAAGCGTTATCCAGATTGTAAGTTCGTGATTATAAGGGTTTTCTGAAATATCGGACGAACTTTTAATAATTACTTTAGTCATATGTGAAAGTGGTATAAAATCAAAAAGTTAAGTGTTGTTCCATGGGAAGGTGTATTGCGTAGAGTTTGGACTATGGCGTATTTATGTGTCTATATATATGTATATATATTTATAAGGTGATAATATTGTTTAAATGTCTTGTATCCAATATTTAAAAATAACTCTCTGACTGGAATGTCTTTGGAATTGAATATATCGATTTATGAGCATTAAACTATCACAAGTGAAGTAAATTCAAACATTAGGATTTTTATGGTGATAAAGAAGCCAATAGGTTTTGGTATCCAGAAAGGATTTTAATAATAATAACATGGATTTCAATAGTCTTGAATATATAGTTTTTAAAGTAATAATTAACCATAAGTGAAATGATTTCAAACATTAGTATATATATGGCGATGGAGTTGCCAATAGGTCTTGAGTCCATATTTAAAAATACAGACACTCTGACTAGTATTTCAAACATTAGTTTTGAATAGAAAGGGTTTAAAAGGATTAAATGACTAATTGTGAGGTAATTTTACACACAGGTTTTTATATGGAAATAATGCGGTTTATGGGTCTTATATCCATTTTTTAAAAAAATATCCTCTCAGACTGGGATTTCTTTAGTCTTAAGAATTTTGTATTTTAAATTATTTGTTATATTTTTACAGAATGCTTCATGGATAGTTTTAGCGTAGAAAAGTAAACTTTTAGATTTTACATGTTATTGAAATTGTATATGTATGTATTTTTGCGGATTTATAAAAGGTCATGAAGGAAATCGTGTAGGGAGTATCGGTTACCGGGAGCGTTTGCCATGGCGGAAAAAGCTTTAACCGGAGTGCTGGGGGTCGCAACTCCCCCCGGCCGGTACTTCTGTCACACATCTAGAATCTGTACGAGTACATTGCTACTTGTCCTTTTTGGGAATTTATATAGGAATACACATGTAAATATTGCAGCATAGCGCTTTACAAGATGTATTATAAATTATTTTTTGCTTTTAGCTTTTTAATCTGTTCACTAAAATTGAAAATAAATTTTTCAAGTTTTATAATGTATAAATTAGATGATCGTACTAGCAGCTTAGCGCAGTTGATCACTGATGGTTTAATGGTATTTTGGACTTGGTGTTTGGTGACTATGGAGTATTACATGGGGGGATGGGTGACTTTCGTGTATTCTGGTGGTTTTTGAGGTCATGTCGAGCGTTTTTTCGGTGCATGAGGCTCCTGATTGCCTATTTTGATTTGTGAATCGTTTGAGTAAATCATTTTCGGATAACTAGATGTATACATATATAAAAAATTATAATAAAACAAAAAAAGACAAAAATTGCAAATACAAATATAATATATTAAGTATTTATTTGTACAAAAAAAGTAATAGATATTGTAAAAAGTATGGGATCGGCTTCTCCTGGAGTGATGATATATCGAATTTATAGGTTATAAGGTGGATGAGTTAGAAGATAAATTGTTGTAGTTACGATGATAATTGGATTGGAAGAGGTAAAGCTTTGGGGAGATACCGGAAGTGGTTAGATTATCATTGGCTTTGGCCGGGTTTGAATTTATTTTCGAACCGGTATGCGTTTCTTCTTAAACTTTTTTATGAAATGTACAATAATAAGAATTTAGCGACTGGCAACTTCGGGGTCTCTACCACGATTGCTCGGTCGTCAGATGCAAGGGGCGTAGGACGACCGTCATCCAGTTACCCTCTTGTGAATTCTATTAAAAACTACTTTAACGTTATTCATACAGGAGTTGCCGTACCTAAAAATAACGTGGTTGCTTTGAGTGTGCCTGTTTCTAATGTTATACAGTTTGATTCTAATATGGAATGTCCGGGCTCTACGTATCGCACTTATTATAAAAACTTTGGAAAATTTAAATACAGTAAATGTAGTTCAACAAAATGTATGTTGTGTCCTAAAGCAAACAAGATACAGATTTCCAATGTTGGAAAATATAAGAGTTTCTGTAAAACATATAATTGCGTGTACTCTATCACATGCGATATATGTGGAAAAGAGTATATAGGGCAAACTAAGAACTGCCTTAATATCAGAATAAATCTGCACCGTAGCATGATATATAAATGTATTAAAAATTCGGAAAGTGAGGTGTCTTTGGAAATAAAACACTTTGCTAATCACGGAGTTGAAGCAATGAAGGTTACTATTTTGGATATTGTGGTGGATACAAATTTAAGATTATGGTGGGAAAATACACATATAGCACAACATAGATCGGTTTATCCGTATGGTCTCAATACTGTTATGTACGGTAATAATTATAACAAGGAATATTATTCAAGCGTAAGGACGGACAGTATGGTGAAGCGGGACTTGGAAAGGTCCAGTCGTAAACAACGAGGAGGATGTAGGGGAAAAGTGTGCTTAAAAAGAACAGTGGATAAAATTGATAGGGTTTTGCGAGATATAGATGTTGGAAAAGATATTCCCGAGACATGGCTGAAGAATATGGCTTACGGAATTAGATTGAAGTTTGTTAACAGAGTTTGGTGTCATTACAGAAAAATATATGTAGAATGTACTGAAAGCGATCGGTCCAGATCCTTGTGTATAATGTTGGATTACATCAAATTTAGAGCCAGGATACATGGAATAGTTTTAGAGGATATTAAAATAAAAAAACATATTGACGAATATCTTATATTGAAATATATTAATAAAAGATACGATCTTATTCCTTTTAATAGAATTTTAAGACTAATGGCTCATACTTTACCAGTTAGGGACCTGAGGTTAAAAGTGGCTTTCAAATATGATAAACCTTTGGGGAGAAGGTTTTTTAATTATAATTTTATTGGTAGTAATTTACATACAGAGAGTTGTGTAAGTTGCAAATGTAATACATCGATATACAGAGACGTACATCATGGACATATTGTAACAGGAGATCTGGGTATAATAAAATCGAATATTAAAAAATACTTTGAATTGGGTACTAAATACCGATTTAAGAGTGACGTTTCCATTAAACGAGCAATGGAAATTGATATTACACATTATATTCAAAAAGCGGCAGTAAAATTCAGTTTGCCAACTGAGACATTTGAAGAATGGAAGGTCTTAGTGATAAATGAGTGCATTTCATGGTATCGCAGGAACGTACGGTGTAATACAATAGGAAGTGAGCTTAAATATAATAAAAAAGAGCTGGATGAAATACAAAGTATGTATGTAATTACGTACGTAGACAAGGTAACGTCGAATTTTGCAATGACTTGTAAATGGTACTATGTTAGTTTATTAAGACAAGCATACGAAGATCATAGTATGTACTCGTTGTTGAATCAAACTCAGTTGGAAATCAGTAACCGGATAAAAGCTTTGTACAAAAAATCTGGCATATGTGTGGGAAAAATTAGATATCCCTATTTAACGTTAATACCTAAGCTACATAAAAATCCAGTTAAATTCCGACCAGTAACCATCGGTTTTAAAACTTATTTAACAAGGGCCAATAAATTATTATTGGAACATTTAAAATTGGTATTACGGAAACTATATGACCAGGGTAGCTATTTTATAAAAAACAGCCTCGAAGTAGTTAAGAAACTGAAAGAATTGCCAAACATCGGTATATACAGGAGTTATGACTTTGCTGACCTTTTCAATAATATAGACATTAAGGATCTATATAGCATCCTAATAGAATCATACCATAGATGTGATTTGCAGCTATATATAGCAATTGGAAAGTACAAGGCTTTGGTGGAGTTGGTTTTATTCGAGACAGTTTTATACAATGGAGAAAACTTTTATAAACAAATTAAGGGTATCCCAATGGGGGGTAACTGTTCGTCAATTATGGCAGATATTTACCTAGATAGATATGAAAGGGGAACACATCTTTTAAATGAGATGTTATTCCTACGTTACGTGGATGATATCCTATGCGGATTCGAGGATAGTGGTTATACAATGAAGTTTGACTTTTATCCTCCATGTTTAACTTTAATAGAAACACCATGCAATGAGGATGAAAGTCTGGATTTTTTAGATCTCACTATAATGAAGCCTGCCACTATACAATGTTATCGTATTTACGATAAACGTAACACCTTTAATTTTGATATCAAATATTTGACGTCATGGACAACTAGTCTACACCGTAACATATTCAGAAATCTGATAGTAAATCAAATGAAACGACATAAGTTGTTGAATTTTACTAACAACGATAGATACAAGTGTGATTGCCGTTTTCTGGAGGAGGCTATCAAGGAGGGTTATCCTCCCGCTTTTCTGATAAGATTGGTTTCCAATTATAATGGTTTAACTGCAGCCGTAACCAGGAAGAGATATTTTGGAATGATAACAACATACGACTTTTCGGATATAGCCTAATGGCGGGAATTGTAATACGCAGAGGGTGACGTGTTTTTATGCCAAATTGAGGATCATAAATCAGATAGCTCAATATGGCTATACACCGGAATTTTATAGCTAGGGCTATTTTTATGTGGAAACATTATAAGCGTTATCCAGATTGTAAGTTCGTGATTATAAGGGTTTTCTGAAATATCGGACGAACTTTTAATAATTACTTTAGTCATATGTGAAAGTGGTATAAAATCAAAAAGTTAAGTGTTGTTCCATGGGAAGGTGTATTGCGTAGAGTTTGGACTATGGCGTATTTATGTGTCTATATATATGTATATATATTTATAAGGTGATAATATTGTTTAAATGTCTTGTATCCAATATTTAAAAATAACTCTCTGACTGGAATGTCTTTGGAATTGAATATATCGATTTATGAGCATTAAACTATCACAAGTGAAGTAAATTCAAACATTAGGATTTTTATGGTGATAAAGAAGCCAATAGGTTTTGGTATCCAGAAAGGATTTTAATAATAATAACATGGATTTCAATAGTCTTGAATATATAGTTTTTAAAGTAATAATTAACCATAAGTGAAATGATTTCAAACATTAGTATATATATGGCGATGGAGTTGCCAATAGGTCTTGAGTCCATATTTAAAAATACAGACACTCTGACTAGTATTTCAAACATTAGTTTTGAATAGAAAGGGTTTAAAAGGATTAAATGACTAATTGTGAGGTAATTTTACACACAGGTTTTTATATGGAAATAATGCGGTTTATGGGTCTTATATCCATTTTTTAAAAAAAATATCCTCTCAGACTGGGATTTCTTTAGTCTTAAGAATTTTGTATTTTAAATTATTTGTTATATTTTTACAGAATGCTTCATGGATAGTTTTAGCGTAGAAAAGTAAACTTTTAGATTTTACATGTTATTGAAATTGTATATGTATGTATTTTTGCGGATTTATAAAAGGTCATGAAGGAAATCGTGTAGGGAGTATCGGTTACCGGGAGCGTTTGCCATGGCGGAAAAAGCTTTAACCGGAGTGCTGGGGGTCGCAACTCCCCCCGGCCGGTACTTCTGTCACACATCTAGAATCTGTACGAGTACATTGCTACTTGTCCTTTTTGGGAATTTATATAGGAATACACATGTAAATATTGCAGCATAGCGCTTTACAAGATGTATTATAAATTATTTTTTGCTTTTAGCTTTTTAATCTGTTCACTAAAATTGAAAATAAATTTTTCAAGTTTTATAATGTATAAATTAGATGATCGTACTAGCAGCTTAGCGCAGTTGATCACTGATGGTTTAATGGTATTTTGGACTTGGTGTTTGGTGACTATGGAGTATTACATGGGGGGATGGGTGACTTTCGTGTATTCTGGTGGTTTTTGAGGTCATGTCGAGCGTTTTTTCGGTGCATGAGGCTCCTGATTGCCTATTTTGATTTGTGAATCGTTTGAGTAAATCATTTTCGGATAACTAGATGTATACATATATAAAAAATTATAATAAAACAAAAAAAGACAAAAATTGCAAATACAAATATAATATATTAAGTATTTATTTGTACAAAAAAAGTAATAGATATTGTAAAAAGTATGGGATCGGCTTCTCCTGGAGTGATGATATATCGAATTTATAGGTTATAAGGTGGATGAGTTAGAAGATAAATTGTTGTAGTTACGATGATAATTGGATTGGAAGAGGTAAAGCTTTGGGGAGATACCGGAAGTGGTTAGATTATCATTGGCTTTGGCCGGGTTTGAATTTATTTTCGAACCGGTATGCGTTTCTTCTTAAACTTTTTTATGAAATGTACAATAATAAGAATTTAGCGACTGGCAACTTCGGGGTCTCTACCACGATTGCTCGGTCGTCAGATGCAAGGGGCGTAGGACGACCGTCATCCAGTTACCCTCTTGTGAATTCTATTAAAAACTACTTTAACGTTATTCATACAGGAGTTGCCGTACCTAAAAATAACGTGGTTGCTTTGAGTGTGCCTGTTTCTAATGTTATACAGTTTGATTCTAATATGGAATGTCCGGGCTCTACGTATCGCACTTATTATAAAAACTTTGGAAAATTTAAATACAGTAAATGTAGTTCAACAAAATGTATGTTGTGTCCTAAAGCAAACAAGATACAGATTTCCAATGTTGGAAAATATAAGAGTTTCTGTAAAACATATAATTGCGTGTACTCTATCACATGCGATATATGTGGAAAAGAGTATATAGGGCAAACTAAGAACTGCCTTAATATCAGAATAAATCTGCACCGTAGCATGATATATAAATGTATTAAAAATTCGGAAAGTGAGGTGTCTTTGGAAATAAAACACTTTGCTAATCACGGAGTTGAAGCAATGAAGGTTACTATTTTGGATATTGTGGTGGATACAAATTTAAGATTATGGTGGGAAAATACACATATAGCACAACATAGATCGGTTTATCCGTATGGTCTCAATACTGTTATGTACGGTAATAATTATAACAAGGAATATTATTCAAGCGTAAGGACGGACAGTATGGTGAAGCGGGACTTGGAAAGGTCCAGTCGTAAACAACGAGGAGGATGTAGGGGAAAAGTGTGCTTAAAAAGAACAGTGGATAAAATTGATAGGGTTTTGCGAGATATAGATGTTGGAAAAGATATTCCCGAGACATGGCTGAAGAATATGGCTTACGGAATTAGATTGAAGTTTGTTAACAGAGTTTGGTGTCATTACAGAAAAATATATGTAGAATGTACTGAAAGCGATCGGTCCAGATCCTTGTGTATAATGTTGGATTACATCAAATTTAGAGCCAGGATACATGGAATAGTTTTAGAGGATATTAAAATAAAAAAACATATTGACGAATATCTTATATTGAAATATATTAATAAAAGATACGATCTTATTCCTTTTAATAGAATTTTAAGACTAATGGCTCATACTTTACCAGTTAGGGACCTGAGGTTAAAAGTGGCTTTCAAATATGATAAACCTTTGGGGAGAAGGTTTTTTAATTATAATTTTATTGGTAGTAATTTACATACAGAGAGTTGTGTAAGTTGCAAATGTAATACATCGATATACAGAGACGTACATCATGGACATATTGTAACAGGAGATCTGGGTATAATAAAATCGAATATTAAAAAATACTTTGAATTGGGTACTAAATACCGATTTAAGAGTGACGTTTCCATTAAACGAGCAATGGAAATTGATATTACACATTATATTCAAAAAGCGGCAGTAAAATTCAGTTTGCCAACTGAGACATTTGAAGAATGGAAGGTCTTAGTGATAAATGAGTGCATTTCATGGTATCGCAGGAACGTACGGTGTAATACAATAGGAAGTGAGCTTAAATATAATAAAAAAGAGCTGGATGAAATACAAAGTATGTATGTAATTACGTACGTAGACAAGGTAACGTCGAATTTTGCAATGACTTGTAAATGGTACTATGTTAGTTTATTAAGACAAGCATACGAAGATCATAGTATGTACTCGTTGTTGAATCAAACTCAGTTGGAAATCAGTAACCGGATAAAAGCTTTGTACAAAAAATCTGGCATATGTGTGGGAAAAATTAGATATCCCTATTTAACGTTAATACCTAAGCTACATAAAAATCCAGTTAAATTCCGACCAGTAACCATCGGTTTTAAAACTTATTTAACAAGGGCCAATAAATTATTATTGGAACATTTAAAATTGGTATTACGGAAACTATATGACCAGGGTAGCTATTTTATAAAAAACAGCCTCGAAGTAGTTAAGAAACTGAAAGAATTGCCAAACATCGGTATATACAGGAGTTATGACTTTGCTGACCTTTTCAATAATATAGACATTAAGGATCTATATAGCATCCTAATAGAATCATACCATAGATGTGATTTGCAGCTATATATAGCAATTGGAAAGTACAAGGCTTTGGTGGAGTTGGTTTTATTCGAGACAGTTTTATACAATGGAGAAAACTTTTATAAACAAATTAAGGGTATCCCAATGGGGGGTAACTGTTCGTCAATTATGGCAGATATTTACCTAGATAGATATGAAAGGGGAACACATCTTTTAAATGAGATGTTATTCCTACGTTACGTGGATGATATCCTATGCGGATTCGAGGATAGTGGTTATACAATGAAGTTTGACTTTTATCCTCCATGTTTAACTTTAATAGAAACACCATGCAATGAGGATGAAAGTCTGGATTTTTTAGATCTCACTATAATGAAGCCTGCCACTATACAATGTTATCGTATTTACGATAAACGTAACACCTTTAATTTTGATATCAAATATTTGACGTCATGGACAACTAGTCTACACCGTAACATATTCAGAAATCTGATAGTAAATCAAATGAAACGACATAAGTTGTTGAATTTTACTAACAACGATAGATACAAGTGTGATTGCCGTTTTCTGGAGGAGGCTATCAAGGAGGGTTATCCTCCCGCTTTTCTGATAAGATTGGTTTCCAATTATAATGGTTTAACTGCAGCCGTAACCAGGAAGAGATATTTTGGAATGATAACAACATACGACTTTTCGGATATAGCCTAATGGCGGGAATTGTAATACGCAGAGGGTGACGTGTTTTTATGCCAAATTGAGGATCATAAATCAGATAGCTCAATATGGCTATACACCGGAATTTTATAGCTAGGGCTATTTTTATGTGGAAACATTATAAGCGTTATCCAGATTGTAAGTTCGTGATTATAAGGGTTTTCTGAAATATCGGACGAACTTTTAATAATTACTTTAGTCATATGTGAAAGTGGTATAAAATCAAAAAGTTAAGTGTTGTTCCATGGGAAGGTGTATTGCGTAGAGTTTGGACTATGGCGTATTTATGTGTCTATATATATGTATATATATTTATAAGGTGATAATATTGTTTAAATGTCTTGTATCCAATATTTAAAAATAACTCTCTGACTGGAATGTCTTTGGAATTGAATATATCGATTTATGAGCATTAAACTATCACAAGTGAAGTAAATTCAAACATTAGGATTTTTATGGTGATAAAGAAGCCAATAGGTTTTGGTATCCAGAAAGGATTTTAATAATAATAACATGGATTTCAATAGTCTTGAATATATAGTTTTTAAAGTAATAATTAACCATAAGTGAAATGATTTCAAACATTAGTATATATATGGCGATGGAGTTGCCAATAGGTCTTGAGTCCATATTTAAAAATACAGACACTCTGACTAGTATTTCAAACATTAGTTTTGAATAGAAAGGGTTTAAAAGGATTAAATGACTAATTGTGAGGTAATTTTACACACAGGTTTTTATATGGAAATAATGCGGTTTATGGGTCTTATATCCATTTTTTAAAAAAAATATCCTCTCAGACTGGGATTTCTTTAGTCTTAAGAATTTTGTATTTTAAATTATTTGTTATATTTTTACAGAATGCTTCATGGATAGTTTTAGCGTAGAAAAGTAAACTTTTAGATTTTACATGTTATTGAAATTGTATATGTATGTATTTTTGCGGATTTATAAAAGGTCATGAAGGAAATCGTGTAGGGAGTATCGGTTACCGGGAGCGTTTGCCATGGCGGAAAAAGCTTTAACCGGAGTGCTGGGGGTCGCAACTCCCCCCGGCCGGTACTTCTGTCACACATCTAGAATCTGTACGAGTACATTGCTACTTGTCCTTTTTGGGAATTTATATAGGAATACACATGTAAATATTGCAGCATAGCGCTTTACAAGATGTATTATAAATTATTTTTTGCTTTTAGCTTTTTAATCTGTTCACTAAAATTGAAAATAAATTTTTCAAGTTTTATAATGTATAAATTAGATGATCGTACTAGCAGCTTAGCGCAGTTGATCACTGATGGTTTAATGGTATTTTGGACTTGGTGTTTGGTGACTATGGAGTATTACATGGGGGGATGGGTGACTTTCGTGTATTCTGGTGGTTTTTGAGGTCATGTCGAGCGTTTTTTCGGTGCATGAGGCTCCTGATTGCCTATTTTGATTTGTGAATCGTTTGAGTAAATCATTTTCGGATAACTAGATGTATACATATATAAAAAATTATAATAAAACAAAAAAAGACAAAAATTGCAAATACAAATATAATATATTAAGTATTTATTTGTACAAAAAAAGTAATAGATATTGTAAAAAGTATGGGATCGGCTTCTCCTGGAGTGATGATATATCGAATTTATAGGTTATAAGGTGGATGAGTTAGAAGATAAATTGTTGTAGTTACGATGATAATTGGATTGGAAGAGGTAAAGCTTTGGGGAGATACCGGAAGTGGTTAGATTATCATTGGCTTTGGCCGGGTTTGAATTTATTTTCGAACCGGTATGCGTTTCTTCTTAAACTTTTTTATGAAATGTACAATAATAAGAATTTAGCGACTGGCAACTTCGGGGTCTCTACCACGATTGCTCGGTCGTCAGATGCAAGGGGCGTAGGACGACCGTCATCCAGTTACCCTCTTGTGAATTCTATTAAAAACTACTTTAACGTTATTCATACAGGAGTTGCCGTACCTAAAAATAACGTGGTTGCTTTGAGTGTGCCTGTTTCTAATGTTATACAGTTTGATTCTAATATGGAATGTCCGGGCTCTACGTATCGCACTTATTATAAAAACTTTGGAAAATTTAAATACAGTAAATGTAGTTCAACAAAATGTATGTTGTGTCCTAAAGCAAACAAGATACAGATTTCCAATGTTGGAAAATATAAGAGTTTCTGTAAAACATATAATTGCGTGTACTCTATCACATGCGATATATGTGGAAAAGAGTATATAGGGCAAACTAAGAACTGCCTTAATATCAGAATAAATCTGCACCGTAGCATGATATATAAATGTATTAAAAATTCGGAAAGTGAGGTGTCTTTGGAAATAAAACACTTTGCTAATCACGGAGTTGAAGCAATGAAGGTTACTATTTTGGATATTGTGGTGGATACAAATTTAAGATTATGGTGGGAAAATACACATATAGCACAACATAGATCGGTTTATCCGTATGGTCTCAATACTGTTATGTACGGTAATAATTATAACAAGGAATATTATTCAAGCGTAAGGACGGACAGTATGGTGAAGCGGGACTTGGAAAGGTCCAGTCGTAAACAACGAGGAGGATGTAGGGGAAAAGTGTGCTTAAAAAGAACAGTGGATAAAATTGATAGGGTTTTGCGAGATATAGATGTTGGAAAAGATATTCCCGAGACATGGCTGAAGAATATGGCTTACGGAATTAGATTGAAGTTTGTTAACAGAGTTTGGTGTCATTACAGAAAAATATATGTAGAATGTACTGAAAGCGATCGGTCCAGATCCTTGTGTATAATGTTGGATTACATCAAATTTAGAGCCAGGATACATGGAATAGTTTTAGAGGATATTAAAATAAAAAAACATATTGACGAATATCTTATATTGAAATATATTAATAAAAGATACGATCTTATTCCTTTTAATAGAATTTTAAGACTAATGGCTCATACTTTACCAGTTAGGGACCTGAGGTTAAAAGTGGCTTTCAAATATGATAAACCTTTGGGGAGAAGGTTTTTTAATTATAATTTTATTGGTAGTAATTTACATACAGAGAGTTGTGTAAGTTGCAAATGTAATACATCGATATACAGAGACGTACATCATGGACATATTGTAACAGGAGATCTGGGTATAATAAAATCGAATATTAAAAAATACTTTGAATTGGGTACTAAATACCGATTTAAGAGTGACGTTTCCATTAAACGAGCAATGGAAATTGATATTACACATTATATTCAAAAAGCGGCAGTAAAATTCAGTTTGCCAACTGAGACATTTGAAGAATGGAAGGTCTTAGTGATAAATGAGTGCATTTCATGGTATCGCAGGAACGTACGGTGTAATACAATAGGAAGTGAGCTTAAATATAATAAAAAAGAGCTGGATGAAATACAAAGTATGTATGTAATTACGTACGTAGACAAGGTAACGTCGAATTTTGCAATGACTTGTAAATGGTACTATGTTAGTTTATTAAGACAAGCATACGAAGATCATAGTATGTACTCGTTGTTGAATCAAACTCAGTTGGAAATCAGTAACCGGATAAAAGCTTTGTACAAAAAATCTGGCATATGTGTGGGAAAAATTAGATATCCCTATTTAACGTTAATACCTAAGCTACATAAAAATCCAGTTAAATTCCGACCAGTAACCATCGGTTTTAAAACTTATTTAACAAGGGCCAATAAATTATTATTGGAACATTTAAAATTGGTATTACGGAAACTATATGACCAGGGTAGCTATTTTATAAAAAACAGCCTCGAAGTAGTTAAGAAACTGAAAGAATTGCCAAACATCGGTATATACAGGAGTTATGACTTTGCTGACCTTTTCAATAATATAGACATTAAGGATCTATATAGCATCCTAATAGAATCATACCATAGATGTGATTTGCAGCTATATATAGCAATTGGAAAGTACAAGGCTTTGGTGGAGTTGGTTTTATTCGAGACAGTTTTATACAATGGAGAAAACTTTTATAAACAAATTAAGGGTATCCCAATGGGGGGTAACTGTTCGTCAATTATGGCAGATATTTACCTAGATAGATATGAAAGGGGAACACATCTTTTAAATGAGATGTTATTCCTACGTTACGTGGATGATATCCTATGCGGATTCGAGGATAGTGGTTATACAATGAAGTTTGACTTTTATCCTCCATGTTTAACTTTAATAGAAACACCATGCAATGAGGATGAAAGTCTGGATTTTTTAGATCTCACTATAATGAAGCCTGCCACTATACAATGTTATCGTATTTACGATAAACGTAACACCTTTAATTTTGATATCAAATATTTGACGTCATGGACAACTAGTCTACACCGTAACATATTCAGAAATCTGATAGTAAATCAAATGAAACGACATAAGTTGTTGAATTTTACTAACAACGATAGATACAAGTGTGATTGCCGTTTTCTGGAGGAGGCTATCAAGGAGGGTTATCCTCCCGCTTTTCTGATAAGATTGGTTTCCAATTATAATGGTTTAACTGCAGCCGTAACCAGGAAGAGATATTTTGGAATGATAACAACATACGACTTTTCGGATATAGCCTAATGGCGGGAATTGTAATACGCAGAGGGTGACGTGTTTTTATGCCAAATTGAGGATCATAAATCAGATAGCTCAATATGGCTATACACCGGAATTTTATAGCTAGGGCTATTTTTATGTGGAAACATTATAAGCGTTATCCAGATTGTAAGTTCGTGATTATAAGGGTTTTCTGAAATATCGGACGAACTTTTAATAATTACTTTAGTCATATGTGAAAGTGGTATAAAATCAAAAAGTTAAGTGTTGTTCCATGGGAAGGTGTATTGCGTAGAGTTTGGACTATGGCGTATTTATGTGTCTATATATATGTATATATATTTATAAGGTGATAATATTGTTTAAATGTCTTGTATCCAATATTTAAAAATAACTCTCTGACTGGAATGTCTTTGGAATTGAATATATCGATTTATGAGCATTAAACTATCACAAGTGAAGTAAATTCAAACATTAGGATTTTTATGGTGATAAAGAAGCCAATAGGTTTTGGTATCCAGAAAGGATTTTAATAATAATAACATGGATTTCAATAGTCTTGAATATATAGTTTTTAAAGTAATAATTAACCATAAGTGAAATGATTTCAAACATTAGTATATATATGGCGATGGAGTTGCCAATAGGTCTTGAGTCCATATTTAAAAATACAGACACTCTGACTAGTATTTCAAACATTAGTTTTGAATAGAAAGGGTTTAAAAGGATTAAATGACTAATTGTGAGGTAATTTTACACACAGGTTTTTATATGGAAATAATGCGGTTTATGGGTCTTATATCCATTTTTTAAAAAAAATATCCTCTCAGACTGGGATTTCTTTAGTCTTAAGAATTTTGTATTTTAAATTATTTGTTATATTTTTACAGAATGCTTCATGGATAGTTTTAGCGTAGAAAAGTAAACTTTTAGATTTTACATGTTATTGAAATTGTATATGTATGTATTTTTGCGGATTTATAAAAGGTCATGAAGGAAATCGTGTAGGGAGTATCGGTTACCGGGAGCGTTTGCCATGGCGGAAAAAGCTTTAACCGGAGTGCTGGGGGTCGCAACTCCCCCCGGCCGGTACTTCTGTCACACATCTAGAATCTGTACGAGTACATTGCTACTTGTCCTTTTTGGGAATTTATATAGGAATACACATGTAAATATTGCAGCATAGCGCTTTACAAGATGTATTATAAATTATTTTTTGCTTTTAGCTTTTTAATCTGTTCACTAAAATTGAAAATAAATTTTTCAAGTTTTATAATGTATAAATTAGATGATCGTACTAGCAGCTTAGCGCAGTTGATCACTGATGGTTTAATGGTATTTTGGACTTGGTGTTTGGTGACTATGGAGTATTACATGGGGGGATGGGTGACTTTCGTGTATTCTGGTGGTTTTTGAGGTCATGTCGAGCGTTTTTTCGGTGCATGAGGCTCCTGATTGCCTATTTTGATTTGTGAATCGTTTGAGTAAATCATTTTCGGATAACTAGATGTATACATATATAAAAAATTATAATAAAACAAAAAAAGACAAAAATTGCAAATACAAATATAATATATTAAGTATTTATTTGTACAAAAAAAGTAATAGATATTGTAAAAAGTATGGGATCGGCTTCTCCTGGAGTGATGATATATCGAATTTATAGGTTATAAGGTGGATGAGTTAGAAGATAAATTGTTGTAGTTACGATGATAATTGGATTGGAAGAGGTAAAGCTTTGGGGAGATACCGGAAGTGGTTAGATTATCATTGGCTTTGGCCGGGTTTGAATTTATTTTCGAACCGGTATGCGTTTCTTCTTAAACTTTTTTATGAAATGTACAATAATAAGAATTTAGCGACTGGCAACTTCGGGGTCTCTACCACGATTGCTCGGTCGTCAGATGCAAGGGGCGTAGGACGACCGTCATCCAGTTACCCTCTTGTGAATTCTATTAAAAACTACTTTAACGTTATTCATACAGGAGTTGCCGTACCTAAAAATAACGTGGTTGCTTTGAGTGTGCCTGTTTCTAATGTTATACAGTTTGATTCTAATATGGAATGTCCGGGCTCTACGTATCGCACTTATTATAAAAACTTTGGAAAATTTAAATACAGTAAATGTAGTTCAACAAAATGTATGTTGTGTCCTAAAGCAAACAAGATACAGATTTCCAATGTTGGAAAATATAAGAGTTTCTGTAAAACATATAATTGCGTGTACTCTATCACATGCGATATATGTGGAAAAGAGTATATAGGGCAAACTAAGAACTGCCTTAATATCAGAATAAATCTGCACCGTAGCATGATATATAAATGTATTAAAAATTCGGAAAGTGAGGTGTCTTTGGAAATAAAACACTTTGCTAATCACGGAGTTGAAGCAATGAAGGTTACTATTTTGGATATTGTGGTGGATACAAATTTAAGATTATGGTGGGAAAATACACATATAGCACAACATAGATCGGTTTATCCGTATGGTCTCAATACTGTTATGTACGGTAATAATTATAACAAGGAATATTATTCAAGCGTAAGGACGGACAGTATGGTGAAGCGGGACTTGGAAAGGTCCAGTCGTAAACAACGAGGAGGATGTAGGGGAAAAGTGTGCTTAAAAAGAACAGTGGATAAAATTGATAGGGTTTTGCGAGATATAGATGTTGGAAAAGATATTCCCGAGACATGGCTGAAGAATATGGCTTACGGAATTAGATTGAAGTTTGTTAACAGAGTTTGGTGTCATTACAGAAAAATATATGTAGAATGTACTGAAAGCGATCGGTCCAGATCCTTGTGTATAATGTTGGATTACATCAAATTTAGAGCCAGGATACATGGAATAGTTTTAGAGGATATTAAAATAAAAAAACATATTGACGAATATCTTATATTGAAATATATTAATAAAAGATACGATCTTATTCCTTTTAATAGAATTTTAAGACTAATGGCTCATACTTTACCAGTTAGGGACCTGAGGTTAAAAGTGGCTTTCAAATATGATAAACCTTTGGGGAGAAGGTTTTTTAATTATAATTTTATTGGTAGTAATTTACATACAGAGAGTTGTGTAAGTTGCAAATGTAATACATCGATATACAGAGACGTACATCATGGACATATTGTAACAGGAGATCTGGGTATAATAAAATCGAATATTAAAAAATACTTTGAATTGGGTACTAAATACCGATTTAAGAGTGACGTTTCCATTAAACGAGCAATGGAAATTGATATTACACATTATATTCAAAAAGCGGCAGTAAAATTCAGTTTGCCAACTGAGACATTTGAAGAATGGAAGGTCTTAGTGATAAATGAGTGCATTTCATGGTATCGCAGGAACGTACGGTGTAATACAATAGGAAGTGAGCTTAAATATAATAAAAAAGAGCTGGATGAAATACAAAGTATGTATGTAATTACGTACGTAGACAAGGTAACGTCGAATTTTGCAATGACTTGTAAATGGTACTATGTTAGTTTATTAAGACAAGCATACGAAGATCATAGTATGTACTCGTTGTTGAATCAAACTCAGTTGGAAATCAGTAACCGGATAAAAGCTTTGTACAAAAAATCTGGCATATGTGTGGGAAAAATTAGATATCCCTATTTAACGTTAATACCTAAGCTACATAAAAATCCAGTTAAATTCCGACCAGTAACCATCGGTTTTAAAACTTATTTAACAAGGGCCAATAAATTATTATTGGAACATTTAAAATTGGTATTACGGAAACTATATGACCAGGGTAGCTATTTTATAAAAAACAGCCTCGAAGTAGTTAAGAAACTGAAAGAATTGCCAAACATCGGTATATACAGGAGTTATGACTTTGCTGACCTTTTCAATAATATAGACATTAAGGATCTATATAGCATCCTAATAGAATCATACCATAGATGTGATTTGCAGCTATATATAGCAATTGGAAAGTACAAGGCTTTGGTGGAGTTGGTTTTATTCGAGACAGTTTTATACAATGGAGAAAACTTTTATAAACAAATTAAGGGTATCCCAATGGGGGGTAACTGTTCGTCAATTATGGCAGATATTTACCTAGATAGATATGAAAGGGGAACACATCTTTTAAATGAGATGTTATTCCTACGTTACGTGGATGATATCCTATGCGGATTCGAGGATAGTGGTTATACAATGAAGTTTGACTTTTATCCTCCATGTTTAACTTTAATAGAAACACCATGCAATGAGGATGAAAGTCTGGATTTTTTAGATCTCACTATAATGAAGCCTGCCACTATACAATGTTATCGTATTTACGATAAACGTAACACCTTTAATTTTGATATCAAATATTTGACGTCATGGACAACTAGTCTACACCGTAACATATTCAGAAATCTGATAGTAAATCAAATGAAACGACATAAGTTGTTGAATTTTACTAACAACGATAGATACAAGTGTGATTGCCGTTTTCTGGAGGAGGCTATCAAGGAGGGTTATCCTCCCGCTTTTCTGATAAGATTGGTTTCCAATTATAATGGTTTAACTGCAGCCGTAACCAGGAAGAGATATTTTGGAATGATAACAACATACGACTTTTCGGATATAGCCTAATGGCGGGAATTGTAATACGCAGAGGGTGACGTGTTTTTATGCCAAATTGAGGATCATAAATCAGATAGCTCAATATGGCTATACACCGGAATTTTATAGCTAGGGCTATTTTTATGTGGAAACATTATAAGCGTTATCCAGATTGTAAGTTCGTGATTATAAGGGTTTTCTGAAATATCGGACGAACTTTTAATAATTACTTTAGTCATATGTGAAAGTGGTATAAAATCAAAAAGTTAAGTGTTGTTCCATGGGAAGGTGTATTGCGTAGAGTTTGGACTATGGCGTATTTATGTGTCTATATATATGTATATATATTTATAAGGTGATAATATTGTTTAAATGTCTTGTATCCAATATTTAAAAATAACTCTCTGACTGGAATGTCTTTGGAATTGAATATATCGATTTATGAGCATTAAACTATCACAAGTGAAGTAAATTCAAACATTAGGATTTTTATGGTGATAAAGAAGCCAATAGGTTTTGGTATCCAGAAAGGATTTTAATAATAATAACATGGATTTCAATAGTCTTGAATATATAGTTTTTAAAGTAATAATTAACCATAAGTGAAATGATTTCAAACATTAGTATATATATGGCGATGGAGTTGCCAATAGGTCTTGAGTCCATATTTAAAAATACAGACACTCTGACTAGTATTTCAAACATTAGTTTTGAATAGAAAGGGTTTAAAAGGATTAAATGACTAATTGTGAGGTAATTTTACACACAGGTTTTTATATGGAAATAATGCGGTTTATGGGTCTTATATCCATTTTTTAAAAAAAATATCCTCTCAGACTGGGATTTCTTTAGTCTTAAGAATTTTGTATTTTAAATTATTTGTTATATTTTTACAGAATGCTTCATGGATAGTTTTAGCGTAGAAAAGTAAACTTTTAGATTTTACATGTTATTGAAATTGTATATGTATGTATTTTTGCGGATTTATAAAAGGTCATGAAGGAAATCGTGTAGGGAGTATCGGTTACCGGGAGCGTTTGCCATGGCGGAAAAAGCTTTAACCGGAGTGCTGGGGGTCGCAACTCCCCCCGGCCGGTACTTCTGTCACACATCTAGAATCTGTACGAGTACATTGCTACTTGTCCTTTTTGGGAATTTATATAGGAATACACATGTAAATATTGCAGCATAGCGCTTTACAAGATGTATTATAAATTATTTTTTGCTTTTAGCTTTTTAATCTGTTCACTAAAATTGAAAATAAATTTTTCAAGTTTTATAATGTATAAATTAGATGATCGTACTAGCAGCTTAGCGCAGTTGATCACTGATGGTTTAATGGTATTTTGGACTTGGTGTTTGGTGACTATGGAGTATTACATGGGGGGATGGGTGACTTTCGTGTATTCTGGTGGTTTTTGAGGTCATGTCGAGCGTTTTTTCGGTGCATGAGGCTCCTGATTGCCTATTTTGATTTGTGAATCGTTTGAGTAAATCATTTTCGGATAACTAGATGTATACATATATAAAAAATTATAATAAAACAAAAAAAGACAAAAATTGCAAATACAAATATAATATATTAAGTATTTATTTGTACAAAAAAAGTAATAGATATTGTAAAAAGTATGGGATCGGCTTCTCCTGGAGTGATGATATATCGAATTTATAGGTTATAAGGTGGATGAGTTAGAAGATAAATTGTTGTAGTTACGATGATAATTGGATTGGAAGAGGTAAAGCTTTGGGGAGATACCGGAAGTGGTTAGATTATCATTGGCTTTGGCCGGGTTTGAATTTATTTTCGAACCGGTATGCGTTTCTTCTTAAACTTTTTTATGAAATGTACAATAATAAGAATTTAGCGACTGGCAACTTCGGGGTCTCTACCACGATTGCTCGGTCGTCAGATGCAAGGGGCGTAGGACGACCGTCATCCAGTTACCCTCTTGTGAATTCTATTAAAAACTACTTTAACGTTATTCATACAGGAGTTGCCGTACCTAAAAATAACGTGGTTGCTTTGAGTGTGCCTGTTTCTAATGTTATACAGTTTGATTCTAATATGGAATGTCCGGGCTCTACGTATCGCACTTATTATAAAAACTTTGGAAAATTTAAATACAGTAAATGTAGTTCAACAAAATGTATGTTGTGTCCTAAAGCAAACAAGATACAGATTTCCAATGTTGGAAAATATAAGAGTTTCTGTAAAACATATAATTGCGTGTACTCTATCACATGCGATATATGTGGAAAAGAGTATATAGGGCAAACTAAGAACTGCCTTAATATCAGAATAAATCTGCACCGTAGCATGATATATAAATGTATTAAAAATTCGGAAAGTGAGGTGTCTTTGGAAATAAAACACTTTGCTAATCACGGAGTTGAAGCAATGAAGGTTACTATTTTGGATATTGTGGTGGATACAAATTTAAGATTATGGTGGGAAAATACACATATAGCACAACATAGATCGGTTTATCCGTATGGTCTCAATACTGTTATGTACGGTAATAATTATAACAAGGAATATTATTCAAGCGTAAGGACGGACAGTATGGTGAAGCGGGACTTGGAAAGGTCCAGTCGTAAACAACGAGGAGGATGTAGGGGAAAAGTGTGCTTAAAAAGAACAGTGGATAAAATTGATAGGGTTTTGCGAGATATAGATGTTGGAAAAGATATTCCCGAGACATGGCTGAAGAATATGGCTTACGGAATTAGATTGAAGTTTGTTAACAGAGTTTGGTGTCATTACAGAAAAATATATGTAGAATGTACTGAAAGCGATCGGTCCAGATCCTTGTGTATAATGTTGGATTACATCAAATTTAGAGCCAGGATACATGGAATAGTTTTAGAGGATATTAAAATAAAAAAACATATTGACGAATATCTTATATTGAAATATATTAATAAAAGATACGATCTTATTCCTTTTAATAGAATTTTAAGACTAATGGCTCATACTTTACCAGTTAGGGACCTGAGGTTAAAAGTGGCTTTCAAATATGATAAACCTTTGGGGAGAAGGTTTTTTAATTATAATTTTATTGGTAGTAATTTACATACAGAGAGTTGTGTAAGTTGCAAATGTAATACATCGATATACAGAGACGTACATCATGGACATATTGTAACAGGAGATCTGGGTATAATAAAATCGAATATTAAAAAATACTTTGAATTGGGTACTAAATACCGATTTAAGAGTGACGTTTCCATTAAACGAGCAATGGAAATTGATATTACACATTATATTCAAAAAGCGGCAGTAAAATTCAGTTTGCCAACTGAGACATTTGAAGAATGGAAGGTCTTAGTGATAAATGAGTGCATTTCATGGTATCGCAGGAACGTACGGTGTAATACAATAGGAAGTGAGCTTAAATATAATAAAAAAGAGCTGGATGAAATACAAAGTATGTATGTAATTACGTACGTAGACAAGGTAACGTCGAATTTTGCAATGACTTGTAAATGGTACTATGTTAGTTTATTAAGACAAGCATACGAAGATCATAGTATGTACTCGTTGTTGAATCAAACTCAGTTGGAAATCAGTAACCGGATAAAAGCTTTGTACAAAAAATCTGGCATATGTGTGGGAAAAATTAGATATCCCTATTTAACGTTAATACCTAAGCTACATAAAAATCCAGTTAAATTCCGACCAGTAACCATCGGTTTTAAAACTTATTTAACAAGGGCCAATAAATTATTATTGGAACATTTAAAATTGGTATTACGGAAACTATATGACCAGGGTAGCTATTTTATAAAAAACAGCCTCGAAGTAGTTAAGAAACTGAAAGAATTGCCAAACATCGGTATATACAGGAGTTATGACTTTGCTGACCTTTTCAATAATATAGACATTAAGGATCTATATAGCATCCTAATAGAATCATACCATAGATGTGATTTGCAGCTATATATAGCAATTGGAAAGTACAAGGCTTTGGTGGAGTTGGTTTTATTCGAGACAGTTTTATACAATGGAGAAAACTTTTATAAACAAATTAAGGGTATCCCAATGGGGGGTAACTGTTCGTCAATTATGGCAGATATTTACCTAGATAGATATGAAAGGGGAACACATCTTTTAAATGAGATGTTATTCCTACGTTACGTGGATGATATCCTATGCGGATTCGAGGATAGTGGTTATACAATGAAGTTTGACTTTTATCCTCCATGTTTAACTTTAATAGAAACACCATGCAATGAGGATGAAAGTCTGGATTTTTTAGATCTCACTATAATGAAGCCTGCCACTATACAATGTTATCGTATTTACGATAAACGTAACACCTTTAATTTTGATATCAAATATTTGACGTCATGGACAACTAGTCTACACCGTAACATATTCAGAAATCTGATAGTAAATCAAATGAAACGACATAAGTTGTTGAATTTTACTAACAACGATAGATACAAGTGTGATTGCCGTTTTCTGGAGGAGGCTATCAAGGAGGGTTATCCTCCCGCTTTTCTGATAAGATTGGTTTCCAATTATAATGGTTTAACTGCAGCCGTAACCAGGAAGAGATATTTTGGAATGATAACAACATACGACTTTTCGGATATAGCCTAATGGCGGGAATTGTAATACGCAGAGGGTGACGTGTTTTTATGCCAAATTGAGGATCATAAATCAGATAGCTCAATATGGCTATACACCGGAATTTTATAGCTAGGGCTATTTTTATGTGGAAACATTATAAGCGTTATCCAGATTGTAAGTTCGTGATTATAAGGGTTTTCTGAAATATCGGACGAACTTTTAATAATTACTTTAGTCATATGTGAAAGTGGTATAAAATCAAAAAGTTAAGTGTTGTTCCATGGGAAGGTGTATTGCGTAGAGTTTGGACTATGGCGTATTTATGTGTCTATATATATGTATATATATTTATAAGGTGATAATATTGTTTAAATGTCTTGTATCCAATATTTAAAAATAACTCTCTGACTGGAATGTCTTTGGAATTGAATATATCGATTTATGAGCATTAAACTATCACAAGTGAAGTAAATTCAAACATTAGGATTTTTATGGTGATAAAGAAGCCAATAGGTTTTGGTATCCAGAAAGGATTTTAATAATAATAACATGGATTTCAATAGTCTTGAATATATAGTTTTTAAAGTAATAATTAACCATAAGTGAAATGATTTCAAACATTAGTATATATATGGCGATGGAGTTGCCAATAGGTCTTGAGTCCATATTTAAAAATACAGACACTCTGACTAGTATTTCAAACATTAGTTTTGAATAGAAAGGGTTTAAAAGGATTAAATGACTAATTGTGAGGTAATTTTACACACAGGTTTTTATATGGAAATAATGCGGTTTATGGGTCTTATATCCATTTTTTAAAAAAAATATCCTCTCAGACTGGGATTTCTTTAGTCTTAAGAATTTTGTATTTTAAATTATTTGTTATATTTTTACAGAATGCTTCATGGATAGTTTTAGCGTAGAAAAGTAAACTTTTAGATTTTACATGTTATTGAAATTGTATATGTATGTATTTTTGCGGATTTATAAAAGGTCATGAAGGAAATCGTGTAGGGAGTATCGGTTACCGGGAGCGTTTGCCATGGCGGAAAAAGCTTTAACCGGAGTGCTGGGGGTCGCAACTCCCCCCGGCCGGTACTTCTGTCACACATCTAGAATCTGTACGAGTACATTGCTACTTGTCCTTTTTGGGAATTTATATAGGAATACACATGTAAATATTGCAGCATAGCGCTTTACAAGATGTATTATAAATTATTTTTTGCTTTTAGCTTTTTAATCTGTTCACTAAAATTGAAAATAAATTTTTCAAGTTTTATAATGTATAAATTAGATGATCGTACTAGCAGCTTAGCGCAGTTGATCACTGATGGTTTAATGGTATTTTGGACTTGGTGTTTGGTGACTATGGAGTATTACATGGGGGGATGGGTGACTTTCGTGTATTCTGGTGGTTTTTGAGGTCATGTCGAGCGTTTTTTCGGTGCATGAGGCTCCTGATTGCCTATTTTGATTTGTGAATCGTTTGAGTAAATCATTTTCGGATAACTAGATGTATACATATATAAAAAATTATAATAAAACAAAAAAAGACAAAAATTGCAAATACAAATATAATATATTAAGTATTTATTTGTACAAAAAAAGTAATAGATATTGTAAAAAGTATGGGATCGGCTTCTCCTGGAGTGATGATATATCGAATTTATAGGTTATAAGGTGGATGAGTTAGAAGATAAATTGTTGTAGTTACGATGATAATTGGATTGGAAGAGGTAAAGCTTTGGGGAGATACCGGAAGTGGTTAGATTATCATTGGCTTTGGCCGGGTTTGAATTTATTTTCGAACCGGTATGCGTTTCTTCTTAAACTTTTTTATGAAATGTACAATAATAAGAATTTAGCGACTGGCAACTTCGGGGTCTCTACCACGATTGCTCGGTCGTCAGATGCAAGGGGCGTAGGACGACCGTCATCCAGTTACCCTCTTGTGAATTCTATTAAAAACTACTTTAACGTTATTCATACAGGAGTTGCCGTACCTAAAAATAACGTGGTTGCTTTGAGTGTGCCTGTTTCTAATGTTATACAGTTTGATTCTAATATGGAATGTCCGGGCTCTACGTATCGCACTTATTATAAAAACTTTGGAAAATTTAAATACAGTAAATGTAGTTCAACAAAATGTATGTTGTGTCCTAAAGCAAACAAGATACAGATTTCCAATGTTGGAAAATATAAGAGTTTCTGTAAAACATATAATTGCGTGTACTCTATCACATGCGATATATGTGGAAAAGAGTATATAGGGCAAACTAAGAACTGCCTTAATATCAGAATAAATCTGCACCGTAGCATGATATATAAATGTATTAAAAATTCGGAAAGTGAGGTGTCTTTGGAAATAAAACACTTTGCTAATCACGGAGTTGAAGCAATGAAGGTTACTATTTTGGATATTGTGGTGGATACAAATTTAAGATTATGGTGGGAAAATACACATATAGCACAACATAGATCGGTTTATCCGTATGGTCTCAATACTGTTATGTACGGTAATAATTATAACAAGGAATATTATTCAAGCGTAAGGACGGACAGTATGGTGAAGCGGGACTTGGAAAGGTCCAGTCGTAAACAACGAGGAGGATGTAGGGGAAAAGTGTGCTTAAAAAGAACAGTG
The DNA here is from genome assembly GCA_951213105.1 of Amaurobius ferox. Taxonomy (NCBI): domain Eukaryota; kingdom Metazoa; phylum Arthropoda; class Arachnida; order Araneae; family Amaurobiidae; genus Amaurobius; species Amaurobius ferox. Next base: position 17,389,030 of record OX578141.1, read on the forward strand.
GATAAAATTGATAGGGTTTTGCGAGATATAGATGTTGGAAAAGATATTCCCGAGACATGGCTGAAGAATATGGCTTACGGAATTAGATTGAAGTTTGTTAACAGAGTTTGGTGTCATTACAGAAAAATATATGTAGAATGTACTGAAAGCGATCGGTCCAGATCCTTGTGTATAATGTTGGATTACATCAAATTTAGAGCCAGGATACATGGAATAGTTTTAGAGGATATTAAAATAAAAAAACATATTGACGAATATCTTATATTGAAATATATTAATAAAAGATACGATCTTATTCCTTTTAATAGAATTTTAAGACTAATGGCTCATACTTTACCAGTTAGGGACCTGAGGTTAAAAGTGGCTTTCAAATATGATAAACCTTTGGGGAGAAGGTTTTTTAATTATAATTTTATTGGTAGTAATTTACATACAGAGAGTTGTGTAAGTTGCAAATGTAATACATCGATATACAGAGACGTACATCATGGACATATTGTAACAGGAGATCTGGGTATAATAAAATCGAATATTAAAAAATACTTTGAATTGGGTACTAAATACCGATTTAAGAGTGACGTTTCCATTAAACGAGCAATGGAAATTGATATTACACATTATATTCAAAAAGCGGCAGTAAAATTCAGTTTGCCAACTGAGACATTTGAAGAATGGAAGGTCTTAGTGATAAATGAGTGCATTTCATGGTATCGCAGGAACGTACGGTGTAATACAATAGGAAGTGAGCTTAAATATAATAAAAAAGAGCTGGATGAAATACAAAGTATGTATGTAATTACGTACGTAGACAAGGTAACGTCGAATTTTGCAATGACTTGTAAATGGTACTATGTTAGTTTATTAAGACAAGCATACGAAGATCATAGTATGTACTCGTTGTTGAATCAAACTCAGTTGGAAATCAGTAACCGGATAAAAGCTTTGTACAAAAAATCTGGCATATGTGTGGGAAAAATTAGATATCCCTATTTAACGTTAATACCTAAGCTACATAAAAATCCAGTTAAATTCCGACCAGTAACCATCGGTTTTAAAACTTATTTAACAAGGGCCAATAAATTATTATTGGAACATTTAAAATTGGTATTACGGAAACTATATGACCAGGGTAGCTATTTTATAAAAAACAGCCTCGAAGTAGTTAAGAAACTGAAAGAATTGCCAAACATCGGTATATACAGGAGTTATGACTTTGCTGACCTTTTCAATAATATAGACATTAAGGATCTATATAGCATCCTAATAGAATCATACCATAGATGTGATTTGCAGCTATATATAGCAATTGGAAAGTACAAGGCTTTGGTGGAGTTGGTTTTATTCGAGACAGTTTTATACAATGGAGAAAACTTTTATAAACAAATTAAGGGTATCCCAATGGGGGGTAACTGTTCGTCAATTATGGCAGATATTTACCTAGATAGATATGAAAGGGGAACACATCTTTTAAATGAGATGTTATTCCTACGTTACGTGGATGATATCCTATGCGGATTCGAGGATAGTGGTTATACAATGAAGTTTGACTTTTATCCTCCATGTTTAACTTTAATAGAAACACCATGCAATGAGGATGAAAGTCTGGATTTTTTAGATCTCACTATAATGAAGCCTGCCACTATACAATGTTATCGTATTTACGATAAACGTAACACCTTTAATTTTGATATCAAATATTTGACGTCATGGACAACTAGTCTACACCGTAACATATTCAGAAATCTGATAGTAAATCAAATGAAACGACATAAGTTGTTGAATTTTACTAACAACGATAGATACAAGTGTGATTGCCGTTTTCTGGAGGAGGCTATCAAGGAGGGTTATCCTCCCGCTTTTCTGATAAGATTGGTTTCCAATTATAATGGTTTAACTGCAGCCGTAACCAGGAAGAGATATTTTGGAATGATAACAACATACGACTTTTCGGATATAGCCTAATGGCGGGAATTGTAATACGCAGAGGGTGACGTGTTTTTATGCCAAATTGAGGATCATAAATCAGATAGCTCAATATGGCTATACACTGGAATTTTATAGCTAGGGCTATTTTTATGTGGAAACATTATAAGCGTTATCCAGATTGTAAGTTCGTGATTATAAGGGTTTTCTGAAATATCGGACGAACTTTTAATAATTACTTTAGTCATATGTGAAAGTGGTATAAAATCAAAAAGTTATGTGTTGTTCCATGGGAAGGTGTATTGCGTAGAGTTTGGACTATGGCGTATTTATGTGTCTATATATATGTATATATATTTATAAGGTGATAATATTGTTTAAATGTCTTGTATCCAATATTTAAAAATAACTCTCTGACTGGAATGTCTTTGGAATTGAATATATCGATTTATGAGCATTAAACTATCACAAGTGAAGTAAATTCAAACATTAGGATTTTTATGGTGATAAAGAAGCCAATAGGTTTTGGTATCCAGAAAGGATTTTAATAATAATAACATGGATTTCAATAGTCTTGAATATATAGTTTTTAAAGTAATAATTAACCATAAGTGAAATGATTTCAAACATTAGTATATATATGGCGATGGAGTTGCCAATAGGTCTTGAGTCCATATTTAAAAATACAGACACTCTGACTAGTATTTCAAACATTAGTTTTGAATAGAAAGGGTTTAAAAGGATTAAATGACTAATTGTGAGGTAATTTTACACACAGGTTTTTATATGGAAATAATGCGGTTTATGGGTCTTATATCCATTTTTTAAAAAAATATCCTCTCAGACTGGGATTTCTTTAGTCTTAAGAATTTTGTATTTTAAATTATTTGTTATATTTTTACAGAATGCTTCATGGATAGTTTTAGCGTAGAAAAGTAAACTTTTAGATTTTACATGTTATTGAAATTGTATATGTATGTATTTTTGCGGATTTATAAAAGGTCATGAAGGAAATCGTGTAGGGAGTATCGGTTACCGGGAGCGTTTGCCATGGCGGAAAAAGCTTTAACCGGAGTGCTGGGGGTCGCAACTCCCCCCGGCCGGTACTTCTGTCACACATCTAGAATCTGTACGAGTACATTGCTACTTGTCCTTTTTGGGAATTTATATAGGAATACACATGTAAATATTGCAGCATAGCGCTTTACAAGATGTATTATAAATTATTTTTTGCTTTTAGCTTTTTAATCTGTTCACTAAAATTGAAAATAAATTTTTCAAGTTTTATAATGTATATATATATATATATATTTTAGTTCATCTTATCATTTTTGCTATACAGAACATTTTCACTTAATGATTTATCTCGGGTATATATAATACAAGTAAAATAAAAATTCTTCAATTATATATACAGTACAGGATCTATTATCCGGAATGCTTGGGACTTCAGGCATTCCGGATAAGGGGTTTTTCCGTAATTCGGAACACTTTTTCTAAAACATACTGAAATGGTCTCAAATATTGTTATAGAAAATTATAATTCATTTTAAAAACATAAATGTATTAAAAAAAGCTTTTTTATGATCTATATGGGTTAACTAAAATGCAAATTACATGTAATTATAGTATCAAATTTAGTGATTAAGAAAAATTTTGAAAGAAAAAAATGTTTGAAAAAAGCTACTTGCTCCCCCCCCCCCCCCCCACACACACACAATTGAAATTAGCATGTCAGTATTTCTTAGCCAATGTATTATGTATTGACAGTGATTTTGCACCCCCTCTAAGTCCTCGGACGAGTCGGGTGGTCTGGGCTTTCGACCCCCCCCCCTGGAAGGAAAGTTGGTAAAACCCATATATACATACTATATAATTAATCTTACTTAATAAAAAAAATTAAGACCTCATGAGATAAGAATTTTGAAACATACATGAAATGCATAATTTTTTTACACCCATAAAATTATAACTATATTTGTGTGTGTGTGTGTTCTCCTTAAATACATCAATATTCAACTAAAAGTAAGATTAAACTATTTTTATATTTGAAAAAAAAAATTCATTACACAAATTAAATACACTATTACAAAATAAGTAAAACAAAAACAAATTAAGAATCTTTTTGGTTTATTGATACATAGGTAGCAGATTTGGTCTTTTTCAAGAAAGTGGCATCATATGTTTGTTCATAGCAAGCACCATTTATCCGAGATTTGGCAATTAAAGTAGACTGTAAAGTCGAAATACTCATGGAACTTCTAAAATCAGTTTTGTTTCTTTTTACAAGACTAAAAATTCGTTCACATGCAGCATTACTATGGGGGAGGGTTAGTATCCCCAGCATGATACTACTCAATTTACCATACAAAAGTTTACACACAGGATCTTTTTGCTTTGCTAACTTAGCCCACTGAACATCTGGTCTATCTTCAGCAATTATTTCTTCAGGCAGAGCTGCCATTTGATAATGCAAAAATTCAGTCTCTACACTATCAATTATATCAAACGTGAATTTGGGACTTTAGCTTATGGACTCTGAGGGTTTCTGATTACAGACTCACATTAAATTTTTCGAAAACACTAATTACATTTTCCAGAAAAAATGCAAGGACATGGTACAGATCTGGGCATGGTACAGATTTTTCAAAATAGAAAAATTTGTGTTATGCAAATATAATTAAAAAATTAACCTTAATAATTAGCCATAATATGAAAATAAGCTAGTTTAGTCGATCTAATATGCAACATTTAAATGATGGAGATGGATGGAAAAAGATACTAACTTACTCTCGGCAATTCACGCAATGTAACTGAATTGTGCAATCGCACTGTTTATGTGAAAATAATTAAGAAATTAACAGTAATAATTAATCAGAATATGAAAATAAGCTAATTTAGTCAATCTAATATGCAACACTTAAATGATGGAGATGGATGGGAAAAGATGCTAACGTACTCTCGGCATTTCATGCGATGTAACTGAATTGCGCAATCACACTGTTTATGCGAAAATAATTAAGAAATTAACCATAATAATTAATCAGAATACGAAAATAAGCTAATTTAGTCAATCAAAAATGCAATATGTAGAAGATTGAGATGGATGGAAAAAGATATTATTGCATTTTCGACGATTCATGAGAACAAACTGAATTGCGCAATCGCAGTGTGTAGGTGAAATTAATGAGATTTCAGTGATTTATGCTGAATTAGATGAAGAAGTATATTTATTACTTTCATAAAATAAGCTATCGAGATCTTAATTTACATTACACGCTGCCGTAAATCTACGTTAATTTGATTGGCATTACCCTGCATTTTATTATGGAGTTGCTACGATCCCGGGAATGGTAGAAATCAGTGCTAAAAAAGCGGAAAATCGGCGTTTCCAAGGAATTATACCATGTCTGGTTAATTGATAAATTTCAAACAAAAAAAGCCGGAGAATTTCGTTAGTAGTCCGGAGAAGTAACGAAAAATCCAGAGAGTTTTTCACGTCTGATCTGTAATCTTATGAGCATACTTTTGATCAAATAGAGAAAAATTTTCCACTTAGCTAAAAAATCCCTTTTATAAGGAAACTTTTGGGGATATTATCCCTAAACGTAGGGATTTTTTCAAAAAATCGGGAGATGTGTCTTCAACAGCGGGAAATCAGGAGAAACACTCAAAAATCGGGAGTCTCCCGCCAAATTCAGTAGAGTTGGCACATATGTAACTTTTATGGTCGCAGAGGGGGAAAAATGGGATAAAACAGGAATATTTTCAAAAATTCGGATTTTGTGGAAAAAATTCGGATTTTCAGAACAGACGTAAAAACTCGGAACAAATCCGGAACGGTTGGCAGCTATGGTTCATACCCATTTATCAAAATAGAAACATTTATATTAAGAAAATATAATTAAAAAATTAACCTTAATAATTAGCCATAATATGAAAATAAGCTAGTTTAGTCGATCTAATGTGCAACATTAAAAAGATGGAGATAGATGGAAGAAGATACTAACATACTTTCGGCAATTCACAACAGCTAACTGAATTGCACAATCGCACCATTTATGAGAAAATAATTAAGAAATTAACTGAAATAATTAATCAGAATATGAAAATATGCTAGTTCAGTTAATCTAATATGCAATATTAAGAAGATTGAGATGGATGGAAAAAGATACTATTGTACTCTCGGCGATTCATGAGAACAAACTGAATTGTGCAATCGCACTGTTTATGTGAAATTAATGAAGAAAATAGCATTTTAGCAGTTTATGCTAAATTAGACAACCTTTGAAGAAGTATATTTATTACTTTCATAAAACAAGCGATCATGATCTTAATTTACATTACACGTGGCCTTAAATCTCAGTCAATTTGATTGGCATTGCACTATAATAATGCATGCGGCTGTAAATTTACATTGGCCTAGACAGAAGGCAATTTTCCATAGAAAACTATGCAAATTCCATAATCCGTAGTATGAGATGAGGATGTTTCCCATTGGAACTACGAGGAATCTCTAGTAATCTGCATCTCTGCTTTTGAAATTGTAAAATTTCAGGATGGCACATAAAAACTAAGAACATTTCAGGACATGTACGACCCTTGAAATATCGATATAAAACATTCTTGAATAATACATTAAATCTTAAAGTAAATTCTTAACTTTTCCAATTACATCAACTTTTCTATGCAGTCACCAACCAACACATGAGTTAGTTTAACAAGTTTCAATTTTACAGACTGTTAACCACTAAATTAATTTTTTTTCTAGACCCGAGTTTTTTTTAAAGTGTGTTCCGGGGTTCCGCTATGTGATAGTTTTTTTTTAATGCATAATTTGGACCACAATGGACTTTTTCTCATTTTAGAGTTCTGTCAACAAATTGAATTTCAATATGGTTCTGCGACCCAAAAAATTTGAAAAACACTGTTTTAGATGATCAATGTTACGTAATTTCAAACTATCAGAAACAATATTCACCCTTCTAATTGTCACATAAACAATTTGAAAAAAAAATCTGAAAACTGAACTAAAAATATAGATTTCAATAAATGAAAGTCCATGAAAAAGATGGTTGAAATAAAAATATGTTGAAACAAAACATTTGCATATCACATCTGAAGAAATTAAAACAAAATAGAAACATCAGAGAACAAATATCAGGCATGAAATCAAAACAGCTGTGCACTCCATTTTTCCAAGACACCGGGCCGGATTGGAAGAAAGGAAATAAACAACCCTGACTCAGAACGAAACACACAAAGAGCTATAATTGCTCCTGGAAGAAAACACACCACGTATCTTGCCTCATCTTGCACACCAAAGTCCATATATTTCTCCTTAGTGAGTTACCATAGAGGAACAAACTGACCCCTTTTCCTCCCTCTGAAATACTCCTGAGGTGCTACGGTCTCTTACGCTTCTGGCTGTCACCGCTAGCAGAGATTAAATGCATCATTTCCCTGGTTCCGATTTGGCTTTGGAACAAAAACATAGCCCCCCCCCCTCCCTCCTCCAAATAAAATTTTATTATGGATTGGCTATGATCCTGGGAATGGTAGAAATCCATGCTAAAATGCGGTAATCGGTGTTTCCGAGAAATTATACCATGTCTGGGTAATTGATAAATTTCAAACAAAAAAGGCAGAGAATTTCATTAGTAATGGGAGAACTGGAGAATTAATGAAAAATCCCGAGTCTCTGGCTAAAATCCGGAGAGTTGACACGTCTGTATAATACTAACAATTAAAATCTCCACCGACTGATACCTGCGCCTTGACGTGGTAGTGGAGCTTGAGTGTTCTGATGATCCTAAGAGCTATGCCAGCAGTAGCAAAAGCTACTGGTAGGGTCTCCCATGCCGGACAGGTCTAAGGTGAGGTTCACGACAAAACGAGGTATCCTGGTTTTCCAGGTTGGGGGTTGAGAGTGAGGCATACTGCCTCACCCTGTAAAATCCTCAGGGGTCCATTTCTTTTGTAGATACGGGTGTTGCAATCCTGAGGTACCCAAGTGATCTTTTTCTCCTACCTGCAGATTGCATCAATGCTCAGCCCCTAGTAAACATCACTTCTGCTTTATGGGCCTTAGTACCACCCTTCGGCCTCTGCCGTAAGGTATACCGTTTTGGGCTCGAGAATGGGACCATGTGGTTGTATTGTGAAAAGGGCAAAGCAGCGTGCATCTATAGCATTGCTTTTAAGAAACATTTGTAGTAAACAGTTCCAGAGGCTGAGTCTCTTGGTTGCGTTGGTTGGATGGTGGGGGAGTGTTTCATATCGAGAAATCCCCCTTGGAGCCTTGTTGATCTTAGGGCACTGTGCACCTGGTGCACGTTATGGCCCGCTCATCATCCAGCTTTACGAATGACTCTGGCGGTTACACTTTTCACGTTAGAAAAGTGTGTGGAGACAGAGCCTAGTGGGGGCTCCGATCGAACCTGGAAGTAATCTGTGGGGTTTTTTTCCACATTAGTGGTTACAGCATGGAGAATTTTGATGCATCATTTCCTAGCTCTCCATGCCACCATAGAGAAAGTGTTGAAGGATTGGTTACACATTCGGGTGATTCCCAATCAGCTATTGAGACAACCCCTCTGGGGTTGAATCTTGGTAAAAAGGAGGAAAACTGCAGTCTGGCTGTGAAAGGAAGTGCAGTCGCAAGCCTTGGTGACCGACACAATGAAATCATGGCTGAGACGCATGAAGTACTCACTGTCGTGGGACAGTATTGGAATTTTCCTGTCGCCACTTCACTTCTAGAAAGTATTACCCCCCCCCCCCTTCTCTCTTTAGAAACGGTTGACATTCCATGGCTATGAGTAAGAGACCAGCTGCAGTGGTGAGAAAATGGCAAAGGACGCTATCTTATTTTTAAATAAAATGGACACCTGCAAGAGGGCTGGAGCCCCCCAATTTTTAGCCAACCCTTTGGAAGGGGCCAAATCCAGTGATTCGATGGAGCCCGGCCGCGTCACTGAATTTATGGGTTTTCGAACCTATAGCGGCCAAGCGTCAGCTATGGAGCCCGGCCAGGGGGCTGTCCGAGGTCCCGACGAGGAGAAGAAGAGTTGAGAGAGAACTCAGTTGATATTTTTTGAAGTCAAGTGCTGGTCGTTCTAAAATCGACGGAGGAGATGTCCCGATGCTGTCCTGCCCGTGCCTTAAAAGGGGTAAGTCCTTTTGTCCTCTCCCACTGCAGACTGAGTATCAGAGAATAAAGTTTTAGAGTAAAAAGGGAATCTAACAACTTAACTTGATAGTTTAATATGATAATTAAAACTAGAGAGAGAGGAGAGATCATGAATTTGAAACTGAGCATTGTCTTAATGCATACGACTGAGCAACTGTAAATATTGTATAAATTTTAAGAGGTATTTTGTGTGGTTTTAAATTTTAAGTAACAAGTTTAAATATAAGTATTTTATAATAAAAGCTTTATTAACTTTTAATTTGTATTTATTGTGTATTCTCGTGATGCATTTTCTAATTGATCTGAACCTGGAGATATGCTCGGTAATCGAGCAAGTGGCGTGCAGAAATACGATTAACGGCCAAAGTGTAATTGAAGTTTTTCAGCGGAGCCACGCCACACTCACAAAGGCACAGAGGTGCAGGAGGAGGCGCTTTCCTAGGCAGCTAGACCAGAAGCTTGTAAAAGCTGGTGCTGTCAAAGAGAAGGTCGGAGGTACCAAATGACTGAGGTCGGATGGAAGTCACACCTTTTCCAAGAGATTTGGTCAATGAAAAGAGATCAAGGACTGACATCCAACCTGGATCATATGCTCAGACAGTCCAGGTTATAAAGATGGCAGTCATCAAGGCTTCCCTTCAAGTAAGCTGAGCGAGGAAGAGGTTGACATCATCCAGATGGAGATTCTCAGTAAAATATATGAGATCCCAACTGGTGAGCAACTTCCGAAGATCTATGGTTCTGGCTTATATGCGGGAGCCTTGGTTCTTCAATGATGCAATAATGCAACTACTGTGATGCAACTTCGTGCAATGATGCAACTACTGTGGAATGGGTTAAGAAAACTTTCCACTAATAACAGACAGGTTTTAGGTGAGGTGCTCAAAGTCTTGAGTGCCAATGATCTACCCAAACCTGTCAAGGTGGCCTTCAAGACCAGAGGTGTTTACACTAAAGAGCTGAGTGTTTTGCTGAAACGGCTGAACCGTTTCAACCCGGAGTTGAAGTCTGAGGAGTGGGGTGTTCTGCAAAACTTTGTGGAACCCCCCTCCGTAAGATGGATCTTCGAGGTGGACTTGGAGGCTGCGGATGTGATTCGCAGAGCTGACTTTGCTGCTCACACCGGTTTGGACCGTGGAGTCTTCAAGATTCTTCGGGACCCAAACAAAAGGCCCAAAGGGAAGTTGGAGATGAAGGTACAGCCAGAAGATCAGGCAACCTCCTCTCAGGTGAGTATCACTAATGTTGATACTATGATACCTAAGCTTGATGAACTGGAAATTGCTTCCAGCTCTGATAACACGCTGCATGCTAATCCACTGCTTTCTGATGACGAGCTGGAAAGACGCATGCAGGATTTTGAGAATGATACTGTGCCTAACACTGATCAATATCATGTTACTAGGAGGGTTACTCCCTCCTAGGTTTTCGCTGCCCTTTTTCTTTTGTTTATGGGTTGTCTCAATGTTGTGCGAATCAATCTGCACCATAGTCGTTCTGTCTCTGCTATTCTTTGCAAAAGGCTGATAAATGGTAGAGCTGATATTGCTCCTAATCCAGGAGCCCTGGACCTGTAATGGAAAAATTTTGGGTCTTGGGATCAAGGGCTTTAATGACTTTTATGATACATCCTGTATCAGACCTAGAGCCTGTATTGTTGTTAGCAACAAGCTCAATGCTTTTCATCTTGTGAAATTCCTTGATGGTGATAATGTTGCCATCAGTGTGAATCTTAACGAGCATAAGATGGATCTTTGCTTCGGCCTATCTTCCTTATGAAGATAAGGAAACTTTTTCCAATGTCATAACCAGTCTAATTGTGTACTGTAGTGACAAAAGAATGATTATTGGTTGTGATGCGAATGCCCATAACACTGTTTGGGGCAGCAGTGATTGCAATCGTAGGGGTGATGATCTTTTAGAACAGATCATACATTATAATCTCTTTATTCTAAATAAGGGTAACTCACCTACGTTCCTGACAGCAAATTGTCGCGAGGTTATGGATGTAAGCGTAAGCAATGGTATTGCCGACGACAATGTATTAGATTGGAAGGTTTCAGATGATATATCCTTGTCTGACCATCAAGTAATTACTTTTTCTGTTAAAGGTCCTCTGAAACCATTAACTGTAAAGGGTAGGAACCCAAAAAGAACAAACTGGGGTTCCTACAAATAACTTCTTGCTAGTACGGCTAGTCATACTGGTGAGTATTCTTCAATTGTAAATCTGGATTTGGCTGTTGACTCTGTGCAAAAGTCCATTATCCATTTGTATTATAAAAACTGCAAGACCACAAATGCTGACTCCCCAAGGATTGTTCCTTGGTGGTCGAATGAGCTCAGCCATTTGCATGGTAAATGCAGGAAGCTTTTTAACAGAGCTAAAAAGAGTGGGGAATGGTAGGTTTACAAATCTGCTCTCACTTCCTATAATAAAGCAGTAAGAGACTCAAAGAGAAACTCTTGGAGAACTTAGTGCAATGGCATTAATGATGTTTCTGCTACAGCAAAACTTTTTAAGCTAATGGCAAGGGACAGGAATTGTAATTTGAATACTGTCAAAAAGCCAAATGGTGATTTTTCTGTTACTGGGGAAGAGACACTGGCTGAGTTGTTCAGCGTTCATTTTCCGGTTTCTGATCTGTATGGTCATATCGACATACTTGATGCTTGTACTACTACTACCTGTGATAGCAGGAGTTGGAGCACTGCTAGGAGTGTTAACTCTGGATAGGGTTAAATGGGCAACTAATTCCCATAAACCCTACAAATCTCAGGGGATTGATGGCATCATTCCTAGTCTGCTCCAGGAGGGAATTGAGGTGCTTTCTCCCATTCTCTGTAATATTTACAGAGGATGTATTGCCTTTGGTCATATACCATTTGCCTGGAGGAATACAAAGGCAATCTTTATTCCAAAGATTGGCAAGGATAATTATTACGAGGCCAAATCCTTCAGGCCTATTAGCCCTACGTCTTTTCTTCTAAAGACTATTGAAAATCTTATTGACAGGTATATAAAAGAAGTTATTCTGGCCACTATGCCCCTATCAAGCTCTCAGCATGCCTATCAACCGGGTAAATCCACAGACACTGCCCTCTATAGTCTCTCCTTTATTTTGCAGAGAAACATTAAAGCCAAGGAAATTGCTCTTGCCACCTTTCTTGACATTGAAGGCTCCTTTGATAAGGTACCCATCGATACCATCCTTCAGGCTCTTGATAGAAAAGGTGTTGATATCACGATCTCACATTGGATCAAGAACCTGTTATCTAATAGGTATATATGTGCATCTTTACTTTGTGATAGTATGACGGTGCATGCTTTTGCGGGTTATCCGCAAGGAGGTGTGCTTTCACCAATTCTTTGGTGTATAGTGGTGGACTCTCTTTTGCAGAGCATCAATGTTTCTGGTGTTTCCTGTGTTGGATATGCAGACGATGTTGCTATCATTGCCAGGGACAAATTTGACAACACTGTCTCTGACATGATGCCCACCGCTCTTAGGAGGGTTGAGACATGGTGTAAAAATGCAGGCCTCTCTGTTAACATGCAGAAGACTGCTATAGTTGCTTTTACTAGAAAACGTACTCTTAATCTTGGAGACATTCGCTTCTTTGGTCAGAAGCTTACCTGCTCCAAGGAGGATAAATTCTTAGGAATTTAATTTGACAAGGGACTCAACTGGAAGAAACACTTGGATTACTGCACGACTAAAGCCAGAAGAATCTTCTGGTCTTGCAGGAATGCTATTGGGAAAACCTGGGGTTTGAATCCCAGGGCTATTCATTGGATTTACTCGATGGTAATCTGTCCTATCATTTCCTATGGCTCCATTGTTTGGTGGTCTAGAAGTAGATGTGACACTACTAAATTAGAACTAATCAAGCTTCAAAGGATGGTGTGTATTGCAATCTCTGGATGCATGAAAACTACTCCCACTGCAACTCTTGAACTTTTACTTGGATTGCACCCGCTTTACATGTGTATTGAAGCTGAGGCACTTATCTGCATGAACAGACTTAAATATCTGAAACACTGGATGGATTACTCAAAGTATTTATCTTAGAGTGATCTAAACAGTAATGTTATGAGTCATCCTTATTTCTGTATGCCATCTGATGGCATTCATGTCAAATATATCTTTGACAAGCCTTATGAAATTCAGGTCCCTTCACGGGATGACTGGAAGAGGACTCCTACCTACAATAAACAAAATTGCATAGTCTGGTACACGGATGGCTCGAGGCTAGGCACCAGTACTGGTGCTTGTCTGTGCTGTCTGGATGATGGTACAAAGTTGTCTTATCCGCTTGGCAGTTATGCTACTGTCTTTCAGGCTGAGGTTTTTGCTATTCTTATGTGCTGTAGAATTTGCTATGACAGAAAGTACAGGAGCAACCAAATACTTATCTGTTCTGATAATCAGATAATCAGGCTGCTCTAATGGCCCTTGGGAAATCCACTATGAGGTCTTCCCTTGTCTGGGAGTGCTACAATGCACTTTGTGAAATTGCCAGCAATAACAAAGTTACTCTTTACTGGGTGCCTGGATATTCGGGCATTCCAGGAAATGAGTTTGCTAGGAAATTGACTAGGAAAGGCACAAGCACTTCTTTTGTTGGCCCTGGGCAGGCTTTGGGTACTCCCAATGAACTTACCAGAAGAATTGTCTATGACATCTTCAGAAAGCTTCAATGCAAGAACTGGCGCAATATTAAGGGTCAAAGGCAGGCGAAAATACTCAACTGCAATTGCCCTAATACAAGTCATAAAGAGTTATTCAAGCTCAGTAGAACTGGCATCAGAAGGGCTGTTGGGCTCCTTACTGGGCACTGCACTCTTAAAAGTCACCTAAACATTATGGGTGTCACTAATGATTCGCTCTGCAGGGGCTGCAATTATAGCGAAGAAACAGCTGCTCACATTCTCTGTGAATATGAGGTTTACTCTGCTCACAGATTTGAGCACATTGGCCGACATGTGATTGAACCCTGGGAGCTGAATGACATTCCTGTCAAGTGCCTGCTTATCTTTGCATCGGTCTCTTCTCATAGAGATCTGCTCTATTTGGGGTAGTACAATAGACCTCTGGTTGATGTGCTGGGTTATTTCATTTCATTTCAACAATTAAAATTATGAAGAAATAACTATTCCAGGTAAGATCTTCAAATTTTGTCATCATAAAGTGTCATATCTTAGCTCTATAAAACTTCAATTCCTTTTGTTGTAACTTTATTTATTGTTTACAATTAAATTCATCATTTGATAACTTTCATTCGAAAAGTTGATGTGTCTTTTTATTCTACTTTCTACATTCTCTTCAAAGGAGGGAGGGATGTAGTCAGTCAAATCATGTGACACTACTTACAGGGTTGGGTTGCTCAAAGTTTAGTTTCAATATTAAATAACTAAAGAACTAATTTGAATTTTCTTTCAATCTTGATGAGACATTTTTCCCCTCAGGAGTCAAGGTATCCCTTCATGGCTGTACAATGCTTATATTTTCTGCTACAGACAACATAGATGAACATATTTTATTATTATAGATTTTTACAAGCCATTTTCGGAAAAAGGCAGTTCAAATTATTCAAATTGAACCAAAATCTAATAATCATTAAGGAAGTGATTTAACAGCCAAATAAAACAAAATTCATTGAATAGTTTTTTAGCTACAGCGGATTAGCACACATTGGTAGACAGGCATACACATGCACAAATGTCATGCTAAACATAGTAGATTCATGTTTCAGAAGGTCCCAAAACATGTATATCTAGCTTTATCTTAAATAATAAAAGGCAATGTCTGTCTGTCTGTGTGTGTGTGTGTCTTATACACTATACGTTCAGTGACCGCGCGTCGGAGAACTACGAAATTTGGCAATCTGAGACCTGGGACGGTGGGAAGGGGACACGTGAAAACAGATTTTTAAAATTTAAATTATTTATTTAGTTTTTTAATGTTTTATGCGATTTTGACAGTTTTTTCCTCTTTTTTTTCTACACCATCCAGACGTCGTAGAAAACAACAAGTCACACCAACAGAAAGAGCAGACAATTGCGAGTAAAAGTATATCAATTTCAAATTTCAGGGACAAATTCAATATTTTTTAAACATTTTAAAACAAAGTCACTTTCGGTTCAGAAAAACGAACTTTCGTTTTTAAATCCTCTCATCGGGAAAAGTTCAGAGAATTTCAACTAATAATTTACATTTTTAGAAAGCTCTAAGATCTGGCATTCTTACACGTCCAATCTGGTCAAGAAATAATAAAAATTGCCCGCAGGATCGGGATTTTAAGATTTTCTGAATTTCAATTTCTCTGCAATCCGCTAAAGCAGTTCTTCACCGGCGTTTTTCCCCCGCAGAAGCTTTTTGCACGGGAGGAGAGAAGGTGGAGGGGACGTCACGGTTCTGAATACGCAATAGGGAAGAAAATGACGGAATTAAGAGCTTAGCATATGGTCATTATAAAATTTAAATGATTGAATTATGGTGGATTGAATTGTGGCAATGTATTGATTACGATGTATTACTGTGGCGTAATGTATTGTTGTATTGTAAAAACTTAATTGTGGCGATGTATTTCAAGTTAAACATGTGGGTCCGTAAGTCTTTCCAAGAGGTTAGTGGTAGGGGAAGAAGGGTACGGTCCCTGTGGATGCCTCTCCCACTGGGTTTCGGTCTAAATTGGGTGAATAAAAAGAAAGTTATGGAGATTGTCGCGGAGGGCAAAGTAGCCCAGTGGTTAGCACGTGGGAGTTGCACTTGGTAGGCCCGGGATCGATTCCCAAAATTGCCACAGTATTCAAGCGGAATACGATCACATTAAACATGTGGGTCCATAAGTTCTTCCGAGAGGTTGGTGGTAGGGGAAGGAGGGTACGGTCCCTGTGGATGCCTCTCCCACTGGGTTTCGGTCTAAATTGGGTGAATAAAAAGAAAAGTTATGGAGATTGTCGTGGAGGGCAAAGTAGCCCAATGGTTAACATGCGGAAGTTGCACTCTGTAGGCCCGGGTTCGATTCCCGCCACAGCCAAAACTGCCGCCATGTTCATACGGAGTACGATGACGTTAAACATGTGGGTCCGTAAGTCCTTCCGAGAGGTTGGTGGTAGGGGAAGGAGGGTACGGTCCCTGTGGATGCCTCCCCCACTGGGTTCCGGTCTAAATTGGGTGGCACTTCCTGGCTGTCCAAATAGTTACCTTACACCTTTCTGGTAGGTCGTGCCAGCGAGTTTGCCACGGTCAGAATTTTCAAGGGTTGCGAACAGTCTGGTCACCAAAGGCGGCTAGTATATCTATATATCTTTTCCTATACATTACCATGTGTAAAGAAAATAACTTATAAGAAATTATCATGAAAGAACACCTTTAGCATGAAAGAACACCTTTATTATTGTTGACTTATAGAACTGTTTACGTCCTTTTTTATTCTGAAAAACAGTTTCTTCTTTTTCGAGTTGAGTTGACACATATGATAAATACCCAACATCATCCCCCCTTTGGAATTTTGACAAAATTGCAAAATTACAAATCTAATCTTTTGGGAATCTGTATAAAACATCCTGATCTCGAAATTTTAGTTTCAGGTATGATTGAAAATGTAGGAGAGTCACTGGATTCGTTAGGAATCTGAAAAGATTCTAAAACAATGTCTGTTGTTGATGATGATACCTCTAATGGATATAGCCGTTGAAATGGTCTTATCTTTTCCCTGCTGATCATCTTGATCTTTGGTACTCTTACATGTCCGCCAGGACCAGGATAAATTTCCATGACTAAACCAAGGGGCCATTCAATTCGTTTTTTATCTGTTGAAACTAGAACCACAACTCCTACTCTTAAAGTTTCTTCTCTGCTTTGGCCTCGATGTACTAGCATGGCTAAGTATTCATTAAGGAACCTCATGCGTAAATCTTTTCATAATTGTTGGAGGTAATGCAATTTTCTATTCAAACTTTAGTTAACGATCACATCAAAATCTGTTACCTCATTGTTCATAATACCTTGCATGAAATGAGCAGGGGCTAATGGCTCTAGCCCTTCAGCATTTCCTGCAATGTAAGTTAAAGGTCCAGAATTAATTGCAGCTTCACAGTCGCATAGAATTGTTTCAAGTTCTTCATACTTAACTATGGCTCTGCTTAACACTCTTAGTAATTCTTTGATCATCCTCACTAATCTTTCCCACCAGCCACCCCACCAAGCGGCTGTGGGAGGATTAAACTTCCACTGTATTTTCTTTACAGAGGAAAATGCTATGATTTCATTCCAATCAAAATTATGTAGTGCATTTTTGGCACCAACAAAGTTAGTACCATTGTCAATGTAAATTATACTGACTCTTCCTCGTCTGGCTATAAATCTTCTTAATGCCATAATAAAACTATCTGTGGAAAGGGATTTCGTCAGCTCTAAATGAATTGCACGATAAATAACACAAGTAAATAAAACAATTCAGACCTTTTCGTTTGAAGATAAGATCAGTGGTCCAGCGAGTTCTATTCCAGTCACTTCGAAAACACTTGCATTCTTGATTCGATCGCGAGGTAAAGGAGCAAATGGTGATTCGATTGGCTTTACTTTAAATCTTTTGCAAATGACACACTGGGAATTGACTTGCTTTTCTAACCTTTGAATTCCTGTGATCCAATAAGTCTCTCTAAGATTACTGATCAAAGTTCTTAATCCTGAGTGCAGTAATTCTCAATGTTTTTGATTAACTAATTTTCGTATAATGGGATGATCTCCTGGAAGTAGAATTGGACACTTAAAGTCTTCCTTCTCATCTCCAAGAATCAATTTTGTTCTTACTCTTAAGAGTCCTTCGTTGTCCCTGAATGTCTGCATCTTCTTTAGAGTATTAACTGTCATCTCTGTGAAGCTATCCCTTTGTATTGTTTGAAATATCAATCTTTCAGCCGTTGAAACTTCTTCACTAGTCAGTTCTCCCTTTCTGTGTTCCTTTTCACGACAAATATGTATGAACCGTAATAACCATGCCACCATTCTTGAGACTTTTAAGAAATTAGAAAAATAAGACAGGTCTGAAACTAGACTTGATTCATTACAGCTTACACTTGATATAACGGTCTTCCTTTTTTATGCATTTACTTCATTTTCAGAGGCAGAAATTGATGAAATGGGCTATTCTTGAGATTCTAACTTTAACCAGTAAGGGTCTTCCCACTAACAACTCTTCAATAATGTACTAGCATGACAGCCACGGGACAACAGGTCTGCTACATTGACAGTTCCGGGGATGTGATACCAATCATTAGAATTAGTGTACTGTTGAATCTCTTTTACCTGGCTGCCTACAAAGGTACTCCAATTTTCTTTATTTTTTATCCAAGTCAATGCTACCAATGAGTCGTTCCAAAAATATGATTTGCAGTTCGCCAGATTCAAAATTTTGATGACTTGCACATATAGCCTAGTAGTAATAACAGCAGACACAACCTCAGAATCGCAATTTCTTTTAATGGAGAAACTCTTGATTTGCTAAGTACAAGACTTACAGTTGTGTTTGTTCCACAGGATATGCATAGAAAAATGCAAGCTACATATGCTAATTTGCTAGCATCGCAAAAGGTGTGAAGATTTATCTTGCAATCATCAAATGGATCTGTTGAGAGTCTTCCTTGAATTTTACAATCATTTATCAAATATATCTGTTCGAGCCACTTTTCGAACTCATTTTTCAGTTCTTGTGGATGTTCCGTGTCCCATCCACAATGTAGGATCCAAGCTTTCTGAAGAATTAATTTAGGTATCAGTGAAATATGACAAGTTAGACCAATAGGATCAAAAATACTCTGAGCTACTGATAATAATGTTCTTTTAGTGATTTTATCCTTAGGTATTGTAAGTAGATCGATGTGACAAACATTGTGTCATTCTCTATATCCCACGTCATTCCCAAGATGGATACAAGCACTTCCGTACGAACGACACGAGAACGCTGATCCTATTCAACTAACGTATTTAAGAAGAATTCGTGATATGGCAGCATTGAAAAGGATGTCTTCATTGAAGCAAAAAACAATCGAAAGCTTTTTGCTTAAATTTGCCCTGCAGTTCCGAAAATGATAAAAGGAGAAAAAAAATTAAAAATCATAAAAAAGTAAAAAAAAAATTTTTTTTTTCATTTAAACACGCCAGCACTAACAGCTGCCTAAGTCTAACAGCCAGCACTAACAGTCCTAAGCCTGGATAAAGTGTGAAGAAAAATTGTGCACACACAATATTTTTTTTATTCTACCTATCCACTACTAAATTTGATAAAAACATACATTTGCTGTATTAAAAAATTAGGTCCCATAGGGCTCAATGTATTTCATTTTTTCGACCCGGGTTCAATCCAAAACTAATTGGGTGATATTATTCATTTATATTCCCATGGGTTCTACAGACCGTCTGAACAACATACTAAAATTTTATTTTGATTAAGTCATTTTTACGGCAGTTATCGTGCTAACGGACAGACAGACAGACAGACAGACAGAATGAACAAAGTCATAAACACTTTTCAACTTTGTTGTAAAGTGTTAAAAAACTGTTACGCATAAAAAATATATATTTCAACTATTTTAGTATAGTCAGAAACATCCCTTAAGTTGCCTGTCCAATTATCCGAACTTTTGCTTATCCGAACTAAGGCAGGTCCTGAGAGGTTGGGATAATCGGTGCTCTACTGTAGTTCCCTTTTACTGTCCAGAAAGATTTCTAGCTTTGAAACACTCGTTGAATTATGAAATGTTTTACTACACCACAAACACAATTTTCCTGGCACTTTTACTTCGCCGGAGAAAATACAAGCAGTGGTAGGTATCGAAGTGTTATTGCTATGAGAGAAACTTGAACGAGCGATTTGCAATCGTTCCTCACTTTTAAATTCTAGTTTTTAAAAATTGTAAGTTGTCAGTTTCATCGCCAATTTTAGAATTAAATTTCCTACGAGATCTCTCCCAAACTCTCAAAGTATCTTCAGGAAGAGCCTATTCTACCAATGGGTACAACATAGAAGCATATTTTTCAGATGTAACACCCAACGTTTCTAATGCCTGTAATTGAGTTTCTAATTTATCATAAAGTGTGCTTAACGACTTGACTCTTCTTTGAAACTTGTGCCAAGACTAAATTTAACAACTCTCGAACATATATATCAATAAGTAGTTCGTCTCTGGCAAAACGTAATTTTAGTTGTTCCAATGCTTTATGATAATTGGATCCTGATGGAGAAAAACTTTCTACAAGTTCCTTGGCGACGTCTTCAGTGGCCTGAACCAAATACTGAAATTTATTATAGTCATCCATTGTTTCAACCTCATCGATTTTTCTGAACTGACCCCAGAAGCCGATTCAAATTTTAATATCCCCATCAAAATGCTTCAGTTCCAATTTAGGTAACTTGAAATGTCACTTACCTTGTCCAAAAACACTTTCTTGGCCAATATTTATAGGATCGATTTCTTCCTTTTTTAATAAACATTCATACTTGGTTTTCATGAGTATCCACCGGGTTTTATAACTTTCGGCACCATCGATTTCTTTGGCAAAATTTTCTTCCTTGAAATCTTCTTCATCTAGCATTAAATTTTTGATCGAATTACCCAATTCAAATAAATGGGCCTCTCTATCCTCAAGTATCTTGAAATAGAGTATCACTTCCTCTTTCAGCAATGGAACGGCCGTTAATTTCAAATCCAATTACTGTGCCACCAAAGTAAACAAATGCCTAGCTTGTGTTCATTCCTTATTTAGTTTTTCCATCTTATAAGTCCTGTCATGGATGCCAATTTTGTAGAGAAAATAACTTATAAGAAATTATCATGAAAGAACACCTTTATTACTGTTTACTTATAGAACTGTTTACATCCTTTTTTTATTCTGAAAAAAAATTTCTTCTTTTTGAGTTGAGTTGAGTTGACACATACGATAAATCCCCAACACCATGTATTACTGGGAAAATAAAACTATTCATAATGAACATTGTGTAATTTCTTTTTTTTCTACCAAACATTGATTTTAAAATGTATATTTAATTACATTTCCATACATAGTAACTTGTTTTGTAGTTTGAAACAAAATTTCAGCTGTAAAAATCCCAAATTTTAAATCAAAATAAGTTTATTGTCCTTTTATTACTGTTAAAAAGCAATCTGTTATTACATATGGCTTTAATGGAAATCAATCCATTACATAACTGGCATCTCACAATGATATGACGGTAGAAATACAAAACAGAGAAAATTAACTAAACACAAAACAAGAATATTACAAATCAAACAAACACAAAGATCAATGAGAAGAGGTCGAAGAGGGGATCGCAACCTCAGGGACAGTTCATAAAGTTCTAGCTTCCCAATACAGTCTGCAAACATCACCTTGCTTTTGGGATTCTTTATCTAAGCCCAGGTACACTGAAAGGTGACTTGAGTTCATAACATCAGCACTACAAATAGGACACACATTCATTGGAAGAATTCCTATCTTTGTTAGGCCAGGCAATCATGATCCATTTTCAATCTAAAATTGACCACTGCCTCCCTGCGAGGTTGGTTGTTAAACGCCTTCCAGCTATCTTGGATATTTTCCCAAACCTTGCCACTTGATTTAATTGTCAGCTCTATTTTACAATTTGTCATAATTTTACTATAAACTAGTTTTATTTCATGACTCTGGCAGAACAGGTTTTGTGGCAAGATAAACTAGGGTACCATTTTTTGCTAAAACGTCAAATTCATTACTATCGACTACGACATGTGATGGTATCCACTGAAACACAATAGATTTGTTTCTACTTCTAAGAAAATTCAGAATTTGCTTTATTTCAGTTATTGTCGATGCCTCGATAAGATTCATTTTCAAGACAGCTTAAATGGCTGCTCTGGAGTCCACCAGTATGACAACTTTTGAAAAAGAGTCAATTCTATACTTAAGGTTATTAACTGTCAAAAAGATGCCATAGATTTCTGCATCAAAATTAGACATATATAGCCTAACAGGAGCATATTGAGAAAACATCTTGAAGTACACTCCAGCTCCGGCAGCATTATTGATCTGTGACCCGTCTGTATATATTCTAGTCCAATCGGGTTCTGGGTACTTTTCATTAATCATGCATAGTGCAGTTGCTTTCAAGATCGTATCTGGTATGTCTCTTTTCTCAGTATCGTTTACTGTCAGCAGGCTTATTACATCAATATACTTAAGGGGATTGACCAATCTTTTTGTACTAACCATGGGAATATTTGCATATCTTTTGACAAACCTCAACAGGAGAAATTTGAGTCTTCATGCAACTTGGTTGACAGTCTTGAATCCAACTAGCTCGCTGTGAGATCTTCAGTTTAATGTATGTACCTATGGCCTGTTTCTCTATCTCTGTAAGGATAGGAGGGTTTATTGTGTATAGTTGCATTGCAACAATAGGAGTGGTTTTGACTGCTCCAATAATGAGCCAAAGAGCTTTATTTTGAGCTCTTTCTAAAAGATTTATTTTTCCAAGCACGGCAGTAATCAATATTTCACTTCCGTATTTAAAGATTGGTTTCACATAAGCGTTGTATGTCTTATTTAAAATTGTTTAGGTACATCCCCACTTGGCATCGGCTAATCTTTTTAAGATTGGTAACCTATTTTCAACTCTTTGTTTGATAGCATTTGCATGTCCTATGAAGGTCAGTTTATTGTCCACCACCACACCCAAGTATCTAGTGTTAGAGCTCTTAAGAAGCACATCATTTTTAATCTTCAGTGCAACATCTGTGTTAACATGTTGCAGAGAGAAGAACTGGTATACAGTTTTTAATTTGTTTATTATCATGTTATTTCAGCTGCCCATGTTTGAAGGGCCTCTAACACCTTGTTCATGGTAGTTTCCAGTTTTTGACCCTGATAATTTTGGCAATTTTTTGCATTAGCCATATGTCATCTGCAAACATACTTATATGATATTTTCAACATTCTTCATTTTTACTAGGTCATTAATATAGACATTGAATAGTGTTGAAGACCCAGGCCACACGACTGACCCTAAGGCTTGCAGCAACATAATGTGTGGCCGGACATTGAATAGTGTTGAAGACCCAGGCGGTCCGACTCATCCGAGGATGTGAGCAGCTATTTGGACGGCCGGGGACATTGAACAGTGTTGTTGTTGTTGAGACCCAGACCGTCCAACCTACCAGAAAGGTGTAAGGTAACTGTTTGGACGGCCGGGAAGTGCCACCCAATTTAGACCAGAACCCAGTGGGGCAGGCATCCACAAGGACCATACCCTCCTTCCCCTACCACCAACCTCTAGGAAGGACTTATGGACCCACATGTTTAACGTGATTGTACTCCGCATGAACACGGCGGCAGTTGTGACAGCATGCAAATCCAGCACGCAAACCACCGAGCTACTGCGCCCGAAATGTGCCAACAGCAAGCGGTGTCACCCAGGTGGTCACCCACCCAAGTATTAACCGTGCCCGATGCTGCTTGACTTCGGTGATCTAACAGATCAATGAGAACCGGTGTTTTCAGCACGGTACGGCCGTTGGCACATTGAATAGTGTGAAACTACCAAGTGCATCTCGTAGAAGACTTACTCTTGATTGGCCATATCGTGATTGCATTTCACTCCAACATATTTTACCACCCATCTTTATCCCCACCCATCTTTGGGCCAAGTATCTTTTTATCCAACTCAACATATTTTACCACCCATCTTTACCCCCACCCATCTTTGGGCCAAGTATCTTTTTATCCAACTCAACATATTTCCCCCAACACCATACATCTTCAATTTTTGCACAAGCTTATTCCTCCAGACCGTGTCATAGACTCCCTTGAAATCAACAAATACAGCCAAGGAGCTTTGCTTAGTGAAGCCTGATTTGATTCAATGTACAAGCTTCATGATTGAGTTAGATGTAGACATGTTGTTCCAAAATCCTGCTTGCTCTTCCACAATGATTTCCCAGGACTCTAAGAAATATTAAAGTCTAGAAGTCAGTATTTTTTCAAATGTCTTAGCCATTATGGATGTCAGCGAAATTGGTTTATATGACCCAATATCTTCAATTGGTTTCCCTGACTAAATTGGTATTACTGTGGCCCTTACCCAATTGGTTGGGAGATTTTGATGTTTATTCCAAAATATGTTGTAAATTGATAAGAAGATAGTTCTTGCTTTAGCTCCTAAATGTTTCAAGAACTCTGGAAAAATATTACCTGGCCCTGGGAATTTTCCAGACTGTAAGTATTTTATAGCTTTATTTAATTCCTCTGTGGAAAAGTCCTCAATGAACAATGTCTCTAAAAAACAATCTAATCAAAGATGAATTAAAAATCTAATATCCAATTAATCTAGACCAAAAACTTACTTTATAAGAAAAAAAAGTACAGTTTAAAACTGAAAGTATAATTGTTGAGATAGTTAATAAACAATATTTTGGTAATGGAAGAACATTCACTATTTACATTATTAAGAAGTTCATTCAGTGATTAATACAGGTTTCTGTACAAAATAACTGAATGACTAAATTAACTACTCAATCAAAGGTTACAAGTTAGCATGTTTGCAAATCTTATATTAATATAATAACTATGCTGTAGTACATATCAAAATTAATATTTTACAGCTAAACAATTTCATACAGAGAACAAGTGACTTTGACTGTACTTTTGTAAAGGCTATTTTATTATTCAACAAAATTTTTATTAACGGCGTATGTGAATGAAATGAGGTCAGTATCGGTTCGGTTTAAAAAACATACATGGTGCAGAAAATCAGGGGGAAGGTGTTGTTGAGACCCAGAGACCGTCCGACCTACCAGAAAGGTGTAAGGTAACTGTTTGGACGGCCGGGAAGTGCCACCCAATTTAGACCGGAACCCAGTGGAGGAGGCATCCACAGGGACCGTACCCTCCTTCCCCTACCACCAACCTCTCGGAAGGACTTACGGACCCACATGTTTAACGTGATCGTACTCCGCGTGAACACGGCGGCAGTTTTGGCAGTGGCTGGAATCGAACCCGGGCCTACCGAGTGCAACTCCAGCGCACTAACCAATGGGCTACCGTGCCCTCAGGGGGAAGGTGTTGAAGACCCAGGCCGACCGGCTCGTCAACAGGGACATGAGCAACCGATTAGCCGGCCGGCAGGGGGAAGGTGTGTCCGAACTCCTGGGATGTCTCCTTCAATTTACAAAGGGAGACAATCTTTATGGCTCAATGTCAGTGGCTGAGACAGGTGGCATTTCAACCAATCAAAGTATTCGCGGAAATTTTAACTCTTCTCTCAGCTTGTGTTATTCTCATTATACCATAAATATCTATGGATATTTTGATATTTATATGAGTTATATGAAAGTTTATGACGCTATTGTATGAAAAGACGTATTGGATGCAAAGACGTTGCCTGTAAAATACGTTAGAGAAGCTGTGAGGCAACAACGAAATAATTCATCCATTTTAATTCCTCAAATATCATCTCTACGAACTTCAGTTTTTATAATGAACTTTTAAATACTTATACATTTTTATTACAAATTAAATTTTGCTTTCATTTTAAAATTTCTGCTCTTGTAGTAAGAAAGTCAAGAAAAAGATTTAGATAATCCATTTCATTTTACGCTGTTCTTTCTAGTTAATAACAGAAATCTTATAATGATCATTCACTAAAGAAAGTTCAAAAGGAAAGGCTGAATTTTATCTTATATCCATATTTAGTCATTCTATCTATATATAGTCTAACCTTTGGAATTCCATGCTGAATCCATATCAGCCATTATTTAAACTATATCAGCCATTATTTAAACTATATCAGCCATTATTTAAGCTATGTTGAATACTATAAGCAGGGATCATAGCAGATTTTCTAAAAATTTTAGGTAGGAATTTAAGGTATTTTTTTCAAAATTTTAGGAGCTAATTTTTATTATTTCAATTATTAGTACTGTTTAATTACCGTTCTTTTCATTAATTAAAGGAGAATTGATACAAAAAACAAACATCATTGAAAGAAAAAGGTAATCTTTTGAATATTTTTCCTATTTCAATTTTCATTTTAATGCTCTGTAGACTTGAAATTAAAATTATCACTTAGTATCCAGTGGCCACTTTATCACAGGTATTTTTTGTGTAAATATATACGTACATACACACTATATATATGTATGTTAGAAAAATGTTAGTTTAGTTTTCAAACAACTTTATATAAACAGAAAAAAAAAATCTTAATATAATTAACAAAAAAAGAATCCAAAGAGCTCAAAATCACATTTCAAATTTTTGAAGAATTGTAAAATAAAATACGGCCATAAGAGCAAAAATCTAGCTGATAAGTTGGTAGTTATTGCAGGTAATGTACAAGGATTGCATGCACCCGCGCAGCGGGAGGGCTTAAAGCAAATAATGCTAATAAAAGCCAATTTATTTTGGGAAAAGTTTTTATCTGTTAGCCTTGAACCCTCGTAGTGGGCTGGAACGCGATTGACAGCTATTTCAAATCTATGCAAATTGCATGTGCCCGCACAGCGTGTATATCGTTATTACATGCAGTACAATTGTCGTTATTACATATATCGTACGTGGATTGTGTTGGAAAATTTAAAATTTGAAGATGCAAGATAAATAGCAAAGTACGCACTGGCATAGAGTCAATAAGTGTTGGCTGGGTCATGAAAGTATGCAGATCCAGTTTTAAAGAAAAACATCGTTCACTTTATTTCGTGAGAAAACATAACTAGGCAAGTTACACATTCCAGGTTTCCATGCCACAAAACATAAAAAAATACTAAGTACAAAAGGTTTGCAGTTGTAAATGACTAGACAGAAATTCCTTGAAGCATGGGTAGTAAGTAACTATACTACCTCTATCACTTGCGTATATTAGCAGCCACCATTGAAGGTATCACACTTGGCAAAGGAAAACCAAAGATAAGACATCACGCAGTGCTTCTGTCCAAAGCATTTCTGCCTGCCCGCATCAGACCATCAGTGTCTATGTCTTATAAAGCCTTCTCGGCTCCATTCTGGATCAGACTGAGTGTCAGTTCTCTTTCTCGACTGAATGACTGAACGACCGAATTGAACAACTGCTTCAAGAAATCTCTGCCTTATATATCCGAGAATGAA
Source organism: Amaurobius ferox (assembly GCA_951213105.1). Lineage (NCBI taxonomy): Eukaryota > Metazoa > Arthropoda > Arachnida > Araneae > Amaurobiidae > Amaurobius > Amaurobius ferox. The sequence goes on from OX578141.1 coordinate 17,416,285, forward strand.
CAGTTCCGGAAACGCCCCCGCATATGCAAATCAGATGCGTACGCATTGAGAACTGATTTGCATGAAACCTCATGTTGAAAAACGTCACGGTTCACGCCGGTGAACGGGAAGAGTCGTTCATATTAAATTTGCATAAACGCCCGTTCACGGGAACATGAATCGCGATGTATTGATTTTTTTCCAACAAATTGCAAATCTAGCTGATAAGTTGGTAGTTATTGCAGGTAATGTACAAGGATTGCATGCACCCGCGCAGTGGGAGGGCTTAAAGCAAATAATGCTAATAAAAGCCAATTTATTTTGGGAAAAGTTTCTATCTGTTAGCCTTGAACCCTCGTAGTTGGCTGGAACGCGATTGACAGCTATTTCAAATCTATGCAAATTGCATGTGCCCGCGCAGCGTGTATATCGTTATTACATGCAGTAGAATTGTCGTTATTGCATATATTGTGACGGAATTATGTATCATATCCATAAGTTATATATTGAAAATTAACGTATAATTAAATTTCTGATGAAGCTGGTGATAGAATAACTATGAGCCACGAAATTCTGGTTACACAACTTCGTTGAAATATTTAAAACAGAGTGTTGCAGCTATAACAAACGTTAGATAGTAGTTGTAGGAATACAAGTAGCAGTAGAAGTGTTAAATGAGAACAGTTCCAGTTTAATTCAAAATCACTTTTATTGAAGAGTGAATCCATTGTATTTGCTTACAATATATATCATGAGAACAGGTAAGCAAAAACCAAAGCATACTATTTACAAAACATGAGCACTACAGCTCATATGAAGGTTTTTCAGTGTAAGTTCCATGCCTAGACACGTTTCTGGTTTAAGTATTATTTACACAAGTAAGTGGAATAAAAGCATTTCACACTTACGTGACCACGTGCACTTTCCGACGCCACCACTAGCTGGGCACACGCTATGGCAAAAACTTTAAACTTTCCGGATCAGCACTATAAAGTCCACAACACGGGAAACATGGTCTCCTTAACTGAGAACCATCAAAACTACTAAGTTTAGTTTAAATATCCGCGTTCACCGATAAACACTTTATCGTAACTTTCGACAACATCGAAACATGACTTTACGAAGATCCGTCTGCCTGATCTAGATCCTTCCATCGATCAGTATAAGCAAGCTATCCAACGAGCTTTCCAAGCGATCGATCCGTCGATCAAAACGATCTACATTAAACCAGAGCGATCTACTGACAAAGCGATCTCACTTAAAACCAGAAAAGTGTCTAGCCTTTATATCCGAAGATGGGTGCGTTCCGGAACATAACCGTTGCCGGCAACGCCCTCTGGATATGCAAAACAGGATGCGTGAGCGGCGAGAAAGGTGATTTGCATGATCAGCCAAGTTTTGTCCACATCGCGATTCGTTCACGAGAACGGAATAATCATTTTAATAATGACGTCATGCTCCCGCGAAACGAGAATCGCGATGTAAACAAAACCAAGTTTCCAACAATCGGCCCCCCTCATGCAAAAACACCAACTCTCGGCGCCCATGCTTTCATCCAACAAAAAGGTTATTCTAAGAATCAAAGTTCTTAGTATCCTAAAAACATAATGTATGCATACACAAAATTTTATACATTAAAGAAATTTATAACATTTAGAAAGTGAAAAGCCTTTTCTCAAAATGGCAACAATCAAATGAGTACACTTATCTATTATGCAGATCATAAGCATTCTTTAAATTACATGTTTAAGGATAACATAGTCAAAGAAAACAGTATAACCATACTATTGCCCTTTCTTAAGTACTAGCTCATACTGAAGAAAGCTATTTCTTTACTATTTTGAAAATTTATAAACAAAACATTAAGTTTAAAATTTAAAAGTCTAAAGATATCAAAAATTTTAAGCTCTAGAAAAATTTTAGGTATAGTTATCAATTTTAATATTTAAGATTAAAAATTTAAATCTAAACATCAAAATCAAGTTGTAGAAAATTTAGTGTATAACTATGAAATTTAACATTTAAGATTAAAAATTTAAATCTAAACATCAAATTCAAGTTTGTAGAAAATTTAATGTATAACTATGAAATTTAACATTTAAGATTAAAAATTTAAGTCTAAACATCAAATTCAAGTTTGTAGAAAATTTAATGTATAACTATGAAATTTAACATTTAAGATTAAAAATTTAAGTCTAAACATCAAATTCAAGTTTGTAGAAAATTTAATGTATAACTATGAAATTTAAGATTTAAGATTAAAAATTTAAATCTAAACATCAAATTCAAGTTTGTAGAAAATTTAATGTATAACTATGAAATTTAACATTTAAGATTAAAAATTTAAGTCTAAACATCAAATTCAAGTTTGTAGAAAATTTAATGTATAACTATGAAATTTAACATTTAAGATTAAAAATTTAAGTTTTATTATCTTAGCCCATGACTAGTATACACACTAAATACCCAATACAATGGCAATGATAATAAAAGATACAGAAGGTAAATATACATATGAGATAAACACAGATTAAAAATTTTATGTTTCATGTGAATTATATCAATAATGTACATTCAGACACATATTTATTCACATAAGCGAAAATGCATTATGCGTGTAGTAAAAATGGATATATATTTTTCAAGTGTAATGTGAGAAAAGTAACAGTTCATTGTTACATAACAATATATACTCAAGATACATTTCATTTGTATCAATGAGAGAGGAATAAATTATAAAATACCCTAACCATTTATACTTTGAAAATATGAAAAAAAAATTTAAAGTAAAATTTTTATTTGAACAGTTAAATTTTATATTTTAAAGATATCATTACTAAATTTTAAAACTCTATCTTTAGTCATTGGCTTCGTGAAGTAATCTGCTACGTTATCTTTAGTATTAACAAAGTTAATTTTAAAAGACTCGTTTACAACTAAGTTCCTTAAATTCCACACCCAAAAGTCTTTTGACTTTTCCCAATTCTTTGATATCAAATTCTTTACTCAAAAGTGAAACTGTATGGTCTATATCATTTTGTTGTTTAGCAAACAAAATTATGTCGTCTACGTAAATCAGCATTAATACTTTATTCTGATATGTATAAGCACAGTTGCACCATTTAAATTTTAAAAAGTTTAATTTTTTCAAAGTGGTGTCAAGCTCTGTATACCATTCCCTTCCGCTTTGGTGAAGGCCATATATTGCTTTCTTAAGCAAACAAACATATTGAGGCTGATTTGGATCGACATATCCATGTGGTTGTTTCAAGAAAATTTTATCATTCAACTTGGCATAAAGATATGCGGACTTAATGTCCAGTTGAAAATGTTTCCATTTAAGCATGCAAACAAATATGGAGAAGAAAGCTCTGATTAAACTAAAATTAATCACAGGGCTAAACACTTCATCATATGAGTCCCCCTTTATCTGGGTATATCCTTGAGCTACTAGGCGAGCTTTGAATCGTTTAACATTTCCCCTTTCATCCTTCTTAATGGTATAAACCCATCTACTTCCTATAATTTTTTGTTGTGAGATGGGTGCAGGCACTAAGTCCCAGACACCCCTCTCTTGCATTGTAGCTATTTCATCATCCATGGCTTCTTGCCATTTATCGGACTGGGGAGATTCTATTGCCGATTTATAGCTCTTGGGTATCAAGATCTCAACATTGCTTGCTTCTGGTTTTCTTTTGATATCACTTACCCCCTTTTTCTCTCTAAAATTAAACAATTGCTGATCATAATGAATGTTAGCTTTTCCACAAAACTTTCTGACATCATTATGAGATCTCAGCCTTTTATTGTCACCATTTACTGAGTAGTAAATATCTGTCCTACTCCCATCAGGCCTAGGTACTGCTTTCCGTATCCAGTCAATATCTGAGCAGGGTGTCAGACCAGAATCAGCAGGAGAGTCCTCATCCCCACTAGATTTACAAGTGTCACGGCTCTCACCTGCTTCTTCCTCTGACACTCCTCCTAAGCATTCTGATTCCGAGTCAATCGACTGAGTAACGTTCGATTTCCTCAAGGTGATTCCTTTAGGGTAATTAGGGCCCAGGACGCCTTCCGCTGCCACTCCTTCCTCAAACCTTACATTAGAAGTTTCCTCAACTTTCTTTTTACCCGCTATATAAATCCTATAGCCTTTGGTGCTTTCGGCATATCCGACCATTATTCCTATTTGGGCTCTCATATCCAACTTATTTCTAATTTGTTTGGCTGTGCCCACATAGGCTTTGCACCCGAAAACTTTGAGGTGAGCAACGGCTGGCTTCCTTCCATAATATAACTCGTGTGGAGTTTTGGTTTTGAACTTATGACATATTCTGTTCTTGGTGTGTGTAAAACACAAAATCGCTTCTGCCCACATTCTGTTATCAACCTGGCTTTGATCAAGCATAGCTTTCACACAATCTAGTGCAGTCAGATTAAATCTTTCAGAAACCCCGTTCTGTTCGGGTGTATATACATTTGACCTTTCCGATTTAATCCCCAATTTATTTAAGTATGCCTTGAACTGGTTGTGACAGAACTCCATACCATTGTCCGTACGGATACACAAAATCTTTTTGCCTAGCTGCCTCTCTTCCTTAGCTTGGAATTCTTTAAATATCTTAAACACCTCTGATTTTTGTTTCATTATATAAACAAACACTTTCCGGCTGAAGTCGTCAGTGATTGTCAAAAAGTATCTGTTTCCGCCCATTGAAGCTGTAGGTAAGGGACCACACACATCCATATGGAGTAATTGTAAAGGTTTAGTGGACCTTATCCTACCAATTGGCTTAAAAGAAATTCTCTTAGACTTTGCTAACTTAGTGTGTACAGTTAATTTTTGCATATTTTAGTCTAGGGAGTCCATTAGCCGCGGAAACTTTACTTGTCTGATATAAATAATCAGAGTTAATGTGGCAATATCTCCTATGCCAGAGTTCCGTTTTATTCAAAACCTCAGAAACCGCACAACTTGGTTTCTCATTAACCTTTTCTTTTGACCTCGACTTCACCTCAGAGTTACGTTTACTTTTATTTATTCTAGGCAAATTTTTCATTTTGTCAATACTGTTTTTCTTATTTAGGGGTTTTCTATCTTTCTTAGAATTTTTGTCCCTACCCTGATCCTTTCCTTTAGTTTTACGGTCTTCAATATTGTTATTTGCAGTCTGAACTTCGTATTGAGGTTTTAAAAAATATAACCCTTCTTTTCGCTTAGCATAGAAGAATTTTTCTCCCTTTGGAGTGTAAAACCACAATACCCCATTAGCCCCTTTAAAAGTATATCCCTGTTCCTCAAGAACAGATGCGGCTAATAAGTTTCGTCTTAACTTAGGCGAAAACATTACATCAGACAAAACAATATTACTTCTTATGTTCTGAAACTGAACATACATTTTGACCGTACCGATAGCCTCAACTGGGCTCTCAATATCACCCACTGCTAGCGACATAGATGCACCTTTGCTTTCCTTAAATTTTGAGAATAAATTAATATCATTGCAAAAGTGCCGCGTAGCAGCGGTGTCAATTACCCAGCTGAGTCTATCGCTAGGATCCTGCACAGTATTAGCTTCAACTCTAGCAGATGAATACAATTCAATTATATTTGAGCTAGACTTAAGAATAGGGCAATTATTCTTTAAATGACCAGCCTTCTTACAAAAATAACATGGTCCTATGACCCTTTTAACTGGTTTAACACTTTTAAACACTTTGTTATTTTTACACTTTACATTTACATTACTCTGAGACAAGAATACAGATGAATTTTGACTTACATTGTTTCTATCACTACGGAGTTGCCGGATACGTCCTTCTTCCTCTGAGAATTCATGTTGGATTTTCTCCAAAGTGAAATCTTTGTCCTCCCAACGGTATATTAGTTGAACTATTACCTGGAAGTCATCAGAGAGGTATCTTATGGCCTGGAATGCCACATAGACGCTTTCCACCGGATGCTAGACGTCCTTCAATTGGGCGACCGCCTTCTTCAAACGCGTACAGAAGATATCCACCGGTTCATCTGGCTCCGGACGTAGGCTGAAGAACTCATCCAGTAAACGCACCAGGTTGGCGCGAGTCGGCGCGTCGAAGTGCGTATTTAACTTATCCCACGCATCTGCCGGATCGTCGTTAATGTCAATTAACTCTTGGTAATCAGATGAAACATTCTGGAACAGGATCGCTAACGCGCGGTCCTTTCTGCGCATGTGATCTTCATAATCACGGCGTGACGTTTTTTCATCCACCGGTAACGCTGTTCGGTCTATAAATCCGAAACAGCCCTCTCCTTTTAGAGCGAATGAAACTTCATTCCTCCAAGTGACGTAATTGTCTCTAGTTAATGCAGAAATTTTATTTGCCTCCATGGCAAGGTGGCCTTTTGGAACTGAGCTGAACAGACCTTTTGTTTACGCTTTCGTCGACATGCAAATGGCGCCGTCCGCGGCCCCCGTCGACAGGATTCGTTGGAACTCTAACACTTCTAAATTTTTAACGTTGTTATGGGGAGCACTGGCCCATAACCTTTGACGGAATTATGTATCATATCCATAAGTTATATATTGAAAATTAACGTATAATTAAATTTCTGAAGCTGGTGATAGAATAACTATGAGCCACGAAATTCTGGTTACACAACTTCGTTGAAATATTTAAAACAGAGTGTTGCAGCTATAACAAACGTTAGATAGTAGTTGTAGGAATACAAGTAGCAGTAGAAGTGTTAAATGAGAACAGTTCCAGTTTAATTCAAAATCACTTTTATTGAAGAGTGAATCCATTGTATTTGCTTACAATATATATCATGAGAACAGGTAAGCAAAAACCAAAGCATACTATTTACAAAACATGAGCACTACAGCTCATATGAAGGTTTTTCAGTGTAAGTTCCATGCCTAGACACGTTTCTGGTTTAAGTATTATTTACACAAGTAAGTGGAATAAAAGCATTTCACACTTACGTGACCACGTGCACTTTCCGACGCCACCACTAGCTGGGCACACGCTATGGCTAAAACTTTAAACTTTCCGGATCAGCACTATAAAGTCCACAACAGGGGAAACATGGTCTCCTAAACTGAGAACCATCAAAACTACTAAGTTTAGTTTAAATATCCGCATTCACCGATAAACACTTTATCGTAACTTTCGACAACATCGAAACATGACTTTACGAAGATCCGTCTGCCCGATCTAGATCCTTCTAGATCCTTCCATCGATCAGTATAAGCAAGCTATCCAACGAGCTTTCCAAGCGATCGATCCGTCGATCAAAACGATCTACATTAAACCAGAGCGATCTACTGACAAAGCGATCTCACTTAAAACCAGAAAAGTGTCTAGCCTTTATATCCGAAGATGGGTGCGTTCCGGAACATAACCGTTGCCGGCAACGCCCTCTGGATATGCAAAACAGGATGCGTGAGCGGCGAGAAAGGTGATTTGCATGATCAGCCAAGTTTTGTCCACATCGCGATTCGTTCACGAGAACGGAATAATCATTTTAATAATGACGTCACGCTCCCGCGAAACGAGAATCGCGATGTAAACAAAACCAAGTTTCCAACACGATCGACAGCTACTTCATGAACTACATCGTTAGCCGTAACTTGCGCGCATAGCTGAGGTATAATTGAGGTACAGCTTGTTGGAAATAATCAATACATCGCGATTCACGTTCCTGTGAACGGACGTTTATGTAAATTTAATATGAACGACTCTTCCCGTTCACCGGCGTGAACCGTGACGTTTTTCAACATGAGGTTTCATGCAAATCAGTTCTCAATGCGTACGCATCTGATTTGCATATCCGGGGGCGTTTCCGGAACTGTCCATTCTCGGATATATAGGGCAGAGGTTTCTTGAAGCAAATGAGAAGGTCGAGAGAGTCGATCGAGATCAGACGTCTGAAGAAGTCAGACGAGATAGACACTGATGGTCTGATGCAGGCAGACAGAAATGTTTTTGACTGAAGTACTGCGGAATATCGTTTGACGACGGTGAATAGTCGAAACGGATGCAGATGTGGTCAGTTTGGACCAGCATGTATTGAACGTTAAATTTACTTACAAACGTTCGGAAGCCGCTTTAAATATTTTCCTGATGTTCTATCCTTTGGTTTCCCTTTGCCAAGTGATGGTGGCTGAAATATACGCAACTGATAGAGGTAGTATAGTAACTTACTACCAAATGCTTCAAGGAATCTCTGTCTAGCCATTTACAACTAAAAATCTTTTGTACATAGTATATTTTTGATGTTTTACGGCATGGAAAATTACCAGGTATGTGTAATATGCCGAGTTGTGTTTTTCACCAAATAAAGTGAACGAAGTTTTCCTTTAAAACTGGACTTGTGTACTTTCATGACCCAGCCAACACTTATTGACTCTGACAGTGCGTGCTTTGCTATCTTCAAATTTTAAATTTTCCAACAGAAACGGTTACGGGGCCAGTTCAACGCCCAATAGAGTCATAAGTGCAAGTATCTTTAAAGAAATCGTTCCAGTGTTCAGATGGGGGCCGCACCTGGCACCATTTTGAAGTTCGTGTGAACAACGAAACGCAACAGTGTAAACGTAAACAGTGTACAAGAACTTTTGCTTCTGCTTCTTCAAAACTACGAGTGGCCATGGAGGCAAGTAGAACGGAGTTGCTGACGCGGGACAACTACGTCACCTGGCGTACCGACATCTCATTCGTCCTCAAGGGAGAAGGATGTTTCGGACACGTAGATGGAAGTGCTAAGCCTATCGAAGAAGACGCAACTGCGAGTCGTCGCGACTACGATGATTTTTATCGCCGGAAAGACCGAGCGCTCGCCATCATTTATCAAAGTTTATCCTCGGAATACAAGGAGTTGATAAACGTCACCGACGAACCTAGTCAAGTATGGAATACCTTGAAAGAACATTTTCAAGCGCCTTCCCGAGCCAACCTGGTTAGATTACTAGATGAGTTCTTCGACGTTCGGCCGGAGCAAGATGAGCCTGTTGACATTTTTTGCTCAAGACTGCGGAAGGCCGTGACGAGGCTTAAAGACGCGAAACACCCCATTGAAGACCTATATGTAGCATTCCAGTCGATTCGGTACCTTCCGGAAGAATTCCGAGGTATCGTTCAAATTATATATCGATGGAATGACTCGGACTTCAAGCTCAGCAAAATACAAGCAGAGCTAGCAGCGGAGGAGAGCCGGCTGAGGCAGCAAGCAAGTGACTTTTCCAAAACTGTGAGTTCAAATTCTGCATATTTTACTTCTAAGAAATTTGTAAATAGAGTAAAAGTGTCTAAACTTCCAAATGTATCTCATAATGTGTCTAATGTAAATACTTCTAGTCATAATGTAAATATTTCTAAAAGTAAAATTAAGTGTTTTATGTGTAACAAACTAGGTCATACTAAATCTAATTGCAGTAGAAATAATGGATCTAGTATTGTGGAATTTCTTGGGTCTCCACAGATTGAGGCTAATACTGTAATCGATCCTAGCGATAGACTCAGCTGGGTAGTAGACACTGCTGCTACGCGACATTTCTGTAATAACATTAAGTTATTTTCAAAATTTAATGAGTGCAAAGGCACTTCAATGTCGCTAGCAGTAGGGGATGTCGAAAGTCCAGTTGAGGCTATCGGGACGGTGGAAATGTATGTCCAATTTAAGGATAAGCAAAGTATTATCAAATTGGAAAATGTTATGTATTCTCCTAAACTTAGGAGAAATTTATTAGCTGCATCTGTTCTTGAGGAACAAAATTTTAGTTTTAATGGAGCTAATGGGGTTCTATGGTTTTTTACACCTAAAGGGGAGAAATTCTTTTATGCAAAAAGAAAGGATGGGTTATATTTTTTAAAACCTAAGTATAGTACCCAGGAACAACATAACGTAGAAAACCGTCAATCTAAAGATAGGGATCGAGATGGAGACAAGAAACACAAAAAGGATAAGAAATCCAAGGATAGGGATCCTAGTGCTTCCAGAAAAATAGACAAAGTAAAAATAGCACCTAATCTTAAAGAAACTAAATTTAAATCTGACAAAACAAAAACTAAGCAGAATAGAAATGTGGATAGTTCAATATCTAAGCCTAGCAGTTCAGTAACTGAACTTAATAGTACAAACTGTCTTTGGCATAAACGATATTGCCACATAAACGCTGAATATCTCCTCCAAACCAGCAAAGTTTCTGCCGTAAACGGACTTCCTAGGCATAAATACAAAAAGTTAAATTGTAAATCGTGTAAATTGGCTAAGTCTAGGAGAGTATCATATAAACCCACCGGTAGGATAAGGTCCACTAAACCATTGCAATTGTTACACATGGATGTGTGTGGTCCCTTACCCACAGCCTCATATGGTGGGAACAAGTATGTCTTAACTATAACAGATGATTATAGTAGAAAAGTTTTTGTTTACCTCATGAAACAGAAGTCAGAAGTATTTTCACATTTTAAAGAGTTTCAGGCCAGAGAAGAAAGGCAGTTAGGTACTAAAATTCTATGTATCCGGACGGATAATGGGATGGAATTCTGCCATGATAAGTTCAAAAATTACCTGAAGGATATCGGTATTAAGGCTGAGAGGACTAACTCATATACCCCACAGAAAAATGGAGTATCAGAGCGATTCAACTTAACCGCATTTGACTGTGTTAGAGCCATGTTGAACGACAGCAAATTACATGACAGATTCTGGGCGGAAGCAATATTGTGTTTTGCATACACTAAAAATCGAATATGTCACAAATTTAAGACTAAAACTCCACATGAACTCTACAGTGGTAGAAAACCTTCAGTCAAACATCTTAGAACCTTTGGTTGTAGAGCATATGTAGGCAAACCCAGTCAGCTCAGAAAGAAGTTAGACATGAAAGCTACAGAAGGGGTGATGGTAGGCTATGCTACAAAAACTAAAGGCTATAGAATATTTTTGTCAGGAGAAAAACGAACAATTGAGACCTGCAATGTGAGGTTTGATGAGGGTGATGTAGTGGAAGGCATCCTGGACCCAAATTGTCCCAGAAATATCTCCTCAGGGATATCAAGAGATAACCTTTCAGAATACTCCGACGGGGAATATCCGAGAGGGCAGTCTGATGGGGGGGCAGGAGAGAGTGAAGACACTGGTGACGATCCGTCTGAATCCAGTGAGGAAACGGACTCTCCTGCTGACTCCAGTATGACTCCTTGCTCGGATATTGCTTGGCAGCGAAAGACGGTTCCAAGACCCGATGGGAGTAGAACCGATGTGTATTATTACGCTCAAGGAGATAATAAAAGGCTGAGGTCACACAATGATGTTAAGAAATATTGTGATAAAAGGAATATACAATTTGATCAGCAACTGTTTAATTTTCGGGAAAATAAAGGTCTTAAAAGGGTCAGAGGCAGACCAGAAGCAAGCAATATTGAAATAAATATACCAAAAGGGTACAACGCTGCTATTAAATCTTCCCAGTCCGAGAAATGGTGTAATGCTATGGATGAAGAAATGGCCGTAATGCAAGAGAGGGGTGTCTGGGAACTAGTTCCTGCATCCACCTCACAAAAGCATATAGGCAGTAGATGGGTCTACACCATTAAGAAAGACGAGAAAGGGAAAATCAAGAGATTTAAAGCTCGTTTGGTAGCCCAGGGGTATGGTCAGAAAAAGGGAGAATCATACGATGAAGTTTTTAGCCCTGTTGTTAACTTCAACTTAATTAGAGCATTCGTCTCAATTTTCGTATGCATGCTTGGCTGGATGCATTTCCAATTAGATATCAAATCTGCCTATCTCTATGCTAAATTGAGTCAAAAGGTATATATGAAACAGCCTCAAGGTTATGTCAATCAGGAACAGCCTGATTATGTTTGTTTGTTGAAGAAAGCCATTTACGGTCTTCATCAAAGTGGAAGAGAATGGTTTAATGAACTTGACACCAAATTAAAAGAATTAAATTTTTTAAAACTTCAATGGTGTAATTGTGCATATATTTACAATAGCAAAGTTCTTATGCTAGTCTATGTGGATGACATAATTCTCTTCTCAAAATATCAAAGGGACATAGACCACATTGTTTCATTACTTAGCATAGAATTTGATATCAAGGTATTAGGAAAAATTAGAAAACTTTTAGGCGTGGAATTTAAAGAGTGTGACAATAAATTTTTTATACATCAAAGTCAGTATATAGATAAAGTATGTCAAATGTTTCAACAGTATAAATATCCAGTTACTTCACTTCCCATTTCTAAAGGGAATATTCTAAGTAAAATAGATTGTCCAAAGACAAGTGAAGAAATAAAGCAAATGCAAAGTTTTCCTTACAGGAGCTTAATTGGGTGTTTGGCTTTTATATCTAGTAGGACTAGACCTGATATTTGTTACGCCATCAATATATTATCTCAATTTCACGAAAACCCTGGAATTAAGCATTGGGATGCATTGTTAAGACTTTTAGGATATGTTGAAAAGACTAAAAACTATATGTTGAATTTATCTAACATTCAGGAGTTAAAATTGAATTGCTATTCAGATTCTGACTTTGCTGCAAACCGAGATGACCGTGTTTCACTTGGAGGCATGATACTCTTTATTGACAATGTACCTATTTCTTGGCGTACCTTTAAACATAAGTGTGTCAGCTTATCAACCATGGAAGCTGAATACGTATCACTAACTGAAGCCGCTAAGGAAATGGTATGGGTACAAAACATAATTGAAGAATGTCATTTACTTGGGTTAAACTTTAATAAAAGTAACAGTGTTATTTTTAGCGACAACCAAGCAGCCATTAATTTTTCTAACTCTCCAATTGAAAACAATAGAACTAAGCATATTGATGTTAGATATCATTTCCTAAGAAATTTAATTGTCAATGAATCTTTTAATGTTAAATTTGTAAATAGTAAAGATAACTTAGCAGATCACTTTACTAAACCAATGACTAAGGAAATAATACTTAAATTTTGTAATAAAATTTTTAAAAACTAAATCAAAACTTTTTGAGATTAAATGTTTAGTCTAAAGAAAATTTTAAATACTAAATTGAATTTACAACTTGGGAATTTTTTTTAGAAGATGTCATATATATACATTATTGTTTATTTTAAACCTCATTGATATAAGATAGTATATCTTGAGTATAAATTTTTGTAATATTGAATCTTTTTCACTTTACACCTTTGTATATACATCCATTTTCCATGACCCGCATGATGCTAAATAATAGCTTATGTGTATAAAATTTTGTATTTTTCAACTTGGTAAAAAGTATGTGTTGAAAGTTTTGATAAAGGAATTGTATTATCTAATTACTTGCATCATGTATTTTTAAATATTTGGTATATCAATGCAGTCTAATAGTATTAATTATGTATACTTATATTGTGTTAATAGACTAAATTTTTTTAAGCTTTTTGAATTATAGTGTTTATACTCAAATTTAAAGTAAACTTAAATTCTATGCTTATACAAAATCTTAATCTTTTAAAGTTGACTTGTTTAATATGATAATGTGCTTATACTTAAATTTTGGATACTTATAATTAAATTTAAACTAAAATTTCAATTTTTGAATGCTGATACTTAAGCATTGAAGTTGTGTTGTATATAAATTTCTACTTGATGTGAAATGTTGTTGTTACAATATTGTCGACAATACTTAACTATTTTTCAGATGCTATAAGTACTTATGCATTTTATTTTAAATTTAATAATGATATAATACTTTAAATTTTTTCCTTCATTATATGTTTGATAGGATACTGGGGGCCTTGGTGTTTATTGATATACCTTGGTTTCTCAGAGTAAGTTTTCTTTTGCATATGCATTGAGACTTAAGGATTTGCATGAGGGGGCCGATTGTTGGAAATAATCAATACATCGCGATTCACGTTCCTGTGAACGGGCGTTTATGCAAATTTAATATGAACGACTCTTCCCGTTCACCGGCGTGAACCGTGACGTTTTTCAACATGAGGTTTCATGCAAATCAGTTCTCAATGCGTACGCATCTGATTTGCATATCTGGGGGCGTTTCCGGAACTGTCCATTCTCGGATATATAGGGCAGAGGTTTCTTGAAGCAAATGAGAAGGTCGAGAGAGTCGATCGAGATCAGACGTCTGAAGAAGTCAGACGAGATAGACACTGATGGTCTGATGCAGGCAGACAGAAATGATTTTGACTGAAGTACTGCGGAATATCGTTTGACGACGGTGAATAGTCGAAACGGATGCAGATGTGGTCAGTTTGGACCAGCATGTATTGAACGTTAAATTTACTTACAAACGTTCGGAAGCCGCTTTAAATATTTTCCTGATGTTCTATCCTTTGGTTTCCCTTTGCCAAGTGATGGTCGCTGAAATATACGCAACTGATAGAGGTAGTATAGTAACTTACTATACCTTCTTTAAAACTGGACTTGTGTACTTTCATGACCCAGCCAACACTTATTGACTCTGACAGTGCGTGCTTTGCTATCTTCAAATTTTAAATTTTCCAACACAGCTGAGGTGAAATTTTTTTAAATCTTAAATGTTAAATTTAATAATTATACATAAAATTTTCTACATAATTGAATTTGATATTTATAGTGAAATTTTATTAATGTTAAATTTAATAATTATACATAAAATTTTCTACATAATTGAATTTGATATTTATAGTGAAATTTTTTAATCTTAAATGTTAAATTTAATAATTATACATAAAATTTTCTACAACTTGAATTTGATATTTATAGTAAAAATTTTTTTTAATCTTAAATGTTAAATTTAAATAGTTATACTTAAATTTCTTGAAACTTAAATTTTGATTGACTTAGATTAAAATTTTGGAACTTAGTGTTTCAATGATATCTAAAATTTTCTTTCAATGATAAAAAATTTTTTTTTGCTCAACATGAAAGTGATATATATACTTTATGTTTTTGCTGGATACTAAAGAACTTGACATTTTTGCTGTTATGTTTTTTAGAGTAACTTCATTGATTGATAGCACATGCGCCGAGATTTGGGGTTTTGCATGAGGGGGCCGATTGTTGGAAACTTGGTTCTGTTTTCGTCGTGATTCTCGTTATCGCGGGAACGTGTCTACATTTTTAGAATGGTTTTACCGTTCTCGTGAACGACTCATGACAAGAACAGAACATGTCATTCATGCAAATCGCCTTCTCGCCGCGTGCGCATCCTGTTTTGCATATAGTGAGGGCGCTGCCGTCAACGGTTGAGTTCCGGAGCGTAACCATCACGGTGTATATATGATAGGACACATTCTCAGTTATTCAGAAGGCATAGCTGCCAACCTTGGAAAATGAAAATTAGGGAGATTTTTATATATTTGCAATTCGCGACAAAAATCGAAAAATTGCACAGCGCGATAACAATTTCTTTTTTTACAGAAAGCATAAAAGGGAATTTTCAAGACAGAATAGGGATTTTTTCCCTCTACTACAAAACTGCACCATAAAAAATAGACAAATATGATAAAAAATCTGTATTGTATCTATAAACACAATTTAATTTCAACGAATACAAAAGAATTAAATCATCTTTTCAAAAATAATCACATTCGTTAGAGTTATTCTCATCAGAGTCTATAACAATGTTCATTACACTGAATATGATGCATAAAGAAAAATGTCATTGGTTACTGTTTAATAATCATTCACATGTCTTTGACACAGAAACACTTCTCTGCAGATAAAATATTGAATGAAAGAAATCTTTTGGTAAGTAAAAATACAGCACGTAAAAGTTCTATATAATTAAAAAATGTCAAATTCAATCCCTCTTACTACTTAAAAATAAAGTAGTAGCTCTTTTTGCTTTTTTTAAGAACTCCTTACTAAATTCTTCACCTTCACAGAGTTCATACCGATTTTTCAAAATAGAAAAATTTGTATTATGCAAATAAATTAAAAAAATAACCTTAATAATTAGCCATAATATGAAAATAAGCTAGTTTAGCTGATCTAATATGCAACATTTAAATGATGGAGATGGATGGAAAAAGATACTAACGTACTCTCGGCAATTCACGCGAAGTAACTGAATTGCGCAATCGCACTATTTATGCGAAAATAATTAAGAAATTAACCACAATAATTAATCAGAATATGAAAATAAGCTAGTTTAACTGATCTAATATGCAACATTTAAATGATGGAGATGGATGGAAAAAGATACTAACTTACTCTCGGCAATTCACGCGAAGCAACTGAATTGCGCAATCGCATTATTTATGCGAAAATAATTAAGAAATTAACCATAATAATTAATCATAATATGAAAATAAGCTAGTTTAGTCAATCAAAAATGCAATATTTAGAAGATTGAGATGGATGGAAAAAGATACTATTGTACTCTCGGCGATTCATGAGAACAAACTGAATTGCGCAATCGCAGTGTTTATGCGAAATTAATGAACAAAATAACAGTTTAGCGATTTATGCTCAATAACATTTGAAGAAGTATGTTTATTACTTTCATAAAATAAGCGATCGAGATCTTAATTTACAATACACGCGGCCGTAAATCTCCGTTAATTTGATTGGCATTACCCTGCATTGTATTATGGATTTGCTACGATCCCGGGAATGATAAAAATCAGTGCTAAAAATGCGGAAAATTGGTGTTTTCGAGGAATTATACCATGTCTGGTTAATTGATAAATTTCCAATAAAAAATGCCGGAGAATTTCGTTAGTAATCCGGAGGCCGGAGAAGTAATGAAAAATCCGGAGTCTCCGACCAAAATCCGGAGAGTTGGCACGTCTGCATAGGGATTTTTTTAGGAAAATCCCTTTTGTAGGGATTTTTTCTAATTATTGTAAAAATTCGGGAGATTTAGGAATTTTTCGGGAGTTCGGGAGATTGCCTCAAAATTCGGGAGACTCCCGGAAAAATCGGGAGTTTTGGCAGGTATGAGAAGGAGACTCAGACAGATCAGAAGAGATCAGAGTCTGACCTTGGAGAGACCTTTAAGCTGACCTGATGTAATGGAACGGGATCTGATTGATAGATCCGATGCTTAGCAAAATACTCGGTTTGAGTATGTTACGGTAACGCTAGCATTTTCCAGATAAGTTGCTTTAACTAAGTAGGAGTCAAGTTTCCGATGGTTATTTCGGAAAGTGCGATAAAATGTTTTTTTCTAGATTTTGGCTCTTTCAATTTTAAAGAGACCAGTTAATTTTTCGCGGTTCTAGGACTCAGTGTAATGCCATGACGTGTGACCTGATGATGGTGGCTTCGTTAACGTGCACGGCATTTGTGGTAAAGTAGCTGTTTTCTACTTACCAATGTTATAGCAACTGAACGTGTAACTGAGAGTGTGTGCCTAGTCATAAACTGTTTACAAACCTTTTCCATGAGCTTGCTAGCTCATTGTGTATATACTTTTGCTTTGCAACGAATGTTGCAGTTATTTTGTAACCATAAATTGTGCAATGGATCTCACAAGAATAAAAATTGTGTTTGTGTTTGACGAACTTGCTTTCTTGAAATACACTTCACTACTGCGTATCATCCTCTACTAAAATTTCTACTCTGCTAATAGTAATACCAGCACTTCAGAGTTATAAGGAAAAGGCCAAACATTGCAAAATTTTCTAAATGACTTCCTAGTCACCAGCATTCAAGGTTACGGGCCCCAGTATGTCAAGGCCATAACTTTTATCGTTATAAAGCAGCAGTGAAGCGTTGAGAATTCCATCGACGGGGGCCGCGAGCGGCGCCATTTGCATCAAGCAGAAAAGTAAACAGAGCACTCTAGTCACAGTTATAGGTTAAAGACTATGGAGGTGAGCAACGGCATAGAAGCGTTGAACAGGGACAATTACGTCACCTGGAGTAATGAAATTTCTTTTATCCTAAAAGGAGAAGGATGCTACGACCATGTCAACCGTACTGCATTGCCAGTCGACGAGTCTACGTCACGACGCGAGCGAGAAGAGTACATGCGCAGCAGCGACCGCGCACTTTCCATCCTATTCCGGAACATATCAGCGGAATACAGAGAACTGCTCGATATCAACGACAGCCCGGCGGATGCGTGGGAGAAGTTGGAGGCGCATTTTGAGGCCCCAGCGCGCGCTAATTTAGTTCATCTGTTGGATGAGTTTTTCAGTCTTCGTCCGGAAATCGAGGAACCAGTCGATATTTTCTGTACAAGGATAGTTGGAAATAATCAATACATCGCGATTCACGTTCCCGTGAACGGGCGTTTATGCAAATTTAATATGAACGACTCTTCCCGTTCACCGGCGTGAACCGTGACTTTTTTCAACATGAGGTTTCATGCAAATCAGTTCTCAATGCGTACGCATCTGATTTGCATATCCGGGGGCGTTTCCGGAGCTGTCCATTCTCGGATATATAGGGCAGAGGTTTCTTGAAGCAATTATATGAGTCGATCGAGATCAGACAGATCGATCGGATCAGACGTCTGAAGAAGTCAGACGAGATAGACACTGATGGTCTGATGCAGGCAGACAGAAATGTTTTTGACAGAAGTACTGCGGAATATCGTTTGACGACGGTGAATAGTCGAAACGGATGCAGATGTGGTCAGTTTGGACCAGCATGTATTGAACGTTAAATTTACTTACAAACGTTCGGAAGCCGCTTTAAATATTTTCCTGATGTTCTATCCTTTGGTTTCCCTTTGCCAAGTGTGATATCTTCGATGGTGGCTGAAATACACGCAAGTGATAGAGGTAGTATAGTAACTTACTACCAAATGCTTCAAGGAATCTCTGTCTAGTCATTTACAACTGAAAATCTTTTGTACATAGTATATTTTTGATGTTTTACGGCATGGAAAATTACCATTTACGTGTAATATGCCGAGTTGTGTTTTTCACCAAATAAAGTGAACGAAGTTTTTCTTTAAAACTGGACTTGTGTACTTTCATGACCCAGCCAACACTTATTGACTCTGACAGTGCGTGCTTTGCTATCTTCAAATTTTAAATTTTCCATTTTTTTTTAATTTTTTTTTTTTTCTGTACAAGGATAAGGAAAGCTGTCACCAAGCTGAAAAACGCGAACCATCCCGTGGAGGACGTATACGTAGCGTTCCAAGCCATCCGGTACTTGCCAGATGATTTTCAGAGCATAATCCAAGTCATCTACCGTTGGAGTGATAAAGAATTCAAGCTGGATAAAATTCAGAAGGAGCTGTCCCAGAAGGAAGGAAGGATAAGGCAGTTGAAGAGGGATTGTGACAATAACAATGTAAGTTCCAATTCATCTGTATACTTTTCTAATGTTAACGCTAAAAGCAAAAATGTCACCAAAGTCAATAAATCTGTTAAGGTCATAGGACCATGCTTTATTTGTAACTAGCCGCCTTTGGCGACCAGCCTGTTCGCTACCCTTGAAAATTCTGACCGTGGCAAACTCGCTGGCGCGATCTACTAGAAAAGTGTAAGGTAACTATTTGGACGGCCAGGAAGTGCCACCCAATTTAGACCGGAACCCAGTAGGGGAGGCATCCACAGGGACCGTACCCTCCTTCCCCTACCACAAACCTCTCGGAAGGACTTACGGACCCACATGTTTAACGTGATCGTCCTCCGCGTGAACACGACGGAAGTTTTGGCAGTGGCGGGAATCGAACCCGGGCCTACCGAGTGCAATTCATGCGCGCTAACCACTGGGCTGCAGTCCCTACGCGACAATCTCCATAACTTTCTTTTTATTCACCCAATTTAGACCGGAACACAGTGGGGGGAGGCATTCACAGGCACCGTACCCTCCTTCCCCTACCACCAACCTCTCGGAAGGACTTACGTATCCACATGTTTAACGTGATCGTACTCCGCAGTTTTGGCAGTGACAGGAATCGAATCCGGGCCTACCGAGTGCAATTCTCGCGCGCTAATTTAAATTTTATAATGACCACATGTTAAGCTCTTAATTCCTATGTATTCGATTGCCCGCTGTCTCTCAGGTGGCACTTGTCAAAACCTTCGGACAATGGACGGGCCTTATGGTTTAATAGGGTTGTTACTAGTTCCTCGTCCACCAGACACATTGAAGCATGCGTCCTGGTTGCTGAAGGTGTTTGTGATGAAATTTCCTAAATATCACATGCAAACCTAGTCACAATAATCTGGTTAGGTCTGATATTTTGTCAAATATTATGAAATCTCAGTTATATATTATTTATCTGGTTATACATATTAAACCCCTTGTTACATTTATCTTAAGCCCTTTACCAATAATTAGTTATAGTTAGCTATAATTAGTTACACACTTATAATGCAATTGTGGATGCACATAGAGTTTTTATTGCCTGTATGTGTTAATTGTACATGTTGTCGGAATACGTTGGTTGTACATATTGTAAATTTCGGGAGCATGATTGTATATATTGAACATATTGCTGTTTAGTTGCCTATGTATTGTTATATATTGTTGTTTAAGTTGCCTATGTAAATTGTATATATTGTGTTTACATATTGTGTATATATCAAGTGAATATTGTGTATATATTGTAGATAGAATGTGTATATATTTGTATATGTAGAAAATTAATGTATAGCATTTACCATGCAAAATGGTAAGATATTTGGTCCCTGCATGGGAGTGAGTTTTTATTCATTGTATTAAACTTTTATTGACTATTTCGGACATCCTCGTCGTACGTCTGTTTCTTGCCCGCAATTGTTAGCGGATGAGTGATAATCCGTTTTCCCGCCACCTGTTTTGCGGACGATTGTCATTTTTCTTTCCCGCTATTTGTGCGGATGTTTTTGTTGTTATTTTCCCGCAAAGTGAGGCGGATGTATTGTATTGCCATTGTAACCACCTTGGTCGGCTTTCAATTCTGAAAGTTCCTTTTGAAAATTAATAAATGTTCCGGGGGTGATGGGATAACGCTTTTCCCGACCGTGCAGTTAACTCCCTTTAAGCCCATGTTGGCAAAGAGCACGGTCTGGGTCGCGGAAGCTCTTAATTCCATCATCCCCATTCCATCGTTCCATCATATAAAATATCCATAAATTAAAATATCCATCAATCCACCATAATTCAATCATTTAAATTTTATAATGACCATATGCTAAGCTCTTAATTCCATCATTTAAAATATCATTTAATTTTATAACCCGATGCATGATCGTTAGCAAAAATTTTCAAACAAAAAAATAAACGCCTTTTCAGTCTGATCCCAAATTTTCGCTTAGGGTAACTAACTTTAACACCGTTGCCATGGAAACGCCGTTTGCAGTGCACCTGTACGGGAATGGGAGGAAAATTACTTTGCTGATTGCAGCCAAGAAATTGAAATTCGGAAAATCTTAAAATCCCGATCCTGTGTTTTCCAATTTTTTATTATTTCCTTACCAGATTGGGCTTGTAAGAAAGCTAGATCTTTGAACTTTCTAAAAATGTAAATTATTAGTTGAAATTATAAGTACTTTTCCGATGCGAGGATTTAAAAACCAAAATTCGTTTTTTGAGCCGAAAGTGACTTTTGTTTTAAAATCTTTAAAAAATAGTAGAAATTGAAATTGAGATTTGAAATTGATATATTTTGTCTGCTCTTTCCGGTGGTGTGATTTGTTTTTTTTTCTACGACGTCTGGATCGTGGAGAAAAAAGGGCAAAAAACGGTCGAAATCGCATAAAACATTAAGTAATAAAAAAAATAATTAAAATTTAAAAAATCGGTTTTGACGTGTCACTTTCCCACTCCCCCGGGTCTCCAATTGCCAAATTTCGTAGCTCTCCGATGCGCGGTCGCGGAACGTATAGTGTATAAGACACACAGACAATGCCTTTTATTATATAGACTAGCCGCCTTTGGCGACCAGCCTGTTCGCAACCCTTGAAAATGCTGATCGTGGCAAATTCCAACCGTGGCAAACTCGTTGGCGCGACCTACCATAAAGGTGTAAGGTAACTGGTTGGACGGCCAGGATGTGCCACCCAATTTAGACCGGAACCCAGTGGGGGAGGCATCCACAGGGAACGTACCCTCCTTCCCCTACCACCAACCTCTCGGAAAAACATACGGACCCATATGTTTAACGTGATCGTACTCCGCGTGAACATGGCTGCAGTTTTGGCAGTGGCGGGAATCGAACCCGGGCCTACCGAGTGAAATTCCCGCGCGCTAACCACTGGGGTACTTCGCCCTCCGCGACATTTTCCATAACTTTCTTTTTATTCACCCAATTTAGACCGGAACCCAGTGGGAGAGGCAGCCACGGGGACCGTACCCTCCTTCCCCAACCACTAACCTCTCGGAAGGACTTACAGACCCACATGTTTACTCCGCGTGAACACGGCGGCAATTTTGGAAATCGAACCCGGGCCTACCGCGTGCAATTCCCGCGCGCTAACCACTGGGCTACTTCGCCCTCCGCGACAATCTCCATAACTTTCTTTTTATTCACCCAATTTAGACCGTACCCTCCTTCCCCTACCACCAACCTCTCGGAAGGACTCACGAACCCACATGTTTAACGTGATCGTACTCTGCGTGAACGTAGCGTAAGTTTTGGCAGTGGCGGGAATCGAACCCGGGCCTACTGAGTGAAATTCCCGCGCGCTAACCACTGGGCTGCCACGCCCTCCGCGACAATCTCCATAACTTTCTATATATTCACCCAATTTAGACGGGAACCCAGTGGGGGAGGCATCCACAGGGGCCGTATCCTCCTTCCCCTACCACCAACCTCTCGGAAGAACTTACGGACCCACATATTTAACGTGATCGTATTCCACGTAAACACGGCGGCAGTTTTGGCAGTGGCGGGAATCGAACCCGGGCCTACCGCTAACTTCCCGCGCGCTAATTTGCAATTTAAAATGACCATATGCTTAATTCCGTCATCCTCATTCCATTGTTTCATTGTTCCATCATTTAAAATATTCATAAAATTAAAATATCCATTTAAAAAAATCCAAAAGTTAAACTATACATTTAAAAAATCCATATCGTTTCATCATTTAAAATATAAATATAATAATTTATATGGAGTAAAGGAGCTCTATTCAGAACCGTGACGTCACCTCCACCTTGACGTCCCCACCCACCACCTTCCCTCCTTCTGCGGGGGAGAAACGCCGGTTAAGAAGCGGCACGCCGAGCGGAACGCTGAGAAATTGAAATTCGGAAACTTTTAAAATCCCGATCCTGTGGGCAATACGGAATATTTCCTGACCAGATTGGACTTGTAAGAATGCCAGATGTTTGACCTTTCTAAAAATGTAAATTATGAGTTGAAATTATGAGTACTTTTTACTATGCGAGAATTTAAAAACCAAAAATCGTTTTTTTGAGCCAAAAGTGACTTTTGTTTTAAAATCATAAAAAAATATTAGAATTTGTCCCTGAGATTTGAAATTGATATATTTTTACTCGAAATTCTCTGCTCTTTCCGATGGTGTGATTTGTTTTTTTCTACAATGTCTGGATCGTGGAGAAAAAAGAGCAAAAAGGTCAAAAAACGGTCGAAATCGCATAAAACATTAAATAACAAAAAAAAAATTAAAATTTTAAAAATCGGTTTTCACGTGTCCCCTTCCCACCCCCCAGGGTCTCCGATTGCCAAATTTCATAGCTCTCCGACGCGCGGTCGCGAAACGTATAGTGTATAAGACAGACACACACACACAGACATTGCCTTTTATTATTTAAGACTAGCCGCCTTTGGCGACCAGCCTGTTCGCTACCCTTGAAAATTCTGACCGTGGCAAACTCGCTGGCGCGACCCATCAGAAAGGTGTAAGGTAACTATTTGGACGGCCTGGAAGTGCCACCCAATTTAGACTGGAACCCATTGGGGGAGGCATCCACAGGGACCGAACCCCCCTTCTCCTACCACCAACCTCTCGGAAGGACTTACCGACCCACATGTTTAACGTCATCGTACTCCGCGTGAACATGGCGGCAATTTTGGGAATCGAACCCGGGCCTACCAAGTGCAAATCCCGCGCACTAACCACTGGGGTACTTCACCCTCCGCGATATTCTTCATAAATTTCTTTTTATTCACCCAATTTAGACCGGAACCAAGTGAGAGAGGCATCCACAGGGACCGTACCCTTCTTCCCCTACCACCAACCTCTCGGAAGGACTTACAGACCCACGTGTTTAACGTGATCGTACTCCGCGGAAACACGGCGACGATTTTGGGAATCGAACCCGGGCCTACCGAGTGCAATTTCCGCGCGCTAACCATTGGGCTACTTTGTCCTCCGCGACAATCTCCATAACTTTCTTTTTATTCATTCAATTTAGACCGTACCCTCCTTCCCCTGCCACCAACCTCTCGGAAGGACTCACTGACCCACATGTTTAACGTGATCGGACTCTGCGTGAACATGGCGGCAGTTTGGGCAGTGGCGGGAATCGAACCCGGGCCTACTGAGTGCAATTTCCGCGCGCTAACCACTGGGCTTCTTCGCCCCCCGCGACAATCTCCATAACATTCTTTTTATTTACCCAATTTAGAACGGAACCCAGTGGGAGAGGCATCCACAGCGACCGTACCCTCCTTCCCCTACCACCAACCTCTCGGAAGGACTTCCGGACCCACATGTTTATCGTGATCGCACTCCGCGTGAACACGGCGGTAGTTTTGGAAGTGGCGATGAATCGAACCCGGGCCTACCGAGTGCAATTCCTGAGCGCTAACCACTGGGCTGCCTCGCCCTCCGCAACTTTCTTTATATTCACCCAATTTAGACGGGAACCCTGTGAGGGAGGCATCCACAGGGACCGTACCCTCCTTCCCCTACCACCAACCTCTCGAAAGGACTTACGGGCCCACATGTTTTACGTGATCGTATTCCGAGTGAACACTTCGGCAGTTTCGGCAGTGGCTTGAATCGTACCCGGGCCTACCGCTAACTTCCCGCACGCTAATTTACAATTTAAAATGACCATATGCTAAGCTCTTAATTCCATGATCCTCATTCCATTGTTCCATCATTTAAAATATCCATAAAATTAAAATATCCATCGTTCCATCATTTTAAATATCCATAAAATTAAAATATCCATTTAAAAAATCCATATCGTTCCATCATTTAAAATATAAATATAATAATTTCTACAATGCATATGTTAAGCTCTTATTTCATTTAAAATCGGAAGCGCGGGAAACGGAAAGTAAAAACTAATTCGGTTTCTTATTGTCCCACCCATCGCTATGCATATACAGAACCGTGACGTCACGTCCACCTTAACGTCCCAACCCACCACCTTCCCTGCTTCTGTGAGGGAGAAACGTCGGTTAAGAAATGCTTTAGCGGATCGCCGAGAAATTGAAATTCGGAAAATTTTAAAATCCCGATCCTGTGGCCAATACGGAATATTTCTTGACCAGATTGGACTTGTAAGAATGCCAGATATTTGACCTTTCTAAAAATGTAAATTAATAGTCGAAATTCTGAGTACTTTTTACTATGCGAGAATTTAAAAACCAAAAATCGTTTTTTTGAGTCAAAAGTGACTTTTGTTTTAAAATCATAAAAAAATATTAGAATTTGTCCCTGAGATTTGAAATTTATATATTTTTACTTGAAATTCTCTGCTCTTTCCGATGGTGTGATTTGTTTTTTTCTACGATGTCTGGATCGTGGAGAAAAAAAGGGCAAAAAGGCCAAAAAACGGTCGAAATCGCATAAAACATTAAATAACAAAAAAAATAATTAAAATTTTAAAAATCGGTTTTCACGTGTCCCCTTCTCACCCCCCAGGGTCTCCGATTGCCAAATTTCGTAGCTCTCCGACGCGCGGTCGCGAAACGTATAGTGTATAAGACAGACACACAGACAGACATTGCCTTTTATTATATAGATAAAACTGGTCATTTAAAGGCAAAATGCCCAAAGTTGAAAAAGTTGACTAGCTCTAATATTATTGAAGTATTTTCAAATATTAATGTTGAAGCTAATATTGTTGATGATCCTGACAATAGGCTCAGCTGGGTGATTGGCACCGCTGCTACGCGACATTTTTGTAATGATATAAAAATGTTTTCTAAATTTAATAAATGTAAGGATACATCTATGTCGCTAGTAGTGGGTGATATGGAAAGCCCAGTTGAGGCCATTGGATCGGTGAATATGTATGTTAAATTTAAGGATCATGTAAATAATATTGTATTGCATAATGTTATGTATTCACCAAAATTACGGCGTAACTTGTTGGCTGCATCTGTATTAGAAGAGCAGGGCTATTCTTTTAGTGCAGCCAAAGGTATTCTATGGTTTAAGACTCCTGAGGGAGAAAATTTCTTTTACGCTAAACGTAAAGAAGGGCTTTATTTCTTAAAACCGCAGTACTCAACTAAAAGTTTAAATAGTAGTGTTGAGGGCCGTAAAGGAGATCAGGATAGGGACAAAAATTCTAAACAGGTTAGAAAATCCCCTGCAATAGATAGTCAAAGTCAAAGCAAAATTAGGCCTAACTTGAATAAAAGGAAAAACAAGTCTGATTTAAAATCAAAGTCAAATAAAATTAGAGGTTCAACAGTTGAAATTCTGAATAAAACTGAATTATGGCATAGAAGATATGGCCATATTAACTCAGACTACTTGCACCAAACAAGTAAAGTTTCCGCGACAAACGGACTTCCAAAATTAAAATATGCAAAAGTAAATTGCATTCATTGCAAACTTGCAAAATCTAAGAGAGTTTCGTACAAACCAATAGGCAGGATTAGATCTACAGAACCTTTGCAATTACTGAGGTTGCAACATGAGGTTTTTCAACATGAGGTTTCATGCAAATCAGTTCTCAATGCGTACGCATCTGATTTGCATATCCGGGGGCGTTTCCGGAGCTGTCCATTCTCGGATATATAGGGCAGAGGTTTCTTGAAGCAATTATATGAGTCGATCGAGATCAGACAGATCGATCGACGTCTGAAGAAGTCAGACGAGATAGACACTGATAGTCTGATGCAGGCAGACAGAAATGTTTTTGACAGAAGTACTGCGGAATATCGTTTGACGACGGTGAATAGTCGAAACGGATGCAGATGTGGTCAGTTTGGACCAGCATGTATTGAACGTTAAATTTACTTACAAACGTTCGGAAGCCGCTTTAAATATTTTCCTGATGTTCTATCCTTTGGTTTCCCTTTGCCAAGTGTGATATCTTCGATGGTGGCTGAAATACACGCAAGTGATAGAGGTAGTATAGTAACTTACTACCAAATGCTTCAAGGAATCTCTGTCTAGTCATTTACAACTGAAAATCTTTTGTACATAGTATATTTTTGATGTTTTACGGCATGGAAAATTACCAGGTACGTGTAATATGCCGAGTTGTGTTTTTCACCAAATAAAGTGAACGAAGTTTTTCTTTAAAACTGGACTTGTGTACTTTCATGACCCAGCCAACACTTATTGACTCTGACAGTGCGTGCTTTGCTATCTTCAAATTTTAAATTTTCCAAGAGAAACGGTTACGGGCCAGTTCAACGCCC
The DNA here is from genome assembly GCA_951213105.1 of Amaurobius ferox. Taxonomy (NCBI): domain Eukaryota; kingdom Metazoa; phylum Arthropoda; class Arachnida; order Araneae; family Amaurobiidae; genus Amaurobius; species Amaurobius ferox. Next base: position 17,443,707 of record OX578141.1, read on the forward strand.
AATAGAGTCATAAGTGCAAGTATCTTTAAAGAAATCGTTCCAGTGTTCAGATGGGGGCCGCACCTGGCACCATTTTGAAGTTCGTGTGAACAACGAAACGCAACAGTGTAAACGTAAACAGTGTACAAGAACTTTTATTTCTGCTTCTTCAAAACTACGAGTGGCCATGGAGGCAAGTAGAACGGAGTTGCTGACGCGGGACAACTACGTCACCTGGCGTACTGTAGATGGAAGTGCTAAGCCCATCGAAGAAGACGCAACCGCGAGTCGTCGCGACTACGATGATTTTTATCGAAGGAAAGACCGAGCCACAGAATACCTCGCCATCATTTATCAAAGTTTATCCTCGGAATACAAGGAGTTGATAAACGTCACCGACGAACCTAGTCAAGTATGGAATACCTTGAAAGAACATTTTCAAGCGCCTTCCAGAGCCAACCTGGTTAGATTACTAGATGAGTTCTTCGACGTTCGGCCGGAGCCAGACGAGCCTGTTGACATTTTTTGCTCAAGACTGCGGAAGGCCGTGACGAGGCTTAAAGACGCGAAACACCCCATTGAAGACCTATATGTAGCATTCCAGTCGATTCGGTACCTTCCGGAAGAATTCCGAGGTATCGTTCAACTTATATATCGATGGAATGACTCGGACTTCAAGCTCAGCAAAATACAAGCAGAGCTAGCAGCGGAGGAGAGCCGGCTTAGGCAGCAAGCAAGTGACTTTTCCAAAACTGTGAGTTCAAATTCTGCATATTTTACTTCTAAGAAATTTGTAAATAGAGTAAAAGTGTCTAAACTTAAATTTCCAAATGTATCTCATAATGTGTCTAATGTAAATACTTCTAGTCATAATGTAAATATTTCTAAAAGTAAAATTAAGTGTTATAAGTGTAACAAACTAGGTCATACTAAATCTAATTGCAGTAGAAATAATGGATCTAGTATTGTGGAATTTCTTGGGTCTCCACAGATTGAGGCTAATACTGTAATCGATCCTAGCGATAGACTCAGCTGGGTAGTAGACACTGCTGCTACGCGACATTTCTGTAATAACATTAAGTTATTTTCAAAATTTAATGAGTGCAAAGGCACTTCAATGTCGCTAGCAGTAGGGGATGTCGAAAGTCCAGTTGAGGCTATCGGGACGGTGGAAATGTATGTCCAATTTAAGGATAAGCAAAGTATTATCAAATTGGAAAATGTTATGTATTCTCCTAAACTTAGGAGAAATTTATTAGCTGCATCTGTTCTTGAGGAACAAAATTTTAGTTTTAATGGAGCTAATGGGGTTCTATGGTTTTTTACACCTAAAGGGGAGAAATTCTTTTATGCAAAAAGAAAGGATGGGTTATATTTTTTAAAACCTAAGTATAGTACCCAGGAACAACATAACGTAGAAAACCGTCAATCTAAAGATAGGGATCGAGATGGAGACAAGAAACACAAAAAGGATAAGAAATCCAAGGATAGGGATCCTAGTGCTTCCAGAAAAATAGACAAAGTAAAAATAGCACCTAATCTTAAAGAAACTAAATTTAAATCTGACAAAACAAAAACTAAGCAGAATAGAAATGTGGATAGTTCAATATCTAAGCCTAGCAGTTCAGTAACTGAACTTAATAGTACAAACTGTCTTTGGCATAAACGATATTGCCACATAAACGCTGAATATCTCCTCCAAACCAGCAAAGTTTCTGCCGTAAACGGACTTCCTAGGCATAAATACAAAAAGTTAAATTGTAAATCGTGTAAATTGGCTAAGTCTAGGAGAGTATCATATAAACCCACCGGTAGGATAAGGTCCACTAAACCATTGCAATTGTTACACATGGATGTACTATAAATATCAAATTCAATTATGTAGAAAATTTTATGTATAATTATTAAATTTAACATTTAAGATAAAAAAAATTTCACTATAAATATCAAATTTAATTATGTAGAAAATTTTATGTATAATTATTAAATTTAACATTTAAGATTAAAAATTTCACTATAAATATCAAATTCAATTATAGCTGTTTTATTATCTCTGTCCAAGACCAGTATACACAATTAATACTAACAGCAGTGACACAGATAATGAAAGATTTTTTTTGTGTGTGTGTGTTGTATTCATATACAAATTTGAAGAAGTGTTTTGTCATCAATGAATCATAGCTAAGTGTATGATAACAAGGAGTACACACACAATGTAATACACATAAGCATAATTGTCTTATGCGGGAATTGAAAACATGGATATATATATACATTCAGTGTAATGTGAAAATTTTTAAAAAGTTCATTGTAAACAATACACATATATATACTCTAGATACAAGTATCTGCATCACAGAGGGAGGAGTAAATTATACGATATCCTCACCATATTTGTACAAGAAAGAAAAATTTAGAAGTTACAAATTTAGGAAGTTACAAATTTAATCATTTTGTTTTTGAAAATTTGATTACAAAATTTTAATTTTAAAATTGCTTAAACATTTGGCAAATCTTATCAATGTACTGCCTTTGATGTATAAAAATTTTGTTATTGATTTCAGTAAATTCCACACAGTAAATTCAATTATGTAGAAAATTTTATGTATAATTATTAAATTTAACATTTAAGATAAAAAAAAATTTCATTATAAATAACGCTGGCGACTAGGAAGTCATTTAGAAAATTTTGCAATGTTTGGCCTTTTCCTTATAACTCTGAAGTGCTGGTATTACTATTAGCAGAGTAGAAATTTTAGTAGAGGATGATACGCAGTAGTGAAGTGTATTTCAAGAAAGCAAGTTCGTCAAACACAAACACAATTTTTATTCTTGTGAGATCCATTGCACAATTTAAGGTTACAAAATAACTGTAACATTCGTTGCAAAGCAAAAGTATATACACAATGAGCTAGCAAGCTCATGGAAAAGGTTTGTAAACAGTTTATGACTAGGCACACACTCTCAGTTACACGTTCAGTTGCTATAACATTGGTAAGTAGAAAACAGCTACTTTACCACAAATGCCGTGCACGTTAACGAAGCCACCATCATCAGGTCACACGTCATGGCATTACACTGAGTCCTAGAACCGCGAAAAATTAACTGGTCTCTTTAAAATTGAAAGAGCCAAAATCTAGAAAAAAACATTTTATCGCACTTTCTGAAATAACCATCGGAAACTTGACTCCTACTTAGTTAAAGCAACTTATCTGGAAAATGCTAGCGTTACCGTAACATACTCAAACCGAGTATTTTGCTAAGCATCGGATCTATCAATCAGATCCCGTTCCATTACATCAGGTCAGCTTAAAGGTCTCTCCAAGGTCAGACTCTGATCTCTTCTGATCTGTCTGAGTCTCCTTCTGAATAACTGAGAATGTGTCCTATCATATATACACCGTGATGGGTACGCTCCGGAACTCAACCGTTGACGGCAGCGCCCTCACTATATGCAAAACAGGATGCGCGCGCGGCGAGAAGGCGATTTGCATGATTGGCATGTTCTGTTCTCGTCACGAGTCGTTCACGAGAACGGTAAAACCATTCTAAAAATGTAGACACGTTCCCGCGATAAGGAGAATCGCGACGAAAACAGAACCAAGTTTCCAACAAAGATCAACACTTCATAAACTGCACACTTAGCCGTGACTTGCGCACGTAACGTAGGTGTGCGATCGACAGTTACTTTATAAACTGCCCGTTATTTATGGCTTGCGTCGCAAAAGTGCACGATCGACAGCTACTGCAAGAAAGGTATTGCAAGTTTAAAAACTTTTTTAAAAACAATAAGGCTGGTCGCCGAAGGCAGTAATTAAATAATATGAGGGAAATAAGTTATCCTATATTTCATCAAAGCTACTGCAACTTCATCAAAGCTACTGCAACGCGTTAATCTAGACACAGCTATTTCCCTTCAATCATCCTCTGTTTTGATAGAATCAACAAAAATACATACACAAGTTCCAGCGGCTCAAAAGAACTCTAGTCCAGAAAACTATATTTTTAAATATTGGTTTTTGAGCAAAAATTCTTGCAGAGTTCAAATCTTTGGTACTTTTCATCCCAGATGCATACTAAACATGGAATAATTTGACAAAATTTTATGTTTAAAAAGAAATGAGAACTATTTAAAAGTTTTATCTGTTGGAAACGGGAATGTGTTTATTTAACATTCTTATCATTTCTGCTCTTTCATTGTTTTTAATTTATTTTTTATGGGGAGCGTGGCGATCCAATTGCGGGACCTCCCTACTATGCCGTATTTTATTTTATCCATTGCTTTTTTTCATAAACTACTATGTGGTCCGGGCCCCTACACAATGCATCCTTTTGAAGAGATATCCTTTAATATCATCAATGCCTATAGAGGTTGCTAACAGCAGACAAAAATTTCTTTTCTACTCTCCTGTTTTGACATGACATTGATCAAATATTACGTAATGAGGGGCGTAAGAGAATCAAAATCTGACTAACTATATTTGTATTATTGGATTTAGACCTAAAATTCTTCAAAATTTTTGCACACAATTGATTCCCAACAAAGAATAGTTGATGAAAATTTTAACTTTGCAAAGAAAGAGAAACTTCGTGATTTATCTAGTAAATATGAAGAAGCACACTATTCAACAATCGAACCCGTCTTTTTCTATTTTATTTCTTTGAGGGGTTAAAGGCTTCTATGTTTGTTAGCTTGCACTGGAGATTCCCACTCCCACAAACAAAAGAATCTCCCCCCAAACTCCGGTCGTAAATGATCACGTGGGTCGCCATTCGTCTTGCGATCGTATTTCACTAAAACCGCCCACGGACGGAGAGGATTTAACCATTGAGAATCGGCGATTTTGTCGTGATTGACACTTTTGTCGTCTTTGTAAAAGATGAGTGCTATTTTGAACAACATTTTAATTTCTGAAGTCTTTTTTAACATCGATTGCCGTATGAATGGAATGCATTCGGGCGATAGTAGAGTAAATATGGCGCCGCAGCAAAACATTATACAAAATTTTAGGATGATTTAAAATTTTTAGGTTAATTTTAGGAATTCAAGGGAAGCTTCAAATTTTTAGGAATTTTAGGACGAATGCGATCCCTGTATAAGACAATGTTTCAAGCAAGGAAAGTTTTGAACCAGATGTATGTGTGTGTTGGGGGGGGGGGATGAAAGAGAAAATTTGTTAGAAAACCATCCTACCCCTTTCGAAATTCAATGCTGAATCCATATCAATCATCATTTCAGCTATATTTGTCGCTGATACTATTAAATATAGATGTTGCAAGTGAAATGGAAATTTTTTAATCGAAAGTTACCTCTCCCGAACTGGACGTGAATATCCTTAGGGAACCTCAAACTCCTGTTGAATCCATATCAATCATTGTCTGAGCTCTATTTATAGCAGATCTTGAGAAATAGATGCTTCAAGACAAATTTTTGAAACGGAAATGGAAAAAGAACCAAAAGAGAAAATCTTTAGGGACATACCTGTTCCAAAATTTGATGCTGAATCTATATCACTTATTATCTAACCTCCATTTATAGAAAATCAGAGAAATGAATATTTCAAGGAAAATAAAACTTTTAAAACCGAAAATGGAAAACCAACAAGAAAGGAAGTTTTTAATACCCATTCTCCCTATCTCTTTCAGAATTTGATGCTAAATTCATATGAGTTATAATTAATCACCTAATTTTCAAGTTCTATCAGATCTTGAGAAACAAATGTTTAAAAGAAGAATTATTAGTAAAAACAAAACAATAGTATGGCAATCATTGTTGTGAAAAATAGCCATATGCAATTTTTGTGTTCGCGACATCTTTAGCCTCCCTCGGGGGGGGGGGGGGGGGGGGTACTCTAGGAAGATACATTGTCAAGTACAATATTAATCGAAATATTATTTTTCAAGTGAAAGGTAAACACGTTATAATTGTAATCACATGGACCAACAATATCGATTTTAAAAATTTTTTCTTGTGAAATTTGAAAAAAATAAATAAACCCATAAGCTGTTTATAAATAGATTCTGGTATGGAAAAGTCGAGGCGAGCTATACTCCAGTTAATTTTATGTGAATCACATTTATGATTGGGGTATCTTTGGTGGAAATCTGAGTGTTAAGAAAAATGTAAACACTTCAAACGCTTATATCTCCGAACCTAATAGATATAAATGTAAGCAATTTTTTTTTTGTTTCGTCGGAATTAGGGTACAAATTATGAATATATAAAAATAATTTAATTTTTTTTTTTGTCCAAGCGATTTTTTTTTTTTTTAATTTGCATTCAAAATATCTTTGAAACTGTAAAAAATTGATATAAATAGTAAGGGACAAAACTGTGTATTAGAAAATCTAGTTTCTAGATCTGCAGTTTGCATTTAAAAAGCTCATATAGTTTTTGAGTAATCGGCTTGTCAAGTTGAAGAAGATTGAAATTTTCCTTTTTCCAAGTTTGTAATGTTTATATCTCTAAAACTAAAAGTGCTAGTTATGAACAATAGCCAAAAATTTGTAGCTCTTTGAGAGTACTATAAGTGTATGTTTCCATAGATGTTGAGTATATAATTAGATTCCTATTCAAGGATGCTCTAAACGTCTCTGCCCATTGAGGTTCAAAAGTGAAAGAACGTAATGGGTTTGTATTGACGTCAATTGTTCTGCAATACATAATTCGGCATGTCTTATAATTTACGCGATTTTCTTAGATTCCGATTTCTTGGAGTATATTTACTTACAGCAATATGTACTACCATTTCATAACAAACTGACAGCAATATGTACTACCATTTCATAACAAACTGTTTGTTCACTTACTAATGTCATTAGGATAATAATTTTGTAAACAGTTAATTGTCCTTTGCTGCATGCTAAACACTAAAAGAGCAATTTAGTTTTGTACCTCTGATATATAAACTTTTCCCTTTTGTCTAATAGCTTACACATGCTTCAAATTTGTGTATTTCAATCTCTTGTTTTGAATTCAAATTTTTATGAAAATATATAATTTACTTGTAGTTTAAATGAACTATTTTGTTTTGCTTCTGATTCTTCGTAAATGTTTTTTTATTCTGTGAGAATCATTATTTGAAAGTTATTTTCTGTCCGTAGTAAGTACAAATATGAAAACCAATAATACTGTCTTAAAATTAAAGACATTGTCAAAAATACAAAACACTTCACAAAATATAAAATTAAAATCTATGTCTGAACAAACTTATCTTATTTTTCTCTCTATTTGCATTAAAAATAAAAATAAAAAATAAATAAATAACCAGAATATATTAAATGGGGTATATCAATTATTGTCCCTATACACATACTATAATGTATAGGAAAGTATTGTGAAAGTGTCGAAAATTTGGATTTGATTTTTCAATGGTAGAGCACATTTCAAGCATCCCTGAACTCGTATCGATCATTTTTGAGATAATGTCTGTTGTTGTTGCTGCTGTTGAGACTCAGACTGTTCGACCCACCAGAAAGATGAGATAATGTCTGTGTAAGTCTGGAATGGAGCGTTTCGAATGTATTTGGTACAAAAATTACAATTTATGAATACAAGAAACCTATTAATTTTAAACACAATCGAATGTTCGAAAGATCCACAGATTTTAAAATATAATTTTGGAAAAATCATCAAAAAATCATAATCTTCAATAATACTAGGCAAATTAACTAGCATGTGGTTCACCTCGACTTTCTCATATGAGAATCCTTTTTTTTTCTTTTCAAATTTTACAAGAAAATTATTTAAAAATCGGTATCATGTGTCCAATTGATTACGACTCTAGCTTGTTATCCTTCACTTTAAAGGGCTTGAAAAAATATTTGGATTGATACCTTATATGGGAAGAGGATTCTTATTTAATTTTTCCTCCCATCTTAGTGATGCAATCAGGTTTAATTAGCCAAAATCAAACTATACAAAAGAAATTCCTTAATTGGAAGGGTGACTGGTCAGATTACCAGTCTGCAAATTTGTTAATTCAAATTTTGACAAACCTAATTGCTTCACCGTTTAATTAATTTAATCACCATTTGGTGCGTTAGTCAGCGAAGCTGACCCTTCGTACTGTAGAATCTATTTTAAATGTCATGTCAATATATTAATTAAAAATCTCATTTGAGTTCATAAAAAACACATTTTATTTTAAATCACATGCCTAGGTTATCATAAGTTATCAAAATTTAGTTGCAACTAGCATATTATAAGCTTTTTTATTCAAAAAAATCTCCTTGGCCAATTACATCTACTAATTATCATCAAATTTAACTTCAAAACTTCTTTAATCATTTTTGTCAAATATAACAAATTATTTCATTAAATATTCTCACTTTATATTTTATAAATACCATATCAATAAATTCATTTCATTAGATCATAATCATACAAAATCAATTTTTGAGTTTATGGCCAACATTAATGCATTATTCATTATTAAATCATCTTAATCTATTAAAAGTAAGTTTTCTAAAAATTTCAAATGTGGACTGGGAATATATGTTATTTAAAAAAAAACATATATTTAACATCTCACATTTTAGTAAAAATTCCCAAAAAATAGTGGGAGATGCAAGTGAAAACTACTTACATGTCTGTATCATGTCGAGGACTTTGCACTGGCTTATTCACATAAAGACATTAAAAGAGTTCACTGATGTAATTCTGAAGTTCACTAATTGTTTTTAATCACTTCAATGTTAGATCACAAGTCATCACAGGTCTCTAGGATTGTTCAAGGATATTTTTAGATGAATGCACATAAAATGTTTACAGGTGTTTCCATTTCTATTGTTGAAAGAATCGGACAATTTATAACATCCTTCTCAGAAACTTCTGGTCTGTCTTCATCAGGCGCGGATAGGAAGGCTGTACTAAAAATGTAACATCCTTCTTAGAGCTTTGGAATCTCTTACTAAATTGCTCAGAGTTGTCTTACGATCATCATCTTGGTAACAAATGCGATAAAAATTCGGGATCTTCAAAATAATACGGGCAAATTTCCATCGATGATTTTGTCCATGTAGCGATTATTCCTTACATTCGTAAGTCCTCATCTTAACAAAAATGCGAGAAGATTTACCATAGGTGAAAAATCAATACTTTCTTTGCTGAGCTAGCATGTAGCACGTCTGCTTCGTACGCTTTATGCAAGCGATGTTGTAATAATAAAAGCAATGAAATTCATCATCATTCAATTCATCTTTCACAAAACTGTTGACGAAGTCGACTCCTAAAATCTCAGTGAGCTTATAACTAAGCGTCTTTCTCTCGATTGCTGAACATCAAGTCATAAAAATATATTCAAAAAAATGGCGAGTCTCTGGACAGCAGAGGCCGAAGCCCTGCTTCCTTCGACGTTGTGGTCCAAGTGAGTTCTCTTTTTTTTCTTAGTTCCTAGTGTCAGTCCATGTACTTTTCGCTGCAGAATATGTGAGTGAGTAAGACACTATGTGCGTACGCTTCCTGCGTATCCTTCCGCCTCTCTGTTGCCATGCCACGTGACGTGGTCTCATACTACACACTTCTGGGTGGCGAAAATCCCCGGGCAATGAATATGCAAGCAAAAAGAGATAGCTGCTCGCCAGTGGGGTTTTATTGTACCCGCTTGTTCTTGTAGGCGTCACTAAATGTCGTAAATACTGTCGCTCCTCTGAAACTGTCTGCATTGCATTCTGCAGAGTCTTGTGTTTGCCTTACCCTAGTTTCTGGATGGTCATAAAGTGGGCGTTTGGCAGATGCATCAAAGTTTTGTAACTGTTTTGTTAAATTGGCTATTAGCTGTCCTCCCTGCTATTTTTAGTTTCGCTTGCATTATACGTCTTGTACAGAAAATCGACATCTTATCTTACTGCATCTTTCTTTTTTATTGCATTTCTGAGAAAATTAGCATTCTATGCTGGTGGACTGAATTCTCAGAAGGGGTGCAGTACTGGCCTGCACTTTCTCATGGGAAAGTTTCCGTGAAAGATCAGAGAGTGTCTTGTTTCAAAAGTACCATTTCACATCATTTTGCTTTCTGGCAATGCTTCAAATATAAATGCAGCTTCTCAAAAATAAAAATTCACAAGTACACACCATATGTCCAGTTAATTCCAAAGTAACTGAGACACCTTAATTGACAATGTGAGTGAGCGACCCTGCCCCCCAAAGAGGCTAACGACGCCACAAACAAAAAAAATTTCATCACGGCTGTTTTAAATATACAATATAAATGTACTACATTAAATGTACAATCAATTTTAATTTAACATCATAAAAATAAATTCAATTAAAATGGATTAAAAATATCATTAAAGAGTTTAAAATGCTTCACAGATGAAATTTTATGCGTCTCATACAAGAATGTTTTTACCCAATTCGAAATTATCAGAAATTAAATTAAGCTAATTTATCCGGTCCGTTCGGTTTTCATTATAACAATAATGTATTTTAAGTGCACAATGTCATACAAATGAATGAAGTCTGTATAAACTTGTTATGTCAATTTCATTAAAAGTATTAATTGAATAACAAAGGGATTTAGTAGATGTATAAATAGCGAGTTCAATAAACGCGAAATGTAATTATGTATTTCATTTAATTTTCAAATTTAAGATGCAAACTGAAGAGTAACCTTTAGCGTATTTTACGTAATTACATTCATAAGACCATAATTACATGTGCAAAAATTGCTGATGCTACTTCCATGCAAATTGTAGAAATGCTGATAGTGACATGTGAAAAGAATTCACCCTATCGCGGCAACTCGCCCCTTTTTTCCCTTTGAAGAAGACTATATTTTCAGCACATATTATTATACTATTTGTCATAAGTAACAGTCAATGCACAGAAAAAATCATAAACTTGAACTCTGCCTGTTACAGCCTAATAGATCTGAGGAATATGCCGAGTAATATGTTTCACTTTTGAAGAAACTGAGCAAAAAATTCACACAAGAAACTAAAACATTTTCTTTGTAAAAATATTTTCGCACATTAGATCGCTCAAGGTACTGCAACTAGTAGATATATTATCATTCCAACCCTTTCCTCACTATAAAACACTTAAAGGCAAACCACACACTAAACGTACCAAAAAATTTAAGGGTTTTGACAAATACAGTACTGCCGAATTTTGCATAAAAGGAATTTCCATAAGCAGGAAATGTGTAAAGGCATCCAGATTGGAATCCTTCATGGCGCGGAACTTCTCTTTGGTGCAGATGGGTGTTGTGTCAAATTTACAACCCTGTTTATGGTACGAAGAAGCCCTATGCCCAAATAGCAGGGCAAGACTATCAATAGGCACACAAAAGTACATTCTTGGCACTAAGCACATACTTAGAAAATTAGAAAAGCAGGATTGATTTTCAAGATGAACAGACTAGAGAAAGACGCAATTATTCCTTTTTTTTTTAATTGAGAAACGATATAAAAATATGAATGTGTTAGAATAAAGTTATGGAACTATTTTACATAAGATTTTTATAGGCGAATGACATCATTTACAGGACGCTAACATGCGTTTTTCTCAAGATATTGCATGTTTTGTATATAAAATATAAAAAAATCATAAAGCCTTAATTGATCTTATATTTATCCAATGAATTAATCGTATGCAAGTACAAGTAACTCACTTTTATTAAGAAAATAATAAACTGTATTGTTTAGGAGCTATCACGAGCCATTCTCGAGATACTAGTCTTTAAATTTCATAAAAAAAAATAATTTTAAGTTTAAACTTTACATTTAAACATTATTTCTCACACAGACATTTAATTTTTCTCACGTAGACGTTCAATTTTTCATACACAGAGGCTCAAATTTTTACTTGTCCCATAATATTAAAATTTGTTACGAAATTCGCATTTGAGATATATCAGATTTTTACATATTGTAAATAAATTCTCAACCACGTTTCGATAACATCATTCGAAAAGTGTTCAATATGTGTTCAAATATATTTTCTTCCGAACACATTTCAATGAAAATTTTTTATAAACGCTTGAACGATATCGTAAATTAAGAATCTCTGTACCAGAGCAATTTCTCATATAAGTTTAAACATGTTGATAATTGTTTTTCCAAAAAATTCTAAATTCGACATTTTAATGGACAAATATTTTCACACCTCCTAAATACATTTTACACATTTGAAAAGATTGTAGTGTGCATAAGTATGTCTGTGATTTGTGGACGCAATATTTCAACATATAATATTTTTGAAATTTAAGTGTAGATATATTCTGTAAAAAACTAGAACTCCTTCTTACTTTCCTTATATACATAGTATAATGTTTGTTGAAAGTATTGTGACGTGGTCGAAAATTCGTATTTGAGTTTTCGGCGGGCCAGCTACCCCCGAGGGATACATTGTCAAGTATAGTATTAATCGAAAGATTATTTTTCAAGCACTTTAAAGTGAAAGGTAACTCGTTATAATTGTAACATGGACCAACAATGGACAATTCCGGCCTCTTTTTTTATTCGATTCGAAATGTTTCAAAACGGACAAAAGTACAAAAATTTTTTATTCGCCGAGCTGTATTTCAGGTTTTATTAGCAGTCAAAGTTTGCCTTTCTGACTGTGGTGGGAAGACGGTCCCTTTTGGCATGCACGGAATGTGACGTCACAAGGTTTGTCCGCGGCTCCCGTCTTTGAGAATTGGTGCATAAGTTTGGTTACATTTGGAATTTCCAATAATATAATTGTTTCTTCTGTCCCAAACTTCAGAATAGTTATAAATATTGTATCGCTCCAATGTGCCCGACTATTAGTTTTACATCATCAGATAAAATATTTATATCTGTGCCAAAAAATGGTTTTCGTGAAAAATTATGTAAAGCACAGGAAGCCAGATTGTAAACAAAATTCACCACTGTCATTAAAGAGTGTTCATTACGTATGCTATGATAATAAATCAGTGACTGTATAATACACTTTTAAAAGCCATTTTATGAGAAGTTATTTGTTTATGATTTAATAAACTTTGAAAATCCACTACTGGTGTCCACTACTGGTTCGGCACTCTATTTTTAGTTTTGCTATTACGAATTTCAAAGTGAATTATTGACTTTATACCCGGTTTAGTGTGTGATGTTTGCAGTTGAATGAATGAATGATATGAAGGTGGGTGGCTCCAGAAGAGCCTAGCACATCGACCAGAGGTCTATTGTACTACCCCAAAAAGAAAATGAAGATCCCTAAGAAAAAAGACCAGTAGCCGATGCAAAAATAAGCAGGCACTTGACAGGTATGTCGTTCAGCTCCCAGGGTTCAATCACATGACGACCAATGTGTTCGAATCTGTGAGCAGAGTAGGTTCTTCGCTGTAATTGCAGCCTCTGCAAAGCGAATCCTTGGAGACACCCATGATATTAAGATGTCTCTTGAGGGTGCAGTGCCCAGTAAGGAGCCCAACAGCTCTCCTGATGCCAGTTCTACTGAGCCTGAAAAGTTCCTTTTGACGTGTACTAGGGCAATTGCAGTTGAGGATTTTCGCTTGCCTTTGTCCCTTAGTGTCACGCCAGTTCTTACATTGAAGCTTCCTGAAGATGTCATAGACAATTCTTCTGACAAGGTCATTGGGAATACCCAAGGCCGGCTCAGGGGCCACAAAAGGAGTACTAGAGCCTTTCCTAGCAAGTTCATCTGCCAATTCATTGCCAGGAATGCCCGAATGACCAGGCACATAGTACAGAATGACACTATTATTACTAGCAATGTTCGCAGTTAGTTTAGTGAATATAAAAAATTCCGTGCATAAATTTTTTTTATATCTGTATATACTGCAGTGAGCAGTTGCAATTTAGTATTTTCATTAAGTACATGTGTTTTTGAAAAGTTATAAAATAGATTTTATCTAAAAAAATAAATCACAAATTTTAAACATTGCACAAAAGGAATAGAAATTAAATGAAAAATAATTTAAAATTCCTTCACCTATTCAGAATCATAAATGATTTACTGTTTATTATAGGTTTTAAAATATAATATTATAAGAAACAATTTAAAACTGCTTTTAATTTAAAAATAAATTATTAGATATTATATTTAGAATCCTCACAAATCATACAAATATAATAAAAAATATATGCATAAAAATATATATACATATAAACATAAATACATAAATATTATTTTTAATTCCCAGAAAAAATACACCGCTCAATCTAAACTTTCGGTTTAAATTCACTGTATAACAAACTTAACTATAAAAGTCTATTTGCACTCAAAACATGGAGCTCATTACAAAAAAATAAAAAAAATAAGCGGTGGGTCGTCCAGTCTGATGGAGCCAAAATGGTTTTGAGTAAATAATATTTTGTAAAATTAAGATTCAATTTGGTCGTTTTTTTCACTTATTTGTTTCATTTACAGGCTTTCAAAGTGCTGCAAATTACTTGCTAACTGCTTATAGCTAGCTAGCACTTTTAGTTTCCTTCCCTATTTCATCTGGATACCCTGACTCTAGATATGCAATTTTCTCAAAATATGAAATTTTTTTAACTTGCTTTGAGGTTTATATATTAAACTTAACAATATATCTGATGAGATTTTACATTCAAATTAATTTATAAACTTGTCTGGCATCACATAATTACTTACTTAATTATGTATATTTCCATGTATTATGTTCAAACCTCACCAATCATTAAAAACATCTTTAGAATCCCCAAGTTTATTTAATTTAACCTTATAATTTTTTTAAACAAAATAAAATATCTCGTCCTTGTGCATCCATATTTCACCAGAGAGTAAGTAAAGACACTGAGCTGCAGTAATTGTGATATTTTAAATATTGCAACTTTCCCAGCTATTGGAAAATCCAGGTTAAAAACCAAGCTATCAAAATTAGAACCACTCGATCCAAAACCCAATTATATACACTTGCAAAACTTTAAAAGAGCTACAAATTCATGGTCATTGTTCATAGCTACCACTTTTAGTTTTTGAGATATAAGCATTACAAACTTGTAAAATGAAAAATTTTTAATCTTCAACTTGTCAAGATGATTACTCGAAAACTAAGTCAATAAGGTTCAATATATTAGCTTTTTTCTTTCTCAAAAAGTAGATTCAGAAACTAAATTTACAAATACATATTTTTGTCGCTTACTATTTATATCTATCTTTTGAAGTTTGAGTGAAAGTAGGAAAAATTAAAAAACCACTTGCTCGGATAGACGCTTTAAGTGTTTTCTAAAAAAGTTCCAAAGTATTAAAATTATTTCATATATTCATAATCTGGACCAACGAAACAACAAAAAAATATGTACATTTTTATCTATCACGTTCAGAGAAATTGGCGTTCAAAGTGTTTGCATTTTTCGTAATGCTCCGATTTCCACCACAGATACCTTCAACGTAAATGTAATTCACATAATAATAATTAAATAATAATAATTATTATTATTATTATTATAAACCTTCAAGAAAAGGGTATCAAGTTTACATTTTGAGTTTCAGCTGTCATAAAATATTTATTATTTCTGAAAGAGAGCGCCATCACAGTAAAATCGATCTTAGGCAAATTGTCCGATTGCCCTTTAACAAATCCAGAATCTATGTTTACAATAAAATAAAATAAGGAACAAATAATTTAAACTCAAGCAGACCAAGAACAAATGGGTAAAATAATTTGTAAACAAAATTAAACGCCAACTACTTGCAAATATCTCAGTAGAAACAGCACATAATAGAATGTTGCATCACAGGTCGAACAGGCTGTGTGACATTACAGGTAATCAAGGGCCATTTTGTGTTTGAATAGATTTTGCGCTTTTTCATTTCTTGATATTTAAGTAAATAATTATTTTAAGAGATTTCCGCTTGGATATTTGAAATCAGAAAAAAATTCTTTATATATATCAATTGGTTTTAAGATCGAAAAATTGGAATTGTCCATACTGATTTTTCAAATTTTTTCTTGTAAAATTTGAAAAAAATAAATAAACCCATAAGCTGCTTAAAAATCGATTTTAGTATTGAAAAGTCGAGTCGAGCTACATTTTATTTTATGTGAATAGCATTATGCTTGGGGTATCTTTGGTTGAAATTGGAGCGTTACGAAAATGTAAACACTTCAAACGCTTATATCTCCAAACCCAATTCTCGTGGATCTAGTTTGTTCTATTCACGAGAGAAGATACTTTGCGTAATGGTCTTGTATTTTGACGCATAACAATTTGTTAACAGTCATTATATAAAAGAAATGCCTCTATGTAAGCAAGGTCTGTAACGCTTGGAGATAAATTTGGCAAAGTTTGTGACTTATTTAGCGAAATATCGCTATTTCGTCCCAGATTATCAAAAATATCGTTAAAATTGCAAAAATAACACCCAAGTTAACGGAAATGATGTCAATTAAAAATGTACAATATCTCGAGAACGGTTCTTGCTAACGCTCTAAAATTTGTTTTAATAGTTTTCTAATGAAAAATTACATAAGAAGTGACTATTTTCGTAACTTTATTAAAGGTTTTGATTTTGTAAGGATTTTTTCAAAATTTCACTCGATAATTTAGGGGGGGTTCTGAACATGCGATTGAGTATAAAAACAATAGGCTTCCAGTATTCATAGATAATAATTTTTGTACCGAATTTCGTTCGAATCGGTCCATTCGTTCATCAGTTATAGTCTCCACAGACTCACTGACACATAGATATCGTCTCTGAGATATTGACACTGAGATATCGTCTCCACACACACAGAGATATATATATATATATATATATATATATCACCTCAAAAATGTTAGATTCGTGTTCAGGGCTGCTTGAAACGTGCTTTCCCGTCGAAAACTCGAATTCGAATTTTTGACCCCGTCACAGTACTTTCCTTATGCATTATATGTATATAAGGAAAGTAATAGTTTATTAGTTTATTCATTTTGAGAGATGGTCAAAACATATAAATCAATCAAACTCTCGAAGCTGAATTATTGAAACCACATAATAATTTCCAGGAATGTAAAAGAAAGATATTTTACATGTATGATGATTCCAGCCCAGAGAAATATCAAACTGTACATATCCCAAACCTAAAACATATCCCAAACGGGTCCAAAACATGTCCCAAACACCCAAGGGGTATTTTGACCAGCCTCGAATGCAGAAACCAGTTTTAAGTTAACCACAACACCCTTCTCCCTGGAAAGGAAGAACTGGGTGATTAACAACTGTCAATCAGAAAAGAAGCAGCCTCTGAAACCACCCTCTGCTTTAAAAATTCCAAAAATGACTAGCAGTGACACCTGTATTCGAAAAATAGATATAACAAATCTAAAAAAATATGATAATTTTAAATTATATTGAACATTTAGCTTTAAAAATAGAAGAAAACAATTTATACACTTTTAATTTTTATTTAACCAAGCACAAAATTGTCTTCACGGAGGTGGAGAAACCGATAGTGATAATACTCGATAGTTATTTTTTTTATTTGAACATTTGTACAGAATTCAATTTTGTCACAAAATCAATATTTCAATATTTCTGACATAATTACAACTATTTATCCAAGTCTTCACACCCATATAATTTATCATTCTTTTATATACATTATACCTGAATTTTGAAAATTTAGCTATATTTTAAGTACTTGAAAACCAAAGTTTCACGAAATACCATTGCGGTAATCCATTCGAAGTACACTCTTAAATATAAAAAGTTCATTACTTTCTCTGTGTGTGTGTGTGTGTGTGTGTGTTGGCGTATGGTGGGAAGTGGGGACATTCATATGTTTACACACCTTCCAAGTGGGGACGCACCGGCAAGTGGGGACGTCCTCGCTTTGGATTTTTGCAGAAATGTGCTATTTAATGACAGATAATATTCTGAAAAAAGTTTGGTTGACTTTTGGCATAGGTCCCCAGTTAGGTAGTATATGTATATAGTCTGTGTATAACTGTGTATAGCTCGCGAATATCTGTGTGTGTCTTGCAAAAAGACACGTCCGCGGTTTATCAGAATTGCAACATATTGTGTGTATGCGGAACTGGTTTTCAGAGGGAAGGCGTTAACTGCCCTCTAGCTAAATCTGCGAAACACCCGTGTTGGTCTTTGAGGGAAACCGAGGACAACTCATAGAACTATCAAATTGAGGTATTAGCTTCTTGGGAGCCCCTAGAATCACTAGAGCCCCCCTTAAAGGATCCCCCCCCCAAAGAGATATGCATGCATTTTTTTAGCAGGCACAAACCCCTCCGCAAATTCTTGTAATTTTGATTTTGAAATATATTTCTAACTCGTCAAAAGAGAAAAATATTACACTTCTGAAACTAATGTATTTTTTTTTTCTTTTGAGGTCCCATTTATAGTTTGGGAGTCAATATTATAAGAAACAGATTCTAGCCAGACTGTATGTCATTTCCCATATGTCAAGAAATATTCCCGTCCAAGAAGCTAAAAGTATTTAGAAATTAAGTATACACAACCGTCTTTACAGCATATTTTTGCATAGCATTTATAGAAATACAGTGTGATTCAGTTTTTGAAGAGTTGTGTGTAGCTGTAAAATACAGTATTTCTCTCTGTATGTATATTCTGTATCTGTGTAAGCATTTGCCTGGTAATAAATGGAGCCCAGGTTCGGAATTCAAAACACGGATAAACTCAAACCGCGAAGGCAATTTTATTTTTTTTAAATTCAATTAAAACTTATATTTCAAATACTTTCTTTTATTCTCTTTTAATCCTTAGACTCTTGACACTGCATTTTCTCTTCAGTGAGTTAGAAAAACATCTCTCCTGAGATGGTTCAACAGTTTATTTGTTGCTGTTAATGCGAGTTTTAAAAAGACTTCATAAAATCGGGGAAATGGATGTACTTTATATTAAATGTAAGCAGTCTGAGAGCAAAAATTTTGATCTGACTTTAATATATACACTTTTAAACTTGCTTATACACTTTTAAAACACGGATCATGCATATACACCTTTAAAACGCGGACCATGCGAATACACCTTTGAAACGTGGACGGTGCATATATACCATTAAAACGCGGGCCATGCGTATACACCTTTAAAACACGGACAATGCATATACACCGTTAAAACGCGGGCTATGCGTATACACCTTTAAAACGTGGACGATGCATATACACCGTTAAAATACGGACGATGCATATACACCGTTAAAATGCGGACGATGCATATACAACGTTAAAACGCGGACCATGCGTAAACACCTTTAAAACGCGGACAATGCACATATACTTTTAAAACGCGGACCATACGTTTGCATCTTTTAAATGTGAATTATTTTTCAAGAAAAGATAAAAAAAAATATATCTTGAGTGGAGCGCATATTATCATCTTGTGTTTTTATATTATTTATTTGATTTTCTAAAATAAATATTCAGAACTAGATTACTTTCTACTTGGTTCGTTTCCTCCGAAAATTAATAAGTCTCTGAGTGATGTTCATCGATTGAAAAATGCTCACCCAACTTTATTCGATTTATTCAATTTGTTCGAAAGATATGGCACTACATTAAAAAAAATATAGATGAATAAATGTTTTAATATCTCGAGAGCAGATCGGGATAATTTCTAAATAATGATGTCCATTTCGGATTTAAGCTGTTTGTTTATAAAGCATTCACCCATTTCATAATAGGGAATTTATATATTTTTTTTCGAATTGCTCCATTTCTGACCAAAACCATAAACTATCTCAAGAACAGTTCATATAAACCTCATGTAAATGATGACATTCGTGTTAAAAAGCTGACATTATAAATACATAAATATTTCTCTAACATTTTCATATGTTTAAGTTTACTTATTTTTCCGAATTTGAAAAATATGAAAAAGAAATAAGATCTATTATTTGATCCGTTTACTCCAACAGGTAATAGGCTTCATTTTTTTTCTGTATTATCAACTTGTTCGATACTATTGTACCCACAAGGAAATAGACAGATGGTTAACATTGGTTAATTCGTATTCAGGGATGCTCCAAAACGCGTATAACCTATAACCTTCAAAATAAATACAAGAATTTGATTTTTGACTTATCAAAATTGTTTTTACATATAGTCATATACTATGTGCTGAAAGGAAAAAAAAAAAATAGTCATATGGGATTAATTGATTTTAATGAAGGAAAGGGTAGATATGGACATACTAATAAGGGAAAAATTACTTAATAAGAGAATATGCACCACCACGTTCATGCTCCATACTAATAAAACCACAGAAACCCAATGGACACAGTCTTTTAATGCCATCTGAGTTGAGCCCCTTCCCACAATTTTGCATATCCGTTTAATTAGAAAAGTATCTATGTTTTAACAATGGAAGCCAAAATATAGAACACTAAACGCAAAACACATATATTTTAATATGCGGAAAAAGTACAAATATTGCTAAATTCCCCTGAATAGATATTTAAAGACACCATATGTACAAATTTGTTATGGCAATTCTGTCCACAATAGAACAGAATATAGAAATACGTATATAGAGCAAATAGCTGGGGTTTGAGAAGTTAGTCGGTATGAGTAGAACTGCCTATTGCACGATAATTTATATGAGTATTCTACCAACTAAACAAAAAACTACTTTCTGACAAGCGAATATGATAAAACTGCATACATTTGACACAAGCACATTCTCCTGATAGTTTAGAGTGCTTGTCTCGAGATTAACAGGCTAGGGTTCTAAATCTTTATAGTCGGTACAAGACTTCATACAGACTCATGCTCGGTATTGTCGACTCTGGTATATTAAATGAATATAAGTGCAAGCATGTGATAATTTTTAAAAAATTTATTCATTTGTTAAGTCCAAGAAGTATTTTCATCTAATTAGTAAGAATATATTCTGAAGTGTTCGCTATGCGGTCAGGATAGCTCAGGCAGAGGCATATATGAAAAATATTTTTTAAAAAACTGAGTCACTTTACGTGACCACAATTTTTGCATAATATATCCAAATAAAACATGCTTTTCTGGAAAAGTTTGTTTACTACTGTAAACATATAGCATATATATAGGATCATTGTATTGGAGTAGAGAAAATTTTAGTCTCAAGTTCCAAACAAATATATCGATTGATTGGAGTAGCACAATGTACCCCAGTTTATTGCCAGTTAAAATTGAGACGGAAATGCTCTGATCTCAATTCATTTTTGGTTCGAAGTACTTAAAAAGCATCGACTTATTTTATAATACTGATCGGCCTGATCGCATAAAAAAAAATAAAAAAAAATTAATACAAAAAAAACTGCATTATTCCATGTAACACGTGAATATTAACTTTATGCTTATTTTTATGTAAAAAAATAATGTATTAGACGATTTTTGGAATTCTAGAATTATCTGTTTTTAAGAAAATCTACATTTATAGACATTTAGGAAAATAGTTAATGTGATGGGATCTTTCGAAAGCCCTCCGTACCGTCGATATATTTGTCGGAAAGATGGAGAACTCCACAGGCATGTCCTTCTCTCGGATTTGGGGGAACAAATTATATTGTATGTATTAGAGAGTGTTGTCCTTTTTTAAAGATGTTTCCAGAAGAATGAGATTAGCTATGCTACCAAAATGGTATCTGTTTGAGCCGGCCCATAGCAAAATAAAAACAAAAAAATTAGCTTAGTATTATATGTAATCCGTGAATATTCACTCTATGCATATTTTTACACAAAACAAAATAAATAGTCGATTTTTGAATGCTAGAACTATCTGTTTTCAATTATAGACATTTAGAAATATAGTTAATGTGAAGGGATCTTTCAAAAGCCTTCCGTGCTGTAGTAATATATAACCGAATGATATAGGGGCTCCACACGCGTGTCCTTCTCTCAAATTATTTTCATCTATTACACTATTCATGCACTTACAACCTGTATGTTAATGCAAGGAAAAAGGGGTATTGTACCTTTAGTGCCTGTATTGCATATATGATGTATAATACTTAATTTTTGGGTGTTATTACAGGCCTATTTTTACTAGACATTCACACCATGAAATCCAATTTTCAATTGCTTACATTATATGTGGAACAGGGAAATAGGGGTATTTAATACATATTTAGTGCCTGATTTATATATAAAGGAATATTTCTCCAGCCTAAAGGGATTTTTCTCCAGCCCAACATTAAGTCTATTTTATTTTCACAAATGCTATTCAGACCATTTTCAATCAATTGTAAGTCACTGGTATTTAAAATATAAGTAATTAAATTTCTTAAAAAAAAAGGATATATATATATATATATATATATATATATATATATATATATATATATATGTATATATATATATATATATATATATTATAGTTCATTCTAGGATTTCAAAAGGGCTGGGAGCTACCTTCTGAAAAAGGGCACATTACGTATGATAAGGCCAAATAATTTTAGAAGGGCCTAATTAAACTTTTTAGCTAAAGGATACACTGCATAATGTATGCCACACGTAGAATTTAAAACAGATACAGGCAATTTATCTATTTCATATATTTATATAAAAGTTAATTGTGAGGCACTCCTATGTCTATTAGTAAGAAAAACTCTCCTTAGTGGATCTACTTTTATAAAATCTATTATTTGGCTGTTGAGGCAGAGGGGGAGATTTTTGAAAATTAGAGAAAATTTAAGAGATTGGCAAAATACAAAACTTATTTTCTCTGATAAAACAGATAAATTATCAGAAATATGTTTATTTTTTAATGAGCTATATTGCCAACATGCCTTTATTATTGCTATATTATCATTTTTGAAATTAAATAATTTTTCAAAATTTTAGGTGTTTTTCCTAAATCTAAGTCATTGTCAGTTTCCCCTTCCTTTCCATTTCTTATAAGTTTTCAAAATTTAGATTTTTCATTTATCCAGTTTCTGAATATTTTAAACATTTATTATTACTCATTTTTTAATCTTATTCTAAATCATATCAATGTTATTGTTATAGGCCTTTATAAGTGCTATACAATTGTTTTCAAGGTCATCATAGAAAAATTAATTTACCATGAATAATTCAAATACTTTTTGTGACAATTTTAAAAGCACCCCCTCCCCTCCCATATAACACTTTAATTTTTCAAGAAAAGAATATTTCAGCTTTAATTGTATGCCTAAAATTACAGATTATTTCCGAATATGGCAGTTTCTTGGGTTTTCTCATCTTGATTTTTTTTTACCTTTCCAAGCTAAAGCATTTACTATTATATATTCCTTTTTTATTTTTAAGAAAGCCGGCCACTAATTTTTCTTTAATTTATGGGATTTTATCAATGAGTATTGGCGATTTTTAATTAATTTTTATTCTTGTTTCTACCTTTTGATCACTTACTCTATAACTTTTAAAACATCGCGATCCCGATATTTCAGTCATTTTCCCCGTCATATTATCGGACGTTATGAATTGAGCAACCCTTTTAATTGTAACAATTCCTCAATATATTTATTTCATAACAATTAAATTCTTTATTCTTTTGAAGGAATTTGATTTTTCTTAATATTTCGACGTTTATGAATTTAAAGAATATCACTCTGTTTCACTAAACACATATGACATTTTACTAATTTTACCGATCAAAAGAATGGAAGAGGGGGGGAGGGCATAAACCAACTTTGTCTGCGTCTGCAAGTAAGTTGAAAATCGATGAAATTTAACTTTGAATTGCTGAAATTGCTCTGAGAGAGAAACTGTCGCGCACCGAAACGTTAAAAAAAATGCGAAATTCTTACGATCTATAGCTTTAAAATGAGTATAAAGTATGGCTGGGCGGAATAGTAGCCTTTAAACGCACTATTTTTGCCACTCTCATTCATATTTACCGTATAGTAGTTTATGGACAGTATATATGTAGGTTAAAGTAGAACAACAATATGTCGTCGTAATATCAGCAATATGGCTCGGTTGATGCCCTTTATTTGCTTTCAGCTCCTAAACACGCAGCGTATACCCGAAACTAAGCAGCATTATTCGAATATAGGAGTCTTATCAGAAACTATTGTATATAGATTTTTTTTTTTTTAATTTATCGTGATGCAAAATATGTTATAATGAATATTTAACCAATAGAGGTTCGAGCAACATTTTAATTTTAATGTACAACTTTAATTCCGGTTATACATCCGCTGTCGGAAACCCTTTAAAATTTGAGGCAGTTGTAAAAATGATGAAAACCCTTAGTGCAGCATGTAAAGTTCGGCAGGGCGCTGGTAGGGTCAAAGGATAGAATCACCACCTCCGCGCCAGGTCATGTATCAAGATACATCCTATATATCTAAGGAATTAGACGACTATAAAATATAAAACGGATATATTAGACGAAATATCTAACTATAGGATATATACGGGGTTTGGCCGGTCATTTCGTTAATCGCTAGGTTTTCAAATTGTATCGCCGACGTGGGAATTTTAATACCTGGGCTGGGGAGAATGAATGTTCACCCCAGGCACGGGGAACAATGAAAACCCTTTACGGCAACGGAGAGGGCCCTTCCGCCTATCTTGAGTGGTCAAGCTCAGAAGGATGTGATTTCACCCTGCGGGAAGGTGGAAGCCGACAAAGGGCGAAGGATAACGCTAATGGTGTCCCGCTATATTAGTACCACTCACAGGTTGTAAATATTGTTGTAACTTTGAGTGGCTTTAAGCGATCGATATGTATCCATACAATTCTTTCTTCCAGATACTTGTGAATGCATTCTATTATAAGTCTTAAAAGTGTTGATCATTTTTTAAGATATTCACAGAAAAGAAATTGACTAAACTACAAATGTGGCGTCCACTTTAGCCGGTTTACATCAAAATTAAAAAAAAAGATTATTCTTATATTTAGCTTGTGAAAATGTACTTTATGCATAATTTTATGAAAGAAAATAAATGTGCCGATTTTTAGAATGCTAGAACTGGCTGTTTTGTAGGAATTTTACACTTATAGACATTTAGAAAAATAGCTAATGTGATGGGATCCTTCAAAAGCAAAATTCGGCAACTATTAATTTATTTCTGCAGTGCGTATCCTTTAAAAAAATGTGATAGTTTGAAATAAATGTCTTGTTAAAAGTCCATTTAAAAATATATTTACAAACACGTTTTAAAAACAATCACAGTCAAAATATTTTATAAAAATATTGATTTATAAAAGTAATATATTGATTAAGATTATGACTAAAACTCGAATTATATGAAATTCCATATCTGTATATGCAATTGCATATTTGAACACTTAATTACAGAGCATGTAAATGCATATAAGGCCTTTAGATGCATATTTCAAGTACTTTATTTTCTTTTAGCTTGCATTTATTATATTTTAACTATTTTTTTACCTTTTTAAAATATCTAGATAAGTTAACATTGTACAAAGCAAAACATATTTCCCATTCAACACCCAAATTACATGAGGTACTAAGGTCATGAAAATATCATAAGAAATGGTGAAATCTTTCCAGGGTAAAATAACAAGTGGCAGGTTTGGTAAAAGAAATGGAAAGCAACTTATACGAGTACCTGATGTTTTACATACGTTTTTTCCAAGAGCTGTTGTGTAAAATTTTCTGTATAAGCATTATAAGTAAAAATGCCTAAAATTAAATCTAGTAAATCAAACCGAATAAAACCAGGCATTTATAATCATAGAAAAAGCTGTCTACAGGTGGTGTTATTATATTGTGTAAATGCGAGAAAACATTATTCAGAAGAAAAAATATCAGATCAGCTTGTAAAATCTGCTATTCACATTTCAGAGAAACAGAGGAAAAAAAAAAGAAAAAAAAAAAAGAAGAGTGAACACGCAGTTATAACTAAATCGTTTTCATCATAAAATATTGAAGAACTAAATATCACTTTTAGTTCTAAAGATTACAAGTACTGCCCAATAATATCAGTTAATATTAAAAGAACATTTTTGGCATTAAAATGTTTTTAGATGATAAACAACAAAGCCTACGTGTCAAGAACTTAGAAAAGCACATTAATTGGTTACAGCAATAACATTTACTCACTATATGAATATTTTAACTGCATTTGAATAATGATATAAAACCTTTTGATTTGCAATAACAGTTTGCTTGAGTTTGGGTGAAATTCCCTGTTTTTAAATGCTTTCAGATGCATAAATGATATTCGAACAAAATATATAAATGCATGTATTTTATTTTATAAGTGATTATTTCTTGAATTTTTGATGCATAGTTGCATGCATATTTTGACAAATTTTAGTGCATGTTTTGACATTATTGTAGTATCAAAGGAGACATATCGTGAAACTGCAGTTATGTAGGAGGCCTCATAACCATCCATTGATGATGATTACGTTAGTTCTTCATATATAATTGCATTATGTTCTATATAGAGTCTATATTGGAGTATTGAATGAATGAATGATATGAAGGTGGGTGGCTCCAGAAGAGCCTAGCACATCGACCAGAGGTCTATTGTACTACCCCAAAAAGAAAATGAAGATCCCTAAGAAAAGAGACCAGTAGCCGATGCGAAAATAAGCAGGCACTTGACAGGAATGTCGTTCAGCTCCCAAGGTTCAATCACATGACGACCAATGTGTTCGAATCTGTGAGCAGAGTAGGCCTCACAATCACATAGAATGTGAGCTGCAGTTTCTTCGCTGTAATTGCAGCCTCTGCAAAGCGAATCCTTGGAGACACCCATAATATTAAGATGTCTCTTGAGAGTGCAGTGTCCAGTAAGGAGTCCAACAGCTCTCCTGATATTAGAGTATTAAATCCAACACTGTAAACAACCACATTTTATCTTCGACCTCCCTCCCCTGTTCGAGATCGACGGCACCTATATACCTATCTTGACACTTTTTTAAAAAATTTAAAATTTTTGATTTTCATAAATTTCATTGAACTATCAGCAAAAACATATCAATATTTTCCCTCAAAAGGCTATCTTTGGTTTGTCCCAAGGATGCCTTATTAGCAAGCACTATTGAGAGGGAAATTATACACTCTTATAAATCAAGTCCTCTGGATGAGTCGGACGGCCTGGGTTTTCAACACTCTTATAAAACATCGAGTTTTGCAATAAATTAATTTTTAGCATTTGGCAACAGAAGTTTGGATCCTTTAATCTCTGTTGTTAAATTATTACAAGATATGTTTACCTATATTTAAAAACTGTAAACATAGAGAATAGTCATGATTTCGGAAAGGTAAGGGTGACAATCAAAACTCTCATAATGCCGGATTTGGTTTTCTATTTGGACCCCATAGTACAGAGAATTAAATAGTTTAGAAATCGTTTTCGAAATTTTTTATGTTTATGGTTTTAAGCTTCAAATTGAAGAATTCTTTTAACATAACTAGGGATAAATGTGTCATTTTGTATGGATTATAAATTCTTTTTTTAACAGACATATCCTTAAAATAACACTTAAAAACTACCCATAAGATAATTATTGTGTCCTATGAATATCACTCACTTAAACAAAAATCATTTCTATCGTATCGAAACTAGTCCACCATAGATTACATATGATGAGGCACTTTCATTTGTCGAGTCGAGATTCTGAATACCTTGACAGAAACATTTAATTTATTAACAACCCAGATTTTACATAATTAATGATTATTTTACATAATTAATGATTATTATTGTTTGATAAAATATGTGCTTTTAAATTTAAATTGTAAATAAATTGTTGGTTATCTTTAGAAAATTTCCAAAGTTTCTTGATTTTTTCTCAAATCCATATTTTTTCTAAAATATGTAATGACTTTTTGTATGTGATATTATTATCGTTAAATCTACTTCCTGTCATCCAGCAGTTTAGAGGTGGTAAAATAAAATTGCATTTCAGTTAGAAAGTGTTTCATAATCAATGCTTTATGCATGATTAATTTTTCTTGTTTAATAATAATACAAGAACCGGAACAGCTAGAAAACCCAAATTTAGCCTGTCGTTGACTTTTGTGATATACATTAATTCTTTGTATTTTAAACCTTATTGGATTGTATTATATTTTAACCTTTGTATTTATATTTTTTTGGGTACCAAAAATATTGGATTGTGCCCCGCCTCAGGATATGATGAAATGACATATCTGAACATGTCAAATGTAAGAGATGTGTTTACAGATGAATAACACAAGATAACTCGAGCGGGCTAAACCGACATGCATTTAGTTTCCATGCATTCATTAAGAATCATATTGTTTCATGTGCTAAAATTTCTTAAACTAAGAAATTTACTTTCTCAGAAACACATAGCTAATCATGTTTTAATGATTTTCTTATCATGCAGCTGAATGATCCCCAAAGCTACAAAACTAGCTGCCATGTTGGTAGAATACAGCTACATGGGAACATCCTTCAAAATGTTGTGTCTCTCAAAGGTATAAAAAAGTCGTAACACTTAATCAAAATGACTCTGTATTTTAAATCCAAGCATAAGCAGCTGGTGTTAAAAGACCCAGTATGTTTAGTTGTCGTATACAAGCCTGTCTCATAGGTATTGCCAGAATCTCAGAAGGGAGCGGGGATCGGGGGTTCAAGGATCAAATGGGGCTACAATGCTGGATACTGTATAGTCGATATGGACACCAATAAGCAAAATATTCTTTGTGCAAATGATAAGGAAAACTTGAACAACGTATTCAATCGATAATAAAAGGAAAAAGCAGCGTGAAACTGTTTCGAGGATATGCTGGGTCCCCTTTGTTAGTGCTATAGAACCAACAAGTCAAAAAGACGAAATGGACACAAACAGAGGTGTGCCTATATATCCAAGTCATGGATCGAATAATGCTCAAAATTAATGATAAAAATTACATCAATGCAAAGCTGAAATATTTTATTTTTGTATTTATATTTTTTTTATAAAGCTTACAACCAAAATACTGAAAATTCTTACTTCAAAATTTTCTCTATCTCATGTAAACTTATTATAATAGGCGAATAGTAAGGATCTTAGAGTGTTGTTGTTGAGACCCAGACCGTCTGACCTACCAGAAAGGAGTAAGGTAACTGTTTGGGCAGCCAGGAAGAGCCACCCAATTTAGACCGGAACCCAGTGGGGGAGGCATCCACAGGGACCCTACCCTCCTTCCTCTACCACTAACCTCTCGGAAGGACTTACGGACCCACATTTTTAATGGATCTTAAAGTGTGTGCCTGTGTGTTGAGGGGTTGACAATTAAATGGAGGATACAATGCTGAAAATAATCTTTCGGTTACATTCTAATAAATTAACCTAAAAGAGCATCCATTTATATCTATCATCTAACTGCAGTAATATAAATGTCATAAACAGAGAATCAGTATTATGTAAACCGGTGGTGTCAACTTTTTATGCTTGTGAGCTACAACGTTGAAGCACAACTATACTGACCTAATGCGTTTATGAATCGCATTTCATGACCAATAAAATATAGCTTACGACCCTACAAGAACATATTATACTTTTATAATTCAAGGATAGACCAAATTCAGAAGTGTAACCCATATTTGATCGTCTACACCCCCCCACACTATTTTTGGGATTCCAACTATGCCTATGAAAGGAGGTCTGCATATGAAAAAAACACATTGCAGTAAGAATTCAGGAATCTGGTCGTAAGTTTCATAAAAGACAACAGGTTCCTTTTAAATACAAAATAAAACTTTGTCATCTTTGCCCTGATGCACGTTTAAGCATTAATATTTGGCATTATTCAATCCACGACTTGGGCATTTATACCACTCTGTTTCTTCTCTTTGTGTCATATTTTGTTCTTTTGATTTCAGGTTTGTTGGTTCTTTAGCACTGACGAAGGAGATTTCGCGTATTCTCGAAACAGTTGTTAGACACAATTTTATTTATTTTTGCTTGAATATCTTAGCCTTGTTTTCCCAATCATTTGCACAATGTGTTTTCGTTTTCGTATTTGTATAAGGAAGAACTGAGAATAAAAATTCAAAAATTTAAAATTTATAAAAGAAAAGCAATTTTTTTTTTAAAGTTAAAAATAAAATATTAAAAATATTTCCCAATTTGTTATTAAAACTATTTCATTACCAAACGTTTATATTTGAAAGGCAGAATTCCCTATACTCCTTTGTACGGAACTCACACATTATTGAAAAATTAACTTGTACGGAACGCGCTCGTTGTAAAATTTTACTTCATATGTACATAAATCGCAAGAAATGGAAAAAATTTCAGTTGCACGAAAGTCGCACGTACGGAAGTAAAATTTACCCTTTAGCTCATTGCTTTTTCAAAGGGAAGATCTCTGATCTCTTTAAAAAATCAGTGTATATTACGAGTGGAGCAATGGTAATCTCAAGGGAAGAGTCTCTCAAAAAGACAGGTGTATAGCATAATACTATCCCAAACATCTTGAACCCAATTCCTTCGAGAGTAGCTCTTTGCCCATTTCAGATTCTATTACTTTACGGACTTTGGTTGAAGTTCACCCTCTAGGTATACCCATTGAGGAGCAATACAGCACAATAGATCAAAAGAACAGCTCAAATTTTCGGTCTAGAAGTTGTGTTATGGGCTTTTAAATACAGAATTATATGTAAAATGGTAATTTTTCCTAAAATATAAAAATATAATTATGTTTAAATATCTGTTGAAACTTGTAAATCCGTTAATTTCTTTGATCCTATAAATTTTTGATGTTGTATTTTTCAATTTTTTTCATTACCTTAAATATAATGGTCCTATTTTTAGGGGGGGGGGGGGGTATGTTGAATTTATTTCTTGTTTTCAGCCAGTAAATTGCCTTTGACAGGTTCTAACGTTATTATTATTATATTATTACATTAGGTATTTCATTTTATTGATTCTCTAGTATGTTCATGTTTAATTACATAAGTATAAAGACCATTTCTTTAAAGCTATTTTACGAAGTAGACCTTATAATTTTTATTAAACTTTTAACAATTTTTTATGTGAGTTATATATTATGTGTTTTAATATTTTGAAATCTGAAAATACCGGAATCCCAGTTTTGAAAATTACAAATGTCGAGATACCGGATTTTAATTTTGTTCCGGAATTAATTGTCCAACACATTTATTATTAGTATACGTTTCATTTATGGGCACATGGACATGTTATTTATTAATAATAAAGCCAACTAGTAATTTTAATTCTTCCAAAGATGTAACAAAGGGAATTTTATGCTAATTTATTCTTTCGTAACATCAAGATAAATTCCTGCTTATTTAGAAAGCAGTAACTTGTTGTGAGAATTGCGAGTAGTTAAGTGCCATCGTGAAAATATAAATAAATAGAAAGTCCACCTCTAATCGTAAGGTAATATTTCTTCAGTCTCCATTTTACATTAGCATTCAAATATCGACAACCTTAATATTTGTTTTTGATTTATTATTTTATAAATATTCATTGCATTTTGTACACAAGTACTTCAGGAGCCAAAAGTTGCATGAGAATTAATATCAATAAGTTGTACATATGAATTTATTGAAAATATCAATTTTAAAATAAATTACATTTTAGAGCAGATTAGAGATTTATTGATGACAAAATAAGCCATTATGTATCAAAATTATCATGTCAAGCGAAAACAAAAGTGTAATGCTGATTTAGGGCAATATAACTTTTTTGAATATTATGGAATTATATATACAGGGAAGCTAGGATTTTCCCAGACTCCCTGAGGGTGTTAGTATCATCCCAGATTTCTTTGGACACCCCGAATTACAATTTTCATCTATGCATTTTTTACTAAACCCTTCAAAAGTGGGTATATCAAAGTACTATAAGTCTCCTAGAAATGCTATAAAAATCAAATTAAAAAATATTACAATTTTTTAAAGTAGATTCACATTCATTCATTTCTAGTACAAAAGTGAAAATAGTCCGATTTTAGAAGTGGCCATTTAAATAGGGCTAGTTTAGGGAACTTCTGTGCTTAATACAAGGTACAAGGTATTTGAATTTTAAAGGAATGCCTTATCTGGGTTTTAAATTGCGGACTTTAATCCACTGTCTAATAAAAGGAAAAAATCGAAAGAAAGGAATGCTATGAAAAGAAAGTTTGAAAAGCATAAAGTTTGCTCGGAAGTTTTAAAAACTTCAGAGTCTTAAGATAGAGTTTTAAAAATTTGATAAATTTTAAATTTAAAAATATAAGGTGCTTCTGTGCTTAGTCCCCATCCTATCTCTGCTGAAATATACAAGGCCGGTACCGGAATATTTCACTCTCAAGTCCGAATAACCTCAAGAAATCACTGTAAGCAAATACAATAAATTTGTTAACCCCTACCTTTGTGTAGATTATCTTTGAATACTACCGATCATACGTTGGTTTGTAAAAAAATTGTATAACTAATTGTTGGTACATATAGCTTAAACTGCTGCTATAGCTCAAACAGCTATTTATTGCACAAAATAACACATAAAATGAAAATTATCAAAATATATAAATTCAATTTGAAGTTTAAAATTATTATAATTGTTTTGCAATTTGGTAGCTTAGCGCATTTTAAAATGACACCAAGTTGCAGAAAATATATCGGAGTCCGTTATTGTATATAAGTTTGATTTTATTCATTTAGTCATGAACAGTAATATATAAAACAAACATTTAATTATTATATTTAAAGATATTATTTAGTCTTTAATTTTAGATTTTATGGATTTTTGCGGAGCACTTAAAAGAAATGGCCGGCTCTATTTCTAGTGCACGACCGTTTTGTGTAAACACATCCAAGAGATTGCGGAAGGATCATAAGATGTTGATAAGCCGCTGGTGGAAGCAGAGCTAAATACGTAAATTTATGTTTAGGAAAGTTTGAGAAAGTAATGGGGATGATACTCTCCCCCACTCCCATAAAAATAAAAAACTGGTCTCTTTGAAAATTTTATTAATCATAAAAAATATCTTGATCAATTGGCCATTCAATAGATCAAATTTGCATTAGGCGATATTTTCTTGTGTTGCATCGTTTCAGATTCTATTCGTGCCACTTAATATGTATTTGCTTCTAGTAATACTTTGCCTGTACTGAGAATAGTGGTGTTTAAGTTGGGTAATCAAATGCTTTGTTTGTTGCGAACTCCACTTTCGCTGATATTGGTGATTCTAAAATCTCACATTCTTCAAAGTAGTGTAATTTTTGAAGACTTTGATCGAAAGTGAAGTAATTTATTAAAATAAAAATTGTTTCAAATCGCTGCTGAAGAAAAACTGATGTTATATATCACTGTTAATATTAGCATTGAACAAATTAAAGGTGTCAACCTATTTCGATGACAAAAAACAGCCTTCATTCCTCAAATCAAAGACTGAAAAGTCAAACCAGCAAAATAATTGCAAAATGAAAATTAGAAAAAATGAAAAGAAACTAAGAGTAATGTAAATAAGCAGAAGAAGGATTAACTTGCTCATGACCAAGACTACAAATTTAAATACACCATGATGGAATCTGTTTCGGAAAATACATCATGAGTACCATCATCAACTAATTTTAAAACTATATAGGCACAAACCATTGTAAAAATACCTATGAGTAATTGACTAGAAAATTGGATAGTATGGAATAAAAAGAATATGAAAGAAACAAACGACTTCAAAATGCTGAAGTATTTTATATGCCGGTGTCAAAAAATAGATAAAGAAAGAAAGAAATTCAAATTTAAAAATGTACCCCTGCTTGAAACTTGTCATTTGAAATTCAAACTAAGTGATCAATGGGGCAACCCACATATTTGCAAAACAATACTATAGACTATACCATTCCGCTGAAAGTGATAGAAGATAGTACAAGACAAGACTCTTTTCTTTTACTCAAAATAAATAATGTGATATACATTATATAATTTATCAAAACATTTGAAAATAATTGTAATTTGGGTATCTGTTTCCATTGCTCAAGCAAAAAAAAAATAATAAAATAAAGTAAAATACATGACTTTATGAAGGGTTGAAACTAAGGCATCTAGGGTCTCCTCTTCAAACATAGAGCTCGTATATATATATGAAATAGTATACTTCATTTCATATATTGTTCATTTTATAAGCATGTTTGCACAAATAATATTTTTAGCACTTGCTTTTATCGATCAAATGAAAATAAGAAATTTTTGAAAGAAAATGCAGTTGAGGTACTCGACATTTTGAGCCCCTCCTTCAACTCACAGATTGTACAAAATACAATATAATACACTTTATATAAATTTTATTAGAATATTTACAAAAATCTTGCAAATAGTTCTAACAACAGTTTGAAGGACTTTTTAGTAGCTTAGAATCCGAGACAGAAGTTAAATTGACTCCGATTTTGAATGAATACGGAAATGGATTTTATTTTCAGAAAAATGGAAATAGAAGAATGAACGATTTTACATATTTCCGACTTTTTGTCGTAATTCATTATATTGAGGTACAAGTCTTCGATGTTTACTCTGCTACTGTCGAGTTTATTCTATCTACTATTCAATTTCATTTCTTCTACCTCAATGAATTCATCTTATGAGAAAACAGTGATATATATATATATATATATATATATAGAAACAAGAAAGATTAATCTTGCATAAAGCATTGATTATGAAACACTTTCCAACGGAAATGCAATGTTATGTAAACATCTCTAAAATGCAATACATTCAGTGGTGATATTTTTTAAATTTTCATAGTACAATAATTTGTTTACTTGGAAACTTAAAACTTCATCAAAAAGGACAATGCTATAAAATCGCTTGCTTCTCTATCTAAGTAAAATCAATGAATATTCCATTCATATCACTTAAATTCCAGACTTCAAGGCTAAATAATTTTGCTTTGAAAAATTCAGCAATTCTTATACAACTCATCTTACAATCGAGTTTACACTTTGCATACATTAAAATTAGGCTTTGTTGTAGAAATAATCAAAGTTTCATGATCATTTAAAATCAAAAATATTGCAATTGTAAAGACACAGAATTTAGAAACACAGATAATATGCAAAAATAAAGCGGTTTTAGGACGGATGCAACACTAAATATAAATACAAGAAAGATCAATCATGCATAAAGCATTGACTATGTAATGATTTCTAACTGTAATTTTATTTAAACATCTCTAAAATACGTTACATTCAGAAACGACATTTATAACTCTTTACAACATAGCTGAAAAATGTTTATGACTTTGTTCATTCTGACTATCAGTCTGTCCGTTCGCAAGATAACTGGCGTAAATATGACTTTGTCAAAATGAAATTTTAGTATGCTGTTCAGGTGGTCTGTAGAACCTATGGGAATGTAAATGAATAATATCACCCGATTAGTTTTGGATTGAACTCGGATTAATAAAATGAAATACATTGAACTCTATGGAACCTAATTTTCAAATATTTAAGTGAATTTAAAATTCACAAATTGCTTCGAAGGTTTTAGGAAATAATTAAATTATCCCATAAATATATATGAAAAATAAGCAAAATATATTCGGCAGTTTTTAAAATAAAAATTAAAATAATAATACACCCATATTATAGGCCCGACCGCCCACTTTTGATGCTCTATGTCTTCGGATGAGTCGGACGGCCTGGGTTTTCGACCCATATTATAAGAAAAGACCACGGGACATACTTCAAAATAAAATATGGCATCCATCTTGTGTCAAAATCGTGACTTTTAAAAGTATTTTTAATGTATATTTAGTGTTGCATCCGTCCTAAAACTGCTGTTTTTTGCGTTTTTCTGTGCATCTACATTCTGCACCAACGCAATTACAATATTTTTCTAGCTTGAATGATCATCAAATTTTGATTATTTCTACACCGGAGCCTAATTTTAACGTATGCAGAATATAAACACATCAAGCTGTAAGATGAGTTGTATACGAATTGCTGAATCTTTTTAACGCTGGCTTTTTAGCTCTGGAGACTGGAATAAAGATGATGAAAAATGAATAAAACTGAATAAATCTGATGAATGAAATAATCATTGATTTTACATAGAGAAGCAGACGATTTTTTTATCATTGCTTTTTTTTGATAAATTTCGAGCATAAGTTTTAAGCATAGTAGAGTTAGAAAGCACTTTTGCTTCCATGGTTTTATTTTTTAAGTAAAAAATATATTATAGTAGTGTGATGAATAAAAGGAATGGAATAAAAGAGTTTGAATGAAATATTTACTACATTTACATAGAGAACAAAGGCGATTTATATTTCGAAGACGTTATTTGAATAAAGTTATTTTTTTATGAAGTTTTAAGCTTTTAAATATTATAAATTATTGTAGTATTGTGATAATTTAAAAAATATTGCCGCTGAATTATAGCATTTTATAGATGTTTAAATAAAATTGCATTGTAGTTGGAATGTGATTCATAATCAATGCGTTATGTATGATTGATCTTACTTGTTTTAATCATCACAGAACTACAATCATTTATTTCACTTGAAAAATTAAACCATGGAGGTAAAAGTATTTTCTAACTCCATGCTTAAAACTTCTTTCAAACTTTATTCAAATGACATCATCGAAATATAAGTCGTCTGACCTTCTATGTAAAAACAGCGAATATTTCACTCAAACACTTTTATTCCAGACTCAAGAGTTAAATAATTTTGCTTGAAAAAATCAGCAATTCTTATACAAATCATCTTACATGTTTACATTTTACATTTATTAAAGTTAGGCCTTGTTATAAAAATAATCAAAGTTTGATGATCATTTAAGCTAATAAATGTTGTAATTGTGTTGGCGCATAATACAGATGCACAGGAAAAACGCAAAAAAAAAAAAAAGCGGTTTTAGGACGGATGCAACACTAAATATAAATTAAGAACTTTAAAAATCACGATGTTGACACAAGATGGATGCCATATTTTATTTTGAAGTGGGTCACGTTATCTCTTCATATAATATGGGTGTAATTAATATTTTAATTTTTATTTAAAAAACTACCAAACATATTCTGTTGGAAATTTTTTTTTATATAACTTATGGAATAATTTGAATATTTTCTAAAATTTTCGAAGCAATTTATGAATTTTAACTTCGCTTAAAAAATGTTTGAAAAATTAGGTCCCACAGGGTTCAATGTATTTCATTTCTTCAATCTGGGTTCAATCCAAAACTAATTAGGTGATATTATTCATTTACATTCCCATGTGTTCCACAGACTGTCTCAACAACATACTAAAATTTCATTTTGATAAAGTCCTTTTTACGGCAGTTATTGTGTAAACGGACAGACAGAATGAACAAAGTCATAAGCACTGTTCAACTATTTTGTAAAGTATTAATAAAAATAATTTCGTATTTGAATGTTGGATACTATTTTATATCTACTTATAGTGTGATTGTAAAACAAACTTGCGCAATAGAATTTTGCACTACACACGTAGATCAACTTTAGTAGATGGTAGTTTCATTTTATGAAGGATGCATGGCTTAACACTTTCTGGTGCCCACAGAGCGAGCAAACAGGTTTCGGATTCCTTTGAAGCCTAGTATTATCAGCAGTATTGTTCACGCAGACATCTTCTACTAAGGGGACTGTGGCCTGAAGGCATGCTCTACCTTGTGACAGAGTTATAGAAGTAATGGGTTAGTTAGCACCTGTGGGTCTTAGCGCCTTCTCCCTTGAAACCGGAAATGTTTGTTAAAGACGTCACGACATTGCATGATGAAAATTGGCATTCCTAGGATTTAATGGAAAGTTTACAATTTCAAACTAAAAATAAACTCATGTAGAACACAGAAAATGAAAATCAAATATTTGTAACTAGAGCTCCAATTGAATTTTATTGTTATGGCAATGTCACTTGCGTTTTCTTGACACGAAACAATATTTTTAATTGTTTCATTTGAAACATTTTCAAATTTTTTTTCAATCTGGTTGTTACAATTAAAAAATATCTAGAAAGTGGATATATATTGATGTACGTAAAGAAGAAAATATATTTCAAATTTTGTATTAAAGTTATTCTTCTAAAATATAACGTAGAAATACCACATTAAAAGTAATTTTTTGTTTAATTAGCTACAGCTTAATCACGCTGATAAATGTACGTTTATCTGTGTTATACAACTTATACATTTAGTATAAATTCGGGAATAAAAATTATATTGAAAACAAAATATTGCTATAAAATCTGAAAGTCCTAAAAAGTTGAGTTCTTATTAGGGAAATTAAAAAAGCATGCTATCAGATTCCACATAATAATTTGATATTAGTAGCTGCATTCCTTATTATCGTGTTCTCATCTCACACATTCAATAGTATTTGAGGTGGGCTCAAAAAGTTTTGAAACCTGCTTATTTGTCAATATCTCAAATTCGAATAATTTCGAGGGTAGAAATTCCTTTTATACAATTAGTACGAGAAAGTAAGAATATGTCATTTAAAAGGAAAATTATTTTAAATAGAAGATTCATTCCGTTTTTTAAATATAAAGGATCTGGAGTTTAAGTATCCACTGGACTTTTTTATATATTCGTTATACCTCATTGGTTAAGTCTACTTCTGTCACAATCGTCATCAGAATATAAAAAATATATATTTTATTTTCACATACTATTGTATAGAATAGATATTGTTTTCTTGAGAAATTTCGAATTCAAAATTTTGATGGAAGATATCCTGACGGAAGACAATTATTGAATTTCATAATTTGATTAGATAATTTTTGAGAATAAATAATATATTAATACTAATCAAATTGTTTCTGGGCAAAATATAATTTTGAAAAATTTATAAAAGAAAAGAGGACAAAATAAAATATTCTTTATATAAAAATCTAGAAAAATTGAATGCTTTAATGACATATATTAAAATAGATTTTATTAATTTTATGCTATTCTGTAAAAGAAACCGAAAATATACAATTGCTTAAAAAATACGATAACCCATGTGGATGAAGCAGAGGCTATGGTATTTAAATGACAGGTGTTATAATGACGTGGAATATAAATAGAATACAGTGTCTGATTGCATACGCAAGTATATAATATTATCTGTTGCTATATTAGCTTCGAATATTCAGTGGGACGGTCTGTTTGGACATCAGGGATAGTGCCACCCAATTAAAACCATAACCCAGTGAGAGCGACATCCACAGGGACAGTGTCCTCCTTCCTCTAACGTCAACTTCTCGGAAGAACTTTCAAACCCACATATTAAACGTGCCCGTAATCAGCGTGAACAGAGGGTCGTCAGTTTAGGCAGAGCTAGAAATCGAATTCGGGTCCTCCAAGTGCAATCCCCGTGCCTTAACCACTGGACTATCCCACCCCAAAGTTCATCCATCTGTCCTTCAGACCGTATGCAATAGAGCAAAATCCACCGGGTTCATGAATAATAATTTAGTATATAGAGCATTTGGCGAAAATGTTATCGTGCCCAAATAACATTTTTAAATAAGTTATTTTTAAAAACATTTTATATAAAAGACACTTCTCATTGCAGATACTATCTTCCATGGATGGGTTTCGCTCTTATTCTGCGCTTGTCAGCAGGAAATAGCAGAACTCTGTAATGATAGTAAGAAACATGTTACAATTTTTTGCGAGCTTCTATGGGAACTGACAATTTCAGTCCTTCCATGCGGTTGGTATAACATTTGCTTACAATTTAACTCAGGCCACACGGAGCTGCAAAGGCAAATTTCATAAAACACAAATCCGCTTATAAGGGACGTCTCCCAAAAATATGAAAGATATCCCAGCCACAATTTTTAATCAATTTTATGCCGGTCATATAGAAGGATTTAAATTGTCATTTTCCATAAAAGCTTGTAAAAATTGCGGATTTTAGCAAATTTTGTACTACCTTTGCAGCTGACGAGCTGTATCTTCCATGCTAACGAGCGCATAATAAACACGAAACCGGTCCATGGATGTTGATATCTGCAATGGGAGAGCCATTCTTATTTTGGGGGGCGCCCTTTATAAGTGGGTTTTGTGTATAATACACTTTTATATGTTTAATAATTTTTTCTCAATTTTGCATTCATTCGGTTATGTGTTAGGGCATGTGTTACAGAATGTATAATTTCTTATGTTTCTTCTCTTCTAACTACGAAAGCATCTTTTATTTATGTAATTTTAGTTCACTTTTCAACTAGTTTCGAATGAAAGAAGTTGCAGCACATATAGCGTATATATATAAATATTACACAGTTATCAGTTTTAAATAGTGTCCTCAGTAAAAATGTGTATTCACGATCCTTAGTTAATAGATATACGTACCCTTGTTTTTAGATATTAGATATACGTACGTTTACTCTCGGTAAGAACTTATATATCTAATGCCAGGCATTGCCCTCATTCTAACGGTGTATACACATGGGCCTCATTCTAACGGTGTATATGCATCGTCCGCATTCTAACGGTGTATATGCATTGTCCGCATTCTAACGGTGTATATGCATTGTCCGCATTCTGACG
This sequence comes from Amaurobius ferox, assembly GCA_951213105.1. Classification (NCBI taxonomy): domain Eukaryota; kingdom Metazoa; phylum Arthropoda; class Arachnida; order Araneae; family Amaurobiidae; genus Amaurobius; species Amaurobius ferox. Next base: position 17,484,000 of record OX578141.1, read on the forward strand.
GTGTATATGCATGGTCCGCATTCTGACTGTGTATATGCATGGTCCGCATTCTAACGGTGTATAAACATGGTCCTCGTTTACCTTGCAAAAATACATACTTGAAATAAAACTATTTTTAAAATTTTCTTGCCACATATGTCATTAACTTCCTTCCAGGATGCCTAAAATGTGAAAATTATATCAGAAAAATCATTGTTTCTGGAGGTCCTCAGTTTGGTGGGTTCCCCGCAGCGTCCTCGTTTTCCACCAAAAACCAACCTGTGTGTGTGTGTGTGTGCGTGCGTGTGTGTGTGTGTGCATGTGTGTGTGTGCGTGCGTGTGTGTGTGTGTGAACAGAATTATATATAGAACTATTTGATAAAGTAATTTCAAAATTTAAGTGTCAAGTCCACTTTTCCAAAAATCCATCTTTACACAAAATGCATTTTTTCATTATGAAACCATTTAAAAAGTTACTTTTAAAAATAAACAAAAATTCAAACTTACATGACCCACGCTTGGAGATGCCCATTGGTGAATTCATTCTTAAGCCTTCAAAAAGAAAGAAAATATACTAGGTTTGCAATCTGTGATTTTTATTTGCTTCAGAAACAGACGTAATATGATTACAAATGCTGGAATGGAGTAAAGAAGAGTGGAGTACAACATGCAGTTAGTGTCAGGAAATGGACTTAAAAATAGAAATGTTAAAATATGATGTAAATGTAAACAACACATTGCAATCAGTTACATATACATTTCTATACAAATGAATATTTCCTACAGAATTAACATTGCATCACTTTATAAATCAATAACAACTTTTTATAAGTTCAAAATTCAGGCTTCATCTCTACCTTGATCTCAATAAGATACAATTGCATTCAAAAATCAAAATTCGTCAAAGTGTTTTGGAATAACAAATGTTCAAATATGTCACAACTTGAGTACTGTTCTGCTCCAATAATTTGGATGTTATACATACAGAGATAAAGTCTGTCTCATAAGTTTAAGCACAACTGGAAAATGGGGATTACTATAGAGCAATACAAAATAAAACAAAGTGACATTATTCGTTCATTAGATACTGCAAATCTTTTTATATAATCCATATCAAAATGTATAAATAATTTTTTTTATCATGACTTTGATACAAAATAAAAAAAATAGCTGGTTATAGACTGTCTCAAAAGTTTAAGCACAGTACAAAAAAATTCTGGTATAAAACATACATAATGAACTACTTATTGATAGTATTTCCATGGTTTCGTATCACTTCAAACAAAAATGTTTCCATTGACAAAGTCAATTTTTGAAATATTTCTGGTTGCAGGGAGTACCATGCTAGCTCAATAACCAATATAAGTTCCTTAACAGAGTCATATTGCTTTCCATTGTTTTAATTTGACGGGTTAAGATATCATTATCAATAGGATTCAGATCTAGGCTCAAAGATGGCCAGTCCAAAACTCGGATATTTTGCTCTGAAAGCCATTGTTTGGTAGAACTGGAGGTGTGTATGGAGGCATTGTCGTGCTGAAATTCCCATTTAGACCCACCAAGAAGTTCACTGAATAGAAGCAAATGTTGCTGAAGTGTTTCTTGATAATTCATTGAATTTTGTCTTCCTTGAACAATGGTAAAAGAGGTTGGACCATTAAAACCAAATGCTCTCTTAAACTATCACAGATTTACCACCCTTTGGTCTGCTGAACAGGGTCCTTTCCTCTTTCATGAGGTCGTGCCAATAAGAGCTCCAGCCATCAGGGCATCATCCAAATTCCATTTTTTCTCATAGCTGAATATTACTGAGAGATCCAGTCTCCATAAGAAGTACTTTCAAGCCCACTCCATTCTGTCCTTCTTATGATGCAGTTTTAAACATGGTTTGCAAGCTAGTTTCTTCAGAACAATGTTGCTGCATTCCCTGATAGTCTATATATTGTGTCCTTTAAGATCTTTATGCCGAGGTTATTTTTTAGTTGATGTAAGGACATGTTTTGTGTTGACACCAATCTCTGTGAATCCGTTGATCTGTCTGCACACTCGTTACATGAGGCTGTCCACATCTTGGTTTTCTATCGAAATGGTAGTCCCTGGTAAGTACTTGATATATACCACGCTTTCATTGATTTAAAGTAATAGCAATTTCACAAACAGTCTTACCTTCAGATTTTAACTTTAAAATCCTTCAAATCTCCACTTTCGTAAACTCCAAAGACTTCAGCATTTTGATTCATGAGCAGAAGTTATCTTTTTGTTTTCCTACCACTTAGGAGAAACGTCATTGCAACGTCATCATCATGCATTTGTAAAATTTTGCATAAAGGGCTTAAACTTTTGAGACAGTGTTTTTTCATCAAACTTTTAAAACGTGTAATTTTTAACACATTTTTAGTGTTGTGTACAATAAAATGGATTTATTTTATTTCATTTCGATTACATTTTGATTATTTAGTGTGAAATTTTATTTCATATTTTTCCTTTTAATTTTATGAGTATTTTTATTCTGTGCATAAACTTTTGAGATGGACTGTACCAACCTTGAATGAAACTCTTTAGGAGTCACTATGGTAAATTTCAGAAGTTTTAGGAGGTATTTCAAGTGTTAGGATGGTGAATTTCGGAAATGTTTTCAAGAGTATCATTTTTTTTTTTCAAGAAATAAAATTTTATCCATTACAAATTAATTACATTTCCATCATTAAACTTTCTTGTGCATAAGTTTTTAGTTTTTTTTTATAAGTTTCTAATATTTTGGCCAAGTAGATATAAGACCTTATTTGAAAGATTGAGATGGAAATCAGTCTGATTCTTTTGTATAATACTAAATATTTGTTCACTTTCAGCTTTACTAATTGAAATGACCAAATATAAAAACATAACTTTTGCCAAATCATTATATTTAAATTGTACAGAACCAGCTAATTTGAGCCAGGAATGGTCAATTCTTGGTCGCTGTAATAACTCCTTATCAATTTCACCAATTTGATAATGGAGTACTTCAATTTTGAATTGATGGAGAAATTAGGCTTTGAAATTGTGGCAAAAGCAGCACATGTAAAAATGAAACATATATTAAGCAAGTGGTGTGCACATATATTAATGTGTTCAGAAATTCATAATTACAGAAAACCCTTAATGGTTGGTATCTCTGCATTATCGTAAAATTCTGTCGATCTGCCCCCTCAAATGCATCTCAGAAAATGCAGGAGGGATGCAATTATTAGGAATATTTTGCTAAAAGAAACATGTAAAATTCTGTCGAATCACTCCATCAAATGTGACAAAAAAAATGGAGTAAAGGCTTACTCAGAATTTTCAGCTAAAAGAAGCAATTCGTATTTTCATCAAATTTGATGATGAATTCTTTTTATTTTTTCCCTATGCTTAGGGGGGATGGTATTTTTTCAGAATTTCAAATTGAAACGAAAAAGGGGAGAGGATCGCCTTCACGGGAGGGCCGATCGATGGGATTTCTATGATAATTTTGCAAAATATTGCTAGAAATATACACAATCGGAGTAAAGATATTTTGATATTAAATAGTAATAATAGAAAAAGAATTGGCAATTTTTCAAAAAAATGATTAAGACAACTATGTTCTATAAAAATATATACAGAAACATTACACTTAAAACATCCAGGGGTAGTACTGGTAGAATATGAAAATTCAGGACAAATTTTACAAAATTTCAGGACGACAAATCATAAAGCAAAAAATATATAAAGTTTTTATCTGGTGAAAATTACTTTATAATGAAAACATATATTTATGTTTGGTAAAACACAAGTTTTCACAAAAGAGAATAACAAATATTGACCATAATTAAAAAAATATACATAGCAATGAATTATAGCCCTGCCAAAATGGTTACCTTTTAGTTTAAGTCATTGCTTTAATACCACTTTTTGGAAAATATCCCATCACAGGGTTCATACCCATTATTCAAAATAGAAAAATTTGTATTTTGCAAATATAATTAAAAAATTAACTTTAAAATTTAACCAGAATATGAAAATATGTAGTTTAGTCAATCTAATATGCAACATTTAAAAGATGGTGCTGAATGGAAAAAGATACTAATGTACTATCGGCAACTCACGAAAACAAACTGAATTGTACAATCACACTGTTTATGCAAAAATAATTAAGAAATGAACCATAATAATTAACCAGAATATGAAAATATGCTACTTCAGTTAATCTAATATGCAATATTAAGAAGATGGAGATGAATGGAAAAAGATACTAATGTACCCAAAGAAATTCATGACAAAAACTGAATTGAGGAATTGTACTTTTTATGCGAAAATAATTATAAAATTAACCTTAGTAATTAATCAGAATATGGGGAAAATGCTAGTTTAGTCAATCTAATATGTAATATTTAGAAGATTGAGATGGATGGGAAACGATATGAAGTATTTTCGGCAATTCACGAGAACAAACTGAATTGCGCAATCGCACTGTTTATGCGAAATCAATAAAAAACATAACATTTAGTTTGATTGCAATGAATAGCTATAAACTGCACTAAAAGTAAATAATTTAAATGTTACAAAAATTTGACACAAGTACAAAGTCAGATCTTACTTTCATTTTTCTATTATACACTTACAAACCTTTATTAAACTAAAAGGGAAATTCTATAATACAGTCAAACCTGTTTGAAACACCATACTCTAATAAACAGGAAAACATTTTGAGCCCTAAAATATAGGAAATTTATGTTATTTCTCCTGCGTGAAACAGAATCCGCATAATGCAGAAACGGGTGGCCAGTTTAATATAATTTGTTAATAAAGAACTTGTAACAAACAAAGAAGGGAAAAATCATCCAACCATTTCAGTAATTTATTTTCAAGAGAACCATTTTTCACAGGGCCTGATTAATCAAAGTGGCCCCCCATACTATTATGGTATATCAAACAAATGTAAAACACAAATTTGGGGGCTCAGGATCATAGCACCAGACACTTTTGTACATGCAAAAAACATCCAAACTTTATTTTAATGTAATACAAGTATAATATTTAAAACCAATAATATATTTTATAATACAAAGTAACTGAAATTACCAGTTTTAAATTAATTAAAAAATTATTTCTGCTTTAATTTTTTTTTATCACAAACAAAATTTAGAGGTCCCTTAAAATTTGGGAGCTCAGGGCCATGGTCCCAGAGGTAATCAGGCCCTGCGTTTCATAGATCTTCCTATGAAATCATGCGATGATTTTCTGAAAACTGTTTCAGAACTTCAAGTTAATCAGAAAAATTCTGAAATGTTAGAAATATTAATCAATGCACAAATTTTAACTGAAAGTCACATCACTAATAAGACATATGTCCAAGAAACCATGTTAGATTATTTTAAAGTTTATCTTATTAAAAAAATACAGTTATTTTATTCATTTTTTTGTTTCATGGTAAGCAGTAATATTTTGCTGATAAGTCTTTAAGGTATGATAACAAGCTAACAGTCAAGTACATGGGGTACTATATTTTTACTTTTTCATATGTAGGTTGAAACGCATAGCATTGTGAAAGTATTGTTTTCACAAAAATTTTACAGTAGAGATAAATGTAAGTAGAGATAATGATAAAAAACAAACTACACTGACTTTCAAAAGTTAAGTACGCAATGCAAATTTTCATTTTTTGAAAGCGCATTTGAATTTGAGTGGCTAAAAATCGCTGCAGATGTAGATGGCAGTATGCAAATATCGTATGTTACAACCAATCACGATTGACTGTCCAGATAAATGCTAATTAGGCAGTCGTTGAAGATGCCAGCATTCTGAAGGGTTTGAGGAGGTGTATTTAAATGCTGATACGACGCGTTTATAACTTGTAGGATTACTTTTGATGATATGCGTGTATGGCTGAAAGAAGACGAATGACAGATAGTGAGGGCGTGCTGTCGGACGTATTGAAGCAGGAGAGTCAATCAAAGATGTCACTATTTTCTTTGGCATTGATCATTCGGTAATTTCTCGATTATGGAAGCAATTCCAAACAAGTCAAACAGTTGTACGGAGACCTGTGCCTGGTCATCCGAGGGTTACCATCCCCTCTAATGATCAGTATATTGCTATAGTAGCCAAGTGGAATCGATGAGTAACTTCAACAACTGCTACATCTATGATTGCCGCGGCACTTGGTAAGACAACATCTGCCAGTACTGTGCGCTGAATGCTCCACGTGAAGGAACTGTATGCCCGAGTACCAAGTTTTAATTTCTCGATTATGGAAACAATTCCGAGTACCAAGATCGATTATGGAAACAATTCAGTAGATTTGTTTTATGGAAATCGATTATGGAAATTATTTCTCGATTATGGAAACAATTCCGAGTACAAAGTTTTAATTTCTCGATTATGGAAACAATCCTGAGTACCAGGTTTTAATTTTTCAATTATGGAAACAATTCCAAACAAGTCAAACAGTTGTACGGAGACCTGTGCCTGGTCATCCGAGGGTTACCATCCCCTCTGATGATCGGTATATTGCTATAGTAGCCAAGCGGAATCGATGAATAACCTCCATAACTGTTACATCTATGATTGCCGTGGTACTTGGTAAGACAATATCTGCCAGTACTGTGCGCTGAAGGCTCCACATGAAGGGACTGTATGCCCAAGTACCAAGTTTTTGTGTTCCACTAACCGTTCAAGAAAGAGGGGCAAGATTAAAGTGGTGTCGTCAACATGTCAATTGGGTTGTCTCAGATTGATGCAACGTCCTTTTCACGGACAAGTCCAGATTTGCCCTGGAATCAGATGATAACCATGTAAGGGTCTGGAGAGAACGAGGCACATGCAATCTGGTCAAGAATATAATCGAACATCACGCATTCAGAGGTGGCAGCTTCATGTTGTAGACTGGAATTTCAATGGCATATTGTACGGTGCTGCATATCTTTAAAGGCGGTTCAGTGATGGCTGCACGTTATTGGAATGAAGTCCTAGACCCCATTGCGAGACTCTATGCTGTAGCAGTTGGTCCTGATTTCCTCATGGACGATAATGCCTGTCCCCATCGAGCTAACATCGTTGACGAATACCTGGAAAGTGAGGACATTTCTCGTATGGGGTGGCCGGAGTATTCTCCTGACCTTAATCCCATTGAAAACCTTTGGGATGTCCTCAGGCATGCTGTCTCTGCACGCTTACCTCCTCCAGGCAGTCTCAGCGAGTTGGAAACTGCCCTATTGGGGGAATGGCCATTGCTTGCATCTGCAATGGTTGATCACCTCATTAAAAGCATAGAAAATCATTGTAAAGTTTGTGTAAAGGTTCGGGGTGGTCATATTCCATATTAATGTAAGTTGTGTTTGGTTTGTTTGTCTTTAAACATCATTTTGTTAATGACCCAAATGTGACATCATCATATAACTTGGGAAAAATAAATATTGTTTTCATCTTTGTACATAATTCTTGTTTTCTTTAATGCATAATATTCTTTATATATATTATAATTTATATTATAATTTTCTTTAATGCATAATTGCCACATTAAAAATAATTGTCTATTGTATAATATTATATATATTATAGAATTAAATGCTACTAAAGGTCTTTACAACCCAGCCCACACAACTCACCCTAAGGTTTTAAGCACATTAAGGTGAGGGTGGGAAAAAAATCCTCAAAGTAACTCCTTAACCCATATTGTACCAAGCATTGAAAAAATTAATATTTTTTTATAAAATCTTAAATGTGTGTTTCTCTAAGCTTACAATACACATAAAATCAAAAAACTTACTAAACTTTTATTAGTTTGATCGGCGCAGGCTGTTCAAAAAATAGGACAATGGTACAATCCACAGCTATGCGTTCTCACTTAGGTTAAATGGGAGAAAGCATAGTCCAACGTTACATTTTTTACAGATAGTTGTTGGTTTTTCTGCACAGGTTTTTAGCTGGCATCTTTGTCGGTTTTCTGGGTTTTTAACAATAATATGTTCATTTTTAAGCTTTAAAAAGTCTTCATTATCCTGTTGAACACCCAGTTTTCTGCAAGATGGTTTCCTTGGAATAGAAAGTCCCAAATAAGCAACAGTTATGTGTCTTCAAAAATCCAGCAGGCTCAGGCTATGGTCACTAAATAGCTTATTTAGGTTTCATGAAGCAACAAAGGCTGTTTAAAACACATTAACAAATAAAGAACAGTACGATTTTTTACCTTGAATTAAAGTAAAATAAGCTGCTGCATGATTATCAAACAGGTCAACTCCGTTTTTGTATTTATTGTAGAATGTAATTAATACACATTGGTATCTTTACCTGTTTTCTGCCACCCTTTACTCTTCTTTTTACAGTCGATACATTTTTTGTTTCTTCGAATTTGGTCATTACTGAAACAACTCGATTATCATTCCACCGAACTGCTGCAACTTTGTTCTTTGTATCGAAATTGCTGTCTGAAGAGCCACGTTCCATTTTTGACATCATTTTAGTGGGCATAAGTGGGCATTTAGACATTCTATTTTCTCTAACAATACCTACTAAAATCTTTAGCAGTTTGAACTGTCTCATGAGGAAATACCTTCGGAACACGTTCGAACTTAGGTTCGCATTTTTCCCATTTGGGATTTACATCATGTTCTTCATTGCTATTTGAAACTTAAATTTTAATCATACCCGCAACCTCTTTAGGATGCACTTCATCACACATTGTTTCTTCTATCTTCCTTGCTGATGAATCATCAATCTCCTCGGTGTCACTCACTGCATCAGGATCTGGAGGTAAAATCACTATCGCCTGCTCTATGTCTTCTACATCACTGTCATCTAAAGTCCACAAAAAATTCAAGACTTCTTTGGTAGTTAAAAATGTCAGTGATATTTTAAAACATTAGCATCAAAATAATGTTAAAAAGAAAATGAAATTAAAGCATACGAAAATGAGAGAAACTATGTCTGCTTAAATAAATTTGAAAATACAAACTAACTTCATGAGCTGTTGTTGGAGAACAATTTACTCCCCCCACCCCGCCACCTGTCTGGCAAGTGATATGCACCTGTCAGACAGGTGTTAGGCACTTGTGTTTGTAGTGTAGCAATGGTTGGAATGTAACAGCGAAAGAAATGAGTATCTCCATTACTAACTAATGGGAATTAGGTAGTAGCAAATTGTACCATTGTCCTATTTTTAGGACAGTTGCAAATGCAAGGAAAATTGATCCTCTAGATAATTTTTTTTGACAATCTTTTTTTACTGGTATAAAAGTATGGAATATAACCTTAATAAATTTATATGTATGTTTTTTTGGCACTCAAAACTTTAAAAAACTTGTGTGTTGAAAATGTAAAAAAATCTGCAAAAATCGCCATTTTAAAAAATTAATAAAAAATATCAAACATTAATTTAAACTTGTGACAAAGACAAATATATAGTTAATGATTTTTAAACAATATATTGCCTTTAAATTGAATTAAAATATGCAAAAGAATTTATATAACGACCACTTATGTGTGCTGTCTTATTAACACGATGAGGAAATATGGGTTAAAGCAAATACAAAGCTCAAACTGAAATTTGGCAGAACTTTCCACAGTTTGTAAAAAAAACAAAACTCAACCCACACTGGGGAAGGATCACGACAAAAAGAACAAACAAAAAATTAAGCAGTGTACATAATCAAAGTAGCTAAGGCTGAAACAAAACAAGAGATAACTATAAACATAGAAAAGAGGAAACTAAAAAGTTAAAGTAAAATAAAAAGCAGAAATAAAAAATTGTAGCTTTTTTAACCAGAGGTTTATTTTTAATATTTACAAGTGTTCCAAAATGACTTAATAAAGAATAAAAGGTAAACTAAGCATTTAAGCCAAGTCTAAATTAAAAAAAAAATTATTTTTATCAAGTGCTCCAAAAGGACTTAAAAGAAAGAACAAAAGAAATTAATTAAAGAAACAAAAAACTAGAAGATTAAAAAGGAAGTTCAGAAGGAATCCAGAAAACAAATTACAAAATTTAAAGGATTTAACAAGTACAAGAATTAAAAAGTAATTTAAAATTAGAAAAATAATTTTAAAAAAAATTTCAAGCAATCAGGTGTTTTTTTTAAGCAATTAGGTAGTTTAAAAACCTGAAGAAGAAAGGAAGAAAAATAAAAAAATAAAAAAGTACAAGGGCAATAATGCTCCTCTACTGTCCCAGTGAATGCCCATGGAATATATCCGAAGGGCCACAAACAAAACAAAAGTGGAAAGGATAAGAAATTGACAGTTCCATTGCCAGAACCTTACAAAAGTGACAACTAGTAGTCAAAACAAAACATAATATAATGAACAAATTGCATATCAGAAGCATTGTAAAACATTAATAACAATGAGAACAAAGTTAAAAATCAAGAATAAAAGTCAGCACCAGATCAGCAAGGAAAAATAGCAAAACAAAATATTTTCTTTTTTAAACCAGGTACGCCTGGGCAATATTCAAACAATATAATACAAGACAGGAAATTAACAATATTCAAATGGCAAAATCAAGGCAAAACAAAAAGTCAATAATGATAATATATGAAAGAATCATTCAAAAAACAAGTAAACACTAGAGGTCTCCATGACCTAGCTCACACGACTCATCCTAAAGTTTCGAGCACAATGAGGTGTGAGTGGGAAAGAACTCCTCAACCCGGAGATGGTCGAATGGGCTAGACACAAGGCCAGAACAAAAATTGGCAATATAAAACAATAAAAATACAAATAATAATTAACATAGATACCAGATCAGCAAAGATAAAACTGGATTCATACAATAAATTTCTACCTGTGGCTCGATTATGGACAAGACAAATATCAAATACACTAAATTAGTACAATATAACCAGTTGATGATGAAAGAAGATGACAGGATTAAAATTGCAAAGTGACAATAAATAACATATTATAGCATTCATATAAAAACAAGATAACAAGTTAATAAACGGTAGCTCGTGAAGAACATGTTTAAAAAAATTAAGAATTTAAAAGAAAAAATGACAGGATTAAAAATTTCAAGTAATAATGAATAGCATACTATAACAACATATAAAAACAAGGTCACGAGTTAACGAATGGTAGTGCTTAAAAACAAATTTTAAAAGAACAAGAACTTACTCGAGTTCTTCAGCGATATCTGAAGCAATTTCAATTCATTTAGAAATATAAAAAATAGATTGTGGATTAGCCAGAACCCTAGAAAATCACAGGGCTCTGTTGTCATCCGAGGGCTTAGATAAATGACAATTTACGGTGTATGGGCAATCAAAAATAAAATGCTCAGATGCTGCAATTAGAGGAGTTTTGAAGTTTAAAACTATGTAAATAACTAATAAATGGACTATGACTGGTGAGAAACAGAATCATAGACTTATTGTTTATAAGAGTTTTCAGGAAAACCCTCAGATGGCACAACTCCTCTCTTTGTGGAATCCCAGAATTCCTGCCATTCTTTGTTGATAAAAGATTTAAAGTAATTGGTGAGAAAAGGATAAAGGATATCCAGGGTCTCTTCAGAGGAGGTGTAAAAATTAAGGAGTCTCCCGGAAAATTCAGGAGTGTTGGCAATTATGGAATAGGATTTTAAAAGGTTCAAGTCTAGAGCAAGATATCAGTTTGTTAAAGCATATTTTGGAAAAATGATGCAAAATCTAATTTTTTATACATACTCTCTTCTTGCATACGAGCCACCTCTTGAACATCATTGGCATCTTCTAGAACATGGCAAGTTGACAAAGAATCTGAACTGAGATCACTTCCCCTTCTGTTTAAGGATTCTACAGACTGCTCTCTGTCTATATTTCTTTCATTACTTAGGAGATCTAAATTTTCCAGAAAATCAAGTGCTTCCTTCTTTTTTGATCTAGTGAAAGTTCTAGTATCAATGGAGATGGAATCATAATTTTTTGCTACAAAATAAAAATTACAGCAATAAGTGAAATCTCTGAAAAATCCTAACTACAAGGGGGGGGGGGGGGAATGCCAAAATACAGTTTAGTTACTTTATTATTTTGAATGAATAACAAAATGTAAAAATATGACTTACCAGAAAGTTGGGTTTTAACATAGACTTGAGATCTTTGCAAATTACTGACATTGCTATTTCTATAGGGTTCACCACTTTGCTTGTTTGAAGGTGAAACTATTTATAAAATAGATTAATTACTACACAAGACTGAATAACAGTGCAAATGCTATCAATAATAAAAATCAAACAAATTAATGATTTTTTTTTTTTTTAAGTTATATAAAGAGGCTTTAAGTTAGGGTTATTAACATTTAATACATCTAATATATTTAGTCCATAAAAAGAGCTGCACTTATTTATTGGAATATGCCTCATTTTGTGGCCATAAATGAGGTAAGAAGGACTTTTCTGATAGGGAGCCACTTCCAAAATCCAGGTAGGAAGCAAAAATGGCAGTCACTTTTACATTATCGAATTTAAAATTAAAAAAAAAATAAAAATGATTAATTTTATTAAGTGTGTGATCATTTCATTGATATTTTTGCCCAAGAAAGCGAATGAAACCATTTTCATGCTTCTAAAACAAATAAACTGTTCATTGTTGACTAGTTCTTCACTGACTAGCGGCAGCTAGACAGCCTCCATGAGTCCCCACACCCTCAAAAAATCGAGGGCCAGCAAAGGATCTGTCTCAAAGAGTTCCCTAGAGAGCTGAAGGCAAGAGAGAATGTGTTACGGGGACGCACTCTCCACACCGCACTTATAGCACATGGGAAACTCTCTAACACCGTGGTTATACAGGCATCCTCTCGCAAGTGGCCACTAGCAAATCTGGACAATGCCGTCTGATCAGTTCTATCACAAGAAAGGCCGATAGATCCACCAGGGCTGTCCCGCCGATACGACCCATGATTAAACTGTTCATGAAAGCAATTACCGACCGTAATGGTACAATTTACATTGAAGAACAAAACAGAAGATATCATTTGATAGGGATTAATGTTGTGAGGATTCTATTACTGTATGCTAATTCTACTGTTCATTATGTTAATTTATGCACGAAACGCCTCAACTCTGTATTCGAGAGTCATATACTCACGACCGGTCAGGACTATAAAAGTGGCAAGCGTTCAGCAGAAGTCAGATAACAGATAAGAGATCAAGATCAGATCAGAGGGATCGGAGATATGAGAGTGTGGTGTTGGTCTGTTCATTAATGGAAGCACGCAGCAGAAGGGATGGTTATTACATATTCAGTTTTTATAGAAAATTTAAAAAAAAGTTTACAATTTTTAAAAGATTTTTCATCTATTTGCAAGTGTTTAAAATTTCCTGAACCTAATGTTAAATGGGTTTTCCAGTTTTTGGCATATATATTCACAATAAATCAATATAAAAATTGAAAGAATATAACATGAAAAAACAAAATAAAATTCATATAAATTTTAATATTCAAACATATTTGAAATATTTATATATGCAGTATTGAATGCATTATCAAATTTTATTAAAAATTCGATGATTATTACACTTATTGGGGACCATTCCCAAAATGTCAAAAGAAATTGCTCATAAATATAAAATAGTAAATAGATACATGAAACTAAATTAAATATGAAGTTAAGTGTTTTACAGTTTTTGTATTTTATATTATGTTTATTATGTAGAAAACAGATTTTTAAAAAAGCAGTCAAAATTCGATATCCAGGGTCAGTTTTGGCATATTTTGTAATTAATTAGACCAGGGTCTTTAGTTTACAATGAATTCTGAACCACCACAGTTACCCAACCATGCAGGGGGTCCCCCCTCATGCGGAGATAAGACCCAACACCCTCAGAATGGTCAGTAAGCGCTAATGCGGACATCAAATCTTTTGTGATCTAGGAAGCTTTGGTGCCCAATTACCAGTTTCTTGCATTTAGTAGCTGTATTAGCCATCAAGTTTAGGGAGCAATATCCAGTATAGTCTGGAACTGTATCCTGGCACATGCACCTGTGACACAGGATGCCAAATTTTAGGTAAAGGTAGTGCCATCCTAGGTCTGTCGCTTGTATAATAATTAAATTTTAATAAAAATTTTTAATTTCACTGTATATTGTTAAAAAAACTTAAAATTGATATTACAAATAAAACATAGAAAGTTTAAACACATAATATTTACATTTTTATAACATCATTTATAATGCATTGGTTAAAACATGACCATTTTTCTCTACAAAAAAGGCATGCAAATGAATAACAACATTGTACTAAATCAAACAATGTCAATAATGAAATATTAAAATTTTGGGCAACAAGCTTTACAACACAGCTTGAAAATCTTCACAACCATTTTGAAAGACATGAGAAAAAAGCAGCAGTTGAACAGAAAATAAACTAAGTTTTGTTTTTGTTATATGTTAAGAGAAAGAATGGAATATTAGCAAAGATGAGTTTCTATACGGTTTTGGCTGTGGAAGTCAAACAGCAGCTACGCCTTGCACCTAGGGGCACATTCTTGCTTTTTTACATAGGGTCATGGCCCTAGGTAGAGATAATTATTTTATTTGTGAAGTTAATGAAAAAAATAAAAATATGTTGAAATAAATTTATAATATAAGTTTAGAATGTTTGCATGACATCATTTGGATGAAGCAAATTAGTGTTGAACTTTTATTCAAAGCTTAACTTCACTCAGTATTTACTTTTAAGGTGTATTAGATAAAAAAAAATGCCCTTATTTGCACACACATATTTAACACAAGCTATTGCTAATATTAATTAATATATAACACAGGCTATTGTTAATATTAATTAATATATAACACAGGTTATTGTTTTGAGTACAACAGTGCCATGTGGAAATTTATAGTTAGCATTATCCTACATGGAATTTAAATAAATGTTTCTTATTACTAATATATTGGAAATATCTTAATGTTCATAACTGATTCTTCAGAAATACATTGAAGTATAAAGTGTAGGTTTATTTTAATACACTCTAAACTAGAGGTGTAACATAACCAAAAAAGACTAACTACCTTTGTAAATATTAAAAAAAAGAAAAATATATATGATTCACATGTTAATAAATATTTTATACGCTCTTCTGAAAATTATAGTAAAAGAATGATAATGAAATAATAAATCATTTACATTAATCTGAACAGAGTGAAAAATTGTTATAGAGGGAATAGGAAAAAATTGTATCAAACACAAAATTTCTGTTTATAATCACGGATAAGAGAATAGAAATACACAAATTAAAA
This sequence comes from Amaurobius ferox, assembly GCA_951213105.1. Taxonomy (NCBI): domain Eukaryota; kingdom Metazoa; phylum Arthropoda; class Arachnida; order Araneae; family Amaurobiidae; genus Amaurobius; species Amaurobius ferox. Next base: position 17,499,188 of record OX578141.1, read on the forward strand.
ATACCATGCCTTAATTAAAAATTTTCTATCTATCCTACTTCTAACAAGATGCATTTGTGCATTGCAAGTTATATCCGTGCTGGTGATTTGCAGTAAATATCATTTAATAATCTTCTCTGCACTTTTGGCATTTGCAGCAGAAAACATACACAGCAACTCAAAAAATTATCGTCTGATGCTATGGTTATGCAATAGTTCAACAAAAAATTACTAAGGAGGCAGAAAATTGAAAAGATAGGCTATGTATATCAACTAATGTGTAAACAGAGAGCGAACCCATCACGAGTAGGATCACTGGCAAGTAGGGGCAAAAGGATACTTTGCATAGGAGCTTGGAGCCCTGAGCTACATAAATAGTATAAGAAAGAGCAATAACTTGTAAAATAGAAGATAATAGGGATACATTTAATGCATAGGAGTCCAAAAATTTTGGCAGCGACACTGGTTGTGAGTCTGTATGTCAAATCCAATCCAAATAAAATGCTGTAATTTATGTCATTAATTAAACATATACTGTAACGGACAGTGGGATATGCTATACTATTTCAAAATTCAGTTATTATACATTGAAGTATTTAAATATGTAAGGTGTTTTTTTAAAGAAAAAAACCACTGCTGCAACATGGATACAAACTATGAACCACATATCTGCGAACTTGACACTTCGCAACACAACATTAATACCGTTCGGAGAAGGTAGGGGAATAGCATTGTGGAAATTTTTCACAATAATGATTTAAATGAAAAGTTTCATGATTATTGAACAATAAATAACCCCTTATGCATGATTATGCCAAATTTTGCCTATGCAGCCATGCTAAGAAAATATACAGGGTGTCCAGTGCTATCGGTGCCCAATGGCTATTTCCTCAACCGTTAGTCACAGAGATATACTTCCAATTGCAAAAATGCTTTAAATTTTAAATTCACCGAGCTATAAAGCATTAAACTTTATGACTTAAGTCACTTTTCCACGCATAAAAATGTCCCGTTTCAAGCAACCAACCAATCAGGGACTGTATTGATCATTTCTCCAGGCAACCAACCAATCAGGGACTGTATCGACCATTTCTCAGCACAAAAAGTGCTCCAACTTTAAACAGCTATAACTCGGTCAGTTTTGGTCGTAAAAAGATGAATTTTATTTTTATTTTGCATAAAATTATGTGAGGATGATTTTCCTAAATATAATTGGTAGGACCGGGGGACTGTATAAAAATTTATATTTCGCATTTCTTTCAGAAATGCATTTATTGATTTAAACTATTTCTAAGATAATAGATTTTAAAATTTAAAACATTTTTGCAATTGGAAGTGTATCTCTGTGACTAACAGTTGAGGAAATAGCCATTGAGCACTGATAGCACTGGACACCCTGTATAAAATTTTGAAGTTTTCACTTGAATTTCAAAAAATTCTATCTAGTTCTAGATTTTTCATTAACAGAACTAAATATAAAATTCTATCTAGTTCTAGATTTTTCATTAACAGAATCAAATATAAAGTTTCATGAAAATCCATTAATATTTATGGCAGTTACACAAGAAATCAACCACAGACAGAGAGATGGACATCACGTTAAAAATAGTCAAAACATATTAAAGAAAGTCCTGAAACATATATTGTCATTAACAGGGTGTCTACAGAGTTTCTAAAAGTCAATTTCATGACTTTTCTTGACGTTTTGGGATCTAAATTCCTGACTTTACTTAATTATGTCGGTCAATTATATGTAATTATACTTCAAAATATCTTTTGAAAAACACTATTCTTTTACTTATATATTGCTCATAGTCCAGTCTGGAAAATTAATTAAAATACTACCGAAGTATCAAATTTTAGGTTTAATCAATAAACAGTTTTCAAAATGAAGACAAAGCATAAGTCAGATCACAAGAAACTTAAATTGCACTTATTACAGATTCTCTTTAGGAAAAAACGAAAACAAATAAAAATTTCAGTTCAATAACATATATTGAAATTATTTTGCTGGCCTAAACAAATTATTAATATGTAAATGGCATCATAGGCGCCGACTACGGGGGGGGGGGGGGGGGGGGGGGGGGGGCACGAGCCCCCGCTGAACTTTTTCAGAGGGGGCTTTGCCCCCTCTGGGAAATTTCAAGATTTTACTAAATACCAGAAAATGAAATTTTTTAAACATAAAAATAATTGAAAGAAAATCTTATCAACATAAATGTCACATTTCAGTTCAGTTTTCTTCTCTACTTCCTTACCATAGAGCCGTAAACTAAATCGCACACAAACCAAGCTCCTCCTTTCTCCCAGGAGACATGTTTTCACTAATGATAAAAACATCTGGTTACCATATTTTTTACGACTGACCACCTAATTCAAAGAGAAACAGAATATTTACAGTCATGGGATTGTCATTTCCAAAAAATAGTTGTCTCCCTCCAGTAACAACTATAAATGATAACCACGAAGTAAAGATGACTTATTTGGTCTACCTAAGATCTTATCTGTAATTACTCCTCGATTCTATATACCAGTACAGTGCCGTCTTTACAGGTGGCATCCATTCCGTTTGAAGCTGCAAACCCCACGGGTATTTTTCTTCTTGGTGAGAGCCGGACGTTTAGCAGCCAACCGCCCAAAGTCATTTGAAACCAACCAGAAAGCTAGAACTATAAATTATGAATAAATGGAATATATCGGACTCTTAGGAAAAATGGTTGCTTTTTGTAGCAGGACTTGGCATATGTTCAACTGGTGTGATCTCAAATGAGTGATGTTTGTGATTGTGGTGTTGAAGGCAGTGTGATGCTTTGGTTCTTTTAATAAAGGTTTCATTTTGGTCTACGATGAAAAAAGAACGCAATATATTTGCTATTCGTAAAGGTTAGATTTCAATTTGTAATTAAATATAAACATACTTATTTCTCATGGATAAATTTAAATTAAAACATCAAAAATTTCTTTTTGCGTGAGAAATCCCCAAACTGCTGAAAGACCTACATATTATATTAGTGATGCAGATTTTGATTTAAGAGCAACACTGCGGTAAGTATATATGTTATAATGGCTCTGAGCATCGGATTCTATGAAATTATACTGATATGTGTGTTTTTTAATTAAATAATATAACTATATTAGATCTTTCATTTAAAGGGATTGGTGAAACATGACAATGCTATAATTTTAACAAAAATAGGATTTTTCCAGTAATTGCTGCATACATTTAAGTGTTATTTGATGGAAAAATCCCAGTTTAGCAAAAAGTGCCGCTAGTCCTGTTGGTGCTCTAAAAGCCTTTCATTTACACGTTTATGTTTTCTTAATAAAACTTATTTTTACATATCTTGTTCACATGATGGGATGGGCATCCAGATTCATATAAGTTTATATGTAACGAAATCTTAAAGTTTTGTTACATACCATAACTACTGTTTTTGATTTTATTGCTTTGAAACTTTATAATTTTTACTCCCAGTGGGTGTGGTGCAGGCCTGGATACTAGCTCCGAGATTGACCCAAGAAAAACAGGGCATGAACGCCCCTTTAGGCCCATCATACGCATTATGGAAAAATTTAAATGCAAAGGCTCCGGCCCATCGGGAAATCTCTATAGATATCCCACCGACCATATCTGGGTCTGGTGTGCGTAATCAACAATATGTTGAAAAGTATAATGTGATGGATTCTTGCTAGGGGGACTACAAACGTTACCTCTATCGGTGGCAACGCTACAAGCACTAGTAGCCCCCCCCCCCCCCTTCACTTTCAACACTTAATTGCTCCTCGAAGGGAGAAAATGCAATCAGTTGACGATGTCATCTGGTACGTCAAAAAGGGAGTGAGTTCAGGAGTCAAAAAGCTCATATTTTTATAAATGGTAAATTAGAGTGGGGTATGCCTAAAAAGATTAAAAATATTTATCGTACAATAAATAAAACTGCTGATTTCGTTCTTTCGACCCAGGCCGTCCGACCTACCCGAAGGTGTAAGATATCTGTTTAAACCGCTTAAACTGGAACCCAGTGAGGGCGACATCCACAGGGACCGACCCTCTTTCCTTTACTGCCAACCGCTCGAAAGGACTTTCAAACCCATAAATTTAACGTGTTCGTACACGGGGACAGTTTAGACAATACCGGAAATCGAACTCGGGTCCTCTGAGTACAATCCCCGTGACTTAATCTATTATCTCACTCCAAAACTCCTGCTTGTAAGACAATAACTTACAAAACTTCCTCGAGGAAAGCATATATATGTCAGTTAGGTGACTACAGTTACTTAGATGGCATTATTAGCCCCTTTTTTCAGACCAAAATAACAGTATGCGCGCTTAACAACCACTACTGTCATTCGTTGGGCAGTTCGTTCTTGGCGGTTGTTAAGAGCGCATATTTTGGTCTCAAGTAGGGCTTATAATGCCCTCGCAACAATTGTAGTCATCTAACAGACATTTGCTTGCTTTTTTCAAGAAGGTCTTGTAAGTTGTTATAGCTTTATCGACTTTGTAAATCTGTTGTATAACTTTATCGGATTGTGCCCCCCCTGAGATTTTGAAAACTTGGCGCCTATGAATGGCATTTTAAGTGAAAAATTAAAGGTGTAATATAAAATTATAATACAGTACAACCTCGAAAATCCGGACTTTACCGATTCCGGATTATCGATTTTTTCGGATTATAGAATTTGAATAAAATTACAATTTAATATTAACTAAATACGCTATAGAGCACTATTTTTAGTAAAAATAATGGCTAAAGTTAAGTTAATCAATTAAAACCTATTATTTAATTTAAAAAATAGGGCAAAAGAAATTTCTAAGAAAAAAAATACACAATAATTTAGAATGTGTGAACGAAATGAAATGATAAAATCACATTTTATCATTTCGTTTAAATATTTGAATTAACATTTGTTATTTCATTAATTTTGGTTTATGGGAAATTAGTTTTCCTTATCCTGTAGATGGACATTATTTCTGCTCGGTTTTATAAAGCTTCTTTGTTCAAGACCTTTAATAGCATGATCGATTGTTTGCATAAGATTATCAATGGGTATTTTTTCTTCTTCGCATTTATCATCGCTACTTTGAACATTTTTTATTTAATATCATATCGCGAATTAGGCCATCACTCAATTTATTTACGATTGGCGCATCATCACCACAGTGCAGAACTTCCGTTATATCGGCTTTGTCGAAATTTAATGAAGCGCCGGAAGATTTAATGAAGTGCCGAGATTTAATAAAGATCGAGGATTAGCACTTTTGACGATATCTTTAAAGGTGTAAATGTGTTTAAACCATTTTCGCTATTATAACGAACGAAAAACAAAAAATAAGAACTTAAAAGTTTTATTTATTTTCCAGCATCTATATAATGTTATGTTTAAAATGGCTGATGACTCTGAAAAAAGTAAAAACTTTACTAGTAATAGTCAAATACGTAAAAAATACGTAATAGTCAAATACGTAGATAAAATAAATATCTTTTCCAAAACAGAAAAATATTTCTCCTCTCAATGATTTTTCTAAATTACTATGAGTCATTACTAGGCTGCAGCACCGGGACGTAGTGGGGCAGGGAAAGTGAAGAAAGGAATTTGCTTAGCTCCTAATCGTAAACGCAGCCGACCCCTTTGAGAGGTCTGTGTGTTAATGACCTTGTTGCTCAGTTCTGTGTGATACGATATTATTTAGTTATTTATTTGCTATTTATAGTATGTAAATATGGCTTTCTAAACAAAAAAGGCAAAATAAACAGTTGATTTCAAGCTGACACGTTCGACGAGAATGAAAAAATCATCAGATATCAGGAGGGGGAGGAGATTCTGAAGATAAAACAGAATACATTGAAGAATGGAATTCGTACTACGAAGTGAACAAAATAAATTTCCGTGAGCGTTAATATGCATCTTCAGGATTTTTAGATTTAATTGAACAATCTGTAATAAAGTGTTACGATAACATTTTAAAGTGTTTAATATTAAAAATTACATTGTTTCAGAAAAATGTCTTTTTCAATAATGAGAAAAGGAAATTTTGATAATAAAAATTCCGTATTTAAATAACGATGCATATTTTACGCGAAATAATTTATCGGGAGTGTGACTTGAATAAGGGGGAGGAGGAATTAACGATAACAATTAATTCACGCTCCAACCACGAGCCGATCTACGTCCGTCCATTTAAACTTTCATTTCATTTCCGGGTTCAGAAAGTCGACCGGAAAAAATACGATATTTGCTTATAAAATATAATTCCATATAAATAATTTTACCCTGTTGTTTTAAATCCGCGACTTCGTCAATCCGGGGAAAAAAAAAAAAAAAAAAATTGGGGGGAAAACGTCCGGATCTTGGATGTCCGGATTTTCGAGGATGTACTGTATCTTAAAAATGGTAACCTCTGATATTAAAATATATAGAACAATTAATACTTTGTATAAAACACCATAACTCCCAACACTCTCATGTATTTATTTTCTTAATAAAAAGTGAACTGGATTTTTTGCTAATGACACAGTTCTCGAGAATTTATAAGTAAAAAAACACAATGTGCAAAGGATAAGAAAAACTTGAGCAACATATTCAAGCACAAATAAAATAATAATGCAGCAAACAACTGTTTCAGGGATATGCTGGTTACCTCATCATCAGTGCTAAAGAATCAACAAACCCGATGTAAAGAAAAATGAAATGGGCACCTGAAACCAAGGAAATCAATAAGTAAAAAACACTTGCAAAAGGTAAGTAAATTAGTTTTCCTAGTGCTGATGAAGGAGCTCTAGCATATTAACAGTGGTATGCTGCATTATTATTTTATTTGCGCTTAAATACATTGCTCAAATTTTCCACTGATCCTTTTTTCATCCCATCAGCAGGATGTACATTTTTATTTTCTATATTTTTTACAGTTGGATCAACAGCTTGCCCTTTTCCTTCCTTTGCAGAACATTTTCTATCTTACTTTTCAGAAATTTTAAAAGCAATAGTCATTTGAATTCTATTTAATAATGCATTTGCTAGAGTTGAATGTTTTTTCCGTTTAGCATGTGTTTTAATGCATCCAATACCACTATGTCTTGTGTCAAATTTGCATATCTTGCAATATGCTTTATATATATCATTAGTCACTAGAGATAACCATTTAAATAGGATTTTATCTTCAGAGCACAGCCATACATCATTAAATTTTCATTTCTCAGGCATTATGAGATTATGCCTGAAAATAAATAAACTACACAAATACAGAATAAAATATCAAACACTTTCAAGAATAGCTTTTGTGAATTTAAAATGTAACTGCTTGTAGAATTTAAGCCTCAAAAGAATTCAATAGAAATCAAACATATAGTATATATATATATATATATATATATATATATATACATATATAATAATAAAAATTTGAAAATCCAATGATACAATATATACAGTACAACCCAGGGTTCCCACTAAGTCAGGAAAAGAGGGGGAGAATTTCTCTCCTTCCAAAAAATTTTGGGAGAGATTTTCTGTTATAAGGAGAGAAACTTAAAATTTCATTTTTTTTTTAACATGCTAATTTAGAAAGTAATAAAAAAAAAAAGCATTAACTATAACTCATATTCTTCGACATTTAAATTTTTTAATTCTTAAAACTAACATTCTTTTAACATTCTTACTAACATTATTTTTAAAAATTAATTAGGAGTCGTTTAAGTATTAAGTAAGCACATTTTTGGTAATTTCATAGCTCCCCCCCACTTGTTGGCAAAAATACTCAAATTTCTGACTTCCCCCATGCTTACGTTATGATTTTATTTGCTGACATAAAAACGTCTACATGGGTTATTTTATGTAAAATGACTCACATGCGAATTTACGATTTTTTTGTCTGTAAACTGCAAAAGTCGAGGGCCGACTGTATTTACTTTATATTTTGATTTTTAAAATCATTTTATGATTAATTTTCATGCAGCAATAGCAATTAAAAACTTTAACGATTTTTGATCGCCGAAAACTATTTCACTAGGCAAATAGAATTAGGTAATAAATTTGACTTTGTTTGAAAATGGATTTTTTTTTTTTTTTTTACAAAACTTGCAGAACATAAGGATTGCATCGTCCTTTTGTTGAATCTCAAGCCAGTCATGTGATTTTAGCCATTTTGTTTGACTCGACTTTTTTCTTTTTGTTTTCAAAATAGCCCTTTATTTCATAAATAATACGTTTGTAAAATAATTTTTCTGTATGAAACGCGAAACAATTACAAACACTGTAGTCGATGCAAACAGATTGGAAAAGTGGGAAATATTTTTCAAATTAAACGAGGTATGCCGAGGATAGCGTACAAATGCAGATTTTCGTGATGCTGCTGCAAAATAACCTTTCATTTTATTAATAATATGGTAGAAAAATGGTTTGGTTTTTATTATTTGTATGTTAAACGACATAATTATAAAAAAATTCAGCAAATATATTGTGAAAATGGCAAAAAGATATTCATTGGTCATCTCTCCTCAGAAAATGTGGGAATCGCCGTATGCGAACGCCGTTTTCGCAATCGCGGAGAAACAGATTTTCTGATCATGTAAGAAAGGAATGTCTCTGATAAAATATTCGTTGCTTTGTTCAAATTTTGTAACATTTTTTGGGCATATATGGCCAATTTCACGACATTTTCGGGATTTTTGTAACCTGTAGACATACTGTGTACGGGGGAAAGGATTTTCGTCCGCGGAAAGAAGAAAATTTCTCGAGCAAAACACAAAAAATGCGGGAAGTACGCGGAAAGAGCATAATTCAAATCTGTGAAAGAATCCTATAAAATAAAAAGCAAAATTTTATTTGATCGAATTTGCCACCCGCGCAAGCTGAGGGGACACTTATAGTTTTCTATAAAATATCTCTCTAATTAGAAACACGTAGTACTTTAGTGTACCCAAATCGTGATTGACTGTGATTCAGACGTAACTACGAAATCGCGGTCCGCGACCGCTCGGCAATCGGCCCGCGATTCGCAACAAAGAGGCAACTGATCGCGATTTGCGGTCGCGAAGCAATCGGCCCGATCGGGATCGGATTTCTCGGTATCCAATTTGAAGGAAAAGATAATTTTAGGCCGGAACTGGAGAGAGAGGAATTCTCGCGCAGTCTAAATTTTTACGCGAGATTTTTCATGGATTGCGCGAGAATCTCGCGGGTTCGCGCTGAAATGGGAACCCTGGTACAACCTCGAAAATCCGGACATCCAAAATCCAGACGTTTTCGAAATTTTCGGGGTTTTTTTTCCTGGACTGACGAAATCACAGAATTAAAACAACAGGGTAAGATTATTTATATGGAATTATATTTTATAAACAAATACCGTATTTTCTGGTCGATTTTCTGAACCCCGAAATGAAACAAAAAATTAGATGGACGGCCGTAGATCGGGCTCGTGGTTGGAGCATGAATTATGTTGTTAAGGTACCTTCCTACTCACCGCAACGCACAGCAGAGGACGGTTGAGTTCACGCATGCGCTATACGATGAAAAAGTGGGGGGTGGGGGGGAGTCCTCTTCCGCGGTGAACGCAGGCCGCAACGCTAAATTCAAAATGGAACTGAATTCAACGCGTACCGCACGGTTGACGGCAACGCAACAGCCAATAGCATCGTAGATCATGTTTTTACTGCTAAATCAATATTTCGCATAGTAAATTTTTGATTTTATCTTTTTTATATGGATTACTTTAGATATCAGAAGCTTAAACAGATGAATGAACATTAAAAAATATTTGGATTTGTCACACATCCGTATAAAAAAGCAAATAAATATTTGTTGAAAAATATTCACTCAATATACACTCAAGATACAAAATTAGTTTAAAAAGCGATATTGCCGATATTGACTGAAATGAAACAAACAAAGAAAAAAAAAACGTAAAAAGTATTTAAATTCAAGAATGCCGTTATTAAAATATTATGTCTTAAACAAATTTAAGTTCATTACCATTTTATACTTGATTTCAAAGGTTTTCAAATACGTATCTATTTTAAATATCTGAATATGTTCTTTGCTCATTCATAACGATTAAAATATTTCTCATTAAAGTAAACTTTTAAATTTAAAAATTATTTTATCTACATTTATATTTATTGAGTAATTATGTTTTAAAATAGATTTAAATGTATATTCCATCTATAGCTGGTATAAAGTATACTTCAAGATGTTTTTCAAAGTAACTTCAAAATAAATTTTTATAAGCATTCAAACTTAAAAGAGTAAACTTTTCATATTTGCATGTTGTTGTTGTTGAAACCCAGACCGTCCGACCTACCAGAAAGGTGTAAGGTAACAGTTTGGACGGCCGGGAAGTGCCACCTAATTTAGACCGGAACCCAGTGGGGGAGGCATCCACAGGGACCGTACCCTCCTTCCCCTACCACCAACATCTCGGAAGAACTTTCGGACCCACATGTTTAACGTGATCGTACTCCGCATGAACACGGCGGCAGTTTTGGCAGTGGCTGGAATCGAACCCGGGCCTACAGAGTGCAACTCCAGCGCGCTAACCAATGGGCTACCGCGCCCATTCATATTTGCATGTAAACTTATTTATTTTATTAAAAATAAATGATTTTCAAATGTATTGTAAATGTCTAATTGTCTATTATTGCATTTAAAATAATAAAAAAAATCTTCAAATGTTAGCGCCAAATTATTAAAATACAACGTGTTTAAAATTTCAAAGTAGTTTGATTTTTGTTTCTATTCCAATCTAAAATGTTCAAAATTACATGTCGAAAGATAACTACTACTTGTATAAGGCTGTTCGATGATTTCTGTCTAATTTTATATGCACATTTTATATTTGCAATTTCTACAAACACTTTTTTAATTAAGAAGAGTGTATTCCATCTATAGCTGGTATAAAGTATACTTCAAGATATTTTTCAAAGTAACTTCGAAATAAATTTTTATAAGCATTCAAACTTAAAAATAATTTACTGATATATAAGGTTATTTTGTATATAGAACTTAAAATAATTTAAAACAAAAACATTCTGCAGATTGTCAAAGAAAAACTGTATTTGAATATTTCAGCAACAGATGGCAGCACTTGTAAAATTTAAGATTCGCTTGGATTCGAACCAGAACCCACTCGTTTGCGGAGCTGATTCTTTACCACCCAAGCCAAAACTTCACACCTGAAATGTACTAACAAATTATATCATGCAAAGCATTTAATGCTATTTTAGAATATCATTTTAAAGAGTAAACAGAATATGTTTTCAAGTTGTTTTAGGATTGCAATAGAGGGATAAAAAAAAAAGTCTATGGAGAACAAACATCAAAATTTATTTTTTGAATTCTGTCGGATTTTTTTTTAACAATTTGAGAAAGAGAACATAATTGTATTCGTTAAAACGAGGATATTGCCATAGTGTAGTAAATATTCTAAAACAATTTAAATTAGGATCCTTTGTGTTTTGTGATGGAATCACTTTAGTTAGCTTATTCTAGAAAACTGATGAAATATGTATATATCGCCAAAGCAAACTCGCGTACGCTCTTGTTTAAATTCACAGAAAGGCGGATTTTCTGAAACGCGTCAATGCTGTAAACTAGCAAGCCGTTGGTAAATATAAATTTGAATCAGAAGAGACTAAAGAGATTATATTAGTAATATCTTAAATTTATTATATAATATTTCATGTATATAAAATCGCTTTGGAAGAGATGGTTTGTAAACATGGCCGCTGAACTAGGAGAAATTTCTGCGCTTGCATCTGATTGGCTACATTTCTTCGCCGTCGACCGACAGTGTGAAGGGGTTTACTTCGCCGCAAAGACTTGCGTGTACCTCGAGCGTTGCCGTGAATCGTCTACCGTTGCGTTGCGGTCAGTGGGAAGGCACCTTTAGAGTCAATCCCTCATCCCTCTTATTTTACGTGAAACAAGTCACAACTCCCGATGAATTATTTCACGTAAAATATACATAGTTATTTAAATACTGAATTCTTATTATCAAAATTTCCTTTTCTCATATTGGAAAAGATATTTTTCTTAAACAATGTAATTTTTAATATTAAACACTTTAAAATGTTATCGTAACATTTTATGACAGATTGTTCAATTAAATCTAAAAATCCCGAGAATTCATATTAATGCTCAAGGAAATTTATTTTGTTTACTTCGTAGTATGAATCCCATTCTTCAATGTATTCTGTTTCATCTCCAGAATATCCCTCACCCCGATATCTGACGAGTTTTTCATTCTCGTCGAACGTGTCAGCTTGAAAGACTTGCGTGTACCTCGAGCATTGCCGTGAACCGTCTACCGTTGCGTTGTAGTGAGTGGGAAGGCACCTTTAGAGTTAATCCCTCATCCCCTTTATTCAAGTCACAACTCCCGATGAATTATTTCACGTAAAATATACATCGTTATTTAAATACTGAATTCTTATTATCAAAATTTCCTTTTCTCATATTGGAAAAGATATTTTTCTGAAACAATGTAATTTTTAATATTAAACACTTTAAAACGTTATCGTAACATTTTATGACAGATTGTTCAATTAAATCTAAAAATCCCGAGCATTCATATTAACGCTCAAGGAAATTTATTTTGTTCACTTCGTAGTACAAATCCCAATCTTCAATGTATTCTGTTTCGTCTCCAGAATCTTCCCCACCCAGATATCTGACGAGTTTTTCGTTCTCGTCGAACTTGTCAGCTTGAAATCGACTGCATATTTTGCCTTTTTTGTTCAGAAAGCCATATTTACATGCTATAAATAGCAAATAAATAACTAAATAATATCGTATCACAAAGAACTCAGCAACAAGGTCATTAACACACGGACCTCTCAAACGATCGGCTGTGTTTACGATTACGAACTAAGCAAATTCCTTTCTTCGCTTTCCCTGCTCCACCACGTCCCGGTGCAGCTGCAGCCTAGTAATGACTCATCGTAATTTAGAAAAATCATTGAGAGGAGAGAGATTTTTCTTTTTTGGAAAATATATTTATTTTATCTACTGCGATATTTTTTACATATTTGACTATTACTAATAAAGTTTTTACTTTTTTCAGAGTCATCAGCCTTTTTAAACATAACATTATATCTAGAAAATAAATAAAACTTTTAAGTTCTCATTTTTTGTTCTTCGTTCGTTAATAGCAAAAACGGTTTAAACACATCTACACCTTTAAATATATCATCAAAAGCGCTAATCCTCGATCTTTATTAAATCTCAGCACTTCATTAAATCTTCCAGCACGTCATTAAATCTCGACAAAGCCGAAAGTTCTGCACTGTGCTGACGATGCGCCAATCGTAAATAGCTTGAGTGATGGCAAAATTCGCGATATGATATTAAATAAAAAAAAGATCAAAGTAATGACAATAAACGTGGAGAAGAAAAAATACCTGTTGATAATCTTAATAAACAATCAATCATGCAATTAAAGGTCTTAAACAAAGAAGCTTTATAACTGAGCAGAAATAATGTCCATCTACAGGATAAAGAAAACTGCTTTCTCATAAACCAAAATTAATAAAATAACAAATGTTAATTCAAATATTTAAACTTTAAACGAAATGATAAAATGTAATTTTATCATTTCGTTTCGTTCACACACTCTAAATTATTAATGTGTATATTTTTTCTTAGAAATTTCTTTTGCCCTATTTTTTAGATTAAATAATATGTTTTAATTGATTATCTTAAATTTTGTCATTATTTTTACTAAAAATAGTGCTTTATAGTGTATTTAGTTAATATTAATTCTGCATTTTATTCAAATTCTATAATACGGAAAAATCGAAAATCCGGAATCGGCAAAGAAGTCCAGGTTTTAAATGTTGTACTGTATATATACATATATATATATATATATATGTATATATATATATATATATATATATATATATATATATATATATATATATATATATATATATACACATATATATATATATATATATATATATATATATATATATATATATAATTATATAAATAAATAAAAATGAAAAATAATAAACTAGGTCAAAAACATTAGAAAAATCAAAAAATCGGAAAATAAGATGCATTAACATTAATGTTTTGAATTTTATTTTCGCAAAAAAATGTAACTTTTGTCAGTATTGAAACTACAATTTGAGCGCCCTTATAATGGTGTATAGTGGCATTCTCGTTTATCCAGTTTCCTTATGAACTACTTGTTTAGTAAAAATTTTCATCTTTGATTCATATTCATATTCAGGATTGCATATTTGGGAAGTTATATTCTGAATTGCTTGTCCAGTCTCCAGCTTAGACTCACTGGACGGGTCTGGGAGTATTACCGTGAACGTTCGTACTGCCTCCCTGGTAGAATTTCGACTTGTTCATTCCGGTGCTTCTAGATTAAGCTGTTGAGGTTGATCGTGTATACACGTGGTGGAAGAAGAAGGGTTCATGCCGCATGGTAATACAAATTTTCTTAATGTATCCTATTTTCGTTTTTTCATTTTTTGTTGCCTGTAGTCTGAGTTTAAGCATTTATAGTAATGTACTATTGCTTAATCTGAAACAGGCATTTGTTTGGGTTAATTAGAATTAAATACTCACACCTGAAGATGAATTTAATTCTGATTAATCATCGAATTTGGGACGGTGCTGTTCTTTTCTCTTATCGGCATTATGGCCGTGAATTTGCTTCTATGGTGATGTTAATATTACTTGAATTGTATTTTTTTTTTTTTTACATAATTCTTATTATTACATATTTCAAATGTATATATATATATATATATATATATATATATATATATATATATATATATAATAATAGAATTTCATATATATATATATATAATAATAATAGAAGTTTGAAAGTCCAATGATAGAATAGAGAGAAGCTGCAACTAAAAAATCCTAACTTTGGAACAGGCATAACTCAAGTGGCAAGTGGGGGCTTGGAACTATAATATGTTTGTTTGGAGGATAGAAAAGACATGGGCTGACCTGATTACGATAAAGCAAATCTATGGTAGAGAAGCGAATCCATGGTAGAGAGCAAATAATGGAAAAGTTGTCATCTTGACGAAATGGGAATGACGTTTAATCATCTCCCACGATGACTCATGGCTCGATAAATCACGGCTGGCAGCTGCCGTGACATTTTTTGCCTTCTGGAAAGAAAAGCCACAGAAACTTTACATACGTAGGAAAATTCACGGAATTTTTGAGGCGCAACCAGATTTTTCGTGACTCGATTTCATAATTCATGACCTTTTCGGGACTTTCGTGACCCATTTTTCGTTTTCGCTATATTTTCGGGAATTTCATGACCTGTAGACACCCTGATTAAAATCTTGAAATCGAGAAATTTCATGAAAACAATAGTTTTTTTTATACAGAGACAGTGTACCGGATTTGGAATTTTATATCAGTTTTGATGCAGAGAAATCACTAAATTGGCCCAGTAAATTAGCATTTTGGTGCAGGGAAATCATGAAATTGGAGCAGTAAACTAGGATTTTGGCACAGGGAAATCACAAAATTGGCACAGTAAACTAGCTTTTCATGCAGAGAGATCACAAAATTGATGCTGTAAACAAGCGTTTTAGAGTAGGGAAATCACAAAATTTGTGCAGTAAACTAGAGTTTTAGAACATAGATATTATATGTTATGACACTGACGCATTGCAACATGTCAAATGCTCAGAAAAATAAAAATGAATACATAAAATTTTGAAGCACACCTCCTGCGGGATGCGTAAAAATATTCCTGGTTTCCATGAAAAAAAAATTATGGGATTCCATACAGATGCCATGTCTGAATACAGCAAAAGAAATGTCAGTACCTTTCAACAGTTCTGAAGGAATTCGTCCCGTCAATACTTCTGCAAAAATTCAAAGCTTCGAAATGTATCAAAAAAATCTTTTTACAAACTACTAGCCCCTATGGGTAGCTCCTAGTCTGGCATTTTGGCTGAAGCTGTGTTGCAGAAGCTCTTATCCCTTAAACCTATTCGGTGCCATTATGTGGATGTGTTTATTATTTGGAACCATAATTTCAGTGACCTCCTTGATCTTTTGGATAGTGTTAATGATTTTTCTTTATCTATTAATTTTACAGTTGAACATGAATATAATTGTTCATTGTTTTTGGACGTCTTCATCTCCGGTAAATCTCTTGGCTCTCTTACTGTTTTTCGTAAGCCTACGATCTCTAATTCTTATATTCTTGCTAATTGTTCTCACCCCATTTCTTCTAATAAAGCCTCTTTCATTGCTTATTTTATTTATGCTTTTAATGTTTGTTCATCTATTTAGGCTTTAATTACTGAAATTAACTTAATTTTTAATCTTGGTTATGAAATCGCTTACCCTTTCAATTTCATTTATAAAATCTTTTCCACTATTCGCTATAATTTTATTTACAAATCTTGCCACTTTTCTGACACCAGCTGTATAAATCCAGTCTTCCTTTTCATCCGGTGATTTTTCGTCTTTTGATTCAATATTGTCATGAATTTAAGTTTAAACCTACTCATTCTACTATTACTACTTTATTTAATCACTTATGGTCTGATAAATTTAAGGATAGGAATAACTTCATACATCAGGCTGGTGTGTATGTTGCCCCCCTATTATCTCCCAAAAATAATTATAAGTTCTACATTGGTAGTACTAAGTGAACGGTTGGTATTTGTTTATCTGAGCATGCTCACGATATTAAAAATAAAAAAGTGTATATGGCTCTTTCCCACATTGTTATTAATGATAATTTTCACCCTATGTTCGAAAAAACTTTTCTCTTAATCAGTTGCAATAACCCCTATAATATTTTACTTTATGAATCCCTTTTCATTTATATTTACTGCGATTCTATTTGCAATTTTGGCCCCATTCAAACCCTCAGTTATGCTTAGCATCTCGTTCTCGACTCATTGAGTGTTACACCATTATATAATTTTCTAGACATAAAGTAATTATTTTCCTTGTTTTTGACAACACATATATTGCTTTACTCTGTTTTTATTATCTACTATCATTTATGTTTTTTGTAATTAAATGTATCAATTTTAAAATGTTCTATAAGCAAATCTTGTCTTGCAGTTGTGGCCTATATATTAGAGCTTATGTTTGTCATCTACTATTTACTATACCACTGATGAAGAACGTAAAAATGCCCCTAAAGCACTCTGGTTTGTGTGATTTTCAAGTACGACATTAAAGGTGTTTTATTAAAGATATTTTATTTAACCAATTTTTGGTTGTCTTTATTTTAATTTGGAGTTTTTAATCCAGTTTGTTTACTAAACATCTCTTTTCCAGTCTCAACAAACATATGCAATTTTTCTTTGTCATTTGCCCAAAATAAAATTGATTTTGTGGCCAAAATTTCAGCTTTAAATGTTTATAACTTTTAAACTAATACAAATTTTAGGAAAATCTTGCACAGCTGTATGATCGAGGACATGAATTTTGCAGCTACAAAAAGTTTCAATTTTCCATTACAGACGACATAGACACCATGTCATTCACAGAACGTGCATAAGAATTTCATTTTAATACAATATATACTCAGCATTGCTCAGGATTTAAAACAGAAATTCATTAAGCTCATTCATCCAATTTTTTAAAATGCATTGTCGCAACCAGCTTGCTACTTAGAAATCACTTTAAGCAAATGCATAAGAACGTAATTCCTAAATAAACGTTTTGGATCGTTGCACGGTCACAGAACACTTTGGAAAATTTTGACGATAATGTCGGATGTTAAAACATTACTGGAAAGGGAGACAATTTCTTTTTCAATATCTTGTACTTTGAACAAGAATAAGTACTCTATCCCAATTCGACATTCTACGATTCACACAAATTAAGCATTTACTAAGGTAACTTGATGAGATATTTAATAAAAAAGTTAGACTAGTGTAACACGAATGCATCATCCTTAAATATTTTAAATTCTTCATCTTAAATAATTTCACATTTGAAACTATAATATTTTTCCTATGCGGACGTAGAAATGCAAGGAAGTCACAAGAACAGCAATGAGCAATGTACTTAGAGATGGAGTTATGAACCCGTAGCTCTTCGTGACCATAGATATCTACATCCACGACCAAGGGCGAATCCAGAGGGAGGGGAACGGGGCACATGCCCCCCCCCCCCACCCCAGATGAGCTAAGTAAAGACTAGGAAAGGTCGATATTTTTCAAAATTATATTTTTATACTTTTTAAAATTATATATTTATATTTTTCAAAATTATATTTTTATATTTTTAAAATTATATTTTTATATTTTTCAAAATTATATATCCTCTCTTCGGCTACAACGCAACATATTATGTTGTTTGGTGAAAAACGTCAAGTGTTAGCCTAACAAGAGCCTTGCAGTGACAGCGAAAGCCCGGGAACCTTCTAGAATGTTCTGATCACCCCACCAGTGTGCATGTGCGAGCATTTCTCATTTCAGATAGCTATAAATCGTGAAGAAACCATGAAGATGCTATATATAGACGGGCTTTGCTTTGCTGCTTGATAGTGAAGTACGAAACGCAATCCTCCGCTAAAAGAAATAGTGCGGCATAAAATTTTATAAAAAATATTTTAGAACTCTGACTTATGATTTCAACTAAAAAAAGAATAAAAGAGTAAATAAAATAGATTAAAAATCAAATTTATCTTTTCTTTTTTTTTGCATAGAAAGGGAAGTGAAAATTTGTATTCACACACTTTCATGGTGGAATTTGTTGGCTCAGTCTTGGCGAGAATTTGTCATGTGGCAAACCTATACAGAAAAAGGCAATATCCTTTGTAGGAGTTAAAAACTTTTTCATGTTTTCACTCAAACTTTTCATTTTTAAAGCTAATAAAGATCGAACAAAGATTTAAACGGATTTGAAATCTTCAGAAAATTCGACCTCAAATATATATACCCTACATAAAAAAAAAATATTTGGAATAAAAATAATTTATTTTCACTTTTATCACGACGCAGATTTGGCATGTGAAAGCTTAAGAAGCGTCGAAAATTAATAGAGCCCAGTGATTTAGCAAATAATAACATTTCCACTTAAAGTTACTTAACTTATTTGCAATATTTTCGTAATGTCATGTTTTATAATAGTTTCATATTTTGATTATAATGATTTTATAAAATCAAGGTATTTTTTTCAAAATCAAACTATTCTGTAAAATTCTGTAATCTGTATTCTAAAAAAAAATCATTTACACCACCCATTAACCGGTGTTTATACGGTATTTTCCTAATTTGTCATCTTTATCACTATCTACCTAAAACTGGGGCTATTACAGTGCTGGCTTTGCGATCATTTCATTCCGACTTAAAAGCTGTTAATACAGAAATATCGGAATTTGGAAAAATCATCATATCAGCCATTTATATATACACTCAAGAAAAAACAACTTGGGCTCTGGTAGCATAATGGTAAGTGCAGTCGCCCGGAAAGCAAAAGACCCAGGTTCGATTTCCGGCTAGGGCCTAAACCATTTTTTCTTTCTGAGTGTTTAAAAAAAAAATCATTTTTTCTGTATTCATTAACTTTCATTGATAGGGTTATTATAAATTTATTTGAATTTCAGAATTTTTCTTAATTTCATATATGTGTACACGAGTTTATATTCATATTCTTAAACAAATTTCATTCTCGTCCATTTGAGTATGCATAAAACTGCATTTTAGAATTCTTGCATGAGCAAAAAATTTCTTTTACAATAATTATCTGTCGCCATATTCTCGCTAGGTGCTAGATCTGCCAACCCAACCGCTGCCAAACGTGGTAAAAAGCCTCTATTCTGCTACCAGGTTAGGTGTTCGTGGACGTGGAGTATAGTGGTAGTTGGTGAACGTTCAGTAGCTGTTAAGGCAGCTCTAGTCGTGTTTATTCTTTATTATGCTGTTTGTCCGTTTGTGATCAAGTAGATTCATAACGTAACGATAGGTTAAAAAATATGAGTGAGTCTAGTAAGAGACAGTTAACATTAGAAGGATTTTTTAGAAAAGATTGAAGATTGATGAAAGTGTTAACGTGAAGTCACCAAAAAGCTCTTCTGTCGATTTATTTGACATTGCCAATTTTTTGGAGAAAAAGAAAAGCTGCACTGACGAAGAGAGATATGAATGGATCAAACATACCTGGGTGCCTCCACCTGATTTTTGCTTTCCACAAGTTTCTGAGGGAAAGAAAATGCGATCTTTTCAAAGAAATTGGTTGGATAATAATGTATGGCTTTCCTACAGCCAGAAAATGAAAGGCGGATTATGCAAAGCTTATATTCTATTTGGAAAGGCAGAAGGTGGTACGAATAATGTCAAATTAGGGAAATTGGTAAACGATCCTTTAGCGAAGTTCAAAAAAGCAACAGATATTATTAATAGTCACCCTAATAAGGAGTATCACAAAAGGAACATAGCTGCTTTGCAAAACTTTGTAAATATTTTTGAAAGGAAATCAATGGATATACTTATGAAAATGGATTCAGGGAAAAATAAGTTAGTAGATGAGAACAGAAAAAGACTGATTCCGATTATCAAAACAATCATGTTGTGTGGATTGCAAATTATTCCTCTTCGAGGGCATAGAGATGATGGTGCAATTACTGACGAAAAGTGCATAGAAAATGAACCATTTGAATGCAATGGAGAAGGAAACTTTTGCGCTTTGCTGAAATTTCGGATAAATGCTGGTGACAAAGTATTAAGCGACCATATAGAAACAGCTTCAAAACATGCCACGTATATAAGCAAAACAACGCAAAATGATATTATACAATGTTGTGGGGAAGTATTTGGTTCCAAGATTATTCAGTCAGTGAAAAAATCAAAGTATGTTACAATGATTGCTGATGAAACAACAGGTATAAGCATTACAGAACAACTGAGTATATGCATACGTTTTTTTTATGTTGACTCTCTTAACGCGAGAGAAGAGTTTTTA
Source organism: Amaurobius ferox (assembly GCA_951213105.1). Lineage (NCBI taxonomy): Eukaryota > Metazoa > Arthropoda > Arachnida > Araneae > Amaurobiidae > Amaurobius > Amaurobius ferox. The sequence goes on from OX578141.1 coordinate 17,520,098, forward strand.
AAATTCACAAAAATCACAGATACGACAGGAGAAAATCTTGCTAATGTAATAGTAAAACAGATAGAAAGTTTGAATTTGAACATAGAAAATTGTAGAGATCAAGCTTCTGATGGAGGATCGAATATGAGTTGGAAATTCAAAGGTGTTCAAGCTCTCATTTTAAAAAAACAGCCGTTAGCATTTACTATCACTGTGCTAACCACAAATTAAACCTTGCACTCAGCAAAGCTTGTACAGTAAACAGTGTAAGAAATGTTGTGGGTGTTATCTCTGCAGTCGCCAACTTCTTTAGAGAGTCTGCTAAACGAAAAAATTTTCTTGAAGAAGAACTGGATTCACTTGTTCCAAATAACAAATTCCATAAAATAAAAAATATGTGTGAAGCACGCTGGGTCGAAAGACACGATGCCGTTCTCCACTTTAAGGAAATGGTTATCTACTTACCACTCGTTTTGCAAAAGCTCAGTGATATAGGTGTTAATTTTAGTAGCACAGCCCTTTCCTTACTACATGCAATACAATCTTCAGAATTTGTTGTCACCCTAATTGTACTTGCCAAAATATTAGCAATAACATTGCCTCTAGCTCGACAATTGCAAGAAAAGTAAATTAATTTATATCAAGCAAAGGAGCTTATTGAAATGGTGCTGAACAGTCTGAAAGATTGTCGTGAAAACGAAAAACAATTTCAAGATGTTTTTAACGGGGCAACAAAAATTGCGGAAGAAATGGACATTGAACTTAAAGTCTGAAGAAAAGCAAAGAAACAAGTATATCGGTCGAATGCTCCTACTGAAGTAATTGAGGAACATTTTCGCATGACATTATGGCTGCCATTTTTGGATTATCTTATAAGCGAAATTACAGATAGGTTTCCAAAGGCCAGTTTTGAGGCCATTACTAATTTGCAGCAGTTAATTCCGCAATATTTTTCGGAATCTTCCATCAAAGATATTATAAAGAGCACAGAAGTTTACAAGGAGGATTTGCCATGTTTTCCAGCATTAGAAGGAGAACTATTTATCTGGAAGCAAATCTGCGGAAAAGGAAACGAAGAATTCGGATGTCTCATAAAAGCATATAAAAGTGCCGCAAATTTACCGAACATTAAAGTTCTTTCGCAAATTCTTACAATCCATTCTGTGACAACAAGCACAGCAGAACGCTCTTTCTCAACACTACGCCGAATTAAAACTTACCTGCATAATACCATTTTGCAGAGCCGGCTTAATGGTTTAGCATTAATGAACATCAACAGAAATGTATTGTTTGCAGCAGAAGAGGTTTTAGAAGTTTTTTTGCGCAAATTTGAAAGGAAGTTAAATTTAAAGTACATGTAAAGTGAATTTGTTTAATCTTTTAAACAGTAAATCTGAATAATTTTTACTCTATTTTCTCTATTTTTTATACACATCACATAGCCAGTCAAACCTGTGTATAATGAAGTCGGAAACAACGTAATTACGGTTTCAACGAAAAAAATTAAATCCCTCTCTAGGCTTTACAGCATTACAAAAATTTTTTTAAACGAAATTACGAATTATTTTCGGCGTCATTTCAACTTCATTATAAACTGGTTCGACTGTATTACAAACTGTATAAATTACAGGCATTCGTGGATTTGACATTGCCGGGCATCCCACAAATTCATCTTTGTGTATGCCACTGGACTATATTGTGCCCCCCCCCCCCAGAATGGTTTTCTGGATCCGCCACTGTCCACGACTGTAGATGGGAGAGTTGGAGGGATTAGAGAGCGCAATGTTAAGAGTGTTATTAAAAAGAACAAGAAAAAGATGGAAAGGACAATTTAATTTTATCACATTAAGAACAGGATATGTTTCTTCCAAACTAACATTGAAGGCAGGATATTTAGATCTAAGTTTTTACAACAAGAGCTTTATTTTTGAAATCTTCAACATTTTATCTACAGCACAAGCAGCTCAAAGGCAGAATGGCACCTTTTGGGAAGATCACAAAATCTCCTATTAGTATTGAAATATCAATTATATTTAACCTTTTATATTAAAACAATATTTATATACAAAATGAATGATAAAACCCCCAATATTTGAAAAAAAAAAGTCGAAGTTTCTTAACAACGAAGTGAATGAATAACATGAAAACTAAGTGTACAGGAAAGTGTAAGGAGGGCACAAAATTTTAGGCAGTGTAGGGAGGTGAGGCTAAATTGAGCACCACCACTGAATGCACTGCAAACTAACATTTTTTTCTCATTTTAAAACCACAACTTACGATACTATGAGTGTTTAATTTAGCAGTTTCTCGTGTACAACTTTAGACCCTATTTTTTCAACCTCAATCTGAGTTCAAACTTCTAAAATGAACCCTTTCAAACTTTTAATGGAAATGCAAAACACTGCTGTCATTTTCTTATATTATCGCAACTCAGTTGTTTGTAATTAAAGCCATAATGCGATACCTTTGAACCTAATGACAAATTGTAAACAAACATTTGTTTACTTATAATCTAGTTTGAAAATGTATTTTTCTGCACCCCTCTACTTTATTACAGCAAAGTTTGTATGGCACACTGCACAAATTAAAGCATGAAACTTGATGTGACAAAAGTAACAGTTTCAAATTGAAACTTCAGTTTTAGCCTCACACCTTGGAACTATTCAACACATTGCATAATTTGTTTGATTTCAGAGATTATTTTAATGACCAACTATAGAAGACCAGACATTGCAAAAAACAAAATCCGCTAAACACAATGTTTTTACAAACATATACCTGAATACCCATAAAGCACTTGAAACCATTGGCGATAATTTTGTTTGCAAACAATTGTCAAACTGTTACCACTACGAAATTTTTCCAATTTTTCATTTTTATTCCAAGAAGTTTTTTTGTAAGAATTTATGGGATTGTATTTTGACTGATCATAAAATTGGTGCAATATGGTGCAAATTTAGCTGGAAATGTAGTTGTAGCAGTTTGTAAGCAGGCAAGTGTAATTAGAACAGGCACATGAACCTTGAACAAGCAACATTTAAAAGGCTGGTGTGATTGTTAACATTTCTAAAAGAGATTTGCAGCATTTTACGGTATTATTTAAAACTTTTTTATTTTAAACTATAACAAGTACCTGGCATTCCCTGGGAGAACAGTTAAAGCAGGGATTAATTACACATATTAATTTAAGTTTTCAAAAGTTATCACACCCCACGCGCTTTTTAGCAATAACTGTTGTTAGAGAAATTTGCCTTTAATGGCAGTCAATTCTCTCACTGCAGATGCAGTGGGTGAGTTGTGTTAAAAGGAGTTCTCTAAGTGTGTAAAATAAAACAAATTTTATTTCTCATGAACGTATATTAATCAAAACAGTAAAAATCAATCATCATAGACTTCGATGCTGAGTACAGGAGTAGGTATTAAAACATTAAAGCAAAGTTCCAACTGAGCATAATCACAGCCATTAGCACTACGAACAGATTGACAAAAAAAAAAACTAGTTGTTATTACAAGTAACAAATTTAACTATACAACTTTCTCAAACTCTTAGTACTACTACTCAGTATCTACATCACGCTGTTAACTTCAGCTGCATCGCTTACTCAGTTCGCCTGCTTTTCTTGCTCACTCTGTTCACCCATTGTGCCTTTTTGAGCACTGGGTATTTATACCCGTTTTTATTGTGACACTTTCGGAGTATGCTAATTTCCAGAGATACAGAAAATTAGCATATTCCGGTAAGTCAAGACCCAATCTGCAGGAGCTGAGGTAAAATTCAACTCTTATTAATATGGGTCTCAATTGGAAGAGACACTTGGAATACTGCATAACTAAAGCTAGAAGAATCTTCTGGTCTTGTAGGGAAAACCTGGGGTTTGAATCCCAAGGCTATCCATTAGTAATCTCTATGGTAATCTGTCCCATCATTTACCTATGCTCCATTATTTGGTGGTCTAGAATTAGATGTGAAACTGCTAAATTAGACTTCAAAGGATGGTGTGTATTGCGATCTCTGGATGCATGAAAACCATTCCCACTGCAACTCTTGAACTTTTGCTTGGATTGCACCCTCTCTACATGCACATTGAAGCTGGAGCTCTCATCTGCATGAACAGACTTAAATATCTGAAACACTGGAAGGATTACTCAAAGTATTTATCTTGGAGTGGCCTAAACAGTAATGCTATAAATCATCCCTATTTCCATATGCCATCTGATGGTATTTTTGTCAGATATACATGACAAGCCTTATGAAATTCAGGTCCCTACACGGGATAACTGGAAGAGGACTTCTACCTACAATAAACAGAAATGTATTGCATGGTATACTGATGGCTCTAAGCTATGCACTAGTACTGGTGCATGCTATCTGGATAATGGTACAAAACTGTCTTACCCTCTCAGCAGTTATGCTACTGTCTTTCAGGTTGAGGTTTTTGCCATTCTTATGTGTTGTAGAATTTGCTACGACAGAAATTACAGGAGCAACCAAATACTTATCTGTTCTGATAGTCAAGCTGCTCCTATGGCCTCAGGGAAGTCTACTATGACGTCATCCCTTGTCTAGGAGTGCTATGTACTGCACTTTGTAAAATTGCTAGCAACAACAAAGTCATACTTTACTGGGTGCCTGGACATTCGGGCATTCCAGGAAATGAGTTGGCTGATGAATTGGCTAGAAAAGGCTCAAGTACTCCTTTTGTTGGTTCCGAGCCGGCTTTGGGTGTTCCCAATGAACTAACTAGAAGAACTGTCTATGACATCTTCAGCAAGCTTCAGTGTAAGAACTGGCATAATATTAAGAGTCAAAGGCAGGTGAAAATACTTAACTGCAATTGCCCTAGCACATCAGAAGGAATTATTCAAGCTCAGTAGAACTGGCATCAGAAGGGCTGTTAGGCTCCTTATTGGACACTGCACCCTTAAAAGACACCTAAATATTATGTGTGTCACTAAGGATTCGCTATGCAGAGGCTGCAATTATAGCAAAGAAACTGCCGCACACATTCTTTGTGAATGTGAAGTGTTCTCCGCCCATAGGTTCGAACACATGGGTCGACATGTGATTGAACCCTGGGAGTTGTATGACATTCCTGTCAAGTGCCTGCTTATTTTTGCCTCGGCTACTAGTCTCTTTTCTTAAGGACCTTCGTTTTTCGGGGTAGTACAATAGACCTCTGATCGATGTACTGGGCTCTCCTTAAGCCACCCGCCTTCATGTCATTCATTCATTCCTTCATTCCAAATTCAACTCAGATACTTAAAACTCGACCTGTAACTAAACAGATACTTGGGAAATATTCATAGATTAAGTCTTAACTGTAAAGCTATCACAATACATTGTTTACATAAAGTGTCTAACATTCGGCAACCTGCTGCAGATTGTGTCTCACTAAGACACTGAAATGCATTCAAAAGCCTTTAAAAAGTACTATAAGCAAAAAAACTTTCAAGTAGATATCATGAAAATTTTAGTGCAGAAATATAAATTACAAAAATATTAAATACAATGTATATACAGTTTTATAAGATAATTATCATGATAAATTAAAAATATATACAATTATATTTTGCGATGGACACCAATTTTTCTCTCCCATTTCATGAAAAAAGTGACTGTAGCTTAATCCCTGTGTCATTGCATACTTTAGCAAGTGCTTGTTGAAGCCCGAAAGAAACTATTACTGACAAGAAAAGAACTGTTGGCAATTCTTAAATCCGTAGATCATTTCTATCACTATCTCTACAGAAGGAAATACCTGTTGTAGATTGGTTATGCTGCTCTGAGCTGGCTCCTTAGTTTCAAGAACACTGATGGACAGGTAGCAAGATGGATTCAGAGACTTCAAGAATACGACTTGGAGATTCGACACCAAAAGGGATCATCTCATGGAAATGCTGATGCGTTCTCAAGGAGACCTTGTCCTTTAACCCTTTCGCGACGGTTGACATGCCTGCGTGCCGGCTGCGAACTTGCATTCAAGGACGTACGGCATGCACTCGTGCCGGAGAGAACTTTACCCTAAACGGCGAGTGGCACGTATCGGTGTTTCTACTTGAAACGTTTTCATTAGAATTTATTTGTCTACTAGATGACGTTAAATGTCCGTGGAAGCAACTTAAATGTATTTTGCAGATGCTTGACCTTGGCACAAGGAGAATCCAATGAATTATTTCTCCATTTGGAGCGGTGAAACATGGTTCTGTAAAGTAAACAGACAGAGCACTTCTCGCAGCATCAACAATTTTATAATTGAGTTCTGGGTCTCCTTTAGATTTTAGCTTTTAATGATTTCGTTGGTGAATTACAGGAATATAAGAGAGTATTTTTTGAGGGGGAAGGGGGGGTTAAAGGAATGTGCGACAGTGAAATGATTAGGCTATTTCGGATAAAAGTATGGCTGGTTTGAGACGTTTCCCTTCTGTGGAAGAATATACGCGTATGGTAAACGAACCAGACAGTAATGAAAGCAAAGCAGATAGTGAAGATTCGTGGAACAGTGTTATTCCTGATGATGAATCTGAAAATGCAATTGATTCTTCAGATTCTGAGCATACTATTATTACAACGCCGCCAGCTTCAGTTGCTGTTTTTTCGAATGATGTTTGGACATGTGATTTGAAAGATCTGAATTCTTTGGAGTTTTTGAACATACCTGGAATAAATCATAATGTCATGCCGCCTAATTTAGATAAGGAACTTGATTTTTTTAGCATATTTTTTGATGATGAACTAGTAGAATTTATCGTAAAAGCAACTAATGAGTTTGCAAAGAAAAAATGGGAGAACAATCTCCTCTCTCCTTCCACATCGAAGACTCCACCTGTTTCAAATGTATTTACACCTGTGACAGGAAACGAATTTCGTGTGTTTCTCGCACTAGTAATTTTGACGAGCATTGTCAGAAAACCAAATCTTAAAATGTATTTTTCTAAGAATCCAATTATCAGTACTCCTTTTTTCAATTCAGTTATGAATTGCGATCGATTTATAGGAATATTACGTTACCTTCATTTTACTCTTGATAATAATGCCCAAAAACTAGATAAATTGAAACCCGTGTTAGATGCATTAGTTTCAAAATTTAAATCTATATACACTCCTAGAAGAAATGTGTTCACTGATGAATCTTTGTTCTCATGGAAAGGAAGGCTGGGATTTCGTCAATATATCCCCTCGAGAAGGTCCAGATATAGAATAAAAATATATAAATTGTCAGAATCGGAATCAGGCTATATATGGAATTTCTTTGTGTATACTGGAAAGGACACGGAATTATCAAGCTCTGATGGTGGGTATGGAGAACGCGTTGTGAAAACACTTCTAAGTGAACTTTTAGGAAAAGAATATACTTTGTATTTGGATAAATTTTTTAGCTCTCCTGTACTTGCAAAGTATTTGTTGTCTAAGAATACGCATATATGTGGTACAGTTTTAAAAAATCGGAAGGACATGCCAAAGAATTATTTATCTGTACCTAAAACATATATACACTAAAATGTTTAATATTTTGATAAAAGAAAATTTGTATGAAAAATATACATCAAATAGAAAATAAGTATTTCCTTTTTTCCTGAAAAAAGTAGAATGCTGTGTTGAACGGGAGATTTTTAGTAAATTTTTTTCGAGAGTTAGGCTTAGTGCAAAAAGTTAGCCGTCTTTTGGGAACAGTTCGGAAACGAAGCGCTCCGTCCTTTTGGGCCACGGCAGTTTCGGAATGCCACCGTCCCGAAAGGGTTAAACTGTGCACATTGCTCTTGTACTAAAATAAAATTTGGAAACCAGATTTTAGCAACTATCCGATAAGTTATCACCAATCTTAATTCAAATTCACTATCAGATCCCTGGAGTGATGAAACACTTTCTCGAGCCCAAAGAGAAGACAGAGATGTCAAGAAAATCCTGATCTGCAAAGAATGAGCTAATGAGAAGCCAACTTGCCAAGAAATTTCCTGTTTCTCACAAGAAACAAAACGGTATTGGGCACTGTGGGATTCTCTACACTTGAGAAACAAAGTAGTTAACATATATGGGAGAGAGGAATGGATGATGGAAAAAGCATCAGATAGTAGTTGCTGCTCTCTCAATCCAGAGTGTGCAACGTACTAAAAGAGATACATAACAACCCTACTGCAGGACATTTTAGCATTAGCAAGAAGCTGAATAAAGTTTGTGAATGCTTCTTCAGGTGCAATGCGAAATCCAATGTTGAGTATTGGTGTAAAAAATACATGGAATGCAGAGCTAGAAAGGGACTGAAAAAGAAACCACATGAGCCTCTTCAGTGTTACAATGTCGGAGCTCCTTTCAAAAGAATTGCACTCGAAGTTTTGGAGCCACTACCATGAAAATTAGACAATAACAAATACATCCTAGTAGTAATGGACTACTTCACAAAGTGACCATAAGCTGACCAATCCCTGACCAAGAGTCTACAACCAGTGAAGTTCTAACCCAGAACTGTATATATCATTATGGAGTTCCCTAGTTCATTCATTCTGACCAGGGAAAGAACTTTAATGCTGGCATATTTATGGGATTGTGCAAGTTACTCTGAATGGACAAAACTCGAACTATGCCTCTTCATCCTCAATCAGACGGCATGGTAGAGAGATTCAACACAACAATACTTAATCATCTCTCCATATTTTGTATACAGAAACTAGCAAGATTGGAACCGTCACCTATCTTTGTTCCTGCTGGCCTACAGAAGTGCTGACCATGAATTGACTGGTCATTCTCCATCAAAGATGCTGCTTGGTGGGGATCTATGACTACCATGTGATCTAATGTTTAGAAGACCATGTAATGCTCCTTCATCGCCTGATGAATATGTACAAGATCTGCAGGCACAGTTAGAGGAGGTTTATTGTTTCGCTAATGAAAGGATCAACACTGCTACCGATAGAATGAAGACCCTGTATGATATTAAAACTAATGAAAGTCGATTCCAGAAAGGGGACAAAGTGTGGCTGTTAAACCCTCGGCGACGACCATTTTATTTCTGCTAAAACTACAGCACAACTATGAAAAACCCTACATTATAATAAAAAGAATAAACAGTTTTGTTTATCAAATTCAAAAATCATCTTTAACCAAGGCCAAAGTTGTCCATATCGACAGATTAGCCCCATATTTTGGACCACAGTAGGTTGATACTGCCCGGGACATACAGTCTTAAGGAGGGGGCAGTGTTATGAACATGAAAAATACCATCACCAGAAGCACTTTTGAGAGCAAGAAAGGAAAAACATTGTACAGGCAGCCATTCCTATGACGCGAATCTTGGATTGCCATTTCAGAATTGTCGGTTCAGGGTTGCCAGATTTGATGATATATCTCCAATTTGGGCAACTTTTTCGAAGGTTCGAGAACCATCTCGAAATAATGAATATTTCTCAAGATACGAGTTCCTTCTAGAAGTTTTTACAGAGAGTATATAAAAGGAGTCATCACTCAATTGGAGAGTAGTTGGCATGATATAAACTACATTGAATTGTGAGATAAGTTAATTTTGTGAGAATAGTAACTGCTGTTTCGTGAAATGAGATGCATCAATGTTTTGAGTACATGCTGTTTTGTGAAATTAACTGAGCATTTAATTGCTGATGTATACTGTACTTGACAGTTGTTTAGTGATGTTATGAGATAGTTATCGAGCTATATGCTGTATACTGTCCCTGTTTAGGCTGTGCTTGTAAATAAGCATGTTAGTTATTCAGAAATTTAGACTCATTCTTGTATCCTGAGAGTACACCCACGATTCCAGAGGATATGTCATATCAATATATATATATAAATATATAAATATCAAGAAATGAATGACATACGTATTTCTAATTCATTCAGCTTTGTTAATAAGGCTTTTTTTGCAAATTGAAGTTGCTTGTTTTCAGGATCATCAACATCTTTTCGTAGCCACTTATAAGGACTTTCTCTTTTATCACTATCATATCTACTCGGTGATGAATATAACCTAAAGAAAATAAGGAAAATCGTTTCATCAACACATTTTGTAAATGACGCTAAGAAAATCCATAAAAATTAAATTTGTCATATATGAGTATAATGCTAGAAAATGTACTCAAAATTACCCGGGATTTAAGATGCAAACCTCTGATAAAATCTACATTGGAATTCTCAGAATGCTTTAACAATATGGCTGTTATAACAAAAATAAAATAAAAACTGATGCGTGGGTGCACACATGGCTAAGCCATGACCACTCATCTTAAATCCTGGGTAATGCTGGGTACATTTTTTAGTTAATCAAAAAATTGAATCACAATGCATTCAAATAACACATGCAGTTAACATCTAAATTTATTGAACCACAATGAATTCAAGTACAGCAAGAAGTCATCAATAAATCAACATTGAAACATTATCAAAATAGCACAAATAAATGATTATAATAATAATCTAAAAATTAATCTATATAAATAAAATTGAAAATCTCTGCCTGTTTATTTGTATGTACATCATCATGGGAGAACGGCTGTACCAAATTGGATAAAATTTTGAGGGTAGACTTGGAATAGTCCTACTTAAAATTTAGTCAATGTTTTGAGTTTCTAGGACCAAGGATTGTCTAGATATTAATTAAAAATGCCCAATTAAACCTTCCATAGAGATAGCATTATGCTGACAATATTTTTTCCACAAAATTATTTGAAGAAAATTATATCAAGTTGCTTAGCAACTGATTTAAATCCAATGTGTTTATGTGACAGATGATTTTTATTAAATCTTTTCCAATTTAAATAATAAAACTTTGTATATTTTCTGATAATAGGCAGAATTTCTGATAATCGTCAATTTTAAGTCCCTTCAGTTTTAAAAAAAAATTATAAATAAAACATATATTTTTTACAGTATTTGTTTAGAATACAGTCTACATATTTTTCAAGAAAAAAATATTTTTCAATAATATTAAATATAGTTTTGAAGTTATAAAACAGCAAATTCATCATTTGTGTCACTGTCCCTTAGTGATGAGTTGAGTTTTCATCTCTGAATTACATAAGTAAAAAACATAAATAATGCAAATAAATGATTGAGTTTAAGAAATTATGATTTTCACTTGAAAAAATATCATTTTCTTAAAAATTTAACGATAATATTTTGCGAAATTGTTTACACATGCTTGTCCCCAAGAATTGGCAATAGTGTGAAGATGTTCGAAAAATCATCTTTTTCTTCCACTACATGGCGACAGCAGCAGCATTAAATTCTAGAATAATATCACTTAGAATTTTGTTTTATATTTGTTTAAACTTTTATCACTTTACGATAATTAAGGAAAGTGAAAAACACAATTTTATTATTCATTTTTGATGCATATATTTATTATTCGTTAACTGTGTCACGCATTTAATTATTGTTAATATGGGTGAAAATTTAAAAGTAATATGTCTTCACGGGCAGATCTGAAGAATAAAACATCCTGGCCCCTTTTGTAAGCAAATTTTACAAAAAATATGTAATTGAATCAATATATACAAAATAAAAGCATTAAAATTGCATGAGATCCGTACTACTTAAATACGCGAATATTAGACGATATAACCTGTATTAGTAAATTACATGTATAAACTGAAAATTTCAATAAACCCGTAATTTTTAAACCTGAAAAATATATTAGAGGTCTGTCCCCACCTCACTTAAGAGGTGTCTGTACCCCCACCCCCTCCTATGGACAGTTCTACCTGAGTGAAACTCTGCAGGGGTGATAGTGGCAATGTTTCATTTTTGTATGTTCTAGTGTTTAGGCTATAATGTTATGTGTTAAATCATTTTTATCATTTCTTGTAAAATATTTTAGTTAATTTGTGGTATAATAAATTAAAAGTTGTTTTTCAATGATTCAATGTGCATTGCATTATTATAATAATACTGTTTAATTAGTCTTTTCACATAAACAGTCATTTTAGCGACACTGTGATGAATCTGATCTGTGATACAGGTGACATGAATATTTTCCCTCATAAAAAATATATATTAAGTTATTAGAATTCTAAGAAACTGAAAAGATCAACCTTGAATAATGTTATCTATTTGCAAAAATGGGGCCAGTAAAACCATTTACAGTAAAACTATGATAAGTTATCTTTAAAAATTTACACATTAAAGAGGAATTTTTAAAGAAGAATTTCATTAAAAAAAAATATTTTTTTGCAAAATCATTACATAATATTTACACATTATGCATTAGAAATTATATGCTTGCATTGTTATAATAATACTGTTTAATTAGTCTTTTCATATTATGGGGAGATATTCATAATGTAAATGAACTCCCTATATCTTAGTAAGTCAATCGGGATGTGGAAATCTTAATTTTAAATCTTACAAAATAATTCAAAATGCAGAATAAAACTAACTAAATAATTTACCTCGGTTTTTGAATAAGTCCTAAATCAAGACATCCCGTTTAACTTACCATATATAATCAATCACCACATAGGTGCATAACCAGAACTTCTGGTTAGAATAATTAAAATAAGGCCTGCCATGACACATAAAATCCCACATTTAAATCACAAAATCATTTATTAAGGCCCCGCTAACCGTTCAATGGAACTTAAATCCACGACAATCTGTTCCCTAGATGTCGCTTGTAAAAATGGCATGGTTGCAAGAATTCAACTTTTAGCTCTGTTTTCACAGTCCCTTTTCCTAATTGAGCTGCCCATCATCGAAATGACTTTCCCACCAAAAAGTAAGCCTCTCTTTGTATCCTATTTCGGGAAGCACTAAAGCCATAAATTCCCGTACCCTTATCCCGGGTGAGGGAGTGTCACGATACAATGCCTTGTGGTCATGGGCACTGCATTGAATAAACCAGTTCAGTTTCAGCCCTCTGAAGAGAAAGAAAGAGTTTTGAATTGCTCTTGTCTGATGCCATATCGTACTGATGATTAGATTATTTTATTGGAAATTTGCGTAAATTTTCAAATAAAGTTTATTTGAAAGTTGGAGCCAGCAGCAGAATTACTTTAACATTTATTAATAACACCAAATTGGGTTTAAAATTGGAAAATTGATGTGAAAGACAATGTAAGATTCCTGTTTATTGAATTGTGATTGCATACATCGTAAGATTCCTGTTTATTGAATTGTTATTACATACATCGTTCTATAAGAAAAAAGAAATCTTCCACTTCAAAAATACTAGAGTAAAATATTTTATCTCCATCGACAACTAGTGTTTATTTAAATCTTTAAATCAACAGTAATTGCAATAGACGCCGAGATTGTCGATGTTGGCGTATTTAAAAAATTTTAGAGTATACACGCAAGACTTAAGTCACTGGTGGAGGGGGGGGGGGGGGGTCGATGCCAGACTAACTGATCTCCGTTGACACTGCAAATTTCTACCATTTGCAATGCTCAAATTTCATCGTGAACAAGTTCAGAGTCCTTGTCAGAAGCTCATGACAGAAACACAAGATTGCAGCCAACCAGTGGCCAGAGGGGACTGACCCCCTCCATGATAAAATATACTAAGCCTTCCCTGATGAAAGAAAATATTCGATTTTCATCGGTGACATGGAATTTAATACTGACCCCCTCCATGATAAAATATACTAAGCATTCCCTGATGAAAGAAAATATTCGATTTTCATCGGTGACATGGAATTTAATACCGACCCCCTCCATGATAAAATATACTAAGCCTTCCCTGATGAAAGAAAATATTCGATTTTCATCGGTGACATGGAATTTAATACAAGATCTAACCCAAATGTTGCATAAAAAGTTGCTTTGAAATTATTTCTTTATAAACTAGGGGGCTCCCCCACCATCCCAAACTAATAGATCGAATTTCACAAAATTTGGTAGATAAGTCACTTGTGGGTTACCCTGGTGCTAATTGGAGTTTGGTACGATTCCGAAAAAGTAACCTACCCTTTCTTGTAAAATGACCCGAAAAACCCCCAAACTCTAAAATAAAAAACTACGTATGCTCAAATATATTAATTAAATGTTTGTTTTATACACAATTTTTAACAATGAAAAGAATAAGACCAACTGCATTACATCAGGGCTAGCCGTTCTCGAGATATTTTAGTTTTTTCGCATTTACGCTGGGCCACTGTTGAAAAAATGTCCAGTTACCAACTTAGAACGAAAATTGAATTAAAAATGCCAATTCAGTGTCATTTTTTAAAATAATTGTGGACGTAATTTTCTGTAATTAAACTCAATATAATGAATTATTGAAGAAATGGGGAACGTGAATACGAGTCTGCAGAAAAAGTCATGTGCTACCCACATCAGATTTTTTAATGTGCAACAGGAATTTTTCACTGTCATACATATATTCTTACTTTACCTGCAATACATGGCAATATATAGGGAAAATATTGAAATCGTGCCGAAAATCACAATTCGAGTTTTCGACGGATCGACACATTTTGAGATCTCTAGAACGTGAATAAAAAAAATCTGATGTGGGCAGCACATGACTTTCACTGCAGACTTATATCGACGTTCTCTTTATTTTAATTAAATTTAATTCACTTTTAATTCAATTTTCGCTCTCATTTGATAACTGGACTTATTTTCAAAGGTGCCGTAGAGAAAATACAAAAAAACTAAAATATCTCGAGAATGGCTAGTCCTAGTGTAATGGGGTTGGTCTTATTCTTTTCTTCGTTAAAAATTACGTATTAAACAAGCATTTAATGGATATATTTGATTACACATAGTTTTTTATTTTAGATTTTGCCGATTTTTGCGGGTCATTTTGCAAAAAAAGGCAGATTATTTTTTTCTGAATCCTACCAAAATCTAATCAGCACCAGTGTGGCCCCCAAGTAACTTATCTCCCAAATTTTGTGAAATTCGGTCCATTAGTTTTACAGCTAGAGTGGATACAAGCTTTTGTGGACCATCTCGCAAAAAAAGGCGGGTTCTTTTATCCCGAATCGTATCCAAAACTAATCAGCTCTAGACTCGCCCACAAGTGACTTACCTAACAAATTTTATGAAATTCGGTCAATTAGTTTAGTTAGAGTGGATACAAAATCTGCACAGACAGACAGACACAGTGACAGATGTCACGCTAAAAATGGTTTTATCGTATTCTAGACGTCTTGAAACGTGTAGATCCTTCGAAAACTCGAGTTGCGAGTTTCGACATGATTTCAATACTTTCCCTATACATTACCATGTATTGCAGGGAAAGTAATATATTTTAAGCATAATGTGTGTGTTTGTATGCAGATATTGTATGCAGATATTGTATCCACTCTAACTGAAAAATTAATTAAGTGAATTTCATAAAATTTGATAAGTCTCTTGTGGGTGACCCTGGTGCTGATTAGATTTTGGTACGATTCGGGATATACAGATCCTGCCCTTTTTACTTTCCCTGTAATACATGGTAATGTATAGGGAAGGTATTGGAATTATGTCGAAAATCGCAACTCGAGTTTTCGACAGATTTACACGTTTCGAGATCTCTAGAATACAAAAAACTATTTTTAGCATGACGTCTGTGTGTGTGTGTCTATCTGTGTGTTCTTCTGTGTGTATGTCTGTGTGTACGTGCAATGTATGTATACACTAACTCAAAAACTAATGGACCTAATTTCATAGAATTTGGTAAGTAAGTCACTTGGATGTGACCCTGATGCTGATTAGTTTTTGGTACGATTCGTAAAAACAGAATCTGCCTTCTTTTGCGAAATGGTCCTCGAACATGTCATTTATCCGCTCTAGCTAAAACACTAATTGATCAAATTTCACAAAATTTCGTAGATAAGTTACTTGTGGGATACTCTAGTGTTGATTACATTTTGGTACGATTCGGAAGAGAACAATTTTTTTTTTTTTTTACAAAATGGCCCTCAAAAATTTCATGTATCCACCCTAGCTAAAATACTAAATGACTAAATTTCACAAAATTTGGTAGATAAGTTGCTTGTGAGATACTCTGGTGCTGATTAGATTAAGGTATAATTCGGAAAACAACAACTTGCCTTTTTTTACTTAAATTCTTGTTTTATACGCAATTTTTGACGAGGAAAAGAATATAACAAACTCCATTATGCTTTAGGTCTAACGTCTGTGTGTGTGTCTGTCTGTGCAATGTATGTATCTACTCTCACTGTAAAAGTAATTGACCAAATTTCAAAAATTATTCAAGGTAAATTACTTGTGGTGATCCTGGTGCTAATTAGATTTTGGTATGATTCGGGAAAAAAGAACCTACCTCCTTTTGAGAAATGACCACAAAAATCGCATGTATCCACTATAGCTAAAAATACTAATTTATCAAATTTCACAAAATTTGTTAGATAAATCTCTTGTAGGTTACCCTGGAAAGATTTGGGAAAACAGTACCATTTTTTTTTTCTTTTTGCAAAATGCTACGGAAAAATCATTAAAATATAAAATAAAAGTTCACGTATTCTCAAATATATCAATTAAATGTTGGTTTTGCAAGTAATTTTTGACGATAAAAAGAATAAGACCAACCCCATTATTCTAGCATTAGCCGTTTTCCAGATATTTTAGTTTTTTCGCGTGTTTGCTACGCCACCTTTGAAAATATGTCCAGATAACACACACACAAAAAACCAAAATTGGATTAAAAGTGTAAATTCGGTGTTTTGTACAATTAAATTCAATTTAATGAATTATTAAATAAATAAGGAGAAGATGAATTAAAGTTTATAGGGAAATTCATGTGCTGCCCACATCAAATTTTTTTTTAATTTCTCTGCAGTACATCGTAATATATAGGGAAGTATTGAAATCAT
Source organism: Amaurobius ferox (assembly GCA_951213105.1). NCBI lineage: Eukaryota > Metazoa > Arthropoda > Arachnida > Araneae > Amaurobiidae > Amaurobius > Amaurobius ferox. The sequence goes on from OX578141.1 coordinate 17,536,850, forward strand.
GTCGAAAATCCCAACTCGAGTTTTCGACGGATCTACACGTTTTGAGACCTCTAGAACAAGTAAACACTATTTTTAGCGTGACGTCTGTGTGCGTACAGATTTTGTATTCACTCTAACTCAAAATTTAATTGACCGAATTTCATTAAATTTTATAGGTAAATTATTTGTGGGTGACCCTGGTTCTGATTAGATTTTGATACAATTCAGGATAAAAGAACCTTTTTTTTTTTGCCAAAGTTCCAGCAAAAAATGCCTGTAAATGTGTAATTGTAATTATTGAAAGTCCTTATTTTTTTCTTTAAATTCATAAAAAAGGGGGGGGGGGATGTTCGTCCTAACCGAGTTTTAAATCAATAGGGTTTCACTAATCACTGAGTGCGATAGTTGTATTAAATTATTTCTAAAGCGCTTCATTCGTTTATGAGATATCGCGGCCGCAGGCTCACACAGATTACTTCCAATACGTTCGATTCGAGTTCAGGGATACCTGAAACGTACTCTTCCGTCAAAAACTCGTATTTGAATTTTAAACCATGTCACAGTACTTTGGAAATAATTTGGTACGATTCTCACACTCGATGATTAGTGAAACCCTATTGATTTAGTTGTTAGGATCCCCCCCCCCCCCTCAATATCATTCCCTGTGTATTATATATTATGTATATAGGGAAAGTAAAAATATATTGTGATGAACTGAAAAGGAAAATAATGCACACTTGCTACGGCTCCCGTGGGCTAAAAATCTTAAACCCACTTTTTTAGACAGTCTATACATTCTGAAAACTAATTATGTAATGCTTTTAGCAAGAAGTACTGCAATATTGGTAGAAAAAAAAAGAATTGGAAAGACAAATATTTCTTTCAAAAATGAAAAACAGATTTGTATCAACAACAAGAGGGTTTGAACTGAAATCTTGCACAAAACTACTTTGGAAACTTCTACGAATTCTGGGGAAAAACTCTATTGTCCCAGTCCCCCATGAAACCACAGAACCAGAGAGTTGTTGCTTCTAGAAGCAGGGAACTATAGAGGGCTGTACTTTCCTTGATTACGGCTGTCAAGCAAATACATTATCACCCTCCCCACATAAAGATCTATTGCTGACAGACAGAGATTGTACAACCCACAACGTGTGACTTACAGGGTTGCCGTAAACTTATCTTAATTCTGTTCTACATATCTGCACTTGAAATAGTTTTTGGATCATTAAAAATAGATTTTATAATGACAACATTATAATATTTGCTGATATCAATAGAAAAATGTATTACTATTTTTTTTTTGTAGGCCAAATATTCAAATTTTCTTTCAAACTTGCTACAGAAGCTTCCTAATGGCAAATTCCGTTGTGTTGTTAACATTTAAATTCATTTTTGAAACACTTTAAATTTAAATATTAAAAAAAATCGTACGTCGACTGAAACGTATGTGTTTCTCCTTTAATATCGAACAAACTGTTAACATTTACAGGTAAAATTTACGAAGGAATCTTCTAAACAAATTTCCCCATTGGTTAACATGGAGGCAGCTCATAAGTTGTGGTGAGGTATGAGTCCCCTTAACACTTTACAACAAAGTTGAAAGTGTTTATGACTTTGTTCATTCTGTCTGTGTCTGTCCGTTAGCATGATAACTGCCGTAAAATTGACTTAATCAAAATGAAATTTTAGTATGTTGTTCTGACAGTCTGTGGGACCTATGGGAATATAATTCTATAATATCACCCAATTAGTTTTGGATTGAACCCGGGTTGAAAAAATGAAATACATTGAACCCTATGGGACCTAATTTTTCAAACATTTTTTTAAGTGGATTTAAAATTCACAAATTGCTTCGAAAATTTTAGGTAATATTCAAATTATTCCATAAAATATATAAAAAAAATTTCAGCAAAATATATTCAGTAGTTTTTTAAATAAAAATTTAAATAATAATTACACCTCTTATATAAGGCGATCAAGTGACCATCATATGAAAAGATCACGTGACCCACTTCAAAATAAAATATGGCATCCATCTTGTCTCAAAATCATGATTTTTAAAGTTCTTTTTAATTAATATTGAGTGTTGTATTCGTCCTAAAACCGCTTTATTTTTGCTTAAATTCTGTGCATCTACATACTGAAACAACGCAATGACAATATATTTGAGTTTAAATGATCATCCAAATTTGATTATTTCTACAACGAAGCCTATTTTTCACTTATGTAAAATGTAAACAGCAAAATATGTAGGATGAGTTGTATAAGAATTGCTGTATTTTTTTAACGCAAAAGTATTTAGCTCATGGAGTCTGCATAGCTGATATGAATGAAATATTCATTGATTTTACAAAGAGAGGGACAATTTTTTTCGATGAATTTTTAAGCATAGAGTTTTATTACTTGTAGCTCCATGGTCTTAAGTTTTTAAATAAAATAAATTATTTTAGTACTGTAATGAATGAAATGAATGGGAAAATGTTATGAATGAAATGCTGCTTTTATAGAGAGAGCCAGGCGTGTTATTTTTTCTATGACGTCATTTGAATGAATGTCAGTTGTTTTGGATGCAGTTTTCAAATATAATAAATTATTGTAGTATTATGATGATTTTAAAAATATTACCGAGGAATATATCGCATTTTAGAGATGTTTAAACCTGGCAATTTATATTTCAATGCCGTCATTTGAATGTAGTTCATTTTTTTCGATGAAGGTTTAAGTTTTCAAATATAATAAATTAATGTTGTATTGTGATAAGTTTTAAAATATTACTTAGGAATGTATTGCATTTTAGAGATGTTTAAATAAAATTGCATTGAAGTTGGAAAGTATTTCATAATCAATGCTTTAAGCATGATTGATCTTTCTTGTTTTAATATTAGTAATTATTTCTTGATTATATAATTTTTAAGATCAATTCATAGTTATATGGCAATATTAGGCCTTGGCTTCTCTCAATAACTTTAATAAATTTATAAATCATGAAATGCACTCAATTTATCTAAATTCAGTATTTTATTAGTACCATTACTTTAAATAAGTTATTCATTTTATATAGTTATATATCAGTATTCTATTATTTATGCTTATTAATAATCATTAAACATATACACAATTTGAGAGTTTCCTATTGTTCTGATGTGGACCATCTTAATTATGTTCAATTTTATATCCATATATACTCAAAACTTCAACTTACGTGCCTGGCCTTTTAATAATGAGTTAGTGCACAAAAAAAATCTAGTGTTTCGATATTTTGCATATTTTAGACACAAAAAAACATGTGTAACAGAAATAATGTTTATATCAAGTTTATATTCAAACTAGGCATTAAAATTCTATTAAATCATGCTAAACAGCTCAGTCATCTATTAGAAATCTTTAAAAACATTACCAAGAACTTATTTCTAGCAAAAGTTTCTAGAAACTATGAAGTTTAAAAAAAAATTTTTGGAATCTGAAAATCCACAATAATAAAAAATTCAGCTATAAAATAAATTTCATCGATATTGTACACTGACATCCGAAAGTTAAGCATGTAATGCAAATTTTCATTTTTTAAAAGCGTATTTGAATTTGAGTGGCTGAAAATCACTGCGGATGTAGATGGCAGTATGCAAATATCATATGTTATAACTAATCACGATTGACTGTCTGGATATATGCTAATTAGGCAGTCGTTGAAGACGCCAGTATTCTGAAGGGTTTGAGGAAGAGCATTTAAATGCTGGTATGAAATGTTTATAACTTTTGTAGGATTATTTTTGATGATATTCGTGTTTCTGTGGCTGAAAGAAGACGAATGACAGATAGTGAGAACTGGTGTGCTGTCGGATGCATTGAAGCAAGGCAGTCAATCAAAGATGTCGCTATTTTCTTTGGCGTTGATCATTCGGTAATTTCTCAATTATGAAAACCATTCTAAACAAGTCAAACAGTTGTCCGGAGACCTGTGCCTGGTCGTCCAAGGGTTACCATCCCTCTGATGATATATTGCTATAGTATATTGCTATAGTAACCAACCGAAATCGACGAGCGACCTCCACAACTGTTACAGCGGCACTTGGTAAGACAATATCTGCCAGTACTGCGCGCTGAAGACTCCATGTGAAGGTACTGTACGCCCGAGTACCATGTTTTTATGTTCCACTAACCATCCAAGCCAGAAGGGCAAGATTAAAGTGGTGTCGTCAACATGTCAATTGGACTGTCTCAGATTGCTGCAATGTCCTGTTCATGGACGAGTCCAGATTTACCCTGGAATCAGATGATAAGCGTGTAAGGGTCTGGAGAGAACGAGGCACACTTTCAAATCAAGAGTCCTACCTTTTTTAATTGAGGAAAGAACCATGTTTTTGAAGTCTTTAGTTCTGTGAACTAGATACTGGCTAGCTCCAAACTCTTTCATAGTTGTTTTAGTAGCCTAACTTTGAGGCATAAGACTTAAATTTTTAATTTCTTCTGGTGTTCAACTGCTTTTGTTATATTTTCCCTTTAGTTTTGTAATTAAATTAGTGCAATCTTCACACTGTGAGCTAGATGTGAAGAGTTCTGATGACTGTTTGGAAGGTAGTTCAACATCTAAACTTTTTGCCAACTAAGTTTAACAGCTTTTTGAGTCAAGTTAACATATCTTTTTCAGTTTTGTCTTTCCATGCGATTTTTTTTGCGCTGACTTAGGTTTTTTTAATTGGTGAGACAGCTAATACATTACATGCTATGTTGACTGTTTCAATGGCTATTTCACTAGTTCGATATTCATCCGAACTACTGTTTTTGAAATTCTCAGTGGTTGACCTTTACTGGAGCATAACGATTTACCAGGTATAAGATCACGCAAGTTTGTTGCTTTTTGTTGTTCTATAAAGTAATTGTTCTCAGACCTTTACTTACTCAAGCTTTATGAGATGAAAATGGATCACAGCAAGTACGATCTATTTAAGAATCAAAATTTAAAAATTTATCTGATAAAATATGAAGCAGCATTTCCAATGGCAGACATAATTTCCAATAGAAATGCAACTAAACTGTTGTTCAGCTCAATGTTTCACAGCAAACTGATCTAACTCACACACCTACAAAACTAAGCCAATGCCCAGTGATTCCAAAGCCAGATGTGACCTCTGACCTATTCCTCCTTCATTTGCAACCCAGTATGGTACCTTGTCCAGAACGAAGGCTGCTGGGGAAAAATCACAACATATCTGAGAAAGATGTTTTCCAAAACAATTAAGAGAAAAAATAATTGTTTTATTAAATTTTACATTTTTTCAACATAATAGATGTTTTAAATCTATTTTCATAATATATAATTAGGTAGGAAACATGAAAATTAATTTATTACTTTATTTTCTTGGATTTTTTTCCAAAGATAAAAAATATGATGAAATCTAATGGATAATTAATTTAAATGATTGAACATACATTCGAATGTACAAGCAAAATGGCACTTTTTTGTACAAACATTAAATATAAATAACTAATTTCCTATCATTTAAAATTATTAATACAGAAAATGTCACTTTTCTTTTGAATTTTATAAATAGAAAGGAAGAAATATACAAAATTTGATAATTTATATGATTATCTGTATGTATTTGTGGCTTCTTCGAAACAGTTTTTATATTGTTAACTTCTGAACTGTTCTTTCTTCTTGGGGGGAGGGGGGGCGAGGAGTAAAATTGGTAATTTTCATAACAGTTGAAGATAATGCAAAGTTAGAACATTGAAAGAACTTTTTGTTTGAAGTAACATGGTAAAAATAATATTTTGATATGTCTTTTTTTTAACACAGACAAATTCTCTTCCCCCTCCCTCCCATGCCCAATTATAAGCAAGAATATATGAAATCGCCTTTAAATAATTGTTAATGATAATACAGAAAGAAATGCACAAGCAAAACAACATATTTTTAAACAGACATTTAAGTATTAATAAGTAACGTCCTGTTTTGAAAATTCTCCATGTGTTGAAAATGTCCTTTTCAATGTTTCTTTTTAATTTTAAAAATAGAAAGGATAAAATATATAAAAAAGGACCTTTCACCTGACTATCTATATGGAGTTGTTTTATTGAACCAATTTTTAAATTGTGCCTGCATAGGGTTTTGTAGGTGTTAGAAGTGATCTTTTATGAAATTTTAGAAGTTTGGCAGCCCTAAAACCCAAGTAAAAAGTGGAGAAGAGACTAAATTTTTTTTCAGGCTAAGACTATGAGAGTAGGGTAAGATGTGGTGAAAATTTGAAGATTCTTAATTTCTTTTATTTATTTTAAGAGACCTAAAAACTGCATTTTTAGCAAAATTGATGCTAAATTTCAACGCTGAATTTCAGCCCCCCAGATTGCAGTTAGCCAAACATTACAATGACAGAATTTTTCAGAAATTGCTATATGCAGTTAAGTGTTTTGATGGAAAAATCCCAATTTGGCAAAAAGTGGCGCTAGTTATGTTGGTGCTCTAAGCCTTTCATTTACACATTTATGTTTTCTTAACGAAAGTTGTTTTTATATATCTTGCTCACATGCTGGGATGGACATCCAAATTTATATGTTTATATGTGACGAAATCTTAAGGTTTCGTTACATATCATAAGAACTGTTTTTGATTTTATTGTTTTGAAACTTTATCATATTTTATCCTCAGTGGGTGTGGGGCAGGCCTGGATACTAGCTCCGAGATTGGCCCAGGAAAAACGGGGCATGATCGCCCCTTTAAGCCCATCATAAACATTAAGGAAAATATTAAATGCAATGGCCCGACCCATCGGGAAATCTATAGAGATCCCACCGACCATATTTGGGTCTGGTGTGAGTAATCAACAATATGCTGAAGAGTATAATTTGATGGATTCTTCCTAGGGGGACCACAAGCGTTACCTGTATCGGTGGCAACGCTACAAGGCACTAGTAGTGCCCCCCTACACTTTCAACCCCTAATTTCTCCTCAAGGGAGAAAATGCAATGCGTAAACGATATCATCTGGTACATAAAAAAGGGGGTGAGTTCAGGAGTCCAATAGCTCAAGTGTTATAAGTGGTAAACTAGAGTGGGGCATGCATGAAAAGTTTTAAAATATTTATCGTACAATAAATAAAATTGCTGATTTCGTTCTTTCGACCCAGCCAGTCCGACCTACCGGAAGGTGTCAGATATGCGTTTAGCCCAACGGGACAGTGCTATCTAATTTAGACTGGAGCCCATTGGGGGAGATATCCACAGGGACTAACCCTCTTTCCCTTGCTACCAACCGCTTGGAAGACTTTCAAACCCACAAATTTAACGTGCTCATACGCAGGGACAGTTTAGACAAAGCCGGAAATCGAACTCGGATCCTCCGAGTATAATCTCTGTGACTTAACCACTCGGTTATCACTCTCCAAAACTGCTGCTTGTAAGACAATAACTTACAAAACTTCCTTGAGGAAGGCATATATATGTCAGTTAGGTGACTACAGTTGTTTCGATGGTATTATTAGCTCCCTTTTTCAGACCAAAATAACAGTATAAGCGCTTAACAACCACTGCTGCCGTTCGTTGGGCAGTTCGTTCTTGGCAGTTGTTAAGGGCGCATACTGTTCTTTTGCCCTCAAGTTGGGCTTATAGTTATAATGCCCTCAAACATTTGTAGTCATCTAACTGAGATATGCTTGCTTTTTTCAAATAGGTCTTGAAAGTTGTTATAACTTTATAGGATTGTGCCCCCCCCTGAGATTTTGAAAACTCGGCGCCTATGTGCTGAGGTGCATATATATCGAATATATTCATTTATGTCCCCGAAATGACTACATACTTCTTCTCATTGTTTTAATTATGTTATTAAAAGAACAGATCATTATTTAATTAATTAAATGCTTGAGAAATAGCTTGAAATATCAGAGGAGATTCAAAACATTCACAGAAATGAGTCATTCCATATCAACACAAAAAAGTGACCTTTTCAGCCTAACCGACATAGATTTTTTTAAAAACTTGGCTATTTTATTGTCTACTTATATATAGGACACAATGCAAAATGTTAGCCACCAATTCTCATTATTTTTTTTATTTACAAAATTTGAAGTTTGGAAAATCTGGTAATATTTCATGATTCTTATTTAAACGTCTGTATATTTTGACCTAATCAATGGATTGTGCTGAAATAAAGCTTATTTTATAGCTTAAGGTATGACCTTAAGGTAGCTTGTGATATGTCACATGACCCTGGAAATGATATTTTTCATTTCAAGGTCATTTAATTTGATCTTGAACTGCGAAAAAATTGTATCTTTAATTTTTTTTCAATAAAATATATTTTGGTGATACACAATGTCTATTATACAATAATTTCAAGTTGAGAAAACCATAGGCTCATAGTGAAAAAAAATTCTAAATAAATATATGTTATATGAGCAGCTATGCGAAAAATACTGGAAACCCCATAAAAGCATAATTGATTAAATAATTCTTAAATAAACATCATTATACTTTAATTAAAAGTTCACATTTACTATGTGTATACAATTTTATAATTTTTTTCTCAATTTTAAGATTTGAAAGAGAATGTAAATAATTCAGCTATTCAATAAATGCTGAAAACACACACTAAATCATAAAACTGATTAAATAATTCTTAAGAAATAAACATTATCATTTTTAACTAAAAGTTATAAACATTTTCTAATGTTCATGTTATTTTAAACATTTTCTAATGTTCATGTTATTTTAAACATTTTATTTTGCTGAATTTTAAAATTTAAAAAAGAATGCAGATAGTTCTTGTTTTAAGTACACTTACTAACATTGCTATTTTGTGTGTATATATGGTCTCTGTCCAGTGATGTTTAAATGGACTGTAAATTTCACTTTAAAAATATAATTTATTTACTAGATTCAACCAAAACAGAAACTTAACTATTTCTTGGTATGGTAGGCACACACAAAACCCAACAGAGAGTTCAACACCAATGTTGATTGGTGGGTACAGTCCTTTATATAAAATAATGTATTTCAGTGATATTGGACCCTAGTTAAGTAGATTATAGAATAACAAGAAAGATCAATCATGCATAAAGCATTGATTATGAAACACTTTCCAACTGCAATGTAATTTTATTTAAACATCTCTAAAATGTGATACATTCAACGGTAATATTTTTAAAATTATCACAATACTACATTAATTTATTATATTTGAAAACTTAAAACTTCATCGAAAAAAACGAACTTTAATGACATCATTAAAATATAAGTCGCCTGGTTTAAACATCTCTTTAAAATGCGATACATTCAGAGGTAATATTTTTAAAATTATCACAATACTACAATAATTTACTACATTTGAAAACTTGGCTCTGGTGTTTTCTCCAAATTTTTCCAACTTAAAGAGCCTTTAAGTTTAAATTCAGATAATTTCGACGGAGAAATGTTTGCAATTTTTCTGGCTCTCTAGGGGATTTGGGAGAGGCCTGAAGAGAGATTTGTTCTCTTCATTGATTGCCAGGTTGCAATTCACACTGTATCAAGCCATGCTCCACTGCCCACAGCCATTGAATTTAACTGTAAAAACATCATTAATACTCTATTGTCAAATCGAAAGAATATTGTTCTACAATGGATCCCCAGCCACTGTGGCATGTGGGGAAATGAAAAAGCAGGCAACCTGGCAAAAGAGGCATCTCTTATGGACCCACCTGTGTCGCCTGCTAATTTGAGAAATGTTAAAATTCAAATCAGGCAGAAAATTCGAAGTTTCCGAGCAACTGCAAGAAGAGAGTGGGTTGCAGGAAAATCTTGGGAAAGCCTACTGACATCTTGTCTTCCAAGAAACCTTCTTAGGGTTCTGGGGGTTTCATCTTTCCGATTACTGACTGGACATGACTATCTGAGGGCGCACTTGCACCGTTTTGGACTTGCTGACTCTCCTGACTGTATTCTGTGTGAGAAAAGTGTTGACATGAATAACGGGCATCTCTGGAGTTCTTCTGCTCTCCAGGATGTCCGTATTTCTTCTTACTTTAAGACGCTCTCCACCCCTGGAGATACTTCGTATTTATATTGGACTGCAAGACTCCTTATGCTCGAGAGAGCAAATGATGAGGGACGTAATTAAAAAAAACAAAAAAACATTTGAAAACTTAACTTCATTGAAATATAAATCGACTGGCTCTCTATGTAAAAGCTGTAAACATTTCATTCATACACTTTTATTCCATTCCTTTCATTCATCACAATACTACAATAATTTATTTTATTTAAGAACTTAAAACCATGGAGGTAAAAGTAATTTTACTCTATGCTTAAAACTTCACCGAAAAAGTCTGCTATAAAATCATCTGTTCTCTATGTAAAATCAATGAATGTTTCATTCATGTCAACTATATTGCAAACACCAGAGCTAAATAATTTCATGTTAAAAAAATTCAACAATTCTTATACAACTCATCCTACATCTATGTGTTTACATTCTCCATAAGTGAAAATTAGGCTTCGTTTTAGAAATAATCAAAGTTTGATGATCATTTAAGCTCAATATATTGTAATTGTGTCGTTTCAAAATGTAGATGCATAGAAATTAAGCAAAACTAAAGTGGTTTTAGAAAACATACAACACTAAATATAAATTAAAAAGAACTTTAAAAATCACGATTTTGACACGAGATGGATGCTATATTTTATTTTGAAGTGGGTCACGTGATCTCTTCATATAATATGGGTGTAATTATTATTTTAATTTTTATTTAAAAAACTACTGAATATATTTTGCTGAAATTTTTTTCATATTTTTTATGGGATAATTTGAATATATCCTAAAACTTTTGGAGCAATTTGTGAATTTTAAATTCGCTTAAAAAACATTTGAAAAATTAGGTCCCATAGGGTTCAATGTATTTCATTTTTTTAACCCGGGTTCAGTCCAAAACTAATTGGGTGATATTATTCATTTATATTTCCATAGGTCCCACAGACCGTCTGAACAACATACTAAAATTTCATTTTGATAAAGTCATTTTTACAGCAGTTATCGTGCGAATGGACAGACAGACAGAATGAACAAAGTCATAAACACTTTTCAAATACGTTGTAAAGTGTTAAAAATTGGAATAAAATCTATAATTTTATTTTTACAATTTCCATAGCCACCAATTTCACAAACATGGCCCCCAGCTGTGCTCTCATGTTCTGGAGTCATAAATTGTTTAGTTAAATAAAGGTCTTGTGTTTCCGTTGAATGAGTGGGTGGGCACTTATTAAAGACATATATTTGAGGTGGGTCAAATGTACCAGTAATCTTAGAATGATATGGCGACACCAATGACATCACTAGATTTTTGATTTTAGCACATCCAGAATAAATTTCAGGGCACTCCTTCACATAATGTACATTCTTTGGTCCTAGTAAGCCAAAAGTATATTCAATACACTTTCTTAAGGAAAAAGGGTTCTACATTTAATTTATATGTTCATCCCCTATTTTATCGATTTTATAAAATAACTAAATTTCTAACATAACAAATTGAATTCATATTCACTATTTTATTTAATTTGTGTTTGTCAATGATGAATTTAAAGATATTTTTGATAGTGTACAAGAAACTCTCCCTAAATTTATTAATAATAAACTACTACTAGCTTCAGAACAGTTTGCACTAGCATCCTGGGATTCCCAATTTTTACAACCTTTTGCTATACAGTTCATAATTTTTTTTTCAATCCACGCAAATTACATCCCATTTGAGATTATTATTTCAAACATTTATATAGCTGTTTAAAAAATATTAAATAAAAAATTCAAAGAGAAAAATCATAATTTTGTATGTGCTGAAACTTGTCTTGAAGAAAAAATTTTAAAGTAATTATTATATTAGCGCCTCTTTCTTATCCCATGCCATAAAGCAATCACTCTACCCCGTTTATGATAGTAAGTCACTTGCTGGCACCTCAGAAAGATGAAAAGCATTTAGTTAATGACATAGGCAAAAAAAAGAATCTTAGGGTGGATGTAAGAAAAAAAAAACTTTTACACATACTAATGCAAATTTTAGGGTATCTTCGCCCACATTCATTACTCACAGCATGTTATTGTAGCTCATATAAAAGGTAAAAAAAAAAGTGGAAAAGATTTACAAACAAATTCAAAGTTGTGGGATTTTTTTCCTTTTTACACTGTTTTATTTGTGTTGGTTTCTCTGTTTGGGTCAGATCTTGAAATCGGTTTTTGACCGACTTTTACAAAGCTGATTTCCTTGAAATTTTACACAGAATTATCCAGCCATCCAAATGGATGCTCTATGACTTCGGATGAGTCAGACGGTCTGGGTCTTCAACACATAATTATTTACTGGCTGCTCACTTTGCTGCTCATACCCTCGGGTGAGTCGGGCGGCCTGGGTCTTCTACACATAATTATTTGCGATGACAATACAACATTTCATCAAATTTGAGTTGATCCCCTTTTAATTATTTCACAACAATGGGATTATATATATATAGAAGTGAAGCCGCATAATGAACTTCTTTTGACTATCTTCTTACAAAAATGAGATTATGTAAAGCAAAAGCTATTTTCGCGAGCCATTTCTTGAGGAACCACCAAATTTTAATCAATTAAAATATTCCACTGAACTAAGCTGTGTACCAAATTTCAGATCTTTAGAACATAGGGAAGCATGCTAAAAATGTCATCAAAAAAATTGAAATAGACATCCAGACTGACAATCATTGGTCATGATGGATTCAATAAAAAATTTAAAAAAGGTTTGATTGGACATCTGATGAAAAATGGATTACAAAATTGCAAAAGATTGAAAAGTATAAAATAAAATATTATAAAAAATCTTAAGTTACCCGTTTTAGTAAAATGCACTAAAAATTAAAAAATAATTTCAGCTATCACAGCATTCTTGGCCCTATGCGACTAAAAATAAAAGCATGAGTCGCCCATAAAAGAATTGTATTCTGACATTAACAGAATTTTAAGGAACAATAGAAGTGATTACATAGGAATGACATATTTAAGAATGATGGATTGTTAAATCAAAATTGTCAAAGAAAAATTTAAATGAATTGAATGTAACCATTCTTATATATGCCATTCCTATATTATCACTTCTATTATTTCTTAAAATTCTGGTAATGCCCAAATACAATTCTGTTACGAGAGTGTAACGGTTTTATTTTCAGTCCCATATGATAAAAAATGTTGTGATAGTTAAAAATTATTTTTTACTTTTTCGTGCATTTTACTAAAACAGTATAATTTAAAAAGGTTTTTCATATTTTATTCTATATTAAAAAATAAAATGAAGAATATTATGAAACATGGGAATTGAATATATATTTTTTTTTTTGCTAACAATAAAAATATCGTGAAATGAAATATTTTAATATTTCATTTCAAAATAAGTTTAAAATGATTTTAATTGTTGAAATTACACTCGTTTTATGAAATTAATGGGTGAAATGTCTGTGGAACGGAACTGCACCCGAGTTATTCAGTCATATTCTGATACATACATCAACATTTTCTGAGAATTTTATCTCTCTATGTTAAGTGGAGTTATTCTACTAACAGACAAAGCAATATCAATATCGGGATTTTATGGAAAAAAATTCCTAAAAGTATAAAAAAAATCTCATACAAATACAATCATTTAATATTTACTATGCCTGTATTTCATTTTAATGTTAAAACTTAACAGTGAGTATATTAAAAAAATGAAAAATTAGATTATTAAAAACGACCAAAATAGTTTTGAAGGCTGTCATTCCTGAAAATAAATGTTTCAGTAACTTTAATAACATATAGTTTAGCATTGGTTTCTTTGTGAACATTGAGTATAAGCAAAAAGTTGAGTCTGATTTTCATAATATTTGCCTTTAAATAAGCTTTCAACCTTATAACAGGGTGTCTACAGAGTTTCTAAAAGTGAATTTCATGACTTTTTCTTGACTTTTTGGGGACTTACCAAAATAAATTCATGACCTGACTTAATTATGTCGGTATGTAATTATACTTAAAAATATCTTTTGGAAAACACTATTATTTTTTATTATTTTATTTGTGCTTACATACATTGCTCAAATTTTTCATATCTTTTGGGAATTACCTGAACTTTTATGGTGTTTTACACAAAGTATTAATTGTTTTATTCATTAAACACATTTCTTTATTTTCTTTTCAGTTAGTCCAATTTTTTTTTCCAATTGTTCAATTTCTTCATTTGCCATTTGCATTATTTGCAATTTTCTTTTCTTCAATGTCTTTAAGTTTAGCTTCAGCCATCTTTTGCTCAAGTTCCTCAGAATTCAGCTTTAATTTCTTTTGCTTCATAGCCTCATTCCTTTTTCCAGAAGCACTGCGAGCTGCTGCAATCATTCCTGTGGTTATAGGAATACTTTCCACACCGCCATAGTGAAGAACAGCAGAATGAATTGAACGTTGAGCTACCAATGAATTTTCTTCTAAATTTTCAACAATGCACTTTTTGTTGATTGAAAAACTTCGCTCAACGGCAGCATTGCCATGGAACATGGTCAATACCTTTTTAGCAAATATTACTAATGGGTTATCCTCATCCACAGTTCTCAAAAGATCCATCAGAAACTCATCTAGTCTGTCAGTTTTCATATTGTAAATCCTCAATTTTGTTTTTACTGTAGGATCTTCACAAAGCTTTAAGTATGTGCATTTAACACAATCAGCCTGAATTGGAGTTAAATGTTTTTTCTCTACAAATTCCTTTAATGCTATAGACACTCGATTTGACCTAATTGATTCGGATGATAACATTACCTGTGGTGAAAAACATGATAGCCCTTTGACCAGTCTTTTACACAAAGGAGACTTAATTTTCAGTTTGTTTAAAAGATTTATTAAAAAATCTCTACATTCTGTTTGAAAGACTATTTTGTTATTTTCTGTCACCTTTAAAATAGCAGTTGAAGCGCCAAATCCAACATCAATTTTTTTAATGGGTACATGGTAATCCTTGTTGTTGATGTCAACAAGCACAATGTCACGCAGATTTTTTACTGACACTATGTGTTTTTCAAGAAAACGTGAAGCTAGACTTTTAAACAACAATGCTAATTCATCATATAGATGTGGTAATAAGGGCTTATCTGATTGAAAGTAAATCAAGAATGTCTCCAATTCTGAGGTAATTGACTGTAAGAAGTACAGCCTGGCAAGAAGAAGTTCATCTCTAAGGAATTTAGACACAGTCTCAAAGTTTTTTGTAGCTGGAGGGTGAGCTTTCACGCCTTCTACATACAACTTTAGGAATGGTAATATTTTAATTGCCTTTTCAATTACATTTGAATTCTCAATCCATCTGATTGCACATAATTTTAATGGAAATAGTGATGAGCCAGAAAAATGCTGATAATCTGCTCTTCTAGAAGGAAAGTCCTTAAATAAATAATAAGTTGCACGTAAGAAATCATTTATATCCCATTTTGATTTCATGAGTGCCGTCTTGTAGCATCCATGAAGCACATGAAGAGAACAAGTTCCAACATCTAAGAGTGTGTTACCCTGTTCCATTTTCAGATGCTCATCAAAATCCTTCAAAAATTTTAAGTTCACATTTGGGCCATCAGTTTCTATTTGCAGGATTTTCTCCAATGGCAAACCAAAATCTTTAAGGCAGGTGGTAAAGGAATAAAGTAAATCAGCAGCCTTAGAATGGCCTAAAAACATAGAAGATAAGTAACGTGTATTAACCACATTCTGTGAATCATTCCAGAAACGAACAAGAATATCCATTTGACCTTTCTGGGCCACTTTATTAAGACTTTCATCTATACTAAAGCAAAAGAAATCACATTTTCGAATGTCATTTACTAGTTGATCTTGGAAATAAGGTCCCAAACCATATGCAATAACATACGCTAGTTTATCTTTGTGCATTTTAAATTTTTCAGCAATGATACTGTCTGGGAACATGATCTTAAAAAGGTTGGATGTACCTCCACCACTTCGACTAGAAATGTGATTAAGCGTAGTGTTGAGGGCCCATAAAATTTCTGCTTTAGTGACTTGATCATTTAGTAGAAATTTTTTCATCCCATCAGCAGGCTGTACATTTTTATTTTCTGTATTTTTTACAGTTTGATCAGTAGCTAGCTCTTTTCCTTCATTTGCAGAACATTTTCTGTCCTCTTGCTTTTCCGAAGTTTTAAAAGGAATAGTCATTTGAATTTTATTTAGTAATGCATTTGATAGAGTTGAATGTTTTTTCCCTTTAGCATGAGTTTTAATGCAGCTAATACCACTATGACTTATGTCAAATTTAGAGTTGCATATTTTGCAATATGCTTTATATATATCATTGGTTACTGGAGATAACCATTTAGATACGTTATCTTCAGAGCACAGCCATAAATCATTAAATTTGCATTTCCCAGGCATTATGAGATTACGCCTGAAAATAAATAAAAAATAAACTACACAAATACAGAATAAAATATCAAACACTTTCAAGACTAGCTTTTGTACATTTAATTTAAATTGTAACTATATAGAATTTATGCCTCAAACGAATTCAATTATAGAAATCAATATATATATACTAAAAAACTAAATTTATAAATATTAAAAAATTAGAAGCTATTTTGTTTACTGGTATATTGTAATTTTTATTAAAGTGAGCTACTAATGAAATGATGATTATTCAAATGTAGAATAGAAAATCATAGAAATTCACAAAAATGTACGTTGAGGATCGAGAACAGTTGTTTATGTCAAGTGTCTCTCCCAAATTTTAATAAAACACTATTATAAATGAAAAAAAAAAAATTACACAAAGAAAGAATATGGCAAAAATTGCGGCAGGACTGCCCATAGAGGGGCCTGGACCTACAATATGTTTATTTGGAGGATAGACATAAAAAATTTACAATGAAAGAAAAATCAAATACATCAATTATGGTATGTGTGTGTGGGGGGGGGGGGGGCGCAATTTGGGGCGATGCCCCCCGGAGACATTTTATGTTAACCTAGCTTCTATTTATCTGACACAGCAATTAATTGCATTAAATGTCAGGTTTACTGGTAGAATATGAAATTTCAGGACAATAAATTATAAAGCAAAAAATTTATAAAGGTTTTATCCGGTGAAAATTACTTTATAATGAAGACAAATATTTATGTTTGGCAAAACACAGGTTTTCACTAAAGAGAGTAACAAATATTGATCTTTAATAAAAAAAAAATATATATAGCACTGAATTATGTTTCTGCCAAAATGGTTTCCCTTTTATTTGCCTAAATCATTGCTTTAATACCACTTTTTGAAAAATATCCCTTCACAGAGTTTATACTCATTTTTTAAATAGAAAAATTTATATTATGCAAATATAATTAAAAAATTAACCTTAATAATTAGCCATAATATGAAAATAAGCTAGTTTAGTCGATCTAATATGCAACATTTAAATGATGGAGATGGATGAAAAAAGATACTAACGTACTCTCGGCAATTCACGTGAAGTAACTGAATTGCGCAATCGCACTGTTTATGTGAAAATAATTAAAAAATTAACCGTAATAATTAATCAGAATATAAAAATAAGCTAGTTTAGTCAATCAAAAATGCAATATTTAGAAGATTGAGATGGATGGATGGAAAAAGATACTATTGTACTCTCTCGGCGATGATTCATGAGAACAAACTGAATTGCGCAATCGCAGTGTTTATGCGAAATTAATGAACAAAATAACTGCTGAATTAGACATTTTATTTATGCTGAATTAGACAACCTTCGAAGAAGCATATTTATTACTTTCATAAAATAAGCGATCGGTATCTTAATTTACGTTACACGCGGCCGTAAATCTCCGTTAATTTGATTGGCATTACCCTGCATTTTATTATGGATTTGCTACGATCCCGGAAATGGTAGATATTTGTGCTAAAAAAGCGGTGTTTCCGAGGAATTATACTATGTCTGGTTAATTGATAAATTTCAAACATAAAAAGCCGGAGAATTTCCCGGGAGATTGATTTCCTATTAATGTTAAAAAATTCAAATAAATGCGGAAAATATAGCAATATATGCATAAAAGCGTAAAGAGCAGTTAAAATGCGTAAATTTTACGCATAATGCGTAAAATGACAGGTATGATCACGGGTAGAACTTCTACAAATAAAAAAAATCTGAATAACTATTTCGGAAGTTCGTGCGCGACCTATCCATCTTATGTATAAATTTGAATAATGTTTTAGAAAAGATTTCAACTTTTTAATATAATTTGGCGTAACAGAAAACGGATTTTCGCCGATTATTTCAAGAAATCATCTAGAGAAAAAAAGCAAATGAAAAGGGGCAACATTTTATGTCCATGTTTGCAATTTGTTACTCTAAATAAATGAATAAATATAAAGAAAAATTCCGTGTATTCCACCCATTTATTAATACGCAAGATTGTTAACATTAGGAAAAAAGAAAATGATAACAGATAATCAGCGAAGGTATCTCCCCATCTGCCAGGAAAAAACAACATTGCAAAACGAAAAAGATCCATTCACAATTCAAGGTCAATGAAGAAATGGCCTTACCACTCGAAAGGGAAATAAATCACCCGGCCTGCTTAATCAATGCATTTCACTCAAATTGTTTACAGGGAATTCTCGATTAAAATAAAAACAAGACAGAACGTAAAAGCACTTGGATTGGGAGTGTAAAAAGGAAGTTTCAGAGGATTATCAAACTAACAACTTTGTTAGAAATTATTCCGCAAATATTTCCGATTTTTACCAGTAAAGAATAAACTTTGAAAACAAAATATTTTGGGTACTTACGTATACACACAGGAGAATGACATATAATACGTAAGTACCAACAATTTATATTTTTTATATTTAAAAATTTAGTTTTTGTATTAAATGTCATTCTCCTGTGTATCCCAATAGTCAAATAATATCCCGGAGGTTGGCATGGTTGCGATAATACGTAAGTACCATATTCGGTTTTTTGTGCTCAAAATATAGAAAATGCGATAAAAATCGGGATCTAACTTCGTTAGAGCTTTCGAGAACATCTCGAAAATTCGCAATTTATCAAGTGCAGATCCCGATTTTTACCGCATTCTCTATATTTTGAATCCTTGGATTATGTTGCAGAAAATTACAGTCAGTCACATTAAAAATATTAAAACAAAACATGTACTTACGGTGTATATAATGGTAGATATTGCAGTTTCCAATTTTCTTGCTAGAAGAACACATGCAAAGCTAGAACAAAATTAGAATTCATGGTAGTGAGCCGTTGCATACGTGATAACCGTTGCCCACGTGCCGTTGTCTACGTGCAACCAATGAAAAAGTTGAGTTTGAGGAAATGGGAATGACGTTTAATCATAGTACCTCCCACGATGACTCATAGCTTTCCCTCGATAAATCACGGCTGACGGCCACTTTACATACGGAGGAAAATTCACGGAATTTTTGCGGCGCGACAGGAATTTTCGTGACTTGATTTCATAATTCATGACCTTTTCGGGACTTTCGTGACCCATTTTCCGTTTTCGCTACTTTTTCATGACTTTCGTGACCTGTAGACACCCTGTATAAGAGCAGAAAAGGACCACCTTGCTGTTGCAACAGTCACAGGTATAATTAGATATATTTGAAAGAGTTTCTATATCTTGCTAAACATGTTTGACGATAGTTCCTGTTCCCTTTTCAAAATGTTGCATATTGTAGAAATGTTAATTTTCTTGGAGTTCAAATCATGCTCATACTTATCCCCCAAAGATTTTATGAAATCCGATAACATACTAATTTGCATTGCTAGTCTATCTTTCTTTATGTTTGTAGAAGTTTCAAAGATATCATCAAACTCTTCTGGTTCTATGTTTTATATCCATTTTGTAGTAATTTTAATACGCTTGTTTGAAAACCGGTCATGTAAAGAAGATATTAGGACGTAGATCAGTGTTTCTTCCAAGCATACATCCGGGGAGGGGGCAAAGCCCCCCCCCCCCCCACCCAGAAATGATTATTTACCCCTCCAGAGGCATTTTACGTTAACCTAGTACCTATTTCATTTAGATATATTTATATAGAGGAAATAGAAAACTTGCCCCCCCCCCCCCCCAAAAAAAAAAAAAAATTCCATACACCCGTGGCCAAAAAGCCCTGAAAGAAACACTGCCAGCGATTCGAAATATTCTTTTTTGAAGTAATCCTGGGGTATTTTTTAAAAGAAGGTGACAATCCTTTATAGTATCTTTTGGGCATTTTCTAGATACATGGCAATATTGGTGGGTTTGTCAAATTCTTAGATGAATTCAGAATAGAATTCCAAAGTTTGTCGAAACTATCATCGGTTCTTAAGTGCACAAAATATGAGTATTGATAGCAGTGGTTCTTTCCTAAGAATTAATAGATTTTGATTGTAACTGTTTGGTGATCTCTTCTACTGGTGAACATAGTTTCACACAAACATTTAACCCAAAGTAGATAGTTCAACCAATTGCTTTAGTCCTGTGGCTTGCTGGTTGGAATTTTCATGGAAAGTTCATCTAATTCTATGAGAAGAACTTCGTAATTAAAAAGGATGCTTTGAATAGAATCTTTTTAGACAGTTCATCTAGTGGGACACAAGGGTTTTAAAGTGGTAAATGTAGTCACCAGACTCGTGAGAATTAGATAAATTACTTCGAAGGTTTTTAAAATGTGCAATACGTTTTGGAGAGAGACAAAGCAAAATGGCTATTTCTTGGGTTATATCCAAAACTTCTTTGATTACCTTAGACATTTTTGCAATATCATGTAAAGTTAATTGAAGTTAGAGGGCTGCACAATGTACATAAATAGTGTTAGGCTCTCGCGCTAAAATGTGGGCTGCTACTCTTGAACATGTACCACTCATAGCAGATTCATCATCGTAACCTTGCTTATAGCATTGGTCTAATGACATATTAAGTCTCAAAAGAACATGAAGTATTACATTTTCGCATTATTGCATTTTCGAAGTGGTATCCACAGAAACCGTACCATCCTTCCCCTAGCCTATCACCTTTCGAAAGGGCTTTTGGACTTGAAAATTTAACATGCCCATACTTTACGTAGACAGTTTTGGACAGTGGGATTGGGATCCAACCCAGGTCTATCGTGCGTGAATCTAACGCCTTAACCACTGGAATATATCAGTCCCCTATATCCTTTAAGCTGTATTATAAAAGAATTCTGGTAGAAAAGTGTAAAAAAAATAAGTTTTATATCTGTGACATCTGTGCATCGACATCTGCGATATACACTAGTATGTACTAATCGCTTGTGCCGACCACCTGGTAGAGTGACTGTAAAAGCTACATGCAAATGTTTCAAAGTTGATAACATAGTCGTTTGTGTCCAATTCAGACAAAATAAACCACATTCTATTAATCTTCCAAAATAAAATAAAAGATTTTCAAAAATCAAAGAGTATCAGTGTTTTTTCCTATGTACCTTGTACCATCATCGCACACAATACATATCAACTGTCTCCCATTTAAATATGTGACACATCAATCTATAATGAGTAACAGAGTTACTCACTAATTTAAAATGTTCTAGAATACCACAGCTTGTGAAATATTACTTTCCAAAAAAATTTAATGATTTTCTTTTTCATCTGATGCTTGACTTAAATTTAAATAGTGAAATATTGATATCTCCAGAATTCATGCAGTGTATAATCAAAGAAACATTATTTCAAACTATAAGGATATTCTTTTGGTTTGCAGGGGCGTCCCGAGGGATAAGTGACTGATTGGGTCTCATTTGACATTTCACTGCATTTATTATTCAGATGGGGTGGGTCACTCCAGAAAACTCGCTTGGTGCCTCAAAAAACCCCAAAGACGCCCTGGATGTACTGAATCTTGAAATATATGCCTATTATACTTTTATATCAAGTAAATAAATAAATTTAGAAAATTTAGTTAAACACAGAAGATTACGATTCTTATTTTCCTATCAGTATAAAAAATATAACAAATACCAATTAATCCGCCTAAAAATTAGTAAATCGTTTCTCATATTTTGCAGTACCTGACCAAGGTATAAATAAAATCGGATTAAATAATCACAAATAGATATACTTTTCTACACTTACTATTTCTATAACTACCTCTAAATCCTTTACCTATTTCATTTTGAAAACTATATGAAATTTAAGCATACATCCACCTATTTTTGATTTTGTTCTGATGTTTTAAGTTTGGAATTTTCGTTTGTATGAGTATTATGTACTTGGTATAGCCTGGCGCCTGGTTTGGCGATGCAAGTAATATTATTGTTGCTTACATGTTTAGTCTACACCAAGATTAATTTTGCTTCTTGTCAGATGCATTACCACATGAATAATGTGGGTTTAACGAGTGATACTGGAAACTGCAAGAAAAGAACTATTCATATTTCTTAATCGTCCTTACAGTTTCCTCTGGAAAAAAGTGTGTGGCAATGTTTAATCTCAATTTTTCTTACGCCCTTTTATTATTTTTTGTAGGGAAGTGCAACTATAAATTTCAGCAGTATATATATATTTAATTTTTAGGGGTGGACACTGCCTCTAGTTCAGTATCTTAGAGGGAGCAACTGCCCCCCCCCCCTTGCTCTATGGCTCCGCCGCCACTGGTTAATGATATCTAGACAGAACAGATCATTCTAATAGAATTCAAATATTCCAATTCTTTGGCAGAATTTTTTTGCACCTACTTTCAGTTTCAAAAACTTTTGTTTTCGTTGTTACAATATTTCAGACTCTGCCTTTTGCCCCTAGATATATTTTTAGATGATTAAACAAACAAAACTTTGTTCCTTAAAGAGTTTTGTATTCTTTGTAATTTTCACTTTGCATAAGATTGCTGGTACATTTCCCCCCCCCCCCCCCCCCAAACGTCTGTTTTCATGAGGTGCCCATCCAATGGAAATACAAGGTCTTTACTAGACTAAACAATTTATGACCTCAAAACATGAGAACACAGCTGGAAGTTTGTGGGATTTATACACACTATTAGGGAACAGTGCAAATTAAAAAAAAAAATCACGATTTTATTTTTTATTGTATACTAAGCTAGAGTATAATATATCACTGAAATACATTGTTTTTTATAAGGATATACTTATATATATATACACACACAAAATAGCAATAGTTATGAGTGTGCTGAAAAATAATTATGATTAATAATATTTACATTATCTTTCACATTTTAAAATTGAGAAAAAATATTATAAAGTTATATATGCATTAGTTAATGTTTATAACTTTTAGTTAAGTATAATGATGTTAAGAATCATTTAATTAATTATGCTTTTATGTGGTTTCCAGCATTTTTCGAATAGCTGCTCATATAACATATATTTATTTAGAATTCATTTTCACTATGAGCCCATGGTTTTCACAACTTGAAAATTTTGCATAATAGATATAAACAGTGTATCAACAAAATATATTTTTTTGAAAAAAAAAATTAAAGATTTCCTTTTTTTGCAGTTTAAGGTCAAGGGTCAAATCAAGTGCCCTTGAAATGAAAAATATCATTTGCCGGGTCATGTGACATATCACAAGAAAGGTCATATCATAAGCTATAAAATAAGCTTTATTTCGGCACATTTATAAATAAAATATTTATTTCGGCAATTTTATAAATAAAAAAATAATGAAAATTGGGGACTAAAATTTTGCATAGAGTCTTATACATGAGTGAACAACAAAATAGCAAAGTTTTAAAAAAATCGGTGTCAGTCAGGTTGAAGGGTGTATTGATTTGACATGGAATGACCCAAATATTTACATTTTAAGAGCAATATTAATTATTGTTGTCTTCTCATTTTTTTTATTTATTAAATTTAAAAACTTATTTCTGGTGTTTCTTAATTTTTTCTAATTTAAAGTATATCTTTAAGTCACTGTCAGTTTCCTCTACTCAGTTATCCATTTCTTAAAGGTTTAAAAAATTTAGATTTTTTTTCTAAAGATATTAAGTATTTATGATCACTACTAGCCGAATACCCGTTGAAAATCAATGGTCTCGTAATAAACAACCCCTGAATAATGTAAATTTTTGAATAATTCGTGTTTCACATTTATTCAGCAAATCGAATATTTTGGTGTGCAGAACCCCCTAAAGAAGAAAATGTTGGAAAACTTAAATTGTGCATTTTTTCCTTTCGAACTAACTACTTGTACACTAATTTAAAGTCTCTATCTCATCCCGAAGAATGCTATTTAATCATTTCCGTTTTCGAACGTTTTTCTGTGGAGCACACCCATAAATGAATATTTTTTAAAAACTTTATTCGTCTTGGGTGTTTTCATTAAATTATTAGCCCATGTACCAAATTTCAAGCCTCTATCAAAATTTAAAAGAGGCGTTACTCATTTATTCGGCAAATCGAACATTTTGGTGTGTGGCACCCCCTATAGTAGAATATATTGGAAATCTGAAATTGCACAAACTTTCTTCCTTTTGAACGATTTACCAGTACACCAAATTTAAAGTCTCTATCTCATCGCAAAGCATGCTTTTCTATCATTTCACTTTTCGAACGTTTTGGTGTGGGGCAATCCCTCTGTAGAACATTTTCGAAAAATTCGATTTTTCTAAGGGGTTTTATCGAATGATCGACCCGTGTACCAAATTACAAGTCTATCTATTTGGGAAGTGCCTAAAAAAAGCGTGACAGACAGACAGACACTTGGCAATTAGTATATACTAGCCGAATCAGGCTTCGGGAAATCAGCAAAATCTAGCCCGTCCGTGAGGACAGCTATTGACATTTTTTACACGTCCTCCTAAGAATTTTATTTTCACTTTATATTCATTAATATATGTGCATAAATACATCGCACAATAATAATAAATTAGAACCAACTGCCTCACGATGAAGTGCAATAACTGCATATTCATACACCACCCCCACAGCGCTTAACCTCTGCAATCAAACTCGTCAACACGGAGTCTCCGATAAAGTACCGGACCGGCAGAATTCCGATCTATGGGTGGGGGCAGAGGGGTAAGAAATGTAAGGAATCGCTCCTTTTTCCAATGTCTGGTAACTTGAAGGAGTGGTAAATATATAATCATATAAATCCTCTTGTCTCTAAGTTAAACCTCATTGGCACTCCTAATTTCTAGGGAATGTAGTCAATCAAGATTAAAATCTTCTTGGAATGAATAATGTTTCATACCTTAACTTCAGTTGTCAGACAACTGGAACAAATGCCACGAATGAATTGTAAACGTTTTAGTTTTAAAGCTAAAAACCAAAGTGGGGAAGAAAATAAAGCACATCTGGCTGAAACTAGAAGAATCCATTCCAAAAATTAAAACTTGTTACGTACTCCCGTCTATTACAGCAAATGAAAATTTTATAATTTGGGTTTTAAAGAGTTAAAAGGGAATTTGGGCTTAGGCCCGGGCTGGGCTTGAGTTTTCTATTGTTTCGGGCAGGGTTAAGTCTTTTTTTTTTTTAAACGTCCGTTACGACCGGGCCAAACATATTTATTTTTAAAGTGGATTTAAATTGAATACATGAACTTATTGCTTTTATTTCAGCTATGTAAAGATAAATGTTTAAGAAAACAAACCAAATTCTCCGTACAAAATTTTGACAAATTTATTTTTAACATATTTGAATACAAATCATTTCGGGCCTGCTGAGACGCGGTTATCTTCAGGCTGAGTTCGTTCTACATTTATAAATTTCTTCGGGCTTGGTCTGGGTTTAAGCATTGGCATTGTTGGTCTTGTGAAAATCCGAAATTTCAGCACATGTAGACCTACCTCAAAAAGGAGAACAGAACATGTCACTTCGATCGTGAGCGCACTATCGCATTTTTGTGCGGTCATCGGATTCATTGGGTGGAGCATCCTCCACCCAATGAATCCGATGACCGCACATAAATGCAAGGGGAGAGAAAATAACTAACACTTGTGATTACAATGCAGATCTGACGGCTCGCCTAGAATGAAGGCATTGATAATGCACACTAGCTAAGTTTATGGGGTGGGGGAATATGCAGGTGACATTTCAATTTTTATTCATGGCAAGGGAAAGGGCAGCTTTCGCCATAATTTTACGATGACAACAATTTTTTTTTTTTTTTTTTAAGGAATCTCTAATCGAGCCATTCGAGAGGACAGCAACTTCTGAAAATTGGTCGTCCTCGCCGAATTTTAACCCGGCGAAGACAGGGACGAGCGATTTCTGGAAGCCTGAGCCGATTACCCGTTGAAAATCAACGGTTTCGTAATAATGCCAAATTCTGCACCAACAAGCGATTATTTGCTAAATATTGCGCCAAATAGCGATTTTTTTTCTAAAATCCCGCCAAATGCTTTTTTGCTTTAATTAGCAATATCAATAAAAAAAAATGCATTGAAACCTACTATTTTAGAGGGTTTGAAATAGGATGCGCAAACCACGCATGAAATTCAAAATTCCCGCGCAGAAAAAAACTGCCGCTGCTGATTCTTCTTGAATTTTGAAAACGAACGCGAGGAATTCTCGCGATAGTGAATAAAAACATTCCGTGGATTATGTTTTTTCAGAGAAGTTCCACAATTCCTCTTTTCCGGAAAACATCCGAAGTAGCACCGTTTTTCCCAAAAATTTTGTAAGCGGCTGCATTCGGCCGTCACCCCCGATACTAGCTCTCTGAGGTGACGATCCAGCACGGGCGAGACCGTCACATTGATGGCGAGACGCGTCATTCTATTCTTCACTAGTTTTGGATAAGTCTCCTGTATAGTATATAGGAGCCGCGACTTGTCCGTAACTAACTACTGTATAGTATAATACAGGAGTTAGTTACGGACAAGTCGCGGCAAAGTGCTTTTTTAATGGCGTTTCATTTTTTTCTGGGTGTATAGGGCAAAGCACACTCGGCACAAAGGTTTCAATTTTTCCGAATTCGTTACATTTTCTTTTCTGCTCTTTGTTCCGGGACTTTGATTTTCGGTAAAAGTATTCCAACTTTTTCACTAGAAATATTCCCTTCCGAGAGGTTGGTGGTAGGGGAAGGAGGGTACGGTCCCTGTGGATGCCTCCCCCACTGGGTTCCGGTCTAAATTGGGTGGCACTTCCCGACCGTCCAAACAGTTACCTTACACCTTTCTGGTAGGTCGGACGGTCTGGGTTTCAACAACAACAACTAGAAATATTCCGATATCGCTAAAGATATCCTACGCTCTTCAAACACGATGTGCCGCGCAGAATTCACACTATTTTGCACAATTTAATAAACATTTATTGGAAAAGATGAAAAAAAAGAGTCATCAGCGCATCTACGAGAGAATAGAAAGTAAGTTTAAGTAAGGAATTCCCGAAATTAATGAGAGTTAACTTTTACCGAAATGCAGAGAAAAGTATAGCAGCTATAAAATGTCATTCAGGGCCTTCTGATTGATCTCTTTAAATACTTAATCTAAGCAATAAACTTGTCATTTTCTCGGGAAAATCCATTTTTTTTTTCATCTCCGTGGAAATATACACATCTTCAATATTTTAAAAAACGTTGATGGAATTCCAAGATAAAAATCATTTTCAATTAAATCCTATTATTTGGATGAAAATGGCTATTTTGGACTGAAAATTGACCCTAGCAAAAAGTTCCATATTACATTTATTAATTAATAATTTATAGAACACAGTTTAGCAATATCGCGAAATTTTTTTATTTAAACACGATCGCCGGTATATTGCATTTTATTTTTTAAATATTTTCCATTTTTTCAATCTGCTTCCATCCACTAATATTTTTGTATTTTTTGTGCTTTTTATGCTGGGATATTATCTTTTAAACATATTGTTGGTGAAAATGAGATATATGCTTAGGATAACGAAATAAAAAATTTTTTATTTATTCAGGCATTTAGAAAAAAAAAAAAAAAGACTTCTAATAACTACCCTGAATAATCAACATTTTTTTCTTTCAAAAAATTTTTTAATCACTAAATTTGATACTATAATTACATGTAATTTGCATTTTCGTTAACCCATATAGATTGTAAAAAAGCTTTTTTTAATACATCTATGTTTTTAAAATGAATTATAATTTTCTATAACGACATTTGAGACCATTCCAGTAAGTTTTAGAAAAAGTGTTCCGAATTACGGAAAAACCCCTTATCCAGAATGCCTGAAGTCCCAAGCATTCCGGATAATAGATCCTGTACTGTATATTTAAAGTTATGCGAAATGTGTTAAAGTGTATGCAAAAAATGCATTTTGGGTTCTTATTCCTTTTTAAGAAAAAATTGATAATCTTGATCAATTCATGCAAGCTGGTTAGTAGATATTTTTTCCGGCTGATAAGAATTATCACCAATTCCCCACCCCTGGTAATTGTTTATAATAAAGTTCGTTAAAATTAAATTTAAAATCAATTCTTATAAATGTGTCTTTTAAACTTTAAAAGACCAAAAATGTATTTCAAAATGCTTAAAATGTAACAGTTTTAGAGGTTGGATTAACCACCAAATTACACAAAGTGTTGGTAACAACTGGCAATGAAACAATATCCCAGTTCAATTCCAGAAGTTCCGCCCAAAATCTCTCATTTACAACCTAGTAAAAGTATTTAAACAGTAAAATGTATGGGTGACTACTTCTGTCAAACGACCTACTACTTCAAAGGATTTTCACCCTATATTAATTTCCTATTAAGGCAACCACCTGTTATATCCAAGCACAGAAGCTAAGATAGACATATTTTACTACACTATATCTATCAGAGAACTATTTTTCAAACAATATGGAAATATTTATGTTCTTCACAAAATTCTTACCATGATTCATCATCTGACATCTCAATGTCACTGACTCTAATTATTTCTAGATCATCAAAATATTCATCTCGAACTGAATAACGAGTATATGTGCTAAAACCAGAACTGACATTTTCATCTATTGTTTTCTTAACATATCGTGACGAATTGGGTAATGTGCGAAGTTCTTTGACAGGAGAATTTAATTTGCGTCGATTTGATATCTGTTTATTCCGTAAATGAAGATTCTGTAATTCAAGTTTGCGAACTAAATCTTGCAGCTTCTTTACTTCTTCTAAGGTACTAACGGAAGGTTTGAAGTCTTCTGTAACACGACTCATTGTTAGAGCACAATAAGCAAAATTTATCAATACTTACAAACCGAGTATAACATGTTACAAGTTTTAAAATGTAGCAATTTATTTTATATATAAGCACTGTCACAACATTAAACACACACAGGCAGATAAATGAGCAAATTCCCACTTAATAGAAGAGTTGCACCACAGACTAATATAGATGAGTTTCATGTGACGTTCGCGATTGCATGTTCCGAAAACGTACCCGCAATACCCCTGCTGTGAGACCGATTCTTCGCTATTAGCTAAGTTAAATGACGTCATGGGCGGAGCCTAGTAAACACTTTGTCCCTAGTAAACACTTTGTCACTATCCCTTTACTTTTGTCCATCCGATTTTCTTTTCCATCCATATGATTTGTATGAAGTAATCTACTTCCATCCATTTTAAATCAACTCAATGTCTATGCCACTGCTATACTCATATTTTAAGGCGGATTTAAACCGATCCGAAAAGTTACCTTTTTCCGATAGATGGCTCTGAATATCGCAGGTTTGGCGAGATCCGACCTTGCGCCAAACAGCGATTATGTTGAATTTGCGGTAGCCATAGTCTCATTTAAGAATTTATCCTGAAACCGTATGTTATGAAATGCTTTCAACGGCAACTTCCAATTTGCCGAAGTTATCGTGATCTAATTGAAAAGCGGACTATGAATCAAAGTATGTAGAAACTTTCTTCATATTGATAATAAAATTTCATGATTTTATTGCATGCTCATCAATATAAAATTTAAATCATATATGCTTATTCAAAATGTAAACCAAATTCGTAGCATGCATAATGTAATAAAAGTCTGTTATGTTATATGAGTGTTGATGGGAAATTGACATGCTGACTTATTGATTGCTGTTGAAGTGTATTTGAAATTTTAACACTTTTAATAAGTTTGCTTGTCGTGACTATCACTCATTATATTCGAAACTTTTTTTTTATCATGGATTGGTAAATTCTATTACCTGCATTGTTAATATTTTGTATGTATTCATAATATGATATATTTATGCTTAATTCTAAGCTATTAAAGAAAACAAGCAAATGAATTCATGTGAAACTGCCAATTAATGTATTTATTGTTGGAGTATATTTGAAATTTCAGCACTTTAAATATGTTTACTTGTACCTAACGTATATGTTCTTAAACATTTGTCAAGCTACTTTAGATACTATATGCCTTTTATTCCTTTGATAATACGGTGCATTACAAGCAAAATTCTAAAAAGTGAATACTGAGACATCATTTTATGAAAAAAATTACTTCTGCTCATCCTGACTCAAAAGAGTCTTGACCACTTCCTTCCTGTACCTCTGTGTCAATGCTAATAGAACACACAGGATGAAATGAAAGTTTGGCTGGAAATTATTTTGATAATTTCACACATTTTCTTATTGTCCATAAACCCACTTAATAAACATTGAAAATTTTTACTTTTTTATTGGAAATTCAACTGCACATATTTTTAATTCATTAAAACAGCTGAGTCATAACAGTAAGTTTAATTATCAATGGCTACTTAAGGATCTATGTTCCTTATATGTATTCCTCCCTTTTTATGCACACATTCAAATTAAAAGGTAAGCCCTGTACCCTTTAATTCTTACCAAATGTGTCTAAAGCCTATTAACAAGGAGCACCTTGGGACATTTTTTATATCTGAATTTGTTATTTACTTGAGGTTTAAACCTCTTATAAATAACTTACATAATAAAGTATAAAGATAATTAGTTACTTGTTGTTCAATTGTTTTCTCTATTGTTTGATACAGTTTGTACGAATAAACTTTGACAGATAAAACAACTATGACCACCCATTCAAATTTTGTCACTCCCCTGTACTTTAATGTTAACCTATGTAGTTGTATCAAATAAAATTTTTAACATGTATACATTATAATTGTGGTATGTGTGAGATAAATTCTTTTAATATAGAATTTTTTTTAATGAAAATATCTCACGTTATTTCAAAGTGTAGTCTGTTCAAATACATTCCAGTCTCTTATTTCCTAATCATATATTTAGTAAATTTTGGAACATTTGTGATGAGTCTGGATGGTATTCATTAATTGTGGTAGTATCTGCAAATTTTAATTTTTCAGATTTTTCTTAATTTCTGAGAATGATTAACTTTTCTGTGAAAAGAACTCATTTCAATAAGGAAATGAACCACTGATTTCTTGTTAGCTAGGTAATGCTCTATCTACTGAGCAGCTGAAATAATTATATTTTCAATTTCATCAATATTTAAAATTGACCCTGTATTCTATTCATGTTATTTTTTGAGAGCATAGCATCCTGTTCGACAAAATAATAAATACGGGATAGCATCATTCTGTTTGATGTAACTCTCCGTGAATTGAAATGTTACCACAAATTGTAGAATTCTGAAAAAATTTAAATTTCTGACCAAATCCAGCGTCAGTTTAGTCTTATAGATTCCCAACATTCATTAGAGGCCCCTGAATTTAAAGCGATGCTCTATAAATACTGAACAATTATGCAAAGAATCATGTTTTATTTTTTTTTTAAGTCAAGCAATTTCAATTTTATAACTATTATCTACAAACATAACAATGCATTTTTTTTTACTTGTTACAATGTATTAAAATATTCTCTAGCCAAGCCTTCACTTGTTATCTGAATTCTGAATAAAAGAATCCTCAAAAGCAAATAGAGGTTTGAAAGATAGACAGCACCAGATTCAATTATATGCTACAAAATGAACATATAAAATGACCTTTGACTGAAAAAGATTTATATAATCATTAGTTTTTTATTTGTATACAGATATAAAAATATTATATTTTAAATAATAGGTTTTCTTGTTTGATTTTATGAATTTTATAGATATGTTCTTCATAGTCATAAAACTGATTGATAGAAAGCACACCATTCTAAAGTTATATTTCTATGATACTCCCAGTACAGCAACTAGCATCAGTAGATCAATTTTTGTTTGAGCATGTCAAGAACGAATAAAATACTATACAGGGAATAAGAAATCACTAATCAATATATGCCACAATTTTACAAATTTCGGTCAAGGGTTGATAAATGTAGAGATAACAGGGAAGGGGATTTTCCTTTGGCAACTTTTATTTTTTATTGATCATTTACCTAGTATACATAGTAATTAATTATTGAAACTAATCAGATGTTCTTGTTTAATCATAAAACATAGCACACTGATCATTCATTTCCAGATATTTTTATTGTGCTGCATTAAACTTCTTAAGGTGTATAAATTTTCGGAAATAGCACACAACAGGAGGATGCAATATCTTTAATCACCTTTCCAGTTTTACCACATATCATCCAATTTATAGAACAATAATTTTAACTACACAAGGTTGAAATCAGGGTTGTAGTGATTTAAAAGAAAGAGAATCACTGATTAATTTCAAGATATCAAAATTTGAAATTTTAATAGAAAATAAAATAATTTCATCAACTTAAACTGTATTGTAAAAAAAAAGTTAACAGTTTCTCAAATAAATTGGAAATTAAAGGTAAATGTTGAAAATATAGGCATACATTTAATGCAAATAAACTTACAGTGCCTATTCAATTTGTAAATACCCTAGCTACATCTGTAATATCGAGTGTCTGCATTGGGATAATGTGTTCAACATTTGGTGTAATTAATCGGAAAACACCAATTATGAATTAGATTGGATTCAGCAATTTAACCGACCAAATAAAAATTTTCAACTCAATTGTTTCACCATAAAAAAAAGGGGGGGGGAGTCTAATCTTTTGTTATCTGAATACATTTTTATTGTGTTGTTTTGAAACTTTCAAATTTTCAATAAATATTTTGTTTTATTTTGTTATTATATTTAATACAAAAATTTTGGTTTTGAAAATTTGACTTAATAGATTTCATGACTGGAAATGTAATTTTATCATCAAATTGGCTAATCTTTCCCTAATTTTTTTTATCAGTTTTTGAATTTCACTTTATTTCAGTAAATGAAATAATTATAGATAAATATAAATAATTATAAATTCCATGTTTTAAAAAAAGAAATTATTCAGAAAATAAAACTCAGGGAATTTCATTTCTAAGTTTTAGTATGAACCCAACACATTTGGCATGCCTAGTAGCATTGCCAAAAAAATGTTCTTACCGGGGGAAAGAGGGATTAATCAAATATTTTGTTTTCCATTTCTCTATATCATTTCTTTGAAATTCAATGGACTTCCCGCATTAATTAATTGAATGCATTAGGCTGTTTTATATTAATATACATTATTATAATATTCTTTGCATACATAACATAGTTTGTACTGTGGCGTTGCCAAAAATAGAAGGATACCTCCCACCCCCCAGGACCCATTGAATTTTGAACAAATGATATTTGAGGACATGAGAAACAAAATCTTTGGTTATAAACTGGTGCCCATACGTCACAACACACACAGATAAATGTCTTTCCAAAGAAGTGTGTTCATAGTGTCTTTGACAGATAAGGCATCTGTCAAAATCTCGAATTTGAAAATTTTCGAGAAAACATTACTTGTATATGAAACAATACTTGTATATTATATAGAGTTTTCATGAAAATTTTGAAATTCGAGATTTCTATGGGTAAGCAAGTTTGGAGACCTTTTGAATACATTTCGAAATGCCCGTCTGTGTGCATATATGTGAGGTGTGGACACGATAACTCAAAAACGAATGTTCGTATTTCTGTGAAATTTTAAGTGTGGATACAGTATATGAAAAATATGTGGGCAGCACATGATTTTGACTTTCTTTACTACATGATGCAATGACTTTCACAGAAAAATAATACTATACAAGATCTACAGAACAATTATCTTGGCAATGAATTATCACCATGTAAAGTGAAATTAGGTTATTTTGGCCACTTACTAATCCAAATGTGTGACTTATTCAAACTCACGTGCAAATTACTCATCAAAATGCAATTAATATTTAATTAATATCACTTGTATTAAAAAATTGACTATTGGCTAATTCTTAGGCATCAAAATACAAAACTATTACATAAGTATCTTCCTTCATAAATGGAACTATCTAGATTCATGAGAATGATATTGTCTATTATTGTATATGGAAAGTTAACATATTTAATAATATACTTACTACTTTTTAATTTTACATAATTTTTTTTATAAATTTCTTTGAAAACCGTGCAATATCTTGAGAATGGTTCATGCTAGCGTTCTAAAGTTTAAAATGAATTTTTATTTAACAGTATTTAAAGGTCTGATTTTTTTTAATGTACAGAAATTATGACCACTATACTTCGAAAGCTGGATCCAAAATCTAATTATATACAAATGTAGGGTTTTTGAAGAGCTGCACATTCTTATTGCTCATAGCAACAATGTTAGTTCTGAAATATAAGAATTACAAACTTGGAAAACGGAATATTTTCAATCTTCTTTAACTTAACAAAAACTGGAAAACTATAAGAACCTTTTCAAAAATAATATAGATTTAGAAACTAAATTTCCAAATACATATTTTTGCCACTTACTATTTATATCCATCTTTTGTAGTTTTGAAGATATTTCAAGTAAAATTAAGAAAAATGAAAAAAAAAAAAACCGCTCATGACAGATACTTATCAAAAATTTTTAGGGGGAAAAAAAGTTCGAAATATTGAAATTATTTTTATATATTCATAATCTGGACCCTATTTCCGACAAAACAAGAAAAATTATTTACATTTTTATCTGATGAGTTCAGAGATATAAGCGTCCGAAGTGTTTACATTTTTCGTAACGCTCCGTTTTCCAGCCAAACATAGATGTTATTCATATCAACAATTTTTCGTTCCGTGTAATTTAAAGCAATTTTTAATTATAGATCATTCAAAGTCAGTACAGCTTTATAATATGTATTTCAAATATCTAAAATGTCATGCTTCCATTTCTCCAAATATCATTTCCACGAACTTCAATGGATTTTGATGGATCCCTGAAGACGGGGGTTTGTCATAACCTTCAAACCTCAAGGCGACGGCCCTGATTTATACACGGGCCCCCTAAATTTTGGGGCTCCGAATTGTGCCATTATGGCCTAAAACTTAAAAAAAAAAGAAATTTAAATAACTAAGAATATCAGTGGCATGTAAGAAAATTTTAGCAAAACTATTCAATATCTCTAAAATCAGTATTTCATGATACAAATTCCTATTACGCCATTTGTTCTAAACATTTATTTACTGTTTACAGTATAAGTAAATAAAGTGATTAGTAGCTTCCCCCCCCCCTTAAAAAAAAGCATGATGTTAGGTCCTGAGCCCCATCTACTGTAAGTCAAGGTTAGTTATGACCCCTTTCCTTGGCGACGCCACTGTTATGCTATGCTACCACCATATTGTTTTAGAAATTGCAATTATTTGCTATAGAAAATAATTGTGGGAAAAATCTAAAATTTGAAGAATTAGTGATCAAATAGTGCAAATTACAAAACATTCTATTTAGTTCTGTTTTCTTTACGTAATATCGTAACAAAATAAGATTTCATAGATATACAAACATTTGTTTTTGTCTTGGTATTCATATCTCAGAGACAGACATATACGCACAGATAGATATATTTCCAAAAACGTTCGAGATGTGTTCAGGTGGTCTTAAAACGTCTCCCCCAAATTATTGAATTTGAAAATTTTCGAGAAAACAATACTTTCTACATGCAGCATCATACTATTATTATATATCATAAGAAAATACACAGTTTTACTAAAAATTTTAGAAAACGTGATTTTGACGGATAACCACGTTTTAAGGTCTCTTGAACACATTTTGAATGCTTTTGGAAAATGTGTCCGTATGTGTATATTATAAAAATTTCAGAGTGGATATACACTATGTCAAAATATGATGTGGGTAGCACATGACTTTGAATTTCCCTACGTGACGCAATGACTTTATTTATTTCATAGCGAAATAATGGTGTACAAGATCCACAAAACTATGATTTTTCATTGAACATGTGAATGGAAATTGGGCTCTTTTTGCAACTTATTCATACATACATAATCCTGATCAATATGCAGTTAGCATTTAATTCATATCAATTGTATGAAATTACTGACTATTAGCGAATTCTTAGGCGTCAAAATATAAAACTATTACAAAAAGTATCTTTTCTTGTGAATAGAACGATTTAGATTCACGAAAATGATGTTGCATAACATTGCATACGGAAAGTTAACGTATTTGACAATAATTACTACTTTTTTAGTTTCGTATAATTTTTTAGAAATTTATTTGAAAAGCGTGCAATATCTAGAGAACGGTTCATGCTGTTCTGAACTAAAATGTGTGCCAATCACTTTCTAATTAAAAATTAAGTGTGAAATAATTTATGTAACAGCATTCAAAGTCCTGATTTTGTTTGATTATTTTCAAAAATGTATTCGAAAATCGTTGCAATATCTTAAACGGTTCATGCTAGTTTTCTAAAGGTTTCTGATACAGGTTATGATATAAATGGACCAATCAACGATATGAATGTAAGAGAAAGTCGAGTCAACTATTTTTCGCATAACCTCACTGAGAGCATGCATGAGTAAGCAATCTCGCTCTGACAGAATATTGTGCTAGTCAGTGCCCTCTTCCTCCCTCCCCTTATACCCCGTTCGCACTGCCGATGTTAAGTCGACTTAACTCTTAAGTTGCATCTCCATCATGAAGACTAGATAGAAGGAGGGGAAACGAAATAGGCTGCAGCGGAGAAAAGTGACAAATGATTGATGGGAAGAAAGATTCCAATTTAGTGGCGCTGCTGTTAGTACAGTCCTTATTGTTCCATTCAAATAGCATTAGGTTGATCACAAGTTTATTTGATTTTAATTTATTCCTTTATCACCAATACTTCGATTTTTCTCAAAATATGGTTTCTAGTACATGTTTCGTTCCTGAGAGTAAGACAGTGACAGAGAACAACATAAAATTGAAGGTAAAAAGAATCCCACTTTATTCTACCCGCCGCATGTAAGTACCATATCTTTATTAGATTTCACTGTATATTTACAAACGCTTCTCAGTCAGTTTTACTTGCTATAGTTATAAAATAATTGTTTTTGAAAGAAAATTTCTTTCTTTTAAGAGGGCCATTACATTTGAAGTGCACCTTCCGCCACTATAAAATTTGAAGCTGTGAATACAATGGAGTATTTGTTATTTTAATCTGACATTTTACAAGTCAAAAGTTTTGTTTCGCATACGATCATTGTAACTGATAGCCAACAATGCTAAATGTGTGCTTATTGTATTTCCTGTAAACATAGATTTTGTGGTGAGCATCTATTAAGCACTTTTATATATAAATAAATAAGAAGATTGTAATGCAGTGTTTAGTAATACATAAAAAGATAACTAATAAATAAAAATATTGTAACGTATTTTATTTTAGGATGCTGATCTATTCCCAAAAAGGAAATTGGCCATACCTAGAGCGGACAAAGAATTGACCAAAATAAGTAAGGTCTGTGAATTGCATTTTTTGGATGAGGATATTGAAAATGTTTTACTGATGGAAGTGCTTTTCAATTAGAAAGAATGAGGTACATTTTAAAATCAGGAGCAATTCCAAAATTTTTCAACATTTGCCACCTTATTTATGTAAGACCAAGCCTAACAGGAAATTGCCTGCAAGCAGAGCTGCACCACCGAAAAAATCTAAAGTGTATACAACTGATTGTAAATATGTTGATGATTCGCCTGTGGTAGAATCAGAAAAAGATTTTACATTTGACAACTTTTTGATGCATCTTCAGTCTGTGGAAAAACCAAATTCTTTTTGGAGTATTACTCATGTGGATAATTTTGTGATGTGTGCCAGATGGAATGTATCATATTACTCAGAAAAAAGAATAGTTATTCAATATAATAGGGATATCAAAGTAAGTAACTGTTTAAAGTACTCCCTTATTTAAAATGGAAGCCTTGGCCATATTAAGTAAACAAGTTGATTAACTACAAAGTTTGGTCGCCTTTGTTGTAAGTATATGCATAATACAATATACATAATAATATGTGTAATCTGTGTCTCCAATGCGATTTTGCCAAGGCCACTAAATAAGGGAGTATCTTTTCTAATTTTATATAAATCAGGGATGAGGAGTAAAAAAAAATAATTTCGACTCCTTGCAAAAGCAAAAAACTTTTATAAGGTAAATCACGTTAAATTAATACAATATACTCAATTAACACTCTTCTAAAATGTGTTAAGATGCCAGACTCCCCATCCTTGGTATAAAGATAACTTAAATTATGATTTTGTTAATTAATTATTTGAAATTGTATTTACATTTTTTTTTACTGCCCAAACTGTATTTTCAATAATTAATGCCACTGACTGATTTGTTAATACTTGTAAATATTATATGCTCTAAAACAAATAACTAATTGAAATAATATTGAAATGCTGTTAAAAATGTTAATTGCAAAAACAAAAACTTGTAAAGAAATAAGTGGAAACCTTGGTTTTTTTTCATTTTATACTAAATATGATATTTTGATATCTGTTTATATCTTTATACTTTCAGAGATATTTCAAATGAAAGTAAGAAAAATGAAAAAACACTCGAACAGATACTTTTTCAAGTTTTTAGGAAAGAAAGTTCAAAATATCAAAATTATTTTTATATATTCATAATCTGAATCATGTTAATTGCAAAAACAAAAACTTGTAAAGATATAAGTGGAAACCTTGGGTTTTTTTCATTTTATACTAAATATGATATTTTGATATCTGTTTATATTTTTATACTTTGAGATATTTCAAATGAAAGTAAGAAAAATGAAAAAACACTCGAACAGATACTTTTTCAAGTTTTTAGGAAAGAAAGTTCAAAATATCAAAATTATTTTTATATATTCATAATCTGAATCATATTTATGACAAAACAAGAAAAAATATTTATATCTATTGCGTTTGGGGGCATAAGCTACATTTTTGTTTACATTTTTCGTAACTCTCCATTTTCCACCACAAAATCCCCAAGCATAGATGCTGACATCAAAATGTCTGAGTAATTTGCAACAATGTACAAATTTTTTGTACATTGCATTATTGCATTGTACATTGCATTATTGCGAATATGAGGTAATGATCTATCACTTGCTTTAATAACACACTAGATGAAAGCATTCTTTGGAAGTATTGTCTCTAATTTATTATTGTATATGCTCTTTCGCTTGTTGGGCACTTATTCTCTGGAATGTATAAAAATTCTTGAAGATCTTAAGAGTGATAACATTTAATATGCTTTCTGTTGAATATTTCAATTTTAATTCTGTGAAAGAATATAACATTTTTAATGCATAATGAAGACTGCTAAAGATTTGAAATTTCACAATATTTCATGTGTTTCTGGTTATTAGAAATTTACAGTTTTCTTTTTAAATTTTTACATTTTTTACATAATTTAAACATTTATTTTAATTTGTTTTTATCCTTCAATTTATTATTAATATTCTAAATGAAAGAGTGCAGATATTTGGAATGTATAAAAATTATTAAAGATCTTAAATGGAATAATATTTAATTTAACTTTTTAACATTTAATCTGGTGAATTTTAATATTAACTTTAACATTTCAAAATCATAAATCTATTGAATGTGTTTAATTTAGATTGAGGGGAAGTTCAAAAAGTGAAATACCATGT
This sequence comes from Amaurobius ferox, assembly GCA_951213105.1. NCBI lineage: Eukaryota > Metazoa > Arthropoda > Arachnida > Araneae > Amaurobiidae > Amaurobius > Amaurobius ferox. The sequence continues at coordinate 17,576,591 of OX578141.1, forward strand.
TTTTAACAGATTGCATAAAGTCTAACAATATTGCATGTTTTTGAAAACTAATTTACAGAACTGTGTGTTTTAACAGTAAAAATTGTAGTATTTTGATCTGTTGCATATGTGCATAATTTAGATTAAGGTGGAGCTCAAGAAGTGTTTTAATAGGTTGTATGAAATCTAACAATTTTGCATGTTTTGAAAAAATAATTAACAGAGCTGTATGATTTTAACAGAGTGCATGAAGTCTAACAATTTTTAACAGAGTGCATGCAATCAGACATATTTTTAGCATGTTCTGGTACATAAAAATATCAGAATTGTTAAAGATTTTTAAAATTTCTGCAAATTTTAGTTTTTTTGCAGAAAACTTTCAAGGATATTCTCATCTCACAGAACATAGGGAATATATGAGTTTGAAGTACAGTGAGGCATGTAAGTAGTTGCAGGTAAAAATTGTAGTAATTTGATCTACTGCATGTACATAATTTAACTTGCTTTAAGGCGGAGCTCAAGAAGTGTTTTAATAGATTGCATGAAATCTAACAATTTTGCATGTTTTGAAAAAATAATTAACAGAACTGTATGTTTTTAACCGAGTGCATGATAAGTCTAACAATTGATAAGTCTAAAACCAAGTGCAAAAAGTCTAACAATTTTTAACAGAGTGCATGCAATGAGGCATCTTTTTAGCATGTTCTGGTACATAAAAATATCAGAATTGTTAAAGATTTTTTAAATTTCTGCAAATTTTAGTTTCTTTTTTTTTTTTCAGAAAACTTTTAAAGATATTCTCATTTCACAGAATATGGAGAATGTGTAATTTTTAAGTACAGTGAGGCATGTAAGTAGTTGCAGGTGAAAATAGTATTATTTTGATTTATCGCATATGCATAATTTAGAGCTCAAGGAGTGATATAATAGATTTCATGAAATCTAACAATTTTACATGTTTTTTAAAACTAACAAGACTGTATGTTTTTAACAGAGTGCATCAAGTTTAACAATTTTGCAATTTTAAACAGAGTGCATGCAATTGGGCACTTAGAATGTTATGATACAAAATATATCAGAATTGTTAAAAATTTCTAAAATTTCAACAAACTTTCTAGTTTTTTTTGTAGAAATCTTTCAAGGATATTCTCATTTCACCGAATATGTTGAATGGGTGATTTTTAAGTACAGTGATGCATGTAAGTAGCTGCAAGTAAAAATTGTAGTATTTTGATGGATTGTATGTGTATAATTTAGTTTAAGATGGAGTTCAAGAATAGCAAATAAGAAATAGCATGCTTCTTAGAGGTTGCAAGAAATATAACAATTTTGCATGTTTTGGAAAAATACTTAATAGAACTCCAAGCTTTTAACTAAGTGCATGAAGTCACAGAATAATTTTGATGTTTGGTAATAAAAGATTTGGTAAAAGAATTTCATGTTTTTAAGAGTCATGGAGATTTGTTGATTTAATGTGCAATCCTACAATTATTTTATGTCTTTATTGAGTATCATTCTGTGTTTCTTTTAATTTTAATAGAAACTTTTAGATTTTGTTATAGGATTTCTGAGATATATAGTACCGTTTCTTCATCTACATCATTCTACGTTTCTTCATCTTTCACAACCATTTAGAGCTAAATGATCACTAGAGAGTTATGCTGCTTTTATAATGTCAGCAATCTCTTTAGTGGTTTTTTGGCTGAAAATTTTCAAGAATATTCTCATTTCACAGAATATGAAGAATATATGCTTTTTATGTACAGTGTGGCACGTAAGTAGTTTCATGTAAATTTTTTAATATTTATATAGTGCATGTATATTTTTGTTTATTAACTATTTGTCATAGTATGTAAAAATTAAAACAAATGGTAAAAGCCCATTTTTAATCGAATTCATTAATAATGTATAACAATTTTATGTATATGTCAAATGATTTTAATTTTCTAGGATAGGATGCAAAGATAGTCTTAACCTTTGCCTTTATTGTAATTCAAGGAAGTTAATTTTGGTATTTTTAGCCATCGTTGCATCTAACTCAGACTGTTCAATTGGTGATATGCAGTTTGGATCCAACTATCAAAGGAATGTTTATGGCATGTGCAATCATGTGTTCTGAATAAAAAAATATCAATAAAAATTTGTGTTAATAAAATGAGTATTTTGTTTCCTATAACCTCTAAAAAAAAAAGGGTGTATTATATATAAAACAGTGTGGTCCACAAAGTAATTTGTTTGGGAATTTGGGCCAAGTTTGACAGCAGATATCTATAACAGTAAAGCAACTGCTACCTTAAAACACACTGCTGCATACAAGCAAATAAGTACTTAACCACATGTGAATGATTTCATGGTTCTTACCACTCATCAGCATAAAGTAGGCAATGAGATGATCAATAAGCACTTATTGCACTGATTTTATATTTTTTTTTCTAGTCAAAGATTTACACAGAACCTAGCAATGTGAAGAGCATTATTTTAGCTCGCACAATCATTGACAAAATTCTATGTAACGAAGATACCTTAAAACACTCTATTACTTGTATGCCACCCTGTTGTTACCTATACACAATATTGTTACCTGTATTATTGATATTGTTTTATAACCTAAATAATTTGCCTGGATATTGAACAAAATTATTTTGGAAAGAATCCCTCTTCTCAACTTTTTAGGCAAAGTGTAAAATTATGAAACCTAAGTATTTTTCACTAGCAGCATATCCATTCTTAAACAAATTTATAAAAAATATCAAATTGAATCAATATATGCCTGAATGAAAGCGCTATGAAATTGAATCAACATATGCTGAATTGAAAGTGCTGAAATGGTATTAGAAGATATACCCATACCAATTTTATTCTGTTACAAAAATCGAAAATATCTGTTATCTCCACAACCTTTCCACCACAAAATAATGTCATTCTGATCAAATTTATTGTTATATGGATTTCTTAATTATTCAAATCTGAAAAGGTTTAATAAAAATAGTCAGCTGCGTCATTGGATTTAATTACGTAGCTTAGCAACATATCATTTTTTTCTGCTATATAAACTCATCGGGTTTCATTCTGTTGCTTAGCAACATGATGTCATTTTTTTAAAAAAGAAATAAACTTGCAGTAAAAAGATAATTTGCATAATGCTATCTATGGGCAGGGCCTGATCAAGCGAAAATGGAACCCAGAGCCTGATGTTTATTTGGGGTCTCCATGCATGCACTCAACGCATGCCAAACATATGCAAAACATTAACATATAACAAATTTGGGGGCTCAGGATCACAGCTCCAAAAACCTTTTGGTACATGCATACAACTTCCAAACTTTTTACTTTATAATAAGTAAAATATTGAGACTTTAAAGGATATCTATTAACATATTTTTTAATTTACAATAAAAACGAATATCAGTTTTAAATTAATTAAATTATTTCTGTTTAAATCTTTGTATCGTATACAAAATTTGGGGCCCTTTAAAATTTGGGGGCCCCGAAGGCTCGGGCGTTAATCAGGCCCTGTCTATGGGAGATTCTTTTTACATAAATGTCTCGATAACCCCTGGTAATTAATACATATTAATACAATTAATTTAATACATTCCCTCTGGTAATTAATACATATTCTTAAAAACAGTGCATATATTGAAATATAGATTTCATTTTAAAATTAATATCCTATTAACTGCAGAGCGCTATCTTTTATAAATACATTTTAAACTGAGTTATTAGAATTCGAGATTTCTGTTAACAGATAATATAATGTTACAGGTTTGGATTATTTAAAGGTAAAGATAATTTTGCAGTGTTTCAAGTTGATGGGAATCATTTTAACAGTGGTATAGTTGAAGCATTCTCAAAAGTACAAAGTAACTTAAAAGTAAATTTCCTAAAATATTGGTAAGCACATAAAATAAATTGTAAATTAATTTGTAATAATTACACATTTATGTGCTTAACATATATTATTTTATATGCATATTCTCAATATTTTTTTTGACAAAAGTTATGGATTAGAATTTCACTGCAAGAAAATAAAGCAAGAAAATAAAATCTAAAAATATATTAAAGCTAATGTTAGATTTTAATACGTTCATATCCAGAAATTTATACTACTGTATTTTATAATTAATGAGCAAGTGCATTCTCATCAAGTTTTTTCATGAAGTTTTTCCTCTCTATGAATTATGATTCTATTATAATTCTTAGAGATGAAAAATAAAATTAACACGGCTTGCCTTTTTTTTTGTTTACTTTCGATACGAATTAAATATTATTTTCAAACCGAAAACATTTATTTTAAAACTGCGTATGATAATTGAAAAAATTTAGAGTTTTTAGTTTACACAATGTGCACTAGAGGGCGGTACGATTAGCAGAATTGTGAAGTGCATGGCTTGGGCCAGGGAAAAAATGCAATTCTTTACTACGGCGTGTCCTCTCCTACTCTCTAGTCTTCATGATCTCCATATAGCGTTCGCACTGCTAAGTCCCATACTCTCGCACGCATGTTCCGAAAACGTACCCGCTATACCCCTTGCTGTGAGGCTGGTTCTTCGCTATTGGCTAAGTTAAATGACGTAATGGGCGGAGCCTAGCATACACTTTGACGTTTGACAGTTTAAGACAAAATCTGTCGTCTTCGAGATTATACGTGTTTACAATTTTCTTAGATGCATTTCGTCATGTATTTTACTTCATACACACATATTTATTTGCTTTTGATATGATTTTAAACTAAAGAATTAAATAAAATATATTATTATTATTACAACTTGATCAATGATAAAAATGCTTCATTTACGGGAAAAAAATTATATACAGCATACAGTTTCATTAGCCTATGGGTTGGTCGTGTGGTCTGGGTTTTCTACAGCATACAGTTTAAAATGCTTGTGTTATATGTATTATGTTTATTAAAGGCACCTTATGTCCATTTTATATTGTATTCCGTACGTGTATCGCAACTTTTTTAATCCTATTTTCATTGATAACTTATAGCACTTGAGGCAATTTGTTTTATTTTATTAATGTTTTAACTACAGAAAAGCAAGTTACCTATCCAAAACAAAATATATAACCGTTTAAATGTGGGTTACCATAACCTTTTTTGAAGTCTATTTCAAATATTTATTCAAGTTTGTAAACAAAACTATATGTTTGATTTAAAAGAAAAAGCCATACAATGGAATATTTTGGACAAAAAATGTGGAATTTAAAAAAAAAAATTAATCTAAAATTAATAAAAATGCAGGCTTACAATGTAATCCTGGGTAAAATATTTAGTGTAGAGGGTGAGTAATCCATCCCACTCTATATACCCAGTGATGTGCTAATAATTTTCTATGCTAAAATTTTTAATAACTGACATGCTTCGAAAATTATATATATCAATTGTTTGCTGTTCCCATTAAATTCTAAACAAATAGATATGCATATTGGTTTCTTTACCATTTGAATTGGTGTGAGTAATGCTATGCCACCGTCAAAGTGGCAAAACCAAAAGAATGACATACCTATATTTTTATAGAACTGCGTCAATGGATTTACAATTAAAGTACTTCAATACACCTTCTTCTGGATTTTGAGGAAATTTTGATGCACATTAACAATTACAATATGATGTGTGTCTTGATTTAGTGTAATTAAAAAAAGATTCGAATAGATTTTTTCCTGTAGTTGGGAGGAGGGGGGGGGGGTATCTTTAACCAGGTAAGGCCATCAGTCACAACCAGTGCATACTTTTAAATATATAAGTTAATTTCTTGGCATTCTTTATTAAACTTTTATCTACTTCAAACATTTTCACTGTAACAGCTAATACACTTGAACATTGAAAATTTTGACAATCAGTATGTACATACTGACTCTAGTTCTCATTTCTATGTGAATAAAAGATACCAATAGATCAAAATAAATAAACTGCTGCTTTTGAGAATATAAATTTGTAATACTAAAGAATCTGATTTGTCACCTAATTTTTTTATGCCTGGTTTCTTTACAGAAGTATTAAAAAGTAATATATACCAATAGAATAGATGCTATGGATTTGAATCGATATCACCAGAAATAAACAAGTTGGTTGAGATTTGCACTCAATGTGTTATTGCGATTTGAACTTAGTGTGTTACCTGAAAAATTTGACTTTGGCAGAGGAATAGCTTTTTTTTTTTTTTATATTAATTCAAATTTCATGTTAACTACTTTATATGTAACAAATAAATATATAATAGAATATATAATATGCACTGATAGTGCCTAGCCTGCAGTTCATGCTAACTGATATTTCACTTAAAGTGGTTTCAACTTTTCTTAGACAGCAAGACCCTCATATAATTCCATATTTTAATATCAGAACACTCTAAATTGATATTTTGTCTGTATGATAACCATCTATGTAATATATGTACACATAATAGGTGAATGGAAACAAATATGAGTAAATAGATACAGCTTTCTGAGTACATTCAAGTTAGTTTTAAATGCTTGAAATATAGCTAAAATACTTGTTCATCAAAGACGTCATGTGAAATATATTAGCTGCAGCCCCAATTTCAACTTCAAAATAGATCTGCTATTTATCTTGCTGATATTTGTTTCTCCAGTCATAATATTTTTTGTGAAAATAGCTTGATAAAACTGTTTTGCTCTTATAGTTTTGCAACATTCTAATATATCAATTTGTGAATAGGATATAATGGAGAAGACACTCCTATTGCAGATACTAGCATCCATGGACTAGTTTCTCACTTATTATATGCTCGTCATCATGAAATAATCAAAATTTGCAGGGGTAGCATGAAAGTTAGCATGCACCACAATTTTTTAGAACTTCTATGGGAACTAACATTTTCAGTTCTTTCACGTGGCCGGCTCAAAATTCATATACAATTTAGCTCAGGCCACATGAAGCTGCAAAGACAAAGTTTATAAACACAAAGCCCATCTATAAGAGGCATTCTAAAAAATAGGGGTGATATTCCTATTACAGATACCAGCATGAGCATTCTTGGACTGGTTTCATGCTTATTATGCTTCATCAATATAGAATATCTGATATCTATAATGGTAACAAGAAACTTAATGTAGATCCAGGTATGGGTCATTGTGGCAATTACCCCCCCCCCCCCCCCTTTTCAGATATATGTGTCATTTCTTGTGATTCTATAGATTCACTTATAAAAGTTTATTGCAATGTCATAAATCCCAAAATGACAAAATTCATTTTATCAGGCTAGTTTGCTTCGTTTTATGATTAATCAAAAAAAATTTATCAGTTCCGATAACTATTTACTGATATACTACAAAAACAAATGTTCAGTAAAAGAAACATGTCAAAATAAATCCCTTTTTTATTTCTGCTTGAACCTGCCCTTGTAATGTCTAACTGTAAACTTTGCAGCTACCTTTTAAATTTGGTTAACTGTGGGTACTCACAATTCATTGAATGATGATCAATTTACAAGGACCTAATTAAACTTCAGCTTTCTATAAGAAATTCGGATTGGCTAGACATGGATTAACATAAACACTGTGTAATAAAAATAATAATGTTTTAAATTTGATTAAGTAGGTACAAGTCAATCAGGTTCAGTTGATTAAATATTTATAATTTTTCAAGATATTGTTCACCGGATGAACTAAAATATGTTTTTTAGGTAATACATATGGTTATCTTATTTGTACTAATTTTTTCCCATCAGTAGTACAGATAATAGAATTTTGATGCATAAAAGTAAATTCCTGCCTTAGAGTAAAGGTAAAAATAAATTCCAAAAGTAAATAAAAACATCCCATTTAATAAACTAATATCTATATATTTCAATTGTAACAGTAGACGAAGAAATTGAAAAGCAGATTTAATTTTAGCTAGAATCATTGTACTATTAGAAAGAAATTGTATATATAGCTTGATTCAGTACTATCTTATTATAGTGGCTCCCATAAATCTGATTGAGCCAAGGTCGCAGTTAAAATTTCGCCAAGGTTTTCGTTATCGAAAAAGTAATGTGACAATAATATAAACGTGCTGTTTCTTTAGGACTGCAAACGTTTGGTGAGGTTTTACAACCTACCCTGGCGATAAATCTTGGACGCTTGGTGATTCATCCTCAGGGGCCGCTATAATAAGGAAGTACCCTTGATTTTTTTAAATTATAGATATATATATTTAAGAAATATTTTTTGTCTCTATCCACCAATAGCATTACCAAGTAGGGAAATCATATTCCCTAGAAACCCATTTAAGTTCAGAGAAATGATATTTAGCGAAATGAGAAGCAAACTGTTTGGTTACCAATTCAATCCCCCCCCCCCTCCTCTTCCTCAAAAAAATAATTGCCTGGGGACACTACACTACTGTTACACACATAATATTAACGTTAAAGTAAAATATTGTAATAGGATCAAATATTTGAACTATCAATGAATTTACATGTTTTTGTTTTAAATATTCTTATTTTCGAATTGAATGCTTTTGAGATAAGCATGTGTACGTTTGTAATCACTGATATCTCACAAATGATTCAAAAGTTAGTACTAATTTTCTATTACTCAATTGAATGTATCTTCAGGTAATGAAATATGGATAGCTATATTTTAATTTCAATATTTGTATAAAATTCATAATTTGTTGTCAAATCAAAACAAATTTTAATTTTATTTACATAAAAATGTTTCAAATATTTTATTAAATCTTATATAGTCTAATTTCCCATTCTAATCAGTGAATATGAAATTTCAAATATTTGAAATACAGTACATACATCATTTATATGCATTTCTACATAGCTCTTCAAACATTCCTATCCAGTGACATTAATTTCAATTACATATTTTCACAGGTATACGCTTTACTTCACTGGTCCCTAGAGTAGTGTATAAATAGTGCTTTACTATAGTTAAAAATATGCATTTTCTATTTAACAGTACAATCTGTTTGAATAACTTTAACTGCATAATAATGTTGCATGATATTAACTAATTTCAATTTATAACATGTTTATAAAGAAAGAGTTTATCCAACAGATATTTTAAATCAACTTACTGAATGCTGTTTTTGAAAATAATAGACAGTAGTTACTAATTTAATTTTATATGAAGATGGATTTGATATCCTAGGATGCATGAATAGATGCAAATTGACTTACCTAGTTAATACTGATGTTATCTGATTTATCCTGATGTAATGAGATATAATGAAGCTGAAAATACATAGTTAAAAGTTTGACTAGTTATCACTGCATCCAACCGATGCTAAAGTATTTCGGTAACATTAGATAGTAATATATTATCTAAATCGAATTATAGTTGTTGAAGTAATAAAGATATTGAAATTAATATTTGTTTCAAATAAATAATTTTGAGTTTAGAAATTTATAGTATCTTGACTAAATGTTTCAAACTGAAATTATTCAAGAGATTGAAGAATAAAACTTCAGGTTTTATATTTCAGATGTGTTATACAGAATAGCAAGTGTAAAGAGGTTTTTAACTGAATTAACGTTGAGTTAAATTCGAAATGTTCAGAAAAATTTGAATGATGTATCAATACATGCCTTTTAAATTTGAATATCGAAATTTTGTATATTCAAAATTCAAAGTGTAGGATAATACACATGTAATTGTTATTAAACATTTCCAAAGTTTAAATATTGGTTGTTAAATTTTAAACATAATTTGAAATAAACATGTTTAAGAGTTAAAATGTCCGTCGAAATCAGGAGATCATAAGAAACAACAACAACAACAGAGTTAAAATGTAAATAATTTTAACTCGAACACCAAATGAATTTTAAATGCGCAATAAATGTATATTATGTTAGTGTGAACTGCGAAGAATGATAGCATTTGAAACCATTATCTTGCATAATAGCTTACTGGCGGTTAAAACTTTGGCAGCAGGGGGGGGTTAGAGAAATCATGTCCCACACTTTTACGTACGTACATGCGTATGTACACACATAAAAAGTTGTTTCGCACTTAGAAAAAGAAGTTACGAAAAAAAGTGTTTTAAATATTTTTGAATTTAATTTTTTTAATTATATACAATATTATAAAATAATATTTGCATATCTTTTATAGTTACCTTTTAGTAGTCAAACGAACAGAAAATAAGTAGATAAGCAATCGAAATAGTGATAAAAAATAAAAATATGCAATTACATAATGCAAATGAAATATCTGGAATAAAAAAAAATGAAATTTCTAAATGTCTGATGACTTTAACAAACTTATGAAAAATATTCAAAACTCACTCAAAGGACAAAGTTTAGTTTTCTTGCTTTTTTTAAAGCAAACACATTTATCACATCTTCATTGTCAATTTCAATGTCTATATAAACTGACATCAATGCCAGTTCATTTAGTCTTTCTTGACTTGTTGAATTTCGAAAGTAAGTTTTAATCCTTTTCAATGTCGAAAATATTCTTTCAGAGGTGCAAGTGGTTACAGGGAGGGTGCATAAAATTTTTAATAAACAAAAAATATTGGGGAAAAAATCTGCACTGCATTCATTCAAAGCTGTAATGGCACACTTAGGTCTATCAACACTCATTTCTTTCTCCACATTTCGTATTCCAGTTCTAAAGTGTCCCACTGCAACCTGTTTTTGTACAATTGTAACGCTTCTACATTGAACACTGTGTTTTCATCGCAACAGACAGATTGTATTAGCTGATCTAATGCAATTAACGTGGCTTTATGATTGGAAAATCTGTTATTTATTTGATTAACAAAATCATCAAAAAATGGAATAGCTATTGCAATTCGAAAATAAGTTTCAGAATTCGATGTACAAATATTTGCTCGGTATTTTTGCTTCGATGCTGTTCATTGAATTTTAATTTCTTCATTTACAGAGTGCAACAAATGTTCAGCACATTTGTAAATGTTTAAAAATCTCGATTCTATATTTACCCTTATGTCAGCAAAAGTTTCTTGCAGTAAGTCTACATGTTGCATAGCTCCAGATAAATCACACTGCGGAGATTGTAACATTTTGCACACAGGCAGAGTGTATGAAAATAGCATAGATAAGCAGCACAAACTGATCACAAATTCGCTTGATAAAATAGATTTTAGAACAATGATGCTTTCGAGACGTATCTACATCAGGATTGAAGCTTAAATCTTCTGAAGTTTCTACAATAGCTTTGTAGATTTCTTTGAATTTTAGAAGACTATCGTGGTTTTCTACCCATCTTGTTTCGCACATAGCTGTTAAAGTTTTCCATTTTGTTTTAGGAAAGTTAGATTCAATGTTTTCTTTTAAACACCCTGTTCTTTTAGATGAAGATTTTTAAAAAATTCCCACTGCTTTAACAGTGCCAATGCAATTTCTTATTCTAACAACTTCGCATGAATGGCAGAGTGCTAAGTTCAGGAAATGAGAACTACAATGAACATAGAGTGCTTCTGGAAAATGTTCTCTTATTCGAACTTGCACGCCTTTAAAACTTCCTTCCATTGAAGAAGCTCACTTTCTTTCACTCCACTAATGCTGACCAGGTAGAAATTAGATGTGTGAAGTTTCGCAGCGGTCATTGGCGACTGTAAATTTCAAACAATTCGTCACCCTAAGCTTGGGACGTGGAAACAGCATGCAACTCGCTTTCCTAATATTTTTTTTTGTACACAATTTTTTACCCAGAGAATATAAAATTTTGTAATTTAATATTTCTTCAGGGGGGGGGGGGGGTGAAGGCCTCCCCTGAAGATGTACCAAAGTTTGATCTGTACCCAAAGGGATTGAATACCTTTGAAGTTTGATCTGTACCCAAGGGGGGGGGGGGCCCTTGGGTACAGATAAAACTTCAAAGTATTTCATAAACATTAGATAATGGCTATTAGTGTTTGCTTTCTTCAGAATGTTACTTAATATCAATAAAATCTCAAAATCAACACCCATACAATTGAAATGAAACTTCATATATATGCTATTTAAATTACAACTTGGTATATACATATAGAATATATATTAATTTTATTAGTAATTTCATTAATTTGTATAACATCTTTTCACTCTTATACTATAGCACACTACTGTGATAAACAAATTAACTATGAATCAGATTAAAAAATATATTGCTATCTTCTACACAAATTTAATTAGCCTAGAAGGAAATAAATCAAAGTTTCTCCTTTAATTTAACTGATACAACAATAAAAACATCTGACCACTTAAGATATTTAAACAGGCCAGGTGAAATATTGCAGTACAAGTTTTGATATATTCATATTTGGTCGGCGATCTTCAATCTAAAATTAGGTACTATAAAAAATAAGTTAGAAAATCATTCAATCGGATTATTACAGATGTATAAGGTATAACGTTCCAGTGTCAACATTTTACTCGCAAAAATTCTAATAAATATATCATATACTACTTACCTAAATTTAAGACATTTTTGTAGTTTTACGAACGTATATTGTCACACAACGTTATATCTTTGCACTATTTCTTTTTATCACAATTTTCTTCCCGATTTAATAACAAACATTTTTTTCCATGTATAATCTCGAAGACGACAACTTCAAAGTGTATACTAGGCTCCGCCCATGACGTCATTTAACTTAGCCAATAGCGAAGAATCGGCCTCACAGCAGGGGGTATAGCGGGTACGTTTTCAGAACATGCCTCTCGCACAAAGGGAATCTAAGAAAATAACGGTCGTCGCTTCTTCGAGATTACGATTGTTTATTTAAGTTGCTTCTTTTGACTTCTTAATTTTTGCGTTGTTTCTCCAGTGTTTTGATTACTATATAGTGTTTTTTATTTTTTTAAAACGTAATTTTTGTTTTATTTACCTAAAATAGAAATAGAAGCGCTGATTACAAACATAAATGCTCAGAAATGGAATTTCTCGAGGATTTCTGCTTTGTTAATTAAGCAAAAAATAAAAATTAAGCAAATATTCAAATTTTTCATCTATAAAAGTTTTACTGCTGTTATTTTATGTACAAAAAGTTAATAGAATATTATACATTTAAGAAATAGATGCTACTATAGTTTTTAAAAGCAGCTTTCACAACAATATAAACAAAATGACGTATGAAAAAAAAGTTGAAATCACTGCTCTTATGAAAAAGTTGAAATCACTGCTGTTTACATGGAATAACCCTATAAATTATTCAAATAACCTTGACCTAATTGCACAAATAAAATTGAAATGTGACAATATTTATTTAAAATGTTTATCACATTTTATAATTGCATATGCTTTTATTTTATTGCTACTCTACATTAAATAAAATATGTTTCTAATATTTTGTTTATTCTCTTTATGAATTTTTTTTTAATAATTTTAGTAAAAATATGTCTAATGCCTAAAACCTTTAAGAAGTTCCCTTTTGGAAAATCGCCTAATTCGCTGTTGTCTGTAAAATATCTTATTTGGATGTTGAATTAGAACTACTTGTTCTGTTTGTACATTATGCTCTTACTCAAAAAATTATTATCTTTATGTTAACGTTCCTTCTAATCATATAATGGAACAGTCTCATCCACAGTTATATTGGGGTAAAAATTCCTCTTAAGATAAATTTAAGTGGTATTTTTATTTCAAGTTGGTATTTGCTACTTATTTATTACTTACCAATCAGCAAGCATATCACCTACAAATTTCTTAAAATATTCAGCAAATGGAAACTAATCAAATTGGTGTTTTAAACTTTCTAACAAAAATATTGCAGATGATTCAAAAAATATTTTATAATTATATGTTGTTAATCTACAGAAAGAAAAAAACATTCTATTTTGGAATATTTCTCAAATATTTGAAAATCGACCGATTTAATTTATACATGGAATGTGATCCTAATATTTCATTAATTATTGCCTGAATGAAATTTATTTTCTATTTTGACGTTGTAGATAATACCAGTAATAGACCTTATCCTTCATAATGTATTTTTCAAATCTCATCACCAAATTTTGCTATAGTTTAATAGGACTGCTAAAGTCCTAAGATCAGGAAAGCATCTTTGTGAGCTGAGCAACTTTTCGTTTTGTCTGGAGCTTTATCAGGCTTGTGGAACTTGATGTCTTCTGAACCAAATTTATTTATAACCTCTGCTTCCATTTCTAGCTATAAAAATCTTCTATTTTTTTTTTTTTTTACATATCTGCTTATTTCTTCGCAATGCAAAACAAAATACATTTTAGTTTTACAAAATGTAAACAAAACCTATTTGTAAAACATTTGCAACAATGATAAAGAAAACGGAACTTCCTCTCAAAAATTATGTTTGACAATTAGATGAGAGAGTATAAAAATGCCATAGGTAGTTGGGTGAAGTCATTGTAGGCAATACCACTCATGTCCTTAAGTACTTAGCTTCGGTTGTTGGAACAATTGCAGTTGTCATAGAAAATAGAAACTTGATGAAAATGATGGCAGATAGTATGCACATTTTTTATCATTCCGTAAAAAAAATGCATAGCTTAAATGTTACAGCGATAACTCATTCAGCGAATTACAGCGATAACTCATTCAAACTAACAACTTTTAAAGAGTTTATTTTTAACATGTATAGCAACACTAAAACAAACCGTATTTTAAAAAATAAGTTTCTTTTTAGAAAAACTAGTCACTTTTTAAAACGCTAAGATGGACTACACAATTTGGCAATTGCCTAAAGACGAAGAGGCAAGCATTCAATTTTTCCAAAAAAATGGAATTCTTCATAAAGAAAAACTATGTTCAAAGGATCATCCGATGAAGTTATGCACAAGTGATTCATCACCAAAATGGCTATGCAGTTTACGATCATGCCGAGAAAAGAAAGGAATGCGTACACAAACCTGGTTTGATGGATCATGAAATTTACAATTTCATGCCTGCTATACAAATTGATCTTTTTTTTTATTGCATATTTACTAAAGAATGCGAGGACTGCTGTTTGGCAGTTATCTGCGTTGACATCTGTGACCTTGACAAAGGATCCAGTCATCACTCCGTGGATTCTTGTATCATCCTGAAAAATGCAGGTGGTCATCTAGTTGGACGGTTGAGGAACTTTTCTATTGCTCACTACGAGATGAGAATAATTGTAATATTCATAGCATTGCATGGGGAAAGTGAACATATTTGATAATACTTCAACATTTTAAAGTTTATATAATTTTTTTAATTAATGTATTTGAAAAACAGGCAGCATTTCGAGAACGGCTCATGCTAGAGTTCTAACCTTCTTGTCATTCGTTTTCTAATGAAAAATTACGGCTGAAATAATTATATTTTTATGATTATTGCATATTCCGATTTTTAAAGATGTTTTCAAAATTTCATTTGAAAATTATGGGGGTATTCCGAAGATTCGATTGCCTTTAACATCATTAGGGTTTCATTATTCACCGAGTGAAACAATCGTACCAAATAATTTCCGGAACTGTGATATTTCACTTCCACACACACATTAACATACATACACACTAACACACAGACATTCCCTCAAAAACGCTTGATTCGATTTCAGGAATGCTTAAAACGTGTGCTCTACTCTTCGTTGAAAACTCGAATTCGAATTTTCGACCTCGTCAATCGTTAACAATACCTTCCTTATATACATAATACTGTAATGTAGGGAAAGTAAGAATTATGCATGTATCGGATGCGCATGAAGAATGTTATATATGTAGTAATAGTCTTCTGTAGTTTTTATACTTTACGACATTGATTTTGCAAAACGCTTGATTCGATTTCAGGAATGCTTACAACGTGTGCTTACAACTCTTCGTCGAAAACTCGAATTCGAATTTTCGACCTCGTCAATCGTTAACAATACTTTCTTTATATACATAATACTGTAATGTAGGGAAAGTAAGAATTATGCATGTATCGGATGCGCATGAAGAATGTTATATATGTAGTAACAGTCTTCTGTAGTTTTTATACTTTACGACATTGATTTTGCAAAACGCTTGATTCGATTTCAGGAATGCTTACAACGTGTGCTCTACTCTTCGTCGAAAACTCGAATTCGAATTTTCGACCTCGTCAATCGTTAACAATACTTTCCTTATATACATAATACTGTAATGTAGGGAAAGTAAGAATTATGCATGTATCGGATGCGCATGAAGAATGTTATATATGTAGTAATAGTCTTCTGTAGTTTTTATACTTTACGACATTGATTTTGCAAAACGCTTGATTCGATTTCAGGAATGCTTACAACGTGTGCTTACAACTCTTCGTCGAAAACTCGAATTCGAATTTTCGACCTCGTCAATCGTTAACAATACTTTCTTTATATACATAATACTGTAATGTAGGGAAAGTAAGAATTATGCATGTATCGGATGCGCATGAAGAATGTTATATATGTAGTAACAGTCTTCTGTAGTTTTTATACTTTACGACATTGATTTTGCAAAACGCTTGATTCGATTTCAGGAATGCTTACAACGTGTGCTCTACTCTTCGTCGAAAACTCGAATTCGAATTTTCGACCTCGTCAATCGTTAACAATACTTTCCTTATATACATAATACTGTAATGTAGGGAAAGTAAGAATTATGCATGTATCGGATGCGCATGAAGAATGTTATATATGTAGTAATAGTCTTCTGTAGTTTTTATACTTTACGACATTGATTTTGCAAACATTATTCAAGCTACCTACATTGAAGATGTTGCATGTCTTATGTAGTTTCGCACCTGGTCAACATTCAAAATGAGATTAAGGTTCACTTTTTTTCAAATCAATATCAGAATGAATACAAAAAAAACATATTTTTTATGAACTTTCGTACAAAAGTTCTTCCATAATTGTTCTTAGAAAACCTTTAAAAATATTAAGTTGGAAACAACACAACGCAAATTAGCCAAATACACTTCGTCTGAATATACTTGTTACTGTTGTCAACAAATAATTCTTTTCAAGAGTTAAAATTAAAAAACTAAAGAAATTTGCAAACGAAAGCTCATAGAAAAAAAAACATACATTTGAAAAGAATATTTAAAACTACTATCTACCTACTCAAATATTTCATGTTTTGTTAAATCTGTTTTCCTGTATGGCTTTTAGTATCACAATATGAAATTTCTTTTCTAAGACGAAATTTTGTAAATTTACGTCCTATATTAAACTTTTAATTGGAAGTTTTTATTATTACTATATATTCTGATAAACTCGATCATTCTCAATTTTCCCCTAACTTCATATATTGGGCTTGTTCTCAGCTCCCAGAACACGTAGAGAGCTAAAACTCGGCACACAGTTTCATGTCGCCAAATATTTTAATTTATTAAATGTTCACACTATTGCCTTGTGTCGTTACGTCATTTACGTATGTCATAAGTTTTTGCTCTTTTCATGTTTGTTTGTTTTTTGTTGTATCTTCAGATGAACTGTTCTTTAGGTTATAACGTATCGATCCATGTTTAATACTGCATAGATTTGAACGTAAATTACGTTAAAAAATAAAATATATACTATAATATATATAATACTATATACTACAGTATATAGTATATAATATAATATAATTAATCCATAGAGGAAGTACTGTGACGGATGCGAATTCGAGTTCTCAGTGGATTTGTATGCTTTAGATATCCCTGAGCTCATTTTTATAAAGTGATATATTCGTTTTATGCAGGGTCATATCTGTCATTTTTCACCCCCCCTCCCCCCCCCCCAAAAAAAAACACTCACAGCATACTAAACACATACTAAACATCAACATATAAAACGAGAAGAGAGGGGGGGTCAGGATCATAGCCAGGAAGGCCTATTCATATATGTAGAAAACTTCCAAACTTTTTATTTCAAAGTGGTATATTAAAGACTTATTCAAAACTATTAATATATTTTATAATTGAAAATAAAAACTAGTATTACCAGGTTTAAATTGATAAAAAATTATGTCTGCTTAAATTATTTTATCACATGCAAAATTTAAGGGGTTCAAGATCATGGCCTCAGAGACCCGTGAGTTACATGGACAAGATATTTCACGAACGAATGGAAACGAGTGATTTATATGAAATTTGGTACGATTATTACAAACGGCGAATAACGCAACAGGATATTTAATAATAATAAATAAATAAATATTTTTTAAATATTTTACCATTATAAAACGTATGGCACTCATTTCATTTTATAACTCTGGCACAAATAGACTTTTATAGCGTACCTATAATTTACATATTTTCTCATGGATTTTATGCAATACAATCTTATATGCATCATAAAGTTTTAAAATGGTGTAAATACTGTAAATTATTAACAAAAAAGTAGAAGTGTAAAAGCCTATAAATGGACACCCTCCAAATTGAAGTATTTGATGCGAAATTATGTCGGAGACTTGCATTTGTTTCCCCATTAGGTTTCTTCAGTTTCTCCGTCCCAGCTACATGCTTGTGGTGACGTCATGACTGCGGGACGAATGTTCCGAAAACGTACTCGCTATACCTAAGGCTCCTCTATATACGAGCTGACTCATCAAGCATATTGAAGCCCACCATAGCTGGAAGAGCAATCCATTAGCATTAGCTCTCTATTCGTATTTTCACTTTAGGAAGTATTATTAAAATATTTATGGGGCACCAAACTGCTCTAATCATTCTAAAAAGGGTTTTAGGCTATTTCGTTTTTCTAGAAACGAAGAAAGAAGAAAACAATGGATAATAAATAATTGGATACCCGGTAATGGAGCATACTTATGCGAGGTAAGTTCTACAATATTCAAATTGACACTTCTTTTTTCATATAAATTTTTTATTTTAAACACTTATTTTATAATTTCTGTAACTGTAGTATGGATTATTAATGATTTTTAGTTGCTATAATCTTATCTTAGTACACTTGGTTTGTAATCTAAACATCCCCTTGAATGCATTATACTCTCTTCCAAACCTAGAAGAAAATAGCTTCAAATTATATATATATATATATAATTTGAAGCCATATATATATATATATATATATATATATTAAAGATATATTGCTGTTACACCAATATCTTTCAAGTTTTATACACTTTCTTGTATTTTTAGATCATAATGAATCACAGAATTGGGGAATCCTACTATCAACAAACTGTCGCCAAGTGGAAAACTTGCCATGTTATAGTAATTATGCAAACATAAGCTAGAATGGTAAATAAATCGGAATACGTTTATCATAATAGCTACTTAATGATCAACTATTGTTTGAAAATCATTTTATGAAAATAAAGCCGAGCTTAGTAGGTTATTATTAGTATTTTCCTCTTGAAATACAAAGTAGTTAGCAAACTTTCAAATATGTGAGGCAAACATTCACACATGTTATTTAAAAAACTTCATTAAAGTAAAACTATTTTGAAAAATTTATTCAAAATGTAGAGAATTTTAAATTGCATATACACGAGTGCCAATTTAATTACTATAACATAGCAAGTTTTCCACTTGGCGACAGTTTGTTGATAGTAGAATTCACCAATTCTGTGATTCATTATGATCTAAAATACAACAAAGTGTATAAAACTTGAAAGATATTGGTGTAACAGGAATAAATCTTTAATATATATATGTATAATTTGAAGCTATTTACTTCTAGGTTTTGAAGACAGTAAAATGCATTCAAGGTGATGTTTCCATTACAAAGAAAGTGTACTAAGATAAGACTATAGCAACTAAAAATCATTAATAATCCATACTACAGTTACAGAAATTATAAAATAAGTGTTTAAAATAAATACTTTATATAAAAAAATAAGTTTCAATTAGAATATTGTAGGACTTACCTCGCACAAGTATGCTCCAGTACCGGCTATCCGATTATCGTGCCGACTATTTATTAGCTATTGTTTTCTTCTTTCTCCGTTTCTAGGAAAGCAAAATAGCCTAAAACCCTTTCTAGAATGACTAGAGCAGTTCTGTATAGAACAACTACCCATAATTATTTCAATAATACTTCCTAAAGTGAAAATGCGAATAGAGCTAATGCTAATGGATTGCGCTTCCAGCTATGGTGGGCTTCAATATGCTTGATGAATCAGCCTGTAGTAGAGGAGCTCTAGCTCCGCCCATGACGTCATTTAACTTAGCCAATAGCGAGGAATCAGCCTCACAGCAGGGGTAGAACAGAGGGGGAACAGAGTATTGGCTCGTACGTTTTGTATGTGGACTTCACTCTTTCTATTAAGAAGACCTTTTCTAAACCACATCTTGTTAGAGTTAATATGCGGGAAACGCTTTTGGTTTCTGTATTTGAACCAGTTTTTCCTGTTATTTTCTCTTTCTTTGTTGAAAAAGACTTTTATAATATCCTCTCCCGCTATGCCAGGTATAGTGTTATGTAGATATGCTTGTTTTGCCGCCGCATCTGCTTGTTCGTTGATTAAGATGCCTTTATGACCAGGTGTCCATATGAAGATTATATTGTCTTCGTTTGCTTTTTCCATAAGGGCCTTGTGGATGTGTAGAATGATGCATGGAGAGTCTTTCCCAATATTTTTGAGGCTTTTGAGAGAGCTTAAACTATCAGTGCAGATAATGTACTTCTTCCCCTTATTGGTCCATTCCTCTATCACTTTTAAAATGGCCAGTGCCTCTATTGTAAAGATAGAATTGTGTTTTGACGTCGAATAACTTCTGCTGATATGAAGGCTAGGGATAACTATTCCTATCGCACTTCCTTGGTCAGTTTTAGATCCATCCGTTCCTATTAAGGTGTACATATGTTTTCTATCAGTGAAGTTTTTAAAATAGGCTTGTATCAATGGTTCTGGAAGGTTTTTGTTCTGGAAAGCCAGTTCATTTGTTAATATCTTGTAGTTGATATTACCAATAGGAGGGATCCAAGTCAGAAGGTCTGTTTTGTATATCCCCATATCTTCAAAAATGTTTTCATATTGGTTGTAATAGGTGCCTTTTCTGTCTTCCAGTTATCATAAATTTGAGGCGGGGGATTCCAAATAATTTCTTGCAAAGGGGACCAACTTCCCAAATATACATTTCTTATAAAAAACTTTTTTTGCTAGTGTCGCATGCCCCCTTTTTGCTAGTGTCGCATGCCCATGAAGCGGAGCAGAATTGGTCTCTGCAAAAAGGATACTGAGAGGGGTGCATTTCGGAAGTCCCGTTGCAATGCGTAGCATGCTATTAAAAATAGGATTTATTTTTTATAGTGAGTCTTGCTTGCTGCGCTGAAAACCGGGGATCCATATTCACTTTGACTTTTAATAGTTGCATTTCCAATCTTCAGTAGATGAGTTGTACTTGCGCCCCATTTTTTAGAGGAGATGTATTTCTTTTTTGTTTTAAATATTCGAAGTGATCCTTCCAGGTTAGGTTTTTATCAAATATAATTCCTAAGATTTTTATTTTGTTTACTTCCGGTACCATGACATTATTTATTTTTATCTCACATTGTATCTTTTTCCTTTTATTGGTGAAGTTAATTGTTTGGCATTTTTCCGGATTGATAGACAGTTTCCATTTTTTGCACCAGTTGTTGCATATATTTACAGCATTTTGAAGGTTTCTTCTTGCTTCTTTTTCATCTTTATGGTTGCTGTACATAATGTCATCTGCATAAACTAGGCATGTTACTTCTTCTGTTATGTGTTGAAAGAGATCGTTCATATATAACATGAATAAAAACGGGCTGGTAATACAACCTTGAGGAAGACCCTGGTTACTAGTTGCCAAATTTGAAAAGGTGTTTCTCCATTTAATTTGATTAGTCCTTTGATTTAGGAAGTTATGAATCCACAGGCCTATTTTTCCTTGGATGCCCTTAGTCGCTGCTTTTTTAAGCAATCCGTCAATCCAAATAGAATCGTACGCTGCCTTAAGGTCAATTGATACGCAAAAAATGTGATTTTTCTTTTTCCTTGCCAAGAGGATGTCATGTTGTGCTTTTACTAGCAATGTGATGCAACTCTTGTGGGGCAAAAATCCATAATTATTTTTGTGAAAAAGCTTTTTTTTTATAAAATGTATCATTTATTAATCTCTGCAGAATCATTCTTTCCATAATTTTGGCTATTGTAGGCGTAAGGGCAATAGGTCGATATGCCTTGATGTCGCTGGGGTTTTTATGTGGTTTCAGAATCGGAATAATGATCGTATGTGTCCAATCAGTGGGAATTCTACCTGTTCTAAAACTAATATTAGCAGTATTCCAGATTGAAGTAAGAACTGGTTCCGGAAGACATTTTATCATTTTTATCGTTATTCCATCATGCCCTGGCGTTGATTGACGGATTCGATTTATTGCAGTTTTGAATTCTGACCATGTAAAATCTTTGTTTAGCGGAGAAAGCAAGGTGTCAACAAAGCTTATCGGTAACTTCGGATATTCCTGATTTTTATTGTATAGTTGACTGAAAAGGTTGGCCTGATCTTTTGCCGAAGTCACTATTCTATTGTTACTACTGATTTGATTAATGCTTTGGTAGGAAGAGCTGGTGCATGTATTAATTTGTCTGATGATTTTGTAGATGTTGTTGTTTTCGGCCGTTCTTTTGCATGTGCTTGCCCAATAGTTTCTTTTTAGGGTTTTTAGAAGGTTTTTGAGTTTGTTTTTATACTTCTTATATTCATTCCGATTTTCACAGCTAGTGTGTTTCTTTGCTTTGTTGAGATGTTTCCTCATTTTTGCCCGAATAAAACTGCATTTCATATTCCACCAAGGGACCCTCGGTTTTGGAAGTTCCTGAAGAGATTTACTGTAGTTAATTGTTCTTTTCATAATCTTACAGAACTTTTCGGGGTCTTTTAAATCGTTCTCATATTTTTTGGTTTCTTCATAAAATATTCCCCAATTAAAAATTACTCTGCAGTAGGTTTCATTTCCAACAGATCGGTTAAATGTAACTTTGATTGGAAAGTGATCACTTCCCAGATTGTCCGGAAGTACATTCCAAGAAAAATCCGCAGCAATATCTGGCGAGCATAAAGTCAGGTTCAGGGCCGACAAAGCACCCCTCCCATCTATCCTAGTCCCAGTCTTATGATTTAGAAGAAGGAGTTGTTGATCTTGAATCCAATTAAAAAGTCTTTCCCCACTATAGTTAGTGGAGAATCCCCAGTTTTTGTGTGAAGCATTGAAGTCACCTGCTATAATGTATTTCGTATTATTATCAATTTTGATCTCCTTAAGAATGTTGTTGTTCCGTATGCCTTTCCTACAGTATATGTTTATAATATTAAATTTGTGGTTTTGATTATAGATTTCCATTTCCTGAAGTTCTATTTCCGGAAGCATCTTTTGATTAATAATCTTTGCACTCATGTTTTTTTTATGGCAATAAGGAGCCCTCCTCCTCTGTAATGGTTAGGACGATCAAATCTAAAAATAATTTTATCCTTGAGTGAAAACGAGTGATTGGGTTTAAGGAAAGTTTCTTGTAAAATTAAAATATCTGCCTGGCTGAACAACAGGGAAAAATTAAGATCAGGGCGGCACTTTTTAGCGCCTCGAATGTTCCATTGGATGATAGACAAAGCAGAGAAAGCGACCAAAAAAAAACCAACACACAAACCAACCAACAGCAGAAACGACACACAATTACAAAATCATTTCTTCAATCTGATATCTATCATTTTCCTCTTGGTCATTGTTTTCATATATTTTTTTTTGTTATTATTAATCTTTATAGGAGATTCCTCATTCATACGTTTATTTTTTTGCTGACTTCTTTCTTTTGCCTTTTTGTCATTCCCTTCAGTCCTTAATTCTGGTTTTTGTTCCTTTCTATTATTTTTCTGTTCTGTATGGTCTTCTTGACTGTAGCTTATTTTTTCCTTTTCCTTGGTTTTTGGATTCATATTTTGACTTTCTATTACTTGTTTTAACATCCTAATTTGATTTTCTATGTTTTGATTAATTTTTTGTATTAAAGGTTGTACCACGCTTAAAACTATTTTACTTATATATTCTATCTGATTTTCAGGGTGGGTTACGACATTTGGTGTCATGTTTTCTACTTGTCTTGAGTTACTTTTAACTTTTTCTGCATAGGATGAGTTTATTTTGTCTTTTGCTTCCTTGTATGTCATTTTACCTTCTCTTTTTAGTTTTAGAATATTAATTTCCTTCTGTTTAGCTTCACATGTTTCACTATCAGCTGTATGATCCAATTTGCAGTTTCTGCATTTTAAGGCGGTTTACGACTATTCTCCGCCCATGTTAAAGTATAGGACATTCTCTTGAACATAACCACGCAATAATGCGGGATCAAATCTCTTTGCAGTTTGCAGGGGGTGATAGAATGGAATATGAAGCATCTTTTGGCAGAGGAAAATACGAGGAAGGTTAATAAAATAATAAACTATCAATTAAAAACTGAAACAAACTAAGTAATTTGTAGTTCTTCAAATCTTCAATAGATGGCGCATTAGTGCCGTCTCATGGCTATCAGGATGCTTTAATAGCTGTTTACTGGTTTCCTAATCTAGTTATTTTGAATTTTCCTCTGCCAAAAGATTAAAATACCAAAGTTTTATCATTCACACCAAACTTTTTGACATTTTATACCTTAATTAACTCTCACATATGTTCATCAGATTTCCAATAGCCGGCCATTATTGCAGCCAATGCTTGTCAAAATTGGCTTAAAACCAGTAGAACGGCAACCCTAGCTCAGAAAGTAAACACGAACGTTTTAGCTGGACAAAGCTTTTCTACATAAGGGTAAATATTATATTTGATACATTTTCTAGCACAACTCCATTTCTCAATTTATGTCTTATAAAGATTGAAAATTGTTAAATCTTACAATTAGTAATTTTCATAGAAGTGAAACCTTGTACTATTATTTTAAATTTATGTTATGTTACATGAAATTGAAGATCGATGTCAGACAGATCTTTCGGAATCAATGAAATGCCATAAAACTAATGATCATACGATAACGAGATCTTGTATTAAAATTTATCTAAAACGGTAATTTATATGAACAAGTTCATCGTACTAATAGTTATTTTCACATCTCAATCGATGGTCTGCAAATTCTATAAATATGGTAGCTACTAAAATTTAAATTACATATATGTTGTACGCCTCCTACTTAAAACATTTTTATCATTTAAGATATTGATTTACTTTTAGTTTATAAACTAAAAATAAATTATTACAGCATTTTAATTTAAAGTAATAACACAATCTACTTAATAACAATAATACATAGAGTAATAAATTATTTACAATAAACATAATATTCACAATATGCTCACATAATGTTCAGAATAAATTTTGTAATTGTAGAAAATTATTCATGTTTTAAATAAATTACAGAAATAAAGTAACTTGTAATAAATTTAGTGAGAAGAATTACATTCCTTTTATTTGGAAGATGTGATAGATCCTATCTTTTTCTGTACCTTTTGCAAAATTCAACTAGTTAAATATTTTAATACTAATGTTCCAAACAAAGCATGTTAAGTTAATTTTGTGCAAGTTTTGCTATATCTATCGGTTATCATGTGTATGCAAAATGTTAATACCTGCAGAAATAGCATACACTGCTGTCTGGCTTTCTCAACCATTATCTGGCCATCTCTTTCTTTATGGCTGTATTTGAATGTACAACTTTGTCAATTATTCTATTATTAATTAGTCTAGGAAAAGAAATTTCAGCTCAAAGTTTAATCGACAAAAATCTTTTCACTCACAAGTGCAATATAAATAACAGCATTACATAACATATTTGTCATTTTTATCATAAAAAATTACTTTAAAATTTATGTGCAACTAGCAGTATACCCGTTCTTCATACATAGTATAGAAAGAAACTTATAATTCATAATCATGTGCAAATCCCTATAGTATACTAAATGACTTTGTTAATCAAAATATTCTATTAAAATATTTAATTTAATGGTCCTAAAAAAGTTTAAGAATCACTGTTCTCGCTATACAAAATTTTCTTCACGGCAGATTGGAAGAATAAAACATCCTGACCCCGCTTGTAAACAAATTTACAATAAACATGAAATTGAATCAATAAGTGCAAAATAAAAGATAAAAGTGCTCAAATGGTATAGAACCCGTGCTACTTATATTCGTGAATATTAAAAGATATACCTGTTGTTGTTGTTGAGACCCAGACCAGAAAGGGAAGATATACCTGTGTATTAGTAGAAGATTACACATACTACAGCATATGAATTTCTAAAATCTTCGTCAAAATAAAACAGATGACGTAATAAATTAAAGATATCCTTAATCTTGCCAAAACTGATAATACTAACTGATAATACTGAACTAAAGGCCATAACTGATTCCAATATATGCCTAAAAAAAAGCACTAAAATTGCATAGAGAGATATTCCGTACTATTTATATTGTCGTATTCCGTACTATTTATATTGTCGTATATTAAAAGATGTGCCCGTCTGTTAGTAAAAGATTACCCGTATTGCAATATGAGTTTGAATAATCCTTGTCAAAATTAAACACATTACATAATAAATGGAAAATATCAATAATCTCCGTAATCCTTAAATCAGAAGACCGTAATTGATTATAATATATGTCAAAATAGATGCCACTATACCTGTACTACTTATATTTTCATAGATTAGAAGGTATACCCATGCATTCGAGGAAGAGTTTCCGTATTATTTACTATAAGTTTCAACAATTTTTGCCAAAATAAAATAATGACGTAATAAATTGAAACTATCAACAATCCCCAAAAATATCAATAATAATAATGACCATAATTGATATATAATTCTATCAAAAATGCAATATCGGTGAAATTTATTTGATATATATACATATCTTTATTATTTAAATCGGAAAAGATTTAATAAAAATCTTCTGCTACATAAACACATTGGATTTAAATCCATTGCTAAGTGACATGATATAATTTTCTTTAAATAAATTGGCGGAAGAAATATAGTCTGCATAATGCTATCTCTATGGAAGGTTTAATTGTTCGTTTTTAATTAATATTTTAATAATTAGACAACCCCTGGTCTTAGAAATTTGAAATATGCACTAAATTTTAAGTGCAGGGTTATTCCGTTACCCATAAAATTTCAATAAATTCAGTTCAGCCGTGATAATCAGACAGATTTTCAATTTTTTTTATATAGATTATGTAATGTTATGTCAAAATATAAAATAATATAAATATGCACATAACTGTAAAGTCTTGTGTAAATACAAATTTTAGTACATTCCTACATAAGCTGATAATGATATGTAAGAAAATAACAAAAGTACACACTCAGAGTGGATAACAATTTCTTCCTAGCTATTGATATATTTACATTTGTCAGCTGAAACATATCATTTATGAATGACTGATTGTGGATTAAAATTATCCAAATGTAGACTTTTAATAGATAACTAAAAGTTTACTTATTTTGCTGATTTTCAATCTATTTCTCTAAATCTATATAAATAAAATTGAAAATCTGTCTGTCTCATCATCATGGGAGAGCAACCGAACCGAATTTAAATGAAATTTTGTGGGTAGTCTTGAAATAGAATGACTTAAAATGTAATCCATGTTTTGAATTTATAAGACCAGGGGTTGTCCAGATATTAATTAAAAACGAACAATTAAATCATTTATATAGTGTTATGCAGACGATATTTTTTCCGCCAATTTATTTGAAGAAAATTTTATCATGTCTTTTAGTAACAGATTTAAATCCAATGTGTTTATACGGCAGCTGATTTTTATTAAATCCTTTCTGATTTAAATAATAAAGATAGGTATATAAAATAAATATCACTGATATTACATTTTTGACTGGATTATATCAATTATGGTCTTCAGGTTTAAACATTAACATTATTGATATTTTCAGTTTATTATTGTCATTGTTTTATTTTTGCAAAAATTGTTGAAACTCATATATTGTATGTAGTACCAAGTAATCTTTAACAAATGCATGGATATGTCTTCTACTCTACGAGAATATAAGTATATTTGCACATATTTTGGCATATACTGGAATCAATTACGGCCTTTAGGTTTTAAGATTACAGGATTATTGATATTTTCAATTTATTACGTCATCTGTTTTATTTTGGCAAAGATTTTAGAAACTCATAAGTTGTAGTTGTAGTATGGGCCCTATACAGTTTTAGCACTTTTATTTTGCATATTTATTCAACTGCAATTTATTCAACTTCATATATTTTGTAAATTTGTTTACAAACAAGACCAGGACATTTTATTCTTCAGATCTGCTCGTGAAGATAATTTTGTATAGCAAGAACAGATATTCTTAAACTTCTTTTTAGGAGCATTAGATTAAATATTTTAATAGAATATTTTGATTAACAATGTCATTTAGTACACTATAGGAATTTGCACATAATTGTGCATTTTAAGCTTTATATTATATACTTCATACGAAAAATGGATATACTGCTAGTGTTTTTATACGATTAAAGCACTGAAACCACACTCAAGAAAAACAGTACTTGAGGGAAGAGGTGTAAAACTCCAGGGGTGTGTTTTAAAGGATTCAACACCCACATGATGTTACGAAACATGACATCTGATACATAGGCATTGTATATTTATTTTGCTGCATCCAAGCCAGAAAATATTTTCTGTCACTGTAGTTTCAAACAACTTGAATCTTGCAAAGAACAATGTTTCAATTTGGCTTCTGAATGTCATCGAATAAATATGAATGTCGTCTTCAATTTTTATATGAAATTATAATTTTTCTGTATCAGGTTTTAATTTACCCATCTGCATTTTTCATACAAAGCAAACTTTTATTATGGGTGGAAACTTTTATCTGCTAATGTCAAATCTTGTTTCATATGTAATTTCAAATTTGACTCATTAAACCCCCAATAACCCGAATTTAATAAACCCAACCTGACGCGAATTTAATAAAACGTGGTCCGAACCTGGCCCGTGTCCTAGGTTGGGCCTAAATCTATAGGCCAGACCCGAGCTCATACAGACTTCTAACTTTGACACCCTTGAGATTGATATTTAAAATTGCCCCCCTCCCCCCCTATCAAATTGAATCTTAAAATATGCCACTGGCTTTGGAGTCAGTACTTAAAACATTTGACTCTCTTTTTTTCTATTGTCTTACTCTTTGTTTTTTAACATCCAACTCCCAAATAAATAGCAATTATTTTTTTATTTTTTATAGCAATAGTCTTTTAATTGGCAATCATTTGATATTTTTTAAATTTATTGCCTTAAAGTTATTTGAAAAACTATCAAAAAGTTAAATATTCCAATATAAAAATATTTTAAATGCATTTTATTTAGGAATCATCCTGAATAAACCAGAAAAAAAATAAATTAATAAACAGCAAATCTTTAAATTTGTCTTCATTTTGATTCTTAACATCATTTCTTCATTTGATTCTTCATTTTCTTTCTTCATTTTGATTCTTTTGATTCTTCATTGAAATTTACCCAATATATAGGGAACTTATATTCTGTCCATTTCATGAAATTAATACATTTGCACAGAACTTCAATTTCGGCAATGAAGAAATTTAAATTTATTGCCCTACATGGTCATTGTAAACTGTCAAAAATAAGTACAGCAGTTGTTACGTTATTAGAGACTCATTATAATCTTTCTTGTAAGTACAGTTTGGCTGAAGTAATAAATTTTTTAATGCCATGGTATATATAGATGTTTTCAAATATAGGTTCTCTTGCACACATGCTATGATTGTGATGCCAGTTTATATTAGTAAAAGCCACATAAGTGTGCATTCGCAATAAAGTTTCAAGATGTAGTAAAACCATTAATGATAAAAAGCCCTGCTCAGCTATAATGCTTATGTTAAACTGAGCAATGAATTGCATCGGAAATTGTATCTAACAGCAAATTTGGTCTAGATAAATGATTTTTCTTCTTTAAACTTTCAACTTTAGTTGAACTCATTTCAGTAAATATTGTTTCCAAGAAACATAATTTAATATGGAAATAAGGGATTCTAATAAGTTGAAACTGTAAAATTTATATACATTTATAAAAAAAATGAAGTTTTAATGAACTTTTGCACTAAAATAATTCACTAATCGATAGACTAAAGTGAATTTTTTACTATATTTGATGTAGGAATCTATAAAATTTTGTCTGAATATCTATACAGTTTTGTTATATATTAATCTATAAAGTTGTGTTAATATCGTTTGAATCTATAAAATTTTCTTCCAAGTTTCGCACCATTTCAATAAATGCAATATCATTAAATTTATGTTGCAGGCAACTTATGTCAGATAATCACAAAAACAAATACACTTATGATTTTCTCAAACAGTGGGCATTATTCATGATTTGCCATTGCATGTAATATTCAACTTTATATTTCTGAGACATATAATTAAGCAAAATCAACATCAGTTTATAAATTAAAGCTAATGGAGTTGTGTTTTTAAATGTATTAATTATAATATTTACCCTTGTACTTTGTTTTCTTATTTTATTTTTATTTTAAAAAAAATGAATTTCTTTAGTTTATTTTTATTTACAGCACAAATTGAAAAAGAATCTGTGAAATACTAATTCTTTGATTTTTTGGGGGGTATCGAGACTATTTGACCTACCAAAAGGTTTCAGGTAACTGTTTAGATGACCATGACAGTGTCACTCAGTTTAGACCAGAACCCAATGGCAAGCACAAGGATTGCAACATCATTCCCCTAACTCATCACCTTTTAGATGGACATTTGGGTCTACAGACTAACATACTCATACACTATGTAGACACAAAAATAGTTTTGGGCATCATCGACATTGGAACCCGGGCCCTACTGTGTGCAAATCCCCTACCATCACTGAATATAACAATGTCATTTTTTATTTGAATTAATATAACAGGGTGTTCCTAATAAAAGAGATATCTATTTAGCAATACAATAGGAATTGTGAAAAACAACCTTAAGACATGAAAATATAAATATTTATTCGAAATAATACTATATATGCCAAATTTAATTATCAGTTTCCACTTTTATGACCATCAATGTTTCTACAGATTTGAAAGCTATAAACTGTTTTGTAGAGCACACATTCAAGTATTTCAGCTATTATTTGAACTAATGAACTGGTTTACAACAAAAAATGCAACTCAAATCAAGATAAATAAGCAAACGTATGTTTTAGAAATTAACTGTCTAAATGTGAACATCCAAATAAGTGCAAGGCTATGTAGGTCAAACTGAAATAGCTAAAGTTTAAGTAAAGAAATTCAATTGATTTCTAAAATGTATGTATTCTTATTTATTTTGATTTGCATTGCATTTTACATTGTAAACCAGTTCATTATTGATTATGTGCAAAGTCATGTGCTGTACTTATGAACTGTTGCAGTAATATGATTTGAATATCATTCCTATTTTTAATTCTTTTGTGTTCCACTAGTGACTTAATGAAACCCCCAGGCAGAAAATATGTAAAGGTGCTAAATCAGCTAGGACAAAAATTTAGGTGCCATTTTTACATCTAAATAATGGAATTTTAACTCTTAATTTGTTATATTTTCTAGATAACAAAGGTGGGGAGGAGACCAAAAATTGTGTTAAGATGCCATTTGTATGCTTTTGCAAGTGAACTAATACAAGAAAAATATTTTTAAAACTTAAATAAAAATTAACAGATGTTATTCTTTCTCTAATATTTTCTTATAGCATACATGCTTTGATTATGTGGTATACAATTCATAGTACACTAAAGAATGATAAATTAGAGTCACACCTATATAGAGTAGCACCTACATAGAGTTCTCCTAAAAATGTCCCTTTGATTTATATTAAATTAGTCTAACTTAGAATTGAAATTTATATTAATTTAAAATGTATAATTAATTAAAAAGAAATTATGATTTGTAAAAGTAAAAAGAGCCAACTGCAGATGTACTATCTTTGCGGTTTTCACAGTTGAGGGGGGGGGGGGAAGAGAGAGTTGCTATAGCACTAAGATACAGAATTCTCCTAAAACTATTCATTTGATTTATAGCAAAATTATCTAAATTAGAATTGACATGTATATTAATTTAAAGTGTGAAAATAATTCTGAGTTGTAAAAAAAATCATTAATGCTGATTTAGTATCTACAAGATTAAATAGTGATGAATTTAAGGAGTCTATATTATACATTTTACATAGATTAATTGTGGACCTTTTAGCAGTGGTGGAGTGACCATAAGTGACTTCTAATTCATCTTTTTAGTAAATTCACCACTAATATAAGCTAATATCTCCATGTAGAATGACTGTGCATGAAACATCATATAATATTGATCGAAACTTCTTACAGAAATATCCACATTGATTGCAAGTAGATTACCTTTTGCCATGCAGGCTCCCCCCCAGAGAAGGGGAGGTAAGTTACAGCTTGCAAAGAAATTTATCAATCACTCACTCCAGTTATAAAGAAAGAAAGAGGCTTAACTGCAAAACTCATATCTCCATTTTTGTCATTTTACTCACTTTGCTTAAAATTCATAAAACCTGAAAACCTTTTCATTTTAATTGTCGCTATACTGTAAGCTGAAATGATTCATAAAGAGTAATTTAACCACAGGAAAACAAAATTTATCCATGGTGAAAAACAAATGAATTAATTTTAATTGATGAATGGTATGTTTTACATCAAAACTAATTAAAATGTAACATTTTAAAAGAAATATAAAAATATCTACTTTAGTTAAAATAAGCTTCAAATATTATATTTTACAAATGATAATGAATCACACTCAACCATACTATGTAACGAAAAGGTAATAGAGAAGGAAGTAGATGGCTGATCATGTGATCTGATAAAGTCTTCCTATTGGCTGTGGATGGAAAATGTGAGTTTTGCAGCAAAATTCACAGTGGAGAATGTCAGTTTTTCAAGTAAATCAGGTTCTGAATACTAAATAAATATCAAAGAATGTGACTTTTTCAGGATACTACTTGATTCACATACCTACCACCATGAACAAGAATATATATAATAAAGAAAAGCTTTTCGACCAAAAATGGGGAAGAGTTTTACAACTAGACTCTTCAATACTGACTCAATTGATCAGATGACCTACCAATAAAATACTCTTACTCTAGATCACTATATAGATTTAAATTGTCCTCTTCTAGATATATGTATATACAATCTGGTCGGTGTCTAACAGCCACTGGCTAATGGAAATGTCTGACTTCACCAGTGGTGAAGTCAGACATTTCCATTTGAGTTGGGGTATATCTTTCCATTTGTAAAGGCTTTTTATTATTCACCTACTCATACCTTTTAATTCTTTGTTATATTCTAATTGTATGACATAGAAGTATTAAAATATTGTAATATTTGTAATTTCATAATGAAAAAGATGCATATTTTAAATACATGGAAGTATTTAAATCAATTTTCATAAGCAAGAGACCCATCCCCCGCCCTGTATGTTCTCCTCTTCATGACATATAGTATTAGTATGGCAAAATTGCAACCATAATTATTTTAAATAACACTGAATTTGCACTTTTAATTCAATTTTCGTTTTCATTTGGTTACTGGACTTATTAAAGGTAGTGCATCAAAAATGCAAAAAAAAAAAAAAACATGAAATATATTAAGAACGGCTAGTCCTAGAGTAATATGGTTGGTCTTACTCTTTTCATTGTCAAAAGTTATATATAAAACAAGCATTTAATTGATACATTTGACCATACGTTGTCTTTTATTTTAAATTTTTGCGGGTCATTTCGTACAAAAAGGCAAATTTATCTTTTTTGAATCGTACCAAAATCTAATCAGCACCAAAAGGTATCCTTCATGTGACTTATCCACCAAATTTTGTGAAATTTGGTCATCTTCAGCTAGAGTGGATACAGGCAATTTTTGCGGGTTATTTTGCAAAAAAAAAAGGCCGGTTCGTTTATCCGGAATCGTACCAAAATTTAGTCATCACTAGGGTCACCCAAAAGGGACTTACCTACCAATTTTTTTTAAAAATAAGGTCAATTAGTTTGAGTTAAAGTGGATAAATTGCGCAGACGTCACGCTAAAAATAGTTTTTTCGTGTTCTAAAGGTCTTAAAACATGTAGATCCGTCGAAAACTTCTGTTGCGATTTTCGAAACGATTCCAATACTTTCCCTATACATTATCAAGTATTGCAGGGAAAGTAAAAATACAATTATATATATTTTGGGCTGTAATAATAAATTTGGAGGACGTAATTCATATCTATATAATAATCGTCTAACATGCTTTTGTCTTCATAAAACACAAAAGCCGCCGCATTCCCCAGAATATAGATACAGGTCCAATTGCAAATATCAGCAATGTACCTGTTTCGCGTTTATTATCGAGGAACGTAAACAGTTACGTTGGCCTCGTAACTGTTTACGTATTGGTTTTACGTTGCC
Source organism: Amaurobius ferox (assembly GCA_951213105.1). Classification (NCBI taxonomy): domain Eukaryota; kingdom Metazoa; phylum Arthropoda; class Arachnida; order Araneae; family Amaurobiidae; genus Amaurobius; species Amaurobius ferox. The sequence goes on from OX578141.1 coordinate 17,610,873, forward strand.
TCGTTATACGCTCGTCAGTATGGAATAGCCGATATCTGCAGTAGCAACAAGAAACTTGCTGTAAGCCACAATTTTTGCGAGCTTCTATGAGAACTGACAATTTCAGTTCTTCCATGTGGCCGGCATAAAGAACTTTGCCTGTGCAGTTTCGTGGGGCCTGAACTAAATTGTAAATGAATTTTATTTTGTTCACGCGGAAGGATTGAAATAGTCTGAGTGTCTCTATCTTTCCAGATTCCAGAAGCTCCTCGGTGACCTAGAAAACTGAATGTTTGCAAATATAGTATCGAACACAGGATAGATCTTAATGAAGTTTGATTTTCGACCCCCCCCCCACCTACACACACTTTCTGAGACAAAAAATGGGGGAGGGGGGGGGTCCGAAAACTATTTTCGGACCTTTCAAAAGTCCTCTCGTGGCCTAGAAAGCTGAATATTTACACATTTATTTTATCGTTCATGTCACAAACTCGACCCCCTCATTCCGTGGGACAGAGAAATGGTTTTATGGCATTTAAATTTTATTAGTTAAAAAGAACTACGTATAAATAAGATAGCCATGTGATAAGAGAGAAAGATAAGATAAACAAAACTACAGCGTTACGCAGTATTGCTTTATATTCAAATTGGCATCCTCATTTTAAAACTCTTTTAAAAAATCTCTTATTTTTTGGCAACAATACATATTCATGCCTTTCTTATTATTATTAATATATATTTTAAAAATGAGAACTCGCAACACCTTTGATGCAATTGTAGTCACCAAATGTTCATGCGTCAGCCAGCCTCTATCAAGGAAGTATAAAGAATTTCTTATCAAAAATTGCATTTTGAATAATACAAAATTTAATATCTAAGTAAGTGAGTGAAATGTTATGCAAGATATGGTATTTTTCAAAGATTTAGACATCAAAATTTCTGTGTTTTGCATCTGTGCTTTCAAATAATCTATATTATTTGAAAGCCTCTTACTACCTACTCAGGGGGTCCAGTAATTTTCCTATCGTTTCAAAAGATGCAGTGATGGGAACGTTAATCGTTTTTACGAATTGGGGTATGGAACCCCATAGCTTTCTAAAGGGCCGGGCTGTTTTCATAAAGTGTCTTATGTATAAACAGTACCGCTGACAGAATTTGCGGAACCTTATGCAGTAAATACATGGGTCCCCTTACTACCCAATTGTTGACCTTTTATCATATATATTTTTTATGCTGCTCGGGTCTCCGGGGTCTCTATACAATGTATAGTTCAAACGCGACCTCCTTTACCCGGTAGGTCGCAGTGTGTACAGGACATAGCTAAAAAATGGGTCAACCCATTAAGGCTGGTTCTTTTTTTTTTTTTAATCATACCAAAATCTAATCAACACCAGGGTAACCCACAAGTGACTTACACTTCAAATTTAGTGAAATTTCGTCGAATAATTTTTGAGCTAGAGTGGATACATACATTGCACAGACAGACACGCACAAACACGTCACGCTAAAAATAGTTTTCTCTCGGTTCTAGAGTGCTCGAAACGCGTAGATCCGTCGGAAATTCGAGTTGAGATTTTCGATACGATTCCAATACTCTTCCTTCCCTATACATTTCGATATATTGTGTTAATTATATAAGAATTAGTACTTGTATAAGTAGTAATTATATTGTGGGGATAAATATATATATTAGTAATTATATTGTGGGGATTAATATATATATTAGTAATTATATTGTGGGGAAAGTAATTATATAAGAATACACAAGAAAAACTGCATTTTAATAAATAAAGCCCTTGGAGGGATGCATGCATGCCCCCCGGTCCACCACCTTCTCTGCTCTACTGACTATCGTATTCATATTCCAGATTGTTTAGGTCCATTTGTATCAATCAGTATTGGAATATAAAAAATTCTGATGTGGGCAGCACATGAATTTCCCTGCAGACTTAAATTCATATTTCTTTAATAGTTCATTAGATTGTGTTTAATTGCACCAAATAACACTAAATTTGCATTTTTAATTCAATGTTTGTTTTTATTTGGTAATTGGACATTTTCCCGATAGCGACGTAACAAAAATGCAAGAAATCTCAAATATCTTGAGAACGGTTAGTCTTAAAGTATAATGGAGTGTGTGTTATATTCTTTTCCTCGTCAAAAATTGCGTATAAATAAGAATTTAATTGATACATTTCAGCAAACGTAGTCTTTTTTTTTTTTAGATTTTGGCGATTTTTGCAGGCCATTTCGTAAAAAAAGGCAGGTTCTGTTTTTACGAATCGTACCAAAAACTAATCAGCATCAGGGTCACATCCAAATGACTTATCTACCAAATTTTATGAAATTCGGTCAATTAGTTTTTTAGTTAGAGTGGATACAAAATCTGCACAGACAGACACACACACAGACGTCACTCTAAAAATTGTTTTTTCGTATTCTAGAGGTCTCGAAACATGTAGATCCGTCGAAAACTCGAGTTGCGATTTTCTGCATGTTTCCAATACTTTCCCTATACATCACCATGTATTGCAGGGAAAGTAAAAAATATATATTTTTATTAGCCAGCCTTCATTTAAAAATTTACGTAAAAGTTTTTAAGATATTTATTTTATCAAGTTGGTAGCAGGGCTGTCACCCCGATAAATTCGCCGCATTCAGGTGATTTGTGTTAATATATGATTTTAATACTATTTACGTGTAGCTAGCTAACATCATTTTCCCGCATTTATATACCAGAACCAGAGGAGGCATAAAAAGAGATTGTGCACTAGATCTTCAGAAACAAAATAGATACTAGAGTTTCCCCCTTTACATTCTTCCAAGAATTAGGAGGGCTGGACCAAAAGTATTTCCTTTTATGACCCCTCTCTTTTATAACCTTCAACCTGCCTGTGCCCTGAAGGGTAGAGGCGACCTTCAGAGCTGACAGTCCTTTTGCTCACTTGGTCAATTCGTGAAATGAACTTTCATAGTTTTCGTTTTGAAATAATAATTTTCATAATTAAAAAATTAGCAGTGACTCCAGTTTAATGGAGATGAAATATTTTTGCGTGAATAGCATATTTCTTTGTAGGTGATTTACCTTCATAGACATTTTAAATACAGTTGAAAATATTAAAATATTGAAATTAAAACTACTTTTTCAAAACAGTTCAAAATGTTAAAATATCAACAGTAGGACCACCTTCCTAAAAAATTGTTCAGAATATTAAAATACCGAAATTGTAATCACTATAATTAGAAAACTAAGAAGCTGATCAAAAATCATATATATCCTTGTAGGGTTTTCAAAGGAGTACAAATTACTTTTTAGTTCATACCTAGCACTTTTAGTTTTATGTTAGTTAACACTTTCAGTATATATCAGGAATGTAAGAGTTCATACCTTTATTCTGATAATGATTGTGAGACAAACAGAACTAAATACTATATTAATGTTTGAAAAAGTTGAATGAAGACTTGGACACTATAGAGACTAGACTGGGTAGTATACTACCAACAGATACAAAGTATTAAATACACGAGAGCGTATCTTGAAAACTAAAAGTTCTCTATGAACAATAAGAGAGTAATTTGTAGATCTTTGAACCCCTATAAAGATATATAAATGGATTTTTGATCAGATTTTTAGTTTTCGAAATATGATGATTTCGATATTTTAATATTTTGAACTATTGCACTAGTATCTGTGCGTGTATGTGTCTGTGAGATATGGACACCAAGCCAAAAATAAATACTTGTATCGCTATGAAATCTTATTTTGTCACGATATTACTTGGAAACATTGAAACTAATTAGAATATTTTGTGCTTTACACTATTAAAACACAAACTATTCGAATTTCAGAAAAATCAGAAATTTCGAAAATTTCCTGTAAGAGTCCATTGAAGCTTATAGAAATGATATATGGAGATATAAGAACCAAATATATTTTTGCTACCTACCGCTTGCCCCCCCTGATATGTGAGTCACCACACGTCAGGTATTGACGCTACATAGACCGATCTCGTAAAGTGGAGTAAATAAAATAAATACATAATACCAGTAATTAAAATGAAAAGGCTTAATTTTAAACAATAACAAAGAATTTATTTCATTAAGATAAAACCTTATTTAATATTTGATAAAGTCAACAATTCCACAATGAATGTTAAATAATTCCAGCACTCGTAATAACTCATTTAATTTTACAATCATGCAACAATATCATTGTAATTAACACACCGTGTCAGTCCTACTCTACTTATAGGATAAAATGTCTCCCATGCAATATTTCAACTCATATACTGAAAAATCTCCTTTATCAATATCTGCTTTGCGTGTGACATACATTTCACACGTGCATAATTAAATTCAATAACACCTTTCATCACTCCTAACATCATCCTGAATTAATAGAGAGCGAGGGAGAGAGCATACTGAACAATTGACCTTCGTGCAAAATACATGTAAAGAAATTGCATACCTCGGACTTTGCCGTCGACCCGAACTCGTCGTCGGCGATGGAAACGGACTTCTCCGATGGGCTGCGTGTCTTATCGTCGCGCTCGTGCGACCATCTTTCAGCACTCCAAAAATTCAACTCCCCTCTCGATTTTCAAATTTTAAAAGTTTAAGTCTCTCTTCATCTCTCCCCTCTCTCTTAGGCCCCCAGACTCTCATTGGTTCCGTAAATATATAACTCCGCCTTCCGGCTATCTAACTGGCCGAAGCCCCCCTTGAAATATCAGATATTTGAGTATTGTCTTTTTCGTGCAGAAAGTTCACACGGACATTTTCCCATGTCCATCTGGAAATTAATTGACCTCTCGGGTCAAGAGGTTCAACCCCTTCCGTCTGATATAGTACCAAGTGCTGACGTGAATACGAGAAGCACCCTTTTTCATTCTCGAACTACGTCCGGTCCAGCTGTGTCTAAGGGAACGTTATATGAATTGTCTCGCTGTATGAGGGACCATCTTCTTAGATCCACTTCCACTTTCAAAGAAGCAATGTTATATTGGGAATTGAAAATTACCATATAACAATTACCCTTCTTCCCCCCCCCCAAAATTTGGTGGGAAAAAAGCCAATTATCGAGTGGCGAGTTCACCATCACACTGGCAGTGTTACCTGTGACATCATCTCCTTCCTCTCTCAAATCCTGCATCATCTGTAACATTACACTATATATACATATATCAGTCATTTCAGTACAACAAATATTACTGGTAACAAAATATCAAATACTCTTTGCATAAATACAAATCACAGTGCTCCTGGAATGTTTTTTTTTGTTGTAAGCATCAGTTCGATTTATTGTTATTCTGTATCTGAAACATTGTAGCTGCATTCGTGGAATGTCTTTTGTAAAGTTTATAGGAAAGAAAAATGTTTAAACTGTTCATCTTTGTAATGGTACGATTGAGTGTACACTATCTCCTTATGATTAAACACTGGCCTTGTTGCAGAAATGGACATGAATCGCTGGAATTGCTGGGTAAGGAATCGTTGACCGTTTGAGAATCGTTGCACGTCTGGAATTGTTGAGTGACCGGAATCGCTGACCCATTGGAAATCGTTGTACGTCTGGAATTGTTGAGTAACCGGAATCGTTGACCACTTGAGAATCGTTGTTCGTCTGGAATTGTTGAGTGACCGGAATCGCTGACCACTTGGAAATCATTGGGCAACAGGATCTGTATGCTATTTCATGTTTTGTTTAAGCAAATCAATACATATACAATACACTCAGGCCAACTTATTATTACTCTCCTCTCTTAAAACTCACCAAAGTATATTTTTTTTACAAATTCAATTTCCATAATTTTAATTTGTCACCCGGCACACGAAACACTAAAAAAAAAACTCTCTTTTTTTTTTCAAACTCCTTTAAATTTGTTAACATTCTCAAAAATTGCCCCATTGTAATTTCTACACTTTATCTACTTTAAATCCTTCCATATCATATATACATTTTCTATTCAAATTTGATACTCTCTTCAAACTTAAATTCTTCAAATTCCTACCATTTATCTATTTTACATTCCTCTGCCTTATATATATATACCTTTTTTTTTACATTATATACACTTCTTATTTAACATCCTGTCCACTTAAGTTTGATATCTTATTCAATACTTAAAATATTGAAATTCTTACACTCTCTATACATTAGACTTCACCACTCTTATCAATTTATATTTTCCTGACCTCATCATGTGTTCTCAATCGAACGTGCCATAAATATAACTCATGTACATATTTATAATAAAATACTTAAACAATTACACTATCCTCTCAAATACTACCAAAATAAGACTTATATAACTCCAAAAATTTCCGCACAATACTTTAAAATTTTCCTACAATCTCTGAGATGACAGAAAAAACCCATGTAATCATTTAATTACCATCCTACTGAAATTCTTATAAATCCCCTGCGATTCTATATTACAATATCCATAATTATACATTTTCTTTCACATATCACCTGATTTAATCCAAATCGTATACTTGTATACGGAATTTCCCGAATTCATTACCTTATTCACTTTCCCACTTAATGAAACCGCATTTAAATTTTCCCGTAATTCTTATAACTCACTGAAATTCTATTATTGCATACATAATCACAAATTTTCTCCCCAAATATCATCTAACCCAATTCAAATCCCATACTTGAATACCAAAATGTACATTTTCTTTTCATATATCCCTTGTAATTGAATGCAAAGTCTCCTGAATTAATTCATTTCTCCTCCTTCTCCTTTCAATTTCCAAACTTTGTGTAACATTTATTCTAGCATCTAAATTCTCTGTTCAAACTGAAAATCTAGTCCCCAGAGAAAATCTAGTAGTGGTATACAAGGTCGCACTGTCCTTCTGCTATTGTGTCATTTTCTGGAAAGCGGTCCCCTTTCTGGCCTGCGGCTAATACGGGCATTTCTTCGTGTGAGGTCCTCTCCCAATTAGTCGTACATGGCTCGTACATGTCGCCTTTTTGAAAATGGTCCATCTCGTCATCCGCCATGCTGGTCATAGTGTTTAGGACATTCAGTTGTGCGCGTAGCAGTGTGTGAAAGTGTGTGTTATCAGTGTTCAAAATGGATACCCGTCTCGTGGATTACAAGCCCTATACTCTGGATTATACCCTTTCATTACCTGGATTTGTTACAATGCGGTTAGTGTTAATTTGTTCTTACATTGTATTTTATTATTATATCATGTTATTTCCCGTTAACTGTACCTAAATCCAAAATCTCCGTCGTCTAGCGTTCCTTTCGCCAGTTCGTTTTTCTAAAAAAAAATATATATATATCCCTTATCTACATACCCATTAAAACTCTTATTATTTTTTTCAAATACTTTTTATTTAACCAACAATTCGCGTATGTTTATTAAAATTATCTATTCATTTTAAATTATAATTTGCGTATAATTTTTTTTCCATTACAATTATCTATTTTCTTTGAACTGCCATTTTGATTTTTAATTAAAATTCTCTATCCATTCTAAACTCTAATTTTTATTTTTAATTACCCATTATTTAGTTATTTAAATTACAACTTTTATTTTGAATTACCAATTATTTATTTATTTAAATTACAATTTTTATTTTTACTTATGAATTATTTATTTATTTAAATTACAATTTTTATTTTTAATTATGAATTATTTATTTATTTAAACTAGAATTTTTTTTTTTATTTACCAAATATCTAATTATTGAAACAACAACTTCCTATTTCCTCTCGCGTATTCATCTAATAAGGGTTGTTCAGTCCGTTTATTAAATCAAGGACGCGAAGAAAACGTTTATTTTTGTTATAAGATTTCAGTGCTTTTTTATTTATTTTTTTTATTATTTAACAATTATTTATTTATTTTAAATCACAATTTTTACTTATAGTTCCATATTTATTTAAACTTTCCTGTTCATTTAAACTTTCATCTAATTAATGTAAGATTTATTTAAAATTTCTCTATTTTTTTATTTCACAATTTGTTTACAATTTCTTAATTAATGTAATATTTATTTAAACTTCCTTAATTTATAATTCAATGTTTATTTAAAATTTCCTTTACTTAAAATCCAATATTTATTTAAAATTTGCGTTCCATCTTTCGCGTTACATTTTGTGAATGTCGTGTGTTTTCTTTGTTACTAATATTTTCAAAAATTTGAATTAAGGTTTGTCCGCGCTCTTACCTATGTTTAAATTTCTTTCGTGCTTTAATTGAATCAATTTAAATTTTAATTCTTTAAAGATCTCAACGCATATCTGTGTTCAGGCCTAACCGGTGTTGGAAGTAGCACTGTGCGTGAACCAATTGTACTGTTTATACCGTCTCCTTGTAAATTTTCTGTTGATTCATCCTTCCCTTGCGTGTTTCCCCGCTCCATTTGTATACAACCCCTATCTACTTGTGTATCCCGTTCCATTTCCCCCGCTGCTTTATCCGTGTTCGTTTCAATTTGTGTAATGTCCCCCTGTTCTGAAAGTTCCAAATTCTCCTGCGTTTTTAGCGTGATATGTCTGTCTGAGTCCCCCCCTGCTGAAGAAATGTTTGCGTTCGGAGAGTCTTTTGGAGGGATGATTGCATTCTCTTGTGCGCTCTGAGTTGTTTCGTTTTGCACTTCTCCGGTAACCGGTTTCGCGGCTTTAAGAGTAAGAGTGTTTTCGTTAGGATGCTGTGGATTCGCGCTGTGTGGACTGGTTTGACTATTCCGTGTTATCTCTTCATCCCAAATGAAGAGCGGAAAATTCTCATCTTGGCTTCTGACTTCCTTTATTTCCGGTTTTGGTTCAGAGTTTTGTTGCGCGCTTGAAGGAGTTGGGAGCAGAGGTGACTTGTATTTGTTTATGCACGGCATTTTTAGATGAGGCTTGCGGTCGGGTAGCGTCCGTAATCTATTTATGTGGGCTTTTATGATTTTAGAATTAGGTTTGTCACACAGTTTTATTTCATATACAAATCTATTTATTCTATTAATTACTCGATAAGGTCCCGTGTGGTTCCCTTTCTTATACCTGTTATTATTGTTTTCCATGAATACCCTCGACCCGATTTCCAAATCCCTGAATTTAGCTCTCTGGAGTTGTTGACTTTCTTGGCGTTCTTTCGCGAGAATTAAATTTTTATTTGCCTCCTTGAATGCGTTATTCATCACTGTGATTTTTTTTTATATGTAATCCTGATATGTTGTTTCTGTATTGTTTTCTGTTACGTTAGTTTCAAAAAAGGTTGGAAGGTCTCTTCCAAAAAAAAGAAAGTTTGGTGTTTCTTTGGTGCTTGAATGTACTGTCGCGTTGTAGACAGCTACGTGGCATTGTACTGCAGTATCCCAGTATGGCGAATTCTCCGCTAATGTCGCTAATGTGTGTTTTAATTGTTTGTTTGTAACCTCCACTATACCGTTAACCCATGGCGAACGTACCGATGCTATTCTGGCAACTATTCCGAGTTTTTCTGTCATAATTTGGTGTATATTTGATGTAAACTGAGAGCCTGCGTCCGATAACACTGTCCTAGGACATCCCCAATTCACAAAGTAATTTAAGAGTCTATCCGCAACCGTAGTGGCCGTTATATCCGGGATTGGAAACATTTGTATATGTTTGGAGAAATGGTCTACCACCGATAAAACATATTTGTTTTGTGTGCTAGTTTGAAACGGTCCGCAAATGTCTGTCGACAAAATTTGCACGGGCCCATCAGGTATAGGATTTCTTCCCAGGGGAACGGGCTGATTTTTTCCCTTTTTCTTTCTACACTGTTCGCAAGATGTAATAAAATTTTGTGTGTCACTGTACATACTCGTCCAAAAATATCTGTCCGATAATAGTTTATAAGTTTTATCAATCCCTGCATGTGTTACGTGTTGAAGACCCAGACCGTCCGACTCGTCCAGAGGACTAAGAGCAGCTATTTGGACGGCCGGCATGTGTTACGTGTTGAAGGCCCAGACCACACGACCAACCCAGGGGGTTTATGGTATCAAGTTGTGTGGCCGGCGCATGTGTTACGTGTGTAATTGCTAAAATTTCTTTCTGTAAATTTCTGGGTATAACTATAGTTTTGTTCAAATTGTCTCTCCAAGGTCTGTCCTTCCAGTTTCCTACGTGCATTAATAAATTAGTTTCCTCGTCAATATATAATGTGTCATAATGTTTACCCTCTTTAAAATTCCGATTTTGTAAATTTTCTCTGATTATTTTTAATTTTGGATCTTTAATTTGTTCATCTAAAATTCTATCTAACGCCGGGATTTCTGTTATTGTGTTTATCTGTGCAATATAGACACTATCCTCATTCACATATCCATTTCTTTTCACCGTGTTTTCTCCCTTAATTTGTTCTATCAGGTTAATTTCTCCCCTTGGATTCCCAATGTTTTTTTTCCCTTATTCTGCTCTGTCTGTTTACTTTCAAAATCATCTCTACTCAAAAAATCCGCTAATAAATTATCTTTACCCGGAACGTGAATAAATTCATAGTCGTATTCAGATATTTCTAAAAGCCAACGTTGAAGGACACTGGGTGGGTTTTGTATTTTTAAATGCTGTCCCAAAGGTAAATGGTCAGAAAGCACAAAAAACTTTCGGCCGAAAAGAAAATTTCTAAAAAATTTCATTCCCTGATGCATAGCAAGTAATTCAATTTTCATGGCCGGATACTTTTGCTCCTGTATCGATAATTTCCTGCTAAAATATGCAATCGGTTTTAAAATCCCATCTCTGTATTGTAAAAGAGCGCCTCCTATGGACTGAATGCTGCCATCGATATTCAGATAAAAGTCTTTGTCAAAATCTGGCTGTATAAGTAATGGTTTCTTGAAAAAACATTCTTGGAGTTCCTGAAATGCCTCCTCACATTTATTATCCCATTTAAATTTATTATCCTTTCTTGTTAAGTCTGATAAAACCGCGGTTAATTGAGCATAATTTTTTATTGAATTTCTGTAAAAATTACAAATGCCTAAAAATCTTTTTAATTTTCTTAAAGTTTTTGGTACTGGAAATGAAGTGATTTTGTTTATATTTTCATCTGTTGGTGTAATGCCTTTTTGACTAATTTCAAATCCTAAATATGCTACTTTTTCTACAAAAAATTTACATTTGCTGGGTGTCAGAGTTAGGTTGTATTTTCTTAATTTATCGAATACTAATTTTAATTTATGTATTAATTCTGAATAAGAGTTAGCCGGGATTATTATGTCGTCGATGTAAGCTTGTATGTTTTCCTCTCTTAAGGGGGCATAGGACCTTTAAACCTTCAAAAAATCAATTTTTCAATTTTATTTTATTCTGAATGTTTGAACATTTCTGAACACTGTGCAAAAAACCGCATTCTAAAATTCGCATTATTTCTAAAGTTATGAGCTTTTATGCAACATACACTTTTGAAAATTTTCTCATGTCAGCCATCGCCGCCATTTTTAAAGGGACGTCACTATTTGTTTACGTTTGCAGTTTGCTGTTTTGTCATGTCAATCTAATACTTTTTCCACCACCATGTCTTAATTATTTATTTAATTATTTCTGCAGCAGCAGGAAGGCAACTACTCACCTCTACTAAACTGCTCAGCCCAGTTTGTTTATATTCTAGAGCCGTTAACTTGTTTATAACGTGGAGAATTTCTTCTGAGTTTTGCAATTTCTTTTCATTATATTTTCTTACTTTTTACGATTGATTTGCGGCATTTATGTTGTTTAAGCATAAAAACTTTGAACTAAAATACAGTTAATCTATTTTATAATTATGCATTACAAACTTCTTCACGTTTGCATATTTATTTGTGTAAACTTCAACGTACAAGACTGTTTGGTGCAATTTTTTAATATAAACTTTTTGCTTTTTGCTTTCTAATAATGGATACACCGGCAACTAAATCTCGTTCTGGGAAAAGAAGACGTTTTCAATGAAATATGTATGTAATTAAAAACAAAAACAATCCGAAAGTGTTCGAATGAAAAATGTTGATTCTACGCCTAAGCTAAGTGCTTCAAGTAAAAAAACTGTTCAGCTCAAAAGATGAACTTTCACTTGATAAGTCACATATTTCATCTGAAGAACATTAATATAGAATAGTTCATATATCAGTACTTTTCAAGGAGCTTGCAGATGTTTTGTGCTGCAAAATATGTCATGGAACAATAAATATACGTGAAAAATCTTCAATGGGTTTAGCATCAACATTTCTTGTATATTGTGATAGCTGTGATGAACTAAAGTCTGTGAAAAATTCAAAACTGCTTGGTGTTAAGAAAAATATTCCAGAAATAAACAGAAGAGCTATATTTTCTATGTGATGTATAAGGCAGGGCTTATCGGCTTTATCTCCTTTTTGTTGTACGATGGGTCTTCCAGCGTCTGTTTCTCAGAAATCATATAATAAAATTAATCGCAGGACTTTAAATGCCACATCTGTTGTAGCTAAATCTTTAATGAAAACTGCTGTCCAGGACGAAAGAGAATTATCAAATGGATCGAAAGATATTACTGTAAGTGGAGATGGTAGTTGGAAAAATAGGGGGTATTCGCCACGTGTAGGTGTGTGTACACTAATCTGAGCAGAGAGCGGGAAGGTTATTGAAACCGAAGTAATGTCTTCTTCTTGTAAAGGCTGCAACAGCTACAGAAGTGTAGAAAAGTGGCCCTCGGTATGAAAAGTGGAAAAATAATCATAAAATAGTGTGTTCGAAAAACCATTCGGGTAGTGCGGGAAAAATGGAATGTGATGGAATTTCGAGTCTCTAGCACTACATATGAAGTTTGAAAAGCTCGTAAAAGGCAGAAAACATTTGATTTTCAAAGACAAGAGGAAGAGGAAGGAATTACTTATGCATCAGGTGCATTTTGATGCTAAATTAGATATAAAATAACACAGGATGTATAATAAACTACAGCCAAACATTAATTAGCCGAACTGCGATAACTCAAAATTTTCCATGTGCGAAAGTCATATTTTCTGTAACTCATTCTTTTCTTGTCACTAGAGTTTCAGTTTATCAAAGTACCACTGCAGCTGTTTTTCTCAGGTAGGTGATTTTACAACTTGCGCACAGCATATTTTAAAATATATTGTACCAATCACTTTCAAGTTTTTGCTCTTACTTGTTTCATCTATATATACAATTTATACAAAAGAGATTCCTCCTAAATAAGTAAAAATTTAGTAAATGTTTTTCATCTGACTGACAAGAAACTTCTTCACGAAGCTGATGTTCGAGCTTCCGAAGCAACATATAGAGCTCAAATACTTCTTAAAAGGCAGAAAAATTTTGATTTTTCAAACATAACAGAATTAGGAAGGTGCTATTTATGCACTGGAAGCATTTTAAGGTCAAAATACTATAATAAGTAACACTGAATATATTTTTAAACTTAAAAGCGGGTATCTCAGATATGTGATTTTAGCCCTTGTGCGCAATATATTTTAAAATATATGTAGCCAATCACTTTCAAATTTTTTGCTCTTACTTGTTTCATTTATATACATAATCTATAGATAAAAATTCCTCATAAATACGTAAAAATTTAGTAAACGTTCTTCATCTGACTAACAAGAAACGACTGCGCGAAACGTCTGTTCGAGTTTCCGAAGCAACATATAGAGCTCAAATAGCTCCTAAAAGGAAGAAAAGTTTTGATTTTTCTTACATAACAGACATAGGAAGGTGCTAATTATGAACTAAAGGCATTTTAAGGTACAAAATAAGATAATAAGTAACATTGAAGCATTTTTAAATTATAAAGCTGTTTTTCTCAGATATGTGATTTAACACTTGCACGCAATATATTTAAAAATATATGTAACCAATCACTTTCAAATTTTTTGCTCTTACTTGTTTCATCTATATACATAATTTATAGATAAAAATTCCTCATAAATATGTAAAAATTTAGTAAACGTGCTTCATCTGACTAACAAGAAACGACTGCGCAAAACGTCTGTTCGAGTTTCCGAAGCAACATATAGAGCTCAAGTAGCCCCTAAAAGGAAGAAAATTTTTGATTTTTCTTACATAACAGGCATAGGAAGGTGCTAATTATGAACCAAAGGCATTTTAAGGTACAAAATAAGATAATAAGTAACATTGAAGCATTTTTAAATTATAAAGCTGTTTTTCTCAGATATGTGATTTTAACACTTGCGCGCAATATATTTTAAAATATATGTAACCGATCACTTTCAAATTTTTTGCTCTTACTTCTTTCATCTATATACATAATTTATAGATAAAAATTCCTCATAAATAAGTAAAAATTTAGTAAACGTTCTTCATCTGACTAACAAGAAACGACTGTGTGAAACGTCTGTTTGAGTTTCCGAAGCAACATATAGAGCTCAAGTAGCCCCTAAAAGGCAGAAATTTTTTTATTTTTCTTACATAACAGACATAGGAAGGAGCTAATTATGAACTAAAGGTATTTTAAGGTACAAAATAAGATTATAAGTAACATTGAAGCATTTTTAAATTTTAAAGCTGTTTTTCTCAGATATGTGATTTTAACACTTGCGCGCAATATATATTAAAATATATGTAACCAATCACTTTCAAATTTTTTGCTCTTACTTGTTTCATCTATATACATAATTTATAGATAAAAATTCCTCATAAATAAGTAAAAATTTAGTAAACGTGCTTCATCTGACTAACAAGAAACTACTGCGCGAAACGTCTGTTCGAGTTTCCGAAGCAACATATAGAGCTCAAGTAGCCCCTAAAAGGCAGAAAATTTTTGATTCTTCTTACATAACAGACATAGGAAGGTGCTATTTATGAACTAAAGGCATTTTAAGGTGTAAAATAAGATAATAAGTAACACTGAATGTATTTTTAAACTTTAAAGCTGTTTTTCTCAGATATGTGATTTTAGCCCTTGCGCGCAACATATCTTAAAATATATTTAACCAATCACTTTCAAATTTTTTGGGCTTACTTGTTTCATCCATATATATAATTTGTACTTCAAAAATTCACCATAAATAGTAAAAAAAGAATTGTGAAGAGGTTTATTTCATGTTTTTTAACACTGAAAATGAAAATTTCATTTTGTTTAGATTTTAAAAATATTAAATTTATTTCAAAATTTTAAAAAGTGTGTACAAATTAAAGATGTAATAGTTATAAATATATTATTATCAAATTGAAGTCCATAAGTATAATATTATTTGAAATATCCTGCGCGCGGCTGCTACATACACCATTATGTCTGTCAAAATTGTATAAATTTTAAAAAACAATATAAAATGTACATATAATTATATGACTTCAGTAAAATTTGTGTAGTAAGAAAGGTTTTCTATATGTTTAGAGAAAAAAATTTGAACATCTGGGATACACCTGATTAAAATTAAAAAATTGTAAAGATAGCTCTATTTTCAATGAATTTCGACTGTTTAAAGGTCCTATGCCCCCTTAAGTCCGCTAAAATGGTGTCCATAACCTGATGAAAAATTGGAGCGGAGCTTACATGTCCAAAAACGAGTCTTTCAAATTGGTAATTGCCATAGGGCGTTGTAAAAGCAAATAATTCTTTTGTGTCTTCAGGTAAAACCAGTTGGTTGAAGGCACTATGAAAATCCAGTTTTGAAAAGTATCTGTGTCCCGCTAATTTAGTTATGATTTCATTCACACGGGGAATTTTGTAAGGAAACAGTGTGGATATGTTATTAATTAATCTCAGATCTAAACATAAGCGGTACTCTCCACTTGTTTTACGCACTAAAATCATCGGCGATGCAAAATTTGATTTTGTTCTGGCAATTATCCCTGCTTCTTCTAACTCTTTTAATTGACTTTTTGCGGTATCCTGCAGTGCGTACGGAACGTCGTATGGCCTGGAACGTATTGCGTGGTCATGTGCAAGCTTTATCACCGGTTTTACGATGTCAGTCGCTCCTAAAGTTTTTAATGATTTTGAAAAAACGTCCGAATATTGCATTACAAATTTGAGGAAATCTTGTTTAATGTTTGGGTCCATGTGGTCCGTATTAAAATCTTCTGTTTTCAAATCTTTTTTCCTTTCTGCAATTATCTCCGGTTTAGCCTGTATTAAATTTATCATCTCTTCGTATTTATGTGTCCGTTCACTAATTTCTGGTTCTTTAATGTCCTGTTGTTGTATCGTAAAATCTGTTGTAATGTTTCCTAAAGCCATGTTTTTATTTAATGTAATTGTAGCATTCGTGTTATTCTGAACTTCAATTTTAATTTTGTTCTCATTCATGTGGTATATTCCATAATTCATTACAATGTATGATTTTTTTTTGGGTTCGAACAAAACCCCTGTTCCATTTTCTAGACTTTCCTCACTATATACTACAATATTCTCCCTCGAATTAGGTTTGATTTGTACTTTTCTTAAAATTTTGGCTAGATTCGGTTTTTCCTGTATTATCTCATTTATTTGTCTATCAATTTGCCTATCAGAATTTAAAATTATTTCTATGTCGCCTATCTTCAGAATGTTTTTTTTGTGTATTTAAAATGGATTGATTTTTCTGTAAAAAGTCAAAACCCAATACTCCCTTGAATTTTTGCTGTTGTGACAAAAAAAATGTGTTTGAACTGTTTTCCCTGAATTTTGAATGGAATTTCCACAGTCTTTATATATTCAATACTATGTCCTGTTAAAGTTGATATTGTAACACTCCTTGACACATATTTAATTTTGACATTATCTTTAATTTTATTGAACAATTCTAATGATAATACACTAACGCTCGCTCCAGAGTCTATCATGAGTTCGCTTTGTATATTTTTAAATTGAGCTATTATTGTTGGCAATTCTGTTTTTTCAATTTGTTCTCCTACAGATGCAATCGTTTCCTCATGTTTTTCAGTACTTTTATCGTTATGTATCTCCAATTTCTTATTTTCTGTTTGTACAGGAATTTCAATTTTTCTCGGGAACTTTACCCTGTAATTTTTCTCTCTTTGTAAGTTATTATTTAAAGCTCCCACAATTAGTTTAAATTATCTCTTCTATTAGGGAAATTTCTGTATCCAAATCTTGTATTCACCTCTCTTCCATCGTTCCTTTGCGCATCCGTCTCTCTGATTCTGTTTTGGTTTAACTCGTCCCTATTATATCGTTGTTCCCTAGAAAATCTATTTGTGTAGGGGGTGCTGCATAGTAATTTCTGCTCTGTTGATAGTTTCCAATGGCCTATAATCGTATGTGTCCGGCTGGGAGGAGTAAGTTCTGTGGTCATCATACGGCTGGGTTTGAAATGAGTGGGGAGGAGACTGTATTTGATTATGCCAATGTGTTCTCGCGTTGTTTATGTTTTGATTCTGTGTTTGCTTAAAATGATCAGCTTTGTATATTCGGCATTCTCTCATGAAATGTCCTTGTTTATTACAGTAATGGCATGTTACGAGTTTTTTTGTTTGTGTCGTGGGAATTTGTACTTTTTCTTGGATTTTTAATGTGTTTATCTCTTGGGTAATTGAATTTAAAATATGTGCGTTAAATTCCTGTTGCTCCTTGCGGAGCATCTCAATTTCTTGTCTATATGTAGCACTATTTACATTTGCCGTTATCGCAGCTAAATTTGCCTGTTCCAAGTTTGTGGCTATTTTTACAGCTTCATCAAAATTTTGTGCATTAGTTTTTATTATTTCTTTCTGGAATTCAGGTGTTACTGCCTCTAAAAATTTACTTAACCTTAATTTATCCATAACCTGTTGTGTCGCTTCACTGTGCTCTGTGTCGCCAATATAATTTAAAGTTAGTGTTGTTATTCTGTGTGCCAGCTGTTTAATCGTTTCTCCCTGTGTCTGTTTTGCGGTCGTGAAAAGGATCTGATTCGTTGTAATGTTCGGTTTTTCTGTAAAGAACTCTAATAACCTATCCCTAAATTTTTCGAAAGATGTTTCCCTTCTTAATTCTTGTGACCCTATATAAAATTTTCTTGCATTCCCTCTTAACCGAGATTTCACAATTGCTAACTTTTCCTCCTCTGACCAATCCCCCAAGCTGCTTAAAGATTTGATCTGGTCAAAAAAATTTCTACATCATTCTCTATGCCATTGCATTCCCCTAATAAGTGTAAAAGTCCTGGTAACCTACCCCTCGTTGTTGGAGGACTTTCTCCGCCTTCTGCCATTCTAAATTTCACTTTCTCGCAAAAATTCTATATCTAAAATTATCTCCTGTTTTTACACCTCAAAATGTTCCCCCAAAATATTTAAATACAATATCACATAAATTCAAAAACATAATTCTAATCATTTCACTATCTACGCATGCAAATACTTCAATCCTCATTATAAACTCCTAAAATATTACACAAATATTTACATAATCTGAAAAATTCCTTAAAAGTTTCAAGTTCCCTAATACTTATATTTTCAAATACAATATGGCATGTCTCATTAAGAACACATAATGATTCACTATTTTGCTTGCTTCTCATACTGTGAAATAACTTTTCTTAAGTTTACTTATATTTATTTTAATTTTAAAATTCTTTCTTTAATTTAATCCTTATTTTACACAAAAAAAATTTTATTCAATATTTTCATTTTTTTTTTTATTAATTCCAAATATATTTATTCTCTTCATTAAAATTTAAATTCTGGCATATAACTGGTCTAAAACAGCAAAGTTGCCAGAAGGGTGAAATAATTTTGAGTCCAGGTTCGAAACTGGTTCAAACGGCACCAAAATGATATGTGGATCACCACACGTCAGGTATTGACGCTACATAGACCGATCTCGTAAAGTGGAGTAAATAAAATAAATACATAATACCAGTAATTAAAATGAAAAGGCTTAATTTTAAACAATAACAAAGAATTTATTTCATTAAGATAAAACCTTATTTAATATTTGATAAAGTCAACAATTCCACAATGAATGTTAAATAATTCCAGCACTCGTAATAACTCATTTAATTTTACAATCATGCAACAATATCATTGTAATTAACACACCGTGTCAGTCCTACTCTACTTATAGGATAAAATGTCTCCCATGCAATATTTCAACTCATATACTGAAAAATCTCCTTTATCAATATCTGCTTTGCGTGTGACATACATTTCACACGTGCATAATTAAATTCAATAACACCTTTCATCACTCCTAACATCATCCTGAATTAATAGAGAGCGAGGGAGAGAGCATACTGAACAATTGACCTTCGTGCAAAATACATGTAAAGAAATTGCATACCTCGGACTTTGCCGTCGACCCGAACTCGTCGTCGGCGATGGAAACGGACTTCTCCGATGGGCTGCGTGTCTTATCGTCGCGCTCGTGCGACCATCTTTCAGCACTCCAAAAATTCAACTCCCCTCTCGATTTTCAAATTTTAAAAGTTTAAGTCTCTCTTCATCTCTCCCCTCTCTCTTAGGCCCCCAGACTCTCATTGGTTCCGTAAATATATAACTCCGCCTTCCGGCTATCTAACTGGCCGAAGCCCCCCTTGAAATATCAGATATTTGAGTATTGTCTTTTTCGTGCAGAAAGTTCACACGGACATTTTCCCATGTCCATCTGGAAATTAATTGACCTCTCGGGTCAAGAGGTTCAACCCCTTCCGTCTGATATAGTACCAAGTGCTGACGTGAATACGAGAAGCACCCTTTTTCATTCTCGAACTACGTCCGGTCCAGCTGTGTCTAAGGGAACGTTATATGAATTGTCTCGCTGTATGAGGGACCATCTTCTTAGATCCACTTCCACTTTCAAAGAAGCAATGTTATATTGGGAATTGAAAATTACCATATAACACCCCCTCCTCCAAAGAAAAATTATTGCGACGGTACTGATTAAATTAATTCGGGTGACAAACCTGTTGAAAAATAATTTGAAAAAATAATTTTATTTTTCATTTCTACTAAAAATTAAAATATTATCTGTGTACGAAATCCGATAAAATAATAATTGTCTTTTGATATTAATTATAAAAGTAGACCTAAACACTATGGAATATGAATGTATGAGAAATTCGAGTGAAAACCCCTAATATTTCTTATAATTTCTTATAAAATATACGAGGAGCTACATAAAAAAACTAGATTGACCGAAAATGTGGAGATCATACTGAAACTTAAAAATGAAATTCACTGAGTTTTTCAGAATTTTTTTTTTTTTAATCACGAAATTTTTTAATCTATAATTATTTTATATACTGAAAAAATTGAAATTCAGTAACTGACAATAAATTTTAGTAGGAACGATTTGCAAATCATGAAATCTATGGCGTCAAATTTCAAAAATTTTGGTATCAAATATAATAATAATAAAAAAAGAATATAAAATCATTTTTAATATTTCAAATGACACAATTTAAAAAAGTATTCAAAAGTCAGAACATTGCTCCTCCGAATTTTTTACTTTCCCTGTAATACATGGTAATGTATAAAGTATTGGAATCATACTGAAAATCACAACTCGAGTTTTCGACGGATCTACACGTTTCGAAACCTCTAGAATACGAAAAAACCATTTTTAGCGTGACGTCTGTGTGTGTGTCTGTCTGTATGTGAAGATTTTGTATCCACTCTAACTAAAAAACTAATTGACGAATTTCATAAAATTTGGTAGGTAAGTCACTTGTGGAGGAATCTGGTGCTGATTAGTTTTGGGTACAATTCGTGACAAAAGAACCCAACTTTTTCTGCGAAATGGCCCGCAAAAGCTTGTATCCACTCTAACTGAAAAACTAATGGACCGAATTTCACAAAATTCGATAGATAAGTCTCTTGTGGGTCACCCTGGTGCTGATTAGATTTTGGTACGATTCGGAAAAAAATAACCTGCCTTTTATTTGCAAAATAGCCATTAAAAATCGTCAAAATCTGAAATAAAAAAACTATGCATGCTCAAATATATCCGTTAAATGCTTGTTTTATACGTAAATTTTAACAAAGAAAAGAATAAGACCAATCCCGTTACACTAGGATTAGCCGTTCTCGAGATATTTTAGTATTTTGGGTATTTTATCTACGCCACCTTTGAAAATAAGTTCAGTTAGCAAATGAGAACGAAAAGTGCATTTAAAGTGTAAATTCAGTGTAACTTCAACTAATTACGCTTGTTATTTGATGCAATTAAACTCAATTTAATGAATGAATTTAACTCAATTTAAGAATGTGGATATGTCTGCAGGAAAAGTCATGTGCTACCCACATCAGATTTTTTACTTTCCCTACAATAAATACATGGTAATATAAGTATTGGAATCATGCCGAAAATGGCAACTCGAGTTTTCGACGGATCTACACGTTTCGGGACCTCTAGAATATGAAAAAACTTTTTTTAGCGTGACGCCTGTGTGTGTGTCTGTCTGTGGAATGTATGTATTCACTTAAAGCAAAAACTAATGGACCGAATTTCATAAAATTTAGTAGTCTCTTGTGTGTGACCCTGTTGCTGACTAGTTTTTAGTACGATTCGGGATAAAAGAACCCGCCTATTTTTGCGAAATGGCCCGCAAAAATTGCCTGTATCCACTTTAGCTGAAAAACTAATGGACCGAATTTAACAATATTCGGTAGATAAGTCGCTTGTGGGTCACCCTGGTGCTGATTATTAGATTTTGGTATGATTCGAAAAATAATAACCTGCCTCTTTTTGCAAAATGGCACGCAAAAATCGTCGAAATCTAAAATAAAAAAACTACGTATGCTGAAATATATCCATTAAATTTTGTTCCATACATAATTTTTAACGATGAAAAGAATAACACCAACTC
The DNA here is from genome assembly GCA_951213105.1 of Amaurobius ferox. Taxonomy (NCBI): domain Eukaryota; kingdom Metazoa; phylum Arthropoda; class Arachnida; order Araneae; family Amaurobiidae; genus Amaurobius; species Amaurobius ferox. The sequence continues at coordinate 17,632,558 of OX578141.1, forward strand.
CCCCCCCCCCCCTCCCCATTACACTACGATTAGCCGTTCTCGAGATATTTTTTAGATTTTTCGTATTTTCTCTACGCCACTTTGAAAATAAGTCCAATTACCAAACGAGAGAGAAAATTGAATTAAAAGTGAATTAAATTTAATTAAAATAAAGAGAACGTGGATATAAGTCTGCAGGGAAAGTCATGTGCTGCCCACATCAGATTTTTACTTTCCCTGCAATACATTGTAATGTATAGGGAAAGTATTGGAATCATGCCGAAAATCACAACTCGAGTTTTCGACGGATCTACACGTTTCGAGACCTGTAGAATACGAAAAAACCATTTTTAGCGTGACGCCTGTCTGTGCAGATTTTGTATCCACTCTGACTAAAAAAGTAATCGACCGAATTGCATAAAATTTGGTAGGTAAGTCACTTGTGGGCGACTCTGGTGCTGATTAGATTTGGGTACGATTCGGGATAAAAGAACCCGTCTTTTTTTGCGAAATGGCCCGCAAAAGCTTGTATCCACTGTAACTGAAAAACTAATGAACCGAATTTCACAAAATTTGGTAGATGAGTTACTTATGGGTTACCCTGGTGCTGATTAGATTTTGGTACGATTCGAAAAAAATAACCTGCCTTTTTTTTGCAAAATGGCCCGCAAAAATCGTCAAAATCTAAACTAATGAACTAGATATACTCAAATATATCCATTAAATGCTCGTTTAATACGTAATTTTTAACGACGAAAAGAAAAAGATCAACCCCATTACACTAGGACTAGCCAGGCCAACGGCCGTACCGTGCTGAAAACACCGGTTCTCGTTAGATCACCGAAGTCAAGCAGCATCGGGCGCGGATAGTACTTGGTGGGTGACCACCTCGGAACACCGCGTGCTGTTGGCCATCTCGGGTGCGGTATCCCCGTGGTTTGCGCGCTAGATTTGTACGCTACCACAAATGCCGCCGTGTTCATGCGGAGTACGATCACGTTAAACATGTGGGTCCGTAAGTCCTTCCGAGAGGTTGGTGGTAGGGGAAGGAGGGTACGGTCCCTGTGGATGCCTCCCCCACAGGGTTCCGGTCTAAATTGGGTGGCACTTCCCGGCCGTCCATACAGTTACCTTACACCTTTCTGGTAGGTCGGACGGTCTGGGTCTCAACAACAACACTAGGACTAGCCGTTCTCGAGATATTTTAGTTTTTCGTATTTTCTCTACGCCACCTTTAATAATAAGTCCGGTTACCGAATGAGAACGAAAATTGAATTAAAAGTGAAATAAATTTAAAAATAAATAAAGAAAACGTGAATATAAACGTCTGCAGGGAAAGTCATGTGCTGCCCACATCAGATTTTAACTTTCCCTGCAATACATGGTAATGTATAGGGAAAGTATTGGAATCATGTCGAAAATCACAACTCGAGTTTTCGACGGATCTACACGTTTCGAGACTTCTAGAATATGAAAAAACCATTTTTAACGTGACGTCTGTGTGTGTGTCTGTCTGTGCAATGTATATATCCACTCTAATTCAAAAACTAATGGACCGAATTTCATAAAATTTGGTAGGTAAGTCACTTGAGTATGACCCTGGTGCTGATTAGTTTTTGGTACGATTCGTAAAAACAGAACCCGCCTTTTTTTGCGAAATGGCCCGTAAAAATTCCATGTATCCACTCTAGCTAAAATACTAATTGACCAAATTTCACAAAATTTGGTGGATAAGTTACTTGTACGATACTCTGGTGTTGATTAGATTTTGGTATTTATCGGAAAAGAACAACCTGCCTTTTTTTACGAAATGGCCCACAATAATGTCATGTATCCACTCTAACTAAACTATTAATTGGCCAAATTTCACAAAATTTGATAGATAAGTTACTTGGGGAATACTCTGGTGCTGATTAGATTTTGGTATTATTCGGAAAAGAACAACCTGCCTTTTTTTACGAAATGGCCCTCAAAAATCGCAAAATCTAAAAAAAGCTACATATGTTCAAATATATCAGTTAAATTCTTGTTTTATACGTAATTTTTTATGAGGAAAATAATAAGAACAACTCTATTACTCTAGGACTAACCATTCTCGAATTATTTAAGATTTTTCGAATTTAGTTATGCCACTTTTAAAAAAATGTCTAATTACCAAATAAAAACAGAAATTAAATTAAAAATGCAAATTCAGTGTTATTTTGTCCAATTAAACTCAATTTGATGAATTATTAAAGAAAAAAATATGAATTTGAGTCTGCAGGGAAAGTCATGTGCTGCCCACATCAGATTTTTACTTTCCCTGCAATACATGGTAATGTATAGGGAAAGTAATGGAATCATGCCGAAAATCGCAACACGAGTTTTCGACGGATCTACACGTTTGGAGACCTCTAGAATACGAAAAAACTATTTTTAGCGTGGCGTGTGTCTGTCTGTCTGTGTGTCTATCTGTCTGTGTGTCTGTGCAATGTATGTATCCACTCTAACTCAAAAACTAATGGACCGAATTTCATAAAATTTGGTACGTAAGACTCTGGATCGTGACCCTGGTGCTGATTAGTTTTTGGTACAATTCAGAAAAAAAGAACCCGCCTTCTTTTGCGAAATGGCCCGCAAAGATCTCATGTATTCACTCTAGCTGAAATACAAATTGGCCAAATTACACAAAATTTGGTAGATAAATCACATGTTGGATACTCTGGTGCTGATTAGATTTTGGTACGATTCGGAAAAGAACAACCTGCTTTTTTTTACGAAATGGCCCGCAAAAATCGCCAATATCTAAAAAAAGACTACGTATGTTCAAATGTATCAATTAAATGCTTGTTTTATACGTAATTTTTGACGAGGAAAATAATAAGAACGATTCTATTACTCTAGGACTAACCGTTCTCGAGATATTTGACATTTTTCGCATTTTTTTATGCCGCCTTTGGAAAAATGTCCAATTACCAAATAAAAGCAGAAATTGAATTAAAAATGCAAATTTAGTGTCATTTTGTGCAATTTAACTCAATTTAATGAGTTCTTAAAGAAATAAAGAAAACATGAATTTGAGTCTGCAGGGAAAGTCATGTGCTGCCCACATCAGATTTTTACTTTCCCTGCAATACATGGTAATGTATAGGGAAATTATTGGAATCATGCCGAAAATCGCAACTCGGGTTTTCGACGGATCTACACGTTTCGGGACCTCTAGAATACGATAAAACCATTTTTAGCGTGACGTCTGTGTGTGTGTCTGTCTGTACAGATTTTGTACATAAAATTTGGTAGGTAAGTCACTGGTGGGCGAATCTGGTGCTGATTAGTTTTGGGTACGATTCGCGATAAAAGAACCGGCCCATTTTTGCGAAATGGCCCGCAAAAATTGCCTGTATCCACTCCAGCTGAAAAACAAATGAGACCGAATTTCAGAAAATTCGGTAGATAAGTCGCTTGTGAGTCACCCTGGTGCTGATTAGATTTTGGTATGATTCGGAAAAAAATAACGTGCCTTTTTTTTTGTGAAATGGTCAGCAAAAATCTTCAAAATCTAAAATAAAAACTACGTATGCTTGTTTTATACGTAATTTTTAACGAAGAAATGAATAAGACTAACCCCATTACACTATAGGACTAGCCGTTCTCGAGATATGTTAGGTTTTTCGTATTTTCTCTGAGCCACCTATGAAAATAAGTCCACTTACCAAATGAGAACGAAAATTGAATTAAAAGCGAATTAAATGTAATTAAAATAAAGAGAACGTAGATTTAAATCTGCGGGGAAAGTCATGTGCTGCCCATATCAGATTTTTTGTGTTTATTTGGTAATTAGACATTTTTTCGAAATCGGCGTAACAAAAATGCAAGAAATCTCAAATATCTTGAGAACGGTTAGTCCTAAAGTATAATGAAGTGTGTTAGATTCTTTTCCTCGTCAAAAATTGTGTATAAAACAAGAATTTAATCGATACATTTGAGCATACAGCATATATTACTTAGTCTTTTTTTTAGATTTTGGCGATTTTAGCTGGCCATTTCGTAAAAAAAGGCAGGTTGTTCTTTTCCGAATCGTACCAAGATCTAATCAGCACCAGAGTATCCCACAAGTAATTTATCTACCAAATTTTATGAAATTTGGTCAATTAGTATTTTAGCTAGAATCACGACATGGAAACTAAAGTAGATGCATAACTAGAACAACTTCTAGTTATGCATCTACATAAACCAGCAAATATCTAAAAAAAAGCAAATATCAAGTCTATAAAAATAAAAAAAATCTAAATTACCAGCAAATATCAAGTCTATTGACCCTGCACATGATAGATTTTATAACCACTATATTTTGAAAACTAAGAATCCGATCCAAAAATCTTGTATACGGCTTTTGAATAGCTAAGAATTATTTTCTTACTGTTCATAAATAGTTCTTTAGTATTCGAGATATAAGCATTACAAACTTGAAAAATGGAAATTTTTCTATATTCTTCAACTTGATGAATACTAAAAAACTAGAAAAGCTTTGTAAAAACAAATTATTAATCTAGAAATTCGACTTCTTAATACAAATTTTTGTAGCTTATAATTTATATTTGTCTTTTATAATTTATAAGACATTTTGGGTGGAAGTTCGCTAAGTGAAGCGCAAAGTCGCTCAGACAAAAACTGAAGTTCAAAAAAAAAAAAAAAGTTCAAATTATTAAAATATTTAAATTATTTGTGTATAATCCTATATGTCATCCTATTTTTTCTAAGAAAAGCAAATATTGTTTGTATTTTTCGTAACTCTCCGATTTCAGCCAAAGATACCCCAAATATAGATGTTATTCGCATCAAAATGATAAATGTATATTTTAGACAAAAAAAAAAAAAAATTACGCTTACATAAACACGTAAATGTAATTTCATTCATGTTACTTTCTACTTTCTGATGGGACAAGCGAGAGAGACCTCAGCCAAGCTTTGACTTCTATTTCTAAACGCAACGTGTACATGTGGAAGTACTATACTATCCCCTCCTCTTCCCCCACCAAAAGAAAAAAAAAATCATTCCCCATCTCCCGTATTCTTCCCAATAATTGAAGGTCACGGCAAAGAATATACATATACATGGTCACGGTGTTGTCTGACGGGAGGGTTTCTTCAGCAGCTAACACTTTCTCGTTTATCGCTGGGTTTTTTTTTTTTTTTTTTTTTGTTGTTGCTGTTCTCTATGCCCCATGAGGCCAGGGTTTGACAATTATCACTTTGAATGAGTATACATATTGTCTATATATTCAAGTTTATGCTATACTTACTTAAAACAATAATTACAATTACGTTCTACTGCAATTTTTTTCTAATGACAAAATGGACCATTGTACCCCGGGATTTAACCGCATATCTGCAACCAAAAAAAATTCCGAGAAAAAATTTTATGTGCCACTTTTTTGTAAACCTTTATAGAGACAGACAAATTCAGTTTTACCACGCAGTCAGCTTAAAATTTCTTCAAAAGAGATTAAACTTACTTTGCAACAATGAAGTTTCTACTTGCAGTACCCGCCTACAACAGCACTGTCCCATGAAATAAATTGCTGTTTGTATATTGTGTAAAGACAAAATACAAAACTATTACAAATGGTGTCTTACAAATACCATTGTAATACACTATTTGTAATAGTGTCTCACGAGGGATTTCAAATATAGCGTTTTCTCTCGTAAATGGAACTAGCTAGATCCACGAGAATGATATGAGTCAATTCGTCGCGTAATATTTCATAAGGAAAGTCAACCTATTTAATGATACTTATTATTATTTCAATTTTATGTAAATCTTTATATAAATGTGTAATATCGCGAAAACGATTCGTACCAGAGTTATAAAATGAATGCCATGCATTTTCTAACGATAAATGACATCCAAATAATTATTTATTTAATATTATTAAATATCCTGTCGTTGCGTCATTCTCCGTTTGTAATAACCGTACCAAATTTCATTTAAATAGCTTGTTTCCACTCGTTTGTAAAATAACGCTCATCCATGAAAGGATTACACATCACTTCAAAAACGACCTCAGGAATATTTAAAACATGTAAATCAATCGAAAACTCGAATTCGAAACCATCACAATATTTCCTCTATGAATTAATTATATTATAGTATACACTATATATACTATAGTATATACTTCATTTTTTGACGCAATTTGCATTCAAACCTATGCAGTATATACATAGATCGATGCGTAATAAGTAAAAGAGCATTCAGCTGAAAACACTAAACAGCAATTCGCGCAAAAAAAAAAAAAAATCTGATGTGGGCAGCACATGACTTTCTCTGCAGACTCAAATTCACGTTCTCTTTATTTCTTCAATAATTCATTAAATTGCATCAAATAACAAGCGTAATGAATTAAAATTACACTGAATGTACACTTTAAATTCAATTTTCGTTCTCATTTGGTAACTTGACTTAGGGGTACAGAAAATGCGAAAAATCTAAAATATCTCGAGAACGGCTATTCTTAGCGCAATGGAGTTGATCTTATTCTTTTCATCGCTAAATATTACGTATAAAACAAGCATTTAATTGTTATATTTGAGCATATGCAGTATTTTATTTCAGATTTTGACGATTTTTGTAGGCCATTTTGTAAAAACAGGAAAGTTATTTTTTCCGAATCGTACCAAAATCTAATCAGCACCAGGGTAACCCACAAGTGACTTATCTACCAAATTTTGTGAAATTTGATCTCTTAGTTTTTCAGCTAGAGTGGATACAGGGAATTTTTGCGGCCCATTTCGCGAAAAAAGGAGAGTTATTTTATCCCGAATCGTACCCAAAACTATTCAGCATCATGGTCACACACAAATAACTTACCTACCAAATTTTGTGAAATTCGGTCGATTAGTTTTTTAGTTAGAGCGGATACAAAATCTGCACAGACAGACACACAGACGTCACGCTAAAAATAGTTTTTTCGTATTCTAGAGGTCTCGAAACGTGTAGATCCGTCGAAAACTCGAGTTGCGATTTTAGGCATGATTCCAATACTTTCCCTATACATTACTGTTATACATTACTGTTCCCTATACATTACTGTTAGTCCCAAGGGGAGGGAGGTGGAATGGTTATTTTTACGTATGAAAAATGGTAATTTTAATGTAATATAAACAGTATTTATAACGTATGATAAATGGTATTTATAATGTATGATAAACGGTAATACATGAAAATGCCTTCGGGAAAAGGGTTCGAGAACAAAGCTGAAAGAGGATTTGAGCAAGGGGGGAGCGTTAATGGTTATTTTTACGTATGATAAATTGGTATTTTTAATGTAATAAAAACGGTTATTTTAATGTAAAATAAACAGTAATACATACGTATTTAAAACAGTATTTCTACATACGGTATGTTCATACACGGTAATTCATACGTATGATATATGGTATTTTTATATACCGTTTACTCATAACGGTATTATAACCGATGTATTACCGTTTAACGTATAACACATACGAAAATATAACGTTTAAACTGTTTAACAACGGTTATAATACCGTATGTGTGTTACCTGGGAAGATACCTTCAGTATTAGAGCTGAGTAATAAACTTATTTTTAATTGTTAAAATTATATAAATATTACTTCTTTTGAAATGGCAATAACGTTTGCAACAAGGAAATGTTAGATTTTGAAGATAATTGGTTCAAAAAATAAAATTTTAACTTTTAAATTAATTTTCTAAATTCGTATAAAATTTTCAAAACTTTTGCACATGGAGTCCTTCAAAATATATTTAGCTATAGTTTGACAAAGAATGGAGAACCTGTCATGAAAATTGTATTAGATGGGTATCTATTAGTTTATCCATTTAGCTCCTTTGAAGATGTTTTTTCATAGTTTCGGAAATAAAAATTCTGTAACAAAAAAAAAACTATCCTTTATTTTTTCAATTTTCGACACTTGAACAACAAAACTCAAACTTCTAGCTTCAGTTTCCTTTTCTGGAGAATTTTTAAATTTGTCTGCCTTTTAAAAATGTGTGGAAAAAAAAACTAACGACTTTTTGTAAATTCTGACTCCTTGGCTCTCTTTAAAACATCTTTAACTCTTGTTTTTTTTTTAAAATAGTGATTATAGATAGAAAATTGAGAAACATATGTTTTTAAGGACAGGTCAATTTTCCACCCATATATGTGAATACATACATGGGTTTCCATGCATTAATAGTAAGATTCTCTTTCCTAGTCCCAAAGAAGAGTGCAATAAAATATTCTTAATTTCATATATTGTTTTCTTTTCCTATTTGTAGACCTATTTTCTATTGTAATAAAACTGTGATTTTCATCTATAACTATAACTATATGTTAATCCTAATGGCCTTTGGCTGCATTTCTTTTTACAATGTAAATTAATGCTTTGCTTAGGCTGTACATACTAGTTATGGTACATATCCATACACATCATTCTACATAAAGTTGGAATTATTTAGGTTTTGGGTTAAGGGGAGCTGCTGTAACCCACCCCTCACCATTAGAATATGTTGCTTGTCATATAGAGTGAAAAGTGTGGGGGGGGGGGAGAGGTCTTAAACCTGTTACCCCCTCCCTAAATACTCAATAAATATTCTACATAATAGATGGATAACAAGGCCTCAGAAACAACCCTAAGATGCTTCTTAGGTGGGTTGGGCCTAAACAGTAGAGGTTTTTTTCAGATGACCCCTACTTCCGTGACATAATTAAAAAAGGATGGCACTTATGATCTATCTGCACAGGTGGTCGATGTTCAAATCCCATTAGCATATGAAAAGAAGTGATTAACAGTTGATGAGCAGAATGTGAAAACAAGTAGCCAATCAGAGAAGATTTTTGACACTTTCTCAACAAAACCATGAGGTCAAAGTGAGGTTTCTAGTATTGTGAAAGATAGGAACTCTATTTATTCTTTAGGATATCTACATAAATACTGCACTGACTGTGTCCCCCCCCCCCAACTTTTACTACAAATCTACACCTATGATCATGGATATCTGGAAGTCCATTTACAGCAAAAATCTCACAGGTTTGAAACAAATATTCAGAATTTGTATGGCAAAATCTTTTATGCCACAGCCTAGTATTTCCCCTTACATCAATAGTTGATTTAATGACTTTTGCTTTTAGAAACATATTTATTTGGCTTAACACCTTTAATTTTAAGAAGCCAGGCTTGTGACTAGGTAATTTGGTGCATGAGGCGAGGTTTAATATAAGCACTCTTCTGCTCTTCATTTATAGTCTTGCAAAAAAAAAGATGTCCTCAACACAGGACTTTTTTATTGTAAATTCACAATTTTTGAATTGGTAGGAAAACAATAATACAGAGTATGTTATTACTAGATCTCGATGAAAATTAATATATGCTTATTGTTACTAATTACATGCTAACTATAACTACTAAACAAGATTTTCTCCATTTTATAACAAAACATGCATCATCTTAAGAACAGTATATGTTATCATTCTGAAAGTTATATTATGCATCTTTCAATTAAAAAAATACACATAAAACGATAATTTTGGCAAGAAATTGTAACAATTATGTTTTTATAGCCTTATTTTTTTATTTAAAATAAATGTTCAAAACATTGAATGTGCTTCTGTGGTTGAAGTCGTCACCCCCGATAGAAGAGGCTGAACTACTGCACCCCTCTGCACCTCGAAACGTATGAGCTGTAGGCCCAAGTCTGGCCTTCACTTCGAATTCCCCCATCTCACTTTTTTGGAAAGTTCTTCCAGTAGAGTAGCCCACACAAAGAAGTATCGTATGTGCAGTGCAGTACGTGGGCTCGCGCTCGTGGATACATAACAGTTTTTTTATCATATTTTTGAATGTATAAGATGTTAGTTCATGATTTAATAAACATTTTGACCTGCATACCTTCGACTACATACCTTATAACATTGGACTACTAATTACCTTATTACCCTAATGTTAGATACTGAAAATGCTATTTAGAAGTAAGTGCTTACCATTTTTTGCTTATTATCATGTTATTTAAAATTACTTAGTATTTTAAATATATGACAATCAAATTATTGCTATTCAATTAAAGCTAACTGGATTCTAAATTGTTATGTTACTAATTATAAAGTCAACAAACTTTTTAGAGTTTTCTTAGTTTGTTTTAAAATTTTATTGTTGTCATATTAATTAAGAAAACTGCCTAGGCACTTGTAAAATTAAGCTTTGTTAAGTAATTGTGAAGTATTTAAAATCATTCAATGTTTAAAATGTATATTTTATCAAGTTTGCTTGTGTCATTCATTGCATTTACCTAGTGTACTTAATATATTAAAATACTTAATATGTAAAATTACTTTAATAATGTTGTTAGTTGTGTGATATTTTATAATAGACTAGCAGTATGTCTGTTCTTCGTACTGATTATATAATACAAGAAACTTAAAATTCAGAATTTGATGTGAAGTTTTAATATTTGGAGTCTCTATTTTTGAAATTTTATAATAATTCTAATGAAAAGAAAATAGGTGAGCTTTACTATGCTGAGATAATAAACAGACAGATAGATGTACAACATACAATTTTATGTATACTGTTAATAGCAGATATACCCGACATTGCCCATGATCTAAAATATGTGCAAATTCCTAATTCCTGCAGTATTCTAAATGACATTCTTATTCAAAACATTAAAATATTTCATTTAATTTTCCCTTCACTTAATTCTTCTAAATTTAATTCTCCTTTCTGTGTTTTCTATACAAAATTATCTTCAAGCAGATCTGAAGAAAAACATCCTCGTTTGAAAACAAATTATAAAATATATATGAAATTGGATCAATAACAACTAAAATAAGAGCTAAAATGATATAAAAATGGTTATAAAATTTTCTTTTATATCGATTTCTTTATTATTTAAATCATAAAAAATTTAATAATCGTCTGCCTAATAAACACATTTGATTTAATTGCATTGCTAAGCATCATGATATAATTTTCTTAGTAAATTTGCGGAAAATATATCATCTGCATAATTCTATTTTTATGGAAGGTTTAATTGTGGGATTTTTATTCATATCTCAACAATCCCTGGTCCTAGAAACTGGAAACATGGACTAAATTTTAAGTAGGGCTATTTCAAGGCTACCCACAGAATTTTCATGAAATTCGATGCAGCAGTTCTACCGTGATGATGAGATAGATGAGCTAGATAAACACACAGACAGATAGATGTATTTTCAATTTTATTTATATAGATAAAAAAATGTCATTCTCTTTTTAAGATATTGTCAATAGTAAGAAATTGTAACAATAAAAATGCTACACTAAAGTTATGAAAGTAAAATAATGTAAAATGTAATATTTCACACATCAAATACCATATTTTTAAACGTTTGATAAGTAAGTAATTGCATATAAAAGATTTAGTATCTTAATATATTGCATGTATATTTTTTATTATTTGTTATGGCATGCTGAAATTTTAAAAGAATAGGTTAAGAAGTCATTTGTGTTTAGGTTGTGCACACTTTTCTTTTATGTAGCGAGTTATTATGTTATTGAAAATTGTTAAAATAACTTGGAAAAAAGCAAAGTAACTAATTTACAATTTCAAGTTACCATTGTATATTTCATTATATTATAGCTAATGTTATTTTAATAATACAAAACTAATTTAATCTTTCTTACATTTTCACTTCAATGGAATTGTAAATGAAATATTAATACCAAAAAGTTCTATTATACAGCTTGATTAAATTTTCAAAGTCCCTGAGGTATTTCAAACTCTATAATTAAGCAAAATTGTTTACAATTTGTTAGTGTGGGAGTAAAAAAAGGAATTGCGATGTGCTATATTAGAAAACCTGAACTTCTACAAATTATAGTGCATAGGTTAATGAATGACATTCAACTAGTATTTTATCTTAGTTCTAAATAATTTTACAATTTATAACAACAAAAAATGAATAAAATAAAATGAAATAAAAATAAATAAACACGTAGGCATATTAAAAGTTAAATTCTGAGTTTCTTTTTAATGATTGTCTTATGATATTTAAAGATACAGTATTCAGTAATCATTTTAGTTTCTGCATACTTTATCTGTAAGTACGCATACTTTAGCTGAATGTACTGAAGAATTATTCAAATAAAATGCCTGATTAAGCAATAAATACACAGGGTTCTTTTTCAAACTTTTATTAAAACACTAACTGAATGGTATCCTTTCATCTTTGCTCCCACAGTAAATTTGAGTCATTATAAATATTTTATTTAAGGAAATGTACAGCAATATTAATATTTTAAATCACCCATTTTAATGAACATTATAGAAAATACTTCCAAATTTCATGAATATTATTTGATTTATTGATAAATTATGATTCCTTTACATCGAACAGAGAATTAAAAGGGAAGCAAATAGCAAAAGCTCCGATCGTGATCTGGAAGACCTACTCGCAGTGGGCCTACAAGCCAAGACATCAAAAGTTAGTGCTCCGGCCTCTGCTTTCGGAGGTGACGTTGAAGCTCCCCATTAATTATCTGGCTCTTGACATTTATTAATTGAAATATCTGAACCTATTTGCTTTATTTGTTCCAGAGATACAGAACTAAATATAGAAAAAATACATTTTTGTTATCTCTAAGACAGTCCTTGATAATTTCCAAATAATTAATTATTGTGTTCATTTATTTCAGGTTAAAAGTATATATGTGCAAAACATTCACTTTATTGGCAATAGTGAATTTATTTTATTTTTTTCCCGATGAAGATAAAAAAAACATGAAATATTTCGAGTGGGGGTGCTCATGATATTTTTATAAATGATAGCATTCATCTTCTATATAATAAAAGGCAATGTCTGTGTGTGTGTCTTTCTTATACACTATACGTTTCGCGACCGCGCGTCGGAGAGCTACGAAATTTGGCAATCGGAGACCTGAGGGGAGGGAAGGGGACACGTGAAAACCGATTTTCAAAATTCTAATTATTTTTTTATTTATTTAATGTTTTATGCGATTTCGACCTTTTTTTGCCCTTTTTACTCCACGATCCAGACGTCGTAGAAAAAAACAACTCACACCATCGGAAAGAGCAGAGAATTTCGAGTAAAAATATATCAATTTCAAATCTCAGAGATAAATTCTAATATTTTTTTATGATTTTAAAGCAAAAGTCACTTTTGACTCAAAAAAACGATTTTTGGTTTTTAAATTCTCGCATAGTAAAAAGTACTCATAATTTCGACTAATAATTTACATTTTTAGAAAGCTGAAATATCTGGCATTCTTACAAGTCTAATCTGGTCCAGAAATAATGAAAATTGCCTTCAGGATCGCAATTTTAAAGACGTCATGATTTTAAATTTCTCGGCGTTCCGTTCGTTTCTCCCCCGCTGAAGCAGGGAAGGTGGTGGGTGGGGACGTCAAGGTGGAGGTGACGTCACGGTTCTGAATAGAGCGCCTTTGCTCTATATAAATTATTATATTTATATTTTAAATGATGGGACGATCTGGATTTTTTAAATGTATATTTTAACTTTTGGATATTTTAAATGGATATTTTAATTTTATGGATATTTTAAATGATGGAACAATGAAACAATGGAATGAGGATGATGGAATTAAGCATATGGTCATTTTAAATTGCAAATTAGCGCGCGGGAAGTTAGCAGTAGGCCCGGGTTCGATTCTCGCCACTGCCAAAACTGCCGCCGTGTTTACGTGGAATACGATCACGTTAAATATGTGGGTCCGTAAGTCCTTCCGAGAGGTTGGTGGTAGGGGAAGGAGGATACGGCCCCTGTGGATGCCTCCCCCACTGGGTTCCCGTCTAAATTGGGTGAATATGTAGAAAGTTATGGAGATTGTCGCGGAGGGCGCGGCAGCCCAGTGGTTAGCGCGCGGGAATTGCACTCAGTAGGCCCGGGTTCGATTCCCGCCACTGCCAAAACTTACGCCACGTTCACGCAGAGTACGATCACGTTAAACATGTGGGTTCGTGAGTCCTTCCGAGAGGTTGGTGGTAGGGGAAGGAGGGTACGGTCTAAATTGGGTGAATAAAAAGAAAGTTATGGAGATTGTCGCGGAGGGCGAAGTAGCCCAGTGGTTAGCGCGCGGGAATTGCACGCGGTAGGCCCGGGTTCGATTTCCGCCACTGACATGGAGTACGATCACGTTAAACATATGGGTCCGTATGTTTTTCCGAGAGGTTGGTGGTAGGGGAAGGAGGGTACGTTCCCTGTGGATGCCTCCCCCACTGGGTTCCGGTCTAAATTGGGTGGCACATCCTGGCCGTCCAACCAGTTACCAGGCCCGGGTTCGATTCCCAAAATTGCCGCCGTGTTTACGCGGAGTACGAGCACGTTAAACATGTGGGTCCGTGAGTCCTTCCGAGAAGTTGGTGGTAGGGGAAGGAGGGTACGGTCTAAATTGGATGAATAAAAAGAAAGTTATGGAGATTGTCGCGTAGGGCAAAGTAGCCCAATGGTTAGCGCGCGGAAATTGCACTCGGTAGGCCCAGGTTCGATTCCCAAAATTGCCGCCGTGTTTACGCGGAGTACGATCACGTTAAACATGTGGGTCTGTAAGTCCTTCCGAGAGGTTGGTGGTAGGGGAAGAAGGGTACGGTCCCTGTGGATGCTTCTCCCACTTGGTTCCGGTCTAAATTGGGTGAATAAAAAGAAAGTTATGAAGAATATCGCGGAGGGTGAAGTACCCCAGTGGTTAGTGCGCGGGATTTGCACTTGGTAGGCCCGGGTTCGATTCCCAAAATTGCCGAATAAAAATAAAGTTATGGAGATTGTCGCGGATGGCACGGTAGCCCAGTGGTTAGCGCGCGGGAATTTCACTCGGTAGGCCCGGGTTCGATTCCCGCCATTGCCAAAACTGCAGCCGTGTTCACGCGGAGTACGATCACGTTAAACGTGTGGGACTGCAAGTCCTTCCGAGAGGTTTGTGGTAGGGGAAGGAGGGTACGGTCTCTTTGGATGCCTCCCCCATTGGGTTCCGGTCTAAATTGTGTGGCACTTCCTGGCCTTCCAAGCAGTTACCTTACACCTTTCTGGTAGGTCGCGCCAACGAGTTCGCCACGGTCAGAATTTTCAAGGGTAGCGAACAGGCTGGTCGCCAAAGGCGGCTAGTGTTTAAATAAAATTCCCATATTAAATACCTACTTTTCATAATACTTTTATATGTCTTTGTGTTTTTATAATGCTTATTCGATTTTCCAAAATAAATATTCGAAAAATGAAGGACGTTTTGCTTAGTCCGTCTCCTCCGAAAATTAATAGGTCTCCGATGTTCATCGATTGAAATAAGCACCCCAAATTTTATTTGATTTATTCAATTTGTTTGAAAGATTTAGCACTTCATGAAAAGAAAAAATAAAAGAAATAAAATAAAAAGATAAATACATAAAATAATAAATAAATAGAAGTTTCAATATCTCAAGAGCAGATCGAGATAATTTCTAAATAATGACGTTGATTCATTTTGAATTTAAACTGGTTGTTTATAAAGCATTCACTCAATTGATAATAGTGAGTTAATTTTTTTTTTAATTGTTCCATTTTAGATTAAAAACATAAAATATCTGAAGAAAGGTACATATCAGAGCTCTTTTAAATAATGACATTCATACTAAAAAGCTGGCATATTAAATATTTATTTTTCTAACATTTTCATATGTTTAAGTTTACTTTTTTCCAATTTTTGAAAAGTATGATCGAAACAATATGAGATTTTCTTTGGTACATAAACATCAGCAAGTGGGTGTCTGGAGTGCTTGTATCATTGGACTTTCCGTTTAATGTAGATGCCTATGGATTCATGCCTATGGATTCATGAATATTGGATCTTTTTCTGAAGAACTTATCCAGTAAATGCATTAGGCTGGCATATGACTTTGGTTCAAAGTACATTTTTAAGATATCTCATGTCTTTTGGTGATGTACACGATATCAACTCATGGAACTCTTCCATTCTGTAGTCCAACAGTACGATATTGCAACTGCTTTATCCTTTTTATGCTCACAGCTTAATTTTTCTTTTCAAGACGCCGTTGCTTCCAATTTGATTTCCATTCCAACCATGAAACCATAGCAATATTCTTTTCTAAGTGTGTACTTCATGTCCATACTCCATGTTGTACAGTTGGATTTGGAAATCTTTTTAATTTCTGCCATAGCTGTTCCTATTCAACTCCACCCTTTCTTCCAAAAGGTAAACAAACCATGGTGTGTAGTTAGAGTTCGTAGCTACTAAAATAACATTGGTTAGGGTTAACCCTATGGTTTCATTACAGCTTGACTTGACTTTTATTTTACTGTCCCACGGCCCAATAGATTTATTTGCTTACTTTTAAAAACCTTTTTTTGACACACACTGCATTTTACTGAGACATATAACATCTTGTCGGAGAAGTTAAATTATTGTCATTCTGTTTGGCCAATCATCTGGATTAGCATGAAGGTGCTTTCTTTTAGCAGAATAGATAGCTTTTGCAATGTATGTGTAACTTCAAGGAGAACTCAAGGTAAGTAAAAACAAAAATTAGTTTATTACTCATGAAATTAGGATAACTTTAACTGAAAAGGCGAACATCACAGGTTATGATGTCACTGACAGTGAAGTAGTAAAAATAAACAACTCACTCACAGGCAAATTTGCTTGACATCATGACGATTTAGATCAGATACAACATTGTAACTTATAATATTTAGACATAGTTACCAAATGTCATGGCAGAGAGTCACACCTGCTCTTTACAAATATACTTCTACTGAGAAAAAAAAATAGCTTGCTGATTAAGCCAACAGCTTAATGATTATGAGAATCAAGGCTAAATAAGCATAAAAGCTTGAGTTATGAGCATAAGAGCTAAAGTGTCCTTCTTGGCACAGGGTTTTAAGTATGCTAATTTCCAGAGATACAGAAAATTAGCATATTCAGGTAAGTCAAAATCCAATAAAAAAAACTCAATTCGGACACTTAACAAACAATCCTTTATCAAAACATCGATCCGGAAAATATCCACAGAATAAATTTTAATTGCAATACTTTGTTTACATTTAAGTGTATAAAAATCAGGGCGAAGCAGTTGATGTTCCTAGTACAGGGCTCCATATAACACAATCTTACAGACAGTTAAGACATATTTAGGTGTTTATTTCGGGCATGTTACACCCACTTAACAGGTAGGGCCCAACTGCACATGTGCTCGTATAGCGGGCAACTATGCTTTTGAATAAATAAACTCAATTAATCCCTGCTTTAAATCCTGATTAATGTCAGGTAAATTTTCTAGTTCAAAATACACATTTTGGGAGATCCCTTCTGTCTGTTGCTGCTGATTATTCAATGTCCGGGCCATCTCTCTTTCTCTGTCTTTTTCTTTTGCTTTACAGGTTTTGGCTATTTACTCCACTAAATAAAAAATAAGTTCTTCAAAAGCCTTTATTTTCCATCTTTCAACAACAAAACAGAAACACATAAAAATACAAAAAAGAGGGAATTGGCTAACTTAGGTACAGGATCTATTATCCAGACTGCTTGGGACTTCAGGCATTCTGGATAAGGGGTTTTTACGTAATTCGGAACACTTTTTCTAAAACTTACTGGAATGGTCTAAAATGTTATAGAAAGTTATAATTCATTTTAAAAACATGTATTAAACAATAAATAAAGCTTTTTTACAATCTATATGAAAAAATATACATGGTTAACTAAAATGCAAATTACATGTAATTATAGAATCAAATTTAGTGATTAAGAAAATTTTTGAAAGAAAAAAAAAATTCTGAAAAAAAAAGGTTGATTATTCAGGCTAGTATTCAGAAGTTTTTTTTTTTTGTGGAACATTTCAATGAAAGTGGGCCCTCACCATATTCATCTCCTACTTAGCATAAGCACCTTTGTTCATACTTTTCAAAATGATTATTTTTATCTGTTATAGATAATGAAATATGTTTTCTTTTAGAACTCATTGCATCAGATGACGGTTGTTTGGACATAATTCAGACCAAAAACGTTAACTAGGAATTTTTTAATTTTTGATCAATTACTCTGTAAATTTTCAATCAGCACGATCACGATATTTTGGTCTTTTTTCCTGTTATATTATCGGATGTTATGAACGCTTTTGTTTTAAAATTTCCCCAATATATTTATTTCATAACAAGTAAATTCCTTATCGCTCTTAAAAACATTTGATTTTTTTTAATATTTCAATGCTTTTGAATTTAAGAAATGTCTTTTTGTATCACTAACATGACATTTTATTACAATACTCGAATTTTCCGATGATCAACGGGGGAGGGGTGAAGGTGAGGGGCATGAACAGTCCTTGGCAGCGGGTAAGTTGAAAATGGAACCGATTTGAATTTATTATTTGAATTTATATTAACAATTGAGCATTTTTAAAAACACAACTATGCAAACATTTTAGGAATCCATACATTTTTAGTTTTATACATCGTTGATGAGAGATTAATAACTTAAAACAGAGTATAATCTATAAAAGGAAATCTAAAATTTCTCTGAGCAAAAAACTGTAGTGCATCGAGACTTTAAATTTGTGAAATTCTCCCGATCTAGCTTTAAAAGCAATACGAAATATGTCCGGGTTAGTATCCTTCAAATGAGCTATTTTAGTCAATGCTACACACATTCATAATTTCCATATGGTCCTTTATGGATCGTGAATATGTAGATTAAAATTGAACAATAATATATTACACTGCAATATTGGCAATTCAGCTCGGAAAAGAATTCCCCCTTCCCCAAGGTTGATGTCCTTTATTCGCACTAGATGCTCAGATTTAAGTTCGCTTGCGCCGGTTCTGAGCGAACTCCCCAAACTCTTTCATATAAATTAATTCTATTAATTTTTTATTATGAAAAACATGCTATAATGAATATTTAATCAACAAATAAAATCACATGCCGAAAATAGCGAGGGCAAATTTCACGCATTTTTTTTTTTTAGCGAGTGATTTTAATTTCGTTAGTGCATCCACTTTAGAGAACCCTTTTAAATTTGAGGAAGGTGTAAAAATGATATAAGACCTATTAGTACCAAAGAACTAGATTACTCCTGGAAGCAGTGTAGTTATTCCTTTGTACAGTGTATAAAAATGGAGGGGGGGGGGGGGGGGGTAGGTCAATGTATAGTAAAGACACTATGCCATGGCATGTCACAAACCACATCGGTGATTCAGGGAGGGGTAAGATAGGAATGTGGATTGCACTCATTCTCGGTTGCAAATGCAGTAAATTACGATAGTCTTGTAGGGGAGAACAATTATAGAAGAGTCGTATTGTAGCGATTGTTGACATATTTTTATTACTCCACAGGTGAGATTGTTTAGAGAGAAGGGTCATTCTAAGCTATCACAGAGTAGTTTGGCCGGTAGTCAGGATTTTGTTAATTGCCAGTTTTTCAAGTTTAATCGCCATGTGGCGATTGGCGAGAGGGAATTTTAAGCTTCACATGGAGTTAATGATTTCGCTTTTACCTCCATGATATTTGCAGATTTCCTCCTCGCCGGAACTATTTTTAGCAACATTTTTGGTGCAGAGAGTATGGATTCAGGGAGACCTTTGTTTATGTTATGATCGCAAACAGTTGAAGTGACAAAAATGCAGGCTTCAATGCATTATTTTATAATATTGATATTGCTAATTAAGGCAAAAAATCATTTGGTGGGATTTTAAACAAAAAACTGCTATTTGATACAATTTTTGGTAAATAATCATTTGTTGGTGCAGAATTTGGCATTATTTTGCCGAATTCTGGTTTTGGGAGCATCTTGATATTGGGACGCCGGATAAAAGGTCGCGTGCTGTACTATATTACTAGAGAAATAATCAATTGCTTAGAATGATTCACTATATGGTGAAAATTTAAACTGATTCTACCTGATTTGGTTAAAACTATTTTACAAGATATTTTAACACTGTTAAATATTCTGCTGTACATTTTTAGATGTTTTTTACTTTAAAATAATTTTTATAAAAAGAGAAATATGAAACATGTTTCATCTCATACAGAAATACATTTTTTCTCAAACAACAATACACCACAAACTTTGAAATTTTGATTGAATCAGGCACTTTAACTGCTTCAAATTATTTTCAACTTTTTTAGCACATAAGTCAATTATATTAAAATTTAACGAGGCATCACAGAAAGTATATAGGAGAAAAGTAAAAACAATTAGCCTTGTACAAAATATGTTTATCAACACTAATATTTCAGTTTCCCTTGTTAAACTAAAAAATACACCCCAAAATGAAAATGTTGAAGAAAACATTGAAATTTATGTTAAAGATGATCAATTTAAAAAAAAAAAAAATGAAATTACATAATATTGAGCAAAAATTAAATCATTTTAACTGGAGCTTTCAAGAATAGAAAGTTTCTTCTACATCCCTTCGCATATATGCAAAAATAATGATGTCTGAAGGATAAAAGTATTATTAACAATATTAGTTAATTCACTTCACATAAAACAAATCAAGAAAAGCAACTACACAGTAAACTAAATAACTAATTAACAACTTGTAAAATGATCATAAGCCAACTAATTTTGTATTAAAGAAAAGTACATATTTTAACATGTATTAAAATAAAAAAAATATATCTTACAATGGTACACACATCTAAAAATTTAATTACTAAATATGAGTTTTAAAAAGTTGATATACAAAAAAAATATTTCAAAAAATGTGCAATGTAACATGAAGTCATTATAAAGAAAACAAATTTCAAGATTGAAGCACCTTCAGTTGGTTTTTCAACATATCATTTTCTGCCTTTAAACGCATCACATCTTCTCTTAAGGAGTTATTTTCTTTTTCCAAATATGAAGCTCTAAGAACAATCTGGTTCTCTTTTAAACGCCGTGCTTCACGAGATCTTTTGGCCGCAATGTTGTTCTTGTGTCTTCGTGCCCAATATTTATCATCCTTTAAACTATCAGGAACAAAATTTTTGCGTGATTTTTTAATGATAGGCTGTGGTTTTAATTCTTCATCAGGAAAAGCTGTAGAAGCTGGATCATAGTGTTCTTGTCCAGGAGGAGTAGCAAGTGCTAAGTCTGAAGGAGAAAACTTACAGTCTACAGAATATAATCGTTTATTATCTTGGTCATTTGGTATCTCAGGGAGAGAGGATGAATCAATGGGAGATGAAGGTTGTGAAGATACAAGTCTTGAAGATTGTACAACTGTAAAAGAAATTTAAATATATATTTCTAGGGTAATTTTTAGGTATTAAAAAAAACTTAAGATACAGTCATTTAAAGCTATTATAAAATAAACATCTAAACAAATGCATTACATTTTAACATAAATTTAAAAATTAAGTACTGCTTTCATGGAGTGACCAAAACTTTCCTCCAAGAGTATTTATACTTTCTAAAGCCATGCTAAGATTAAAATATAGCTGTGATAGAATGAAAAAAGGTATACAATTATCTCCAGATAATTTGGTAACTGAAATTTCTTAATTAAGCATCTAGGAACTTTTTCTATTAGGTTACTATAAAAGTCCTTAAAATAAAAATCAAATGGTCCGAAACTTCATTAAACAACCCTACATACTGAACAAAATGATAATAAAATTATATATATCTCTATATATTAAAAAAAGTAGCTGACACTGCTGTTGCTGTTTAACTAATTTCTCTGCTTTGTACAACAAAAACTATAGCATACAAAAATTTAAAATTTACTGCACTTGTAGAGAAAGGTTTGGGGAACAAGCTGAAATAAACCATTTTTCGATACATATTGTAGTTTACAAAATATTTAATGTCAAAGATAAAATATTTGTTCTGAGAGTTCGCGTCCTGGATAGATTAATAATGGCAAGATGACAAATTTTTGTGGGACTGAGTCTTTTTTTTAAATTTCAATGTAGTTTATGAGATATTTTACTTTTTATGCACTTCTGAAGTAAAAAATATTCTTTCGCATCTGCACATCCATCGATTTTCTGTGTCTCATACCGCAAAAACTATAGCATACAAAAATATGAAAATTTGTACATTTATAGAGAAATAATAGGGTAACATGATGAAACAAACTGTTTACAGATTTAAACTTTAGTTTGGCTTGAAATAGCTCATGAAGTGAGTTTTTTTGAAAGCAACGGAATACTCTGTGATTCCTCAGATGTCTGCTGGTTATTTTCGATCTCATCAATTTTTAAATGATCTCGCCTTTCAATCATCAAACGCAAGCGATTTATGTGTGCCCTAAAGGTCTTGGAATAAGGCATATTTATCTGTTTTATGTCATAAATAAATCTGTTTATTTTTTTTACAACTCTGTAAGGTCCCAGCCATTTAGTCTTTTTAAACGATTTCACGTGATTTTTCAAAAATACTTTTGATCCAATTTCAAGGTCCCTAGGTTTGGCCTTTCTCATTTGTTTTTCCTCTTGATCGACTTTTGCGAGCTCCAGGTTTTTGAAAGCCGCTTCATGCGCTTCTCTTAAAATTTGAATTTGTTTTGCTGCATAATTCTGAGGAGATACCTTACTTTCGCTATGTGGTTGCGGAGTTTCGAAAAAAATCGGTAGATCCCTTCCAAAAACTAAGAAATTTGGAGATTCTCCCGTGCTAAGATGCGTAGTGGCATTATAAATCATTTTATGTGCAATCATAGCCGTGTCCCAATATGGGGAGTCCTCTGTTAGAGTTTTAATCGTAAATTTTAGTGAATTGTTTATTCGTTCTGAGATTCCATTGCACCAAGGCGCGCAAACCGAAACTAACTTCGTTACGATGCTAAGCTTCTCCGCCACTGTATTGTAGATTTCTGACGTAAATTGGGAACCGCGGTCTGAATATAGCCTCTGGGCTACACCGAAAATAGAGAAGAAATTTAATAATTCAGCAGCAATAGTTTCAGCCCGGATGTCGGGAATGGCATATAATTCAATATATTTGGAAAAATGACAAATTACTGTAAAAATGTATCGATTGTTATTTACACTAGGTTTGAAAGGCCCCACTAAATCTACAGCTATTTGGGCTCCTGGAAAACTTGGTACAGGTACACGTCCCAGGGGCACGGATCTTTCTGCGCCCTTTAACGACCTGCACTTAACGCAAGACATGACAAAGTTGCGGGTATCCGAATACATACCCCACCAGAAATATCGCTCCGCTAATAAACTGTAAGTTTTGTCTACTCCAGTATGTGTGACGTGTGTCACTGCTAAAATGTGCTTTTGCATATTTTTTGGAATCACAATGGTTTTCAAAAATTCCTCCCTCCAAGGTTTATTTTTATAGTGCCCGAGGTGCATAATTAATTTTGTTTCTTCGTCTATATATAAATTATGGAACTTTTTATTTGCCTTTCCAGTATTATTTTGAAGATATTCTCTGATTTTAAGTAACTCTTGATCATTCTGTTGTTGTTCAACAATATCTTGAATAGTGGGAATGGTGGTAATAACATTGACCGCAGGTTGGTTGTTTTGATTTGAATTAACATTGACCGCCGGTTGAGTTTTTTGATTAGAATTTTCTGCCATGCGTTGTTTTACACTTGTTTGTTTTGTTCCTCTTCAAAAACGTCCCTACTTAAATAGTCACATAATAAATTTTCCTTTCCCGGGACATAAATAAAATCAAACTTAAATTCTGAAATTTCCAAAATCCAACGCTGTAACGTATTTGGGGGATTAGACATTTTTAAATGTGAACCGAGAGGCAAGTGGTCGGACAACACAAAGAACTTCCTGCCATACAAAAAATTTTTAAAAAACATAATTCCATTGTGCATTGCCAACAATTCCACTTTTATCGCTGCGTACTTTTGTTCTTGTGGATTGAGTTTCCGGCTGTAATAGGCTATGGGTTTGAGCATACCATCTCTTTTTTGTAACAGCGCAGCTGACGCCGAGATTAAACTCGCATAGGAATTTAGGAAAAAATCTTCGTCAAAATTTGGTTGAATTAAAATAGGTTTCTTAAAGAAACAATCCTGTAGATTTTTGAAAGCTTCGTCACACTCGTCATTCCATTCAAATTTCGTGCCTTTTCTCGTCAGATCGGTTAAGGGGGCAGTCTTAGCTGCATAATTGGGGATACAATTTCTATAAAAGTTACATACCCCTAAAAATCTTTTCAATTTTCTTAAAGTCTTGGGTATGGGGAAAGAAGAAATTTTCCCTATATTTGCATCAGAAGGGCTTATGCCGTTTTGGTTAATGTTAAATCCTAAATAATTTATCTCCGTCATGCCAAATTTACATTTATTTGGGGAAAGCGTTATGTTAACCTTCCGGAACCTTTCTAAAACCAAAGTTAATTTTTGTTTTAATTTTTCATACGAATTAGCCGGGATTACGACATATAAGCCAAAATATCCTGTGAATGTAAATCCCCTAATATTAAATCCATTACTTTTTGAAAAATGGGTGCACTCGAAATATGGCCGAAACATAATCTGTTATATTCAAATGAACCAAAAGGGCTCGAAAACGCGAAATATTTTCTCATTCGTTCCGGGAGGATGATTTGGTTAAATGCACTATGAAGATCTAACTTTGAATACAGCGCATATCCTGCCAATTTAGAAATGATGTCATTTATCTTAGGTATCTTATAAGGATATAAAATCGAAGTATTGTTTATCAGCCGAAGGTCTAAAACAAGTCTGTAGGTATTGTCCTGTTTCTTGACTAAGAGCAGACTCGACGCGTAAGGACTGTTTGTTTTAGAAATTACCCCCGCCTCTTCTAACTGTTGTAATTGCTCCTTTGCCGCATTGTGTAATGCGAAAGGAATATCATACGGTTTAGAACAAATAGCATGCTCATGAGATAATTCAATATTTGGTTCAAAAAAATCAGTTGCTCCAAGAGTTTGTAAGCTTTTCGAGAAAACGTCCGCATACGGCATAATAAATTTTAGAAAATCTTGTTTTGTTGATTTTTCCATATGCTCTAAATTAAAATCTTCTGGTTTTATATCTTTTCTCCTTTTCTCAATAGTTTCAGGGCTCGCTTGTACTAAATTTATAGTTTCTTTAATATCTACCCTTTGTGTGCTTTATTTTCGAATCTTTCTGTAATTTCAAAATCCTGTGTAAATCCTCCCAATTTCATGTGTTTATTTAAATCTAAAGTATGAGTAGATATATTTTGCACCTGCATATCAAAAGAATTATTTTCTATCTTTACAACAGCGCAGTTGATTTGTAATTTCTGATTATATTCAATGGGTTCGTATAAAACCTGCGTGTTATCCTCGCAAAAAGTGTCCGATACAACCCGTACCATTTTTGATTCATTCGGTTTCAGAGATATCTTACTTTTGACTCTAACAATATTAATCATCTTGGCGTCCTGATGTTCTATGTCCGCTTGTGGAAACCTGTGCTCCTCCTGGTTTATGGGGATTTTATCATTTAGTACTTGTAATTCATTTTTTTGTGTATTAATAATAGCATGGTTTCTTTTCAAAAAATCGTAGCCAAGGATTCCGACATACGTGTTAGGGAAATTTGCTGTCGTTACATAAAAAATTTGTTTGAAATGTTTCCCATTAATTTTAAACGGAATTTCAATTGTATTTACATAATCAATATTCTGGCCACTCAAAGTCGAAATTTTTACCGCGCGGGAGATATATGTAATTTTAATTCTTTGCTTTATGTTTTGAAAAGTTTTAAAAGACATAATTGACACACTTGCGCCACTATCAATAAGCATTCTATAATCACTTTTAGCAATTTGTATATATGTTGTTGGTAAATTTGGGATATTTTCAAAATTCGACGCGGATGCTACAATTTCATGTGTTTCTAAATCAATATTTTTATCGGGATTTGTAATATCGCTTGAGAGTTTGACCCGTTCTGTATGTATATCTGCCTTTTTGCAAACTCTCGACTCTAGTTTAAATCACTAGATCTATAATTTCTAAACTCCCTCTTTCTCTCTGTGGAATTATCATTTCTATTTTCTCTATCAGCGAACTTAGTACTATTTTCCCTCTCTTTTTGCGAATTTTCAAACGTTCTGTTCGGCCTAGTGAAACCTCCTCTGTCATTGTTATTTCTTGAATAGAAATTCTCCCCTTTTCTTTGCTCGTAGGGGTTCCAAGGTTGCGGGGGGCGAGACTGTATTTTTTTCATACGAATAATTTTTGTACTGCGAAACAGCTCTGGCTGAATAATCTGGCTGGTCATTATATTGATGGGCTGCCCTTTCTTTATTGTACTGATAGCATATTTTCATGTAATGCCCTTTCTTCCCACAATATCCACATATACTTATTTCCTGGGTGTGCATCTCATTTTGTTTGACAGGTCTGTTTAATTTCAAACTATTTATCTCCTCCATTAGAGTCTGCATAAGTTGTCCGTTGAAAGCATTTTGTTCTTTGCGCAAATTATCAATAGCTTCGAACGGATCTTGTTTAGTAATATTATTTAGGGATGGGGCCATTGCTAAATTAGCTTGTTCCAAATTAATAGCCAGTTCTACAGCTTTGTTAAAATCTTGAGGGTTTGCGCATATAATTTCGCGTTGAAAATCAGCATTTAGTGCTTCTAAAAATTTACTTAATTTTAATTTGTCTGTAATTTGCCTAGTAGATTCATTGTCACCCGTGTCGCCTATATAATTTAGCGTTAGCGCTGTAATTCTGTGGGCTAGAGATGTTATAGTTTCTCCCTGATTCTGCTTTGCTGTGGAGAAAAGAATTTGTTTTGAAGTTATGGATTGTTCTTTAGAAAAATAGTCTAGAAAAACTTTTTTGAAATTTTTGAAAGACGTTTCACGCCTGAGCTGCTGAGAATTCACATAAAAATCGTTAGCTTGACCTCGGAGTCTCGATTTAAAGATCGCGAGTTTTTCCTCATCGCTCCATGACCCAAGGATGCTCAAAGCTTCAAAGTGCTCTATAAAAGCGCTACAATCCTGTTCGCCATCAAAAGTGTTTAATAAATAGGTTAACCCGGGAATTTTGGAAGAATTGCCCGTAGTACCGTTGGAATTTACCGTATTTGGCATAATTGAAAAATATTAGTGAACAAACAAAAATTTTAAAACCTCGTCTACATGTAACAATGCAATCAATGACATATCTACAAACCAAAAAATATATATATACACATAACTGTCACCAATTTTAATTCTTTGTATTTTATCAATATAACATTAAAATAGCACATATTTTCATGGCAAATGAAACAGTTTCTACTTTTATCCAATGTTTAAAAATTTCTTCTAAATTTTCCATATTAAAATTTATTTATTACTAGGGAAAAAAATTATTGCAGATATTGACATTTATTATTTGTTTTATTTTTACCATCTTTCAAAAAAAAATTTTCCTTGGTTAATGCACCAAACATAATTCTTATCCTGTTCGTTGGCTCCAATCTATTTACCTTCGTTACTGAACCCAACAAAATTCATCCTGGTCTAAGGCACCAAATTATTATTTTTTTTTTTATAAACAAACATTAATTTATTTACACTATATAAATATTTACAAGAATTTGATTTAAAATATTTAAAAGACAACTTCCCATATTCCAAATGGGATGAATACCAATTTTAGATAAGCAATTAAACAAATACAAAAGTATATGTAGTCTCATAGACTAAAATGTGAAAGATGGTAATTAAAAATTAAAGGCAACAAAATCCCTATGAAATATTTAAATATCCTTAACCCGGAGAGAGAGATAAAAAATACAAATCAGGCACAGGCCCTTAAATGAGTAACTCACTGAGCATTCGCTGAATGAAGAACAGCCTCTCATGGTTGAGGACAATGCTGGGGAGTATGACTTTTCTCACTCACAACACAAAACCTTCTCCTCGCTCCTTTTTTTAAATTCTCAAAAACTCTCTCTCTCCAAGATTTTAAAACACGCCCCTGAGGCGCATACAAACATCCCATTGGATTCAGGGTCTTAACCCCTTGACCCCAAAGCATCGCCATTGGCTTTTAGACCCCCAGAAACAAAAGCCCCTTTTCAAGCCCCTGCGAAACCGATACTCTTTCGGCCAACTAATTCAAACCAGCCGAGAACCCCATGTCCCGTCCGAAAAGGACGCCCGTTAAAATCTTTCGGTACGAATACGAGATCTAAAGAAACTTCGACATCCTGGTTTTCTATTTCGAGTGCAGATGGCCGAACGAAAAGGCTGACCCCCAAAAATAAATAAGAAGACTCTAGGTCGCATTCCCTAAAATATTGGCTCATGGGTTTACCATGCGACAGTATCTTAGCGTGTCCATCTTAGTACCATTAGAAAATTTGAAGGACAATCTTTGGAACGAGCTTTAAACAATCTGCAGCCCAATTCCTTCATATTAAAAAATGAAAATTCATTGAAATATGCATAATTTATGAAATTTTATTTTTATTCTTGTGCATCAGTGTATTGAAGATTCACATGAATTTTGGCATGAATATGGAGTGATATCTTTGTATTATATTATTTTAATTACACTATTCTTGAATTTCCTATGAATTAAGTAGGTCTATAAAAGTTGTGATATTCAATTTAACAGTGAGATACAAAGCAATGAAAAACTGGATTCTTTATCTCTCTACTGCAAGCACTGCTACAGGTGCCATAATGACCTGAAGGAGTGGGGAATAACGTTAATGAAAATCATGGCATCACATCATGGTTTTAACTTTTGTTCTACATTAATGGTTCTACAGTACAAAGTTATTTCCTTCTCCAAAATTTGCTATGCACTCTCCAGTGGTTTGCATTTTAATCTGAGTTATAGAGAACATAAACATATATGGAATTATGTTCTTTTTATTATTATTATTACCCAAGCCATGCAGCTCATTTAAAAGGTGTAGAGCAGTTACAATGGATGGCCAGGAAAAATGCAGAAATAACAATACCCATAGACATACATAGAAGCAGTGGCATGTATGCTGTGACCTTCCTAATCAGCAGTATAGAGAATTGGTATTGATTACTTGTACTCTATTGAATCTGTTCTCTAAAAGATGCTTAAAACATGATTTTTCTTGAAACTGATTTGATAAATATGTCTAATCAGTTGCATCAAATCAAATATCACCTAATGCAATATTACTTTCATTGTTGACATTGAAGTACAACTTAGGCATAAATTTGACATTAAACTTGAGACAATTTTAATTTTTATGTTTAGGTCCTCAAATACACATTGAATAAGCCACAAAATATGAATCTAGAAGTTTTGTTATTGTCTTGATATACAGGTGAACCTCGATATGTCAAACCTCGGTATCTCGAAATTTTTGATATCTCGAAATATGTTCATTTCCCTTCACGGACGGTATAAAACTAATGTAAGACAAACTCTTTAACTCGAAATTTTTCTAATCAAACTCTCGATATCTCAAATTTTTTCATCTTACCATTTGGATCATCTTACCATTTTCATCTTTTTATTTGAAAAAATACAATCCAAAAAATGTGTTTAATGCAGATGAAACAGGACTATTAAGCGTATGCCTGATAAAACTATGGCCATTAAAGGTGAAGCATGTCATGGATGATGGCTGGAAAAGGAACAAAGAAAGATTAACTGTGCTATTTTGCACTAATATGGTTGGTTCAGAAAGGCTCAAACCTCTTATGATAGGTAAATCTGCTAAACCCCAATGTTTTTCAGGAAAGAAATCTTTTCCAATGACTTATTTTGCGAATTAAGAGGCTTGGATGACTGTCGAAATTTTCACTAACTGGTTGAAGGAACTAGACAGAAAAATGTCCCGTGAAAAGCACGATATTGTTCTCTTCTTGGCCAACTGTACAGCGCATAATAGTGTGTCGAAATTAAAATCCGTGAACATTCATTTCATGCGACTAAACACAACTTCTAAGTTACAGCCTTTGGACCAAGGTATTATTCAGAGTTTTAAAGTAAACTATCGTCACAAAATTAAGCTCATTTGGAAAATGTGATATATATTGAAGGATTCAGTACCTGTAACCAAACTGTCATAGATGACTATTTTGAGAAGTAAAGAAATGCAAGATTAAATTTTAATAATGTATGTACGTATATAGTATTACGTTAAATGTGTATCCAATCATTTCAATCTTCGCTTTATTTGTTGTCAGCATTTTCTTGGGTAAAACCAAATTCTCTGTCTGCAAAATAAAGTAAGTGATTTTTTTAAAAAATGTGTAAAGTATAGGACTAGTATGTATATATTCTTTTATGAATTCCTTAAAATTTTTCAAATTTTCTATATCTCGAATTTTTTTTCTACTCCCTTCAAATTCGACATATCGAGGTTCGACTGTATATTCACTGATCTTAAATGCTGGCTTATTTGTTGTGCATATAATTATGAACTTGCTTTTTTAGAAACACATTAGAAATACTTCTAAATTTTTACCTAACATGATTAATTTATTTAGACAGACTTCCATGTAAAAATCATAGGTGAAAAGAAAAAATGGAATACTTTTTTAAAAAATATTATATAATTTTATTAATTCTAATGAAATTTAGAATTGTCTCTTTTCTCCTCCCTAAAAAAAAATATTCTCCCCAAAATCCTGGCTATGCCACTGAAGGGTAATGTTTT
Organism: Amaurobius ferox; assembly: GCA_951213105.1. Taxonomy (NCBI): domain Eukaryota; kingdom Metazoa; phylum Arthropoda; class Arachnida; order Araneae; family Amaurobiidae; genus Amaurobius; species Amaurobius ferox. Next base: position 17,663,110 of record OX578141.1, read on the forward strand.
ATATATGGGTCTTTTGTTATCAGGGCCTTCATAAATATAAAACAAAGTGATAGGGATTTAAAACGTTCAAGAACACAAAATACTATCAAATATTATTGCACATGTATATGAAGTCATAATTTGAGATAGTATTATAACATGCCATGTTAAAATTAAAATCTATATAAATTCATGTCTTGAAATATAAACTTAAGAGTATGTTTGATTCAGTTTGACATATTTTTTTTTATGAAATGGGGACCATTTTTAAAAATTAATGGATAATAAAATCCTTTATTTTATACTTTTCTGAACACTACAATACTTATTAATATTAGAAAAAACATATCTACAGATGTTTTCCTGCTTCTTATGGAGTAATTGCCCCATTTCTCTTATTATGAACAACACTGAAGGCCTCTGTACACCATACAAGAAGTTGAATCAATAAATTGTTCATTCAAGTTCTGCCTATACAACTTTCAATGTACATGAGGCGATTATTGAATATGCTGTTTCTTTATACAATACCGTTTCTTTCATTTCAGAGAACTTGGTCTGTTTATATGGTTCAACTTATTGAATATATGCAAGTTTCTTCTTATTCAAGCACTCAGATGATCTTGTTGTTTACAATATTTTTGATTACTTTGTTATTATTTGTAAATATAAGTTTCTTCTTTCTTTTCATAAATATGTTGTTTTTTTCTTTATGTGTAAGTACTACTATACTTTTAATACAGTTTTTAGAACATTTATAATGTTGTCTTTCACTTCAGATAGAATTTTCTATTATTAATGGCTTTGGCAATTGCTTTGGAAAAGAATAAGTGAAAATAAGTGTCTGTTAAATAAAATTCAATTTATTTGGCATAAATTTTACTAAATATAAGAATGTATCAACTATAATTGTTTAGTTTCAATACAAGAGGTGCTGGTGTCATCTATGTATGAGTATTGGAAACAAAACACAAATTTAAGCTAAATAGTTTAAGATTTTAACAATAAATACCTAATTATCTTACGATAGTAATTACGAACAAAGTTAAATTTCAATGAAATTTTTCTTGAAAAATTTAAATTTGAGATTCCCCTGTAAAATAAGAGAGAAATAGCATCCCTATATGTAGAATTTCAGAGAAAAAGAAAGAAAACAGTTTTTGAAAAGAAAAAAAGTTAAAATGAAACACACAAATTCAAATGAATTAAATTAAAAGTGCAAAGTAAAGTAGTCAAAGAAAAATGCACAAATAAAGTAGCCAAAGACACAAGTCATGCACGAGCAAAGCAGAAATCTGTGAAAAATATGAAAAGGAATTGTTACACCATAAGCAGTAAGTATTCTGATTGATCAGTTACGGTCAATAAATTGTATGATCTTTGCAGTTGTAAAGGTTCGTTCAAGAAGTTGTATGCAAGAAATTTTACCATTCAACTTTCATTTTACACAATGCAAGTTCATACAATATGTTGACAGTTCAATTTATTGATTCAATTTCTTGCATCATGTACAGGGGCCTTTAGTATAAGTTTCCTAAGAACAGTTTGCATCTGAAACCAGTTGATATCCTTATATTGTTATTATATGGCGTTTTACTAAAAGAGATTTTTACCACAAATTTATAATTAATAAATTTTGTATTATTATATTTATCAAAATGTCTGCTCAAGTATCTTTTATAATTATATTGCGGTGACTCAAAAAGTTCAAAAGTGTATGAAAGTTGAAATTCTGAAAGTTTCTGGACTCTGTCATAAAATCTCAGGATTAGCTAAACCATGCAGCATATAAAAAACATTTTTTTTAAATTGTAATGGAATAAAATGGCATGCTTGTTCCATCCATAGAATAGTCACACTACAGGGGAATTCTGAATTAGGCATCTGTTTGTGGAGCCAAAAGAGGCCAGTGACCAGTCATTTTGGTGTCTGAAGCAAGATTTATAATACAAGAGTCACCTTTACACACATACCAAGACCACCATCTACCTCTTTTCGAACTTCCAAGTGTGTGCTTTCAAATGATAGCTATAATTAATTAAAGTATACCATCTTCACTAAATAATGGTGCACTATTTAATTTTATGAGAAAATAAATGTGAATCATAGTTTCTAATGTTTTTGAAATAATGGAGGGGGATATGTGTACATATATTATGTAATCAAATTTTATTTTTACGTTAAATTGAGGATTTACCATATGTATATAAATATATTTATTGTTAAATAAATATTCTGTGAGCTTTTAATTTTGAAAATAAAACTGTTTCTTTAATTGTATTGGAGATGTCAGCTTCAATTGAAAGTACAGCTAAATCAGTCAATCGTTTTTGTACCATAGTTGCCCAAAGGTAATTTTTTATTAGTTTAAGCTTAAACTTCTTTCATAACTGATAACTATCATTCATAATGTTAACCGCTTCCTTTATCAATTTCTTTTAAATATATTGCAAATAAAAAAAAAAAAAAAAAAAAATCATATTTTTTATTGCATTTTTAAATAAAAGAGACTGAAATAAGACATAACGTTTTTTTTTTTACTTTACTGAAAAAAGCATATTATTTTGACATCATTTTACTATCCTGAGTTACCTCGGTCAATTGAAAAATACTAAATATTAGTCATTGTATGATAGTTTTGAAAACACGGAACAATACAAAGTGATACCTGACATTCAATACATTGATACCTAGTCTTTCTTCTTACTGACTTTCCTCTGCAATTTTGCTTACGGGAATATACAGGACACTGTCTGGTTGGATTTGATTTTTTTTTTAGTGGCAGGAATAACATCTGGAAAATGCCTTGAAGTTGCCTAAGTGGTGAAGGAGTAATGCTGAGTCTTCCAGATGTTGCAGAAAACTCATTAAAATGATTTTCTGCAATAAGTTTTTCGACAAGTTCCATTCTATATTGTACAAGGGTTTGTTTCCCTCCTACTTTAGAGCACAAAATGTAGGAATTCCATAGAGCTAAATCCACTAATGCAAAAAGATCTTATAATATTTCTATCATTGTTTTCTTGGTGTACAATAATCAGCTAAATCCTGATCCACTTTATCAACACTACCCATTTTGTTATTGCAATCAATTACACATTTGGGTCTCAATTTCATCTCTCCGCATTTGCTGCTCACATCCAAATTCCCATCAAAAAGTTGTCATGTCATAATTCTCGTCATCACTACACAAAATGTCATCATTGGTTTCTGACTCGTTTGACACTTTATTCCTTTCCCTGTTTATAAAATGTTACTTTTTACTTCCGTAACAGTATTTCACAATTTAAAACTGAACTAACTGCACACACATGGGACAAGAGCAAACTCGAAAATAGATGTGAGCATAAGAGTTCCATACCATACCATGTCAATTATCCCAGTGAACCTGCAAACAAAACTTGGTAACTTGCGAATCATTGCAGGTATATTCATTTCTTTTTAATTTACCTTCAGTCCACATTAAACCGCGTTGATACAAATCATATCAAAAAAAATTTCTATCACCGAGTTTTCTCAGGATAATATGTATTTGCAAAATATACTAACATGAGTTAACTCAGGATAATTAGTGAAGTGGTTAAAAGAATTTTTAAAACAATAGTAACATTCGGAAAAATAGCAAAATTGTCATTTGCATAAATAAAATTGACAACTTCTAATGGGGCCATTCTTGATTTAAGAAATATTGAATTGTTCATAAACTCTTTTAATTCGACTGCGTTGATGGCCATATCATCCCCATCTTTCAGTACTATATAAATATCGTTACAACTATTTTTAAGTTTTTAAAAATTCATACCCTTGCAGCTGTCAGTATCATATAAAATATGTCACTATGAGAATTCATTGCCCAAAATCTATTGTTCAATGAATTGAAATATCTACCAGAAAGTTAAAAAACTCAATTAAATTTTTTACATTGGATCAGAAGGACCTTTATCCTGTGATTTGTAATTAAATTGTTTATACCTGGAATTTCTTGAAAACTTGTTTTAATCCTATAAATTCAATTTCTTATGCAAAATTATTGCAAAATATGTACATGTGCTGTTTGGAATGACACCCCTAATATGTACATTTGTATTATTTTATATCGAATATTTTTTTTAATTCCTGAAAACTTGAATATCTTGTGTGTGGTTATGTTAAGCACCATGAAATGGTTTTATCCATTATTTTAGAAAAAATATGTATCAAATGATTACTCTCTCAATCTAATAAGTATTGTGAAATTGTTAAATTTTAAAATTCAAAATTTGCTCACCCCTATGGTAACTAGATTAGACATTCCTGCCCCCTGGAACACCATTACATTTTTTAAAGATTGATTAAAAGATTAAAAAATTTAATCACAATAGATTAGTGGGAGGATTGCAACTTAAATATATTAGTGAGATATCCTCTGTCTTCTCTAATTCTGTATATAACAATTTCAGGGGGAGAAAAGTACCACATGTAACAACCTAAGTATATAAACATTGTGAAGAGTATATAAACAATATCTACAAGTACAGCTACCTAGAAAAATTTCACAGGGGGTCAAAATATTTTATAAAATATTGTTATTAGTAATAATTAGTAAATTGAGGTTGATTGTTCATTACTATTCAATTATAAATCAATATTTTATATGTATAAATTATATCAGCACTGTTTCAGTAAAACTTTATCAGCCAATTTTGCATACAAATATTCACATTTAACGTCAAGTTGCAAATGTAATCATCCTAACATACAGACAAATACAGTGAAAAACATTATAACAATAGTAAAATTTATGACTGGACTATATATATGACTGACTTATACTTCATCATAAGTTTGGCCTTTTTTTTTGGCCTGGATTAAATCCCTGGGCAACAAGTTTTACTTTAAATCTGCTAATTTCAATCTTTTTATCCCTTTTGAGTGCGTATACCTAACAGCAACCAACTTCTTTGTCAGAAATAGGTGCAGGCACTAGCTTCCAAACACCTAATTCGTCTGCTATTGCACTATTTCATTCTTTGGATTGGGGTAAATTAACAGCTTCCCTAAGTTTTGGAGGATCCTAATTTCTACATTATTTGCTTCTGGTTGGTTATCTGAAGTACACTGATCCACTTCAAAATAAAATAGTTTTTCTTCAAATGTTAACTTATTTTCCTCAAAAATTTAACATCATTTATGGATCTAAGCCTAGGGGTTTTTCCCTTGATAATAATAGTACACATCTATCCTTGATCCAGTTTCCATTGGAACTACCTTCCTGAACCAAGGAGCAGGCATGATCAACAGAAGACTTTGTTTCCTCACTGCTTTTATCAGTGTCTTCATCTTGTATTGCTTCACCTGCCTCCCTACTCATGTTCTCATCAGTAGAGATGAGAATTTCTAATTTTTGAAGCTTAAAGGTTACACGTTTAAATTTAATTTCACTTTTATTTTCAATTTTTTTGGGTCCCAGACAGCCTTCTTCTGCTTTGCTACTCTCGTTAAACTTAACATACTAGTTTCTAATATTTTACCCTGATCCAATAACCAAATTCGGCATCCTCTAGTTTTAAGGCCATTACCCCTTCCTGAGCTCTCATGTCTAGCTTGCCCCTTAGCTGTTTGGGTTTCCCAACAAAAATTTGGCTTCCAAAGACCTTTAAATGAGCTACAGAGGGCTCCTGCCATTATATAATTCAAGAAGTGTTTTATTCTTAAATTTGTGACAGATTCTATTCTTTACATAGGTAAAATAGAGAAGGGTTTCTATTCAGAAAACATCTACAAGATTACTATCATTTAACATTGCTTTAATGCAATCAAGGACAGTTAAGTTAAATCAATTAGATACACCATTTTGCTCTGGTGTATAGATAGCTATTGGTTCTTTCTGCTTTAATTTCCCGATTTTCTGAAAGCTTACGAAACTCATTGTGACAAAATTCCATTCCGTTGTCTGTACAAACACTAACAATTTTCTGATTTGAAAATTTTTTGCTTCATTCTAAAATCTTTTGAATTTATTAAAAATTTCTGACTTTTGCTTCATTAGAAAAAGTTATTTTCCTAGAGTAGTCATCAGTAATACTTAGCCAGTATACATCAGTAATATCAGTATACATCAGTATACATCAGCCAGTATACATCAGTAATATCAGTATACATCAGTAATACTTATCAGTAATACTTAGCCATCTGATAATATTTAGCCAGACCACATGATGACATTGGCATTGGACCACAAACATCCATATGTATTAATTCCAATGGTCTCTGAGATCTGATTCTACCAATAGATTTAAATGAAACTTTTTTGGACTTTGCAAGTTTACAGCATTTGTAATCCAACTTTCTTTCCCTAATATCAGGAAGACCATTTACAGCAGAAATCTTAAATTAACATTACAAAACCTTTGATGCCAGAGTCTAGTATTTCTCCCTACCCCAGTAGTGGATTTCACATGCCTTTTACTTTTAAAAATATCAAATTTACAAGGCTTAGCATCATTACTTTTGAAAACTTTAGCACTACCAGAACTTACATTTTTACTATCAAAAATCTTACTGGCATTAACATATTACCTCTTTCACCATTAACAATCTTATCTTTAGTTTTTGCTACTTTAAGCTTTTTATCTAGAGATTTAATATTTTCAACTTTACTATCATTAATCCTAAAATTCTCAACATTGCTACAATTAACTTTAAGATCATATTGAGGTGTGAGGAAATATAGACCCTCATTTCCTTTGGAATAAAACCAATTATTGCTTTCTGGTATGTAAAACCAAAGTTTACTTTTGGCACCAAGAAAAGTACAGTTATTTTCCTCTAGTACTGAGGCAGCAAGCAAATTTTTTCTAAGTTCTACTATTATACATAACATCTGATAATAAGATTTGATTCTGTTTTCCTTTGTAATTAACAAACATTTTAATTGTACAGACATCTTCAATTGGGCTTTCATAATCACCAGCAGCTAAGGACATTGATGGACCCTTCTAACATTTTAATTTTTGAAAACAAATTGATATCGTTGTAAAAATGCCTAGTTGCTGCTGTATCTATTACCCAGGTGAATTTGTCAATAGAATCTACATTCAGGGTGAGTACACTTTCCCTTATAAAAATTTCAAGGACTTTTTAAGGACTTTCCAAGTACCATGCAAATTTTTTTCAAGGACTTTAACCAACAATTCAGTATGAAATTATACTGTTATATTTTTTCTGGGAGGGAAAATCAGTAAACTGATGCTTTGTTTATTGAGCAAATTAATGAGTTAAAACATAGCAATACCAAAATCTGTTAAAAGCTCACTTTATGAACAGTTGGAGGATCAGATTAACTAACATTTTTACCCATGAATTATTGAAACTTCCAGAAATCACCAGTCCTCCTGTCCTAGCCGGATTAAAATTCAGCGAGGACGGCCTGTTTTCTAGTTTTTAGAAGTTGCCATCCTCTCTTATGGCCTTGAGATTAGCGATTTCATAAAAAAAAGTTGTCATCGTAAAATTATGGCAAAAGCCGCCTTTTTCCTTGCCATGAATAAAAATTGAAATGTCATCACCTGCAAATATCTACACTCCCATAAACTTAGCTGGTGTGCATTATCAAAGGCTTCTTTTTAGGAAAGCCATCAGGTGGTCTGCATTGTAACCACAGCTGCCAATTATTTTCTCTTCCCTCGTTCTCCACCTAGTAAATCCAATTATGGAATGAAAATGCGATAGCACGCTCAAGATCGAAGTGACACATTTACAATTCATTCATGGCATTTGTTCCAGTTGTCTGGCAACTGAAGTTAAGCTACGAAACATCTGTTCAGTCCAAGAAGATTTAAATCTTGATTCAGTCACATTCCCTAGAAATTAAGAGTGTGGATGAGGCTTAAACTGCTTAGGGACAAAAGGATTTATAGGATTATTAATTTACCACTCCTTGAAGTTACCAAACATTGGAAAGAGAAGAGATTCCTTTCACCTCTTACCCTTCTGCACCCACCCATAGATCACAATGCAGATAACCTATATTATTTAGGATATCTACGGATCGGAATTCCACCGAGTCCGGACCTTCATTGGCGAGTTTGATCTCTAAAAGGTTAAGTGCTGTGGGGGTGGTGTATAAATATGCAGTTATTGCACTTCATTGTGAGGCAGTTGGTTCTAATTTATTATTGTTGTTGTGCAATGTATTAAAGCACATACATTAATCAACATAATCTAAAAAAAAAACTTCTAATAAGGATGGATAAAAAATTTCAATTAGATTTAACAATTTCCCAAAGCCTGTTGAGAAGTGCAGTGAACTTTCAACCTCTTCAACTACAGAAGTAAGAATATCTAATGATTTTCTTTCCCACCTCCTCGGTAAAAACAAACTTTTTTTTCCCTATTGAAAATATTTCTGTCCCTCATTACCACCCTTACTCAAGGCTGAAAGTAGATCAAACTTTCTCCCTCCTACATTTAAGCTCTTTGACTTTCACGTCATAAATAAGAAAAAAATATTTGCTCCGTCAACTGCATGAAGATAAATAATTTTGTTTTCCTTCTCTAAGCAGATGCCTCTAGGGAATTGCGACTGAATCGTTTTTCATACTAAGGTCAGGAATAATTGACATCCATAAATAGAAATGGAGCCTTTTTCAAAGACTTAAAAAATGTGATTTTTCAAGCACTTTCAGGGCCTTGAAAATTACCATTCATTCACAATTAATGTATCCACACAAAATTACCAGAAACAGATTTAAAAATTACAAAAGCAAGATAGACAAATTGTCATAATCCAGTTTAAGCACAAATATACATAAATAAAAAAAAAAAATTTAAATCATAATTAGTAATAATTTTTTTTATTTATCTATATCGCACCTCTATCTGTAATTTTGACTCTGTCCATGTTTTAAGTTATGCCTGGCGACTCGTTCTTGATTCCATGCGAGTCAAACCTTTACAGAGTTTCCTTTAAAATGAAAAAAATAAAAAAATAAATAAAAAATAATTTTTTTTTTACATATGTATATTTTTACTTAAACTGTACAATTTGTCTGTCTTGTATTTGTAATTTTTAAATCTGTTTCTGGTGATTTTGTGTGGATGCATTAAACGTGTTTAGTAGTGATGCCAATTTTGTAATATGCATATTTAAATTTGCAATTGTCCTTGGCATTAAAAGCTGAAGCTGTACTTACATTCAACTGTTGATCTTTTTGCTGTTGGGCAGTGGCGTACCCAGGATTTCTTCAAGGGGGGGGGGGGGTTCATCCTTGAGATAGTTTTTCCCCAGTGATGTCATGATATATATATATATATATATAATATTAATAGTTTGAAAGTCCAATATATATATATATATATATATGTTTGTGTGGGCAATTATTTTATAATAAATCGTTTATTTGAATTATACTCGTAAATCTGTTCGGGCATTTCCCATTGGGCATTGGCAATGCATGTTGATCTGACATGCCAGTACAGTATATACAAATGGTAAATTTATTTTTTATTTATATAAAAACTCTTTTGGTGTTAAGAATATACTACATGCACATATTTGCAATAAGAAGCCCAAGGCATAGGTATTAGAAAAAAACATAAAATAAACTCACCCACCAGGTGATCAAAGGAGAAAACTAACATATATTCATATCTGTAAATTATATGTATAACATCAGAATAATATAAAACTTATTTTTTTTAGTTCCAATAGATTATGAAACAATTAATTCTCAATACTTATGAGTCAATGCATGGATTTGTCACTGTCCACTTCACATGTTATAAGGCAATGTCCAGTCGACGAGGATTCTTTGCAAGTTCATTTAATACGTCTTCTGCAGTTGGGGTATGATTCCTGTGAATGTTCAGAAGAGCTAGACCATTCATTTTTGTACTTCCAATGGAATTGCGTAAGTACGTCTTAAGACGGCAAAGGGTTGAGAATGATCTTTCGCTTGTGCAAGTAGAAACTGGAAGGACAGCTAATATTTCCAGAAGTCTAAATATATTAGGCATAATATTTTGGTTGCATATAGCCAGACCTTCTATAACAGTTTTCGGGGGCTAACTTTATCGTGTCCCCTTGCTCTCATAATTCTTTTATACCACAGTGTTAGCTCAAAATTTAAGTTTTCCTGGCAACCATCCAAGTCATTAGTATAAAACTGCCGAATGTTTCAAGCTGTGAAGGTTGCAAAACTGAAGGATCAGTTGGTAGAATGTACTGGAATCCTTTTAAACACCTTGTGAATGCAAAAGAGCTAAATCACAAACTGGCAATTTGTTACCATGCACAGCAGAGAATTGGCTTGTGCTGACGAATCCTTATTTATCCAGTCTGATATTTTTTGGAGTGTTTCAACAACTGCATCATAAAGCTCTATTACTGCTGTTACAGAGTTATACCTTTTCAACCATCGGGTTGCATAGAGATGTTTTAGTTTTTGTCGTCGTGAAGTAGATGTTTCCATATCATTTATTGCGGTCGTGAGTACATGTTGTCTTTTTGGAGTGTTCAGGAATTCATACAAGGTTGCTATAGCCCCTATGCAATTTCTTATTGCTGTAACCTCACATGCTTTTGATACTGCCAAGTTGAGGCTGTGGGCAGAGCAGTGTACATAAAGGACGGATGGAATCACTTCCCTCACATGGGCTTGCACACCATTTAGTCTTCCGCTCATTGAGGCTGCTCCATCGTAGCCTTGGCCATGCAACTTCTTGATCTCCACATTTAATAATTGCAGCTTGTTTATTATTGTCGTTGCAATTCCTTTACCCGTTACATCATGGACAGGAATAAATTGCAAAAAAAAATCCTTCACGGCGAATTTTTCCCTGTCAATATAATGAACGCATAGCGATAATTGTTCTATACCTGCTATGTCAGTTGTTTCGTCAGCAAGGATGGCATAGAAAGTTGAATCATTTATTTCACAAACAAGCTTGCAAAGTATCAAATTATTACAGGCTTCAATTACTTCATTCGGGATTCGGGGGCTGATATACTGTGCATTTCCACCACTGCATTCCAACATTTGTTTCCGAATGGGGTCATACTTACTTCGGAAACGAAGCAGTGCACGCAAGTTTCCGTCATCCTCATCTGGTTTTTCGGTTGCGGCAATTCTCCCTGAATTTCTGTGCCCTCTCAACGCGAGTCCCTGCTCTCCACAAAACAAAACTGTTTCAATGATTGGTATGATATTTTTTCTGTTTTCTAAGTTTTTTCTCACTGCCGCAGTGTCTAATTGCTCTTCCACAGACTTTTCCTTTCCACACGTGATGTCACTAAAAGTTCCAGCAATCTCTATTGATTGCTTATGATAGTGACACTTTTCATGCTCGGAAAATCGCTCGATGGCATCTTTCCAGTTATCAAATTTAACTTTAGATAACTGACCTAAGGGTTGCTTACCAGATCCGGCACCATCATTAGGGGCAAAAAGTGCACAAAATTTGCAAAAGGCTCTACCCAGAAAATCTGAATAAGCAAGCCATTTACACTGGAATTGCAAATTTCTTTTTCCTTTTGTTGGAAAAGCAAATCCTGGATTGGGTTCCCAGACATTGTTGAGTATGTCCAGTTTTTTATCATTCGATATATCTTTCACTACAAACAATCCAATATCATATGGGTGTGCTTTAGTAAAGCTTTGAGAGGCATTCAGGATCGTTTCACATTCGTTGGGTTTAGATGTCACACATGGCTTTGCACCGTTATTCGATCCCGATATAAGTGTTGAACTAGGGGCGACTTCACTAACAGAACTGGAGAAATTGTCAATAAAAGCACCACATTCATGCTGAATGGAAGAAGAAGCACTTGGGATGGATGGCGTTATGTTTGCCTTTGCACTACTCATGCGAGAGTCATTTACACATGGCTTTTTACCAAAGAAATGTAAAATTGAAGTATGCGATCGTTTAGACATACCGAGCAGTATACAGTAACTTTAGATTATAATTTAAAAATAGAATTCAAATATCAACGCCACTGATTTAACGAGCACAATTTGTGATTAACTGACGAAAATTCGAAGCTTGAATAAAAAGCACCAGCTTGCGGGGGTCAGAGTCAGAACTGAATAACAAAAGTACAAAATGAAACAATTAAAGTTCCTTTTTTCTAATAGCTGGGTTTGATGCTTACTACCTTAGACGATACTGGTTTCGAGGAGAGTGCAATCCGCTTTGTACTGAAGAATTTTGTGGAATTTACAGAAATTTTGTGACAAAAACTGCACGTGACATATATATCAGAGCGGTTGGTGTACGTGCTTATAAGCACGTACACCAACCGCTCTCACAGATTCTTTACTGCTACATTCCTCCAGTAACCGGAATCCGGTTGCCTCCCACCCCTCATCCCCCAACTTTTGAGGTCTTCCAAAAGAGCTCTGTTAATCACAGAAACTGGAGGTTCCATTGTCAACTTGGGTAGGTGAGCCAGGGCAAGGGAAAAATGACAGTATTTTTTTTTTTTTTGGAGCTTTACCAGCAGTTTTCAAAATTACTAAAAAAATAATCTTGAAAGTAACTTAAATCCTGGCACTATATTTTGGCTCAAGGTTTTTTTTAACCCCGTAACCCCCCCCCCCCCCCCCCCCTGCGTACGCCAGTGCTGTTGGGCAAGGCGGTCGTCCTCGGTCAGGAGCTCAGATTCAATTTTCTCCAACTTGAACTCCTCATCAGGAAGCCAGTAGAGTATCTGGACAATCCTCCGGAAATTGTCAGAAAGATGATAGATCATCTGGAAGGCAACATAGACGTCCGCAAGAGGCTGCCTGTAATCCTTAGGTCGTTGCACCTTTCGCCTATTGATTCATCTGTTTGAATTGATCTGATATTTCATTGAAAAATTCATCTAGCAGCCACATTAGGTTGGCACATGATTTTGGTTCAAAGTGCTCTTTCAGGATATCTCATGCCGTTTTGAGGTCATTGGTACACAATATTAACTCTGTAATCCTCTTCCATTCCATAGTACATCATCGCAATTGCTTTACCTCTCCTCCTGCCATAGTCTAGTAGTTCTTTCCTTGTTGCTGTTTCCTCTAATTTAATTTCTGTGCCTACAACGAAGCTATAGCAGCATTCACTTTTCAAAGTGTATTTCATGTTTATGCTCTATGTTGCATAATTTGATCTGTTGAGCTTGTTCATCTCAGCCATGTTGCTACAATTCAATTCTTCTTTCCCGAAAATGAAAATAAAACAGTGGTTTGCTGCTAGGGCTAAGTTTGCACAGTTAAATGTCCATGTTTCATGGCCCCGTCGAATTGCTCAGTCCATCAAAATACTTTAAAATGCATGTACACTGCATTTTTACTTACCCCACGACCAAATTGTCAGCAAATTAAGTAAAGATAGGAAATTTAATACAGTACGACTGATGAGGTAGCAGAGGGAGTGCCACATAGTGATGCGGAAAGAAGTTCACAAAGTGAGTAAAAGAAAAAATTGAATTTTTTACTTACAAACATAGGCAGACATTAATAGTAGAGTTCATCTTTGATGCAGCTCACAAGAAGACATCAGAAACAACACTGCTCCACATTGAGCATAAACATAGCCATAACACATCGGCTATCCAAAAAACATTACCAGCTCATCTATAATAAAAGAGCTCTAGATGCACAACAAACAAGCTTAAAGAACTAGAAGCAACAAACTGTTTAAGAGCTATATCTGCCATACAGGCCTTTACCAGCACTGAGTATATATTTATACCCGCATATGATTTATACCCGTATCTGTTATGATGCTTCTGGAGTATGCTAATTTCCAGTGATACGGAGAATTAACATATCAGTTAAGACATTATATATGTCAGTTAAGTTACAATCTGCAGGAACTCAAATGCGATTTAACTCGGACACTAAACAAACGATCCAAAATCAAAACAGTTAACCGGGAAATATACATTACTTAAGTTTTAACTGTAACATTATCACAATACGTCGTTTGGTTACTTTATGTGTCAAAGTTTAGAGTCAGCAGGCTGAGTGGGTACATTGAAGAGTAGAAAATATAGTATGAAAATTGCATCAAAATCGAAGCAAGAGTCACTGAGATAGATAGAAACGAAGATATGAAAGTGTGAGGGCCTCCACACACTGCCTCCATCTACCACAGTTATTTCATGTTATATAATAAAGGACAATGTTTGTGGGTTGTGTGTGTGAGGGGGGTGGGGGGGTGGGGGGGGGGGTGTAGTCTGTAGCAGAAAATTTATACATGATATGGCCTTCAAAAGTGGTGCACAGGTACCTCAGGATGATGCATATTGGCAAGATTTTTGTAAAATCAAAATGTGAAATTGAGGATACTTTAAGTAACATTTACATCCAGGGGGCACAAATATGTACAGCCGCGGAAAAAAAAAGCCCCACTCTCTGTTAATCGAGTATCATTCATCGTAGAGAAAATTGAATGATACCATTCAATTAGGAATAACAAACATCCTCTACAAATTAATGTGCGTAAAATGTGCATATGGGGCCGTCTTCATATCTAAACGTGCACAAACTTTGAAATTTACAATGGCAATACCCAATTATTTTGATGTCACCCACAAGTTCTAGACCCCCAAATTAGTCCAAATTCAAATTTTCAAGACGTGTCTATCTTTATATCGGAAGATATTCAATATTCCGGAATGTGCAATTTTCGGGAATCAGCTCCATATTGAAAAGCGCAATTTGAAGGGTGATGTTTCGTCAAGCAGTTTAAGAGCTATATCTGCCATACAGGCCTTTACCAGCACTGAGTATATATTTATACCCGCATATGATTTATACCCGCATCTGTTATGATGCTTCCGGAGTATGCTAATTTCCAGTGATACGGAGAATTAACATATCAGTTAAGACATTATATATGTCAGTTAAGTTACAATCTGCAGGAACTCAAATGTGATTTAACTCGGACACTAAACAAACAATCCACAATCAAAACAGTTAACCGGGAAATATACATTACTTAAGTTTTAACTGTAACGTTATAACAATACATCGTTTGGTTACTTTATGTGTCAAAGTTTAGAGTCAGCAGGCCGAGTGGGTACACTGAAGAGTAGAAAATACAGTATGAAAATTGCATCAAAATCGAAGCAAGAGTCACTGAGATAGATAGAAATGAAGATATGAAAGTGAGGGCCTCCACACAATGCCTCCATCTACCACGGTTGTTTCATGTTATATAATAAAGGACAATGTTTGTGGGTTGTGTGTGTGAGGGGGGGGGTGTAGTCTGTAGCAGAAAATTTATACATGATATGGCCTTAAAAAGTGGTGCACAGGTACCTCAGGATGATGCATATTGGCAAGATTTTTGTAAAATCAAAATGTGAAATTGAGGATACTTGAAGTAAAATTTACATCCAGGGGGCACAAACATGTACAGCCGCAGAAAAAAAAAAAGCCCCACCCTCTGTTAATCGAGTATCGTTCATCGTAGAGAAAATTGAATGATACCATTCAAGTAGGAATAACAAACATCCTCTACAAATTAATGTGCGTAAAATGTGCATATGGGGCCGTCTTCATATCTAAACGTGCACAAACTTTGAAATTTCCAATGGCAATACCCAATTATTTTGATGTCACCCACAAGTTCTAGACCCCCAAATTAGTCCAAATTTAAATTTTCATGACGTGTCTATCTTTATATCGGAAGATATTCAATATTCCGGAATGTGCAATTTTCGGGAATCAGCTCCATATTGAAAGCGCAATTTGAAGGGTGATGTTTCGTTGATTGACCACAGTACTGTTGTAAATTATATTGAACTATCCTCTTGACATTCAGCATTATGGCTTGCCTCACAGTCAAAGGGTCGCAGGTTTGATTCCTGCATGAGAGGGTGAGCATTTTCAAGGCTGGGTGTGGTGTTGTCTTGTGTGTGTGTGTTACTAAGGCAGAGGGCCTGTAATGGGTAGGATTATGTGAGCCTCAAATAGGGCACGATTATTAGGGGTAAAAAGCCGTACTGGGTACGTTGCTAAAAACTAATGGGGTATTCGTGCCAGGGTCAATGAAACAAAGAAGAATGAAATGTTTATTTTCAAATGTTATTTTATAATGCTGTTTCAAAAACAATTTATGAGACTAACAGATATCTGCTTTGTAATACAGTTAAAAATAAATATTCGAAAATAAATTGAGAATAAAATTATAGAATCATTTTACCTTTGAATAAGAGGTTCTTAGGTTGTTGTAATAACTATCATACTAAACCGCAATTATACAAATTCGTCTTTTGATGTAAAGCTATGTGTTATGGTATTCAGTATCACATAATTTCATAATTTGTTATTGTTTTATATAAATATTTCTTATCATAAATTATCACATTTTGTGGGTGATTTCACCTTGCAGTAGCTCCGGAACTATTAATCGACAATAACATAAGTAGATCCCATTTATAACAATACAAGTTTTCACCCTTTAATACAGTATCAGAATTACGTTGATTAGGTTGCATCTATACAACACTGTTTATACAAAGTTTTTATTAATACTGGATAAAAATAAATGCCCGGTTTCTTAAATAAAGATTAACTTACAATTAATAATTTTTTAAACTAATATACGACCCCCTAAAATCATTGTGATGCTGAATATTTAAACATTTCGATATAACTAGAGGTAGGAAACACCTGGAATTTTACATAAACATATAAAAAGTCTTTGTGAATCGATTTTTATCAAAACATGTCCAGGTTTGTATTAATATTTTTTTGATTATTAATTTCATACAAACAATTATTTCCACAAAAATAAAAATCACGTAAATGTGTTTGGGTTGTTTAGTAGTAACGTCATACAAATAATCAACGTGAGCAGATAATTATTACAGAAGATATGAATGGAAATCTTGGAAAGAAATTTAACATTAGGAGCTTTACATAACATTTTACATACTCACAACTCAGAAACGCTTCACGCAAATGACTTGAAAATTGGTATCACAGGTTGAATTTTGCTCTAGATTCGAACTATGTTGTCAAAGTTGGGTGTTGTCATTGAAAGTTTCAAAGTTTGTGAGCATTTAGATATGAAGACGGTCCCTTATGCAAATTTTATGCACATTAATTTGTAGAGGATGTTATTCCTAATCGAATGGTATCATTCAATTTTCTCTACGATGAACGATGCTCGATTAACAGAGGGTGGGGCATTTTTTTTTTCCGCGGCTGTACAGCCAAGTGATACATACTGTTATGATAAGAGACTACAGTAAGGGAAAATTAATATTAAATCAAGTAAATTAAAATTTCCTTCTATATCCCATCATAACACCATGGGAATGGACACCCTCATGCAGTCATTAGCGATATTAAATTAAGTTTAAAATGTTATATTTACTGAACTGGGACCATATACAGTACAACTTGGATAAAACGAACATCTCTAATTCGAAATCATCGTTAATTCGAAGATTTCTCTTGGTCCCTTGAACTTTGTATTAAAACAATGTTAAAAAATCGTGAATAATTCGAAGTTCAACTTCCTTAATTCAAAGTTTTTTATAAAAACTTTCGAACTATAACAACTTTTCAGCCTTTCATTGTTAAGAAATCATCGCCGGAATACCCCCACTTGTTCAACATGTGACAGCTGAAACTCCCTTCCCGCTACCTATTCGACTGGTTCGAGCGTTCAACCTAGAGAGGGTGTTGGTTCAACTGGCTTCAGACGTCACTTGAGCTTCCTACTGTCAGCGTGTCTGTAGTGTTGTGAGAGTTTCGCTAGTGAGCATTCACGATGTCTGAGTAAATCACGCATTCAATACAAGAATTTAACGTTTTCCAAAAAGGTCGCCATCATTCGCGATGTGGAAAAGGATGTTAAGGCCCTATTACACGACAGTATTTGGCACAACAAAACTGTTCACAAGACTGGTCACTCAACAAATCTAGCCTCAACATTTAAGGTTCAAACCTAAAATGTTGTGGTTGAGGAAAATGTTGTGCGAAAATCGACCAATCAGAAGCGCGTAAATCCGAATGTCACAGGTGACGTGACTTTAATGGTGACCAAGATGGCCGATAGACTGCTTTGGAATGAGTTAGAATCTCGAGATGGAAAAAATAATAGAACTTCTACTAAATTACAGACACCTGTGGGATATAAAAGAGCCAAATTATATGAAAAATACACACTAAAGAATGCTTTCTGAAATCGTCGGCATTAGACAGGACCTGCATTAGACAGGACCTGTTAGAAAGGAGGGGCTTAAAGTATCATTGCCGAGCGGAAATGCTGAAGTTTGGCGATAGAAAAATAATAATAGAACTTTTACCAAATTACAGACATCTGTGAAATATAAAAGATCCAAATTATACTCAAAAAACACTAAAGAATGTTTCTTGGCATGAAATTGGCGACATTAAAGAGGAGGGGGGCGTTAAAAAGGCGGGGACCTAAAGTATCATTACCGGCCGGAATTGATAAAGTCTGGAGATGGAAAATATTAATAGAACTTTTACCAAATTACAGACTTCTGTGAAATACAAAAGATCCAAATTATACGCAAAAAACACTGAAAAATGTTTTTTGGAATGAAATCGGCGACATTAAAGAGGAGGGGGGGCGTTAAAAAGGCGGGGTCCTAAAGTATCATTGCCGGGCGGAATTGCTAAAGTCTGGAGATGGAAAAATAATAATAGAACTTTTACCAAATTACAGACATCTGTGAAATATAAGGGATTCAAATTATAAGCAACAAACACTAAAGAATGTTTCTTAGAATGAAATCAGCGGCATTAAAGAGGAGGGGCGAGTTAGAAAGGCGGGGGAGCCGACGGTATCATTTTCAGGCGGAATTGCTAAAGTCCGGAGATGGAAAAATAATAATAGACCTTTTATCAAAATAAAGACATCTGTGAAATATAAAAGATCAATATTATACGCAAAAAACACTAAAGAATGTTTCTTGGAATGAAATCGGCAACATTAAAGAGGAGGGGGGCGTTAAAAAGGCGGGGACCTAAAGTGTCATTGCCGAGCGGAATTGAGTCTGGAGATGGAAAAATAATAATAGAACTTTTACCAAATTACAGACATCTGTGAAATATAAAGGATTCAAATTATATGCAAAAAACACTAAAGAATGTTTCTTGGAATGAAATCGTCGGCATTAAAGAGGCGGGGAGCTTTAGAAAGGCGTATCATTGCCGGGCGGAATTGCTGAAGTCTGAAAATGCAGATGGGAAAAAAGAAAATAATTTTTACCAAATTACAGACATTTTTGAGATATAAAAGATTTATATTATACGAATAACACACTCAAGAATGGTTTCTGGAATGAAATCACCGACATTAGAGAAAATGGACCTGTTAAAGAGGAGGAGTTTAAAGTATGATTGACGGGCGGAATCTGCCGAAGTTCGGTAATAAAAATTGCTCTGCGTAATAACACCATTATTCAATCCAAACGGAACCTTTGGGATGTTAAAATCGATCTTTACAGTATGAGAACTCTAAAACGGTATTCCTATGAGGAAATTACGAAACGAATGCAAGGGGGAAAGAGCTTCACCCACTTGTTGAGTGAAGTGACGCCACGTTCGTTCTGTGCTGCGTGAAGTGACGTCACAAACGTTCCAATGCTGTTGTGCAAAAGGTATGTTGTACCAAATTGCTGTCGTGTAATAAGGCCTTTAAGAGGAAATGCCAAATCGCCAACGAGTACGGGATAGTACCGAACACTTTGTCTACTTTTTTGAAAAATAAGGACAAAATTCTGAGTAACGCTGCTGCTATGCGTGGAAATGGAAAGTATCGCAAAAGAGCTAGAGAACCGGACAATCCTGAAGTCGACGAGTGCGTATTGAAGTGGTTTAAACACGCACAGGACAAAAACATTCCTCTGAGTGGCCCCCTTATTCGAGCAAAAGCGGAATAATTTTCTGCTGGTTTCGGAAAAAGTGATTTCAAGGTTCACTGGTTGGTTGAATGGATTTAAGGAAAGAAATGGAATCTCCTTTAGGCCTATGTGTGGTGAAAGTGGAAGTGTGAATCAAGAAGCAGCAACTGTTTGGAAAGACGATGTTTTACAAATAATTGAGAGAACACCGGCTAAAGACATTTTCGATGTTGACGAAACTGGGTTGTTTTTCAAATGTTGAAGTCGACGAAAAGTTGTTGAAACGCTAATGTCTTGTCCAGACAAGACATTAGCGTTTAAGGGAGAGTGTTACAGAGGCGGAAAGAACAGTAAAGAATGAGTCACTTTATTGGTTGGGGCTAACATGGATGGCAGTGAAAAGCTGCCTTTGCTCATGATAGTTAAATCTGCTAATCCAAGATGTTTCAAAAAATGTCAAATCAAAACCAGTAGAGTATATATCAAATAAAAAAGCTTGGATGACTGCAGAAATTTTTAAAGATTGGCGGCTGAAACTTGATAAAACGTATCGACAAAAGAACCGAAAAACTCTCTTGTTTATTGACAATTGCACTGCGCATAACTCTATTCCACATATGGACAATGTAAAGCTTACTTTTTTCCTACCAAATATGACTTCAGTTGTGCAACCGATGGACCAGGGTATCATAAAAAGTCTCAAGCATTTTTACAGATGCATTTTCGTTCGAAACCTCTTGACAGATTCTCTCAAGGACAAAAACAAAAAAACAGTAATAAGTGTCCTTGATGCAGCACGATTGTGTCACAATGCATGGTCTTAAGTAACGGAAACAACAATAGTAAATTGTTTTCGAAAGGCAGGATTTACCAATAAAACTGACCCAGCTGAGTTCATAGAAGAAAATGTCCCCCCACCGGACGCATGGGGTAACAATATGGGCATGACATTCAAAGAGTATATCAATTTGGACGAAAATGTGGAAGTTTGTGGAGAACTGTCAGATCAAGATAATTTATCAGAAGTGTTAAATAAGACGAGTGCAGCAGAGTACGATATCAAGGATGATATACAGGAGGAAGAAGAAGAGACAGCAATTCCTACATCGTCGGAGGCGTTTTTTCATCTAGGCGAATTTCGTCGGTACATTGAAGGACAAACAAATGTTAGTGAAGCTGTTTTCCGTTCACTAAATATGCTTGATGATTTTGCTAACCTTAAACGACTGAACTCTACAAAACAATCAGACATTGCACAATTTTTTTTTTAAAACTATAATTTTCTGTATTGAATGTAATACGTACATGTATATAGCTTACGTAATTCTTATTTTGTTTACATACATATAGTTTTTAAGTCCTTCATACCATGATATTCTTCAATAAATATTTACTTATTGACAGAATAACCTTTTCAAGCATTCAGTGGACCTGAAACTAGTTAAAAGATGTAATTTTTTAAAATCGAAGTTTTGGATAATTCGAATTTTTTTAGTGGTCCCTTCAGCTTCGAATTATCCAAGTTGCACTGCAGTAGCGAATTTAATTTGGAATAAAGAAGGTAAATAAATGTGTTGTGTTTTAGTTAACTAAAAATACTAATTAGATCTACACAAGTGACCTAAGAACACAAATATAGAAAAAAACATTTGAAGATATTATGAAAATTTGCATAAGTGCAACATTTAATTATTCAATACCCATTATGAACACCTACCTATTTCTAAGGATCAATCAAAATCTTTTGATCAATGGTATTTATTCATTTATTACCTCTTAAAACTGCTGAGATTTAAAAACTGCTGAGATATTTAATATTATATTAAAATTCAGAGTTTCAGTCTTCAATATCATTGATGATCTTATTCAGAAATAGATGTCGTCACCTAGTTTGTCGAAATAAGACAGCCACGAATAGCATGAAAATCACATCAAATTGTAAATTTCTTTATTATTATGAACTTGTGTAGATTCGAATCAACTGCAAAATCATAATACAAGCACACCCAGAGCCTTTTTAACAAGTGTTGAGGCCCCAGCACAGTAATTCACGAGGCCCCTGCTGCTCCTTTGGGGGGGGGGGGATAGAGGAGGGGGACCTGGGGAGCGGGCAAGAACATGCCTTTTTTCAGGAAGCATTTCAGTCGAAAATTGCTCGTTATGTCGTATAACTAATTATTTCACCCAACATGTGTATGTTTTATGATACAGACTAAATAAAGGTATTTAATCCATAACAAAGCGTTTTATTTCAGCTGTAAATTAGATTGCAATACATGAGAATGAGATATAGAAACTTGCTGCACAAAATTTGCCTTTCTGCATTGCTTTTGTGCAAAAGTTTTTATAATATCACTAAAATCAATCCCCTCCAATACCTTGCTTTCAATGCTCATAATGCTTAAATAGTTCTGTCTCTCCTTGGTCATTGTACTCCTTCTATCGTCTTTGATTAACTTTAATTTCGAGAAACTTCGCTCCCCACGTGTGTTAGTAACCATCATTGTCAGAAAAATCCGCATGGTGATTTCAACATTGGGGAAGGTGGAAAGAAGTCTTGTACTGGTTTGCAAATGATAATACAAAAGTGGGATGTTGAAAGTCGTTCTCATCAGATCATAACCGCTGTCCTTCTCTTCAGAATCATGGACGACATACTCCATTTCTTCCCGCTCCTTCTGCTGATTTTCACATGGTTTATATCGGTACATTTCTCGTAGGGTTTTTACCTCTTCCTTTATGTAGTGTTTGAGATGGATGATGTCAAAGATAAGCTCTTCCTTCTCGATATCGCTTTTATAATAGGCTGCAAAATTTTTGCAATGATGGCTTATCTCTTCCAAGTCGTGAATCCTCTCAAAAATTCCAAATCTCTCGAAAATTACTTCATACACTTGAAGACGTTTTGTTAAGTTTGACGTTAGACAGTAGATTATAAGAAGGAATCTTTGAACCTTGAATTTCTGTTGACCTTCCAAATGCATGTCAGGCGCATTCCCATCAAAGAATGGGATCCGACAGCTCCGATGTTCTTGCGAGATCCTGAATCTTTGTAATCCTGATTCGAGTCGCCGGACTTTTCTTTTGCTTTGGTTTCATATACCTCAAACATTTCTCGTCTGGCTTCAATCTGGAAAATCAATGATAGGATAAGCTTGACAGCTTCAGATAAATCCCTTTGCTCATGCTGTAGGAATGTGCTGGTTTTCTTACATCTTGACAGGATGTAGTTTCACAGAATGGTTAAGAAGACTGTCTCCAATCTGTTCATTTACTGTCGCAAACCGCTTGTAGCAAGATGAGCATCATGCTTTTCCTTCTCATCGTCGATGAAGAAGTCGAATGCTGACTTGATCTGGTCATAGCCGTCGTGTAAGCATGTAACTCCATCCGCTCTCGCAGACCAGTGAGTCGCCGACAAAGTTTTACAACCTTCTTCTTAGGGCCCCAGGCTGAGACCCATCCCAACGGCGTGGTGAAGCCAAAAATAAATTATACAGATTTTGGATAAAAGCAAAATAAGAAGAAGCTTCTGCACAGCTTCCTGCTGCCTGGAGCTCGACCAGATTCAGCGAATGTCCTGCACAAGGGACGAACTCAGCACACTCGCTTTCTTTCTTGATTCTTGTTTGCAATCCTGAGTACTTCCAATACATATTGGATGCATTATCGTATGACTGGCCTCTGCAATTTATAAGTGGAATCATGTGTTCCCTTAAGAACATTATGACTACTTTGGCAAGATATTCTGCTCCATGACCACGGATAGGGATAAACTGCAGAAACCTTTCTATCACAACCCCGGCTTTCAAATAACGAACGATGAATGTCAGCTGGTCAATATGGGAGATGCCGGCTGTCGAATCAATGGAAATCGAGTAATACTTCGTTGCATCAATTTCAGAGACAATAGCTTCTAAAACCTTCTTTCCCTTGATTTCGATGAACTCCTTCCTCACAAATGGTGGCTGAAAGATAAGAAGGCGTCCCTTTTCCTGCACTTCCATAATTGTTGATGTGTTTTTGGAGAAATGGATCGAACTGACCTAATAACTCCAGAATATTCAAATAATTCCCATTTTTAACTGATCCAATCTTTTCATTGTCTCCTCTCAGCGGTAAGCCTTTCGACGGCAGAAACTTGATTACTTCCACGATCATTTTCAAAACTTTCTGCCAGTAATCCTGCTCTTTGTTCAATGCAATTTGCAGTTCGGTGTCAATACGCCCAGTCACTTTTTGGCACCTGCAGTAAATCATTAAACATTTCCTGTATTCCTGACTGTTTTCGTGCTCAGATAATGCTTTTGTTGAATGTTTCCAGTCATGAAATCCTGCTTCTTGAAATGGGGATGAAACGGAAATAAAAAGCTTGCACACAAAACAATAGACTGTTCCCTGTGATGGCGAGTACAGAAGCCAATTGCGGTCCACTCTATCTTCATTGTGTGATTTCCGTTTGAACAGGTTGGATGTCAAATACCTTGTATACGTTTTAGTTATATCATTTTTCTTATACGTGTAAATTCTGGTTGATTGGACAAAATCGCTGTCTTTGTTTTAACATGAAGAAGGTCCTCTCTGTGTCCAGAATTCTTGCAGGTGATTGCTAGTTAATCCCCATAAAAGTGGGTCAGTATCAGAAGTTGAATTCAATCCCTCTGGTAATTTCTTACAAATGTGGGAAGTCAATTCTGCTGGACAGCCTGGCTTTCCTGAATTTTCCAAGTCTACTTTCAGGATCAGGCATTTCTTCTTCTCGTACATAAGTAGTAGAACAATCCGATTTACTAGTTGGTTTATCGGGTTCTAGAGTAAGGAAAGCAGGGGAACCAGTACATAACGTGTGGCGTCTGGTAGATGCAGCGTCAGTATTTGAAGATAACTGAGTCGTTGTATTCGCTTTCAAGAAAAATTCTGAAACTTTCGGAAGCTTGGCAACTTTTCCTTTTTCCTCTTCTGTTCTTCTGAGTTTTGAAGCACCGCTTTTAAATTTTCTCCTGGACATGTTTCTCTGAAACTAAGTCTAAAATAAATTTGAAAAATAAGAGATCGTAAATGACTGGTCCATCAAAATTTTACATGCACTGTTAAAAAAATCACTGGAATAATTCATTTTGAATTTTGATAGAATAATCACTAATAGTGATCACTATATATATTATTCATTTTATAGCTAATAATTAGTCACTAAATGCTGATCACTAACTTATTATAATAAATACTAGTCATTAATAATTACTAATTTATTTCAAAATCACGATAAAGTTCGAAAACTGGTATAGTGGGGTATATATGTACCCCACTATGCCAGTTATTTGATTTTTGTTAATTTTCTTTTATTAATAAGAGCAAAATAGAAAGAATGGATAGAATTTTACAGAACAAAAATTTATTAAACAAAATTTATATTTTTCGTGAAGGAATCCGACACTATTTTTATAGAAAATAGCCTCTGTATGCACCTATGATAAGTGGCGACAATCCCATCTTATTGGAATTATTAAAATCTTATTAAAAAATTAAAAGGAAATAAAAAGAAAGGGATTAAAACATACAAAAATCCTTACCCAGTGATTTCCCTCCAGCTTCACCAACCACGTGGTCAGCATAAAAACCACTGTCATCAGTGGAATCGAATTAAATCCACAGTACAAACTGGTACATTACAAAAATGCATTATGGAAAAGTTTACTTGACAAGAAGAAAATAATCAAAAACAAAACAACATGCGTGAAAAAAAAACATATACATGCATATTATATTATGCAATGCATCCAGCACAAAAGATGAGATTCAGTGTTGCCAAGAAGTTTAGTTGGTAAGTTCCTAAGTAGTATTGTCAAGTAGTTAACAGGAGTAAAAAAAAAGTAATTTGCTTGATCTCTTTGTACGTCTGTATGTCCCACTATTTACATTTTTAATTTGGCAGATCGCCAATTACTGTACTTCTGTTGTCAAATAAACAATTATAATATATATACAATATAAACAAATGAGTGAAAATAATAGCCAAATAAATCATTAATAATGTCGCCTAGTTGAGCTTTGAGGCTCCCCTTCTGGGCTGAGGCCCCTGGCAAAAGCCGGGTTTGCCCATGCGCTAAAACGGCATTGAATGCATCCAGCACAAAAGTTAAGATTCAGTGTTGCCAAGTAGTTTTGCTGGTATGTTCCTAAGTAGTATTACCAAGTAGTAAACGGGAGTAAAAGAAAGTAATTTGCTTGATCTCTTTGTACGTATGTATGTCCCACTGTTTACGCTTTTAACTTGGCAGGTCGCCAATTACTCTACCACTGTTGCCAAATAAACAATTATAAAATATATACAATATAAAGAAATGAGTAAAAATAAGAGCCAAATAACTCGCCAATATTGTCGCCAAGTTGGGTTTGAGGCCCCCGGCAAAAGCCGGGTTCGCCCATGTGCTAAAATGGCATTGAGCACACCATTATCTTCATAACAATCATTGATATAAAATTTTTCAGTCTAGGTATTGCTTATAGCACAGCTCTTATACAGGCATCAATAAGGCAGGAACATGCTTATATCATTAAAAAAAAAAAAAATATACGAGGCATGTTTTTTAAGTAAGTACCGTTTTGGAATTAAAAAAAGACGTGCAAAGATATTGCAATAATTTTATTTCTACATGAAAGCCTGTACCTTAATCTACTTTTCTACATAATTTCCGTGAATATTGAGGCACTTGTCATAACGTGGCACCAGTTTTTGAATACCCTCCTCATAAAATTCTGCCGCCTGACTTGTTAACCACTGTATCACAACTGTTTTGACTTCGTTATCGTCTTGAAGACGCTGACCACCCAGGTGTTTCTTCAAGTGCAGGAACAAATGGTAGTCGCTGGGCGCCAGATCAGGGCTGTATGGAGGATGATCTAGAGTTTCCCATTTAAAAGATTTGATGAGATCTTTGGTCCGATTAGCCACATGTGGACGGGCATTGTCATGCAGCAAAACGATACCCTTACTCAACTTGCCACGTCTTTTGTTCTGGATTGCACGACGCAGATTGTTCAATGTCTCACAATAAGACGCTGCATTGATTGTCTCATTACGAGGCAGAAACTCCACTAGCAATACTCCTTTTTTGTCCCAAAAAACTGTGCACATGATTTTCCGGGCAGAAATTGTTTGCTTAAACTTCACTCTTTTGGGTGATGATGAATGTCGCCATTCCATGGATTGTTGTTTTGATTCTGGTGTGACGTAGGCCACCCATGTTTCGTCACCAGTAACAATTTGGTCTAAAAAATCTTCACCTTCATTGTGGTACCGCTCAAGGAAAGTCAATGCACTGCCTAAACGTTGGGTTTTGTGCAAATCCGTCAACATTTTTGGAACCCAACGTGAACACAATTTCCGGTAATTCAAGTTCTCGGTCACAATGCGATACAAAACACTACGAGAATATTGAGGAAACCAGTCGCACATTGATGAAATTGTAAAGCGTCTGTTTTCTCTCACCTTTTCTTCCACTTTCTGCACCAAATCTTCATTAAAGACCGAAGGACGCCCACTCCGTTCTTCATCATGCACATTTGTGCGGCCATCTTTAAATGCTCTCACCCATTTCCTTACCATTCCATCACTCATAATGTTTTGTCCGTAAACTTCACAGATCTCACGATGAATATCGATCGGTTTTACGCCTTTAGCACTAAGAAATCGTATAACAGCCCGTACTTCACAATCGGCGGGACTCACGATTGTCGGAGGCATCTTAAACACTCAGTAAACAACGTATACAATGAAGAATCAGACTGTAATGGCGTCAGTGCGTAGACAAGAGATGTAGGTAACCAGCGCGCATGCTCGGAACGCCGACCGTAGCGCTGCGGCGGCGGAATCGCAAAACGGTACTTACATAAAAAACATGCCTCGTATATATATATGTGTGTCCTGAAAGTTCCGGAACGGCGCAATATCTCGAGAAATACACTTCGGATCAAAAAATAGAAAAACAAGTATTCAATATTTTTAGAAAAGCTATCCAATGATACCAAAATTGACCCGAAAGGAGGGGGGTGGGGCAACCTTGAAATTTTCAATGGGAACCCCCATTTTTTATTGCAGATTTGGATTCTCCAGAAAAAATTACATACATTTGACCTACGATTTTTGCTCCCACAAACAGCACTATAATCGAGAAAAACGGAAGTGGGGCACAAACGTTTAAAAGTGGGAATGTCTCGAGAAATACACTTCGGATAGAAAAATAAAAAATTACGTGTTTAATATTTTCAAAAAAACTATTCAATGATGCTAAAATTGACCCCCTCCCCCTGCTAACCGTTCACTTCAGTGACAACTGTTGACTTCAGTTTAGAAAACGGTTCAAAACTACTTTTAGTACTACCCAGGAACAACGATGTGGACGCAGTATTTTTCTGTTCCCTTCAGGGTGCTTGATTAACATGAGTACCCTTGCCTCTCATGATCAGGGTGCTTTTTTCTGTAACTTTTAAATGTTAGTGCCCCACTTCTGTTTTTCTCGATTATAGCGCCGTTTGTGGGAGCAAAAATCAAAAATCGTAGGTCAAATGTAAGTAATTTTTTCTGGAGAATCCAAATCTGCAATAAAAAATGGGGGTTCCCATTGAAAATTTCAAAGTTGCCCCACCCCCCTCCCACCAGGAGGGGGGTGGGGCAACATGTATATATATATATATATAGTATATATATATAGTATGTATATATATATATATAGTATGTATATATATATATAGTATGTTATATATATCATACTAGAAAAGTAGACAAGTAAATGGAAGCAATATACCAAAGTATGGCCGGGGGGGTTGTGACCCCCACTCCCCGGCAGCCGATATATTGCACAAGAAATGAATACCGGAGTATCGAAATTTAAAAAGATGTAAAAAGAGGTACCAGAACATGAAAACGTGGAATAACCCACAAGACATGTAATCCAAAATCTGCATTAAAGTGTCTTAATTCCACAATTTAAAAGACAATAAGAATTAAAAAGCATAGATTATAAACACATAATCGGATACTGTACTATGATCTCAATACTTCATTCAGCAAGACGAATATGTACCAATCTATCCACACGTCTATATTTATCATATAGGAAAGTATACACGGCTTTAACCTGTGTAATGAAGGCACGGACACCCAGTCGTGATCAACTCTTTACTGGTTCTGTATCTAAATATATACGGTAGCTTTCAGTTACGGTTAAACCATAATATCTGCATATGATGTTGCTCAGAAAACGCTTCAGAAATCCTTGTGTAATTGAACTATAGAGGAAGCCAATATCACTGTTATAACAATCATTAACGTTACTGTTTATTCTTTTGCTTCGTATAAGTTGGTTCAATATTATGTTTCTGTACACATTCCGATGTAAACATGAATTCCAAGAAACAATGTAATTTATTTCAAATTTAAAATCTATTAAAGTTTATCGTAGAGTCAAAATCCAGTGGAACCATCAGGTAGTTAGTATAGAGACAAATCTAGAAAATTAAGACTTTTACCCTGGTTATACGGAGTTTCTGTTAATGGTGAACATTTTGGATAAAATCCAAAATCCAATGAAAAATGTGCGTCATTGCAAGCAAAAAGGATGTCGTCAACGTAACGAATGTACAACAATTCGTTCAAAAGGTGTGTGCCTTCTTCATATTTGTTAAGGTAAATGTCGGCCAGTATAGAGGAACATCCTCCTCCCATAGGAATATCATGGAGCTGTTTATAGAAATTTGTACCATCGTACAAGACTGTTTCAAACAGTACAAGTTTGACCAAAGATTTAAATTTACATCTGGTAATATGTGTTTGCATATTATGTTTTTCGTAAATTTCCATTAGAATGGCAAACAGATCATTAATATCAATATTACTGAACAAATCGTTAAAATCGTAACTTTTATAATGTAAATCATCAGAAATAGTTTTGATTTTTTCTATGACTTCAAGACTATTACTTATAAAATAAACACCATTATTTTTAATTTTGATCATCACGTCCTTTAAGATTAAAAGAAGTTTTTTATTTGCTATTGTTAAATAAGTTTTATAACCATTAGTAATAGGGCGGAATTTTACAGGATTTTTATGTAGTTTAGGAATTAAAGTAATATATGGAAATTTAATAGATTTTATTGTGTAACCCAATGATTTATAAATGGCCTTGATACGGTTTTCAATTTTATTCTGTGATAGTTTTAAAAGGTTATATACATTACGATCTTGGTAACATGTAATCAATAACTTATTGTAAAGATGTTGACATGTAAATGCATAATTTGCTGTAACTTTGTCAACGTATGTAATTACGAAATTCTTTTGTAAAGTCATCAAGTCATTTTTGTTGTATTGTTTTACAATATCTTTTTCTCTCACGTTACTGTATGCTTTAAAAAAAGCCTCTAAAACGGCTGATCTCCACTCATTATAAATGGAAGTGGGTACACTGTATTTTACTGCACACCTGTAGATGAATCCATCAATATCTTGTACTAGTGTACTTCCAATCGAGCGATATTCAGCCATACGAAATTTTGTGCCGAGTTTAGAAAAAGCTTTTAAAGATGATGCCTGTAAGAGATCAAGATTTCCAGATATTACGTGACCATGATGGCTGTCGATAAAATTGAAATAATCCGTACAAGAACTGTTGACTGTATAGTACCTTTCTACATACTGTATTATAGTTGAAAAAGTTTCTGCATAAAGGTTTGGCATATTTATAAGCGATTTTAATGTGTATATTAGAAATAGGAAACTTATCGTGAAATTTATTTATATAAGATGAAAGACTTACTTTATCAAAGTTTTTATTTTTATAATTAATAATTCTTTATTGATATAAACAGGTTTGTTAATGATTAAAGTTAAGTTTAAGCATTTAGATCGTGATTTAATGTAATCTAAGAATATAGCAACAATATGAATGTTTTGTGAAAAAAGTTCTTTAAAAACGTCACTATTACAGAATTCCCAGATATTTCTTAAAAATCTATTTCTGACACCGTAGATGCAGTTTTTAATCCATGTATGAGGTATTGCTACATTATCAACACATTTCTTTGCAAAATCTGTAAGATTCCGGATTGTGTCTTCAAGTTTTAATTTTATTTTTCTTCCACTGTGTTTAATACGTTTAAAGGTACTATTGCGGTTGTAAGGTCGCTGATTATTCATTACAACATTTGAGTCGTGTTTTTGTATAAATTCGTAATTATAATTATTATTGTATAACATGGAATTCAGACCATAAGGATAGAGAGTGTTATAATGATTAATGTAATAACTCTCCCACCAGAGTCGTTCTTTGTGGTTGACTACAATACAGTCAACTGCATTGCATCAATGCCATGATCACTAAAGTGTCAAATTTCCATGGATGCTTCAGTAGAAGGTTTTTTTGTAATTTATATATCTGGCTTCTATGTAAGTTAATTCTTACATTAATGTTGTTTTCAGTTTGGCCGATATATTTTAAACCGCATATCTTGCATTTTATACAATATATGCAGTTATAAGACTTGCATATTTTGCGGTAATTATGGTTATTACTAATTTAGAAGGATTTGCCACTGGACATAGTTTACAGCGACTAGATGTACATTTTCTGTACAAGAATTTACAGAAATTGCTGTAATGGCTATGATATGAAGGTTGATCATTATTGATGGAATCCACAAGATTATAAGAATTTACAGTTTTTTTTACTTTCTCAACAGCAGGAACAACAGGCTTAAAATATCTATCTATAGTATTCAAGTAAGGGTGACTGTTTGACAATTGACCAATTCCCCCACAATCAACCAACCGGGTCATCGTAACATTTGTTACGAAGTTGCCAGTCGCTAAATTGTTTTCTTGTGTCATTTCATAAGGAGAAAAGGGTATTTTTTAACCTAAAAAACCCCAAAAGGGAAGAATATCATAACTTTGTCATATACAGTACAGGATCTATTAACCGGAATGCTTGGGACTTCAGGCATTCTGGATAAGGGTTTTTTCCGTAATTCGGAACACTTTTTCTAAAACTTACTGGAATGGTCTCAAATGTCATTATAGAAAATTATAATTCACTTTAAAAACATAAATGTATTAAAAAAAGCTTTTTTACAATCTATATGGGTTAACTAAAATGCAAATTACATGTAATTATAGTATCAAATTTAGTGATTAAGAAAAATTTTGAAAGAAAAAAATGTCTGAAAAAAGTTGATTATTCAGTGTAATTATTAGAAGTCTTTTTTTTTTTTTTTTTTTTTTTTTAACATTTCAACTAAAGTGGGCCCTCACCATATTCATCTAATATTTTGGCAGAAACACCTTTGTTCATATGTTTCAAAATATTTTAAAGTACTTTTAATAAAATTAAGATGAGAAGGATGTTCATTTTTAATTGAAATGAGATATTCAACTATGGGTGCAAATATATCAAATTCTAATTTATGCTCTTCAAATGCATTTCTAATAAGCCTTATAATTCTAAATGCCTGAATAAATAAAAATTTTTTAATTTCGTTATGCTAAACATATATCTTATTTTCACCAACAATATGTTTAAAAGATAATATCCCAGCATAAAAAGCACAAAAAATATAAAAATATTAGTGGATGGAAGCAGATTGAAAAAATGGAAAATACATATATATATATATAATTACAGGTAGATACTTTTAGATTATGTGTTTATAATCTATGCTTTTTAATTCTTATTGTTTTTTAAATTGCGGAATTAAGACACTTTAATGCAGATTTTGGATTACATGTCTTGTGGGTTATTCCACGTTTTCATGTTCTGGTACCTCTTTTTACATCTTTTTAAATTTCGATACTCCGGTATTCATTTCTTGTGCAATATATCGGCTACTGGGAGTGTTATCTAGACGAAAAGCTTGCTTAACTGGGGAGTGGGGGTCACAACCCCCCCCCGGCCATACTTTGGTATATTGCAACCCCCCCGGCCATACTTTGGTATATTGCTTCCATTTACTTGTCTACTTTTCTAGTATGATATTTAAATCCACATTGTAGTGCAGCATCGCGCCTTATTTGTGTGATTACTGGTATTTTATAACTTTCACACTTATATTACATATTTAATTATAAATATATATATATATATATATATATATATTTATATTTATATATATATATATATTTATATTTATATATATATATATATATATATATATATAAATAAAAATTGAAAGATTTTAATCGAAAATTATGCATAAACTACTGTATGTACAAAAAAACCCATCTCTAGCATATCTGTTACAAATGAGTAACTATAGACCAAGACTAAGGATAAAGATAGAAGGTAACATATCACTACAATGGAAAGGGGGATGAGAAGAGTATTAGGATACAAAAATCACAATTAAAAGTATATAAATATAAAAATAAAAAAAGGGAAAAGAAAACACGGCAAAAATGAGAAAAGGCAATAATAATTAGCTCAAGATAAGAGATTAAGACATAGAGAACAATCAATTGAAACTACACAAAAAATGGCGGTTAGTTCGAAATTGCATTCTCATCAGGACAGCCATACAATTCGAATTAAAACCGATAATATAATTACAGGTAGATACTTTTATTTTATAAAAAATGATCTCTGAATTCTTCATGGATAGCACCTTCTATGTGGTAAAATTCTAAGAACAATATTTGATTATGTTTATGAATTTTCATTATTCACAAACAAACAAAATTCTACAATGTATAATCACCCGTCATGTTGGTTTCATCTATCGACACAGAGATATCAGGATCTCAAGGAGCATCCTTGTTCCATTTTTAATTTATGCACAATTGTTAATCATTTTATTGCCGCTGACAATTTTGAAAGTTATAACAATCAATTGGAAATTATTCATCTTTCTTACATATGAGCTGGGGTCCTTTATACCTCAAATCATCTTCATTGTTTCCAAACTATAGGACCTCAAATCATTTTCATTGTTTCCAAACTATAATAATTTTTATCAAAAATTTG
Organism: Amaurobius ferox; assembly: GCA_951213105.1. Lineage (NCBI taxonomy): Eukaryota > Metazoa > Arthropoda > Arachnida > Araneae > Amaurobiidae > Amaurobius > Amaurobius ferox. The sequence continues at coordinate 17,696,959 of OX578141.1, forward strand.
ACGGGTTCCTTCATAAAAAGGGCAAAATGGCAAGTGGTGCCAAAGGCACTGCACCCCCGGTGAAACATCGACTTTCACTCATATAAAATTTTCAGGCAACTAGAAGAGAGTTTGCACACCAAAACTCTTTTCAGTGGGGTTCCAACAAGCGAACCATAAAAAGGGGATAAGACACAGTACAACTGGTTCAAACCAACCTTCTTTTTAAAGAATGAAATCAAAAAGTGACAGCAAAAAAGTGGGCTTAACATTGGCTGCAGATACACAATTCGGTTTGAAGTCAAATGAGTGAATTATGCATCTAAGCAAAGTAGAGGAAAGGGAAAATAGATGATTTTGACTACTAGTGCATGTACATTTTAAATATAGTAAATGGGGCAAATTAATTATTAATGAAAATAAATATTAAAACAATTTTGAATAAGATGAATTAACACTAGAATGACGGAAGCGGTCATTTTGACCGCATAACTACTTTGAGAAACGATTCTTCCAAAACGGCTAATCCCAGCCTATTGAAATTTTATGACTTTTCTTATTTTCAAAGTTATTGAAAACATAGAAGAAAATTATTCTAGGTTTAATAATAAGAGAATAAATCAACAATCTATTTTTCTATGGCGATCAACGATTTTTCTATGGCATCAAATTGACCACTGCCCATCGTTCTAGACAGTTCAAAATATCCATCATTCTAGTGTTAAAAGAAGAAATTATAAATGCAGGGATGGTACTGGTTGAGTATGAAAATTTAGGACACCAATTTCACAAAATTTCAGGACAAAAAATTATAAAACAAAAAATATAAAGTTTTTATCAGGTGAAAATTACTTTTAACAAAAACAAACATTTATGTTTAATAAAACAAGTTGATAACAAATACTGATCTTTAATAATAATAAAAGAAAAATGAAATATATCCCAGCTAAAATGGTTATCTTTTTACACTGCTGGCCATTAAAATTGCTATATCATGAAGGCGGCATACAACAAACATCAAATTTGCATGAAAGGTACTATATGATGGGATATGCAAATGATTAGCATTGCAACGCATACGCACAAAGCAGGTATGAGCACATGTCAAAATTTTACTGAGGCAGTGGCTCGTGGTTTATCATTACGCGACATAGCTGCTCGTGTTGGTCAGGATCCCATGACTGTCAGGCGAATACAGAATCAATGGCTCCAGAAGGGCTATACTGAATGCCATGCAGGATCTCAACAGCCCTGGGACACTAATGCCCGAGAGGACAGACATGTTGTCTTCTTGGCCATACGGGATCGTACAGCCACGTCACGTACCTTGAGTCCGGAACTTGGTTCGTTTGCAGGACAAGTATCCGCATGGACAGTGCGAGGATGTCTGCAGCAACCACAGACTGTCAGCATGGCGCATTGTTGCGGCTTCCCTTGACGTTGCAGCAGAGACAGGCGGCACCTACAGTGGTGTGATGAATGATGACATTAGACACAGGAGTGGCACCACATCGTCTTTTCAGACAAATCCTGGTTCTGCAGATAGCATCACGATGGACATATCTGTGTGTGAAGGCACCGAGAACGAACATTACCAGTTTGCATTCATCATCGTCATATTGGCCCAGCACCTGGTGTAATGGCATGTGATGCTATTGGGTACACATTCTGGTCACCTCTTATTCGCATAGTCGGTAATGTGGACAGCCACCTCTATATTTCTGATGTGTTAAGGCCCATGGCTGTGCCCTATTTTCAAGGCCTGCGTGAAGCCATCTTTCAACAAGATAATGCATTACATCATGTTGCCCTGGCCAGCATGTTCTATGGATCTGTCACCCATTGAGAACATCTGGTCATGGGTTGCCGAGAGACTGGCATGCCACCACTCACCAGCCACTATGATTGATGAACTCTGGCATAGAATTAAAGCTGCATTGAATGACGTACTCGTATCTGTCATTCAAGCTCAATTCGACTCGATGCCCAGTCGGATTACAGCAATTGTTGCTGCCAGAGGTGGCAGCTTTGTGTACTGAATTTTGCATGCTGTGAAACCACCTGCAAATTTAATCATGTCTTCCTCCCATTATACTGTATATGTACACTAAATAAGATTCTGCTATTTGCTATCCTTCTTGGTGTAACAATTTTAATGGCCAGCAGTGTATTTGCCTAAATCATTGCTTTAATACCACTTTTTGGAAAATATTCCTTCATAGAGTTCATATGCATTTACCCATTTTTTAAAATAGAAAAATTTGTATTATGCAAATATAATTAAAAAATTAACCTTTATAATTAGCCAGAATATGAAAATAAGCTAGTTTAGTCAATCTAATATGAAACATTTGAAAGATGGAGATGGATGGAAAAAGATACTAATACACTCTCGGCAATTCACGAAAAAAACTGAACTGTGCAATCACACTGTTTATACAAAAATAATTAAGAAATTAACCAGACTATGAAAATATGCTAGTTCAGTTAATCTAATATGCATTATTAAGAAGATGGAGATGGATATAAAAAGATACTAATGTACTCTCGGCAATTCATGAGAAAAACTGAATTGCATAATTGTACCGTTTATGAGAAAATAATTAAAAAATTAACCTTAATAATTATCAGAATATGAAAATAAGCTAGTTTAGTCAACATAATACGCAATATTTAGAAGATTGAGATGGATGGACAGAGATACCAATGTAGTCTCGGCAATTCATAAGAACAAAATGAATTACACAATCGCACTGCTTATGCAAAATTAATGGAATAAATTAACATTTTAGCAATTTATGCTGCATTTGACAACATTTGAAGAAGCATATTTATTACTTTCATAAAATAGGCGATCGCAATCCTAATTTACATTACATGCGGCCATAAATCCACGTTAATTTGATTTGTATTACCGTGCATGTGACCGTAAATTTACATTGACCTAGACCGAAGGCAATTTTTCATAGAAAACTAGGCAAATTCCATAATCCTTAGTATGAGATAATGAAATTTCCCGTAGAAACTACGGAGAATCCATAGCAGTCGGCATCTCTGCCTTTGAGATACATGGAATTTCAGGATGGCATGTAAAAAATAAGGCCATTTCAGAACCCAAATATTTTTTTCAGGATTTTCAGGAATTTCAGGACAAGTATGACACCTGTAAATGCTAAAATGATGAAATTAAAAAGACAACAAAAGGTGTTATGATTTTATCATAACACTTACAAATAATGGCGAGACTATAGTCACTAGCAGAATCTAAATTACTCAATTAGGAGGCGAGATGGAAAATTTGGGGGCTAGCTAAAATAATTGAGGGCTTTAAAAACAAATAGGTATACCCAAGTGACACATACAAATAATGCTGAGACTATTGCCACCAGCAGAATCGAAATTGCTCAATTAAGAGATGGGAAATTTGTGGGGGCTAGCTGAAGTAAAAGTTACACTCAGATTCAAATAGAACTGTTAACCTTATCTCTCAAGACCCTTCTAAATTTTTCAATATCAATATTTAAATAGTCGGTTCTCAAATTGAGAACAATACAGAATTTTCCACCTGCATTTTCAATAAAAATACTTTAGATAAGATTTTCACCTTTAAACTTGAGAATGGAAATACAGTTTTCCAAGCCAAAATTGCAGCCATTGATTATGCAACAAACTGTGCTTATACAAATAATAAAAAAATTAACATTTATTCTGATAGTCGCTCTTCCATTTTGGTTCTTAACTCTATTAAAAATAAATGTAATTTCCTTAAAAATATAAAAAATTCAGCCATTTGCTCCAAACATTTATTAAACATATCTTGGATAAAAGCTTATGCAGACAACTTAGGAAACGAAGTCGCCAATGAACATGCTAAATTAGCCACAACACTTCAGGAACTCCTCTCAAAATTGTTTTTCCTTACTCTTTGTTAAAAAGCTCTTACCTACCCATTTCATATGATATTTACATAACATATTAAATCATTAAATTGTTTAAGTTTATTAGCTCACAATATTTAATCAATTGTTTGTGTTATCAGCCATACATAGTACTATCAATTGTGTATTTGAACATTTCTGACCTTAAGAAGTGGAAAAAGGTATTTTTATCTAGATAAAATTTTTACCCTAGATAACATTTAACAAAATGTCGAAAGTTTCAAAGATTCATAAAAGGCAAGCCATTTCTTTATAAATTAAAAATCTTGGACTGTCTTATGAAATGTGAAGGTGCAACATCTGTGGGTAAGGATTTTGGCTTGAACGAAGCTACTATCGGAACCATTAAGAAAAATGAGAATGCTATACGGAAATCTGTCATCTGCACATCAAAACTTAGTTTCAAAACATCGTCATACATTAGAGATGAAGTGTTAGTAAAAATGGAAAAATGTGTAGTGCTTTGGATGCAGAATTTATTGCAAAAGATAATACATGTAGATGAAAATATAAAGCAGAAGGCACTACGAATTTATAATCAAGTGCAGATATCGGAGCCATTAACAAGCCGTCAAGATAAGAGAAAAGAATTTTCGGCTAGTGTTGGATGGCTAACAGGATTTCTTAAAAGAAATGCATTTCATAATTTAAAAATTAAAGGAGAAATTGCATTAGCAGATGAAGAGGCTGCTAAAAGCTTTCCAGAAAAACTAGCCAAAATAATCGAAGATGGGGGCTATGTTCTCGACCAAATTTTCAATGCCGATGAAACGGGTCTATTCTGGAAAAAAATGCCTGCCAGAACTTTTATAGCAAAATCTAAAACAATTGTTAGTGGGTTTAAAGTTGCTAAAGATCTGGTGACTTTTTTATTGTGTAGCAACACTTCTGGTGACAAAATTTTAAAGCCTCTTTTAATCAACCGATCATTAAGGTCATGCGCTTTGAGAGGAAAAAACATTCAACAGTTGCCGGTTCATTGGAAGGCGAATAAAAAGGCCTGGATGATAGCAGGTCTATTTACGGAATGGTTTGAAGAATGCTTTGTTCCGGAAGTTAAAAGATATATGAAGCAACGATGTCTTTATTTTAAAGTACTTTTGGTCGTAGATAATGCATCCAGTCATTCGGTATTAGAGCATCCAAATGTTCAAGTAATCTTTTTTGCCATCTAATACTACTTCCTTGATTCAACCATTAGACCATTGTATAATTGCTACCTTTAAGTTGTATTATATTCAACGAGCACGGTGATACGTGAAAACCGATTTTTAAAATTTGAATTTTTTTTTTATTTATTTAATGTTTTATGCGATTTCAACCATTTTTTCCCTTTTACCCCTTTTCTCTCCACCATCCAGACGTTGTAGAAAAAAACAAATCACACGACCGGAAAGAGCAGACAATTGCGAGTAAAAATATATCAATTTCAAATCTCAGGGACAAATTCTAATATTTTTTAAACATTTTAAAACAAAAGTCACTTTCGGCTCAAATAAAGGAACTTTCATTTTTAAATCCCCGCATCAGGAAAAGTACCGATAATTTCGACTAATAATTTACATTTTTAGAAAGCTCAAAGATCAGGCTTTCTTACAAGCCCAACCTGGTCGAGAAATAAGAAAAAAGAGCCATACGATCCGGATTATAAGGAAGTAATGATTTTTAATTTCTCGGCCAAACCGCGAAAGAGATCGATTTTTCACCCACATGCATGCACAGACGCACGGTGTTTCTATGGTGGAGGGAGGGTTCTGACGTCAAGGTTCTGATTAGGTTGCATATACAAAACTTCATTTTCTAAAAAGATAACTGCTAAAGGTGTTAATAAGAATGCTGTGACAAATTAATCTGTCATCAAGATTACTATATCTGTATAATAAGGCGAAGATATAATAGAATTGAACAATTTAAAATTGCAAGTAAAGACCATCAGATATATACTGTTAAGCAAATTAAATGGGATTTACCACTATGATTATAAACGTCATATTTTAAATGACGGAATTAAGAGCTTAGCATATGGTCATTATAAAATTTAAATGATTGAATTATGGTGGATTGAATTGTGGTGATGTATACATAGGGTGGTGGTTGGGACCACAATTAAAAAACTAAAACACTGAAGAAATAAAAAAATAAATAAAAAGAAAGTTATGAAGATTGTTGTGGTGCATTTATGCATCGGGTGGTGGTAGGGACAATGTTTAAAAAAAAAAAAACTTTTTTTCGCTGAGCAGCATCGTTAAAGCAGCATCGTTATTTCTTAAATACTAAATTTACATTCAACATCATCAGTCTCAAAAATACTTTCATGTCATTTGCGATGCAATACTAAAAATACAGACAAACGGATACAATTTCATTTATGTAAAACAAAAAATAGAGGAGCATACCTGTATAAAAAACATAGGAGCAGCTGATGCCGGCTGTGAGTACACATCAAAGGGATCCCTTTCCTAGGGTTACAGGTACAGAAATCTTCAGAATCTCACAGTTCACAAACATTAGAATAAATTCACTTTACAAATCAATTTTCAAGAACCCTTCCTAGAACATTATTTTTTATCTTAAAATTTCATTATTAGTTTTAACGTCATTAAACTAAAACAAACTTTGTTAACTCCATGGGGTTATGGCGCCAGCAAGTTTGCCACGGTCAGAATTTTCAAGGGTAGCAAACAGGCTGGTGCCAAAGGCGGCTAGTTTAAAATAACTTACAATAAAATTATTTTTATTACTAAAGTTTTATAAAGACTCAATAATTTACAATATGGGTGAGCTGGATTGTGAAAAGGAAATATAACAATAAAATTATTTCATTATCAAGAATTTAGCACACAGCGTGAGCCAGAAAATAAGAGTATTTATATTTCATTAGATCGAAATTGAAATGCCTTGATCAAACATACCTGAGATCTGTGGTGTTCTTTATTCTAACTACAAGTACTAAGCATATAATTAAAAGATAATAAATTAACTAAATGTAAATTGTCTTTTCTTTTGGCAAATCCAATGCTTTACTTAACTACATAATTTATGTTGAGATCCCTGTTAAGCTTGATAGTTAATAATTTATTTACACTACTCACACTTAAATTATTTCTATGTTCTGTTAAGATTAATTTGACTTGTGAGAACACATATTCTACTTCTGCTGTTGAAATGGGCAATGTAGAAGCATTTGAAGGGAGTTTAGAACAGTTAATTTCATTTCTGTAAGTAGTTCAGTGAGTTTCAGTATTGAGAGTGGCTTGTTTCTTTTCTTCTTCTTTTATTATAAATAGTGATTTTAGTTCAGACTATTCTACAAGAACTTAATCTGAATCTAAATCATAAAATTCTGCAAGTTCTGATAATTGTGTAGAACCGTAAAACACAGATGCTGATGGAATATTACTTACCTCCAATATGCTTAATAGTGTCAGGATTGGTATATTGTCCATCCTTTTTGTGATATCATCAAATAGAATTTTTAAAAACTGGACAGAGTCTTTGGCGAAACTTTGTTCCCCTCCCAAGGTAACAATAATTCCAATTTCACAAGCTCTTTTTTCTAGGTTTAAGTTCATCCCACCTTGCTTGTGCTTTATCTTTTTTAATACATCTAATGCAGATGCTACCTTAACTTCTACTGTTGAAATAGCTATATCTCTTTTTCAAATGTTCGTGTCGACAGATTTCATTAAAAACATCACACAGAAAATGGACTTTCTGAAAAAAGTCATAAGTCTTTATGATGTTTAGTAGGCCATCTGCAGTAGGTTCTGAAACACCAGGAATCCCTTTAGATGACTTTGACACCATAGCATTATCTATGAATTACAAGTCTATAAGGATTTGTAATTCACATGCATGGAATTGACTGCATTTTCATGAGACAGTCATCTTGTGTGGCTAGCCTTTCTAATTTCAGTTCTCATGGCATGTGCAAAAATTTCTTGCACCTAATTAAGGCTACTGCTTCTAACTGAACTGTTTTTAAATTATTTATAAATTCCTATCAGAGCCTCATCCACTTTGGAAAAAGAATTCATTGGTTCAAAGCTGTCTTTTGCAGCAAGGACAAGTTTATGGTTGTGGCAATGAATAAAAATTACTTTTGCATTTTTTTTTTCTTTTACTTTAGAAGCTACACCTCCCTTGGATCCTAATATAACACTTGTGCCATCACTTCCAAAGCCAAACAGAAAAAATTATAAAAACAGAAAAAATAAATTGTATCAGCCTTACCATCTAAAATTTGCACATCAGTAACATAAGACAACTGTGGCTCTTCCTCTTTCAAATACTTGTCTAAGTGTTTATAGTTACTGATCTTTGTAGTTTCATCAATGAGAATTGAAAAACTGGGGCTGCCATTAATATCAGCCAACACCTTCTCATTCAGTATATGAGCCATAAATTGAATAAATTCTGACTCATGTGAGATGCATTTTTTGCATTTCTCAAGGGCAATAAAATAGGTGATTGTAACTCATTAATACAAATCAACAAAAGGTTTGACTGTTGTAGTATGTGGTATATTGTGCTTAATTAAAAAAAATTAGGCATTTCATTGTTGCTTCAACAGCTTTAAATGTTTTTGAATCTTCTCGACAATCAGTTTTGGTCATGTGATTTAATGCAACAGGCCATTATCCTATCATACTATCAGAACTGTAAGACCACTAAAGCTGACTCTCCAAGGTTAGTTTCTTGGTGGTCAAAAGAGCTCAGCTGTCTATGTGGTAAGTGTAGAAGACTTTAATAGAGCCAAAAAGAGTGGTGATTGGCAGACTTACAAGACTGCCTTTACCTCCTATAATAAGGCTGTTAGAGAATCCAAGAGGAACTCTTGGAGAAATTACTGTAATCGTATGAAGGACATTTCTGCCACTGCTAAATTGGTAAAAATTATGTCTAAAGACAGAAATTGCAGTCTAAACACCATTAGGTTGCCTAATGGTAAATTCTCTGAAACTGGGGAGGGGATCCTTGTTGAATCGTTTAAGGTTCACTTTCCAGTTTCAGAGAGAGAGATGAATAGCTATAATACTATTCCTATTGCTTGTCCCACTTCTACTTGTGATAGTAACAAGTGGGATATTGCTAAGGTGGTTACTCTTGACAAGGTTAATTGGGCAATTAATTCTTTTAAACCCTATAAAACTCCAAGGACTGATGGCATTATTCCGATCCTGCTTAAGGAGGGAATTCAGGTGCTTGCTCCCATTCTCTGTAAGATCTACAGGACCTGTATTGCCTTTGGACACATACCGTGTCTGACTGGAGACATACTAAGGTCATTTTTATTCCCAAGATTGGGAAAGATAACTATTATGAGGCCAAGTCTTTCAGGCCAATTAGCCTTACGTCTTTTCTTTTAAGTGTTGATATGACCATCTCTCACTGGACCAAGAATCTGCTTTCTACCAGGTATATCTGTGTTTCTTTACTTGGTGATAACATGAAGGTTCATGCTCTTGCAGGTTGTCCACAGGGAAGTGTTCTTTCACCAATTTTACGGTGTCTAGTTGTGGACTCTCTTTTGGAGAACATAACTAGTTCTGGTTTATCCTGTATTGGATATGCTGATGATGTTGTAATCGTTGCTAGAGGCAAGTTTGGTAATACTGTCTCTGACATTATGTCCAGTGCCCTTAGGAGTGTTGAGTCATGGTGCAATAATGCGGGTCTCTCTGTTAATCTGCAAAAGACAGCCATGGTTGCATTTACCAGAAAACGTATTCTCAATCTTGTAGACATTGTTTCTTTGGTCAGAAGCTTATCTGTTCTAAAGAAGTAAAATTCTTAGGAATTTATTTTGATATGGGCTTTAATTGAAAGAGACACTTTGATTACTGTGTGACTAAAGCCAGAAGAATTTTCTGGTCATGCAGAAGTGCTATTGGAAAAACCTGGGGATTGAATCTCAGGGCATCTATTGGATTTATTCTATGGTGATCTGTCCCATCATTACCTATGGCTCTATTGTCTGGTGGTCTAGAGTCAGGTGTGAAACTGCCAAGTTAGATTTAATTAGGCTTCAAAGGATGGTTTATATTGCAATCTCTGGGTGCATGAAAACTACTCCCACTACAACTCTAAGTTTTGCTCAGACTGCATCTTCTATACATGCATATTGAGGCTGAGGCTCTCATAAGCCTGAAAAAGACTCAAATATTTGAGTCACTGGAAAGATTCCTCCTCTTGGAGTAATCTTAATAGTAATGTTATGAATCATCCATATCTCTATAAGTTATCTGATGGCATTTTTGTCAGGTATATCTTTGACAAGCCTTATGGGATTCAGGTCTCTTCACGGGATGGCTAGAGGAAGACTTCTACCTACAATAAGAAGTGCATTGTATGGTACACTGATGGCTCCAAGATAGATAGTAGCATTGGTACCGGAGTATGCTATCCAGATGATGGTACAAAACTGTTTTACCCACTTAGCAGCTACGCTATTGTTTTTCAGGCTGAGGTCTTTGCTATTCTAATGTGTTGTAGAATTTGCTCTGACAGAAATTACAGGAGTAGCCAAATCTATATCTGCTCTGATAGCCAGGCTGTTCTTATGGCTCTAGGGAAGTCTACTACAGTACAACCTCGAAAATCCGGACATTTTCCAAATTTTCGGGTTTTTATTTTTTCCCCCCCGGATTGACGAAGTCGCGGATTTAAAACAACAGGGTTAAATTATTTATATGGAATTATATTTTATAAGCAAATACCGTATTTTTTCCGGTCGATTTTCTGAACCCGGAAATGAAACGAAAGTTTAGATGGACGGCCGTAGATCGGCTCGTGGTTGGAGCGTGAATTACGTTTTTAGCGTTAATCCCTCCTCCCCCTTATTCAAATCACAACTCCGGATGAATTATTTCGCGTAAAATATACATCGTTATTTAAATACGGAATTTTTATTATCAAAATTTCCTTTTCTCATTATTGAAAAAGACATTTTTCTGAAACAATGTGATTTTTAATATTAAACACTTTAAAACGTTATCGTAACTTTTTATCACAAATTGTTCAATTAAATCTAAAAATCCCGAGAATTCATATTAACGCTCACGGAAATTTATTTTGTTCGCTTTGTAGTACGAATTCCATTCTTCAATGTATTCTGTTTTGTCTTCAGAATCTCCTCCCCCTCCCGATATCTGACGATTTTTTGGTTCTCGTCGAACGTGTCAGCTTGAAATCAACTGTATATTTTGCCTCTTTTGTTTAGAAAGCCATATTTACATACTATAAATAGCAAATAAATAACTAAATAATATCGTATCGCACAGAACCGAGCAACAAGGTCATTAACACACACTAGCATCTCAATCCTGCGGTCATTCCCAATGGGAAACAAAATCCGGCGCAATGCGCATGCTCACGGACTGTCCCCTCCAGTGCTTCAATATTTCGTCAAGGGGTGATATAAATAGTGTGAAAACCCAGGCCGTCCGACTCATGCAGAGGACTTGAGCAACTATTTGGACGACCGGAGATATAAATAGTGTTGAAGACCCAGACCGACCGACTCGTCAACAAGGACATGAGTAGCCATTTGGTCGGCCGGAGATATAAATAGTGTGCAGAAGCTGAAAAGCTGACAGTCTGACATGCTTCCCAATTACAGTTTTACGATTAAAATTATAAAAATGCGACCCAAAATGTACAGCATTGCATCCCAATGAGAATATTTATGAATATGTACAGTGTTTGTTACCTTGGATTTTAATGTTCGTTCTGAGATTTTACGATTTTTAGGCATTGGAATTTGTAATGTAATGGTTGAATGGTAAACAGAACGATGAACTGCCCTCTATTTTTTAAATTCTAATCCGATTTTAAATGTATGGTAAAGGAAAGTTTTATTTTAAATAATATAATATTTTATGATTTCGTAATTTATACACTTGAAAATTACATTCGTAATTTTACACACAAGCGGAAAAAAAGGTATTTTCTTATCGCTACCTATGTGAAGTTATTCAATTGCAAGTTTACTTTAATTCCTGTGTCTCAGTTGTGAATTAAGCATGAATTTTAAGAGAGGGGGGGGGGGGGGCGATTTGCATGAACATATTACTTTGCGAGTTAATAGCGTTGTGTAAACAAACCTCTTAGTGCTGTAATACATAATGATAAGCTACTGGGGGAGGAATACCTCCAGGCGCGGATATCGCCCCCTCCCCCGACATGTTTGAGTGTCGCATTTAACACTATTTTTTAATATTCTGTACCTAAAACATTGATAGATAGGCAACGGCATCCCCCCTCCTGGAGAGGGAAAATAGAGGGCAGTTCATCGTTCTGTTTACCATTCAACCATTACATTACAATTTCCAATGCCTAAAAATCGTAAAATCTCAGAACGAACATTAAAATCCAAGGTAACACTGTACATATTCGTAAATATTCTCATTGGGATGCAATGCTGTACATTTTGGATCGCATTTTTATAATTTTAATCGTAAAACTGTAATTGGGCAGCATGTCAGACTGTCAGCTGCGATCAGACTGTCAGCTTTTCAGCTTCTGCACACTATTTATATCACCCCTTGACGAAATATTGAAGCACTGGAGGGGACAGTCCGTGAGCATGCGCATTGCGCCGGATTTTGTTTTCCATTGGGAATGACCGCAGGATTGATATGCTAGTATTAACACACAGACCTCTCAAAGGGTTCGGCCGTCACCTCCGAAAGCAGAGGCCGGAGCACTAATTTTTGACGTCTTGGCTTGTAGGCCCACTGCGAGTAGGTCTTCCAGATCGCGATCGAAGCTTTTGCTATTTGTTTCCCTTTTAATTCTCTGTTCGATGTAAAGGAATCATAATTTATCAGTAAAGAAAATAATATTCATGAAATTTGGAAGTATTTTCGATAATGTTCATTAAAATGGGTGATTTAAAATCTTAATATTGCTGTACATTTCCTTAAAATAAAATATTTATAATGACTCATTCACTGTAGGAGCAAAGATGAAAGGATTCCATTCAGTCAGTGTTTTAATAAAAGTTTGAAAAAGAACCCTGTATATTTATTGCTTAATCAGGCATTTTATTTGAATAATTCTTCAGTACATTCAGCTAAAGTATGCGTACTTACAGATAAAGTATGCAGAAACTAAAATGATTACTGAATACTATATCTTTAAATATCATAAGATAATCATTAAAAAGAAACTCAGAATTTAACTTTTAATATGCTTACGTGTTTATTTATTTTTATTTCATTTTATTTTATTCATTTTTTGTTGTTATAAATTGTAAAATGATTTAGAATTAAGATAAAATACTAGTTGAATGTCATTCATTAACCTATGCACTATAAATTGTAGAAGTTCAGGTTTTCTAATATAGCACATCTTATATTCCCTTTTTTACTACCAGACATTAACAAATTGTAAACAATTTTGCTTAATTATAGAGTTTGAAATACCTCAGGGGCTTTGAAAATTTAATAAAGCTGTATAATAAAACTTTTTGGTATTAATATTTCATTTACAATTCCATTGAAGTGAAAATGTAAGAAAGATTAAATTAGCTTTGTATTATTAAAATAACATTAACTATAATATAATGAAATATACAATGGTAACTTGAAATTGTAAGTTAGTTACTTTGCTTTTTTCCAAGTTATTTTAACAATTTTCAATAACATAATAACTCGCTACATAAAAAATAAAATGTGCCCAACCTAAACACAAATGACTTCCTAACCTATTCTTCTAAAATTTCAGCATGCCATAACAAATAATAAAAAATATACATGCAATATATTAAGATACTATATCTTTTATATGCAATTACTTATCAAACAGTTAAAATATGTTATTTGATGTGTGAAATATTCCATTTTACATTATTTTACTTTCATAACTTTAGTGTAGCATTTTTATTGCTACGATTTCTTACTATTGACAATATCTTAAAAAGAGAATGACATTTTTTTATCTATATAAATAAAATTGAAAATACATGTATCTGTCTGTGTATTTATCTATCTCATCATCACGGTAGAACTGCTGCATCGAATTTCATGAACATTCTGTGGGTAGCTTTGAAATAGCCCTACTTAAAATTTAGTCCATGTTTCGAGTTTCTAGGACCAGGGATTGTCGAGATATGAATAAAAATCCCACAATTAAACCTTCCATAAAAATAGAATTATGCAGATGATATATTTTCCACAAATTTATTAAGAAAATTATATCATGATGCTTAGCAACGCAATTAAATCAAATGTGTTTATTAGGCAGACGATTATTAAATTTTTTAAGATTTAAATAATAAAGAAATCAATATAAAACAAAATTTTATAACCATTTTTATACAATTTTAGCGCTTTTATTTTAGTTTATATTGATCCAATTTCATATATATTTTATAATTTGTTTTCAAACGAGAATGTTTTATTCAGATCTGCTTGAAGATAATTTTGTATAGAAAACACAGAAAGGAGAATTAAATGAAATATTTTTATAGAATGTTTTGAGTAAGAATGTCATTTAGAATACTGCAGGAATTTGCACATATATTAAATCATGGGCAATGTCGGGTATATCTGCTATTAACAGTATACATAAAATTGTATGTTGTACATCTATCTGTCTGTTTATTATCTCAGCACGGTAGAGATCACCTATTTTCATTTCATTAGAATTATTATAAAATTTCAAAAATTGAGACTCTAAATATTAAAACTTCACATCAAATTCTGAATTTTAGGTTTCTTGTATTATATGGTCAGTATGAAGAACGGACATGCTGCTAGTCTATTATAAAATATTACACAACTAACAACAATATTAAAGTAATTTTAAAATATTTGCAGGAGACTGTATAATTTATGTATAATGACACATGTATAATAGCTGTATAATGACACAAGCTAACTTGATAAAATATACATTTTAAACATTGAATGATTTTAAATACTTTACAATTACTTAGCAAAGCTTAATTTTACAAGTACCTGGGCAGTTCTTAATTAATATGACAACAATAAAATTTTAAAACAAACTAAGAAAACTCTAAAAGGTTTGTTGACGTTATAATTAGCAACAAAACAATTTAGAATCCAGTTAGCGTTAATTGAATTGCAATAATTTGATTGCCATATATTTAAAATTCTATATAATTTTAAATGACATGATAATAAGCAAAAAATGGTAAGCACTTACTTCTAAATAGCATTTTTCGTTTTTCACATTACAGAAATAAGGTAATTAGTAATCCAATGTTATAAGGTATGTAGTCGAAGGTATGCTGGTCAAAATGTTTATTAAATGATGAACTAACATATAAGACATTCAAAAATACGATAAAAAGACCGTTATGCATCCACACGCGCGAGCCCACGTACTGCACTGCACATACGATACTTCTTTGTGTGGGCTACTCTACTAGGGGAGAACTTTCCAGAAAAGTTGAGACGGAGGAATTCGAATTCGAAGGCCAGAATTGGGCCTACAGCTAATACGTCACGAGGTACAGGGGGGGAAAGTAGTTCGGCCTTTTCTACCGGGGGTGACGGTTCGGCTGCGTTTACGATTAGTTACGATTAGGAGCTCAACAAATTCCTTTCTTCGCTTTCCCTGCCCCACCACGTTCCGGTGCTGCAGCCTAGCAATGACTCATCGTATTTTAGAAAAATCATTGAGAGGAGAAATATTTTTCTGTTTTGGAAAATATATTTATTTTATCTATTGCGATATTTTTTACATATTTGACTATTACTAATACAGTTTTTACTTTTTTCAGAGTCATCGGCCTTTTTAAACATAACATTATATAGATGCTGGAAAATAAATAAAACTTTTAAGTTCTTATTTTTTGTTTTTCGCTCGTTAATAGCGAAAATGATTTAAATGCATCAAAAGTGCTAATCCTCGATCTTTATTAAATCTCGGCACTTCATTAAATCTTCCGGCGCTTCATTAAATCTCGACAAAGCCGATATAACCGAAGTTCTGCACTGTGATGATGATGCGCCAATCGTAAATAAATTGAGTGATGGCATAATTCGCGATATGATATTAAATAAAAAAAGATCAAAGTAGCGACGATAAATGCGGAGAAGAAAAAATACCCATTGATAATCTTATGCAAACAATCGATCATGCTATTAAGGAGGAATTAGACCGATCCGAAAAGTTACCTTTTTCCGACAGATGGCTCTGAATATCGCAGGTTTGGCGAGATCCGACTTTGCGCCAAACAGCGATTATGTTCAATTTGCGGTAGCCATAGTCTCACTTCCAGATTAATCCTGAAGAGAATCGGTTCGAGATTCTTTGTCCTGAAACCGTATGTTATGAAATGCTTTCAATGGCAAAATCAAACTTGCCGGAGTTTTCGTCATCTAATTGAAAAGCGGACTATGAATCAAAGTATGCAGAAACTTTCTTCATATTGATAATAAAATTTCATTGCATGCTCTTGCAGAACAGTAAAAAATTTAAATAATATATGCGTATTCAAAATGTGTAAATCAAATTCGTAGCATGCATAATATAATGAAAGTCTGTTATGTTATACGAGTGTTGATGGGAAATTGACATGCTGACTTATTGATTGCTGTTGAAGTGTATTTGAAATTTTAACACTTTTAATAAGTTTGTTTGTCGTGACTATCACTCACTATATTTGAAACTTTGTTTTATCACGGATTGGTAAATTCCATTACCTGCATTGTTAATATTTTGTATGTATTCATAATATGATATATTTATCCTTTTATGCTTACTATTAAAGAAAATGAGCAAATAAGTTCATGCAAAACTCACAAGTTAACGTTTTCACTGTTGGAGTATTTGAAATTTCAGCACTTTAAATATGTAAGCTTGTACCTAATTTATATGTTCTTATACATTTGTTGAGCTACTTTATATATGTCATTTATTCCTTTGATAATATAGTGTCCAACAAACAAAATTCTAGAAAATGAATACTTCAACATTTTATGAAAAAAATCACTTCTACTCATCTTGACTCAAAAGAGTCTTGACCACTTCCTGTACCTCTGTGTCAATGTTAATACAAAACAGGACAAAATTAAAGCTTGGCTAAAAATGATCTTCAATTTCACACCTTTTTTTATTGCCCCTAAATCCACTTAATGAGCATTGAAAATGTTTGCTATTTGATTGAAAATTAAACTGCACATATTTGTAATTCATTAAAGTAACTGAGTCATAACAGTAAATGTAATTATCAATGGTTACTTAAGGATCTACGTTCATTATATATATTCTTATGTGCACATTCCCTTCTTATGTGCACATTCAAACTAAAAGGTAAGTCCTGCATCCTTTAATTTTTACCAAATGTGTCTAAAGCCAGTTAATAAGGAGTACTTCGGGACATTGATTTCTGAATTTGTGGTTATTTATTTGGGGTTTAACCTCCTATAAATAACTTGCATAATAAAGTATAAACATAATTAGTTGCTTGTTATTCAATTGTTTTTCACCATTGTTTGATACAGTTTGTCCGAATGAACTTTGTGACATATAAAACAACTATGACCAACCCATTCAAATTATGCCGCTGTACTTTAACCTATATAGATCTATCAAATAAAATTTTTAAAATGTTTTCATGATAATTGTGGTACATGAGAAATAAATTCTGTTGATATAGAATTTTTAAAAATGAAAATATCTCACGTTATTTCAAAGTGTAGTCTATTTTAGCATATTCAAATATCTTATTTCGTAATCATATATCTAGTAACTATATTTTAGAACATTTTAGATTGCGATGAGTCTGGATGGCATTAATTAATTAAGGTAGCAGCTACAAATTTTAATTTTTCAGATTTTTCTTGATTTCTGAGAATGATAGCTTGCATTCTCTCAAATTAAATTTATTGCTGGAAGACTGATTATAATTATTTTTTTATATTATGTACATACATGTTGGTCGCTTATCATACAAAACCAGTAGAGATATAGGCTAGAGAAGAGACAATGAAAGAGATAAAAATTAGAAAATAATTATCAATTGTATTTAAGACTTTTAAAGGTATAATTTAAGACTAAGTAATTTTATTTAATTTTTCTGTGTAAAGATCTCATCTCAGTAAGGAAATGAACCACTGATTTCTTATTAGCTAGACAGTACTCTATCTACTGAGAAATAATTATATTTTCAATTTCATGTTAAGATAGCATAGCATCCTGTTCACCATAACATTTTGCAAATGAAAATGTTTTCAGTTGACATATTAATCTATATCATATGTTGAAGTGGTACACTATATTCTTCTTCATCTATATTCACCAATATTCTCCTATATTCATCTTTCTGGTAGGTCGGACGGTCTGGGTATCAACAACAACTATATTCTCCTTCAGATTTTAAATCCATGTATGGCCTCCTCATTACTCTGCTTTTTTATTTAAAATACAGAATAGCATCATTCTGTTTGATGTGACTTTCTATGAATTGAAATGTTATCACAAATTGTAGGGTTCAGAGAAAATTTCAATTTCTGATCAGATCCAGTATCGGTTTAGCCTTATAGATCCCCGACATTCATCAAAGGCCATTGAACTTTAAGCGACACTCTGTAATATTGGTCAATTCCATCAAGAATAATGATTTCAATACAATTTCAATTTTATAACTGTTGTCTACAAACATAACATGCATTTATTTCCCTGTTTATTGTTACAAAATATTAAAAATATTCTCTAGCTTTCACCTGTAATCTAAATAAAAGAATCCTAAAATGCAAATAGAGGTTTAGAACATGGACAGCATCAGATTCAGTTATGTACTACAAAGTCATATAAAATGACCTTTTACTGAAAAAGGGTTATATAATCCTTATTTTTTTATTTGTGTACAAATATAAAAACATTATATTTAGAAAAATAGGTTTTCTACTTTGATTTTATGAATTTTATTGATATCTTCTTCATAGTCATAAACCGATTAATAGGAAGCAAATCATTCTAAAGTTTTATTTCAATCATGCTCCCAATACAGCAACTAGCATTGGTAGATCAATTTTATTTTGCTCGAACTTATAAAAAACGAATGGAATAATTCACAGGGAATAAGGAATGAGTATATGCTACAATTTTGCAAATTTCTGTCAAGGGTGGATAATCTCCCAGAGATAACAGGGAAGGGGGGATTTACTTTTACAATTTTTTATTCAGCATTTACCTAGTATACTTAGTAATTTATTAAAACTAATCAGAAATTCTTGCTTAATCATAAAACGTAGCAAACTGACCCTATAAAATTAAAGTTTATTTAATCCAATTAAGACAATTTGTCTAATCACCTTTCCCTGGATTTGTCTTCTGGACTTCTGTGGTGACCTACAAAGTCAGTTTTACCACACAGCCAACAATGAGTTTGAACTGCACAAGGTTGAAATCAGGGTTATAACGATTTAAATTAACTGATTTAAGAAACAGAGAATAACTGATTAATTTTAAGATATCAATATTTGAAATTTTAATGGAAAATAAAATCATTTCTTTGACTTAAACAGCATTGTAAAAAAATTTGTTCTCTGTTGTCAGAATCTGAAAACTGAAGCTTCATAAGAACACAGCATCTGCTTTTGTTGGTAGTGATGCTTGCTCTGTATCATTTATCATGACGAAGAAGACACTTTATTTCCTTTGAAACAGATTGAATTTTTATAGGCTGTGTTCTAATAAACATTATTAGTTAACAGTTTCTCAAATAAATTCCAAATGGCTAATTTTTTAAAGACATTTATAGAATATAAAAAGTATTAGAATCAAATGATATAACTAAATATTTTTCAATTTCTTTTAATTTTTGATTTGTGTTATGAGAAGGACATTATACGCAAATTAGACATTTCAGACTCTAAGTAATTTCTAAATAAGCAATTAATAGGAAAATATGAAATAGATTTGATGTCAAAATTTATTTTCTTGATGAAACAAATGAATAATTGAGTTAAAAAAAATACTACATTGTAAGTTCGTAGATCTGACTTTGGTAAGTTACTTTGCTATTATATACATATTGAAAAGAGTAATAAAGAAACTTTGAAATCAAATAAATTTGATTTTAATAAAAACCAAAGTTGGAACTATTATGAATAAAACACTAATCATGAATTATATTGGATTCAGCCATTTAACTGACCAAATGAAAATTTTCAACTCAATTCATTTCTTTCACTGTTAAAAAAAAAAGGGGGGGGGGTAATATTTTGTGATCTGATTAAATTTTTATTGTTGTTTTGAAAGTTTTAAACTTTTATACAGATTCTTTTTCTTTTGTTATTATATTTAATGCAAAAATTTTGATTTTGGAAATTTGACTTTATAGATCCCATGACTGGAAATGCAATTTTATCATCAAATTGGCTAATCGTTCCCTAATTTTGTTTTCAATCAGTTATTGAGTTTCACTTTATTTCAGTAAATAAAATAATTATAGATAAATATAAATTCAATGTTTTAAAAAAAGTAATTATTCAGAAAAAAACTCAGGGAATTTCATTTCAAAGTTTTAGTATGAACCCAAAGTATTTGGCATGCCAAAAAAATGTAGCATTGCCAAAAAAATGTTCTTACGGGGGGGGGGGGGGGGGGGGGGGATTAATGAAATATTTTGTTTTCCATTTCTCTATGTCATTTCTTTGAAATTCAATGGGCTTCTGGGGGTGTTATGACACTCCTCCCCTGGCGATGCCACTGGGCTTGTCTCGGAATTTTATGTGGTTCATCGTATATTTTAAAATAAATTATAAGATCCACAGTACTAAAATAAATATCAGTCCACTCAAATTCCTCATACATTCACCATTCAGTTGTTGTTGTTAAAACCCAGACCGTCCGACCTACCAGAAAGGTGTAAAGTAACTGTTTGGACGGTCGGGAAGTGCCACCCAATTTAGACCGGAACCCAGTGGGAGAGGCATCCACAGGGACCGTACCCTCCTTCCCCTACCACCAACCTCTCGGAAGGACTTTCGGACCCACATGTTTAACGTGATCGTACTCCGCATGAACACGGCGGCAGTTTTGGCAGTGGCTGGAATCGAACCCGGACCTACCGAGTGCAACTCCAGCGCGCTAACCAATGGGCTACCGCGCCCCACATTCACCAATTTCATACATTCATAACTCAGAAGTCCACTTGCATAATTAGTATTCAAATACAAATGATAATTATCATTTCATCGGATTTCGTATATCTATAATATTTTTTAAACTTTCGTAGAAATAAAAGATAAAATTATTTTTTTTCAAATTAGCAACAAGTTTGTTACATCAATTAATTGAATGCATTAGGCTGATTTATGTTAATATACATTATTATAATATTCTTTGCATACATAACGTAGTTTGTGCTGTGGCATTGCAATGGGTTCTGGGGTGTGGGAGGATACCTCCCACACCCCAGAACCCATTGAATTTTGAACAAATGGTATTTGAGGAAATGAGAAACAAAATTTCTGGTTACAAACTGGTGCCCATATGCCACAACACACACATCTTTCCAAAAAAAGTGTGTTCGTAGTGTCTTTGACAGATAGGACATCTGTCAAAATCTTGAATTTGAAAATTCTCCAGAAAACATAACTTGTGTATGAAATAATACTTGCATATTATATATAGTAGATTTTTCATGAAAATTTTCAAATTCGAGATTTCTACGGATAAGCAAGTTTGGAGACCTTTAGAATACATTTCGAAATGCCCATCTGTGTGCATATATGTGAGGTGTTGACACGATAACTCAAAAATGAATGTTCGTATCTCTGTGAAAATTTAAGTGTGGATACAGTATATGAAAAATATTATGTGGGCAGCACATGATTTTGACTTTCTTTACTACATGATGCAATGACTTTCACAGAAAAATAATACTATACAAGATCTACAGAACAATTATCTTGGCATTGAATTATCAGTTATCACCATGTAAAGTGAAATTAGGTGATTTTGGCCACTTACTAATCCAAATGAGTGACTTATTCAAACTCACATGCAAATGACTCATAAAAATGCAATTAATATTTAATTAATATCACTTGTATGAAAAAATTGACTATTGGCGAATTCTTGACACCAAAATACAAAATTATTACATAAGTATCTTCCTTCATAAATGGAACTATCTAGATTCATGAGAATAATATTGTCTATATTGTATATGGAAAGTTAACATATTTAATTATATACTTACTATACTTTTTAATTTTACATAATTTTTTTATAAATTTATTTGAAAACCGTGCAATATCTTGAGAATGGTTCATGCTAGCGTTCTAAAGTTTAAAATGAATTTTTATTTAACAGTATTTAAAGGTCTGATTTTTAAATGATATTACAGAAATTGTAATCACTATACTTGGAAATCCAATTATATACAAATGTAGGGTTTTCATTCAATTTTATTCAATGTAGGGCACATTCTTATTGCTCATAGCAACAATGTTAGTTTCTGAAATATAAGAATTACGAACTTGGAAAACAGAAAATTTTCAATCTTCTTTAACTTAACAAAAACTGGAAAACTATAAGAGCTTTTTCAAAAATAATATAGATTTAGTAACTAAATTTCTAAATGCATATTTTTGCCACTTGCTATTTATATCCATTTTTATAGTTTTGAAGATATTTCAAGTAAAATTAAGAAAAATGAAAAAAAAAACTGCTCGGATAGATACTTTTCAAAATTTTTTAGAGAAAAAAAAGTTCAAAATATTGAAATTACTTTTATATATTCATAATATGGACCAACCATATTTACGACAAAACAAAAAAAATTATTTACATTTTTATGTGATGAGTTCAGAGATATAAGCGCCCGAAGTGTTTACATTTTTCGTAACGTTCCGTTTTCCAGCCAAACATAGATGTTATTCATATCAACAATTTTTCTTTCTGTGTAATTTAAAGCAATTTTTAATTATAGATCATTCAAAGTTAGTACAGCTTTATAATATGTATTTCAAATATCCAAAATGTCATGCTTCCCATTTCTTCAAATATCATTTCTACGAACTTCAATGGATTTTGATGGATCCCTGAAGGTGGGGTTTATGCAACACCACCTAGAGTATCCTTCAGAACTCTAGGTGATGTCGTCATAACCTTTAAACCTCAGACCGATGGCCCTGATTTATACACGGGCCGCCGTGGCCCTGGGCCCCCTAAATTTCGGGGCTCCGAATTGTGCCATTATGGCCTAAAACTTAAAAATAAAAAATTTAAATAACTAAGAATATCAGTGGCGCGTAAGAAAATTTTAGCAAAACTATTCAATATCTTTAAAATCAGTGTTTCATGATACAGATTCCTATTACGCCATTTGTTCTAAACATTTATTTACTGTTTACGGTATAAGTAAATAAAGTGATTAGTAGCCTCCCCCCCCCCCTAAAAAAAAACATGATGTTAGGTTCTGAGCCCCATCTACTGTAAGTCAAGGTTAGTTATGACCACTAAATCCCCTTTCCTTGGCGACGCCACTGTATGCTATGCTACCACCATATTGTTTTAGGAATTGCAATTATTTGCTATAGAAAATAATTGTGGGAAAAATCTAAAATTTGAAGAATTTGTGATCAAATAGTGCAAATTGCAAAACCTTTTATTTAGTTCTTTTTTTTTTTTTTTTTTTTTTTTTTACGTAATATCGTAACAAAAAAAGATTTCATAGCGATACAAACATTTGTTCGAAATGTGTTCAGGTGGTCTTAAAAAGTCTCCCCCAAATTATTGAATTTGAAAATTTTCGAGAAAACAGTACTTTCTACATGCAATAGCATGCTATTATGTACCATAAGAAAATACACAGTTTTTCTGAAAATTTTAGAAATCGTGATTTTGACGGATAACCAAGTTTTAAGGTCTCTTGAACACATTTTGAATACTTTTGGAAAATATGTCCGTATGTGTATATTATAAAAATTTCAGAGTGGATATATGTCAAAAATATGATGTGGGTAGCACATGACTTTGAATTTCTCTATGTGACGCAATGACTTTATTTATTTCATAGCGAAATAATGGTGTACAAAGTACAAGATCCACAAAACTATGATTTTGTCATTGAACATGTAAATGGAAATTGGGCTCTTTTTACAACTTATTCATACTCACATATATAATTCTGATCAATATGCAGTTAGCATTTAATTAATATCAATTGTATGAAATTACTGACTATTAGCGAATTCTTAAGTGTCAAATTATAAAACTATTACAAAAAGTATCTTCTCTTGCGAATAGAACTATTTAGATTCACGAAAATGATGTTGCATAATATTGCATACGGAAAGTTAACGTATTTGACAATACCTACTATTACTACTTTTTTAGTTTCGTATAATTTTTTAGAAATTTACTTGAAAAGCGTGCAATATCTAGTGTGCTGTTCATGCTGTTCTGAACTAAAATGTGTGCCAATCATTTTCTAATTAAATATTAAGTGTGAAATAATTTATGTAACAGCATTCAAAGTCCTAATTTTGTTTGATGATTTTTCAAAAAGTTATTCGAAAATCGTTGCAAAATTTTAAATGGTTCATGCTAATTTTCTAAAGGTTTCTGATACAGATTATGATATAAATGGACCATCTACGGTATGAATGTAGGAGAAAGTCGAGTCAGCTATTTTTAGCATAACCTCACTGAAAGCATGCGTGAGTAAGCAGTGCCCTCCCTCCCCAAAAGTCTAAAGTATGCGAGGACTGGTGTTAGCTTGCGTTGACATCTGTGACCATGACAAGATCCAGTCATCACCCTGTGGATTCTTGGGTCAATTCCGAAAAATGCCGATGGTCATCTAGTTGGATGGTTGAGGAACTTTTCTATAGTTCACTACGAGACGAGAATGATGTATTATTCATAGCATTGCATGGGGAAGTGAACATATTTGATAATACTTGAGCAAGTTTATTATAATTTTTT
Organism: Amaurobius ferox; assembly: GCA_951213105.1. NCBI lineage: Eukaryota > Metazoa > Arthropoda > Arachnida > Araneae > Amaurobiidae > Amaurobius > Amaurobius ferox. The sequence goes on from OX578141.1 coordinate 17,721,795, forward strand.
TAAATTAAAGTATTTGAAAAACAGGCAGCATCTCGAGAACGGCTCATGCTAGAGTTCTAACCTTCTTGGCATTCGTTTTCTAATGAAAAATTACGGCTGAAATAATTATTTATTTATGATTATTGCAGATTCCGATTTTTAAAGATGTTTTCAAAATTTCATTTGGAGATTATGGGGGTATTCCGAACATTCGATTGCCTTTAACATCATTAAAGTTTCATTATTCAGTGAGTGAAATAATCGTACCAAATAATTTCCGGAACTGCGAGATTTCACTTCCACACACACACTAACATACATACACACAGACATTTCCTCAAAAACGCTCGATTCGATTTCAGGAATGCTTAAAACGTGTGCTCTACTTTTCCGTCGAATACTCGAATTCGAATTTTCGACCTCTTCAATCATCACGATACTTTCCTTATATAATACTGCAATGTAGGGAAAGTAAGAATTATGCATGTATCGGATGCGCATGAACAATGTTGTATATATAAGAGTCTTCTCTGTAGTTTTTATACCTTACGACATTGATTTTGCAAACATTATTCAAGCCACCTACATTGAAGATGTTGCATGTCTTATGCAGTTTCGCACCTGGTCAACATTCAAAATGAGATTAAGGTTCACTTTTTTTTTTTCAAATCAATATCAGAATGAATGAAAAAAAGAAAATATATCTTTTATGAACTTTCATACAAAAGTTCTTCCATAATTGCTCTTAGAAACCCTTTAAAAATATTTATAAGTTGGAAACAACACAACGCAAATTAGCCAAATACACTTCGTCTGAATATGCTTGTTACTGTTGTCAACAAATAATTTTTTTCAAGAGTTAAAATTAAAAAACTAAAGAAATTTGCAAACGAAAGCTCATAGAAAAAAAAACATACTTTTGAAAGGAAAATTTAAAACTACTATCTACCTACCCAAATATTTAATATTTTGTTAATACCCAAATATTAAATGTTTTGTTAATTTTCCTGCATGGCTTTTAGTATCCCAATATGAAATTTCTTTTCTAAGGCGAAATTTTGTAAATTTACGTCCTATATTAAACTTTAATTGGAAGTTTTTATTATTACTATATATTCTGATAAACTCGATCATTCTCAATTTCCCCTAACTTCACGTAGACCCCATTCCTTCGTTTAACATTTTTGACGGGCTTGTTCTCAGCTCCCAGAGCACGCAGAGAGCTAAAACTCGGCACACAGTTTCATGTCGCCAAATATTTTCATTTATTAAATGTTCACGCTATTGCGTTGTGCCGTTACGTCATTTACGTATGTCATAAGTTTTTGCTCTTTTCATGTTTGTTTGTTTTTTGTAGTATCTTCAGATGAAATGATCTTTAGGTTATAACGTATCGATCCATGTTTAATACTGCATAAATTTGAACGTAAATTACGTTAAAAAATAAAATACATACTATAATATATATAATACTATATACTACAGTATATAGTATATAATATAATATAATTAATCCATAGAGGAAGTACTGTGACGGATTCGAATTCGAGTTCTCAGTGGATTTGCATGCTTTAGATATCCCTGAGCTAATTTTTACAAAGTGATATATTCGTTTTATGCAGGGTCATATCTGTCATTTTTCAACCCCCCCCCCCAAAAAAAAAAACACTCACAGCATACTAAACATCAACATATAAAACGAGAAGAGGGGGGGGGGGGTCAAGATAATAGCCAGGAAGGCCTATTCATACATGTAGAAAACTTCCAAACTTTTTATTTCAAAGTGGTATATTAAGGACTTATTCAAAACTATTAATATATTTTATAATTGAAAATAAAAACTAGTATTACCAGGTTTAAATTGATAAAAAATTATGTCTGCTTAAATTATTTTATCACATGCAAAATTTAAGGGGTTCAAGACCGTGGCCTCAGAGACCCGTGCGTTACATGGACAAGATATTTCACGAACGAATGGAAACAAGTGATTTATATGAAATTTGGTACGATTATTACAAACGGTGAATAACGCAACAGGATATTTAATAATAATAAATAAATAAATATTTTTTAAGTATTTTACCATTATAAAACGTATGGCACTCATTTCATTTTATAACTCTGGCACAAATAGACTTTTAAAAAAAGTGTACATTTATAAAAAGAGTCACATAAAATTAAAATAATAGCGGGTATCGTATATAGGCTGACTTTCTTTATAAAATATTACGCGACGAATTGACTCGTATCATTCTCGCGGATCTAGCGCGTTCTATTCATGAGAGAAGACATTATTAGTAATCTCTCCTGAGACACTTAGGACTTTCTTAGGACTTAAAACACTTTTTAACTTGTATTAAAATAATAAAATATGTCTGCTTAGAATTTTTGACACTAAAATTCGCGATATTTCCGGCGAAGCACTCACTCACATTCACAATATTTTGGGAAAAAACATTAAAATTCATTAATTTTGAGTAATGGTTCTAAAATTCACTATTTTAAAGAAAAGCGTTAACATTTGCAATTTAAAACAAGAAAGATCAATCATGCATAATCATTGATTATGAAACACTTTCCAACTGAAATGTAATTTCATTTAAAAATTTCTAAAATGTGATTCATTCAGTGGTAATATCTTTTACATTATCACAGTACTACAGTAATTTATTATACTTAAATATTTAAAACTGTATCGAAATATAAATCATCTGATTCTTTATGCAAAATCAATGAATATTTCATTCATATAACTTGTATTCCAGACTCCAGAGCTAAATAATTTTGTGTGAAAAAAATTCAGCAATTCTTATGTAATTCATCTTACAATCGCTTGAGATATTTGCATTCTGCATATGTTAAAATTAGGCTTCCTTGAAGAAATAATAAAAGTTTAGGGATCATTTAAAATCACAACTATTGTAATTGCATAGGCACGGAATTTAGATACACAGATAATACACAGATAATATATATGTGTATGTGTATGTACTCAAAGTATTGGAATCGTGCCGAATATCGGAACTCGAATTTTCAAAGGATCTACACGTTTTGGGACTTCTAGAACACGAAAAAACTACTTTTAGGAAGACGTCTGTGTGTGTAAGGGTGTATCTGTGTATGTTTCTGTGTGTCTGTGTGGATATTACATCCACTCTAATTGAAAAACTAATGGACCGAATTTCATACAATTTGGTATGTTTTTTGTGGGAAATCCTGATGTTCATTAGATTATAGTACGATTCGTAATAAAAGAATCTGCCTTCTTTGCGAAATGGCCGCAGAAATTGCCTTTATCCACTCTAGCTAAAAACTAATGAACCAAATTTAACAAAATTTGGAGTATAATATTTCAATAACCTACAAGTGATTTATATACCAAATTTAACAAAATTTTGTATATAAATCATTTGTAGGTTATTCTACTACGATTCGGGAAAAAGGAACGGGCTATTTTTGCGAAATGGCCAGCAAAAATCGTTATATATAAAAATAAAAGACTACGTGTGCTCAATTATATTAATTAAATTCCTATTTTATATGTGATTTTTGACAACAAAAAGAATAAGACTAACCCCATTACTCTAGGACTAGCCGTTCTTGAGATATTCTAGTTTTTTCGCGTTTTCGCTACGCCACCTTTGACAATAAGTCCAGCTATCAAATGAGAACCAAATTTAAGTTTAACGTGTAAATTCAATGTCATTTAAAATACTTATGTTGTGCAGATAAACTCAAATTATCATTGAATAAATAAAGAGAACGAATATGAGTCTGCAGAGAAAGACATGTGCTGTCGACATCAGAATTTTTAACAATATTACACCAATGATTTATAGAAGTGAACGGGGATTATTTTCAGGCCATTTCGAAAAAAATGTATGATCTATATTTAAAGATCCATCAAATTTTTGTCGAATAAAATGTTCAACAAATTTAAGCTGTGTACCAAATTTTAACTCTCTAGGACGTAGGAAAGTGCATTTAAAATGCCATCAATTAAATTTATCAAGAAGAGTTATATAAAATTTAAAAAAAAATGAAAAATTGTTATCTACCAAATTTATTTTAAAATATGAAGCCACTCCCATATGCAAAACGTTTAAACAAATGGAGAGATATTTATTATATAATATCTCTCTCTTTTCTTTCTGGAAGATATCCCAAAGTCAGAATTTAATTGAATTTGCTATTTTCCCTATATTAAATAATTTTTTTAATTAAAAAACTACTTAACATATTTTACTGAATTTTTTTTTATATATTCTATGGGATAATGTGAATATTTCCTAAAAATTTCGAAGCAATTCGTGAATTTTAAATTTACTTAAAAAATGTTTGAAAAATTAGGTCCCATAGGGTTCAATGTATTTCATTTTTTCAACCCGGGTTCAATAAAAAACTAATTGGGTGATATTATTTATTTATATTCCCATAGGTCCTACAGACCGTCTGAACAACATACTAAAATTTCATTTTGATAAACTCATTTTTACGGCAGTTATCGTGCTAACGGACAGACAGACAGACAGACAGACAAACAGACAGACAGACAGACAGAATGAACAAAGTCATAAACACTTTTCAACTTTGTTGTAAAGTGTTAAAAAATGCCCAAATGTATATTTTTATTTAAAATCGCTAAAAGTAGCAATTCTATTTAAAAACTTTAAAACTTGTAATTTCAAGAAAAGCTATAAAGCTAAAATGTAAGAAAATGTGTAAAATTAAAAGTACTTCCATTCACGAATGTCCCAGAGAACTGCGCTGATTCTAATGTTACATGAAAAAAGAAAGAAAATATTTTGTCTGGCCTTACATTACTATCTTTTACAGTGACTGTACCTCTACTGAAAAAATTAATTGCTTACGTGTTGCAACCACAGCTGCTCGATAGTTTTGAGGAAGCTGTTCTAGTATTTATCAACAATCTTAGTGGCGGGAAATTAAAAAATGCCATTTATCATTTAATATGCGGTAGAAGTCTCAAGCTTTGTTTTTAACGTTTTATTTGGTACGCTCTGACCGGTTATATTCATTGAGAAAATTTTAAATTAATTTTAAAGGACGCGACAGCCCAGTGGTTAGTGCGCGTGAATTGCACTCGGTTGGCCCGGGTTCGATTGCCGCCACTACCAAAACTGTCGCCGTGTTTTCACGCGGAATACTATCACGTTAAACATGTGGGCCCATAAGTCCTTCCAAGAGGTTGGTGGTAGGGGAAAGAGGGTACGGTACCTGTGGATGCCTCCTCCATTGGGTTCCGGTCTAAATTGAGTGGCACTTTCCGGCCGTCCAAACAGTTACCTTACACCTTTCTGGTAGGTCTGACGGTCTAGGTCGAAGAAGGAGAAATTAATTTTAATTAAGTATATTAAATTACTGTGTTTATTTCAGTTACGTAAAGATACATGCTTAAAAACAAACCTTAATCTCAATTCTTCATAGAAAATTTCCCCACATTCGTGTTTTTAATACATTTGAATACAAATCATATCGGGCTGAGACTCATTAGTCTTCGGGTCGGATCGTGAATTTATACGTTTCTTTGGATTCGGGCTGAGTTTAAACACTACCATTTCGGGTCTGTCCGGGTGAAAATCTGGATTTCGGCCTTGCAGACCGCTTATGTGCGGATACGGATAAATAAATATAGATGAACACCCAAAACCTAAAATAGACTGAAAAAATCGTATCCGAGAACGGCTCGAGATGACTTCTGAACAATGTTGTTCATTAATTTCAGATTAAAAATATTTACAAAACTTTTCATTCATTTGACAATAGTGAGTTTTTTCGATGTTTTACGAATTTTCTTATTTTGGATCAAAAACGGGATATATCGCGAGAACGGCGTATGTGTGCATCTTGTAAATGGTAGCATTCGCATTTATATAAATATCCACATAAATATAGGAATTTTTGTAATATTTTGTAACGTAATTATATTTCTATAACATTTTTATCGATTTTCGGTATGAAAAGTTCGTTGTGTCGTGAACCTATACCGACGCATCTCATTCTCAATTTATATATATATATATAACAGCTGAAGTTTTTTTTTATGTATCTATTATTTTTACTTTCCTTATATACAGAGTATAACGTATAAGGAAAGTTATTGTGGCTGGGTCGAAAATTCGAATGAGTTTTCAACTAGAGAGCACGTTTCAAGCATCCCTGAACACGAATCAAACGTTTTTGAGGTGATGTCTATGTGTGTGTTAGTGAGTCTGTGGTGACCATAACTGACGAATCGACGCACCGATCCGAACGAAATCTGATACAAGAATTACAATCCGTGAATTCTGGAAGCCTATTGTTTTTACATGCAATCGAATGTCCAGAACCCACCTAAAATTTTAAATAAAATTTTGAAAAATCATCAAAAAATTAAAACATTCAATAAAGTTGTCTAAATAATCATTTCTTATGTAATTTTTCATTAGAAAACGATTGACAAACTTTAGAATGCTAGCATGAACCGTTCTGGAGATATTGCACATTTTAAAAATAAATTTATCAAAAAATCACACAAAATTCATAAAAAGTATTAACTATTGTGAAATATATTCACTTTAGTGTATATATATATATATATATATAGTGTATATAAATATATTCACATTAACTATTGTGAAATATATTCACTTTTCATATGTAATATTATGCGATAAATTTATTATCATTATTCTCGTAGATCTGTTACTGTAGTTTCAAACAATTTGAATGTTGGGAAGAGCAATTTTACTTTCCCTGCAATACATGGTAATGTATAGGGAAATTATTGGAATCATGTCGAAAATCGCAACTCGAGTTTTCGACGGATCTACACGTTTCAAGACCTCTAGAATACAAAAAACCATTTTTAGCGTGACGTCTGTGTGTGTGTCTGTGCAGATTTTGTATCCACTCTAACTAAAAAAGTAATTGACCGAATTTTATAACATTTGGTAGGTAAGTCACTTGTGGGCGAATCTGGTGCTGATTAGTTTTGGGTACGATTCGAGATAAAAGAACCCGCCTTTTTTTGCGAAATGACCCGCAAAAGTTTGTATCCACTCTAGCTGAAAAACTAATGGACCGAATTCCACAAAATTCGGTAGGTAAGTCACTTGTGGGACACTCTGGTGCTGATTAGATTTTGGTATGATTTGGAAAAAAATAACCTGCCTTTTTTTGCAAAATGGCCTGCAAAAATCGCCAAAATCTAAAATAAAAATCTACGCATGCTCAAATATATCCATAAAATGCTTGTTTAATACGTAATTTTTAACGAGGAAAAGAATAAGACCAACCCCATTACACTAGGACTAGCCGTTCTCGAGATATTTTAGTTTTTTCGTATTTTCTCTACGCCACCTTTGAAAAGAAGTCCAGTTATCAAATGAGAACGAATATTGAATTTAAAGTGAATTAAATGTAATAAGAATAAAGATAACGTGAATATAAGTCTGCAGGGAAAGTCATATGCTGCCCACATCAGATTTTTACTTTCCCTGCAATACATGGTAATGTATAGGGAAAGTATTGGAATCATGTCGAAAATCGCAACTCGAGTTTTCCACGGATCTACACGTTTCGAGACCTCTAGAATAAGAAAAAACTATTTTTAGCGTGGCGTCTGTCCTCCTTTTTTTTGCGAAATGACCCGTAAAAATTTCATTTATACGCTCTAGCTAAAATACTAATTGACCAAATTACACAAAATTTGGTAGATAAGTTACTTGCTAGATACTCTGGTGCTGATTAGATTTTGGTACGATTTGGAAAAGCCTGCCTTTTTTTACAAAATGGCCAGCTAAAATCTGAAAAAAAGTGTATGCTGAAGTGTATCAATTAAATTCTTATTTTACACGCAATTTTTGAAGAGGAAAATAATATAACACACTCCATTATACTTTTGGACTAACCGTTCTCAAGATATTTGAGATTTCGTGCATTTTTGTATTGCCGATTTCGGAAAAAAGTCCAATTACCAATAAAAACAAAAATTGAATTAAAAATGCAAATTTAGTGTTATTTGGTTCAATTAAACTTAATCTAATTAATTATTAAAAAAACAAAGAAAATATGAATTTGAGTCTGCATGGAAAATCATGTGCTGCCCACATCAGATTTTTACTGTTCCTGCAATACATGGTAATGTATAGGGAAAGTATTGGAATCATGCCGAAAATCGCAACTTGAGTTTTCGACAGATTTACGCGTTTTGAGACCTCTAGATTACGAAAAAACTATTTTTAGCTTGACGTCTGTGTGTGTGTCTGTCTGTGTCAGTGCAATGTATGTATACACTCTAACTCAAAAACTAATAGGCCGAATTTCATAAAATTTGCTAGGTAAGTTATTTGGGTATAACCCTGGTGCTGATTAGTTTTTAGTACGATTTGAAAAAAAAAAAAACCGCCTTTTCTGCGAAATGGCCCGCAAAAAATGCCTGTATTCACTCTAGCTGAAAAACTAATGGACCGAATTTCACAAAATTCGGGTGATAAGTCGCTTGTGGGTTACTCTGGTGCTGATTAGATTTTGGTAAGATTCGGAAAAAAATAACCTGCCTTTTTTTGCAAAATAGCCCCCCAAAATCGTCAAAATCTAAAATAAAAAACTACGTATGATCAAATATATCCATTGAATGCTAGTTTTATACGTAATTTTTAACGTAGAAAGGAATAAGTCCAACCCCATTACACCAGGACTAGCCGTTCTCGAGATATTTTAGTTTTTTCGTATTTTTCTACGCTACCTTTGAAAATAAGTCCAGTTACTAAATGAGAACGAAAATTGAATTAAAAGTGAATTAAATTTAACTAAAATAAAGAGAACATGGATATAAGTCTACAGGGAAAGTCATGTGCTGCCCACATCAGATTTTTGTTTCTATTTGGTAATTGGACATTTTTTCAAAGGCTGCGTAACAAAAATGCGAAAAAACTCAAATTCGAAATGCGAAACTCAAATGCGAAAAAACTCAATATTTCGAGGATGGTTAGTCCTAGAATAATGATGTTGGGTTTATTCTTTTCCTCGTTAAAAATTACGTATAAAACAAGCATTTAATTGTTATATTTGCGCATACGCAGTCTTTTTAGATTTTAGCGATTTTTGCGGGCCATTTCGTAAAAAAAAGAAGGTTCTTCTTTTTCGAATCGTATCAAAATTTAATCAGCAGCAGGGTTTTCCACAAGTCATTTATTTTACCAAATTTTGTGAAATTTAGTAAATTAGATTTTTAGCTATAATAGACACATAGGATTTTTGCGGGCCATTTCGCAAAAAAGGCGGGTTCTTTTATCCCGAATCGTACCAAAAACTAATCAGCAACTGGATCACAAACAAGTGACTTACCGACCAAATTTTACGAAATTTGATCCGTTAATTTTTGAGTTAGATTGAATACATATACATTGCACAGACGTCACGCTGAAAAATTTTTTTCGTATTCTAGATGTCCCCAAACGTGTAGATCCGTCGGAAACTCGAGTTGCAATTTTCGGCATGATTCCAATAATTCCTTATACATTACCATATATTGTGGGGAAAGTAAAAAGTGTAACTAGGGGCACGCACGAAATAGGATATCCAGATTTGTGTGTGTGTGTGCGTGTGTGTGTGGGGGTGGTGGAGTTTTAGTACAATCTCGCACTCTTTTTATCTAAGTGCAATAGCTTAATTGTAATAAGAATTAATAAAAGTTAAATAATTTTTCACAGAAATATTCAACATTGAAGCATTTACTTAATCACACTGGGAAATAAACAAAAATGAAAAGCTGCATAAATGACTATTTTTATATTTCCCATACAGTAACTTCATTTGCCGTGGGTATCTTATCTCCCTTACATATTCATCTACCACTTCTTCTGGATTGATTAATACTGATCTATGGATGTACAAAAATACAACTAACAAACCTAAAATCAATGAGTGTTGTGGGTAAAACCATACAATATAAATCAAAATGCTATTTTATCTAATTGTTGTTGTTGAGAGCCAGACCGTCCGACCTACCAGAAAGGTGCAAGGTAACTGGACTGTTTGGACGGCCGGGAAGTGCCACCCAATTTAGACCGGAACCCAATGGGGGCTATTTTATCTAGTGTAAGAAGATTTCATCAGGAGGGAGGGGGAAGCCCCCTGGAGATAATGAAGTAATTTATGCATTTTTACTTTCCCTGCAATACATGGTAATATATAAGGAAAGTGTTGAAACCATGTCGAAAATCGTAACTCGAGTTTTCGACGGATCTATACGTTTCGGGATCTCTAGAATACGAAAAAACTATTTTTAACGTAACGTTTGTGTCTGTGCAGTGTATGTATCCACTCTAACTCAAAAACTAATAAACCCAAATTTAATAAAATTTGGTAGGTAAGGTACTTGTGTGTCAACCTGGTGCTGATTAGACTGTAGCTCGATTCGGGATAAAAGAATCCGCCTTTTTTTTTCCCCTGCAAAAATCTGATGTATCTACTCTAGCTAAAAATCTAATTGACCACATTGCACAAAATTCGGTAGATAAGTCTCTTATAGCTTACCCTGGTGCTGATTAAATTTTGGTATGATTCGGGAAAAGGAACTTGCCTTATTTTGCGAAATGGCCCTCAAAAATCGTTATGTGTCCACTTTAGCTGACAAACTATTTGACCAAATTACACAAAATTTGTTAGATAAGTAGCTTGTGGGATACTGTGGTGCTGGTAAAATTTTGGTACGATTCGAAGAGAAAAAAAAAAGAATCTGCCTATGTTTGTCTGCAATTCTAAAATATACGATCTAAAATAAAATATGACATATGCTCAAATGTATCAATTTAACGCTTGCTTTACACGTAATTTTTGACGAATAAAGGAAGAAGATCCACTCCATTACTCTAAAATGGACCATTCTCGAGATATTTAAATTTTTAATTTTGAGGAAATGAAGACGATTTTCACTGTAGTTAAAAAACTATTTAATAATTTTTTTTAAAACTTTGTAGTTAAGTCCCCTGATGGGTATCCTGATGCTGATTCGATTTTGATACAATTCGAAAAAGTATAACTGACTCTTTTATGCGAAATGGCCCGCAAAGATCGTGGAAAACTGAAATAAATGACAAAAATTGTTGAAATATATTAAGTACTTGTTCTTAGGTAAATTTTGACAACTAAGCAAATAAGACTGATATCATCACTGTAGGATAAACCGTTCTCAAGATTTTTTTTCTTTGGAATTTTGTGGAGCTCAAGAATTTAAAGTGAATTAATTTGCCAAATGAAACAAAGATGCAATAAAAATGAAAATTGGGTATAATATCAGAAAAGTATCCATGTTATTTTCTATAATTAAACTCAATGTAATGCATAATGAAATAAAAAATTACAAAGTGAATTTGAATCTGCAAGGAAAGTCATGTGTTGTTCACAGATTTTTAAAAATAAACTAAGTTACAAGCATGATATTTAGACATAATGCTTGTGGATAGCCTTCTTTTAACGTGCAAGCTGTCTGAAAATCTATAACCCCCTTACAGTCGCTTATTGATTGAAATAGTTATATCAAAATTCAGATGAATCCAGTAATGTTGATAGATTTTTTTTCACTATCTGTGTGTCAGTGGTTTTGGTGTGTGTGTGGCAAGGTATTTAGAAAGGTATTTACTGTGTGGGGGGAGGGGGAGACCAAGTATTTTGTTTCCCATTTATCTATCATTTTTCCGAGCATCAGTGAGTTCCTGGCTACACCACTGTTTAGATCTCTCAATTTGTTCGGGATATATCGTGCCTACATAACTTCCTAAATATTTATTCCATAATTTTCTATCCCCCCCCCCTTTATAGTTCCACATCCCTCTCCCCTGAACAAAAAATCGATTTCTCTGACATTTTACTCAACTTTCAAATTCCCGATTTCTAGAGTGCGCACGAACCTTGAAAAAAAGAATTCGCGGAGTCCAACAATCTGGTTCCCCCTTCTTTCCCCCCAACATCTAACACGTTACTCAAACTCACCAATGAAAGAAAATAAACCCTAGCTTTCCCACCGGCGTCACGCTGCATCTCCCTTCATGGGGGAGGGGGGGGGGGGATCTATTTTTAGAATACGATCGGCCACGTTAGTGACACAGATTAACATAGTATTCTGTGGTTAGTGAGAGAAACAGAAAATAAACATTCATCGCATGGACTCGTTACAAAACAAATTGGAAAACCCGTGTGGAAATATTTTCAGCACTTATTAAAATATACTCTCGATCTCAACTGATTAAATTTTTATTTTTTTAGGAAATTAATGAAAATTTTAGGAAATTAAGGAACTTAGAAAAAAATAAGAAATTTTAGGAAAAATGCGATCCCTGTATCATACCCATAGACAGTGACAGAACTTCATCTTGCCTTCACTTGCGAGTGCAACAGTCTAGACTTAGCCCTTACTAACTATAACTTTCTAAATATTTAGTGCACAATTTTCTCTTTATTCCCTCCGTAGATCTGTACCCTTGCTCAAATAGATAAAGTTAAATAAAATAATTTTTGAAAATACAAATGAAATAAGAAATTTATAAAGAAATCTTCATAGGTTGGCAAGTAGTGTAATTTGCACAGTAATGACTGATATGGATTCAGTATTAAATTCTGGAGGGGAATGGGATGATTGACTAAGGATTTCCACTTCCGGTTCTGCAGATGCTAATTTAGATTCAAAATTGTACATTTTTCATGCAACATCTATTTTTCAAGACCATCTACAAATTGCATAGATGACCACTGATATGGATGTAGCATCAATTTCAGAGGATAGGGGATTCACTAAAAATTTCCACTTTCGATTGAAAATCCCCCCCCCCCCGAAACACTTAATTGACTAGAGATAGAGCTTAGATGATGACTCATGGATTTAGCATCAAACTCCATGGGGAGGGGGGGGGGGGTGAGGAGGGGTTTACTAAGGATTTCCACTTTTTTCTGTTTGACACATCTGTTTTTCAGAATTGGGTTAGATGATGACCGATATTAATTCACTAGCAAATTTTAAATGGGTTGAGGGACTCACTAAGAATTTCAAATTCAAGTTAAAATGTTCCTTGAAGCATCTATTTCTTAGAATTGGCTATAAATGGAGCTTAGATGATGCCTGATATTGATTCAAATTGAAACTTCAGATAGAGTACGAGGGTTCACTAATGATTTCCACTAGCGGTTTTCACAAAAAAATGTATAACTGTACGAAATAAATGTGCAAATGAATATAACAATTTTTAATAGTTTCGTCAAAAATGGAGTGTTCACAGCACTTGCTACAATATGAAAGCTTCTTCATAAATGTTTTGTTAAAACTCTTTTTGTTTATGTAAATGTACTAAATGTGATGTTTAACAGAGTTGAGAGGAGTCTTACACTCTGGACATTTTTCATTTCATATCAAAAACCATGCAATATCTTGAAAACAACATTATCACTCACTTTTAAATAAAACAAATATATATATATATATATATAATCCTACGTCGGGGCGGAGGCCATATCGGCCATGAGCCCTCTGGCAACCCAATAAAAACCAGTCTTGTTATAAAAGTAAAACAAATATGTATGACTCATTGCTTTTATTATTGTTTATAAAAAAATTTTTTTTGTAATCATTTCTAATTTTAAATTTTTGAGAAACTAATATTTGAAAAATTATGAGACTTCGTTTTATGTCAGATCTACCTGAAAATCCTCTTACTCTCGCTACTGGATTGAAATGACTATCGAAATTCAGCTTAATTTCTCAATTTATTTAAAAAATATTGTGCCAACAGCCATTCGGAAATGCAAAATAATCACATTCATGCAAAATTATTCTTCTCCTAATAATGAGGCTAGTTCATTCATAAATATACCTTTTTTTTTTAAAGATAAAACTGAAAGGAACAAATAATGACCCACAAAGGGCTCTAGTATCAATGATGATCATTATTTAGTTTATATATATATATATATATATATATGTGCGTGTGTACTATTTTGACAGAAATGGCGCGTTTGGAATGCTCCTCGGACAACAGAATTTAAAAAATACCAGGCAAAAGAAATTGTTTGTCATTAATGTTATTATATTTATGTGAGTATACATATATTTCTATTTATTAACAAAAATATTCATATTCGGTGTACGGTCATGTATCTCTGCCTCTAGCAGAAATAGTACACATTACCTAGTATTTTTAAATGCTAGACAGACAGCATTATAAACACATCATTTGTTCCAAAATCGATTTTATTAGATAAGAGAAAATAGTCAACAAAATTTCCTTGAAGAAAGCAGGCATATGTCAGTTAGGTGATGACAATTGTTTCAATTCTGTATTGTAGCCACTAGTATAAGTGTGCAAAGATTCAGACTTCTAGGTCAACAGAGGAGGGTTTAAAAGTACTTATTAGTTTTTATTATAGTTACAACTAGCATAGCCTCTCTTAGACAAGGAAAATAACACTCATAAAAAATAAAGTTGGAACTTTTTTTCATGTTTTATTTTGTTATATATAACACTTAGCACTGAAAACAGTTGTTAATCAAAAATTGGATCAGTTAGGTTCTGCCCTGTTGTCAATACAATAAATATGCAAAGTTTCAACTTTCTAGACTCTTGGTGTAATGTGCTTCTGGTGGGTCTTGTAAGGCATAAAAATTAAAATTATTTTCTACGCCCTGTGTGGGAGTTGATTCCATGCAGTGAAAGATAGTATAAGTGTGTAAAGATTCAACCTTCTAGGTTACCAGTGAGCTTTTGGAGGTTATGGAAATATTTTAACAAAAAATAAAACTCATATTTTGTCACAGGAATGTGTGCGTATGTGTGGAGAATGACAAATATCCTGCTTCGTTAAGTTTTGTCCCATAATCAATACTATAAGTGTGCAAAGATTCAGTCTTCTAGGTTACCAAGGGCCTTCTGGAAGGTCTTCAAAAAAGATAAACTTTCAAATTACAACAGTTTTGGTCACATATTTCAATCATAAAGTAAAGCATTTAACTTTTTATACGGGCCTTTTACAAAAGAAGCAATAATTAGCAAATTGTTCTTTATGCAAAGATGTTTTGAAAAAAATCTAGGTTTTGGTTTTCTAATATAAGAAATCTGACGTGAACAATTGTCAAAGTTATAGGACTTAAGACTACTTTCACCAGATCAAATGAAATGGTTAAAACACAGATTTTAGTCTTACAAAAATTGAATTTTATTAGGTAAAATTTGCATTCAAAAACATGAATATCTATCTTTAGCAAAAGTTTTGTTCAGTCCTCTATTACACACAAAAAACTTTAATGATATCTTTAATATGATAATGAAAACTTTTATTTAATGATAATTAAATTATTTTATGATATTAATTTTATTTTATGATAATGAAAACTTTTATTTAATGACAATGGAACTTTTCTTGTTTAACTAATTTTGATATAGAAAATATTTTTATAATTGGCAATTATTTTAAGGGTTCATATTCAAACTTGACAATGAAATTTACTCAGTCTTCAGAAGAATTTTAGCAAACTTCCATAGCCTGAATAACAATTATCTACTCACAACATTTTGTAGTATAATAGTTTTATTTAGTGAAATTAATAACACAAAAATTAAAATGTAAATACAGCCAATTTAATGATAAAACACGAAATCAAATTTTGCAAATCAAAACTTTAGTTTCAATTGCAATAATGTAAAGAATCTTTAGAAAAAAAATTAATTGTAGTAATAATCAAAACATCAAATGCTAACTAGACAAAAGTTAATATTTGTTTAGGTTTTCATTAATTCTTTTTCTTTCATTAGATTATTTGCTAAAACATACAAATGGCATCTAACACAATTTTGTATCACTCCCCCCCCCCCCCCCATGTTATCTAGAAAAAATGACAAATGTTATTGTTATAACAAAAATAATGATTACAATTAAGGGTTAAAAAAATCACATTAAAGGTTACAAAAAATAAGAAAACAAAATTCAAGGGTAAATATTATATTTAATACACTTAAAACACAACTCCAATGGCTTTCATTTATATGTTGTAACAATATAAAGATTACAAATTTAAATTTTTGTGAATATTATGTAGACTGGAGAATTTTTGACCCTGATGAAGATAGACATGGTACATATAGGATAAAATTATAAAAATTCAACTTAAATTAAGTTTGAACAGATAAAAAACAAACTGTATCTTGGAATTAGAAAACTATTTGAAAATGAAAATAAATTCCTTTAAAAAGAATTTATATTTTAATGAAATGTTTTGCTTAAAATGACATATTTGATTAATATCAGGATTGAAGGTCAATAAAAAGTAATGCACTGATCCATATTTGCTATACATATGTGTAGCAAATATGATACACTTGCTATACTTCAATCCTCGGCTAAGGTGGTGTTCCCCAACCTGTTGTGTCAAATGCATATAAAGTTTAGCTAATTTAAAAAAATAAATTTAACAGTTCCCTTTTTGTAAAATCAATAATATATATTTATTTTGTAAATGTATATTGCCCAAAATCAAGTAGAATAAACTAATTTGACAAATCAGAGTTTTTTCTCTCATAAATAAGACCTGATTTAAACCAATGATTTAAAAAACAAATAAATGGATTTAAATTGTTACTCTAATCATGATTTAAATCAATGAATCCTGCTTCTAATTTATAAATGAAAATCAAAGAATATAGGTGAAATCTACTCAAATAAAACATCTGGATATCTTAATGTCTCATATTTTTAAAAAATCAGCTCCATAAAAAATCGATTTTCTAATGAAAACTTACATGAGAAATGATTATTTATGAAACAATATTGAATGTTTTTATTTTTTGATGTTTTTTTTCAACATTTTATTCGGAAATTTGGGGGTCTTCAAAACATTCGATTTCATTTAAAATCAATAGACTTTCAGTATTAACTGATTGTAATTTTTGTATCAAATTCATTCAAAACACTCCATTCGTTCATGAGATATCATCTCCACAGACTCACACACACACCACCTCAAAACCGATCGATTCGAGTTCAAGGATGCTTGAAACCTAAACTTCCATTGAAAACTTGAATTTAAATTTTTGACCCAGTCACAATACTTTCCTGACACATTATACAACATATATAGGAAAAGTAAAAAACAGTCCCTTCCTTCTAGCTTAGTCATGCCTATCAAAGAAATGTTGAAGCATAGGTAGAAATTGCATGCACATTTTTATTTGGTTTTATTTCCAATAGAATATCTTCTGACATAGGTAGACTGAGAGAGATTCGTCTCTTCTGAAAATCCCAATTGGCACTTAGAGGAAACAAAACAGGAGACTTTGCTACTGTCTGTGATAGCTCTGTATACAGGGTATCCCAAAAAGATTGAAATGTGCTTTAATTCTTTACCTTTTGGAGATAAGTGGGCAATGCAAATTGCAAAAACGTTGAAAGTAAGGTAGGAAATAAGACTATGTTAATGAAATAGTCCTCCCATTAATTTTCAAAAAGTTACATTTTTTCAATTTTTATACGACCCCCTTAGACAAATTGGGTCAATCAGAAAATTTTTATTTTTAATGCAACAACATCATTAAAAATGACAGCATATCTGCATCTTTAAAATTGAGAGAGTTATATTTAATTGAAAATTGAACATTGTGAATGGGGGCCATATATTGAATTAAAAATGTAAATTTGTGACATATCACAAAAAAGATAAAACTGGATGATAATACATAGGAGACATTTTTGCAAATTCCGCTTAGACTCACGATGCAATCACGGATTCTTAAGTACTTGTCACATTGAGACATGCCATTTTTTATTTGAAACAATTAAAATGAATAAGTAAACAAATGCAAGTATGTATTTGATTTTGAAATTTAATATAATTTTTCGAAACGAAGAATAGAACTCACAGATGATTTTTTCTTTCCTTTAACTTTAATTTAGCCGTTTCAAATGTTTATAGTAAAATAATTTTAAAAAACTGAAAAATGAAATTTTGACACATATTAAAGTATTTTTAATCCAATTAATTTCCATCGTCAATTTGTTTATGATCCCTATTTTTACTCATGAAACAGCCTTTCACATGGTAAGGAAAAGTGGCATAAGTCAGATTTTTTCCTTTATCATAATTCAGTTGATTTTAAAGATACAAATATGCGGATTTTTTTAATGATCTTGTTGCATCAAAAATAAAAATTTTCTGATTGACCCAATTTGTCTAAGGGGGTCATATGAAAATTAAAAAAGTGTCTCAAGTAATCTTCACGAGCAGATCTGAAGAATAATATGTCCTGGTCTTGTTTGTAAACAAATTTACAAAATATATGAAGTGGAATAAATATATGCAAAATAAAAGTGCTAAAACTGTATACAACCTGTACTACAACTTATGAGTTTCTAAAATCTTTGTCAAAATAAAACAGATAACATAATAAATTGAAAATATTAATAATCCAGTAATCTTAAAACCTAAAGGCCGTAATTGATTCCAATAGATGCCAAAATATGTGCTAATATAACCGGGCTTTTAATGTTTGTTCTACTATTTCGTCTGTACACAGTGAAATTGATTTCATCCTTAAACTTGGTCAGGATGCCGGTTACTCTTTTGAGTTTGTTTATAAAATCTTTTCAAATATTTGCCATAATTTTATTCAACCCAATTCTAAACTCATTCCCATTCATGAATGTTTGCCGTTTAAAGCTAGTTTTCCGTGCCACCCATAAATTTTTCATCCCCTTATCAAATTCAAATTTTGTATCGAGTTTAATTTTAGACCCGCTCACTGAAAAATTTAGGGATAAAGATAACTTTAAAAGCCATGCTGTGGTATATGTAGTATCCCTTCTTTTCCCAGATAATATTTATAAGTTTCATATTGGTAGCACTAAACGCTAGGTTGGTATACAGTTGACTGAACATAATAGGGATGTTAAGAAAGGTAGGCAATAGACAGCTCTTGCCCAATTAGTGATTAATGATAACTTTCAATCCCTTTTCAAAAATTCCTTTCTTTTGATCAGCTGTAATAACTCCCAGTCTATTTTACTCTATGAATTCCTCTTTATTTATCTATATCGCACATCTATCTGCAATTTTGACCCTGTCAATGTTTTAAGTTATGCTTGGCGACTCGTTCTCGACTCCATGCAAGTCAAACCTTTACAAAGTTACTCTAAAATATAAAGTATTAAAAAAAGAAAAGAAAAAATTTGTTTTCTTACTTATGTATATTTGTGTTTAAACTGGATTATGACAATTTGTCTTTATTTGTAATTTTGTAAAATTTAAATCTGTTTCTGGTGATTTTGTGTGGATGCATTAAACATGGTTAGTAGTGATGCCAATTTTGTAATATGTAAATTCAACTTGCCGGTAGTGGATATAAGCATATTAGCATAATTTTTTATTTAATGCTACTGAGGAAGGGTATAATGATGAAAGTGCTCCGGCTTTTATATTATATGTACATCTGATGGATGTTTTAATAAAATGACGATTAAAATCTAATGATTTGTCATTTATTTATTATTTAAATCGATGACAATTAACACATGAATTTTAAAATTCATCGGCAAATAACTATATAACTAAATGAAAATGTTTTTAAACTTCAAATTGGATATAACAAATAAATATCTATTTTTGCATTTTGTATAAGGTGGCATGATGTTCAGACTCATCTTAAAATAAATGATATCTATTATTTTAAATCATTTGTAAAATACATCGCATACCAGATATATCCATACCAGATATATATATATATATATACATCGCATACCAGATATATATATATATTTGCTCCAGAAGTGAAAAATTTGGCATCAAGCAACGTAAACAGATAGGTATCAGTACAGATAATGAAGTAACAGAGCCTTTAGTGTCAAATTGCATATTATATTAAACACGACTAATTGCTAATTGAATGTGGCAAAAGAGTCTGTATGACTCAATGTTGGTCAAATGTTCACATGCAGCTGATGATGGTGCAGGGGTACTTTGTTAAAAAAAGAAAACACTGAAAAATTTTAACGTCCAGAAAAAAAGATAAAAAAATCATTTCTACAATTGTACAAGTACCACTCTATATTTTCTTCTCGTTCATAAATATTAGTTAATGATGATTATAACATGATACCTCAATGAGCAACCCAAAATTATATTTATACGATAATGTAATGTTTGGAATTTGAAAAATTTTGTACTTCCATTACCATGATAAATTTCAATTTTTTGACACTTTATTACAGATATTTTACAAACTAGTTTAAAAATATAATAAACTACTACTCCTTTATGCAGAATTTTTATATTTGCAGTTCAGCTGAATTTGCAATAAAAGGAGCATATGCTGAATACCATGTCCCAAAAATGTCCTTTCGTTACAATATTTTAAACAAGAATATTTAATAAAGCTACCAATTGAAAAATTTAATTTTGTATTTTTTTGTACAATGTTATAAGAAGCATATAGGTTCACTATTCAGTTCTCTGGATAACCACTAATTTTATTAGTTAAAATTTAGAATAAACTGGTTCAGTTCGACAAATTTTTCTTCTATTACTGAAGGAATCCATATTTATAGAATTAATATTTCAAGAATATATTTTAATGCCATGTTTTATATAAGGCTATATAATTTATGGATACGATGATTAATGCTGGAATGTTAAATCCTCATGGGCCATGGCAATGTAGTATTAAACTTTTCATATATTTGGTTTAATATAATAGTATAAAAATGCATTGAAATGCTTTCAAGGGCGATAACAGGATCCTATAAAACATATGCGCAGAGTTTTCAAAATCTCAGGGGGGGCACAATCCGAAAAAGATATAACTTACAAGGCCGCCTTGAAGAAAGCAAGCATATATCAGTTAGGTGACTACATTTGTTCGTGGTCATTTTAAGCCCCTTTTTCAGGCCAAAAGAACAGTATCCGCCCTTAACAACTGCCAAGAACGAACGGCAGTAGTGGTTGTTAAGAGCTCATACGATTATTTTGTCCTGAAAAGGGGGGATTATAATGCCATCAAAGCAACTGTAGTCACCTAACTGACATATATATGCTTTCCTCAAAGAAGTTTTGTAAGTTATTGTCTTACAAGCAGCAGTTTTGGAGTGAGATAATCGAGTGGTTAAGTCACAGGGTTTGTACTCGGAGGACCCGAGTTCGGTTTTCGGGTTTGTCTAAACTGTTCCCGTGTACGAGCCCGTTAAATTTGTGGGTTTGAAAGTCCTTCCGAGCGATTAGATGGCATTGTCTCGGCGGTCTAAACAGATATCTTACAGCTTCGGGTAGGTCGGGCAGGCTGGGTCGAAAGAAAGATATCAGCAGTTTTACTTATTGTACGATAAATATTTTTAATCTTTTTAGCTATTTTTTGGAAATGCCAATAACATGGCTGTAAATATTCCATTTCTCTTTTAACTATGTGGTCAGTCGAAAAAGTTCTGGTAACCAGGTGTTTTTGTTATTAGCGTAAACATGTTTCCTGGGAGTAAAGATCAGCTTGGTTTATGTGCGAAATAGTTCAGGGAGCTATGGTAAGGAAGAAATGAACAAGACTGAGATGTGACATTTACGTTAATAAGATTTTCTTTCAAATATTTTTATGTTTAAAAAACTTCATTTTTTTGGTATTTAGTAAAATATGAAGTTAGAAAAAAATCTTGAAATTTCCCAGAGGGAGCAAAGCCCCCTCTGGAAAAGTTCAGCGGGGGCTCGTGCCCCTCTGCCCCCCCCCGTAGTCGGCGCCTATGCTATAAAATGTGATGAACGTATTATTGATCGATGTTTGTTATGGATATTATATTATTCTACAAGATTCAATCCTTAGCTAAGATAGTATTGGGAGACTGTGCATCTTGATTACTCTATAAAAAACGGTGCAATTTTCGATTATAGCTCTTGTTTTTCTCCCGTTGTTTAAATTTGAACTCTTTAATTAGTTGCTTCACTGTAAAATATTTAACCAATGTAGTCAAATAACTATAAATAAATTTTTCATTCTTATTTTCAGATAAATAAGTAAGTGCAGCACCATCTTGCACTTATTTGTATCTTAGAATATTGGTATTCATGAAGCACAATTTTGGGAACGCCGACTGCAAACTCTTCAATGTTTTCATGCAATATTACCTACTGTTAAAAAAAATGTGTATTGCATGCATTTATTACCATTTAACATAATCTGTCTGCAAGTTACATTTTAATGCATTTACTGATAAGGTGCAAAGCTTAAGAGAAATTTTCTAACGTACAGTATCCAAAACTTACAGAAAAAAAAAAAATCACTTTGTATTACTAATTGACTGCTGAAATCGAGCCCAATAAATAAGCCACAGCGTTATAAAAATTACAATTTTAAGCTTTATAGGAATAGTGGAGTTGTGCTAGAAATGTATCAAATACAATACTTACCCTTATTTACATTTTTTTTCTATATTTTTGAAGTAACAAAGTGTTTTTATTTACATTCACAGCTACGGTTGCTGTGCTACTGATCTTACGCCAATATTGTCGGGCATTGGCTGCACAAATGACCGAAAGTTCGCCAACCACTGCAAATCGCATTATCATATAAACGGGCAAATTACTGAACAAAATACAATTATATTGGATTTACATGATTAAGCTAAACCCCTATTTTCTCCTGTGGTCAGAAAATGTAAAATATTCGGTGTAGGAAATAAGAAAACGGCTTTTAAAGTACTCCCAATCGCTGTGCGACGCCTCTATAGCGCCATCTATTTCACAGCTGTAAAACTAAAACTTTATAATTTTGTTTGAGTATTTTATTTATAGATAATTAATTAATTGATATTATACGAATTTTCTGACCACACAAGAAACTACATATATCATTCTATCACTCGTACAAATTCCAAAAGGATTTGCACAGCCGTTCTTTTGCGGTTATGATAATAGGAATGGCCTATACTTTAACATGGGTGGAAAACGACCGAAAACCGCCTTAAAGGTCTTGAACAAAGAAGCTTTATAACCGAGCAGAAATAATGTCCATCTACAGGATAAATAAAACTGCTTTCCCATAAACCAAAATTAATGAAATAACAAATGTTAATTCAAATATTTAAACGAAATGATAAAATGTAATTTTATCATTTCGTTTCGTTCACACATTCTAAATTATTAATATGTATTTTTTTTTTCTTAGAAATTTCTTTTACCCTATTTTTTAAATTAAATAATATGTTTTAATTAATTAACTTAACTTTTGCCATTATTTTTACTAAAAATAGTGTTTTATAGCGTATTTAGTTAATATTAAATCGGAATTTTATTCAAATTCTATAATCCGGAATCGGCAAAGTCCGGATTTTCGAGGTTGTACTGTATAACCTTTTCCCTTGTTTGGGAGTGCTATACTGCACTTTGCAATAGTGCCAGCAACAATCAAGTCACACTTTATTGTGTGACTGGGCATTCAGGCATTCCAGGTAATGAATTGGCTGATGAGTTGGCTAGAAAAGGTTTGAGCACACCTTTTGTTGGTCCAGAGCCAGCTTTGGCTGTCTTTAATGAACTGATCAGAACTGTTTATGACATCTTTAGAAAGCAGCAATGCGAGAACTGGTGCAACATCAAGGGCCAAAGGCAGGCAAAAGAACTGAACTGTAAGTATCCTAGTGTGCATCATAGGAAGCTATTCAAGCTCAATACAACTGGCATTAGATGGGCTGTTGGGTTCCTTACTGGGCACTGTACCCTTAAAAGACACTTAAGTATTATGGGTATCACTAAGGACCCGATCTGTAGACCCTATCTGTACAGTGAAGAAACTGCCATACACATACTCTGTGAGTGTGAAGTGTTTTCTGCCCATAGGTTCGAGCATTTGGGTCGACATGTGATTGAGCCCTGGGAATTACAGGATATACCTGTCAAGTGCCTGCTGATCTTTGCTTTGGCTACTGGTTTCTTCACTTAGGGACTGTTTCATCCTTTGAGAAAAGTACAATAGACCTCTGGTCCCGGTGCTAGGCTCTCTTTGAGCCACCCACCTCTAAGTCATAAGTCATAATGCATCAAACTCAATTTCTATTGTTTTGCAGTGCGTTTTGCTGTCTGCATTTTTTTTCACTTTATCTTTGAAATCCATGCAGAGTTTTTATACTGCAATGATCCTGACAAGCTTTTGGTACATAATGTACACAACAAAAATTCTTTATTTTCTGTACTTTCACATTTCAGTCATGGAAAACTGTTAAACTATTCTGATTGAAATTTTGTTTTGTGCCCAGAATTATTTTTTTTTCAATAATTGCTGTACTACCTGCTGTAGTGTACAAGCAAAATATTACCCCCCATGCTCTAAGGCAATATTTGAAGCAACAACATCCTGTGGTTCATGTACAGGATCTAATGATATAAAACATCTGTCTCATCTGATGAATATATGGATCTTGGTTCATTTATGTTTCAATCATCAGTTCTTTAATCTTCAGTTAAGGTTGACTGAGTTGTTTCTGAAGTACTGGGATCATCAGATGAGTTAACCTATTTGCAAACAACCATAGATCAGAAACAAGTTAGAAATTCTACAAGAACATTTTGAGCTCATACTTACTGTTACTTGTGATGTCCGGCTATTTTATAAAAATGCAATAACTTTTATAGAAGTTGTTCAACGTTTCAATTATTCATCATTTGAAAAATTTATTGCACTATTATTTTCAGTATAAATCATGTGTGTAGTTTATATGTATGAGGCATTAGCTTTTATCACCATACTTTTTAAATTAAAATTACAAATGTAAAAAGTAGCAAAACACCCTCACAAATTTGAAAGTTTAACTCATACTTTTGATTTGTAAGAGTTAATCTGACTCACAATTATACAAGCTAAGAGCAAGCTCTAAACATTATGCAAAAACAACAACTTCAATAGCAGATAAAATTTTTAAATTCAATTTTTAGGCAATTTGTATAATGTAAGTCCATCTTTATCCCTGATAAAGCACACTAGGGTTTAATCTACCATCTCATTTTTTTTTTACAAAATTACCTTACAAAATTGGAAAAGTGAAGAAGAGACTATTTCAAAAACATTTTTAAAAAAAAAAATTTAGTAAACTTTTACTGTAGGTTATATGTGAGTAAAAATATGATTTGACATAATCACTGCACTCTTATTATTCTAGTTTTTCAATGAGAAAAAATATTTGTTAATGCCTGTTAAATTTCAATATACCTCAGTACTAATTCATGATTAGACTATAATATAGAGAGAAAAGCAAACAAATTTCAGTTTCTAGGAAAAGCCAAGAGCAGAGCTACCCCCATCACATTTTTTTGTGAAAGAAATACTTATCATCATCAAAGTTAGATACCTAGATGCAAAATGTTTCTGACTGATTTGTGACACAGAATGAGAGTTTGAAATTTATCTGTGGCTTGCATGTTGAGCTTAGTCTCTGTATTTCATGCATTGTTTCCAAAATTGGTTATTTTCCCTACATTTTTAAAAAAAGTATTTCAAGTTTTATACTTTTTTTATTGTTTTAATTACTATTAAAATTATTAAAATAAAAATTTAAATAATTTTCTTTTAATTATTAAAATAGAAATTTAAATAATTTTTATTTTATAGAAGAGTAAATTAATCAATTCAAAAGATTCATAATCATAATAAAATATAAAATATTTTTTTTAAATAATACAAGTAAAAATTTACAGAAGTACATACAGTATAATGTCGCAATTATCCAAATTCCAGACACTAGCAAGAAATTATTTATTTTTTTTAAAGAAGAGACATGCACTTGATTATCCAACCATTTGCTCATAAACTATGAAATATAGTTGAACACTTTTAGTACCGTAAGAAAAATATAAAAAAAAACTCCCCTTTTTGAAAATGCAAAAGAACTACCATATATACTCACTTATAAATATAAAGTTGTGACAAAAAAAAAGCTTCACTATGGGGGTCGATTTATATGTGGAGTAAAAAAAAAATTTAAAAGTTCTATTTCCGCGAGGCAATTCATCTGAAAACTATGTGGTAGTAATTATGCAATCGTGCACTAAGAATTTTTCTGCGTATCAAAACTCTCCTGTGAGTCACTGCCCTCCTAATTTTTCGACTACCAGCATATCGCCGTGTTATAAAAAAATATACATACAACTCGCTCATTTTCTTTCAATGTTTATTTATCGCTTTTCCGATTATGGCTGATCGTCTTCAACAAAAAATGGCTCCTTTGCAGAGTACCTAATAACAACCTTTAAGTCGATTCGGGGTTAATGAAAAAAATTGGGCCAAATAACAGGCAGATATTGTTTCGATTGCACGGCAGGTCAAGGGACAGGGATGATGTTGTGAAATCGCTCAAGAAATGTTGCTTTAGTAATGAATTTGATGGTGTATAAATCATGAAGTTTTATGATGGGGTTTTTATAAATGACATTGGTAGTGATTTTTATGACATGGGCATAGATGGGATTGCTGATGGGGAAATGATGTGCCAATGGTTTTTTAAACTGTTTGATGAGTTTGACTCTGACTATATTAGACTTGCTTGGAATAGGATTTTAAAGGGTTTCAATGAAGTTCTTGTTATGGAAATTAAATTTTATTATATATATATATATATATATAATCATTTCAGTTTTAAGTGTTTTTGAATAATTTATTGAAAATTTTTCTTCTGTTTTTGGGATGGACTTATACCGGAACCCCCGATAACAGAAGACAGAGCACAATCCCCAAGAAAGTAGACCGTATCATGGTAAGTAGGCCCAAAGCTGTCCTTCGAATTTCAAATTCAAGTATCCCCTGACCTTCTGTATTGGAAAATTCTCCAAACCAGGCCACAGAAAGAAGGAAGTCATTGAGTAGCTGGCTCATGGATGTAACGGTCAACAGATGTTTTTCTTTAGACATCATTCCTTTATGTTATATTTAGTTTTGTGTAATTTCTTATACAAAATCTGTATAAATCATGGAAATACCTTATTACTTTTATCATAATATATTGTATATAAATAATAACTGTACTTAGAGTGTTCCAGCAACCCCCCAAAATTTTATCATTAATCAATTTTTTTAAATTTAAAATTGATTTTGCAGAATGAAAATTTTTACCTTCAAAGTCAAATTCTTTGTTTCAAGATCTATACTAGAAAAAAAAAAAAAATGTTAAGCCACTTCTTTCACTCCCTCGCCCTTCCACAGAATTAGAAAGAACCTTCCTATGGCTCTTTGTCTGAGGTCCAATTTTAATGACTGGGGTTTGGTTGTTAGTGACAGTTACTCCCCACCCCCCTGCTTTATCCATGGTTCGAACCCATCCCATCTATTGATACCAGGACTTCACCAGCGATGGGAAACTTCAGTAATTCGATGGTGCATTTCATCAATGGAAAAAATTACGAAACGGTCATTAAGTTCCTCGAAGGTATGTGCAAGGAAGTTAGTGAAGCAGGAGCAAAAGCTAACGGCTTTCTTAAAAAAAAATCAAGAATTCAAATTTTTCTTTATGACAAAAATTATTATTTCTGTCTTTCAAAGAGTGGAGACATTAAATATTGCTCTCCAGAAAAAACATCTTTGAACTTTCAAGATGCAAATAATTACATCAAGTGTAATAGAGTTTACTCAGACTCAGAGAGAAGAAAAGAAATTTAAGGATTCATGGGAAGAAGTAATAAAAAAAAGGTGTAAAATTGGATTTAGAAGACCCTGTCCTTCCACGGATTAGAAAAATTGCAAGAAGATTTGACGAGGGAAGTGATCCTCATTAATTTCAGTCACCTAAAGAAAGATATCGTCAAATTTACTTTCAATTGTCATAAGTTCCCTAAACACAAGATTTACGAAAAAGACGATGGAGCATCTTTCCATGACTGAAAACTTTGCCCTCAATAAAATTAAAAGTGAAGAACAAATAGTATCTTTTTACGGTTCGGATTTTGATGGCAAAAGGTTGTCGCTTCACCGGGATATATTTTGGGGCACAGTTAAGACGAATTCTGCAGAAATTAACAGTATATCTGATATAGTTGAATTTTTTGATAGAAAAGAAAACATTTTTTTCCACTCACTCATACCAGAGTTCTGTAAATTAATAAACCAAATATTAACAGTTCTGGTTACATCCTGTACAGCTGAAAGATCTTTTTCTACTCTCCGACGACTCAAAACTTACTTGAGATCTACAATGAAGCAGCAGAGACTAAATAGTGTGGCTATTCTGCATGTTCACAAGGAGATTGCTGCCAAATTGAAGATGGATTTAATCGCAGATGAGTTCATAAAGAGAGCACAAGTCCAATTAAATACATTTTGTATAAGTCATAACAGAAATTACTATCAAATGAGAGTGCAAATACTTTTCTCATTTATGTTATTACGTTCTTTTAAGCCTTTTGCCCCCCACCCTGGATTTCGGTCTGGAGATGTTCCTGATGGGGATATAAGTTCTGCATGGGTTTATGTTTAATCTTGATCAATTATGCAAACCTTGTAGGACTTCATTAAATACATGATAAGCTACCATTTCTCTGAACGATTAAAAATTTTAAAGATATTTTAATTTTTGAGCACCCACTGGAATTTTTGAAAGTCGGCGCCTGTGCAAAGTGTAGATGTTACTGAGAAGTAAGTGCTTACCATTTTTTGTTTCTTCTCATGCATTTAAAATATGTATTATTTTAAATATATGCCATTCAAAATACTTAAATTATATTATTCTTTTTTGTCTAAACTTCTTTTTAATTAAAGCTAATTGGATTCTAAATTGTTTTGTTGCTAATTATAATGCCAGCAAAGTTTTTAAAGTTTTCTTGGCTAGTTTTAAAATTTTATTGTTGTCACATTAATTACCTAAACACTTGTAAAATTAAGCTTTGTTAAATAATTGTTAAGTATTAAAAATCATTCAATGTTTGTTGTTGTTGTTGTTCGCATGTCCATGGATAAGCAATATTGCAGTGGAGTAGTGGTCTAGATTCCTTCAAAAGCATCTATCACAGTCTCCGCCAATGTTGGTGCATCCCAGCTGCAGAGGATCTCCCGCAATGAATCCCTGAGTGGAACTATGCCAATCTTCAAAAGATACACCGCAACAGTTGGGCATTCCCAGATGTGGTTGGGCGTGAGCTGGACTTCGGGGCAGTTTTTACAAGGGACATAGGTTCTTGTTTTGTCAGATGGATCTTCATGCCCCTATAATGCTCAGTTCTTAGCCTGGCAATAGTGGATGTTATATTTCTGGGACAATCGAGTTCTGTTAAAAGGGGTTTCTTATACGTGTGAGTCATAATTCTATATCTGGCCACTGCGTTGGCATCAGCAAGTGTGATGGTGGTGCACTTCTGATCTAGTTCTCTAGCCTCTTTGGCCAAAGAATCCGCACATTCATTTCCCTCAATGTTGACATGTGCAGGTATCCATTGTAG
Source organism: Amaurobius ferox (assembly GCA_951213105.1). Lineage (NCBI taxonomy): Eukaryota > Metazoa > Arthropoda > Arachnida > Araneae > Amaurobiidae > Amaurobius > Amaurobius ferox. The sequence goes on from OX578141.1 coordinate 17,751,205, forward strand.
GACACAGGATTTTCTCTTGCTGTGCAATCTTTCGAGAAGGACTATAATTTCGGATGTGATGTTGGTCTCTCCGTTTCTGATAGCTTCTAAAGCGGATTTAGAATCTGAAAAAATTGCTATTCCGTCTGTAGAATCTATAGCTTGAGGGTCATTCAGGTATAAGGCGAGGGCTTCTTTAATCGCCAAGAGTTCACTAGTGAAGTTAGAGGCTATTATTCCTGTATTGATTTTGTGTTTGCAATTTCTGCCATCTGGAAAGAGGATGAAAATTCCAGCACCTCCATTGTTGAGGGATCTGTCAGAGGAGCCATCAGTGTAGGCAATTGCATAGCTTCCCTGGGAGAGCTTTTCTATTGTTTCAAGTCCTTTTTGTCTGAGAGCTAGAGGGTCTTCTTTTTTAGAACACGGTTGCAGAAATTTAAAACCAAACTTGGTATTCTCGGGTGGTTTTCTAGGAATGGGGGGCTCTTGAAGAAAATCCAAAGAAGAATGTTCCAAATTGACCTGTTTTCTGATGTCTCTATCAAGCTGGAGAGTCGAGGATCGTTTAAGCCTGGTAGTTTCTTTCCATTTATTGAGGATTCTAGTAGAGATATGGTCTGTGCCATTACAGCGAAGTTTGTTAGTGAACTTGATGGTGGCAAGGTTGCGCCTACTTTCTAGGGGAGGCAGGCCACATTCCTGTTCGGCCGTTTTGTTGTTGGCTGATGAGACTGCACCTAAAATAATTTTAGAGGCTCTATGTTGGACGGAGTCGAGTTTCTATTTAACAGTAGAAGAGGCCGGAGTCCAAATTGGGGCAGCATATTCAAGCACTGGTCTAATAACAGTGTAGAAGGTGCTTTTTAGAGTTTAAGGTCTTGAGCCCCATGAAGTGTCACATAGTGCCCCCTCGGGGGAGCCTGTAACCCCTAGAGGGCGCGTCCTCAGGTGGCGGATAGAGGAAAGCCTCTCCATTGGATTTTCCTTTGGGTGGTAGAAGGGAAATAAAATACCTTCCGCGGACCAACAGGTAGAAGTCCAACCTCTTCGGAGGCAATGGCACCCTTTTCTATGGATAGTGCAATATTATGTGATTCAATGTTTAAAATGTATATTTTATCAGGTTAGCTTGTGTCATTCATTGCATTTGCCTAGTGTACTTAATAAATAATTTGTCATCATAAATTATTTAGTTTCCTGCAAATATGTTAAAATAATTTTAATAGTGTTGTTAGTTTTGTGATATTTTATAAAAGACTAGCAGTATACCTGTTCTTCTTACTGATTATATAACACAAGAAACTTAAAATTCAGAATTTGCAGTGAAGTTTTAATATTTAGAGTCTTTATTTTTGAAATTTTATAAAAATACTAACAAAGAAAATAGGTGAATTCTACCATGCTGAGATAATAAGTAGACAGATAGATGCACAACTTACAATTTTATGTATACAGTTAATAGCAGATATACCCGACATTGCTCATGATTTAAAATATGTGTAATTCCTGCAATATTCTAAATGATATTGTTACTCAAAACATTCTATTAAAATATTTCATTTAATTCTCCTTTCACTTAATTCTACTAAATTTAATTCTCCTTTCTGTGTTTTCTATACTAAAAATTATCTTCACAAGCAAATCTGAAGAATAAAACATCCTGATCCCATTTGCAAGCAAATTATAAAATATATATGAAATTGGATCAATATATACTAAAATGAAAGCACTAAAATGGTATTATCACTTTTATTCTGTTTCAACACTTAGCTAAGCATAATATATGAGTTATTCGGCTAAGCACAATATGAGTTAATTGACTAAAAGTAATATATGAATTAATTGACTAAACACATGAGTTTTTGCCAAAATAAAACATATGAGGTACTACATTGAAACTGTTATTAATTCCCGCAATATTAAAACCTAAAAGCTGTAACTGATGTAATCTAGCTAAAAATGAAATTCCGATCATTTATAAAATTTTCTTTTATATCAATTTCTTTATAAGTAAATCGAAAAAAATTTAATAATAATCACCTGCCTAATAAACACATTTGATTTAATTGCGTTGCTAAGCATTATGATATAATTTTCTTAATAAATTTGCGGAAAATATATCATCTGCATAATGCTATTACTATGGAAGGCTTAATTGTGTGATTTTTATTCATATTTCGACAATCCCTAGACTTAGAAACTCGAAATAGACTAAATTTTAAGTGGGGCTATTCCAAGGTTACCCACAAAATTTTCATGAAATTCGATGCAGCTGGTCTACTGTGATGATGAGATACATAAACACAGACAGACAGATAGATATATTTTCAATTTTATTTATATAGATAAAAAAATGTCATTCTCTTTTTAAGATATTGTCAATAGTAAGAAATTGTAACAATAAAAATGCTACACTAAAGTTATGAAAGTAAAATAATGTAAAATGTAATACATCACACATCAAATAGCATATTTTTAACCGTTTGACAAGTAATTGCATGTAAAAGATTTAGTATCTTAATATATTGCATATATATTTTTTATTATTTGTTATGGCATGCTGAAATGTTAAAAGAATGGATTAAGAAGTCATTTCTGTTTAGCATGTACACATTTTTTTTTTTAATATAGCGAATAAACTGTTATTATGTTATTGAAAATTGTTAAAATTACTTGGAAAAAGTAAAGTAACCAACTTACAGTTTCAAGTTACCATTGCATATTTCATTATATTAGTTAATATTATTTTAATAATACAAAGCTAATATAATCTTTCTTACATTTTCAATTCAATGGAATTATAAATAAAATATTAATGCCAAAAATTTCTATTATACAGATTTATTAAATTTGCAAAGCCCCAGAGGTATTCCAAACTTTATAATTAAGAAAAATTGTTTACTATTTGTTAATGTGTGATAGTAAAAATAGGAATATAAAATGTGCTATATTAGAAAACCTGAACTTCTACAAATGATAGTGCATAAGGTGAATGAATGACATTCAACTAGTATTTTATCTTAATTCTAAATCATTTTACAATTTACAACAACAACAACAAAAAACATATTGAAAGTTAAATTCTAAGTTTATTTTTTATGATTATCTTATGATATTCAAAGAAAAACATAGTATTCAGTAATCATTTTAATTTCAGCATACTTTAGCTGTAAGTGAATGTACTGAAAAATTATTTAAATAAAATGCTTGATTAAGCAATACCCAGGGTTCTTTTTTAAACTTTTATTAACACATTACTGACTAACTGAATGGAATCCATTCATCTTTGCTCTCAGAGTGAATTTGAGTAATTATAAATTCTATTTTAAGGAAATTTACAGCAATATTAATCTTTTCAATCAACCATTTTAATGTACATTATTGAATTATTTGTAAACAAACATAAATACAGCATTTTTTTACGTTTCAGTTTGTTTGTTTTAAGATTTGTAAGTATTAAAAATTTTTAACTTACAAATTTAATGAATATTATTGTTTTACTGACAAATTATTATTCTTTAACATTGAACAGAGAGACAAAAGGGAAGCAAATAGCAAAAGCTCCGATCGCAATCTGGAAGACCTACTCGCAGTGGGCCTATAAGTCGAGACGTCACAAGTTAGTGCTCTGGATCCCCTATTAGAGGTGGCTCTTATACTCGAGTTTTGGATTTTTTCTGATTTTTCTCTTGCTGAAAGTAGGGAGGGGGGGGGGGGGGGGTCGATTTATATGCAAGTATATACAGTAAATAAAATTAAAATTTGTTTTGATTTGACAAAATATGAATTTTATACAAATATTGAAATTAAAATATAACTATCTATATTTCATTAGCTGAATATACATTTAATAGATGAGTAGAAAATTAGTACTAAATTTTGAAATGCTTTATTCATTTGAGAGATATCAGTGATTACAAGCTCACACATGCTCATAATCTCAAAAGCATTCAATTCAAATTTAAAGATATTTAAAAAATAGAAACATGTAAATTCGTTAATAGTTTAAATCTTTGACTCTTTTACAATATTTTTCTTAAACGTTAGTACTATGTGTGTAACAGTAGCGAGCCAGACATTTTTTTGGCCTAAAATGATATGTGTGTGTATGGGGGGGGGGGGGGGGGGGTGAGTTGGTAACCAAACAGTTTGTTTCCCATTTCCCTAAATATAATTTCTCTGAACTTCAGTGGGTTCCTAGGGATTATGACTCCCCGACTTGGCAATGTTACTGGTGTATAGAGAAAAAAAAAATAGTTCTTAAATATAAACAATATTTTGAAAAAATATAAATATTTAATCCACTGAACCTGATTGAGTAGTAGCTACTTAATCAAATTTAAAACATTATAATTTTTATTGTTTACATGGGGGCTGCTGCTAATATATTTCATACTAGCAGTATACCCATTCTTCATACGGAGTATGTAATATAAAGAAACTTAAAATTCACAATCATGTGCTATAGTATACTAAATAACAATCATGTGCTATAGTATACTAAATAACAATAATGTGCTATAGTATACTAAATAATAATCATGTGCTATAGTATACTAAATAACATTTTTAATCAAAATATTCAGTTAAAATATTTAATTTAATGCTTCTGAAAAGAAGGTTAAGAATCTTTGTTCTAGCTATACAAAATTATCTTCATGGGTATCTTCATGGGCATGAATCAATATCTACAAAATTAAAGTGTTAAAATTTTATGGGACCCGTACTACTTCTATACATGAATATTAGAAGATATAACTTGTATTAGTTGATTACATGTATAAATTGAAAATATTAATAAACACGTCATCTTTAAACCTGAAGGCAGTAATTGATTTCAATATATACCAAAATGTAAGTGCTAAAATTATATGGGAAGATATATATACCCGTACTACTTATAATGTCATAGATTAGAAGATATGTACGATTGTTAATAGAAGATTACCCGTATTACAATATCAAAAATCTCAAAAATCTTTGCCAAAATAAAACAGATGATGTAATGAATTGAAAATATCAGTAATCTCAGTAATCTTTACACCAGAAATCCATAATTGATTCCAATATATGCCAATATATATCAAAATATATGCCAATATACCTGTACTACTTATATTCTCGTAGATTAGAAGATATACCTGTGCATTTATAGAAGATAACTCGTACAATGTACAATATATGAGATTTAACAATCTTTGCCACAATAAAACAATGGCATAATAACTTGAAAATATCAATAATTCCTGAATCAATAATCCCCGCAAACATCAATAATAATAATGTCTAAACCTGAAGACCGTAATTGATATTTTCCAGTCAAAAATGCAATGTCAGTGAAATTTGTTTTATATATATATCTTCATTATTCAAATCAGAAAATATTTAATAAAAATCGTTTGCCGCATAAACACATTGGATCTAAATTCATTGCTAAGTGACATGATATCATTTGATTCAAATAAATTGGAGGAAAAAATATCGTCTCAATAATGCTATCTCTATGGAAGGTTTGGTGACATTTTCTTCAATTTAGCGACATTTTAAAAAAATCTCAAAATTTATCACCAAGTGGGACTGTAGAACTGATAGTCCCACTTGGCAACAAATTGAAGAAATATCATCACAATACTATCCTCTAACAAAACACAATTTCATTTATTTCGAGCAAATTTTATCAATTTCAAGATATTTTTATGGATTTACAAACACTTTTATCAATTTGGTGGCATTTTAAACTAAGTAGGCAGATTGGACTGACAGACAAATGCTAACGAAACATCATTTCAGTACTTTCTTCTAATAAAACCAAATACATTTCATTGATTTGCATCGTTTTTATCAATTTGGCGACATTTGCGTCAATTTGGCAAAGTTTAAGAAAAGTTGCAAAGTTAGCGATATGTCGTCAGATTCGTAGCTCTGACTTTGCAGATCTGAATAAAACATCCTGATCCCGTTTGTATATACTAAATGAAAACACTAAAATTGTATTAGAAGATATACCCATTTACTCTTTTTCTGTTTCAACAATCGGTTAAATGAATTTATTGGCTAAACACAATATATGAGTTTATTAGCTAAACACAGTAGATAAGCTTGAAAACTCTTTGTCAAAATAAATGAAAGTGATGTAAGCAGTCCACAATTAATATAATTAAAAGAAAAATCAAATCGTTCATTTACAAGATATATTTTTATATACATTTATTTATTATTCAAATCAACTGCACAATATGATATAAGATAGAATCTTCTTCATAAAATGCTAATAATTAAATAACCATTTTGATTTCTTAATACTTTTCATTGTTGATTGTGAAAAATAAATAAACCATGGTGATAGATTTTCCATTTAAATTCATGTTTCAAACATTCATGGTTTCAGAAAGTCACTAATTAGCACACAAATCTTCCACCAAACTCAGAGATAAAGTTTTAATTCACTTTCACATTTTAAACAAATGACTTCTAACCTTTTTGTTTGGAGGGAGGGAGAGAATAGAACTCCTAGAAAAATTTTTTGTTTTTCATTAATATCTTGACAATCCCTGGTCTTAGAAACTCGAAACTTGGATAAAATTTAAGGGGGGCTATTTCAAGGTTACCCACAAAATTTCATTAAATTCGGTTCTGCTGTTCTCCAGTGCTGATGAGATAAATGAAAGTTTTGTTTTTCACTAATATCTCGAGAACAACTGGTCATAGAAACTCGAAACATGGACTAAATTTTAAGTGGAGCTATTTCAAGGCTACCCACAAAATTTCATCAAATTCCGATCAGCCATTCACCCATGATGATGGGATAAACAGACAGACAGATTTTCAATTTTATTTATATAGATGACGCCTTTGAGGAGCAAGTATTTTTAGCTATATTTCAGGCATTTAAAATTCACTTGAATGTACTCAGAAAGCCATATCTGTTTACTCAGATTTGTTTCCGTTCGCCTATTATGTATATATACATTGAGTAGATGATTATCATAGAAACAAAATATCCTTTAAATATCAATTTAGAATGTTTTGTTATTGAAATATGGATATGAGGTTTCTACTGTCTAAGAACACTTGAAGCCATTGTATGTGAAATATCAGTTAATATGAAATACAGGCTGGGCACTATCAGTGCCTACTATGTGGCTAACATGAAATTTCAATTAATGTAAAAAAAAAAAAAAAAAAAAATCAATTCCTCTGAAAGTCAAATTCTTCGGATAACAGACTAGATTAGACTGCAAATCTCAACCAACTTGTTTATTTCTGGCCATATCAATTGAAACCCATAGCATCTATTCTATTGGTATATAATTTTCTAATACTTCCGCAAAGAAACCAGGCATAGAAAAATTAGGTGACAGATTAGATTCTTTAAGGGAGAATTACAAAGTTATATTCTCACAAGCAGCAGTTTATTTATTTTGATCTATTGGTATATTTTATTAACATAGAAGAAAGGAGCGAGTGTTAAAGGAGAGCTAGAGTCAGAATGTACATATAAAAGTTAAAATTTTCAATGTTTAAGTACCAGTTGTTATATTGTAAAATGTTAGAAGTCAATAAAAGTTTAATAAAGAATGCCAAAAAATTAACTCAAATATTCAAAAGCATGCACTGGTTGTGTCTGATGGACTTACCTTTTTAAAGATACCCCCAACTCCAGGAAAAATTCTATTCAATTTTTTTTAATTACAATAAATCAAGACACAAATTATATTGTACTTGCTAATTTGTGTAAAAAATTCCACAATATCCCTGAAGAGGGCATATTGAAGTACTTTAATCACAAATCTATTAGCACAGTCCAAGTAACACACGCACGGTATTATAACTGATGTTAAATTGTTTTTACGTTATATTATCGTATGTGTTATATGAAAAACAGTAATACATTAGTTTTAATACAGTTATGAGTAAACAGTAGTTTAAAATACTGTATTTCATACATATGACTCACCATTTATGAATATACTGTAAGTAAAAATATTGTTTATCATACATTAAAAATACCATTTTTATTAATTTGAAATACCATTCCTTCTCTGCTTTTGACCTTCTTTCAGTGTCCTGCTTTAATCCTCTTTCAGTTTTGTTCTCGAACCCCTTTTCCTAAGCAATTTTTATAGATTACCGTTTATCATACGTTTAAAATACTGTTTTTATTACATTGAAAATACAGTTTATATTACGCTAAAATTACCATTTTTCATACGTAAAAATAACCATTCCACTGCCTTACTTTTAATTCCTTTTGATTTTTTTATTAATCCCCTATCAGCTTTGTCCTCGAACCCCTTTACCCTCCTCAGGTGGTCACCCTCCTGAGTAGTAACTGTGCTTGATGTTGCTTGATTTCGGTGATCGGACGTCACATCACGTAGCTCTGCCAGCAAGGATCAATTTCCTCAACTGAATTTTACCTCGGTATCGGCAGACGAAGTGCATATCTGGCAACACTGAGTGCATGTTGTTTCTTCAGCATCATGTGTGGTATCAACAGGCTGTTTAATTCATATATTTTATTTTATATTTAACTATATTTAGCTTTAACTTTTATTTTATTTTATATATCTTCCTAGTGTTATTGTATGTATATATTACTTTTAGGATTAGATATTACTTTAAAGGTGAACAAAGTGCATGCTGTTCAGCATAGTGTTTTCATAGTATTTTCTGTGCATGCATGAGCAGAAAAATTACTAAAAGATTGTAGAACCATTAAGTGAACAAAACTGTATAAACAGAAATGGTATTCTGCAAATAACATCAAATTAATTATAAAACAATTATACTTCAAATGAATAAAATAATTTTAAAATTTAACACTGTCTAAGCAGAGTATAAATGAAAAAGTGGTCCGATATTGCATTTGTTATTATACATGCATGTTTATTTCAAATCCTGCAGTGATGTGACTGCTGTGCCTATAATGCCAAACTGCACCATTTTGATACAAAAAGCAAAATTTAACTGATATTGCACCAACACTGCGCCATTTTATGAAAATACAGAAAAACATAATTCTAGTTTAATGGAATGGAAAGGAATGTTGGGGGGAGGAAGAAAATTGAATCAAAAATTCTCAGAAGAGTGCAATATACCAACAAAATCCGAGGACTAGATTTCTTTCTTATCAGACAGCTCTAAATGTTATCAGCTATGGGGTTGTTTAGTTCGAACAAAGGGACTCCTTAACAGTCAGTTCTCCTCAAAGAAACCAAATTACTCAGTGAGTACTTGACCAGGTAAAAAAAAAATCCCTGTCGCTTAATTGTTTCAAAAGATCTATGTCCTATGATCTACCGTAACGTGATAGAGTTCTGTAGACACAGTGGAGTCAAATATACATGCACAGGGATCATGCCTTCGAAGGTTCGTATGCCCTCTGGAAATCGGGAGTTTAGAAGTGGACTAAAATGTCAGGAAAAATCAGTTTTTTATTAAATTTTTTGGAAAAATCAAGGAATTTTTAACTCATCGATCACTTTAACTAAAATGGGTAAACTAAAATATAAATAGAAAGTACAAAAGTAGCTTACATAAAGTCAAAACCAATTTTGATGAAGTAAAAGTGTACATAGAATTTGGCGGAATGTTTCAGATCACTTGATTTTATATCTGTATGACTCAGGCAGATGACTGGTAAGGAGGAAAGATGAAATCATTGGCTGTGATTGTTTTGGTTTCGTATTTTCCAATGATGCAATCAAGAAGCACCTTGTTAGAGCGGAGTAGTCCGAGGGGCGGGCGACAGTGGATTTATACTTGTTGGTTCAAATATTTGACATATTTAAAAAAATATATATATTAGTTGATGATTTTGTACACATTAGTGAAAGTAACAACTTTTAACTTGAAATTGGCTGCTTATTTGGCTCTTTTATTGGAAAAGCTATATTTACTATAAATAACAAAAAACTAAATAAAATCGTATTGCAAAGCATGCAACAACAAAACCAGTAACACACTGACCTCTCAAAGGGATCAACATTAGCTGCATTCATAATGACTCATTGTATTTTAGAAAAATCTTTGAGGAGTAGTATTTTCTTTATACGAAAAGTTATTTATTTTATCTAGTGCTCTATTTTTAACATATTTGACTTTCTATTAAATACACTCTTTTGCAAAAAGAGCGAAGAACCTCCAAAAAATAATCTGATCATCTCGAAATTTCACATGCAAATTCCTTTATACCAAGTATACAAATAATTAAATTTGCAAGGCCAATGAGAGTTAACTTCGGTCGTAGCGAGTGTTTCTACTGCGCAACGAGCATCCTATAAAACAGGTTTAAAATGTGGAGGGTTTACCTTTACTTGTTATCGGCAATGCCGATCCATGGAGACACAACCAATAATGCCATTACGATATTGCCGAAGACCTTATAAGCAATTAGACGAGTTCAAACGTGGTCGTATAGTCTAGATGCGTGAAGCTGGTTGGTCATACCAAGCAATAGGCCGCCACCAGCACTGAATGGACACTGCTGTGCAAAGGTGCTGGCAGTAATGGTTGCTGCAAGGAACTCATCGGCAGAATGAAGGTTCTGGAAGGCCAAGGTGCATGAATGCGAGGCAAGATCGGATGATTGTGCGACAGGCCCAAAGGCATCATTGTCCGACATCCAACATACTACAGCCTCTTCCATAACACCTGTGGTACCTTCCACCATCTCACGGCGCTTGGCTGAGGTGGGCTCTTATGCTCACACCTTTAAGACATCTGCCCATAACCCCACAACATCGACAAAGTCATTTGGAGTGGTGTCGCAGCCGGGCATCATGGTTGCTAGCAGACTGACATCACAATGTTCAGCGATGTGTCACACTTCACAAATGTGTCACTCTTTCAGCAAATGACCATCAGGTACGTGTGTGGAGGCACCAGGGCCAGCGGTCTCAATCAGCCTTTGTTTTACACAGGGGCACAGCCAGGAGTGCGGTAGCCCAGTGGTTAGCATGCAGGAATTGCACTTGGTAGGCCTGGGTTCGATTCCCTCCACTGGCAAAACTGCCACCATGTTCACGAGGAGTACGATCACATTAAACATGTGGGTATGTAAGTCCTTCCGAGAGGTTGGTGGTAGGGGAAGGAAAGTATCGTATCTGTGGATACCTACCCCACTGGGTTCCGGTTTAATTGGTTGGTTCTTCCCCGCCGTTCAAACAGTTACCATACACCTTTCTGGTAGGTCAGGGTCTCAACAACAACAGGCACACAGCCATTACCCCTGGTGTGATGGTATGGGGTGCTATCTCTTATGACAGCAGGTCGCCTGTAGTAATCCTGTGAAAGCCAAAGGCCGTCCGACTCGTCCAGAGGACTTAGAGTATATATTTGGACGACCGGGATGTAGTAATCCTGTGTACAACTTTAACAGCTCAATTATATATTGATGAAATCCTGTGACTGTTTGTGTTACCCTTCATGGTAAGTCATTCTGGAGCCATTTTCCAACTAGATAATGCCATGCCACATAAGGCTTACATATCTGTGGACTATCTACATGCTGTTGATACTGTTCCTTTGCCAGCAAGGTCACCAGACCTTTCGCCAATCGAGCATGTATGGGGCATGCTAGGCTGCCAGATTCGGGCACCCCGAAATGTAGCAGATCTGGAGCAACAATTGAGGAATGCCTGGCAGAATGTATCGCAGGATGACATTAGGAAACTTTATCACTCCTTACCTAGACATATACAAGCATGCATTGTCGCCAAGGGGGGTTTCACCAATTACTGATTTGAAAATCCAATATGCAATTGCTAACCATTGATGGGTCCTGTGGCCTTGATTTTGTAATAATTTCATTACCTGTGTATGAGCTGTACGCATATTTAATTTAAATAAAAACAGTCCTTTCTTCATGGTGCTTCATTTCTTTTTTGCAAAAGAGTGTATAAAGATGTTGTACAGATACTAGAAAATAAAAAAAACTTTTGAGATTTTTTCTTCTTTCCATACGTAGTATTGAGAGAGTATCATTTTCATGAAAATTTTCGAATTCGAGATTTTGATGCCAATATATGTTTTGACACCCCCTGAATACGTTTTGACTATTTTTGGAGTAATGTCAGTATGTGATCGATTTCCTGTGTACACGATAGCTGCTACAAATATTAACGGATTTTCATGAAACTGTATATTCAGCTTTGTTAACGAAAAATGTAGAACTACATAATTTTTTTTTTAATTTGAGCAAAAACTTATAAATAATGTTCTATATGCTTTCTAGTTATGGTAATATAATGACATTTTATATTGACTTGAAGGGGCACTTTAAACAAGAGTATCCCTTCAAGTCAAGTTAGCAAACTCCCATCTGATGATGTTGTGTGATGTCAACAGCCGGTGGTGGCGGTCGGACGGTCTGGGTCTCAACAACAGCCGGCGGTGGCAAGAATAAATCCTATTTTTGCGACCGCATCCGAAGAATGTAGTGGAAGCTTCCAGAAATTACTACAGCATTCTCCTAATCATTCTTTCCGGAACTTATCCTTTTCAGGTAAGTCTAAGTTTTACATAATTCATATTCTTAACAGTGGTGCATCTTATTTTACTAATATCCTACTTTAATGTTTTGTTCATTTACTTTTTAAATTATGTTCTAGAAAAAAGTTATTATGAATTGTGAATGTTCTTTTTGATTTTTTTAATACTAATTTACTTTCTGTTTCAATCTTTATGAGAGATAAGAATAATTTTTTGTCTGTCAAATATTTTGGAGATTTATGTTTTCAGCCGCATACCACAAATGAAGATATAGAGTAACTTTTTAAAGCGATTTAGTATATATATATATTTTTTTAGATTTTTGGATTGTCATAATGGATTGCAAAAGGAAAAAAGTAAGGCAAAGGCTGTGCAGAAAAAACACGAGAGAAAAAACGAAAAACTCTTGTAGAAGAAGTAAAGCAATAAAATATTTTTGCTTCCACAGCAGATAAAAATGTGTTTGAAAATAAATCACACTACAACACAGAAGGCATGGATATTGACATTCTGCCCCAAAATTCTAATAATAATGATCTCACTTTACCTGTGTGCTCAGATAAAAATTTTGATGTATCTGATACTGCTCCCACAACACACAAAGATGAAAGTAATGACCTTAATGAACTTTGTACTGTTGAAACTGCAATGAATGCCATATGTGAGCTAATTCTTTTAGAAAGTGATTTTATGTATTTTGCTAAATCTTTATATTCGAACGTACAAATTTTTTTTAAATATCACCCACATCAATCTTCTGATGTGTTGTCTCTCGTGTGATCTTCCTTTTTCAGCCAGAAAAGTATATTTAAAAAAAGATGGAACTAAGCACAAATGGGTGTCTTTTTGCAAAAATACCAAATTACTCTTTTGGTTTATTTGCACTGGATTTGGGAAATCAACAGAAGATAAGAATAATTCATTTACAAAAGGAGGTTTTAACTTGAGTTGCCTAAAGCAGCAAATTGAAGAACATGAAAATGCAAAAAACCCCAAGGAAAATGTAGATGCGTTTTTCTTGCGTAATAAAAATGTGAATATCGAACAAATATTTCAGCCAGGATATATTGATTTTAAAAGTAAACAAATTGAAAACAGAAAAGATATAATCAGATGGGTCATAGAAATCATAAAAGTAATTGGAAAAAGGACTTAGTTTTAGAGGAAAGTCAAATGAGGCTGGTTACACACTAGCTGATGATTCCGTAGATCATGGAACTTTTCTTGAATTAATTTTATTGATTAGTAAATTTGACCCTACATTAAAAGCACACATCGACAATATTGTAGAAAGAAGTGAAAAGGTACACAAAAAAAAACTAATGCGGGAAAAAATATGGACGGAGGGGGGGGGGGGGGGGGGGGCACTTATGACATTTTTGTCAAAAACCACAGCTATGCTATTTCTTGTTTATTGAAATAGAAAATTGTAACACAATAATACTTCTAAAATGTTTACTCTGATATTAGATTCCACACAAGATATAAACACTTCCGAATAATTTTCGATTATAATCTGGTACGTAAATGATGATAATGAAATTGAGGACAGATTGGTAAGTCTTGCAAGAAGCACATAAACAACATGGAAATCTATTTTGGAATTAACAAAAAACAAGATTGAAGAATTAAATACTGATTTTAAGAACTAACTGTATAGATAGTGCAATTGATGGTGTTGGAAACATGAAATGTGAATACAGTGGATTTACAGCTTGGCTAAGTAAGTTTGCACCAAACCAAATCCATATATGGTGTTACTCTCACAGACTAAATTTGGTTATTTGTGAAGTAACTCAAAATGTAACAATTACATCGTCATTGTTTGGATTACTTAACTGCATTGCATCGTTCTCGAGAGAGTCTCATCTCAGAATGGACGTATGGGAAAAAAAGTGTAAAACTAGAAAACTGAATTTAATTGGTGAAACAAGATGGTGGTCAAAAGACTCATCACTGGCCAATATTTGGAAAATTTGACTTTCATTCTGACAGCCGTTTCAGAAATCCATTTATCTAATGATATAAAACCTGATGCTCAATTTCAAGCAGAAAAATTTAACCAGTCACTTTGTAGTTATAAAACGATATTGATTGCAAACCTTTTTTTAAAAATATCCTCCATCACATCACCTCTGTCAAAATATTTGCAAACTAAATGCATTGATATTTTAGCTGCCCATAAATTGGTAACAGATGCTCTTGAAGAGTTAAAATCATTAAGAAATAGCTTTGACGAAAGTAAAGCCTAAGTCGATAAGTTTGTTCGTTGGGCAACAGCATTTTGGATTAAGAAGAAGTTGATGCTGTTGTAGAAGACTCACTTCCAGATGTAAGAATTGGAACCAAGAAACACATGGCTGGAGAAGTATCAAAAGATAATACCATCCATATCCAAGATAAAAACAAGAGATACAAAGTTGAAGTATTCTATGTATCAATTGATTTAATTGTAAATACTATTCAGAAAAGATTTACTGAAGATTCTACTTTCTATGCAGACTTGAATTTTTTAGATCCAATGAATTTCCTTAAAACAGAAGAAGGGATGCCATAAGCAGCACTTAGGAAGTTGAATGATGTATTGGCTAAGTTTACTTTGGACATTTCTCTACAAACATTAAAAGAGGAATATATAGATTTTATTAGAAAAGGGTCTTTGCTGACCGAAAATATTTTGGATGAATTCAGATATACTGAAGACGAATTGCAAGAGGAAAGTGACGAAGATGTAGTGGAAAATGGAACAGAAAATAAAGAAGATGAAAAGAGTGAACAAAAAATGCGTGTAAAAGAAAAAATATGCAAGAACTGTCCCAAGTGTTGTTACCAAGTGCTAAAAAAGTATAATTTGTATAACAATTGTTATAGGAATATAACACTTGCATACCAATATTTGCATACATTGTAAATTTCACAAGTTTCCTGCGAATGATCCTTTTCTAAATTGAAATTTATTTTAAATCGTTTACGTAGTACTTTGTCCCAAGATCATTTGGAAGCTTTTATGCTGATGGCAGTGGAAAAAGACATTTTAAGAAAAATACCTCAGATAAAATTATAAGTGAAATCTGTAAAAAAAATAGTGTATATAGGAATTTATTTTACTAATGTGTGTAGTATATGTAATGTAAAATTTGTATATAAATTATTTCACCAGGCGGCCATTTTAATGTCCCAGTACGCCTCTGCTCACAAGTGATTTATCTACCAAATATTATGAAATTTAGTCTATTAGTTATTAAGCTGGAGTGGATACAGGTAATCATTTGCAAAGCAAGGCAGGTTGTTTAATCCCAAATTGTACCAAAATTTAATCAGCACCAGGGTAACCCACAAGTGATTTAAATATAAAATTTTATGAAATTTGGTCAATTAGCTTTTGAGTTAGAGTATATAAAAACTCTGCAAAGACAGACACACACAGACGTCATGCTAAAAATAGTTTTTTTGTATTCTACAGGTCTCCAAAAGTGTAGATCCATTGAAAACTCGACTTCTGATTTTCGACATGATTCCAAAACTTTCCCTATACATTACCATGTATTGCAAGGAAAGTAATATGGAGATATATTCATCCGTGAATTGAGGGGGGAGGGGTAAGAAGTCGACAAGTCGACTTTTACTCAGGAAAAATACCTATTGATAATTTTGTACAAACTGTCGATCATGTATATTAAAGGTCTTGAACAAAGGCACTTTATAAGCAAGCAAGAATTGTCCATCTACAAGAGTAACAAGAAAGATCAATCATGCATAAAGCATTGATTATGAAACACTTTCCAACTGCAATGTTACTTAAACATCTCTAAAATGCGATACATTCAGTGGTGATATTTTTAAATTATCACAGTATTACAATAATTTATTTTACTTAAAAATTTAAAACCATGGAGGTAAAAGTACTTTCTAACTCCATGCTTAAAATTTCACCGAAAAAGTCAATGCTATAAAATCATCTGCTTCTCTATGTAAAATCAATGAATATTTCATTCATATCACTTATATTCCAGATTCCAGAGCTAAATAATTTTGCATTTAAAAAAATTCAGCAATTCTTATACAACTCATCTTGCAGCTTTATTTGTTTACATTCTGCATATGTTAAAATTAGATTTAGAAATAATCAAAGTTTGATGATCATTTAAGCTAAAAAATATTTAAATTGCAGAGATGTTGCACCTGCGCCAATTATGCCAAATCTAATACCCTGATACAAATTGCACCAATTTTCGTATTTTCCATATATATTTTGCACCGACCTGCGCCAATTTCAAAATTTAATAGAAAAGAAAAGTTCGACGAATATTATTCTCCGCGAATTTTCCAAAATTCCAGCAATTGCTGTGAGTACCTCGTTGTTAGCGTATCACATCGCGATTTGCTTTAGCACTTGGATACATCAGGTAAATTCAATCTATAATATAATTTGACTCTAGAAGATATATCCACCTTAATCAATGTCCTTATAATTTAGCGTGCAGATGTCTTAAAAAATTTTCACTACTAGCAGAGAGGTAGTTTAGCAGAGGATATTTTGCAAGTGAGTTTGAAGAAGTGTTCATCAATAAAGAGTCAGTATTTCGAAAACAAAATCACATGATATCCATTACTCTGACATTGTTACACAAACATTGTAACATCTTAGTAAAGTAAGTCCTCCACAGGATGATTCACGCTCTTTAGTTTGGTGACCACTTTTCTTATTCCTGTTCAAAAAATATCCACGGGCTCATCTACTTTGGGACGAAGACTAAAGAACTCGTCAAGAAGACGAACCAGGTTTGCACGCGTTGGAGCTTCGAAGTGAGCCTCCAATTTCTCCCATGCATCCGCCGGGCTGTCGTTGATGTCGAGCAACTCTCGGTATTCCGCTGATATGTTTCGGAACAAGATGGATAGTGCACGGTCGCTGCGGCGCATGTGCTCCTCGCGTTCACGTCGTGATGTGGTCTCGTCGACTGGCAGTGCTATATGGTTAACATGTCCATAGCAGCCTTCTCCTTTTAAGAGAAAAGAAATTTCGTTTCGCCAGGTGACATAATTGCCTTTGCTTAATGCTACAATGCTTTTGCCTGCTTCCATGTTTGGAAAGTCTCTAAACTTTAACTTTGACTAGAGTGCACTTTTGTTTACCTTTTCTGTTTGATGTAAATGGCGCCACTCGCGGCTCCCACATCGATTGAATTCACGATACTTCTTAAACTCCTTCACTGCTTGCTGCTGCTTTGCTGCATTATAAGGGCTTTAGACTGGCCCATAACCAAATGTTGGTGTCGCTCTTCGCGAATTTTGCTTTAGCATTTGGATACATCTGGTAAATTCAATCTATAATCTAATTTAACTCTAGAAGATATATCCACCTTAATCAATGAATGTCCTTATAATTTAATTTAGCGTGCTGATGTTTTAAAAATTTTTCACTACTAGCAGAGTGGTAGTTTAGCAGAGGATATTTTGCAAGTGAGTTTGAAGAAGTGTTCATCAATAAAGAGTCAGTATTTCGAACACATTTATTGATGTGATATCCATTACTTTGACATTGTTACACAAACATTGTAATGTCTTAGTAAAGTAAAACAGTATTTGCAAAAATGAGCAAGTAAGCTCATAGAAAAGGTTGTTAGATATAGTTTATGACAAGGCACGCACTCTCAGTAACTTTTATCATTGCCGTAACACAGGTAAGTGAAGAAAATTACCTTACCACAGATGCTGTGTTCTTTCACGAAGCCACCATCGTCAGGTCACACGTCATGGCATTACACTGAGTCCAAAAACCCACGGAAATTAATTCGGCCTCTTAAAACTGTAAGAGCCAATACTAGAAGAATTTTTTGCACATTCCGAACAAACTATCGGAACAAGACTCATACTTTGTTATGCAACTTAGCTGGCAACTAAACCTATTGTAACATACTCAAACCGAGAATTTGCATAGCATATGGTCAGGTCATTTGATCTCGATCTATCAATCATGATCTAAGATCTAACAAGGTTCAACCAGGTTCTACGAGATCCCTCAAGGTTCTAAGAACTGAGAATGCGTCCTACCATATATACACAGTGATGGATACGCTCTGGAACACAACCGTTGACGGCAGCGCCCTCACAATATGCAAAACAGGATGCGCACATGGCGAGAAGGCGATTTGCATGATCGGCCTGTTCTGTTCCCATCACGAGTCGTTCACAGGAATGGAAAAACCATTCTAAAAATGAAATCACGTTCCCGTGAAATGAGAATCGCGACGAAAACAGAACTAAGTTTCCAACAATCGGCCCCCCATGCAAAACCTCAAATCTCGGCGCATGTATTATCAATCAATGAATTTACTCTAAAAAACAGGACAGCAAAAATGTAAAGTTCTTCAGTATACAACTAAACCATAACGTATATATACCATTTTTATGTTAAGCAAATCATTAAATTCAACTGTTAAGATTAAAAATTTATTATAAATATCAAATTCAATTCTCCACCCCCCCACCAGAAATTTAAGTATAACTATTAAATTCAACATTTAAGATTAAAAACATAAAATTCAAGTTATAGAAAATTTTATGTATAACTATTAAATTCAACATTTAAGATTAAAAATTTATTATAAACATTCAATTTAAGTTATAGTAAATTTTATGTATTTCACTATCTCTGTCCAAGACCAGTATATATTATCAATACTAATTACAATGACACAGATAATGAAAGATTTTCCTTTCTGTATTGTTTTCATATGAAATTCAAAGAAAATATTCAAGTGATTTTTATCAATGAAGCATAACCAGGTGTATTACTACAAAGATTAAACACACATACTATACACATAAGCATAATTGTCTTATGCGGGTATTCAAAACATGGATATATATATATATATCAGTGTAATGTGCAAAAAATTTTAAAAGTTCATTGTAAAAATACACATATATATACTTTAGATACAAGTATCTGTATCAAAGAGGGAGGAATAAATTATATGATATCCTAACCATATTTGAACTAAATTTTTTTTTTTAGAAGTTAGAAATTTATGTTTTGAAAATTTCATTATAAAATTTTAATGCCCTATCCTTGGGTAAATTCCACACCTAACAGTTTTTTAACTTTTCCTAGTATTTTGATATCAAATTCCTTCTTTAGCAATGAAACTGGATGATCATTGAATCTCTTCAATTCTCCCTTTTCATCCCTTTTGATCGTATATACCCATCTGGATCCAATTATTTTTTGTGAGATGGGCGCAGGCACTAATTCCCAGACGCCCCTCTCCTGCATAATAGCTATTTCATTAATCATGGCATCTTGCCATTTTTCTGAGTGGGGAGATTCAATTGCCAACTTAAAGCTTTTGGGAATTACTATTTCAATGTTGCTTGCCTCTGGTCTGGATTTGATATCTTTCTTTTCCCTGAAGTTGAAAAAATTATGGTCATAATGTATATTTGCCTTAGCACAAAACTTTTTAACGTCATTATGACTTCTCAATCTTCTTTTATCACCCTTTACTGAATAATAAACATCAGTCCTACTTCCATCAGGCCTAGGTACAGCTTTACGCTCCCAGTCGATGTCTGAGCAGGGTGTCAGACCGGAATCAGCAGGAGAGTCCTCTTCCTCACTAGTTTGACTAGTGTCATGGCTCACAGCTGCTTCCTCCTCTGACACACCACGCAAACATTCCGATCCTGAAACCATTGAGTGAGTAAGTCTCGATGTCCGTGGGATGAATATTCTAGGATAACTAGGGTCCAGGATGCCTTCCGCTGCTTCATTTTCCTCAAAACGGACGTTGCTAGTTTCTATCACTTTTCTATCTTTTGCTATGAAAATTCTATAGCCCTGGGTATTTTCAGCATATCCTATCATAAC
Organism: Amaurobius ferox; assembly: GCA_951213105.1. NCBI lineage: Eukaryota > Metazoa > Arthropoda > Arachnida > Araneae > Amaurobiidae > Amaurobius > Amaurobius ferox. Next base: position 17,771,555 of record OX578141.1, read on the forward strand.
TCCCAGTTAAGCTCTTAGATCTAGCTTTTTCCTAAGCTGTTTTGCCATACCAACATAAGTTTTACATCCAAAAATTTTGAGGTGTGATACAGCAGGCTTCTTGGGGCGCGGTAGCCCATTGGTTAGCGCGATGGAGTTGCACTCAGTAGGCCCGGGTTTGATTCCAGCCACTGCCAAAACTGCCGCCGTGTTCATGCGGAGTACAATCACGTTAAACATGTGGGTCCGAAAGTCCTTCCGAGAGGTTGGTGGTAGGGGAAGGAGGGTACGGTCCCTGTGGATGCCTCCCCCACTGGGTTCCGGTCTAAATTGGGTGGCACTTCCCGACCGTCCAAACAGTTACCTTACACCTTTCTGGTAGGTCGGACGGTCTGGGTTTCAACAACAACAGCAGGCTTCTTCCCATAATACAATTCATGTGAAGTTTTTACTTTAAATTTATGGCAAATCCTGTTCTTTGTGCAAGTGAAACATAGGATTGCCTCTGCCCACATTTTGTCACCAATCTTACTTTGATTAAGCATTGCTTTAACACAATCTAAAACTGTCAAATTAAATCTTTCTGATACCCCGTTTTGTTCGGGTGCATAAGCGTTAGATTGCTCATGCTTAATTCCCAACTTTTTCAAAAAAGCTTTAAACTGATTGTGACAAAATTCTATGCCGTTATCAGTACGGATGCACAAAATCTTTTTGCCTAATTCCCTTTCCCCTCGTGCTTGAAAATCTTGAAAAACCTTGAAAACATATTTTTTTTGTTTTAAAATAAAAACAAACACCTTACGGCTAAAATCGTCCGTGATAGTCAAAAAATACTTGTTTTCTCACAATGAAGCTACAGGCATTGGACCACAAACGTCCATGTGCAATAATTGCATCGGTTTTATCGATCTGATCCTGCCTATTGGTTTATACGAAACTCTCTTGGATTTTGCAAGTTTGCAATGAATGCAATTTAGTTTAGCATACTTCAACCTAGGGAGTCCATTTGCCACGGAAACTTTATTCGTTTGGTGCAAGTAATCTGAGTTAATATGGCCATACCTTCTATGCCATAATTAACTTTTACTCAAAATTTCAACAGTTGAACCACCAATTTTATTTGACTTTGATTTTAAATCAGCTTTGTATTTCCTACTATTAAAGCTAGGCATTATTTTGTCTTTACATTGACTACTTCTTTTTACAGGGGATTTTCTATCATTTTTAGAACTCCTATCCCTATTCTGATCTGTTTTACGGCCCTCAACATTATTATTCAAATTTTTATTTAAGTACTATGGTTTTAAAAAATATAAGCCTTCTTTACGTTTAGAGTAAAAGAACTTTTCTCCCTCTGGAGTTTTAAACTTTTAAACCATAGTATACCATTGGCTGCATTAAAAGTATAGCCCTGTTCTTCTAAAACAGATGCGGCCAATAAGTTCCGCCGTAATTTTGGTGAATACATGACATTTACACACAATATCACTTTTAGGATCTTTGAACTTAACAAACATATTCACAGTTCCAATAGCCTCAACTGGGCTCTCGATATCACCCACTGCTAGCGACATAGACATATCCTTGCATTTATTAAATTTTGAAAACATTTTCATATCATTGCAAAAGTGTCGTGTAGCAGCGGTGTCAATCACTCCGCTAAGCCTATTGTCAGGATCATTTACTGCATTTGCTTCAACATTAACATTAGAACACACTTCTATTATGTTAGAGCTAGTCAATTTCTTTAACTGTGGGCATTTTGCCTTTAAATGACCCGTTTTCTTACATATAAAATATGGTCCTATATATGACCTTAACCAGTTTCTGACTTTTAATAACATTTTTACGTTTAGCATTTACATTTGAGAAATATATAGAGGAATTTAGACTTACATTATTACGGTCTCTCAGTAATTGCTTAATCCGGCCTTCCTCTTGGGATAGCTCCTTCTGGATGTTGTCTAACTTGAATTCTTTATCACTCCAGCGGTATATTATCTGGATTATGTTCTGGAATTCTTCAGACAAGTTCCGGATAGCTTGAAACACTACATATACGTCCTCCACAGGATGATTCACGTTCTTTAGTTTGGTGACCACTTTTCTTATTCTTGTTCAAAAAATATCCACGGGCTCATCTACTTTGGGACGAAGACTAAAGAACTCGTCAAGAAGACGAACCAGGTTTGCACGCGTTGGAGCTTCGAAGTGAGCCTCCAATTTCTCCCACGCATCCGCCGGGCTGTCGTTGATGTCGAGCAACTCTCGGTATTCCGCTGATATGTTTCAGAACAAGATGGATAGTGCACGGTCGCTGCGGCGCATGTGCTCCTCGCATTCACGTCGTGATGTGGTCTCGTCGACAGGCAGTGCTATACGGTTAACATGTTCATAGCAGCCTTCTCCTTTTAAGAGAAAAGAAATTTCGTTTCGCCAGGTGACATAATTGTCTTTGCTTAATGCTACAATGCTTTTGCCTGCTTCCATGTTTGGAAAGTCTCTAAACTTTAACTTTGACTAGAGTGCACTTTTGTTTACCTTTTCTGCTTGATGTAAATGGCGCCGCTCGCGGCTCCCACATCCGATTGAATTCACGATACTTCTTAAACTCCTTCACTGCTTGCTGCTGCTTTGCTGCATTATAAGGGCTTTAGACTGGCCCATAACCAAATGTTGGTGTTGCTCTTCGCGAATTTTGCTTTAGCATTTGGATACATCTGGTAAATTCAATCTATAATCTAATTTGACTCTAGAAGATATATTCACCTTAATCAATGTCCTTATAATTTAATTTAGCGTGCTGATGTTTTAAAAATTTTTCACTACTAGCAGAGTGGTAGTTTAGCAGAGGATATTTTGCAAGTGAGTTTGAAGAAGTGTTCATCAATAAAGAGTCAGTATTTCGAACACATTTATTGATGTGATATCCATTACTTTGACATTGTTACAGAAACATTGTAATGTCTTAGTAAAGTAAAACAGTATTTGCAAAAATGAGCAAGTAAGCTCATAGAAAAGGTTGTTAGATATAGTTTATGACAAGGCACGCACTCTCAGTAACTTTTATCATTGCCGTAACACAGGTAAGTGAAGAAAATTACCTTACCACAGATGCTGTGTTCTTTCACAAAGCCACCATTGTCAGGTCACACGTCATGGCATTACACTGAGTCCAAAAACCCGCGGAAATTAACTTGGCCTCTTTAAAACTGAAAGAGCCAATACTAGAAGAATTTTTCGCACATTCTGAACTAAACTATCGGAACAAGACTCATACTTTGTTATGCAACTTAGCTGGCAACTAAACCTATAGCAACATACTCAAACCGAGTATTTGCATAGCATAAGGTCAGGTCATTCGATCTCGATCTATCAATCCATGATCTAAGATCTAACAAGGTTCAACCAGGTTCTACGAGGTCCCTCAAGGTTCTAAGTACTGAGAATGCGTCCTACCATATATACACAGTGATGGGTACGCTCCGGAACACAACCGTTGACGGCAGCGCCCGCATAATATGCAAAACAGGATGCATGTGTGGCGAGAAGGCGATTTGAATGATCGGCCTGTTTTGTTCCCGTCATGAGTCGTTCACAGGAACGGAGAAACCATTCTAAAAATGAAATCACGTTCCTGCAAAACGAGGATCGCGACAAAAACAGAACTAAGTTTCCAACAACATTTCAAGTGCCAACTTTTTCGATTATTTCCTTAAAATAGTCAAATTCACAGGGGGAAATTTGCAGCATTCAATTCATTTTCCAGTGCACTGCTGTACGTCCAAATCAGTTTGCATCCACTTTCATCTTCTAATGATTCCACACATTACAAAGCTATAAACTATTTAATTTTTATAGTGCCAGTTAAAATAAACAATTATTTTACTAAACAAATTAATTATTTCTTAAATTATGCGATTGCGCAATTCAGTTTTTATTCTCGGGCGTTCCTGAGAATACACAATTATCTTTTTCCATCCATGTCCATCCTCTTATTAGTGCACATTAGCTTGGCTGAACTCGCATATTTTTATTTTTTGGTTAATTCTAAAGGTTAATTTATATATTATTTTAGCATAAATAGTATGATTGTGCAATTCAGCTTTTATTTTCGAGCGTTGCCGAGATTACACAATTATCTTTTTCCATCCATGTCCATCCTGATATTATTGCATATCAGCTTGCCTAAACGTAACTTATTTTCACATTTTGGTTAATTCTAAAGGTTCATTTTTTAATTATTTTCGTATGAAAGTTACAATTGCGCAATTCAGTTTTTATTTTCGGGCATTGCTGAGAGTACCTATTTATCTTTTTCCATCCATGTCCATACTCTAATTATTGCATATCAGCTTGACTAAACTAACTTATTTTCATATTTTCGTTAATTCTAAAGGTTAATTTTTAACACTTTACAACATAGTTGAAAACTGTTTATGACTTTGTTCATTCTGTCTGTCTGTCCATTAGCACGATAACTGCTGTAAAAATGACTTTATCAAAATGAAATTTTAGTATGTGGTTCAGACGGTCTGTGGGACCTATAGGAATATAAATGAATAATATCACCCAATTAGTTTTGGATTTAACCCGGGTAGAAAAAATGAAATACATTGAACCCTATGGGATCTAATTTTTCAAACATTTTTTAAGAAAAATTTAAAATTCACAATTTGCTTCGAAAGTTTTAGGAAATATTCAAATTATCCCATAAAATATATAAAAAAAATTTCAGCAAAATATATTCAGTAGTTTTTAAATAAAAATTAAAATAATATGAAGAGATCATGTGACCCACTTCAAAATAAAATATAGCATCCATCTCGTGTCAAAATCGTGATTTTTAAAGTTCTTTTTAATTCATATTTAGTGTTGTATCCATCCTAAAACTGCTTCATTTTTGCTTAAATTCTGTGCATGTACATACTGAAACAACGCAATTACAATATATTTGAGTTTAAATGATCATCCAACTTTGATTATTTCTAAAACGAAGCCTAATTTTCACTTATGGAAATGTAAACATCAAAAGATGTAGAATGAGTTGTATAAGAATTGCTGCATTTCTTTAATGCAAAATTATTTAGTTCATGGAGTCTGTAATATAGCTGATATGAATGAAACATTCATTAATTTTACACAAAGAAGATGATTTTTTCAATAAAGTTTTAAGCATAGAGTTAAATTACTTGTACCTCCATGGTTTTAAGATTTTAAATAAAATAAATTATTATAGTATTGTGATGAATGAAAGGAATTGAAAAAAGTTATGAATGAAATGCTGCTTTTATAGAGAAAGTCAGCCGATTTATATTTCAACGACGTCATTTGAATAAAGTTCATTTGTTTTCGATGAAGTTTTCAAATATAATAAATTATTGTAGTATTATGATAATTTTAAAAATATTACCGAGGAATGTATCGCATTTTAGAGATGTTTAAACCAGGCAATTTATATTTCAATGCTGTCATTTGAATGAAGTTCATTTTTTTCGATGAAGTTTTAAGTTTTCAAATGTAATAAATTAATGTAGTATTGTAATAATTTAAAAAATATTACCGAGGAATGTATCACATTTTAGAGATGTTTAAATAAAGTTGCACTGAAGTTGGAAAGTGTTTCAGAATCAATGCTTTATGCATGATTGATCTTTCTTGTTTAATTATTTTTGCGTAAATAGTACGATTGTGCAATTCAATTTTTATTCTCGGGCGTTAAGAAGTATTTTGTGCAATTTACCAAATAGAATTTTATGGGCTCACAATGCAAATGAAAAACCTACCACTTACAGGTTAAAGACTGTTACTTATGGAACAGTAAGTGCCCCATTTTTGGCAATTAGAACTTTAAGACAACTTGCTCAAGATGAATCCTTACACTTTCCGTTAGCATCGGAAATTGTTATGCAGGATTTTTATATGCATGATGTTCTTACGGGAGCACAAAATATAGAGACAGAGCAAAAGATAAAACATGAATTAAAAGCTTTACTTCAGGAAGGGTGTGTGTCACTACACAAGTAAACTTCACTACGAATTCCACGTTGGATTCTTTTTGACAATTGTAAAAAGCTTAAGTTACACTGTTTCGCGGACGCTTCAGAAGCAGCTTATGGTGCCGCAGTTTATGTCCAGTGTATCTCGTCAAACAACATGGCATCAGTCAAACTAGTGTCTAGCAAATATCGAGTAGTCCCACTAAAGACAATCTCAATACCTAGACTCGAATTGTGTGCTTGTTTGTTAGCATCACAACTAATTCAAAAGGTTCAGCAATCATTAAACATTACTTTAGATGTTATAATTCTATATACAGATTCCACAATTTCGTTAGCTTGGATTCGGACACCATCTCATCAATTGAAAAGTTTTGTGGCTAATCGAGTCATAAAAATACAAACTTTGACGCAAGATTGCATTCGGCGGCATGTGCCATCCAGTTTGAACCCAGCGGACATTATATCCCGTGGAAATTACCCTCAAGAACTTTCAACCAAGAAATTGTGGTAGGATGGCCCAATGTTTCTTCAGGAACCGGAAACTATCGAAGCTCGAGAAGGAGAGAAAAGGCCGTCGTCGAAAGAATCGTAAAGATCGCATGGCGCATCACATGGCATCGACCTCATAGAATTCGGATAGAAAGGAAGACAAAACGTCCAACCACACTCAAGTTTATAGTTGGAACCGCAATTGGACGCATGTATTATGCCGCAATTTGTAAAGTTGAAAAGTCTTCAACAGACATTTGTAAGTAGTCGATCATCGAATAAATACAGTCCACTTTAAGAATCGTAGTCGTTCATTTCAAGGCAATCATGCCATAACAAATGCTATTGCGATATGTCGATGGTTATTTTATAGTGTCTAACAGACAGCTGCTTCATGAACTACATAAACATGACTTGCACTCGTAGCGGAGATGCACGATCGACAGCTATTTAAAGAAACGTATCATTAGTCATGACATGCACACATAGCGGAGGTATGCAATTAACAGCTACTTTAGGGAGGATACACGTTGAGGATGCAAGCTGCATTGTGCAAAATGCGGTTCAGTTTGAACAATGATAGCAATCTACTGTCCATACACTGAAGAGACATAGCCACCCGCTGCACCAGAGACGAAATATCAATGAAAAAAAAAACGGTTTCTAGTTCAGATTTGAGAAACATACGAGATGCAGTGTACAACATATACTGTGTTGTGAATCTTCAATGTGTGTCCTGTCTTATGAACTGTATCATTAGCCGTGCCTTGTGCATGTATAGCGAAGGTGTGAGGTTGACAGCTACTTCATGAGTTGAGCCATAATCCTTCGTAAACCTCACTGTCATCATAGGAAGTCCTTTCATTATTATGCACCGTTAGCTGTGACTTGTGCATGTAGCAGAGATGTAAGGTCAACAGCTACTTCATAAACTGCACCATTAGCTGTGACTTTAGTGCATAGTGGAAGTGTGTGATCAACAGTTACATTATGAACTGTACTGTTAGACGTGACTTGCGTGCGTAGTGAAGATGAGCAATCGATAGCTACTTCATAAATTATATAGTTAGCCATGACTTGCACAAGTAGCGAAGATATGCGATCGACAGCGCTACTTTATTCATCAGCCATGACTTGTGCACATTGTGGATATGAGTGATTGACAGCTACTTTATGAACTACATAGTTAGCCATGACTTGTGTAAATAGCAGAGATACGTGACTGATAGCTGCTTTAAAAACTATGCCAGTAGCCGTGACATGTGCACATAGCTGAGGTGCGAGGGTGACATAACAGCTACTTTAAAAACTGCACCATTTGTCATGACTTATACATATTGTGGTGGTGTGCGATTGGTAGCTGCTTTATGAACTGTACCGGTAGCCGTGACCAGTGATGATCAGACATAATTTTCATGGGGGTGGGGTGTACGTCTGAATATTGCTGACTGCAAATTGAAATTTTCCGACTTATTTTGCTAATAATTAGTATTAAACTAATTATAATAAACTAATATATAAAAAATAGGAAAAATTATATCCTCAAATTCGTTATGAGGAACAGTTCATGCGGTTAATAAGAAGAATTGACCTTGTGTATAAAACGCCATATCAAATGCCCCACAAGACTCCAAAGGGGGGAGGGTGTCAAATCCTTCTGGGATGGGTTCATAAGTACATGATAGGGGGAATCGGAGGTTCGAAATGAGTTAATGTTGTAGCCATATCATAACCCTTAATAAGCTTTATTATTGTACAAAGTTTGGAGAAAATCGATTGGTCTTAAGTAGAGAAATCCGCATCTGTATATCTTGCATTATAATATAGTACTAGCTACTAGTTTAACATTTGGAAGGCTCCCTCTAAAAGGTTACAAATGCTAAATGTTCTAAATTTACTTTATTTCACATAAATATTTCAACATTTCAGTGTTGCTCACTTCCTTACAACAGAATTGAGTTCAATGCTGTCAACAAAATCCTTTTCACTATTCAGTAACAGCATAGCGTCTAATCTGCCATCAAATATTTTGGAATGTAAAAAAGATTTTATTAGTTTTAGTTTACTGAAAAGTCTTTCACTTGAGGCCACCGTTACTGGAGCCGTAAGTGAAAATCTGAAAAAAATATTTGCTAAAGGAAGTATGTATTTGAATCCTTCTGCCTTATCCATTATTGAAGTTATGAAATCTGTATCTTAACAGTGATCCGCAAGAATTTCCAACTCGGCTTGTAGGGCTTGTAAATCTGTGATGCGGGCTCTGCAATTTGGAGGAAATATCTGAGATGTCTCTTCAATGTATGCAATACTGCATGTTTCTCATAACATTGGTGGACCAAATAAATTATATAATCATTATTCATATAATTTTATATTTCCTCGTTAATGCTGTTAATGCTTTTCAAACAGCTGAAAATTCTTGCAAAGGAATGCAAAGTAAGGATAAAAGGAATGCAACGTAAATTCTGTGTCTCGATTAGTATCTATATTTTTTGGCTTGATTGATTAGGCTAAGTGAATTGAAATGAAGAAAAATCATGTTTTTTTTTCATACATAAAATTATTCAGCTGATCAAACAAAGATCAAATATTGTTTTTAATGTGACAATTTGCCGACTCAGAAATTAGTGGGGGGTGATGCACCCCCCTATACCCCCATAGGATCGTCCCTGGTCGTGACATGTGTGCCTATCGGAGGTGCAAGGTCAACTACTACTTTATGAACTGTACTGGTAGACATGACATGTGTATACATATCAGAGGTGCCAAGTTAGCTCCTTTATGAACTGTACAGCAGCTGTGACATGCATGTGTATCAGAGGTGCAAAGTCAACTGTTACTTCATAAATTACACAGCTGTGAAATTTCAAGGACTTTTCAAGGCGTGTATGAACTATGTTTTATTAAAACTATACACACACGTTCATTAAAACAATACATGAAAGAGCAACAAACATTAACTATGAAGGAAACACATGGTTTTTGCATGGAACTAAGTTCGAAAATGTGAAAATGATTTTATCATTATATAATAACAAATGCACCACATAATTACATGTAAAAAATATATTTTTTGCCACAATAAGAAAATAGCATGCAATCTACATACAATATATTGCATTGGATTACCTAACAATATGTTTAATCATTATATGATTCTTCTAAATTAGTAAAATAAATAATAATTTGAATAACTCACCTTAGTTTGTGAAGTAAAATGGTCTGTAATTTTCTTGCAGTTTGTTGACTGTCCAATGTTTATTATTTTCATTTGAGAGTTGGCATTTTCAGCTCCGTATGTGTCCAGAACAAATTATGAATGTCGCACAGGGAGAGCGTGTGAATAAACTGGAAATCCTGTGCCAGAAGAATAAACTCAAGGAACCTAGTTGAATAAATTGGACCAGTTTTAGCTAGAGCTCCCGGTTCCAATTATTTGAATTCCTCATATGATGAAAGAGTACCAGTACACATTCCGTGTGTGTATGTGCGTGTGTGTGTGTGTGGGGGGGTAGGGTTTGCTACTAGGGATATTCAAGGTCATTATACTTGACCCAACTAGACGTCTCAAGATGATTACACTAGAAATGTAAACAAAGTAAATTTCATCACATTCCAGAGTTGAGAGAACAAAAGGTGGAACCATTGACCTCTATTCTAACATGGGTAGTTACCTGTAGATTTGACTTTTGGCCAAAGCCCAAGAATTTTTTAAAACAATTCACCTGAGCCTGACCTGTCCCTAAATCACACAAATCCATCCCCGACATGGCCAAACCTGAATTTTTTGTAATATATTGAAGCTTATTGCCTCATATGATGATTCAAATGTGAGATTTAAGGAATTAAACACAAGTTATATTACTGTTGTGACAAATCATAACACTTTTATTTTATTATTCAAAAATTAAGATTTTTTTTATAAATCATTAAATATTTCTTTTAATTATTTGAATTTTATTATTCAAAATTATCTTATTCAAAACTGCTTTTATTTTTTATTTCATTAATAAGTCAACTGCCTCATTTTTCCAAAATTAATTGTAAGTGTGCTGCTATTCAAATTACACGTCTTTCATTCTCGTCTCATCGTGAATGCTTTCGACTTGAGCGCGTTCGCAGTGCACTCTTTCGGCAATTGGCAAAATCTTCATTTCTGGCGGAAAGGAGAATTTGGATCATTTGGATAGAATCTAACCCCTGATTGTTATCTTGCTCTTTGAACTTGTCAAAAGTTTAGGCGGGATTTTTTTCCTGCGTTGGCTCACTCTCCTGAAAATTTGCAGTGCATGTAGGTGGTATTGAAGGGGGGTGCCTTAGCACCCCTTGCTCGAGCCATTTTTCTTTGCTTAATATGTGATTGTTTAAAAAATTTTAAATTGAGAGTCTTACCTTGTAGTACTGCATCCTTGTTGGCAGTCGGGGCGTTGTGGGTACGTGCGACACCATTGAGTAAACATCTCAAATTATTTTTTTAGTTATACAGATTTATTACAATTTCTATTGAAAAAATCTGAATTTTTGTTCAATTAAACCGAGAATTATTAAAAATAAGTTATGAAATATGTCACTAGATGGCAGCACTACAGCTTTCTTCAAAAAAGAAGACTCGCAGAAGCTGTAATGCGTAGAATTTTCAACACATAAGGGGAAAATTCAGGGTTATTTGATAAAGCCGCGTCCCTAATATCGGCATCTCGAGAGTGAAAGAATGGTATAGGAACAATATTAGAAATTTGGCATGAAAAAAAACCAGACATTGCAGATTTACTAGTAGATTGTGTCGCAGGTCTTAGAGCGCCTTCAGCCAAAAAGAAACAGAAGAGTAGAAAAATATGTAGAGGGAAGGGGGGTGTTATGATATTTTAGGGGTTTCTGGCCATCGTGAATAAAATATATTGTTTAGGACACTCACTTTGAGGGATCACTTGGCCCACCCAGCTGTCTTACTTATTGAAGTTGTTTCGCATTTCGTCATTTCTGATGTAGTGTGGTTCTGTCCTATGGGAAGGGGAATATTTCTGATTTGGTGCAGTTCTGTGCTCTAGTTGATCTGCTGGTGACGAATTTCAATATGTTTGACTCCAAATTAATTCTTTAAACGTCTGGAGTTTCCTATTTTTAGCATACCCATAATCGATAGGCTATTTTTAGTGACGCTTCAGAAATATGTTGTTTTGGATATTTAGTTTGAGGGGTCACTTAATCTACCCAGCTGTCTTACTTTTTCAGCTATTTAACATTAAAAAATACCTAAAAATTAAAGAAATTTTAAATATTTAGTAAAAAACTTTAATATTAAATTTTCATCGTGTCGTTTCCCTCGAAATTTTGCTTGAGGTAGCCCCCCAAATTTCTTATCTCGGCTTCTAAGTTAACGATTTTGATTTTAACGATGGTTATAGTCTCTGCACCCTCTTTACGTGTCATCTGAATATACATATTTTGTGTCAGCCACCTGAGCGTAACTTTTAGTTTAACTAGTCCCATAATTATACAATTTTAGCGAGCATTTTTCCTAATTGAGCGAATTTAGTTTTGCTAATGGCTATAGTTTCTGCACCATTTGTACATGTAATCTGGTTATGCATCTTTGTTGTGACAGCTCTCTGAGGATACCTTTTACTTCAATTAGCCCCCTCCCCAAATTTCCTATCTCACCTCCTAATTGAATGATTTTGCTTATGCTGATGGTTGTATCTGCACCATCCGTACGTCTCAGTTTGATACACATATTTGATGAATATATAATATACATGCGTTTTTTGTGTTAACTCCCTGGGCGTAATTTTTAGTTTAACTAGCTCCCCAATTTTACATCTCAGTTCCTAATTGAGTGACTTAGACTCTGCTGGTGACTATATAGTCTGAGCAACATCTGTATATTTCACTTGGATACATATATTTTTATGTCAACCCCTGGATATAGCTTTTAGTTTAACTAGTCCTCACAATTTTACATATCTGCTCCAAATTGAGCGATTTTGGTTCGGCTTGTGGCTATAGTCTATCCACCATTTGTACATGTCACCTGGATATGCAACTTTAACGTCGCAAATCCCTGAGCGCAACTCTTACTTTGGTCACCCCCCCACCCCCTACCCCCCAATTTTCCATCTCGCCTCCTAATCCACCGATTTTGATTTTACGGGTGGCTATAGTCTCTGAACCATCAGTACGTATCATCAGAATATGCATATTTTTGTAGTCAACGTCCTGGGCATAACTTTTAGTTTAACTAGCCTTTACAATTTTACTTTAATGTAAAGTAGGACTATGTAATGTTTTTCCACTAGGAAGGATACATTCCATGTGGCCAGGATTTTTATGAACGAGCGAGAAGGTGGGGGATACATTATTTTACTTCATACATCCGTCGTTTATATTTTTAATACACACGTTACTATGCCCAAAATACATATATGTATATATATATGCTTTATATATATATATATTACTACATAATTCTTATTATTATTACATATTTCAAATATATATGCTTTATATATATATATATTTATATATATTACTAATACATATATAGGCAAAAATACATGGATGAGCGCCTCCCTCTACATGTCGCTCACGAGCCGCCACTGCTTGTTGGTTGATGAAGACAATCAATGTTTGTGATATGTTTTTTCTATCTTTATGAAATTTAAAGATCTGTGAAGATTCTACCATATGTTCGTTGTATGAATATTAAATCATTATTGATCCAGGATTGTGTCAGTATTCAATCTAGAATCAATCATATTATTTTAAGTGATGATCTTCAAGGAAAAAAAAAATATGCTAATATCATCTTATTAAAGAAAGTGAAAAAATTCATAGATCTGATTCAAACAGGTGATATGTATGAAAGGTGAATTTTGTGAAGTATTTTTCATAATGGAATCAGGTATTAAGCATTTACACATAAAAAAAAAATGTGTTCATGCAAGAAATACAAATATAAAATGCAAAATCTTGCTTCTTGAATCTTTACATATGAAAGAAAATTTTATCCACCTATATTGACATCATTTTAGGTAACACAGGAGAATGTATGAAATAAAAAACTTTTATCTGTCAACTTAATAAAGAACATCTTGCTACTTGTATCTGAGAGTTATCAATGAACATACATAGATCTCACGAACTATCTTTTAGTAACAAGAATAAACTGCTTCCTTTTGGTTCTAAATTTAAAAAAAAGGAAAAAACCTTGGATTTTGATAAATTCTGAAGGACAAAAAACATCATTTTAATAATACATTTTATTATTTTATTTTCAGATCCAGATTCCAGGTAAGAAATTGGTAAATGTAATTTAAACTCTTATTTAAAGCTAAAGATTAATCTAAATGTAATTTTTTTAGGCGCTCACATGCAAGGATGGTGTATATTAATTTTTTAAAATACACAATTTCATTGATATTCAAAATTTTTATTCCCACTGTACAGTCCCCTTCCATTAAGTTATTAAGATTTAAGTAAGTAATTTTCCCTTTTAATTGCATGTGAGTGTCTGATCTTTAATTAGATGTTATGGTATGGCTGCTTAATTAACGATTGACATTAAATTTAATTTTCCTTGAGCAGTCGTATCACAACATCTGGTTAGAAATTTATGGTACACACACACCGTGAGTTTTTCTTATTTTTAAATTATTATAAAGCATCATAGTACTGTTATAAAATGATGAATTATCTTATGGTATAAAATATAAATTGAAATAATTAAATAATGGTGTATTATAGTTTTTTTTTATTAAGATGTGCACATTAAGAAAAAATTGTGTAATGTATATTATATATATATTTTTAAAATTAATAATAATATTTATACCTTCAAAATCAGACAATTTTAATGTCATCTTTGACTATTTTTAGGGATAAGACTAAACTGTTTTAACTTTATGTAGGAGAGTTGATGACTGACAATGTTTTTTTGAAAATTAATACCTTTTAGGTATCTGAATTAAAACTGTATGCAATTATCTTTGAAGCTGGTCTTCATTCGTCTCTAATTTAATATGCTCAAAATTGAAAAAAATTGTTTCCCTTTGCTTTTTGTGTGGAGAATTCTTTGCAGCTGTCCTTCACACTTTTGATCAATTTTGTGAATATTTTGAACATATCTAGTGAATTTAAAACATAAATTTGCCAGAAAATTTTTCTTCTGCAATAACAATAGAGAATTCTGAAATATTAACTATTAATCATTAAATGTAAAATTAAAATTAGGTATAAATAATTTTATGATGTGTTTGTTATTTTTATCATACAAGTGTGTGTTTTAATAATAGTTTATATTCATTCAACTGTAAATATGTCAATTTCATTCATTTTGTGATGTGATATTATTCAATAATTGCGCAGCTATTGTTTTTAGCAAATCATTCTAATTCACAGAAATTCCGCTAAGAATGCTAGTGCTAATATTGTTTACAAATATTCATATTACACGAGTTCATAAAATCATGAACTCAATTATTGTTTTGTATGTGTGTTCAGTTCATCAAATATTCATATTACATGAGTTCATAAAATCATGAACTCAATTATTGTTTTGTATGTGTGTTCAGTTCATCAAATCATGACTGATTTTTTTTTTATAAAACTAATCCAGAAGTTAAATTTTGTGTATGTTCTTTATATAAATTGAAAAAGTACTCTTTAAACTCAATTTTAATTCATTAAACTAAGAATGTTGTAATTCATGTAAAAGTTAAAATTTAAATTATCATAAAGATAAATTATGAAATTAAATAAATTCGAAATTAAATATTGGTTACAAAATGGAAGCAAAATATATCGATAATGTTGTTCAGTATTTTATTTGCAATTTATAAAATGAGGTTAAAATAATGCAGTTTAATTCAATGTTGATATTCATTTTGGTAAAAATTTTGTTGATTTTTTTGGCAATTTAGAATCTTTGAGTGACATGTGAGCACAGAGAGAGTTGTCGCAGAATTTTTTTTATTTTAATCAGTTAGGTAAATAAATTTTAAAAGCAAGATTTTAAGAGTTCTGTCAAAATTGTAGTGTTGATGTTTTATTGAGAAAAATGAGAGGCCTGTATGTCAAGAAAGTGACATTTAAAATTCTTTTTAAAAATATATATTAAATAAAATACTTATTAATGACCTAAATTTTGAGAATCTCATGAAGCCAAGACTTTAAAGTATATGTTGTGATTGTGTATTTTATGTTGAAGTTCATAAAACTTCAAAATATTATTTAATTGAATGGGATGAAAAATTATTGAAATCATTGTGAATTACATAGTATTGTATTTATATGTTTTTGTGTTGAATATGGCAGAATTCAATTAGTATTTATAATAATTATTAGTAGAGAGAAAAGTTTTCATTATGTTTATTTTTATATTTTCCCTTGGCTTTTATTTTAAAATCTACTACCGAAACAAAATTATTTTGATAGAAATTAATTTTTTAGTATTGCTTAAAGCAATTGTTTTATTTTAGTGATAAAAAATCAAGTTTTTTTTTAGTAATGATTAAATTTAGTTACATTTTTTTATATTGTGAAGAATTTTAGGATTTTATTGATAGTTTAAATAACTTATTTTATGAACTTTATTTTACACGGTTATTCAAAAATCTTATATTGAAATTTCCTTTTCATAAGCATTCTTTAGAAAATTTATCATTAAGCTCTGAACTTCTTATATTTATTTTGGTCATTGCAATTTTGGAAAATCTTAATAATTTCAATTAAGTAATTAATTTAATTGATCGTTTATCATTTGGTTTTTCATTGAATATGTGTGGGTATCTTCCGACTATCTTTTTTTTGTATTGCATTTTGATGGCTTATCCATATCATCAAAATTTTTGCTAGGGCTCATTCATAGCTCCGACCCATTCTTAATATTTCAGTATTGATAATTTCTGATAGTAAATCTTGATAGCAACTCCGTTAAGTTTATCAGTAAATTCTATACATCTAAGCTATTTCTCTCTTATCAGTTTTGATTGCATTACTGATTATTTGTTTTTATTCATAAGAGATAATCGTTTTGTAATTTATTACCAATCTTTATTCTCTACCTGCATTTTATTTGAATATGTTGAATTTGTGTGAACTTTTTATTTCAAAAATTTAAATTTATTTTTGAAAATTCATTTTACATCAGTTGTTTTCATTTTGTGATTCAGTTTTCCAATGTTTTATTTCAGATTTCTGAGGTTAAAAATTTTATTTGCATTAATTATGTTTTAAATTTCTTATAGTTTTAGCAACATCTATATGGGAATTCAAGTGCTCTGAATTTTTTGGCACAGAATTTGTTGTCAGTCTTGACTTCTGGATGGATTCTGATGGAGGATTGAGGTAGTTTGTTTTGATTCGAAGGAAACAGATTCTCTGATTTTCTGCCCTGATCAAGCAGGACAATCTTAGACATATCGTGGTTCTGTTGGATTCTGTCGAGGGATTTCATATTGGTAACATTTTCTTAAAATTTCATTTTATGGATATGATTCATTTTATTGATATATTTCATTTCATTGATTTCATTGAAAATTTTAGCTATTTGTTTTGGTAAAACAGTCCAATTTTAGAAACATTTTTATGTGAATTTAGTAGTGTGGAATTTGGAAATTATTTATATTTCTTTAATTCAGTTATTTTTATTTTGATTAGAAGATTTCAGTTCATTTTAACATTGTATTGAATTTAGAATTCCATTTTTACATTATCGTGGATTTATTTTCGCACTTGGCATTCATTATTTTGTTTGACTTATTGTCTGAATATTTTAATGGTTCAAAATTGTTGATTTATTTCTCAGAGACTTAGAATTTCAAGTAAAAGTTTTTATATTCACTGTATATTAAGCTTATTTATAAACCTTATCTACTAATTGTTCAAATTTAGGTTTGCATACATGCCAACTGCTACGGATTGTCAGTAGTTCCTACAGATTTCCCTATTGAACTACGGAGCTACGTAAACTACTCTAAATCCTATGGATATTATGAATTGTCTTTTGCTTGTATGAGCACAAAAACCAAGGAGAAAAAAAAATAATTTTCATCTTTTTTTGTATCTGTGTGATCGTTATTTAGACGTTGGAACCGGCATACACGAACACGTGTATATTGAATGAAAGCAAAGCATGCTTTTGCGAGAAAAAATAAGGTGTTTGGCCCAGTTCTGGTAGAGATCGGTCTTGTGCTGAAAAGAGGCTCATGGGAAATACGCATAGGCGGGCTTCAAGCCCAATATTGCGATTAAGCAAAGTGCTCCTAATACGTCACATTTTCATATCTCCACTATGCTTTATGGCTGTTTCAGTCCATTCACCCGCAGTGCACGTTTTTCGTACGCTAAGTTGGCAACATTTCTGAATTATGTACTTTTTAGTTCTGGAGCCTACTGTATCTCTCTTATCGCCTGTGCATAATGGATCGATTTTTAAAACGCGTTGAGGAAGATTCCCCTCCTGTAAAAAAGCGCAAGAGCTGCCAAATGTTTAAAAAAGAGTATTTAAGCTTATGGACATGCCTTATAGCATCTTCTAAAGAAGGATTTGCTTTTTGTACTGTATGCAAACAAGATTTTTCAGTGACTCATGGCGGTCATGAAGACTGCAAACGACACGTGGCCTGCAAAAAACATACCGAACTGAATAAATTGGAATCCAGTAATCGCAATGTGGAGTCGTATTTTACTACAAAAAATGACTTAGATGCTATCAAATCTGAGTGTTTATTTACTCGGTTTTTAATAGAACACAATTTACAATTTCTGCATCTAATCATGCTGGGAAACTTTTTTCAAAAATGTTTCCCGATTCGGGAATTGCCCAAAAATATTCAAGTGGAAGAACCAAGACAAGTACTATTATGCAAGTTATAGCAAAGGAGACAAAAATCCAAATTATTGATAAAATTAGGAATAATAAGATCTCCCTCGCAACAGACGGCAGTAACGATTTGGGAGACAAGAAACTCTACCCCCAGGTCGTGAGTCTTTTTGATTCTGATAAAGGTCAGGTTCAAACAACTCTTTTATCCCTTTTAGAATCAGAAGACAATACTGGGGAAGGAATTTTTAAAATGATTGATTTGGAACTCTCAAAACTTAAAACCCATGGAAAAACTGTGTTGCATTTTGCTGTGATAATGCCAATACTATGTTAGGAAAATTTAAGGGAGTTGCCTCTTTCATCCAGTCAAAGCAGCCAAAAATTAAAATAGTTGGTTGTTCATGTCATCTGCTACACATTTGTGCACAGAGAGCTACTAAAACATTGCCAATAGATATTGAGTTTTTTGTTACTCAAATATATTATTACTTGAACAGAAGTAGCAAAAGGCAAAGCAGGCTTAAAAAATTGCAGTACTTGTGTGGGGAGGAGAATCACAAAATATTGAAACATGTAAGTACTCGTTGGTTATCCTTGGAAAGTGTTTTAAATAGAGTTATCGAACAGTGGAGTCCTTTGTTGGAATTTTTTACTGATGATTCTGATTCTTTGTCAAAACAATGCTTAATAATTAAAGACTTTTTTGCTTCTCCGTGTACCAAATTATATTGTTTATTTTTGCAAAATGCACTCCCAACTTTTACGAAAATAAATGCTTCATTGCAAAAAGAATCTCCTTGTATTCACCTCCTGAAGGATGAACTCTATAAATTTTATTTTGAACTGATGATTTGCTTTGTAACTCCAGCAGCAATTTCAAAATGTGAGGAAGTTTTTAACATACAGTACTCAAAGATGAAGAACCCAAAAAGTGATGATGAACTTATTATGGGTAGTTGCACAAGAAGTTATTTAAGTTGCTCAAATTTATCACCAGATAAAATTAAAGAATTTTTTGCATCTGTTAGAAAGTTTTTTTGTACTGTGTGTGATTATGTGCTTAAAAAAATACCATTGCATAATGAGTTTTATTAGAATACCTCAGTGGCAAATGTTTCCCTACGTGCTTCTGTTTCTTACAGTTCTGTGAAATAATTTGTTGATCTGCCTGATTTTCCTGAAGACTGTGATAAATTGCAGTTAAAATTTGCATTATATCAAAATGAAAAGTTTTCCTCTGATATTACAGAATGTGATAGGGCTGATGATTGTTGGTGTAAGATTGGTAATCTTAAGTATCCAGATGGTACTTTCAAGTTTAAGCTTCTTTCTCAATTAATACTATCTGTTTTAGTTATTCACATAGTAATGCGCCAACTGAACGAATTTTTAGTATAGTTAAAAAAAAATCAAACAGAATTCAGGTCAAATTTTAGTACAAAGACATTGGAAAGTATGTTGGTGGAGAAAATAAATATGGATTGTTGGTTATGGAAAAACTTTCAATGTAGTCAAACTCAGAAATGCCAAGAGTGCATGTTATAACCAATTACATACTCATTGTGCTGAAAAAGACTGACTTTCTATATTTTAGTATTTCGTACATTGCTGATAGCTTTTTTTCCATTTTATGTTGGTTATTTGAAAGTTCTACTTTTGTCAAATAAATTATGTAAATATCCAATTATAAATATGAATTATGGAAATATGCAATTATTATTGTTTGTTATATTTGTTTTTAAAAATCATTCAAACAATGGACCACAGCATACAGTGACTTGTCTATGGTAAGGGAGCGTTCAAGTATTATTTAAGCACATTTTTGGTAATTTTGAATCTCCCCCCCCCCAGTTAGCAAAAATTAACATAGAGTAAGATAGGAAAAATAAGATTTTCTGACCCCCCCCCCTCCCGAGATGCTTATGTAATACTTGAATGCTCCCTAAGCTCTTTAACTTATGCTACTGATGACCCCTAGTCAAATGTTGGCATGTATGGGTTTGTGGTTCATCGAAATTCATTTTAAAAGCTCCTTCTTCATTCTTATTTGGATTTTTGGGTTTGGTTCAAATTTTGGAATTTTTTTTTAGGTGGTAGTTAATATATTTTCAGTGGTGGTAATTTATACTTTTTTTTCGTCTGACAATTTTGATAGAATTTTTTTTTTATACTCACAACTGTACTCATCTCAAAATTATTGTTTTATCTGTACTCATTTCAAATCATTATTGTTCACATATTTGTACTCATCCCTACTCATTACATAGATAATTGACTGATTGTATACTTTACTATTAACAATTGACATTAAACGAATTTGACATTAAAATTAATGATTGACATTAAATTTAATTTTCCTTGAGCAGTCGTATCACAACAATTACATATAATAATACATCAAAAAGAGTCGAAATTTGAAATATCTTTACAAATCAAGAATGAGAATTACTATAAAGTGAGTTTTTATTTATCATTTTAGTTTGATAGTATCAGAGATTAAATAAGAAAACGGTTTTCATTAAGATTATATCAAAAAAATGCTTTATTCACCTATTTAAGTTATCAGTGAACAATACAATGCCCCTCTTGATAGAGCTCATCAGCACCAAATATTCTTGACTGCAGTGGTCTCAAAACAAACATACCATATGCCACAATTGTTAAAGTTTTTAGAAACATTTCAATGTGATTAAACTTTTTATGTAAGTATTAGGGATGTTATGAAACAAAAAAAGATCCAATACCAAATACCCAATACTACCAGATTACCGAAGAACTGATATAATCTGATACCGATATTAGATTGCTATTATAAAGTATAATAAATTCATAATTGCTGTAAAATTATGTATAAAACTTATTTCAGCAATAATTAACTAGACACCTTCAAAAATATTAAAAACGAAACTACAGTCGAACTCGGTTAATACGAGAAGGTAAGAATATGTAAAATTTCTCGTATTAGCCATTACTTGTAAAACCTGTGGAAGGAAAAAAAAAATTTAAATACACACACCGTAATAAAAATAATTACTAGAATTAACTTGGGTAATTTTCTTAGTGCAAAATTAACTTTATGCCATTTAATAAACATAGAATTTTCAGTCTTACCTATATGAGGTTTATTTTTCTTACAATGTAAATAAATGCACATATGGTCTCATTTCACTTAAATGTATTGTAACAGTTATTGAAAAAATCAGTAAGTTTTGATTGTTTGGTTGGCATATCCATTTGTGCATCTCGTATATCTCGGCGTAAAATGGCGAGAGGGTCCCATTTCATAAAATTGAGTTAAAGTGTCTAAGGCATTTTTAGCTTTAATCTAAGTTACAGGTGTTGATGTTTCGGTTGAATTTTCACTATCACTATCATTATTATTTTGGTTGTTCTCAAGGATATCTTGTAAAATTTCATCCTCTGTTAAAAGCCCAGTTGTTTCAATTTCATTATCAACAATCACTAACAAAAGAACTTTCCTGCTTTTTCTTTGTAAATCCAGTTCCCATTTTTTGAGTTCATCCGAAAAAATTTGAGAAGTCATCCACGTTTTACGATTTGCTGTGTAAGCTACAGGGAGATTACTATTTGCATGTTTAAAACATCTGGGTTTAAGTGCTTTCCCAATAACTATTAATTTCCATTTTTCTGATCCTCTGTCATGTTCGCGTACACTAAGACAGTAATCCATTTTTTTGGCAATTTTCCGCCAGTGCACTTTTCACATTTAAATTTAAAAGTTTTGTCAGGTGTTAATTTGTAAAAAATTCCTGCTTCATCTGCATTGAAAATGTTATCTTCTTTGTATTTCTTTGTATTCAGATATTAATTTTGGCCACATATTTTTAACCCAGTCTTTTGCAGTTTCTATGTCTACAGATAATTTTTCTCCTGATAATTGTGTATAAACAATGTTGTGTCTGTTTTTGAAGAAATTCAGCCATCCAATGTTGCAGGTAAAATCACTATAACCCAATTTCTCTGCAAAATTTTCAGTTTAAACTTTTAAAATCGGCCCATTAATTGGAAAACCAGCTTCACACTGACTTTTAAATCAACACAACAAAGCTTTGTCAATGTCTTCTTTTTCACACTTTTTTGACTTTTTAGTGTTTACAAGATTTTTTTCAAAAGCAGATAGAATGGCTTCTCTATTTTTTCAAAGTGTCGATACTGTAGATGAGGACAGTCCATATATTTTGCATACTGCAGAATTTTTCTCTCCACGCTGCAACTATTAACAATGCCTACTATTTCACTAACTAATAATGCTTTTCTTTTTATACTTGTCATTATAAATTTGAAAAAGATAAAAATTATAATTTCATAGATTTTCCGAAAGATTTTCTTCTTCTTTTGCACTCGGGTACCAAAGAATTGGAGCCAAAGCGCAGTGCGAAAACCAAAGCTTCTAAAGAACTGATTCAAAAAGCTATGAAACACATTTACAGTGCGACTGACCACTTGCCCTTTTTCCATTGCTTTCACAAATTCTTATCATTCGCAACAGCGTAATAAAAGGCATAAAAAGAATGTTTATCAACTTTTCTTAAAAGTTTGCAGATGTAAAACGTATACGCTCTAACTAGTTATCTCACTTACCTATTGTAAGAAGGTGGGTTTGACCAGCGAGATACTGGAAACAACCTCTTCCCTCAAAGAAGGTATGAATAGAATTTATTCCCCATTCTTTCCTCAAGAAATCTTCCCTCCCTATTTTCATGAGTACTGCCTTGACTTGTTGACGGCAGGAAAATAGCTTCGAGTTATACCCTACAATGGGTTTACTTCATGGGGTGAGGGGATTTATGGTTCAACGGACATTATTGTCCTGCAATGTGGCAGCAACAATTACTATAGTTTGACAGCTGGTATTTGATAAGACAGAGGCCTTTTCTTTTTTTTTTTCTTTTCTAATTAGGATTTCTGTTTTCCTTGAAAAGAAAAAAAGTCGCATTAAAGTGGACAGGTATTTTTCTCGTATTAGCTGAGATTCTACTTTTGTGCTCATAAAAAAAAGCATGAAACTCTTAATGTAGTTAAATAGTGAACCAAACTTAATGTGCAAATTGCTCGTATTAAGTGAGTTCAACTGTATTTATAATAACATGTTAATAAATATTTTATACGCTGTTCTAAAAATCATAGTAAAAGAATGATCATGAAATAATGAATAATTTACATTAATCTGAACAGAGTGAAAAAATATTTCTATAAAGAATGGGAAGAAATTGTGTAAAATACGAAATTTCAGATTATAATCATGGATATAAGAGTATAGATGTACATGAATAAAAGAAAAATCACACCATAAATAAAAACTTTTATATCAATTGCACTGCTAATGAGATGCGTTTGTGCTAGTTATATCCATGCTGGAAAATTATAGTAAACATTATTTAATAATCTTTTCTGCACTTTTGGCAAAAATCATTTGTAGTGGAAGATATTCATGACAACCTTTCAGAAAATTATCGTCTGTCACACGTAATTACATAATAGTTCAATAAAAAAAATTGCTGAGGAGGTAGAGAATGAAAAAGATAGGCTATGTGTCAACTGATGAATAAATCAAAAGCAAACGTGAGTAGGTCGGCCAACAAGTAGGGGCAAAAGAATGCTTTGCATATGTGTTCGGTAGGCTTGGGGGACTGGGTCAAGAACTTCTAAAATATGAAGTAGTTGAGGGGTGCATTTACTGCAGAGGGGGACCTAAAAATTTTGTTGGTGGTACTGGTTGCAAGCCTGTGTCTCTGATCTAATCCCAACAAAATTCTGTAATTTATGCAATTAACTAAACATACTGCAGCAGACCATGGGGGTATGCTATAGTATTTGAAAAATCAGTTAATATACACTGAGGTATTAAAGGAATATTTTTAAAGAAAGGAATCACTGTTCCAGCATGGATAATAAACTACAAACCACCTATCTGTGAACATGTCACTTTGCCAGCTGACACTGGTTTACTTGATCTATCCAGGGATCACACTCTTACTAGTGTCTAGGAGGGTGGACCCCACCCCACCCCTATGAGAGGCGTTGATAACATCATGAACACAAAATTTGCATTATGATTATTTTTCACTACAATGATTGAAACTAAAATCATTGAGTTATAAATAACCTCTATTATGCATGATTATCTCAAATTTTGTTCTTTGCTGCAATGTTATGAAAATAAAAAATGCGAATAAATTTTGAAATTTTCACTTGAATTTAAAAAAAGTTCTAGATTTTTTGTTAACAAAGCTGAATAGAAAGTTTTGTAAAAATCCATTAATATTTGTGGCAGCTATTGTGTATACAAAAATTCGACAACAGATCTACATCACGTTAAAAATAGTAAAAAC
Organism: Amaurobius ferox; assembly: GCA_951213105.1. Taxonomy (NCBI): domain Eukaryota; kingdom Metazoa; phylum Arthropoda; class Arachnida; order Araneae; family Amaurobiidae; genus Amaurobius; species Amaurobius ferox. Next base: position 17,796,205 of record OX578141.1, read on the forward strand.
GTGTTCATGAAGGTCCTAAAACACAAATTGACATCAAAATCTCGAAATTGAAAAATTTTGTGAAAACAATACTTTCCCAATATTATATTCTTTTGCATGAGAAAATAAAAATAACAAAGTTTTACATAGAAGTAAAGAAATATATTACTAGACTTGACCTCCTTACTTGTATCATTACCACAAACGCAAAATGAAATCGTTAACCCAAGCATCATAATCACCAACACTCATTCTCGCTCTACTTTGTTTAGGCTACTGACTTAACATAAACAAAAAAGTTGGTAAAACCAAGAGTTTTTATAAAAAAGGAACGTAAGGGTCTCAGTTCAAATAATTATACTAGCAAATATTAGTTTTAGAGCAAAAATTATTAAAGAGTTCAAATTTTCAGAACATTTGAGTCCAAATTGACCTAAACAAAGAATAATTGAGCTAAATTTTTGTAAAAAAAATGAAACTTGCAATTTATCGAACAGATGGGGAAGCACATCATTCTTGATCTTTCCATTTCCCTTTCTAATATTATTCATTTTTTTTTTAGAAGATGTTTTTCTTTTTCCTTTTCTACTCATTTTATTATATTTTTTTTTATTCAGCTAATGAATAGCAAATTTTACAGGAAAAGATATAAGTAAAGGAAATAGTAGGATAACAAGGCTGAATATGGAATTTTATTTTAACTTTCGTACAGCAATGGTAATTTATATCCAATGCAACAGCGAAATTTAATCAAATATGAACCAGATATTGGAGAATTATTTGCCCCTACCCCAACCCTCTTATGGATTAATTTCAGATTTTTGGAATTTTCTTGATAGTTATGCCACTGGAAACATCCATAAAAAAAATCCATCAAATTTTGTAAGTTTCTACCCCATCTAGAAGTGGGTACACATTTTAGGACATACATGAAAAATAGCTCTTGTATATAGTTTTACAAGTCACCTTCGGCCTTTTTCTTGTTGAATAAAGGAATATGTGTGCGTGTGAAATCTGCAGCAGGGAATCTATGCATCATAAGGCCATGAAATATGGTACACAACAGTGGCGGTTCGTGACTAATGGGTTTAAGCAGAATCTGTGACAGGATTCCCCCACAACAAACATTAACAAAACACATCACGCTACTGGCACATGTGTTGTCAAATATTATCTAAAAATACGCAAATGAGTCTGAAAAATTCGCCAAATAATAATAATAACCCATTCAGCCTATAACTTTAAGTGATGCAGCGCTTCTCCTACTTCAACTGTCTCATCTCACGAGCTGCCACTGGCACACATGTATTGCAAGACACGGGAAGGACTACTGGGGAATCCACTTATTTGATAACTCTTATCTACCCATTTCGTATGACATTTACATAACATATTACATCGTTAAATTGTTTAAGTTTATTAGCTCACAATATTTAATCACTTGTTCGTGTTATCAGCCATACATAGTGCTATCAATTGTGTATTTGAACATTTCTGACCTTAAGAAGTGAAAAAAGGTATTTTTATCTAGATAAAATGTTTACCCTAGATAACATTTAACAAAATGTCGAAAGTTTCAAAGATTCATAAAAGGCAAGCCATTTCTTTATAAATTAAAAATCTTGGACTGTCTTATGAAATGTGAAGGTGCAACATCTGTGGGTAAGGATTTTGGCTTGAACGAAGCTACTATCGGAACCATTAAGAAAAATGAGAATGCTATACGGAAATCTGTCATCTGCACATCAAAACTTAGTTTCAAAACATCGTCATACATTAGAGATGAAGTGTTAGTAAAAATGGAAAATTGTATAGTGCTTTGGATGGAGGATTTATTGCAAAAGAGAATACCTGTAGATGGAAATATTATAATGCAGAAGGCACTATGAATTTATAAGCAATGCAGATATCGGAGCCATCAACAAGTCGTCAAGATAAGAGAAAAGAATTTTCGGCTAGTGATGGATGGCTAACAGGATTTCTTAAAAGAAATGCATTTCATAATTTAAAAATTAAAGGAGAAATTGCAGCAGCAGATAAAGAGGCTGCTAAAAGCTTTCCAGCAAAACTAGCCAAAATAATCGAAGATGAGGGCTATGTTCCCAACCAAATTTTCAATGCCGATGAAATGGGCCTATTCTGGAAAAAATACCTGCCAGAATTTTTATAGCAAAATCTGAAAAAATTGCTAGTGGGTTTAAAGTTGCTAAAGATCGGGTGACTTTTTATTGTGTAGTAACGCTTCTGGTGACAAAATTTTAAAGTCTCTTTTAATGAACCGGTCATTAAGGCCACATGCTTTGAGAGGAAAAAACATTCAACAGTTGCCGGTTCATTGGAGGGCGAAAAAAACAGCCTGGATGACAGCAAGTCTATTTACGGAATGGTTTGAAAAATGCTTTGTTCCTGAAGTTAAAAGATATATGGAGCAACGATGTCTTGATTTTAAAGTACTTTTGGTCGTAGATAATGCGCCCAGTCATCCCGTATTAGAGTATCCAAATGTTCAAGTAATCTTTTTGCCACCTAATACCACTTCTTTGATTCAACCATTAGACCAGGGTATAATCACTACCTTTAAGCTGTATTATACTCAACGAGCATTCCAACATATTTTAGATGCAGTAGAGAAGGACAACCTCACAATCGTTGATGCATGGAAAAAATATTTGATTATGGATTGCATTACATATGCTTCATTGACCAAAGAGAAGTTCAGGGTATCAACATTAAATGCTTGCTGGAGAGCACTTTGGACAGAATGCATCAAAAGTGGTAACTCAGTACCCCAAACAATGATGGAGTTTTCTAAAATTATAGCCTTGGCATACGAAATTGGAGAAGGATTTGAGGACCTACAAATTGAAGACATCAATGAATTAATGATAGATAAACCTCTAGATGTGAATGATCCGATTAATTTAATAACAGATAAAGGTAATAGTACTGAGGATCATAATAGCGATAACGAGGAAGAGGCCGAAATATGTCAACTAACTGCTGGTTTAATTGGAGAGGGTCTAACATTTGGGAAATGTATGGTAAATCATTTTTTAAAAATTGATTCAAACATGGAACGTGGCCTAAAATTCGAATGAGATATGAAGAATTGTTTGGCTGGGTATCAAGAGTTGTATAAAGAACTAAAAAATCAAAAGTTCAACTGTCTATAACAGATTTTTTAATAAAAAAGTCGACAGCACAAGACCTTTCAGAAAGTAGTTCGGCAGTTCAGAATAGTATTACCGGATGAAAGTCTCCATTAAAGAGCTTGACGGATGTGGATATCTCTAGTGATGATAACGACTTTGGTCCAGTTCGTCACAAACAATTGCGCTTATTATCAAGTAGTGACGAATAATTATGTAACTAAATATTATTTTTTTATTTCTATTTTTAATTTTGAGTTTTCTATTCTTAATTTTGGATTAACAGATTCCTTTTTTCTTGCTTGCATTACTTATTTTTACCTATGAATTATGTATTTTAAGTTTTATTGTTGAATAAAATTGCATATGTATGTATATATCATTCGTATGCATATCAGAACTTTTACAGTTTTTAGCATTTTTTTACATGGTTTTTAAACTAAATATAGTTCTTTATTTCATCTTATATGGTTTTCGGATAACATGGAATGTACCCCAATTTTACTATAGGAAACTTATCTTTTTTTACACAGTTTTTTTTTATATGAATTTCTGACGAATGTATCTACCGTGTAAAAAAAAAGAGTTAGGTGTACTATATCTCTGACTACGAATGGTTTTGTTTCGTTTAAGTCCCCTGTGGCTTGCCTGTTGCCAACTCACTCAGTTTTAATAAGAAATTTCATTTATGTATCAAGAGGTAAAGATTTCCATACTATTCTAAAGATGAATAAATAACTAAATAACAGACGAGTGGGACCATTGACTATAAATATTTGAACATAGTGCCGAATGACCTTCAATTTGAGAGTTTTTCTTTCATGTAGATGCACAGGATCCCATATACTTATTCCTTTCCTCCAGTGTCTCTACAATTTTTTTTCAGAATGAAAGTCAGTTAAAAAAAACCATTTCTTTAATGCTGAAGTATAAAAAAAAAGAAAAAAAAATCGGATCTATCGGTTCTCAAATATCAATTTTAGTTATTATCGGGAAAATACCGATATATCGGCGAAACTGATAATTGGTATCGGTTATCAGAATACCCCTAGTAAGTATACATAGATATCATTTTCTTTGATTATGATATAGTTATGAATACTTTTAAAATTTAAAAATTTTAAATTACAAGTGTAAATTATTTAGAATAAAATTATGAAAAAATTCAAGAATAATAATGTCTTATATTAATTCTAAATTATAACAGTTTGCTTAAATATATTTTCATTCAATATTTGTTATAGCAAAGAAATCAATGGAAGTGTGTTTAAATTTAAGAATAGAATTTATTTAATTTTGATAGTTTAGAAACATCCTGAATCTAATAATTGAAATTAAAATCACAAAAGAAAACAACTTGAATGTTGTGAACAGCAATGTTTTATTTTGACTTCAGAATGTTGTCAAATAAATAAGTCTTCAATTTTTTATCTGAAATTATAATTTTTTTGTATCTGGTTCTAATGAGGAATTTTCACGTTTTTATTATTTTATTTTTATCGTGTAGTAGAGAAAAAATCATGAATGATAGTATATTTTTTTTTTAATTTTTGAACTTAGATAATTAATATAAAAATATTTAAACTCGCACTTAGCAATCCGGCGCGAAAACGCTGTTTCTGTAATGGCCGCTCTTGTGACGTCACTATCCATGTAAACAAAGAGCGCAATACACTGTTTACTGTGGATTCCGAGAGCTGCGCACTTGATTCTCCTATAAAATATTTCATTTATCATATTTTTATAATGAGTGAGATTCTAAAACCGAGCTACAAGTACTGTTTAGTACCTTGCTGCACAAATACAACGGTTAATTCAGTTGATAAGCTGTTTTTTAATGTTCCAAAAGATCCAGTTAAACGAAAAGCATGGACTAAAGCAATGAGAAGGGACGAGCAGAAAAATCCGAAATTATCGAAAAAAACATCTCTTTGGTGTTGTGAAGATCATTTTTCGGTAAGTAAACATTTGCTTCTGTTTAAATATTATTTACTTGGATTTATGGCCGTAACCAAGGTTTTTTTTCGGGGGTTCAAACTCCCCAAAATGAAAAAGTTAACATTGAAAAGATAAAGATCCATCAAGATATGAAATGTGGGTTTAACTCCCCCCCCCCCCCCCCCGGAAATCAAATCCTGGATACGATCTTGCTTGTATCAATAATAAACTATAAATAATCCTGTGTAAATAGTAATTTAAAATTAAAGAATTTTGTGGTCAAGTTAGGGATTGAACAATAAAACATACTCTAGCTTGTATCTCAAAATAATAAGTTTTAAAAATATAGAATCAAACCTTAATCAATCAATTTATTGAAATAAACAATGGCACATTAATTTGTAATTATTTCTTTTTGATATCAATTGTATAAATAGAAATGTTAACATTATATAGTAATTTATAATAATAAATGGCTGTCATTGTGTAACAAATAAGTTGTGATCATAAGTTGTGCAACCCTCATTTGTGAAATAAAGATATATGTTATCAATATTTATCTGATATACATATACTACTGATATAAAATTGTAAATCCAATGGTAGAATGTAAGTAGTAACTCATAATACACTATCCTAAAATTTTCTACAAAATACAAAAAAATGAAAGAAATACAACCATAAAGAGGAAATTATAAAGCGTAATTCAGGTTATAAATACAAAGATAATCAACAAATTAAGGTGAAGAATGAAAATAGGAAACAAAAAATATCAAGCAAAAAAGCTTGCACATGGAAGAGCTTAAGATTAGTTCATTTCGAAAAAATTATTTTCAAGTCCATATATCCCTTTGAAATGAACACAAAAATGCTTGTTTCTGAAACGCAAGATAGATTTTTATCTATAAACTTGTGTTATATGGACAACAAGCATAATGATTCGAAAAAAATATATATGGTATAACGAGGCCACATTACAGTGTATTTACACTTTGGGGGACCTCACTAGAAACATGAGCCTGGTACAACACACCCCTGTCCTGTTGTTTTTTTCTAGTTTGTATTGTATTTAAATTTCTTGAGTATTTCAGGCATGCTTTATTTGTCTTTACATAATTTCAAACTACAATATAAACTACTATAAAAAGTCAATTATCAGCTTAAAAGCAGAATAGGACATTGTAGACATAGGCAGCACACCTTATCTGACTGCTACTGCCAGTCTTAAAACATCTATAAAATTATTATTCATAAGTACTAAATATCTGACAACAGTTACTTTGTTTTGATTGGAAACAGGTTATTGATATTCCCTAGCATTTGCCGTATATATATTAGTGTTATATTACAAATCAGACTATGTAATTCAAATTTGTTTTTTTCTAGTTTGTATTGTATTTAAATTTCTTGAGTATTTCAGGCATGCTTTATTTGTCTTTACATAATTTCAAACTACAATATAAACTACTATAAAAAGTCAATTATCAGCTTAAAAGCAGAATAGGACATTGTAGTGTGCGACTATTTCCAAGTGCAATCAAAATTAAAGTTTTAAATGTAAAAGAATTATTCATGCATTTGCATTAGTTTTAGATTTATTTGTCAATATTAATGAAGATCATACATACCTCTTAGTTTTAAATCCTCGCATTTCGGCTCCAATAAAATTGGGATTCTTTCCCAAAAACGAAAACATACATATAGCATCAATTTTAGGAAGATTATCGGATTCTCCTTTGATAAATCCCGGAAAAATCGACATCTTAAACAAAATGAAATGGATGGGTTATACAATTCAAATATACGGTAAAATTAAAAATGATTATAAAATTTACGGCTCAAAAAATGATTTCTAAACTATGAATGCGTAGAAGCGAATTGATCTAGCGTTGTTTTCAAAACGTAAATACTGATACTTCATGAACAGTGACGTCAGAGCCAATCACGTAGCGTTTCAAGATCACATGACATTGCGTCATTTTTCACTTATTTAAACTTTAATTTTTAATTTATTCAAAATCACTTTGACATTTAAAGTGACATATTTGAAAATCTTAAACCTAAAATTACCAGGAAAATATAAAATTGAGCATTTCCCCCACGTGTGCAAATTCCTCATTTACCCATCTGTATTCTCCGTACTGAGCAAACTTTTATTACCAGCCTAGACATACTTTTTACATTGGTACTTTCATTGAGTGCAATCCTAATTACGTCACTAGATAACAAATTATTTTTAACCTGTGCATCAATATTTTTTACCATATATCTTTAATGCGACACTGAACTGTTTTGGCCGACAATAGCATTTCTTTAATTCTTTCAATTATTTGTTTTTTATTTGCGAAGTCATTGAATAAGTGTTCAGAACAATTTATGAAAGCATTTTTCAAAAATTCGCTGTCTGTAAACAGTTTTCCGTTGGTACCAATACTATGAGCTGCAACAAATTTGGCAGATGTAGCATAATTGTGGCTGGTAACAACTCTCTTCAAAAATTTATTTTGTTTTCCATAATTTAATACACGTTTAGCAATGTACTTATATTTTTCATCATTTGGTATTTTGCTCACATCTTTATGTTTTGAAGAAAAGTGTTGTTCAATATTGTAAGTCCTGGTGGTAATTATATTTGTACATAAAGTACATATTAATTTGCCACCATTTTCCATACATCCATACTTTTCAGTTCGCACATCTTGAAATAATCTCTTTTTTGTTTGTCCATGGTAATAAAAATAATAATTATTTCCTTTAGGTAACTGTTCTTGCGCTTCTGAACTGAACTGTTTATTATATCCTTAAAGACGAAGTTAGATGTGAACAAGAGCAGATGCGCCCAGTCAGAGAGTCCAGCCGACCAACAGGAGCCCTGATCATGCATCTACTTTTGTTTACATCTAAGTTCATGGTTGTACTTTTGTTTACATCTAAGTTCATTGCTCATCAAGCAACAATCTATTTAATAAAATCAAAGAAACAAAGAATAAAATTCACTACTTATCTAAAAGTGTTTCAATATATAATAATTTTCGATAAATGGCACTTCCATTTAAGCATGCTATTGAAATTGGATTCAAAATCAAGAACAAATTTTTTAAGAATACATTTTTTTAACAAATGAATCATGAAATACCAATTATAACATAATCTTAGGTTACGACTTTTTGAAAATTAATAAAATTATTATGAATATGAATAGAAACAAACTTATAATGGCAAACGCAGAGATTGAAAATGGGAGTTGCAGAATGATTATGAATTAGGCGAAAAAGCCAATTATGAGCAAAATGAAAATAAAATTGTAAGGAAAGGTCAGAAGAACTGAAATAAAGTGAATACCAAATATGTCAACAATGGGATAATGAAGGACAACTGTAAATATACTCATTTAACTGTAAATAAGACTATAAGATTGAAACCAAGAACGACTGAAATTATTGAAATGAAATGTAATGAAGCAATAATGCCAGAAACAGAATTCTTGATGGAGCCTATTAAAAACAAGGAAAATATTGAAATAGAAACTGGATTAATTAAAAGTAATGAAAATGGAGAGATATTTATACTGATTACTAATAATTCAAATAATATAAGAACTCGAACTCTGCACAAAAATTTTAAATTAGCCAGTATTTCAAAAAATTTTCAAATTTGTAATAAGAGGAAAAAATATTGAACAAGTAAATGCATTGACTCAACAAGAAATTTTAAAACTAAGGAAACAATTGACTAAGGAGGACTTTAGTTTAGAGCATCTACCTGAATTTCAAAAGTCGAGAGTGCAGAACATGTTGTTCAACAATTATGCAGTGTTCTCGAAGGATTATGAGACACTGGGTGTAACTGACAAGGTGATACCTGAATTTAATTTAATCAATGAATACCCTATACAGTGCAAACCTTACAAAGTACTACATTTATAAAAATCAGTTGCACATCAGGAAATTAAGAAGCTACTGAAGGCTGGAATTATTGAGGAGACCGATTCAAATTTTGATTTTCCTGCATTATTCATTCACAAGAAGGACTCATTCACATCTGACAAGCCAGAATACCAGAAGCTGCAGATGAAAATCAATTATAGGTTACTGAATTCCTATCTGGTAAAATCCAAACTTTCAGTAGACCAGATACATGACATCCTACAAGAAGTTTCAGGCAGAAATTTGTATTTTGTGTTGGACTTGAAGGCTGCATTCTTCCAAATCTAGCTTAGGCCTACTGACAAAAATAAATTGGGGTTCATAACCCAGTTCGGTTCCTTCAGCCTACTAGATTGCCATTCGGTACTGTAAATAGTACTAGTTACTTTGCAAAATTAATTGACAAATGTTTGGGAGACATAAGAAATAAAGAAGTCAGGTATTATTTAGATATCATCAGTGCTGGCGATTCTTTCAGTGAAGTTTTGAATACACTACAACTTGTTTTTGACAGACTAAAGGACTTTAATTTATCACTGGATGCTAAGAAAGTACAGTTATTTACAAAAGAGATTGAATATTTAGGTTTTAAAATTAATGAGAATGGCTATTCATCATCCGACAAAAATATACAAAAAATACAAGAATTTCCAGTATCTAAGAATGCAAAGCAAGTCAAAACTTTACTTGGTATAACTAATGATTTTAGAACTTAAATCCAAAATTATGCTAGTATTGTACAGCTATTGATTAACTTAACGAAGAAATCATATCAATTTAACTGGACAGAAGAATGTCAATATGCTTTGGCAGTGGCGTACCCAGGATTTCTTCAAGGGGGGAGGGGGGGGGGTTTCATCCTTGAGATTGTTTTTCCCCAATGACATTGTGATATATATATATATATATATATATATATATATATATATATATAATAGTTTGAAAGTCCAATATATATATGTTTATATGTTGAGACCCAGACCGTCCGACCTACCAGAAAGGTGTAAGGTAACATATAATATGTTTATATGTAATATGTTTATATGTGTAATTTGGGTATATGGGTAATATGTTTATATGTGTATATGTTATATATGTTATATGTGTATATGGGTAATATGTTTATATGTGTAATTTTTTTATAATAAATTGTTGTTTATTCGAATTATACTTGTACATCCGTTCGGGCATTTCCCATTGGGCATTGGCAATGCATGTTGATCTGACGCCAGTACAGTATATGCAAACGGTATATTTATTTTTCATTTATATAAAAACTCTTTTTGTGTATATACTACATGCTCGTATTTGCAATAAGAAGCCCAAGGCATAGGTATTAGAAAATAACAAAAAGTAAACTCACCCACCAGGTGATCAAAGGAGAAAAATAACATATATTCATATCTGTAAATTATATGTATAACATCAGAATAATATAAAAGTTATTTTTTTAGTTCCAATGGATTATGAAAGAGATAATCCTCAATACTTATGAGTCAATGCATGGATTTGTCACTGCGCACTTCATAGGTTATAAGGCAATGTTCAGTCGACGAGGATTCTTTGCAAGTTCATTTAATACGTCTTCTGCAGTTGAGGTATGATTCCTGTGAATGTTCAGAAGAGCTAGACCATTCATCCTTGTACTTCCAATGGAATTGCGTAGGTACGTCTTAAGAGGGCGAAGGGTTGAGAATGATCTTTCGCTTGTGCAAGTAGAAACTGGAAGGACAGCTAATATTTCCAGAAGACTAAATATGTAAGGTATAATATTTTGGTTGCATATAGCCAGACCTTCTATAGCAGTTTTCGGGGCAGCTAACTTTATCGTGTCCCTCTGCTCTCATTAATTCTTTTATACCACAGTGTTAGCTCAGAATTTAAGTTTTCCTGGCAACCGTCCAAGTCATTAGAATAAAACTGCATGAGCGCTGCGAAAGCTTCAAGCTGTGAAGGTTGCAAGGTAGAATGCACTGGAATTCTTTTAAAATTTCTCGGTGTATTAGGAAGCATAAATCCAGTTGGGACAAGAAAGAATCGAGAAATGGAATGAAAATGCTGACACAGAAATATGTTTCTTGTGTTGCTGCTGATACGTTGAAGCAATTCGTTTGTCTTCCAGTCACACGAGGGATTGTAATGGATAATCCTAACTTCTCTAGGGCTTCCGAGGCAGAAATAAATATTTTAGAGAATTCACCATAGGCATTTTCTCGCAAAGATTTTATCTCACTACTAATGTCTTCCGCCAGGTTCACTGCTTCCCGTAAGTCAATCGTCGACTTCTGAAGAAACCTACACAAATGCACAGTTAAGGAGAACACCTTGTGAATGCAAAAAAGAGCGAAATCACAAACTGGCAATTTGTTACCGTGCACAGCAGAGAATTGGCTTGTGCTGACGAATCCTTATCTATACAGTCTGATATGTTTTGGAGTGTTTCCACAACTGGATCATAAAGCTCTATTACTGCTGTTACAGAGTCATACCTTTCCAACCATCGGGTTGCACAGAGATGTTTTAGTTTTTCTTGTCGCGAAGTAGATGTTTCCATATCATTTATTGCTATCGTGAGTACATGCTGTCTTTTTGGAGTGTTCGGAAATTCATACAAGGTTGCTATAGTCCCCATGCAATTTCTTATTGCTGTGACCTCACACGCTTTTGATACTGTCAAGTTGAGGCTGTGGGCAGAGCAGTGTACATAAATGGCAGTTGGAATCACTTCCCTCACATGGGCTTGCACACCATCATTTAGTCGCACACTATTTGCTTATGCATACCATTTGTTTATTATTGTCATTGCAATTCCTTTACCCGTTACATCATGGATAGGAATAAATTGCAAAAAAAAATTCTTTCACGGCAAATTTTTCCTTGTCGATATAACGAACATATAACAATAATTGTTCTAAACCTGCTATGTCAGTTGTTTCGTCGGCGAGGATGGCAAAGAAAGTCGAATCATTTATTTCACAAACAAGCTTGCGAAGTATCAAATTATTACAGGCTTCAATTATTTCATTCTGGCTTCGGGGGCTGATATACTGTGCATTTCCACTGCTGCATTCCAACATTTGTTTCAGAATAAAGTCATACTTACTTTGGAAACGAAGCAGTGCTTGTAAGTTTCCATCATTCTCATATGGTTTTTTGGTCACTGCAATTCTTCTCGAATCCCTGTGCCCCTCTCAATGCGAGTCCTTGCTCTCCACAAAACAAAACTGTTTCAATGATTGGTATGATATTTTCTCTGTTTTGTAATTTTTTTCTCACTGCCACAGTGTCTAATTGCTTTTCCACAGACTTTTTCTTTCCACACGTGATGTGACTCAAAGTTTCAGCAATCTCTATTGATTGCTTATGATAGTGACACTTTTCATGCTCGAAAAATCGCTCGACAGCATCTTTCCAGTTATCAAATTTAGCTTTACATAACTGACCTAAGGTCTGCTTACCAGATCCGGCACCATCATTAGGGGCAAAAAGTGCACAAAATTTGCAAAAGGCACCACCCAGAAAGTCTGAATAAGCAAGCCTTTTCCAACGATAAAGCCATTTACACTAGAATCGCAAATTTCTTTTTCCTTTTGTTGGAAAAGCAAATCCTGGATTGGGTTCCCAGACGTTATTATTTACGTTCCCAGACTTTTGGTTATTTACGAAGGAGTGAAACATTTTCAAAACTATTTAATTGGTGCAGAATTTGAAATCAAGAGTGATGCAAAAGCACTATCATACCATCTAGCATTAGAGAAAGTAAGTGACAGTGAAAGTAGATGGCTTTTATTTTTACAATCTTTCAAATTTAAAATTAATTATATTGAAGGGCAATCCAACCCAAGTGATTACATGAGTAGAGAAATATTTCCAAATAAGAAAATTAAAGAATTGGTGAATAATATTTTTGAAACAGAAACTAGATTAAGTACTAATGATAATATTTTAAAGGAGCAATTAACTGATACAAAATTAATGTAAATTAGAAAACTTATGGATGTAAATAGAAATAATGTAAAGGTAAAATGTTACAAAATTGATAGAAATGATAATTTATTAAAATTTAAACTGAATCCTAAGAATTATATGAAGAACCACGATCTTCATATTCCTAAAAAGCTACAAAGAATAGCAATTCAAGCTGCTCATATAGCACAGTTTGGTATTGGAAAGACCTATAACAAACTGAAAAGATTATATTTTTGGAATGGTATGTTTTCAGATATCAAAACCTTTTGCCTAAATTGTGAAAAATGTTTAAAATTTAAAAACAAAGCGATTAAGAAACAACCAATGCAATTACAACCTAAACAATTTAAAGTTGGTGAAACAGTGGTGATTGATAACAGTGTCGGTAAACTTGTAAGATCAACAGGACAGCACAACTACATTGTAACAATCATAGATCATGTCAGTAGATACCTAGAAGCTATCCCAGTAAGAACAATCTCAGCACCTAGAAGCTATCCCAGTAAGAACAATCTCAGCAAAGTGTATTGTGAATGTGCTATCTCTCTCTCTCTCTCTGACTATTATAGCAGATACGGTTTTTCAAAAGTTTTATACTCTGACAATGGGTTCCAATTTACATCTAGTATCTTCACAGATTTTTTGAAGAAGTTGAATGTATCACATCACAAAACTAGCCTGTACAGACCACAAGGTAATGGATTGTTGGAGAAAGTACACTGAATACTGAAATCTTCTTTGGCATGTCTAGCCAATGAATCCTTTGACTGGGATAAGAAACTTATTTTCAAGAATGAAAATAACAATTCAAAACATGTTGTAACCGGTTATACTCCAGCACAAATCTTTTATAACAGAGAACTCAGAACTACCTTCGACCTGAATAAGGATGTACAATTTACCAATTTGTCATTCTAGCAAATGGTAGATGAAGCAGAGAAAGTTCACAGGGAAATTCTGAACCAGGCTTATGAAAACCAATCCAATGAGAATAAAAAGAAATACTTTACACAGCCACGAAAACATGATTTCAAGGTAGGAGATAAAGTATATCTGAAAAATTTTATACCTGTGGCTTCTTTAAAGCCTAAATTTTCAGGTCCTTATGAAATTAAAAGAATTTTTAGAAACAATAATACATTAATTCAAAATCAGGAAGGTGAAAATATAAAAGTTCATTTCGACAAGTTATTTATAGCTACTTGCAACAGGAAGGAATGGAATAAATGCAACTTGTAAATTAAGCAAAATTTTCTTCCCATAACCTGCAAGAATGAGAGAATACAGGATGTTATGAATGCTGGCGTAAATAATCATTTTAAAATTTTAATTTTAAATTTGCCAAAACACAATGTTGACAAAACTAAATTTTCTAACCTAGCTGTGAATTTAACTAAATGTAAATAATTCAACAAGAGTAAAATTTAATAATAATAATACATGAAATAATGACTTGATAATAATTACTAAAATTTAAAACTTTTTAACGCTTTTAAGACTTAACTTGAAGGATAATTGGAGTACTGGTTTTATGATTGTTAGGGGCTATTTTTGAAATTTTAACCTAAGGGTGAATTGTAATTGTTGTTTACATTTGGGGAAAATTTAATGCTGGATTTTTCAAAACTTGCAAACAGAATGAATAAGAAAATTTGAACATGTGATTGATTTGTATAATGATAATATTGTAAAAGTGAATTGATGATAATATTGTAAAAATGATTGATGATAATTTGAAAAATGATTTTATGATATTTATAAAAGGATTTGATGATAATTTGAAAACTGAAATTATGATGTGTTGAAAAATGGATTTAGGATAATTTGAAAAATGTGAGTTTGATATGATTGCTTAGTAAACAATGCATAATAATTGAAAACATTACAATTTTATTAATAATAATAATTGAAAATTTTATAAGAATGTGTCTTTGAATTTAGTTATTGAAAAATATTAATTATTGAATGAATTTTTTTATTGACATTGCGAAGAAGCAATTTTGAGTTAACTCAATGGTGAAGGATATAGTAGTAATTAACAATGATTAACAAATGATATGATGAAAGTGATTTTAGGTAAATATGTGAAAATTGACAAATGATAAAACTGAAGTAAATAAGAGATAACATTTTGATGAAAATAATGATATGATATAAGTTAAGTATGTGAATATGTATCAGGGAGGGTCAGAGATCAAAAGACCAGAATGCCGCTGTTGATAGTATTCCAGGGGGTGAACGTTATCGCCGTTCGTGACGTCACTGGTTTAGAAAGAGAAGTGCCAGTTTAGCCGAGTAGTATTCAATTCTATGGGAAAACATAGACTGTGGCAGTCGTTGTTTTAATATAATTTGTAATTCTATCGTAAAAGTGAAGTTTAAGTGTAAATTTGTGTATATATATTAGTATTTTCACGTATATAAAATATAATTTTAATTAATTGTTGTATATAAATTGTGTTTTGTGAGCTCAAAAATGCCTGGTTGCTGCACGGTTGCCTTGTGTTCAAATTATTATAAGAAGTCACTGGTTTAGAAAGAGAAGTGCCAGTTTAGCCGAGTAGTATTCAATTCTATGGGAAAACATAGACTGTGGCAGTCGTTGTTTTAATATAATTTGTAATTCTATCGTAAAAGTGAAGTTTAAGTGTAAATTTGTGTATATATATTAGTATTTTCACGTATATAAAATATAATTTTAATTAATTGTTGTATATAAATTGTGTTTTGTGAGCTCAAAAATGCCTGGTTGCTGCACGGTTGCCTTGTGTTCAAATTATTATAAGAAGTTAATGGGATATATCAGTTTTCAGATTTCCAAAAGAACTTACACTCTAAAAATTATGGATCATGAAGTGCAAAAGAGGGGATAAAATAGCCATTGCTAACGCAACTGTCTGTTCGAGTCACTTTTCTGATGAAGATTTTCTGGCTAAATTTTTTAATTTGAAGCCGGTTACACGATTAAATCAAGGAGCCAATGGCACAAAAGTCTCACATACCATTAATATCGCAGCTAAAAATAATGTTTTTAATATAGCAGTATAAAAAATACTTATGTTTAACATGTTTCATTGATATGTAAAATAGGTGGTCCTCTAAGTAATCCAAAAAACAAAATTAATAAAATAAAATCGACTTCATATGCAGTATCTAAAATATATAAGAATATTTTATATTTCTGATACTAGCAATTATGGAGTTTTCTTTCTTTTTTGGAGGAGGGGGGGGGGGAGATATTAGCATTTTGTAAGCTAATTTACACAGTTTAGTTTATTGCAAAATGTATGTAAACTTAATTTTAAATGCCTTAAGCATTTTACTTTGTTATTAATATACATAATCATAAAATGCAATTCTTTACTAATCATAATATTGACATTATATTTACTTCATCTCAAGTTATGGGACATTTCGTTTTGATATGTAAAAAGCTTAGAATGCAAAACTATCATCAAAACTATACATCAAAGTTGAAATATAATGCATAAAAATTTTATTTACAATAAAACTAAAAGCCAACGGCACATTTTCCAGAAGAAATAAAAAAGTGGGAGAATGCTTGCTTAGAAATGCATGGTGCATATATATCAAAAGAGAAATGCGTCATTAAGAACTTGCAGTCAAAGTTAGCAAACATTTCACTTTCTATATCACTAAAAGCCATAACGTTGTTTTCACGAACCAGAACATTCATTTGCATTAAACACTTAAATAAGACTTTCATGCAACAATTAGTAGTGAGATATATATATAGAGAGAGTGATGTAATATAAATATGATTGATTTTGATGATTTATTTAAAATTGATGATGAAATTTAAAAAAAAATTAATTGATTATATAATGTGAATATAAATATAAATAATGATTGATAATAATGTACATATGCAATTAGTTTTTTGAGATATAGATACAACTCAGACTCTGAAATCAAGGAGAAAGTATGACCAAAATTTTACACTAATGATGCAAATGGGTAACATTGAATGGTGAGTTTTTCTTTTTCTTTTGTGGACCAGGGGGATTATGTCGCAGTGAAATCAGATTCCACTGGACATATTAGTGTGTGTATCTAATTTATGGATTTTACTATGCACTGAATGAATAGCACTTGTGTTCAAGAACCGAAGAAAATTCATTGGTACATAGCAACACAACTTTGGCTGGCATTCCAGGCAAAAACTTTCACACGTGAACGAATGTTCAAGGTAAGGTCATGCAGCTGCACTGTTATACAGAAAATTCCTAAAAATGAAATAAAGATGTTCCCATGGTTAAAAGTGGCAGTGCCAAGAAACTCATACAAAAGAGATCGAGTTTGACTTCTACGAACATAAAGGAAAATGCATGTGAAACTGCAAAAGTTTCCAATTAAGCAGTTTCGACTGCCAAAGCTTCAATATTTGGTGCCACTAAGAACACCCTAAACCAGTGATATTCAAACTGGGTTCCGCGACTGTTTTAATAAAATTTTAGATTTTTGTTATGTTATAAGATTTTATAACACTTTTATTAATTTTTTTGTTATTCAAAAATTTAGATAATTAAATTAAATAAAAAAAAAAAACTGCTTGTATGTTTAAAATATGCTTGTATGTTTCACTGCAGTGGCGGCTTTTTAGAGCCAGCAAATTCACCTCAGCTGTATTCAATAAAAAATATGAATAACATGTTTTTAATAATCTATTTTTGTATTTAGTATTTGGTTTTATGATTATAATGGTCAAAATTAATTTGAGGTCTTCGGTAGTTAATTTTTGTAAATGTAGCCTCAAAACTTTTTTGCGGAGGGAGAGGGGACACAGAGATTTTCTGTTATGTCACTATGCTTACGGGGCATATTTTTTGTACTTGGGTTCCAAAAAAAATTTTTTTAAGTGTAGGTTTCCGAAGGCGTTAGAAGTTTGAAGACCACTGCCCTAAACCTATCCCTTCTACAGTTCAAGGCTGAAACATGGCAATAAATAGTATTGCCCTGCTGCACTTATTTTATTTTATTTTCTTTCTGCTGGACTGCACAATTCCCAGGAAGCAGTGACCAAGTGACCAACACTTGGTATATGTGGAGTGCTACAGTGGAGATAAGACCGAGTCACTCATTTATTCTGGAGTGAAGTTTTTTCTACTGGTTTACACTAGAACATAGAACGATAAGCGATTGAGATTTTAGAGATTCCAGACATATGGTCTGGGGTCTCCTGGATTTTACTTTTGAGCGAGAGCTATTCACTTGACACAATGCACTGGCTGGATATAGTTGCATTGCTTGTGAGCTCCGTTGCGGCGGCTGATTTGGAAGCAGAGATGAGGAAGGAGAGATGATAGGTATATAAACTTAATCATGCAAATTTCTGCATTTATGCCTACAAACTTTCATGGTGCTAATTAAGGTATATAAACTTTAATCATATGAATTTCTGCACTTATAAACTATCATGACGATAATTACTGAGCTAAGCGTCGGCAAACGTGATCCTGATAATCACTGAATTCTATGACTGCTACATTCTATTATGCGAATTCATGCACTAGATGCTTGCAAATTTTAATGAACGATTTCCTTAGACTTCCAGCAATAGGTTTCTTTTTGCTAATATGAAAGGACCCAGAGGACATGATCGACGACAGAGTTCAATTCCTTATTACTCTGACGATATGGTGCTATTGAACTTCGATTGTGCAATTATGAAACTATAGATGCTGTGCACGAAATAAATTAGTTGTTAAAGACTGCCATCTTCGTAGAACTCAGTGTAATCAAAATCAGAAGGATGATGGGCTAGGATTCAGCCAAATATCACATGAATTACTATTTTAGATTTTGAACTTTAGAATTTGAATATTGCAATTATAAGAATAACTCAATAATAATCATTAAAAGAAATGAATTATTTTGGCTAGATGTGGTCCACAAAATAAAATTTGGGCTAAAACTCATTGATGATGAAATTTTAATAAAATTGGAGATATTTTTTTTAGAATTAGTAAATATCTATATCTATGTAGGATGATAAAATTAAAATCTGTAGTTATCACACTCAGCAAAAGTGAGAGTTGTTATAAAGTTAAATCTATAAAACTCCCGTATATATATATATATATATATATATATATATATAATTAAGATTGATGAAGCATTATCTTTATGTGCAAAATGCTATTCAGAATAATTGAGTTGATTTAGATATATATTTGAAGTTGAAAATAATATGCATATGATCGAAAATGATTTTGGAAAAGTAAATACCAGAGATGCAATGTGATGAAATAATTGAAAAATAACTCTTGATGACTAGAAAAATAACTCTTACATTTGACTAGAAAAATAGGTGGAGTGGGGTTGGAAAAATTCCACAACATTCCAGTGTGCATGATTTAAATTCTAAGTTTGTTTATGTAATTGTAAGAAAAAGAATTTAAAGAAATCTGAGTTTAGAGAAAGGGAAGGGATTCAAAACTACATAGCTATATAGCTGAAGAAGGGATAGCATGGAAGTATTACTTGGGAGAACTGAATGAAAGAATGAGTGAAAACCAACCTTAGAAAAGTGCTATATATATATATATATATACATATATATATATATATATATATATATAGGAAGAGCGAGCAATGCTCAATTTCAAAGAACTTACAAGATTGTTAGTAGAAATTTAAAAAGTATCAAATACAAGACTATCACATTGGCATAGATAAACCAGAACATTTGATTCCGGCACAATTTTTGACACGGAAAACATACATTTTGATTCCACTCTTAGACCCTAAAATTTTAATTGACACCCCTACTCATAAGTTGTCCAAACAAAAAGCATATTAACAGCGGCTTTTATTTTAACTGTAAAAGCAATGGAAGAGTGAGTTTCTACTGAATTTAAGAAGTGTTCATACTTTAAACACAGTTTAAAGACAAAAAAAGATTAACATAGGAATGTTATGCTTCTGGAAGTAAACAGTAAATCTAAACTCTTGCTGAACTTTAGAGCAGTCATTAGAATTAAAAAAGTACATAATGAACACATCTATTCATACACAGTAAAAGGAGTTGTCCTTAGTAGACCTATATATCTTTTGTACCCGCTTAAGTTGAAGCTTGCCAATGTTTCCATTTCAATTGATGAAACACTTTTGCAAATTTTTTGGGCTGGAGGATGCCAAGAACCCATGACTTAAATGATTGATTCTAGTCAAAACATTATCTGGCGAGCAACGGCAAAAATTTTACAATATTATTTAGCAAAGATAAAAAAACAAACTGTCAGAAGAAAAGACGTGTGTGCATCACTCAGAATCGAAATTCAACACTCCTAAATTAAAGTAGATAATATGCATATAGTATTTGTTAGTGAAGTTTCAAGTTGTTTTGAAGCAGGCTTCGGGAAATCGGCAAAATCTAGCCCGTCCGCGAGGACGGCTATTGAAATTTTTTACCCGTCCTCCTAAGAATTTTTTTTTCACTTTATATTCCTTAATATATGTGCTTAAATACATCGCACAACAATAATAAATTAGAACCAACTGCCTCAAGATGAAGTACGATAACTGCATATTCATACACCACCCCCACAGTGCTTAACTGCCGCGATGAAAGTCGCCGACGTGGAGTCTCCGATAATGGATCGGACCAGCGGAATTTCCGATCTATGGGTGGGGGCAAAGGGGTACGATATGTAAGGAATCGCTCCTTTTTTCAATGTTTGGTAATTTGAAGGCGTGGTAAATAAATAATCATATAAATCCTCTTGTCTCTAAAACCCCATCGGTACTCTTAATTTCTAGGGAGTGTAGTCAATCAAGATTAAAATCTTCTTGAACTGAATAGATGTTTCATACTTTAACTTCAGTTGCCAAACAACTGGAACAAATGCCATGAATGAATTTTAAACATTTTAGTTTTAAAGTTGCAACCAAAGTGGGGAAGAAAATTAAACACTTCTGGCTGAAACTAGAAGAATCCATTCCAAACATTCAAACTTGTTACTTACTCCCGTCTATTACAGCAAATGAAAATTTTATAGTTTGGGTTTTAAAGAGTTAAATGGGGATTTGGGCTTAGGCCCGGGCTGGACTTGAGTTTTCTATTGTTTCGGGCAGGGTTGAGTCTTTTTTTTTTTTAAACGTTCGTTACGACCGGGCCGAACATATTTCTTTTGAAAATTTTTAAAATGGATTTAAATTGAATGCATGAACTTATTGCTTTTATTTCAGCTATGTAAAGATAAATGTTTAAGAAAACAAACTAAATTCTCCGTACAAAATTTTGACAAATTTATTTTTAACATATTTGAATACAAATCATTTCGGGCCTGCTGAGACGCAGTTATCTTCAGGCCGAGTTCATTCTACATTTATAAATTTTTTCGGGCTTGGTCTGGATTTAAGCATTGGTATTGTCGCTCTTGTGAAAATCCGAAAATTCCGCACATGTAGACCTTGAAAAGGAGAAGAGAACATGTCACTTCGATCGTGAGTGCGCTATAGCATTTTCGTGCGATCATCGGATTCACTGGGTGGAGGATGAGGGGAGAAAATATAACTAGCACCTGTGGTTACAATTCAGATCTGACGGCTCGCCTAGAAAGAAGGCATTGCATTGATAATGCACACTAGGGGTATTTGCAAGTGACGACATTTCAATTTTCATTCATGGCACGGGAAAGGGCGGCTTTCGCCACAATTTTAAGATGACAACAATTTGTTATCTTTTTTTTTTTTTTTAACGGAATCTCTAATCTCAAGGCTGTCCGAGAGGACGGCAACTTCCAAAAATTGGTCGTCTTCGCCGAATTTTAACCCAGCGAGGACAGGAGATTTCCGGAAGCCTGTTTTGAAGTCTGTGTATAACTGTTAATAACTGTAAAATTAAAAATTTTGAAATAGGATGTGTTGAAATAGGACCCGGTTGAACATGGTTTCATTTGCAATACAAAGGCCTTTGTTAACAATTTGGGAAATACAGGGTGGGTTTAAAGTTGGCACATCAAAATTCATTTCACTGCTGGAAGTTGATGAACGTTACTGCTGGTTCCAGCAGGACGGTGCTACTTGTGACACATTAAACAGAACTATCCACCATTTTCAGTGAGTGCATAATTTCCCGGGGATTGTGGCTCTCTTGCTCCCCAGATTTATCATCCCCTGATTTCTTCCTATGGGGGAGGGGGGGTATATGAAAAATGTGATTTACGTTAATAATCCACACATGTGTGCTGAGCTGAAAATGAACATCACAACAGCCATTTCAACATACATACTGCCATGCTTTGCAGAGTCTCACGAAATCTGGTAAAACGAACATGCTTTTGCATTTGCGAAACAGGACATAATTTCCAACATTTATTTTAATAGACAATAAAAGATAACATTTCAACTAATCTCTGTAATACTTTTATTTAAATTCTCATACTGGTACTTTTACGGGCAGTTAAACTTTGATGTACACGACTTTAAACTCATCCTGTATTAAATTTTCCAGCCAAAGGCCAAATTTATTTTGGCTTTTCACAAATCAAAGCATTTTTTTAATAAGACCCTATTTTCAGTAACTGGTTCTGACAGGAACACATTCCATAAAAGTAACAATGATTTTTTTAGTGTTACATTAAATAATGCCTACTCATAGTGTAAGCAACTTTGAATACATTTAACATAAATGTAACCCTTTCATTTTAATATTTAGGTGTCTTACTGGTCAGATCAATTATACACAACTAGACATTTTCAAGTACTCATAAAAATCAAAGCATATTACCTGGTACAAGCTTAGGTGCATCTTGAGTAGGTATATGATGATGGTGGTGATGTTGTTGCTGATGGGGATGAGAAATATTTTCATTAGAGTTTATCCCATTACAATCTTTCCTCTGATGTCCATCATCAGAACTACCTAACAAGGCATCCAAGTCCAAGTAATCCATTTTAAATTCTGACAAAGATTTGTCCCATATATTAGGCCCCAAAAATGCAGCTGATGCATCAGCATACACATCATTATAGTCCTTATCTTTATCTGTACATGAGACTGGAAAAAAAAAACCCAGAAAATATGTATAAGATTCCCCATGTCTTATAATATGATAATTGTTTTTATTAATGTATCTACAAATTTCACAAAAGTCATATTAACATATTGGAGATGAAGCTAGGGAGGGGCTAGGTCACATTTTGTTAGGGGGGAAATCAATTCTGGCAGCCCTGTGAATGTACATTTATGGTGGCATACAAAGCAAGCTGTATGTTAATTTTTTATCCTAACACCCATCAGTATGATAGTAAAACAGTTGTATGATTTTTGACTCGATAAACTGACATTTTCAAATTATATTATCTTCTCTTTCAGCATCAAACATGCAATTTCACTAATTTATTTCATTTATATTTTTATACTAGCCACCTTCGGCAACCAGCCTGTTCGCTACCCTTGAAAATTCTGATCGTGGAGCCCAGAAAGGTGTAAGGTAACTATTAGGATAGCCAGGAAGTGCCACCCAATTTAGACCGGAACCCTATGGGGGAGGCATCTACAGGGACCGTACCCTCCTTCCCCTACCACCAACCTCTCGGAAGGCCTTATGGACCCACATGTTTAACGTTATCGTACTCCGCGTGAACACGGCGGCAGTTTTGGCAGTGGCAGGAATCGAACCTGGGCCTACTGAGTGTAATTCCCACGCGCTAACCACTGGGCTACCGCGCCCTCAACCCTGTGGAGTTAACAAAGTTTGGTTTAGTTTAATGATGTTAAAACTAATAATGAAATTTTAAAGCACAGCGACAATCTCCATAATTTTCTTTTTATTTAATTTTCTATTTCTTCAAAAATTCTGACCGTGGCAAACTTGCTGGCGCCATAACCCTGTGGAGTTGTTGGTAAGGTAACTATTTGGACAGCCAGGAAGTGCCACCCAATTTAGATCGGAACCCAGTGGGGGAGGCATCCACAGGGACTGTACCCTCCTTCTCCTACCACCAACATCTCGGAGGGATTTACAGACCCACATTGCTAGAAAACTTTAGTGTAAACATGCTACAAGTACATCAGTTTGAGTACTGTCTAAATCCTAAAATCACTGCATGCTGATTGGATAATCACATTAGGTCATCTAGTCACTAAGTTTTAACCCCATGGTGCATATCTTACAAATTGAGACATCAACATCCAGATTATGCTAATTTTCTACAACCCATTAGAAATTAGCATACTCTGGAAGTACTTTAACTTATACTAGAAAACAGTAATTTCTACTTCAACTACACATAGCAATATTTAAGCTAGTGTATGTGGTAGTAGAAGTCACAGACTAATATTATACAGACCTGTCACTCTCAACACTTTCGTTTTCGCGGCGGCCATTAGAGATAGAGCAAAATGCAGGTTGGTACGCTCTTGGCGATGGTCTGGTTTGATCTGAGCGCTTGGCGATAATCTGGTTTGGGTCAAAGGTGATTTTCAATGTTATAACCCTGTAGCATGCATTGCAGCGTGGTTTGAGTAATGTGCAGAAGGATTATTTGTTAAGTGATTAGATCAATTCAAGAAATGGATTGCCAAAAGAAAACTGTTTGCGTTACAGGGTATGTAATTTATTTTTATTAAAATCGAAATAATATTAGTTATCACCATCCTATATATGTGTTCATTATAAATATACACATGTTCATAAGTATACACGTGTTCATCATACGAAATTAATGCTGTGTTATTACTGCCGATTAGACTAAATTCTAAGAGGTAGTGGTACAATAAATTAAAAAATATTTCCGTATTTTTATAAAATGTATAATAATTGATATTTGAATAGCTTTTTCCTAGAGCTAATTTAAGTTGAATGTGATATTGTATGTGTATATATTTATGTAAAATTTTTATTAAGTACCTTATGGTGGAAAATTCACCCCACCCCCGGGTAATTAATGATTGAGTTCCACAACTTTGCTAGTTCATTTATGTAAATTTGATATTTACTATAAGAATATTTTTATATTTATAAAAAAAAGTCTATTATCAGTATCCCGGAACAAATTAAGGATCAAGTAATTTAACAATCAACACGCTAGTATACCTTATAGACTGAAAATATTATATAATATTTCAGTTTTTTGAATATGTTAGCTTGTAATTTTTTTTGCATTATGTTTTACAGTGAGACAATGCAATGAGTCTATTTTTTAATCCATTTTATGATTATTTGAATTAAATATATAACTATGTTTATTTAAATTTACTTAAACTAATGAATATATTTATGTTGCAGATTAATGTATTTTTAAATCCTGATCATTTCTATAGTTTCAAAAATTATAAAAGTACAGTCCTGTACATTTTTTTCCCAGCCCGCTTTTTAAAAAAAACATTGCCATGAAAGCGATAATGCGCCATAGAAAATGTTGCCATAGGGTTCTATGGGAGTGAGCCTTCTGAATACAGTATTCTGTGGTAGAAGTATTCATGTATTTCATGTATATCATGCATGTAATGCATGTATCATGCTTGGTCATCATGGTTGGTTAGATGATGTTATCTGATCTCGTGATGTGATGTGGTCATCATGTTATAGTGTGGTAGTTATAGTACTGCACTGAAGTTGTCTTGTTGATATTCATCTATCTAGTACATAGGTTCTCAACCTTTTTTTGCCCACTTTGAGAATATTTTTTTTCCTAATGCCCCCCCAATTTTTTTTACTTGCGAATCTGAAACAGCTATTGCCATGATTATATTTAAACATGTAATATTATAGTCGTAAGATATATAGTCGTAAGATATATAGTCGTAAGATAGGATATGGCCCTATCCTATTTCTGAGTTTAAAGAAGACTGTTTCAAGGAGAACAACTAAAACGCATATTTAATTATATTGAAAAGTATTTTTATTAACATTCAAAAGACATTGAATTTATAACTTATCTAATGAGAAGGTTGAATTTGATGCATTTTAAGGAGTTTGTTAATATCAGGCTCGATTTTACTTAAAAACAACCGTAAGTCGCCGCGTTCAGTAACATGGAGCCGATTTCTCTTTTTAGTTACCAACGTTGCTACAGCACTAAATCCACGTTCAGCTAAATAGGAAGATGGGAATGCTATCAGAAATCGTTGAACAATCGACCATAATCCTGGGTACAGTTGCAAAATCGGCTTCTGCAGACAAAATTCTTGGTAGCCATTCTTGAATTTAATTTCTAATTCCTCATTTGTCGTCAGTTCTATTAGTTCTTCTTCTAACTGGGATGATCCTGCTGTGTTGACATTTGAAAAAGGATCCAAAACTCAGTCTGGTATGTCCATGTTTAAAATGTCCTGGAATCGTTCCTTGAAATCACTGTGGAGGTTTTGCAAGTGTTGACAGTAAACAAGCAAGTCGTCGTGCTTAAATGATATTGCTGATAAATTTGGGAAGTTATTGAATTCGCGCCTGCTGATATTTCTTTTGTATAATAGCAGTTTGGACACGAAAGCAGTAACGCTACTTTTTGTCTTAATCAAGTTTAAGTCGTTGCCTTGAAGTTGGAGATTGACATCATTAAACAATTTATACAGGTCTGTCAAGTACGCAATATCGTTCTTTGATGAGATAAGGTTGTCGCGCAATTCTGTGTCTTTGTTTCCTAGGAACTCTATCACAGACACAAACAGATTGTAAAATCGAGTAAAACAAGCACCTTTTGACAGCCAGCGCACCTCTGTGTGAAGCAGCAATCGGTTGAAATCTTCATCATTGGCAATGCAAAGCTGACTAAATAATCTGTCATTCAACGAGTTACTTCTGATTTTATTAACTGCTCTGATAACATATTGCAGTGATGTATGGAGGCATTCACTCAAATTTTTCGCAACCAAATGCTGGCGATGAATTAAGCAATGCACAGCAAGCACGTCAGGAACATCATTTTTTAAGCACGCTATGAAGCCTTTGTGACGACCTGTCATAGCCAGTGTGCCATCCGTAGCAACAGACAAAATATTATTAAAAGGAATTTCCTTTTCAACACAAAACTTTTCCAGTGTATTAAATATGGTTTCTCCTTTTGTATCTGTTTCCAAATTCGTAGCAAACAAAAGTTCTTGACATCTTTGATAAACCTCACATATGACAATAACAATGCTTCATTGGTTGGTAAAGTGGACTCATCCAGCTGAATTGAAAATTGACAAGTCTGCAGATGATTGCACAATGATTCTTCAATGTTTTCAGCCATCTCATCAATTCGTCTTTGCACAGAACTATTGCTCAAAGGAATTTTTCGGATAATATCTGCAGCTGGTTTATGGAGCACAGTGGTTATTACTTCACTTACTGCTGGTAAAATTAAATCATCCCCAATAGTATGTGGCTTGTATGTTTTAGCAATCAACAATGAGATATTGTACGAAGCTCAAAGTCTGTCATCGTCTTGCTTAGAAGCTGATGAAAAAAGTTTTGATACAGTTGGCTGAATTTCGTACTTCTTTTCATGTCTTGAAAATAGGTCACATCTTTGTCTTTCTTATCCGGGTGTATTTTATTAAAATGATCTTGAAACCTAGAAGGCTTCATCGCTTCATTTGAAAATGTTTTTTAACAAATAAGGCACATTGGCGATGATGGATTTGTGGGATTTTCGATAAATCCATACTTAATATAATCCACACTATACTGCCGCCTCTTCTTTTTTGCTTCAGACATGGTTTTTTAGAACTGAATTGCTACAAGCATATTTTTTGCTATTTTTTATTAACAGGCTTTTGTTAACTTTACCTGTATTTACATATGAGATATTTCACGTGAAATTGGAAGATTTGAAAATTTTTAATTCAAATCTAAAATTAAAAATTTTTATATCATCCAATTTAATGTAGATCTGAATGTAATGGAATCTTTAAGTTCAATTTTCATCCACTTCCCGAACTACCGAAATATGTGAATTTTCGCACATGTGATAAAAATGATTAAAATACGTACAATAACAAAAATTAACCAATATTAAAGTTTACTTTAGTTAGTACGTGATTAGGGTTTTTTTTTTTTGTCTTTTTTAAACTATATTTTTTTAATCTGCCTACCGCCCCTCTGTACCATCTCAACGCCCCCTAATTTTATTTGGGTCTTCTACTGCCCCCCTGAAAGTCTCAAACACCTACAAGGGGGCGTTATAGCCCACGTTGAGAACCTATGATCTAGTATGATGTTGTTAGTTTTTGCAAGATGTGGCAAAATACATGGCCATTAGTTGTTAGGCCTAATTCATCTGATGTTATATTTTCAAGATAAGTTATGTGTTATCTTCTGCAACTACCATATCCAAGTTACTGTAGTACTTATATGTTTATGAAAAATAAATTATTATTTTTCTGAAAGAATAGTCTCGTCATGGACTCTAGAAATATTGCTGCATGTCTTTACTCTGCTAGTGCACATAATATATTGGAAGCTTGGCTACTACTACCACTGCACACTCTGTTCCAGTATCCAGCATACGGGTTATGGGCCTCCAGCAGCCCTAGTACAGCAGCCCTAGTACAACAGTATTGAAAAGCTGTGTGTCTTATAATTTCTAAAATTGTACGAGCTCCGAGACGGGGGCCGTGACAAAAATGGCGACTATTGAAATGGAAAAACTGAGGAAGGACAATTTCTCCACCTGGAGTACTGATATCAAGTTTGCGTTGATGAATGAGGGTTTATATGGATCCATCACTGGTACAGAGGAGAAACCAGATGTAGACACAACTAGAAAGGATAAATTGGATTACCAAAGGCGTAAAGAGAAAACATTGTCGACACTATATTACAGCTTAGAAACTTAATTCCATGACTTGATTTCGGCAATTGATGAACCGGCGACAGCATGGAAAATTTTACATGAGCAGTTCAAGCCAAAGTCCAGAGCTAGACTTATGAGACTTTTCGACAATTTTTTCAGTGAGAAGCCAGTGCCAGGTGAATCTGTTGGACTTTTTATTGCAAGAATTAAAAAGTTGGTTTCCAAGTTAAAAGATGCAGGCCATCCAATGGCTGAGGTCCTGGTTACATTTCAAACAATAAGACATCTTGATGATGATTACAGAGAGATTGTACAAAACCTATACAGACTACCAGATGACCAATTTACACTGAAGCACATTGAGGTGGAGTTACTTGCCGAAGAAGATCGGATAGCCTAGCAGAGGTACGACGAACTCCAAAACGGAAGTAAGACTTTAGCTTACAATGTAAATAAGTCTAAAAGTGCTAAAATGTGTAAATCTAAAAATGTTAATTTTAAAAATGTAAATTTTAGTAAACATGTAGGCCCTTGCCATGTATGCAAGGCGTATGGTCATTTAAAGGCAGAATGCAAATCATACCACGCCAAACTAAGAGAAATCCAAACTTGTATTGAAAATTGTAATGTTAAATCGACCGACAAATTTGGTTGGGTAGTTGACACAGCAGCTACAAAGCACTTTTGTAACAATTTGGAATTGTTCGGAAAATTTAAAGAACTTAAAGGAACGATAATATCCTTAGCAGCCGGCGATCAGGAAAGCCCAATCGAAGGTGTCGAATTGATCAACATGTATGTAAAAACGAATAATATGAAGCATTTAATTCATTTATCTGATGTCATGTATTCACCTAAATTAAGAAGAAATTTAATTGCTGCTTCACTTCTAGAAGAGCAAAATTGTAATTTGACAGGCAAAAATGATTTCCTTACTTTTTACAAACCAGACGGTAGTAAGTGGTTTTATGCAAAAAGACATGGCAGACCAGGTATTTCCTTCGATCTCAATATGAGACAAAAGTTAAAAATTTTAATGTTGAGAAGTCGACATGAAATAAAGTTACTAAGCTTAAAACTAAAAATGCAAAGTCTAAAGATTCTAGTGTTTTTAAAAGTAAATGTAAATATGATTCTAATGATTGTAAAACTAAAAATGATAATCATGTTTTTAAAAAACTCCTTACACTTCTTTTAAAAATTCTAATGAACAAAGTAATTTTAAGACTTGCAAAATGGTAAAAAGTAATGAAAATTGTAGTAATGTAAAAAGTCAAAATGTAAATAGAAATGCCAGCAAGGTTTTTAAAAGTAAAATTATTAATTCAAATGTTAGTGCTTTTAAACCTAACAAGCCTTGAAAGTTTGATGTTTTTAAAAGTTCAAGTAATGTTAAATCATCCATTGAAGTCTGGGGAAATACAAGGCTGTGGCATAAACGATTCTGTCATATTAACTTTGACTATTTACATCATACTTGTAAAGTATCAGCTGTCAGATGATTACCAAATATCAGTGTGAGAAAAGTAAATGTTGTAGGTTAGCAAAAACAAAAAGAATGTCTTTCAAACCCATAGGAAGAATCCGATCAGAAAAACCATTGGAACTAATCCATATGGATGTTTACAAGCCAATGCCAAAATCATCGCGTGGTATTTCCTTAGCATTTTCTTAGGTATTTCCTTAGTATTTCCTTAGGTATTTCCTAGGCATTTCGCTAGGTATTTCCTTAGCATAACCGATGATTTTTCATGCAAAGTAACTGTGTATCCAATGAAAAGAAAATCTGAAGTTTTTGACAAATTTAAACAGTTTCAGCATAGCGCAGAAAGATTTTTAAATACCAAAATTTTAAACATCAGAACTGACAATGGTATGGAAGTCTGCAACACTTAATTTCAAAAGTTCTTAGTAGCCCAAGGCATCAAGGCAGAAAGGACAAACACGTACATACCCGAGCAAAACGGGGTTTCGGAAAGGTTTCACTTAACTGCTTTGGATTGTGTTAGGGCTATGTTAAATAATAGCAACTTAAAACCCGATGTTTGGGCAGAAACTTTACTTTGTTTTGCATATGTCAAAAATCAAATATACTACAAGTTCAAGAGTCTGACTCCGAACGTGTTATACAGCGGCAGGAAACCATCAGTTGCCCACCTCAGAGCATTTGGATGTCAAGTTTTTGTAGGCAAGCCTAAACAACTTAGGGGGAAATTTGACATGAGGGCACAAGAGGGCATTATGGTAGTATATGCATTGAAAACTCGGGGGTATAGGATATGGCTCTTGGATGAGGGGACAATAGTCGAGACTAACAATGTTAAATTTAATGAAGAGTGCAATGCAGAGGAAGGTGGTCTGGGACACAATGTAAATGAGAAACCTAAACTAAAAGAAAAATTTATTTTGACATCTCACGAACCCACCTATCCAGACTCGTCTGACGAGGAGTATGTGGAGATGGAAAAAGACGATTCTCGGAATGTCAACCTCTCGGAAGGCCTTACGGACCCACATGTTTAACGTTATCATATTCCGCGTGAACACGGCGGCTGTTTTGGCAGTGAAAGGAATCAAACCTGGGCCTACTGAGTGTAATTCCCGCGCGCTAACCACTGGGCTACCGCACCCTCAACCCTGTGGAGTTAACAAAGTTTGGTTTAGTTTAATGATGTTAAAACTAATAATAAAATTTTAAGTTACAGCGACAATCTCCATAATTTTCTTTTTATTTAATTTTTTATTTCTTCAAAAATTCTGACTGTGGCAAACTCGCTGGCGCCATAACTCTGTGGAGTTGTTGGTAAGGTAACTATTTGGATGGCCAGGAAGTACCACCCAATTTAGACCGGAACCCAGTGGGGGAGGCATCCACAGGGACTGTACCCTCCTTCCTCTACCACCAACATCTCGGAAGGATTTACAGACCCACATTGCTAGAAAACCTAAGTGTAAACATGCTACAAGTACATCAGTTTGAGTACTGTCTAAATCCTAAAATTACTGTGTGCTGATTGGATAATCACATTAGGTCATCTAGTCACTAAGTTTTAACCCCAAACCCCATGGTGCATATCCTGCAAATTGAGACATCAACATCCAGATTATGCTAATTTTCTATAACCCATTAGAAATTAGCATACTCTGGAAAAACTTTAACTTCTACTAGAAAACAGTATGAATGACATGAAGGTGGGTGGCTCCAGAAGAGCCCAGCACATCGACCAGAGGTCTATTGTACTACCCCAACAGATGAAGGGCTTGAAGAAAAGAGACCAGTAGCCGAAGCAAAAATCAGCAGGCACTTGACAAGAATGTCATGCAACTCCCAGGGCTCGATCACATGTCGACCCAAGTGTTCGAACCTATAGGCAGAGAACACCTCACATTCACAGAGAATGTGTACAGCAGTTTCTTCACTGTATTTGCAGCCTCTGCAAAGCGAATCTTTCGTGACACTCATAATATTAAGGTGGCTTTTAAGGGTGCAGTGTCCAGTAAGGAGCCCGACAGCCTTTCTGATGGCAGTTCTACTGAGCCTGAATAATTCCTTCTGACGTATGCTAGGGCAATTGCAGTTGAGAATTTTTGCCTGCCTTTGGCCCTTAGTATTACGCCAGTTTTTGCACTGAAGCTTTCTGAAGATGTCATAGACAGTTCTTCCAGTTAGTTGATTGGGAACACCCAAAGCCGGCTCAGGACCAACAAAAGGAATACTTGGGCCTTTCCTAGCCAATTCATCAGCCAGCTCATTTCCTGGAATGCCCGAATGTCCAGGCACCCAGTAGAGTATGATTTTATTATTGCTAGTAATATTACACAGTGCATTATAGCACTCCCAGACAAGGGAAGATGTCATAGTAGACTTTCCTAAGGCCATTAGAGCAGTCTGACTATCGAAACAGATAAGTATTTGGTTGCTCCTGTACTTTTTGTCATAGCAAATTCTACAACACATTAGAACGGCATAGACCTCAGCCTGAAAGACAGTAGCATGAGTGCCTAGAGGGTAAGAGATTTTAGTGCCATCATCCAGACAGCAAACACCAGCACCAGTACTGGTGCCAATCTTCGAGCCATCCGTATACCATACAATACAATTTTATTTATTTTAGATGGGAGTCCTCTTCCAGTCATCCCTTGAAGGGACCTGAATTACACAGGGCTTTTATTTACATAGGGCTTATATTTTTTAATTTAAAGATAATGATAGTTTTCGTTATAATGACTTATATACAGCATCATCTGTCGAGTCACTTTTTAGCTAAAAAATATTTTAAATTTTACGCACGGATTGTTTGAGGTCCTAGGATGTTATATTAAATTGTGCTAGGATGTTATATTAAATTTAGTTCCTTGAAAGTTCTTAGAAATTGTATCCTTGGTTTGATCAATTTTTAGATTTCTTTTCTATGTGCGTTTTCCCTACCTAATACTGTATGTATTTTTTCTTAAATTAAAAGTATGTAATATTACTTACGCTATTTACACACAATTTCTACCTTTTCGAATTATTCAAATTTTTGGTTATCAGAATTTCAGCTAAAGCTTCATTTAATTTGAAAAGTAACTACTATAATTTGAATGAGGTAATTTTTAAAACGAAGACAATGTTCAACATATTCACATCTTGCCACTTTAAAACCCCTGTTATTTTATAAACTTGAATTCTTTAAACGAATTATATCGGATCATAAAAATGTCATTTACATATAGTATTATATTCTGTGATTAAATTATGGAGTAAGAATTAAATAGAATATAATATTCTTTGACATTTGAGTATTTACAACGAAAGTTAATAGGAAAGAATTTAGTTTTTAAAATTAATTGGAAATCAATCAAAATTTATTTTCTAAACCAACTGTCTCACATGTAGAGCTCCAAACTGTCTAATTTTTATTTTTAACACTTTATAACATAGTTGAAAAGTGTTTATGACTTTGTTCATTCTGTCTGTCTGTCTGTTAGCACGATAACTGCCGTAAAAATGACTTTATCAAAATGAAATTTTAGTATGTTGTTCAGACGGTCTGTGGGACCTATGGGAATATAAATGAATAATATCACCCAATTAGTTTTAGATTGAACCCGGGTTAAAAAAATGAAATACATTGAACCCTATGGGACCTAATTTCACAAACATTTTTTAAGTGAATCTAAAATTCACAAATTGCCTCGAAAGTTTTAGGAAATATTCAAATTATCCCATAAAATATATAAAAAAAATTTTCAGCAAAGTATATTCAGTAGTTTTTAAATAAAAATTAAAATAATAATTACACACTTTATATGAAGAGATCACATGACCTACTTCAAAATAAAATATGGCATCCATCTTGTGTCAAAATCATGATTTTTAAAGTTCTTTTTAATTCATATTTAGTCTTTATTTGTACTAAAACCGTTTTATTTTTGCTTAACTTCTGTGCATCTACATACTGAAACAATGCAATTACAATATATTTGAGTTTAAATGGTCATCAAACTTTGATTATTTCTACAACGAAGCCTAATTTTCACTTATGGAGAATGCAAACACCAAAAGATGTAGAATGAGTTGTATAAGAATTGCTGCTTTTCTTGCAATATAGCTGATATGAATGAAACATTCATTGATTTTACACAGAGATTTTACACAGACGACTTTTTCGACGAAGTTTTAAGCGTAGAGATCAGCGTGCATACACTTTTTTGAAAGTGAAATTCAAGGACTTTCAAGGACTTTTTCAAGGCCATTACAAAACAATCAAGGACCTATTTTACCATTGCACAAAACTGAGTCAGTACAAAAATTGTATTTTTAAGTTTTTTTTTTAAATTAATGAATTTGTAAGAAGTTTTAAATATAAAAATATATTGCTAAACAGAAATGATATGTAATTGACATAATGCATGAATTATCTGTTATTACCGAAATTCAAGATCCGTATGTCATTCACTTTCAACCATTTGTTGGTCACATACTGTAACATTATTTAACTTGGATAAAAATGGTAGATGACTAGATAGACATACGTTTCACAATAATGATTATAACATTAAACACCGGGAAAACTTCATAACTTTCCTTCGTTATTGATTTGATCAAAATCGGTTCCAGGGTGGCCACTCTTCGGACATATTGAAATTCCCTGACTTTTCCAGGTTTTCCAGGTGAATTGAAAAGAAATTCCAGACCAGTCATTTTAACATAAAACGCACGCACGCTCCTATTTAGTTACAAATTTGATTAAAGAATCTTAATAATTTAACTCCACTATCCAAAAAAAGTTATATTAAATCAGGAGAAAAAATACACATATTTTTTTTGTTTTTACAAAATTTTTTTTGACATTTTTAATAAAAATACATGTAAATGCAGTAAAATTGGACTACTGAAATCTTTAAAAGAATTTAATGGTTTTCATTGAAGACAATAAAAAGAAATAGTCTAAACTGATGTCCTTAAATATTGGCATTGCAAATTGCTCGCAATAACAAAGATCATTAAAGATATGCAATAACTACACTATAAGAAGCCACAGCCATTGAATAATTAATGTCAATTCAGCAATGCCAAAAGAATGTCATTAAAATAGAAAAAAATATAGTAAAATGTATATAATATACAGAGATGCCAATCTCTGAAAGGAGTCATCAGTAGAAAAATTAGGAGTTTTCAGTAGTTTTCAGTAAAACAGCATCAACGATCAGTAAGCTTTTACGTGTATTCAAAATATATATTTTAAAACCTTAGAATAAGTTCAAAATGTAGTTTTGCTAACTTAATTGAGTTAATTAAAACTGAATGGCACTATTTATGTGAAATTAATTAAAAAATTAGCCTTTATAATCAACCAAAATATGAAAATAAGTTACTTTAGTCAAGTTAATATGCAACAATAGGGAGATGGAGATTGATGAAAAAGGATGATTGCGTAATCTCGGCAACGGTCACAAAGAAAACAAAAAACTTAATTTCACGATCATACTATTTATATGAAAATAATTAAAAAGTTAACCTTTATAATCAACCAAAATATGAAAATAAGCTAGTTTAGTCAAGTTAATATGCAATAATAAGGGGACAGAGATAGATGGGAAAAAGTATTTGAAAAGTTTGTGACAGAAAAAAGCAATTCTGTACTTTCGGCAAAGTCCAAAAAAAAAAAAAAAAGACTGAATTGTGCAATCTTATAATTTAAGTGAAATATAATTTGTTTAGTAAAATATTTCTTTATTTTTACTCGCACTATAAAAATAAATTAGGTCCATTGCTCTGATATGAAATCATTAGAAGAAAATGGATGCAAACTGATAATTTTGGACTCTCAGCAAAGCAGGGAATATAAATTGAATGGTGGGATGCATGGATTTCACGGGATTTTTCGTAGTTTTGGGAGTAATGCCTGTAAAACCATAAGATGAAGCAAAAATCCGTACAAGCTAAGGAAAATCCAAAAAAGTTGGCATCTCTGAGAATGGGGAGAGACGTAGAGCAAACATAAAACAAAACAGGATATCAGAAACGCGGCACGCCAGCGCAAGGAGCAGACACTAATCGCCGGCGCCGTTCACAATGCAAACCACGTGGTAATGACGAAACGAACGGCCACCATTCGCGGACAACAATGTAATGGGAGGAACCAATTCAACTGTGATTGACAGTGCCGGGAAAAAGAGAACTGGTTTGAGATTGAGAACTGGAATTTTGCGTTTTTTTAAATTGGAAATGAGAAATTTAAGGAGTTTCTAGACCTGTTTGGAAATAATCCCAATTTTCCAGGCTATTCAAGGCCTTGGAAATAAATAATGAAATTCAAGGACTTTCAAGGTTTTCCAGGCCGTGTATGCACCCTGCTAATAGAGATAAATTACTTGTACCTCCATGGTTTTAGGTTTTTAAATAAAATAAATTATTATAGAATTATAATGAATGAAAGGAATGGAAAAAGTTTATGAATGAAATGTTGCTTTTATAGAGAGATCTAGGTGATTCATATTTCGATGACATCATTTGAAAAATCTGATGTGGGCAGCACACGACTTTCCTTATATAATGCAATGAATTTACTACTTTTACAGTAAAAAAAATAGATTATCAGGGTTGCCACTCTCCAGAGAATATGAAATTCCCTGACTTTTCCAGATAAATTCCAGGTTTATAAAAAACAGCGCTATAAACTATTCAGTTAACCTAGGCTTACACGTATACCTTTTCTCTGTGTTTTAACATAGAGAATATAATATTATAATTGGGAATATATTAATTGGAGTGTAAATATTAAAATATTTACACTTCAATTAAAAATTTGTTACAAATTGGGACAAATAAATAATATTTGACATACATATACAAATAAAAAAAAATCAATTGCTTTGGTAAATTAGACAAATCATGTACACTTGTTATAATAAATGTGGTAAAATAAATTAACACCAAAAATGTTAATATACAAGTTATGTGATAGTGAGTGAATATAGTATGTAGAAAAAATATTATTTTTGGAGATTTCTTATTTTGTCTTCAATTAGTGCAGC
Source organism: Amaurobius ferox (assembly GCA_951213105.1). NCBI lineage: Eukaryota > Metazoa > Arthropoda > Arachnida > Araneae > Amaurobiidae > Amaurobius > Amaurobius ferox. Next base: position 17,833,436 of record OX578141.1, read on the forward strand.
TTCTTTTTGAGCATCTACCATTATTTTGCTTTTCTTCCATTCTAAGTTTTTCAGCTCTAAAGCAACACATTTTCGACTGTCTTCAAATTGTTTTTTATTACTTTCTGCTTCTTTCTTTCTTTGCATAGTATCAATGTATCTGGAATGTGCACATTTTACTGACTGAATCATGGTCTTTGTTATATATATATATATATATATATCAATTGCTTCAACTCCCCCAGCATTGTTTATTGCCCCATAAACTTGTCTTAATGCTACAAGGCTTTCTTCTGTTTGGTTATCAATAATGCATTCTGCATTAATGGAAAATCCCCTTTCAAGAAATGAATTACCATGTGATAAAATGGAAAGCAATTTTATAAAAAAGGTCAAATCATTAGAAGCTTGTTTTGGATGCAGTATACTAATCCAATGATCGTCAAGCCTAGTATCACTTCTTTTGTAAGATTTCATCATGTTTACTACTGAAGGCTCATTGAATAATTTTTGGAACTCTTGATGAATGTTGTCAGCTTTTAATCCTGATATCCATTTTTTAGAAACCAATATTTCTAGACATGCTGACAAACGCTCAATCGCCAAATCAGTTTGAAGAAAAACTGCAGGATTAAGAAACAATATTGCTTTAGTCAATGGAAATTATACAGGTGAACGCTCAAAAAGTTTATGCATAAATCTTTGATATGCTTTAAGACATGAATTGTCGCATTTTCAAAATGTCTATATTCATTTTATTCTTTATCTTTCTCAATTCATCTTTTAAAGGAAAACTAAGTTGTTGTTGTTGTTGAGACCCAGACCGTCCGACTTACCAGAAAGGTGTAAGGTAACAGTTTGGACGGCCGGGAAGTGCCACCCAATTTGGACCGGAACCCAGTGGGGGAGGCATCCACAGGGACCGTACCCTCCTTCCCCTACCACCAACCTCTCGAAAGGACTTACGGACCCACATGTTTAACGTGATCGTACTCCGCGTGAACACGGCGGCAGTTTTGGCAGTGGCTGGAATCGAACCCGGGCCTACCGAGTGCAACTCCAGTGTGCTAACCAATGGGCTACCGCGCCCCAAAGGAAAACTAAGTGTCACTTCAGAGGCTGGGATCAAGTTATCTTTTCAAAGAACATCAATTTTGTAAAGACATGAAGCATTTTTGTCTAAAACACGAGGCTTTACAAATCTCTGCAAAATTGACTGTGCTATAGTTGTCACAGATTCATAAAGAAATGGTGCAAGTGGTTCATCAAATTTCAGGACAATAAACTATAAAACAAAAAATATATAAAGGTTTTATCCCGTGAAAATTACTTTATAATGAAAACAAATATTTATGTTTGGTAAAACACAGGTTTTCACTAAAGAAAGTAACAAATATTGATCTTTAATAAATATATATATATAGAATTATATTCCTGCTAAAATGGTTTCCTTTTTATTTGCCTAAATCATTGCTTTAATACCACTTTATGGGAAATATCCCTTCACAGAGTGAGTTCATGCTACCAATTTTTCAAAATAGAAAAATTTGTATTATGCAAATATAAATAAAAAACTAACCTTAATAATTAGCCATAATAAGAAAATAAACTAGTTTAGTCGATCTAATATGCAACATTTAAATGATGGAGATGGATGGAAAAAGATACTAACGTATTTTCGGCAATTCACGCGATGTAACTGAATTGCGCAATCGCACTGTTTATGCGAAAATAATTAAGAAATTAACCATAATAATTAATCAGAATATGAAAATAAGCTAGTTAAGTTAATCAAAAATGCAATATACTTAGAAGATTGAGATGGATGGGAAAAGATACTAACAACGTACTCTAGGCAATTCACGCGAAGCAACTGAATTGCGCAATCACACTGTTTATGCGAAAATAATTAAGAAATCAACCATAATAATTAATCAGAATATGAAAATAAGCTAGTTTAGTCAATCAAAAATGCAATATTTAGAAGATTGAAATGGATGGAAAAAGATATTGTACTCTCGACGATTCATTAGAACAAACTGAATTGCGCAATCGCAGTGTTTATGAGAAATTAATGAACAAAATAACATGTTAGCGATTTATGCTGAATTAGACAACCTTTGAAGAAGTATATTTATTACTTTCATAAAATAAGCGATCGAGATTTTAATTTACATTACACGCGGCCGTAAATCTCCGTTAATTTGATTGGCTTTACCCTGCATTTTATTATGGATTTACTACGATCCCGGGAATGGTAGAAATCAGTGCTAAAAAAGTGGAAAATCGGTGTTTCCGAGGAATTATAGTATGTCTGTTTAATTGATAAATTTCAAACAAAAAAAGCCGGAGAATTTCGTTAGTAATCCGGAGGCCGGAGAAGTAATGAAAAATCCGGAGTCTCCGGCCCCGGAGAGTTGGCACGTCTACAATACTCTGAAGCCAGCAAAATGCACGGTACTACGTAAGGCTCCTCTATATGCGAGCTGACTCATCAAGCATATTGAAGCCCACCCAGGCCGAAATCGTAATCCATTAGCATTAGCTCTCTCGATTCGTATTTTCACTTTAGGAAGTACTATTGACATAATTTTTGGTGGGTGTTCTGCACCAAACTGCTCTAAACATACTAAAAAAGGGTTTAGGTAATTTCGGTTTCCCAGAAATGAAGAGGGAATAAAAAATGGCTTATAAATAGTCGACAGAATCATTGGATACACGGTACAGGAGCATACTTGTGAAAGCTAAATTTTAGAATATTGTAATTGAAACTTCTATTTTTATATAAAGTATTTATTTTAAATACTCATTTTATAATTTTGGTAAATGTATGTATTATTATTGACTTTTTATTTGTTAGAGTCTTATCTTAGCAAACGTGGTTTGTAGTCCTGAATGTGTTATTCTTTCTTCGAAACTTAAAAGTATAATTGCTTCAAATAATATATATATACTAAAGATTTATTCACGTTACATCAATATCTTTCAAGTTTTATATACTTTATTGCATTTTTAGAGTATAATGAATCATAAAATTGTTGAATCCTACTGTTAACAAACTGTCGCCAAGTGGAAATCTTACCATATTATAATAATTATGCAAACATAAGCTAAAATGGTAAATAAATCGAAATGCATATATCATAGAAGATAATGAATGATCAAATAGGATTTTTTTACTAAAAACTGATAGAAATTATGTCTAAATGACTCGAATACTTTGGAATAGCACTGATATTTTCATAGTCAAGAGATGATTGGTGCCAATCATTTGATGTAAACATTGGTGCTATATTTAGAGGATCTAGTTTAGAGGATTCCCTCAATATTATCTTTTAAAGTACTTCAATTCTCTTGTACTAGGCGTAAAAATATATCACTTACAATACAGATTTATATAGTGCATTATTATTATTAAGATTTTAAATGCTGTATTTATCTAATCTATACATCCACAGGTTTATAACAAAATTGCCTCTCTTTAAAATTTTAGTACCTTTAAAATAAAATACACATTTTTATTTTAAAATGCCCCCCCCCCCCCCCCGGGTAATTCACACACTACTATGTATCATCATAAGTATATATTTCAAAAATAACTTTTTATTATTTAGTACAGATATTTCAAATAATTCAAGGTCTTTCTGAGCTCATAATAAGACCATATTTTATTCTATATAATGTTAGAACTGTAACAGACGTAAAATGATAATGCACATCAAAGTATTTCATAAATTTTAATAAGACCGGATTCTTGCAAAAAAATAAAAAGGAAAAAAATGTCCATCTATTTGTTAATCAGCTTATAGAGTGAGAATCATAGTTTTGATTCTTGTTAATAAGTGTCGCGTAATTACAAATGTTACTCCAATCTAATTCATATTTATAAAAATATAATTCTGTAAATTTGTTAACATTATCAAATACTTGTAAAAATCAATATTTGGAGCATGTATTAAACTGTCAAATATGGTAACCCATGTATTTGTAGAAACCTTACTGGGCTTCAATATGCTTGATAAGTCAGCCTGTAGTATAGGAGCTCTAGTACTACGCAGCACCGTCGCCGCGCCGTCAAAAGTTGGATGGTTGGTTTATTGCGATGAAATACGCGTTACGCGTAGCCTAGACGTAGAGCTCCTCTACTGTATATAGAGGAGCCTTACCTAGACGGCGGCGGGTGGCCAGAAATGCTTACGTTCGTCGAGCTAATAACTGGTTTTTCCGATCCTTAATCTTTTGAACAATCGTTCTTAGTACACATCGTGAATTTTATTTGCATTATTTAAATTTAAAAAAAAATTCCAGGTTTCCCGCAAAATTCCCTGACTTTTCCCTGACTGTTTTCAAATTCCCTGACATTTCCCGGTTTCCAGGTTGAGTGGCAACCCTGATTATTCTTATAGTAGATACTTATATTCTTTCCAAGATAATGAATTTCGTTAATGAGTCATCATTTTCATTGATTTAGCATAATTTTTATCCATTTGGTGAGTTTTTCGTTAATTTAGCAACATTTATAAAGTTTCTAAGTTGGCGACATTTCACCAAATTCTTCACCAAAATCTCGCCAAGCGTTATTTACGGAGAAATAAGTTATTCCTACTGCAGATAAATGACTATTGGCATTTTAATACAAAAGTATTATTCAAAGTATCTTTTTTCATGAATGGCGAGCTAGATAAACGAGAATGATCTATCCATATCTATCACATGATATTACATATGAAAAGTGAATATGTTTCTCAATAGGTAATATTTTTTTTTATTTTATATGATTTTTTGATAATTTTTTTAAAAAAATGTACAATATTTCGAGAACGGTTCATGCTAAAGTTCTAAAGGTTATGACAATCGTTTTCTAATGAAAAATTACATAAGAAATGTCTATTTGCGTAACTTTATTAGAGGTTTTGATTGAGAAAATTTGAGAGATTGAAAAAATGAAACTTCAAAGGGAGCAAATTATCTAATATAATTTTAACTAACTACTATACAGAAGTAATTACTATATATATACATATATGGAAGTAGTGACTATATATATATATATATAGCAAATACTTATTCAAGCATTGCTAGAAAAACTTGCTCCGGCTAAATAAGAGGATGAAAATTTTTTAAAATAATGTAAATTGAATTATAGCTACAAAATTTCATTGTGAAAATAGTCAATAGCGAAATAAAATTATAATAATAATCTAAATGCTGCAACATAAGAAATGGAAAGTAAGTTAAATATCACAAAAGTATTTTGTGAGATTCTGAATTTTTATTAGCATTTGGTCTGGTAACATAAAATGTATTCGGGGGGTGGGAGGTGGAGGATGTTTTCAGAAAGGGTTTCACCCCCCCCCCCCCCAGATGTATTTCTGATAGAACTGAGTTTTTGGCAATGATATCTCTATAACAAATCAATAAAATAGAATACGATTCGATAATACTTCTTCAATCAATAAATATCAGAGACTCCTTAATTTTCGGGTGAATGGAACTGAAGAAAGCCATTAATTTTTCGAACATTTAAAATCAAAAATATGATGAGCATGAAAAGTAAAATGTTTAAAAATGTTATAAAAAATAAATATTTTAATTGAATTTTCACTTAAAAGCGAATATCACCATTTATATAGAGTGCTAATATGCACCGTTTTCGAGATATTTTGCATGTTTTATTTGAAACAGGGTGAAAGAAAAATGAAATGCACTTTATATTATTAAGTTCTTATTACACATTTTGTAATTACTTTTAACCGGAAATAAATTAATACCAGTGTTTAGAAGTTCTCATTGAAAATTTTACTTTTCCACATGCAGCAGTATATATGTCAAACAAATTAAGCAAATCAAAATATATTTGGTATACAATCAATAACCGCCAGCTTCTTAATTTTCTCGAAGGCCAGGATCTTTAAATATTCTTATTTCGATAATTAAAATTTTTTTTTTTAAATGATTCTATTAAAATTTGTGACAAAAATAGTAATTTTATATGTAATATTTAATTTTTTAAATTACACCATTTACAGGACGATAAAATGTGTGTTTTGAGGTACTGCACGTTTTTGATTTAAAATAGACTCTTTTTTACATTATACACTGACTTCCAAAAGTTAAGCACGCAATGCAAATTTTCCTTTTTCGAAAGCGTATTTGAATTTGAGTAGCTGAAAATCGCTGCTGATGTAGATGGCAGTATGCAAATATCGTATGTTACAGCCAATCATGATCGACTGTCTGGATATATGCTAATTAGGCAGTCGTTGAAGACGCCAGTATTCTGTGGTGGTGTATTTAAATGCTGATACTAAGTGTTTATAACTTTTGTAGGATTATTTTTGATGATATTCGTGTTTCTATAGCTGAAAGAACATGAACGACAGATAGTGAGCACTGGCATGCTAACGGACGCATTGAAGCAGGACAGTCAATCAAAGATGTCGCTATTTTCCTTGGCGTTGATCATTCGGTAATTTCTCAATTATGGAAACAATTTCAAACAAGTCAAACTGCTGTCCAGAGACCTGCGCCCGCGGGTTACCACCCCCTCTGATGATCGGTATATTGCTATAGTAGCCAAGCGGAATCGATGAGCGACCTCCACAACTGTTACATCCATGGCTGCAGCACCACTCGATAAGACAATATCTGCCAGTACTGTGCGCCGAAGGCTTCACATGAAGGGACTGTACGTCCGAGTACCACATTTTTGTATTCCACTAACCGTCCAAGCCAGAGGGGAGAGATTAAAGTGGTGTCGTCAACATGTCAATTGGACTGTCTCAGATTGGTGCAATGTCCTGTTCACGGACGAGTCCAGATTTGCCCTGGAATCAGACAATAAGCGTGTATGGGTCTGGAAAGAACGAGGCACACATAATCAGGCCAAGAATATCATCGAACATCACCATTCAGAGGTGGCAGCATCATGCTGTGGGCTGGAATTTCAATGGCACAAAGTTGCACATCTTTAAAGGCAGTTCTGTGAGGGTTGCACGGTATCGGGATGAAGTCCTAGATCCCATTACGAGACTCTACGCTGCAGCAGTTGGTCCTGATTTCCTCCATATGGACGATAATGCCAGTCTCCATCGAGCTAACACGTTTGATGAATACCTGGAAAGTGAGGGCATTTCTCGTATGGAGTGGCCGGCGTTTGGGATGCCCTTGGGCGTGCTGTCTCTGTACGTTTACCTCCTCCAGCCAGTCTCAGAGAGTTGGAAACTGCCCTAATGGAGGAATGGCCATTGCTCGTACCTGCGATGGTTGATCACCTCATTAAAAGCATGGAAAATCGTTGTAAAGTTTGTGTGAAGGTCCGGGGTGGTCACATACCATATTAATGTACGTTTTGTTTGGTTTGTTTGCCTTTAAACATCATTTTGTTAATGACCCAAATGTGACGTTATCATATAACTTACGAAAAGTAAATATTTTTTTAATCTTTGTACATAATTCTTGTTTTCTTTAATGCAGTTGCTTCCTTATATAACCGTTGTTTCATTTACAAAGACCCGTGTGATAAGATGTGTTCTATGTTACGAACGTAACTTCGGTACAACCCTTCTAAGTCTTTTTTCTTAAGTCTTTTTTTAACTATCTTACAACAATGGGATTTTGCAGGCCATTTCGCAGAATAAAATACCGGCTCTACTTTTTGAGGATGTAACAAGCTTTAAGAGATTAAATTGTTCTACTAGACTAAGCTGTGTACCAAATTTCAGCTTTCTAGGACGTAGGAAAGTATGCTGAAATATCATCAAAGAAGTTGGAACAGACACACATACATCATTCATGATGAGTTAAATAAAAGCTTTTATTAATAAAATTTCTTAATATATATGGAACGGCATGTATTAGACAACAGATTGTTTTTAAATCTAAAATTGAATAGCACCATTTATATGATGCTAACATTTTTCACTCTTGACATATTGTACATTTTTTTTTATATTTAAAACTGAAAAAAATCAAAATATTTAATCCCACGACAGATCCATTCACTTGAGAAACATTTGGAACAAAATTAACTAAAAAGTGGCGATTTAGCAGTGTTTCTCTATTCTATTGCATTTATAAAAGTTAACAGAAAAATTAAGTTCAGGGAGGGGACGGCCAAATTGCTTTCTGCTTGGGGCGGCAAAAAACCTAGAGCCGGGCCTGATAGTAATACATACACAAGAGCATTGAGGGGGGGGGGGGGCAGAGGGGACCATTTTCTCAAGCCCGAGTGTCAGCCACACCAGGTAGAAAATTATGTAAAAACATATAGGGGAGGGGGCCCAGGGCCCTGGTTCAATGTCTGTCCTAGGGCCCGAGACCAGCTCTCGACGGCCTTGTACATACATGAAACATACATAGTCGTACATAAAATTAAGAATTTAAAGAAAGCATTAAATTTTTTTTGCAATAAAATTTAACATTGAAAAGATAAGGTAATCCGCCCCTGAGTATATGTTATATACAGTACATATGTAGCAATAAATACACTATATAAGAAGAAACACTTTATGTACTTACTGTACTTTATTGGAAAAACATTTGTATTGTAGATTGCTTCGTAGTGGCACTAATTAGCTTTGATATTCTCTTTTCAATATCGTAAAAAGAATTATAGTCATCGCAAGATGCACCTCGTTGTTCTAATGTCCTTCTAAGAATTTGAAGAGCCCGATGTGATTCCGTAGCCGTTGGTGGTGGCAGTTCATTGCTTTCTACTTCTTCGTCATCTGCATCTCCAGTTGTTTTCTTGGATTGTTGAAACAATGTCGTCTTCCATTTTTTCAGCTGATGTCGGTACGTTTACATCGATATTGACTCAGTTCCAAAATTCTTCTGTAAGCTCCTCGTCATTGTGTGGGTCTTCTTGCTCCTGTGGAATGTTGTTCGCTACTTCAACTACGACTCCTGATTTTTTGAAACAATTGAAAATTGTTATTGGAGTAACATTTTCCCATGCATTTATTATCATGTGAAAGGCGTCAAGAAGACTGACTGATTTTGCTATACTATCACTAGCAGTAGGCTTCGTTGAATCGTCTATTGCCTGAACAATTTTCATTCTTATATCCTTGCAATAATAGGTTTTAAAAGTTTTTATGATTCCTTGATCCAATGGTTGAATAACTGATGTGGTATTTGGTGGAAAATAAAACAGTTCTATGTTGTTTAACTTCAACTCCAGATGGGCAGTGCAGTTGTCGAGCAAAACTACAATTTTTTTTGTTCCAAGCTATGTGTCCCATTTCCTCATGTATTTTGTGAAAATCTCACTTGTCATCCATGCCTTTGTATTGCTTGTGTATTCTACAGGAAGCTGTTTAACACCTTTTAAGCAACGTGGGTTCTCGCTCGTTCCTATGATGAATGGACTTTACTGTTCCAGTCATATTACATGTCAGGAGAACTGTTATCCAAGCCTTTATTTTTTTTACCTCCCGACCGATTGCCATCTTTGAACATCAGAGTATGGTCTGGTAATGCACGATAATAAAGCCCAGTCTCATCCATATTATAAATCTGATTTGCAGAATAACCTGACAATAGTTCTGGCAGAATATCTTGCACCCATTTTGCTGCAGCGCTAATATTGGCATCTCCCTTTCCACCATATTGTTTTGCATAAACAATGTTGCTTCGATTTTTCCATCTAGTCAGCCACCCGTTAGTTGTATCAAAGTCTTCGATCCCAAATTTTTCAGCAAATTCTTCGGCTTTCAAGCTTAATATTGCACGTGACAGTGGGACTTTTTAAGTCATGCGGTCTTGAACCATTCCAAGAGAGCTGCTTCGACATCTTCTGCTTTTCCAACTCGTTGCCGTTTATGATTAGTGTTTCTATTCAATGCATGATCATCTAAGATTTTACGCCTTTGTTTCAAAAGGCGACATAAAGTTGACTTAGGTATGCCTAATTTCAAAGATGCTTCTCTCTGATTGCATTTCGGCAGAACATCAAATTTTTTAAGAAGTTCATATTTTTCAGACAAGCTAAAATCCTCAAGTTTTGCCATCGAATTCACAAAGAAAAGCTTAATGTAACACAACACACTAATAATGAACAAACAAAGTGACCATTTGTGCCTTTTAACCTCAACCCCAATGTTCTTACCCCTTCCCCTTTCACCCCCCTTTCCTTTCTCAATCGTTCTGCCACACGTGTGTGGGAGTGGCATCTTATCACAGGCACCCAGGCGATTCACATTTCTAAGAAATCTGGGTCTGACTTTGTTGCGTGCCACATGGCACCCTGTTTGCCAGGTTTGGAGAAAGAACTTCAGAAAAAGCTGACATTGGGAAGAACACACTGGAAAGATCAAACAATGAAAAACGAGCATCGAATCACGAAAATTTTTGATCCATTTATCCGTCAGTTTTGATCCAAATAGCCGGCGGAGTTTCAATGTAAAAGAGTGATTCCGTTCCGTTTTCCATGATTTGATTTGATAAAGCGGCTGATCCAATTAAGTGGCGGCCACTGTAGTTCTATTTTCCAAAATATCAAAAGGATATTGACTCAGTAGTTTTAAAGCTTAAAGACAAATTTGATATTAAAATTTTAGGAAAAATAAAGAAATTACTTGGTGTAGAATTTGAGGAATCTGAAAATAAATTTTAAATCCACCCAAAACAATATATCGATTAAGTTTGTAGGAAATTTAAACAATTCAAATACCCAATAGTTTCATTACCAATAGCCAAAGATCATGTATTTAGTAAAATTGATTGTCCAGGGACAAGTGTTGCGTTAAATCAAATGAAAAACATTCCGTATAGAAGTTTGATCGGTTGTTTGAGTTTCATTTGCAGCAGGACACAACCTGACTTAAGCTATGCCGTAAATTTACATTCTCAGTTTCAAGAGAATCCTGGCATTAAACATTGGGATGCATTATTAAAATAATGGGATATTTAGACAAAATTAAAAATTATGCATTAAAATTGTAAAATATCAAGGAACTTAGTTTAAATTGTTACTCAGACTCAGATTTTGCAGCCAACCAAGATGATCGTGTATCTTTAGGGGGTATGATATTTTATATTGATAAAGTGCCGATATCGTGGCGTACCTTTAAACACATATGTTGTTGTTGAGACCCAGACCGTCCGACCTACCAGAAAGGTTCAAACACATATGTGTTAGTCTTTCCACTATAGAAGCAGAATAAGTGTCACTGACTGAAGCCGCCAAAGAAATGGTATGGATGCTAAACGTAATTGAGGAATGCTACCAGATAGGGTTAAAAATTGACAAAAATAAATGTTATTGTTGTTGAGACCCAGACCGTTTGACCTACCAGAAAGGTGTAAGGTAACTGTTTGGACGGCCGGGAAGTGTCACCCAATTTAGACCGGAACCCAGTGGGGGAAGCATCCACAGGGACCGTACCCTCCTTCCCCTACCACCAACCTCTCGGAAGGACTTACGGACCCACATGTTTAACGTGATCATACTCCGCATGAACACGGCGGCAGTTGTGGCAGCGTGCAAATAACAAAAATAAATGTATAGCTTTTTGTGATAACCAGGCAGCAATTAATTTTTCAAATTCCCCAATTGAAAATCATCGAACTAAACATATTGATGCAAAATATCACCTTTTGAGAAATTTAGTTCTAAATGAGTCATTTAAAATTAACTTTGTAAATAGCAAAGATAATGATGCAGATTACTTTACAAAACCTATGACTAAAGATAGAGTTCTTAAATTCTGCAACAAACTATTTAAAGTGTAATTTTCTTTGCTTTACTTGTCAAACTTTGTCTTTATAAACTAAAAATTTAATATTATAATAGAAATACATTGCAATTTTTATTCTTACCTCAATGAACAAAAAGAATTATCATTTGAGTATGAAATATGGCACAATTCTGATTATACCATACATGTTTTGCATTTTTCACTTTCACTTTTCAACTGAGCAGATTAGTTGCTCTAATGTATTTAATATAGTATGATTAGTAAACTTGCATATTTTTCGATATTTCACACTAGAATATATATACAATTCTTTCAATCCCACATAGCAAGTGTTACTGATGTGTTTCAATGTATATGATGGAAGAAATTGTTTTGGCATTTTAATTCAAACTAAGTATTTTACTGTTGTATACTGTATTTTGAATTATGACATCAAAAGTTTATATTTTTAAATTTACCTTAATAATAGAAATATTGAGATGCTTATACTAAAAATTTAAACTTAAACTTTGTATTTCCATGTTTATATCTAAAATTTAATGAAATAACATGTTTATACATAAAAATTTTAATCATTAACTTTTTTCTGACATGTCTATACTTAAATTTAAATGCAACTTTACGATATGTTTATATTTAAATTTTCCTTGAAACTAAAATGATTATACTACTTAAATTTTTTTTAAAATAAAGTCTAATGTTTTAATAATTGATTGTATTACATGAATTTGATTAATGTCCATACATTATACTCAACTAAAGTTAGAGTGTATGAATGTTAGTAGTATATGGGGCATACTCTGGGACACCCAGAGTATGCCCCATATACTACTAATTCCTATCATATTTCAAAGATTTAAGACAACCTCTGAGACCAAGCATGTATAAAATCATCCGAAAATACATAAAATCATTAAAAAATAGGTATTTTTTAAAAAATCAAAAATCAAGAGAGTTTTAAGACTCTAAAATTTCATGTTTTTTAACTTAGAAAATGAATTATATGAATATTATTGAGACTGAATTTTAACTTTTTTTTAGATAAATGATCAAGGGAGCCCCATTTTGGAGCTACCTTATTTTGAGAGTTATGAGGGGACCGTTAGTCCCCCCATAGATAAAAGGATGAAATTAAATAAAAATGCGTGAAAGGAAATATCAAATATAATACTTTGTCCTATCAAGGTCTCTCCTTCGCGCTAAACAAAATATCCGTCTTAGATAAAAAATAAAAAAAAAGTGATTAAACTTCCTCATCCGAGCGATATCAGTCTTAATGAGGTTTATCTAAAAACATTTCCTCACCATGTGGGAATTATTTTTCCAACGCGTCCGGAAATAATATTTTGACCCCGCTTGGTGGAACAATTACTACATCGTGGGTATTTTTCTGACTGATAAGAGTAGTTTATATAAAGGGTTCACTGTGTGATAAACTTTCCTTTCAAACAGAATGGAAACAGATGATGAAAAAATCAATGCACGATTCGAATCTTTTTGTAAATCAATAGAAAAAAATACAGTCGGTTCACTAGCCCAAACAGAAAGAGATTTAATAAATGTAAAAAATAAATTACGCAAATCATACGAAAAACGAAGAGATTTAAAAAAGAGATTAAAACTAATAAGTAATGATCAATTGAAGAAACTATTGATGATTTTAACTGTAGAAAATCGAAATTAGAAAAAACAATCAATCAAGCTAATGCTATAATAATGAAAGAAGATATGAAAGATCTTACAATGGATTGAGAGGTATGTTCTTCATAATCTAGGAAGCTTTTATCTATGATAAATTGAGTAATAATTATCATACTTTCTCTAATTCATAGTCGTATTTATCATTAATCATACCTGAATACCTAAATATATATCTACCTATATTGATTTCATTTATCGATTCATTAGAAAGTTGTCCATGCTTATTCGCTAGGTAATAATTTTTTTCTTCATCTATCACATATAACTTTGCGATTACTGTATCTCCATATTTGGTTTTAATTTTTTTCAATGATATCAGATTATATTCCCCAGGATATAAATCATTTAATTTAAACGTCTTAGGATAACCTCTCAGTCTATTGAACTCTTCCATTTATTAGTAAACATTTTTTTATAAACTAAACATTATAGGGGGGGGATAGTCATCCCCCCCTGAATTATAGAGATATTAATAAAATTGTTATTATAAACACTCTAATATATTAAAAAAATCATATATTGATTAAGCTTGCTCATACTTAAATATATATATACCTTTATATTTTATTGATTCAACTAACTTTAAGGTTACTGTATCACAACAATATTTAGTTATATCAAAATATATCCTAGGATATAAATCATTTAACATTTTAGGTCTCCTAGGATATAAATCATTTAATTCAAACATCTATTTATTAATAAACATTTTTATATAAATTCATGACCAATAGAATAAATTCTTTGAAATAACATATAAAACTCCTAATCCATTCAATTTAATATCTTCATTTTCTTCTTTTTCAATTAATTCAGTCAACCTATGAAAACTTTCTGATAATAGTTTTTTATTATAATCATATTTTATATACAAATCATACAATTCATTACAAAGATAAGTCATATAGTAAATTTCTTCAGAATTTGTAAAATTTAAAGCTCGAATATCACCTAAGCACTCATCCATTTATTAGTAAATATTTTTTAATAACCAAATGGTACAGTATCAAAATTATCTAAAATTCTTCTTTTATCATATCCAAACATGTATCTTTTATTCGTTTTATGCACTTTAATATTTTTATCTTTTTGTATTTGAAACTGATTTATTTCTACATCTATATATTCAGTTTCACCTGTTATTGTTTTCATTCTTTCATCGAAACTAAGCTTAGTTTCACTCTCGTAACTCATCTTAAATCCTTTTACTTTTCCTTTTACAGATCCATTATTAAGAATGTAACCATAATCTTTGCTGGCTCCAGAAATCCATGTAGTCATATAATTATCTTCACCTAATTCATCTGTCCATTCTCCTAACATACAACCTGTTTTTACTTTATTAGTACCATCATCAATATAAACGATACTATCTATATCATAATACATTACTTTATCTCCTAATTTATCAAGCATTTTATATAATCTTATTCTAGCAGAACTAGTTGTAAAAGCTGCTATATAAATATTCGTATTAAAATTATTCTGGGTATACTCATCTCTCATCTTATAATCCATTTGTACACAATCATCATTTAAAAATATCATATTCAGATCTTTAATTTCATCATTCAATATAATTCTATAAAAATCTTCCAAATCTATTACATATTCAGTTTGTTTCATATTATTTCTTTGTCCAAACTTACCCCATAAAGAGTTTAAACAGATTTTAGCTATAAATCTCATACCGGGATTTTCTTTTATTTCACCTAATTCAATATCTAATTTTTCTTTAACAATCTTTTTATAATTATTAATGTCTTTTGGTAATTTATCATCTGTTTCTAATTTAATTTTTAAAAACATTTTGACATACTCTTTGAATAGTTTATCTGTTTTCTTTTCAAAATGCCAAACTTCATATATATTTAAAATTTTATATCCTTTTTCTATAGCTAAATTGATTTCATCTGTAGTCCAAGTACCTATAAAACTTCTTTCATCATCTGTATGATTACATAATTTATTTCTTATTTCATAACACTTTTTACATTTTTTCTTTTCATTATGATAGCATTTAAATGTTTTTGAACATGATTTACATAAACTAAATATCAATTTTTCTTCTTTATAAGGTAATACAGGATGATATAATTTTCTAGGAGGAAGTACTTTACACTGTATCATTCCATACCAATTCTCATCATATTTTTCAGGATTATAGATCTTTTTAGGATGTCCAATTGGATAATAATCAAAATAATTTACAGTCGGATAGAGTGAACATACATCAATATATCGACCTTTCTCTTTATTTTTCATTTCATATTTTAATTTGGTTGGTTCACATCTACCACCATAGAAGGCATCTCTAGGATTTAAGGGTTCTATAAAATCTCTTTTCCATTCTTTTTTCATATATTTTTTAATTTCTTTATCTTTATCAAAATCACATTCCCATATTTCAATTAACTCATATCCTGCGTCTTTTATCTTATTATTTATCTTTTTTGTTTTTTCATATAAATCAGCCATACATATTTGATTTTGTTTATTTAAAGTAGATTTTCTGTAACAACTATTACATCCATGCCAATGACAACCTTGAAATTGATATACTGTATTATCGTAAAAACCATCTACTTTATAAGTTTTATTGTCTATTTTTATTTTTTTCTCTCTTCCATTTAAAGCATGCTGTATATTTATTTTATGTTTTTGAGATAAATAATCTAACCAAGCAATAGATTTTTTACTGTATTGATCTTGTTTGATGATCTCTTCATCTATAGCTATTGTACCTTCATATATGAATTTATCTCTATATATAGCCATACAAACACCCGCTAATGTAACATATTTAAAAGGATCAATATTAGCTATTTCTAAAAATAATCTTCTTAATTCCAAACATCCTTTTCTTAAAATATCTACATCAGACCTACAGTATTTTATAATTTCTTTTCGAAAATCTAAGATTTCATTTTTTACAGATATGTACCATTTATTAAACAATTCTCTATCTTCTAAAGTCATAGTATTATAAATATAATAATATTTATCTGGATATTTTCCAACATAATTTTGATTTTTAATAGTGTTAAACAAATGAGGAAAATATCCTTTTGCTAATTCTGTTAATCCAAACGTTTTAGGGAATTTTCTTAATGGAATCAATGTAAAATTTATAGAATCTATAAATCTTATATTATATTCGTTTGCATGCATATAAATGAGTTTATTTCCTTGATAGATTGTAAAAACTTTAATTTTATTTTTAAAGCAGTATTTAGATATAAATTGAAAGTCAAATCCTTTTCCATAATGAGCTAATAGGGTATAACCTGCATGTTTCTTATCAAATAGCCACTTACAATAGTCGTTTTCATTCTTAAATATGTTTTCTTCTCCATAAAATTCTTGATTTATAATTAAATTAACTTCATGGTTTCCTGTTTCTTGATTCGTTTCAACATCAAAAAACATATTTTTGTGTAAATCCTGAATATTTACATGCATTACACCAATTATATGTCATTACTTTTATAATTACATTTGTTTTCACATATACTACCATCAGGAAATCTTTGACATACATTACACCTTTCTTGAGTAGAACAAATATTTATACATGGACTACCCTTAGCTTTTTTTGTTTTCATATAACATCTATGATTTTTTGAGACCAATTGTTTACAATTTTTACACTCTCTCTCTCCACATTTATGATCTTTAGGTGTTCTTTTATTTCTGTTAATATTTCTCTTACATTTTAAACATTTCCATAGTCTTTCACAAACAGACAATTTATGATTTTCAAAACAGTTTTCACCTTTAAAACTTCGAAAACATTCATTACACTGGATATCATCTCCTTCACAATTACTGTCTTTTATAAAACATCTATCACATTTTAATAAACATTTATGCTGATCGCTTCTTTTATAACTCACCTTACAGTAATCACAATAATTGTTTTTTCCTAAAAATCCTGTAACAGATGTAATCACATCAAAGTGATTTCTATTTTTTAAAATGTAAATACAAGTAGTTTTATAAGTGCCGTTGTATATTCTTTCATTAAAATTTTCTCTACAAAATATAGTAATTTGAATATTTAAGAATTTTTCAAATATTTTAACATGCTCTAAATTACATATTTCTAATGGTATTTCACATAAATCGTGTAATTTTTCAGCTAACTTTTTTTGTAATATTCTATCTTTTTTAATATATAGAATGTCATTTTTAGTTAATGTTTCATGATTTAATTTTTTACATAAAAGTTCAGGATTTTGAATAGATAGAGCAACTACAATAGATCTAGCTAAACATATATTATCGTTATTTTTAATTTGACAAATACTCTTTTTGTTTATGATATCATCATCTTTGAGTATTTTTAGATGTTTTCCACCGTGTGGTAATTCTATGACATGAAAATTGAATGTACATTCTTTAATATCTAATTCTTTGTATTCAATTTTATGTGTTAAAACATCTAAATAGGTATCATAAGCCTCTCTAGTTGACATCATTTTAGGATGAAAAGGTTGACTTAATATAGGATTGTGTACTATAATATCTACTTTTCCATCTATTTTTCCAATAGCTTTTCTGAATAAATCCTTTAAGATGTTATAATATTGTTCAGGTCTAAGTTCATTGATTTCTACGATTTTATAAATATATCTGTATGTGTTATATTTTTTAATATATTTTTGACTAATTTGAACAATTTCATAATCAGATTTAAATAAATCTTCAAGATTAACTTCTTCTACTATCTTTTCTTTCTTTTTTACCAATACACCATCTTTATATTTCAAACCAAAATAATTAAATATATTATTAAGTTTACGTCTATTTTTAGGTGCATTAATAAATTGTTTCAATTGTTCTGTAAGATCAGGAGTAAATATTTTTTTAAGATTCACTTCTGTTTTAATCTTCTTTTCTACTTTTGGTTTAAATTCCTTATTATCAAATTTCAAATTAAATGAATCAAAAATTTTTTTCATTTTATTACGTTTTTTAGGTTTTTTAATAAATATTTTCTTCTTTTTTTCTATGTATTTTGATATATCTAAATTTAATAAATCTACTAAAACAGGTTTATATTCACCTGTTTTTCTGATATATTTAGTTAATAATTTAATTAAATCATCTTTCTTACAACCTTTAGATTGCTTAATATTCAATTGTTTTACTACTTTTCTAAGCTCACCAATAGTCTTTGACTTCAAACCAAATATATCCTTATTAATAACTGTAAATAATTTTTTAAGATTCACTTCTGTTTTAATCTTTTTTTCTTCTTTTGGTTTAAATTCATTATTATCAAATTTCAAATTAAATGAATCAAAAATTTTTTTAATTTTATTACGTTTTTGAGGTTTTCTAATAAATATTTTCTTCTTTTTTTCCAAGTATTTTGATATATCTAAATTTAATAAATCTACTAAAACATATTTATATTCTCCAGTTTCTTTTATATATTTAATTAATAATTTAATTAATTCATCCTTCTTACAGTCTTTAGGTTGTTTAATATTCAATAATTTTACTACTTTTCTAAGTTCATTAATAGTCTTTAAGTTGAGCTCCATTTATTAGGAAACATTTTTAACAATACTTTTTCCAAGATGCTTACTGTGATAAATACTTTTTAAATGCCGCTTTTTGTGTGTATAGGTATATTGCATACCACATTCACATTTAAATTTTTTATATTTGATTATGGAATCACAACATTTGCAATGACTTTGGAAATAAATTTTTTCATTTCTATGATATATGTAAAACTCATTTACTGATTTCATAGTCAAACAGTGTATGCACTTTTTTGTAAGCTCCATTTATTAAGAAACATTTCTTGAAATACTTTGTAAAAAATCATTCCATATTTTTTCATATTTCTTTTTAACTTTTTGAACTTTTATATTATTTTCAATATTGAAAATATCACAAATCTTTTTCATAAAATAGTAATAGTTAATTGATTTCTCATAATACATAAAATCTAAAAATTTTAAAAACATATCCTCAATTTCTTGAGAAATATTATATCTCCTTCTTAATCGATTAAAATAACAAACTCTACTATTATATCTTTGTTTTAAACTTTCGTAATCGATAGCATAAAAATGTTCTTCTTCTTCTGAATCATAGATTAATTTCATCTTATTCATTTATCCAACTATTAAATTCATCCGGATATCCTAGCCATTTTACAAAATACTTATTTCCTTTCTTTTTTATGATTTTTTCAATTTTATATACATCATCTTTTTTATTATATTTTACCATTTCATTTTCATAAAAAGTTCCTTCAATTTCTTTACTGTTTAAATCTTTTAATCAATAAGTAATTGGATCTGTTTTCAATACTTCAGAAACTATAAAAATCTCTTCAGTGAATGTAGAATCATCTACTTTCCTGAATGTTTTCTTAATTGTAGATATTCTAACACTATCCCCTATCTTAAATTTAGGTTTTTTCATGATCTTTTTAGTATATAAATTTTTATAAACTTGAGATTCATTTTCTCTAGCCTCAACAGGTGTCATTTTTATTGACCTATGATATGAATTGTTATAATTTTTAAGTAATTTGGGTAATACATCAATATATCTTTTAGTATTGTTAGCATGCATATATTTTATAATTTTTTCTCTTATACTTCTATTAAATCTCTCAGCTATTGCAGATTTTATTTCTTTATTTTTAGTTGTAAACCAATGTATATTATTATCTTTAAATAATTTTTGTGTCTGTTTTCCTGTAAATTCAGTACCTTCATCTGTCAAAATGAATTTTGGTATTCTTTCTTTAAAAACTTGTTTAAAACCTTGTACAACTTCTTCAGATGTTTTTCTTTTTATAGGAAAAGCCCAAGCATATTTATTAAAAACATCTATAACCGTTAACAAATAATTAGTTCCATCATTATATTTGCTATAATTTTTTATAAATAACAAATCAGCGTCAAATTGATTATTACTGTTTGGAACATAAACTCTTCTTCTTTTAAATTTACGAATGACAGGTTTATATCTAGTATATACATCTTGTTCATGTAAAAATTCTTCAACATTAGATAACCCTGTTTTTCTTTTCAATTCATTAATTCCACAATAACCTGTTTCTGGATTATAATATGTCTCTTTTAACTCCCTAAAAAAGTATTCTTTTTACTTCCACAAATAGTACAGATACCTTTACCAACTGGTTTATTATTTTTAGAAGTAGTTTTATAATAATTTTTAGTTGGGGTTTTATCTTTACACAATATATAGAAAGACCTAATCCAAAAGTTTTTTTAACTTTAATAATAGGTTTAATAATTCCTCTAGCTAATCTTTCTTGAAATGTTGGATCTTGTATAGCATTTAAATTATCTATTAATTTTTGATCAGCAACATGTCTCAGTTTTGTATCTTTTGTTTTATTGTAATCAATATCATGTTCTTTACATGCTTTATCAACTCTATTTATTCCAGGATCACCTCTTTTTAATCTTTTTTCTAATTTTGTATTTGGGCCACAATATTGATATCCTGGTAAATGCATTTCTGGAAGATTTACTTTATCTTGTATCCATCCAACAATATCACCACCTTTCTTTTTACAAACCATTTATTTATTTAGAAATTTATATCCATTCAATTGCATTTGTTTTACGTATTTTTCAACTGGATTAAATTTTAAACTTTTTATGAAATCCTTTTCACACATATAAATTTCTTCTTCTGTCATATCCTTAGCTTTAAACGAATTAATGAGTTCTTTATAAAAATTATAACAATGTCTATATTCTTCTTTCCTTTCCGCTATTTTTAATGCAAGATCTATGGCTTCTACTATACCAACTGATAAACTTAAAAATGCAAGCGGTAGAAAGGCAATAGCTGATAAACCTGTTCCACTTAGAATAACCTTACTTAATGATAATGAAATACTTATCTTTTGATACATATTTCTACTCTTTCTGTAAACATATAATCTTTTTTCTAAATATACATCCATTTATAAAGGATTAAATTTTTTCCTATATCTCATATCAGGATTCACTAAATCTAACATAAAAAAATCATATTTTTCTTGAACACTTTTATTATACATTTGTTTGAATTCTTCAGTACTTAATAAACCATCTATCTCTCTTATAATCTGTTGAATTTCTTTTGGTTGTAGAGTGAAAAATATATCGTAATTACAGTTCCTTCTTATATTGATAGGTGTTAAAAAATATGACTGAGTTAAATAAATAAAGGATGCGTTTTTCTTTCTACCTCTGATAAATAATTCTTCGATGTTTTTTTGATCTTTCTCAATCACACAATCATCAAAAATAACTAAATTCTTTAATGTAGGATTTAAATCATCTACATTAATAAAATTTTGATCTGAAGAAAATAATACTTTTTTTTTAAATTTATCATATAATTTTAATAATCTTTTCTTATTTTTTATATTCTTACATTTCAAAATATCTTCTCTTTCTATATCTTCAAACAATGTATATTTTTCTTGTAATTTAGAATATTTAGGTTCGTATAAATCTTTTGCACATATATATAGTGTATCAAAAAATAATAAATCATAAATCAAATTTAACAGTAAATTTGTTTTACCTGAACCTGAAGATCCTACTATAAGTATTCTAAATGGATGTTTAGGTAACAAAGGATGTTGTTTAGGATCAGGTAATTCTTCTGGTTCTGTGTAATCTTTAATTTTTATCATAATTTACTAGCAGTAAAAATAAAATTTGCTGCAGTAAAAAATTAATATTATATAAATGAACTTAGAAAAAGAACGGAAACATAAGTTTTTAAAGCAAATAAAAGATTCAATTAAAATAGTAAAAATAGAAAAAGAAATAAGAAAGAATAATGAAAATCAACTAAAAGAAAAAATAGGTATTCAAAAGAGCTTAGAGGAATTTCATAAACCAGTCACTCAAGAAATTGAAAAATATGAAAAATCAAATAAAGAAGTTGTGAAAAGTATTCAAAATGTTGTAGAAAATATTACATTTCCATCTATAGAAGAGCCTATTGAAGCTGTGAAAGAATTAGTATCTTATACTTATGATATCGATCAAAATTTAAATTTAAAATATTTAAAAGAGGAAAAATTATACAGACCATCAGTATTTTTAAACGATCAAGAAAAATTAGAGGAGATGTATGGAAGAGCTAAACAGTTAAAAGAAGGATTATCTAAGAAAAGAGGCAACTTAAAAAGTATAATTTCTAGGGCTAAAAATTTTTCAGAGGAGGAATTAAACCAGAAAAAGAATGATATAAAAGAAATTAAAAATAAAGAATATATGTTGCAAAATTATATGCATAGATTAAATATGATTCGAAGTAGTAAAGAAATGAAGGTAGGTAAAGGATTGAATGTATTATCAAATTTAACAGAAAAAATATGTAACGGAAGTAAATCAAAGAAATTGTATAATCAAGTAACTTTATTGTTAGATATGTTATTAAAAAATAAAGAAATGACTTATAATGATGTACAACGATATCATAAACAATTTCTCTGTTAATAAATGATAAAATATAAAGTTTATTTGAGTGACGGTCAGAAAAATAAACTTAAATCAGCTTTTAAAAATAAAGTAGAAGTAACATTACAAATAGATAAATCTAAAACTCCTAATCATGAGATGTATTTAACTAAAACTCAAATTAATCATATTAATGATAAAAAAAGAATTACAATTAGTAAAACTCAATTAGATAAAAATGGAGGATTTTTACCATTTCTAGCGGCACTTATACCCTCATTAATAACCGCTGCTAAATTAGCAGTTCCAGCATTAGCAACAGGTGCTTTACATGGATTAGCTAGTTCAGCTGTGCAAAAAAAGGGATCTGGGGAAAAAAAAAAACTTGGAAAGGGAATATATCAACAGTGGGAATCAGTGACAAAATGATTATAGAAAATATGAAAAATGAAAAAGGATTTAGAGGTGTGTTTACCTCCGATTTATTACCTAAAACTATAGGAAAATTTGAAAATGGAATCATTAATTTAGATGTATCAACAGGTCCCGGAACTCATTGGGTTTGTTATTATAATGATCCTAAATATAAATATGTGGAATATTTTGATCCGTTTGGTGAATATGACAATATGAAGAAGGACTATATTCCTAAAAATATTAAATCATTTCTTGTTACATCCAATAAAAAAATAGGTTATAATGATAGTTTTTTACAGAAACCTTCATCTGTGAAATGTGGTATATTTTGTATGAAATATATAAGAGAAAGGAATAAAGGTATATCACCTAAAAATGTTCTCAAATCATTTCCTACACAAAAACCTAGTGACTATAATGAAAATTTTGTTATGTATAAATGATAATATTAAAATCAGAAGGTCATGAGAGATCAGAGGAATTTACTGTAAATTTTATTACACCTCTTGAAATAAAAAAATTAGCTTTACACTCATTCTCTATGGAAGTTTCCTGGTTTAATATAAGTAAGAATTATGGAAATAACATATTTAGACTGTATACATTAGGCACAGATATAACAATTACTATCTCAAATGGTAATTATACTATAAGAGGATTAAGATTAAATGAGTATATGATGAAAATATTCGGTGAGGATCCACCTGTCAAATTTGGTATTATTGAAGCAAGACAAAGAATATCTATTAAACTGAAAAAAGATTGGGTAATTGATTTTACAAAAAGTAACTTTCATAAAATTATAGGCTTTTTAAAACTGACATATGGAAGTTATGATGAAGAAACAGAGGTTGAAGGTGAACATATTGCTGATATATCTAATGGAAATGATAATATTTATATTCACTGTGATATTGTAAAAGGATCTTTAATAAATCAATATAATTCAGAAGTTATATATTCTTTCACTAATAAAAACCCTCCAGGTAGTATAATTTCAAAAGAATTTAATAATTGGATATTTTTTCCTGTTAAAGTAGATCCTGTTGAAAGAATAAAAATGAGGATTACTAATCAAAAAGGTGAATTAATAGATTTAAATAAAGGAGCTGTAGAATTTAATTTTATTTCTTCTTAAATAAGTGAATAAACATAGATTATATAGAAAAAGTAAAAAAATACTAGGATTTTTAAAGGTTTTATTGAAACCTAAGAATAAATTAAATGAAATATTTTCTATGAAAAAGAAAGGAGGTGGTTTAAAAATTCTTCCTAAATAAATGATTTATGATTTAAGTGATACTCGTTATTATTATAATGATCACATTAAAAGTTATGAATTAAGAGAAATTCATCCAAAAGAACATAGTTCAGATGAGAATGCTACCTATGTTTTTCATATTAATGATACTAAAGCAAAAATTTTATATTCTAGAGGATATCTTGAACAAAAATTAAAAATTACAAAAAATGATAAATCATCCATTGGAAACGAAAATGTGAGTCTGGTAAATGGCGGAGGTTTTATCAAAACTTTAAAAGTATATATAGGAGATACCGAAATTGAATCAAATACACAGTCAAATTTTTCAATCATGAATCATGTTTTAAGATTAATTCATTATACTCCTGATTATGTAACATCACAAGCTCAAAATGAATTTTTTTATCTAGATACATCTGATTCAGCTGATCGTAATGAGTTCAAATATGATGGTACTTTAGAAGATACTACTAAAATAACTGAATTTTTTAATAATTTGAAAATTAATAAAGATTATAATGAAGGATTCGTAAAGAGATGGAAACTAACGAAAGATAGCAATGTCATTAAAATATGGACACCTTTAAAAGATATAATCGATTTCTTTAGAGAATATGAAAAGATAATTTCAGGTTTTGAAGTGAAAATAGAAATTCAAAGAAATGAAAATAAAAATATGATATATACTAATATAAGAAACGAAAATTATAAGGTAGTAGTTGAAGGTTTAACCTTACATTTACCTTATATAGAATTAAAAAATTCTGCAGAAAGTTTGTTTCTGGAATCATATCTATCTAATAAAGATATAGAGGTAAATTGGGATCGACATAGATTTAAGATGGTAGGCCCTTATAGAAGCAACAGTGGATCTGTGACAGCAACTACAGCGTCAGATGAAGTTTTAAGTGTCTATGTTATTCCTCAATATGTTGAAAGAGATAATAATTATGAAAAAAATAATATGATATTTGATCATATAGATATGGCAGAATGCTGGTTGATGATTAATAATAAACAAGTTCCTCTTATGCGTTATAAAACAAATTTTGCCAATAAAGATTATATTCGAGTGTATGAAGCTCTTTTACATGAAGGATTTAACGATAATAATACAGAAACAGGACCTTTGATAAATAAGGAGAATTTTGGTAAACTGTATCTAATTTTTCCTTTTGACTCATCAAATCATGAAAACTATACCGATTTAAATAATTTAGATATTGAATTTATATGGATAACGAATAGTCAAAAGGAATATAAGTTTTATTTTATTTTTAAAGAAAGAAAGAGATGTTTTATAAATTTAAAAAATAAAACTATAACAATGGTTAAGAGTTTAAAATCTTAAAATTAAATAAATGAGTGCTTATTATCCACCTTATGATGATCAAATGAAAGAAGGACCTATTGGACCTCCTGGTATAGGTTTTAAATTAATGAATGACGGAAATTATGATATGGAAAATAGAATTTTAAAAAATTGTGAAAATCCTATAGATGATTTAGATTTAACCACTAAAAGTTTTGTTTTGAATAAAATAGAGAATAATCATCATGAATTGAGAGATCTTATAAAAACTAAATATGATGAGGGTTTTTTAACTTTTACTGAAGAAACAGGCAAGAGAATAAAAGAATTAAATGATACAACTTTACATACTTTAGAAGGTAAACCTTACGATGCAAAAGGAAAAAGAATAGGAAATGTTGCAGATCCTAAAGATGAAAAAAATGTTGTGAATAAAAGATATTTTGAAAAAAATTCGTTAATATTACAGAATGATAAATTTGATGCAAAAAATAAAATAATTACGAATGTTTCTGAACCTGAAAATGATAACGATGCTGTCAATAAAATATATTTAGACAATAGAGATATCTGGGTTACTATACTAAATGATTTTCATACAGATGGGGATTATAAAAAAGTAAATTTCAACATGATGAGCTCAAAATTACTAGATCAAGAGATGCGATTATCTACCGATATGTATATGAAAATTTCTATATATATAGATATATATGATACAGTAGAAAGTAAATATATATATGATAAAAGTCCACTGATATCTCTGGAAATCAATGGTAAGGAAATTTTAAATGTTAATAGAGATGTAGTAACCTGTTTTGCTTATGGTAAACGTGATGATATCATCACATTAAAGATAAAATGTGATGGTAACGCTTTAAAACCTTATATGCATATTGAAAAAATTTCTTTCTAATAAATGGATATTGATTGGAATGAATTTTCTAGAAAAAATTTATCTGAAGATGTAATTAGAAATCTTATTAATCATGTAAATTGGGATTTAGTTTTACAATATTCAACACTGTCTGAATCTTTTATTGATGAATTTGCTCAACCTGATGATTGGCCTAAAATTTCTAGATATCAAAAATTATCAGAAGATTTTATTGAAAAATGTAAAGATAAAGTAGATTGGGTAAACATATCTCAATATCAAACTTTAAGTAACGAATTTATCATAAAATTTTCTGATAATTTAGATTTATATAAAGTATCAATATTTCAAAATCTTACAGAAGATACAATGAGAGAATTAAAAGATGATTTAAATTGGTTGTATATAACTAGATATCAAACATTTAGTGAAAATTTTATAGAAGAATTTATGCATAAATTAGATTTTTGTTATTTGATTAAATATAAATTTGAGCTATTACCTGATCACTTTTTTAATGTTTATTGGAAAAAAGTACAAGCAATACAGATGAGTGAATTAAATAAAAAGTTTGGTCATAATGAAATAGAACCTTACCAAGAGAAAATTTTTGAAGAGATATATGAAGTTAAATCAGTCTTGAGAGAGAGTGTTTATCTTTTGAGACAATTAACTAACAAAGAGGATAAATTTAATAAAATTGTTTCTATATAAATGGATGTTGTATATAATAATGGTATGGAAAAAAAAAACTATGTCTTTCTTAAATATAGAGAATCCTACTGAAGTGAAATCTATTTTTATATTATATTGTGATACATCTCTTGAAGGAATAGAAAATTTAACTAATTTAAAAGAATTATATTGTGAGGGATATAAATTAACATCTCTTGATGAAATAAAAAATTTAATAAATTTAGAAACATTAGATTGTAAAAATAATAGATTAAAATCTCTTGATGGAATAGAAAATTTAACGAATTTAAAAGTATTAAAATGTAGAGGTAATAAATTAACATCTCTTGAAGGAATAAAAAATTTAACTAATTTAGAAACATTATATTGTAATAAAAATAAATTAACATCTCTTGAAGGTATAGAAAATTTAACGAATTTAGAAACATTAAATTGTAATAAAAATAAATTAACATCTCTTGAAGGTATAGAAAATTTAACTAATTTAAAAGAATTAAGTTGTAATAATAATAGATTAACTTCACTTGAAGGTATAGAAAACTTAACTAATTTAGAAATACTATCTTGTAGTGAAAACGATATTACATCTCTTAAAGGTATAAAAAATTTAACTAATTTAAAAGAATTATATTGTGTAGATAATAGATTAAATTCACTTGAAGGAATAAAAAATTTAATAAATTTAGAAATACTATCTTGTAGTGAAAACGATATTACATCTCTTGAAGGAATAAAAAATTTAACTAATTTAAAAAAAATATATTGTAGAGAAAACGATATTACATCTCTAACTGAATTAATATATTTACCTAGAATAAAGGAAATATGGTATGATGAAGATAAAATACCCATGATGTTAAGAAGATTTAGAAATAATGTAGGATTTCCAGTCTTAAAAAAACTCAGTCCATAAAACGCGTCCGTAATTTTCGGACACGTTTCGTCATCAATATATTTTGAGTCACTTTGTAATGAAGATCTCTTTTATTTTAAAGCTTAGAGGACTTCCATTCATTTGGAAGTCCTCTTTTTTTTTTCACGCATTTATCTAATTTCATCCTTTTATTTTCTAAAAACTTTGAAAAATAAAATAATTTTTTCCACATTGTAGGTAATTTACCTATATATGGGGGGACTAACGGTCCCCTCATAACTCTCAAAATAAGGTAGCTCCAAAATGGGGCTCCCTTGATCATTTATCTAAAAAAAAGTTAAAATTCAGTCTCAATAATATTCATATAATTCATTTTCTAAGTTAAAAAACATGAAATTTTAGAGTCTTAAAACTCTCTTGATTTTTGATTTTTTAAAAAATACCTATTTTTTAATGATTTTATGTATTTTCGGATGATTTTATACATGCTTGGTCTCAGAGGTTGTCTTAAATCTTTGAAATATGATAGGAATTAGTAGTATATGGGGCATACTCTGGGTGTCCCAGAGTATGCCCCATATACTACTAATGTTTATTAATGTATATTGTTACTTATAATCTTAGACTATCTGAAAATATTACTCATTATAATTTGCAAACATACTGGGAACTTGATTTTTTTCAATGTTCTTAAATTAAATTTTTGAGTACCACAGCGTATGCGTTGAATTGGACAATCTATATGAGGGGGCCGAATGCTGGAAAAACATAAATAATGGATCGTGAGTCGTAAGCTTGGGTGATATGTCAATTTTCATATCGCGATATATCGGCAGTGTAACATCACGATATATCATGATGTTAACCATGCATTTTATACATAGTAAAATTAAATCTTGTTCCTATAACACCGTATGCACATTAGTAGATATTCAAAACTTTTGATGTAAAACACACTGTCTATGTATAATTCATATACATAAGTATATCTTTACTACCCAAATAATATTGGAACCTACAAAGAAGAAAACATTATACATACAGAGTAAATATTTCTTTTATTCTACAATTTAATGGAAAGTCTAAAAGTGGAATGAAAACAGAATAAAATAATTAAAAATTTAAATATTATCTTTATTTTGGGCCAAAAAAAATCTGTATATCTGCATTGTTTGGAAGCAGTGCAGCTCTTTGTCTAGTAATTACATTTCCCCCTGTACTGAATACTATCTCCAAAGGAACATTTGAACCTTGGATTGCCAAATATTTTCTGGCAAGAGTTTTTAACACTGGAAAAGAGTCTTCATGCAACTTCCACCATGTTAATGGGTTTATATTTAAGTCAACTCTAGGCATTGTCAGATAGCTATTCAATTCAGCTTCGGACCTTTTCTCAGGCAAAGTTGAATCGAAATCATCTGTAGGAGTTCATCCTCAAGTAATTTCGCTAAATCATTTCTCATCGGTACATACATTTGTCTAACTGAGGTTTGAGGCTAGAATGCGGAAGACTCGTCAAGAGATGCATAGATGCTAGCCATCTACTAGGGCAATTATTTTCATTTTATCTGCAGAATCTGTAAATTTAAGACGGAATCTTGGATCACAAAGTGAAGAAAGACATCCATAAGATAGACGTCAAAGATTCCTTCTTATAGCGTTCCTTTAATGCAGATAAAATTTCAAATTTCATTTCTTTGCACAGGTTACCATCTCCATCTTGTAACTGGAGGCTTCTTTTTATATCTCTGTAGAGGGGCAGAATAGATAAGGTAGTTATACACTATCCTCCAGAAAGAGTTGTTGTGATGTCTTCTAACAACTTTGTAGTGGATACAAAATCTTCCATTGCTGTAATGTCAGAACCCTCTGGCATAAAATGCTTTTTATCAGGGTAGTCCTGTAGCATCTTACATATAGGCAATTGATTTCCAAGAAATCTATGGATGAGTTTTAATGTACTCCACCACCTTGTTGGACAAGCACTAGGAAGTGTCACAACATTCATTTGAAGAAACTCTTGAGCTTTTGCAAGGTCCCGTTTCATTTTCCAGCTATGTGAAACTGAACTTGAAGCTTCTTTAACCTTGCAACTTTTTAAATCTAGAGCCTTTTAAATATATCCTTTTTTAATCGAAAGCCTGATTAATTCCAATATTTATATTGTGTCCAAAGCAGGAAATATGCATCAACTGAAGGTGTAACATAGCTTTTAAAATGTTTGAACCATTATCTGTGGTACAGCATGCAACATTTTTAATATTAAAGCCCTAATCCGACAAAAGGCTTGTCAACATATCACACATGTTGTCATAAGTATGATTTACTTCAAAATGTGCACAACTCAAACATGCAGATTACAGATCCCATTGGTGGTCAATAAAATGTATTGGGACTGCAATGTATGGGGTGTTTGCCACAGATGTCCAACAGTCTGTTGTTATTGACATCGCGTCCTCATTAACCCCAGCCAACTCTTGTCTCATTTTCTCTACTGTGTCATTATACAACTTTGGAATTCCAGTTTTGGAAAAATAGTTTCGACTAGGAAGTTTGTTTCTCAGATTTAAACTTTTGACCATGTCAATAAATGCATAGCTGCCAACCCAGAGAATAAAAAATTAGGAACACTGCACGCGAGGAAAATGACACGCAATAGTTGCACACAAAATATATATACATGGGTGTCTCCAGCATGGGAGTACTTACCTCCCCCCCACCACCACAATTCAAATTAGCACGTCAGTATTTCTTAGCCAATGTATTATGTATTGACAGTGATTTTGCAACCCCCCTCCCCCCTGGAAGGAAAGTTGGTGAAACCCATATATATATATACTATATAATTAATCTTACTTAATAAAAAAAAATTAAGACCTCATGTGTGTGTGTGTGGAGATCAGAATTTTGAAACATACATGAAATGCATAATTTTTTTACATCCATAAAATTATAACTATATTAGTTCTCCTTAAATACATCAATATTCAACTAAAAGTAAAATTAAACTATTTTCATATTTGAAAAAAAAAAAAAAATTCAGTACACAATTTAAATACACTATTACAAAGTAAGAAAAACAAAAACAAATTAAGAATCTCTTTGGTTTATTGATACATAGGTAGCAGATTTGGCCTTTTTCAAGAAAGTGGCATCATATGTTTGTTCATTGCAAGCACCATTCATCTGAGATTTGGCAATTAAAGTAGACTGTAAAGTCGAAATACTCATGGAACTTCTAAAATCAGTTTTGTTTCTTTTTACAAGACTAAAAATTCGTCCACATGCAGCATTACTATGGGGGAGTATTAGTATCCCCCAACATGATACTACTCAAATTACCATACAAAAGTTTACACACAGGATCTTTTTGCTTTGCCAACTTAGCCCACTGAACATCTGGTCTATCTTCAGCAATTATTTCTTCTAGCAGAGCTGCCATTTGATAATGCAAAAACTCAGTCTCTACACTATCAATTATATCAAACGTTGATTCTGTTGAGTTTTTTTGCAGTATAGAGGGAAATCTGTCTATAAAAATTTTATCGAGGCAAATTTAACTTTTTCCCTCTGAGACACATCTGGGACTTCAGCATGATGTTTCCAATCAGAGTTGATTGGAAAGTTTCTGATAATATAATTACATGTCATACAATAGTAGTTTTTGACGTACTCAAAAAACTGCTTTGTTTCATCAGAGTATAACTTTTTCAGGCACTCTGACGTCTCTGATCCCACAAATATGTCTTCATTATCCTTATGATTTGTTGAATTACTATAAGAGATATCGAAGACACATGAAGCTTTCACGACTTCAAGCTTTATGAATCTGACTAATAAATCTGTAAAAAAAAACTTGAATTTGGGACTTTAGCCTATGGACTCTGGGGGTCTCTGATTGCAGACTTACATTAAATTTTTCGAAAACACTAATTATATTTTTCAGAAAAAATGCAAGGGCATGGTACAGATCTGAACTTATAATATGATATAAAAAGATCCTCTCTTCTCGGCTGAGGATACTTTTTTCCAACTTTTTCTGACTGTTCAAATTGGCTTCTACACCAGTGGAAGCACTTTTGTTGAATACACTTTCCGAAGCATTTCCTGTTTTCGTATTCTGTATAGTTCCCTTTTGAATGAGTTTTGGATGGCTATGTTTGACATGCTTGGGCTTTTCACTTTGTGATTCAGCTTTTCGCTTAAGAGGCTGCTCCTTAGTTACCTTAGGAATTTTAAATGCAGCAATATGTGGTGAAAACAGCTGTTTCACATTCAAACTTTTTGCAGATTCTTCTTTGAAATAAAATAAAACTCCATCCCATTGGTCAAGAAGACGCCCAAGACACTTGCCCAAAGAAAGCCAGTGTGTCACACAGTGCTTGAGAATTTTTTTAGACTCAGCATTGTGCAAATCTTGAAAAACCTTTAAGCATTGTTTAAGCTTTGAACTTTTCTTCAGATAATAGAATATATCTACTAGAAGTTCATCAAAAGAAATTAGCATAGCTGCTGATCCCTTTTCAGCAGCTAAGTTTAATAGGTAGCACATGCAGCCCCAAACTATCAAATTTGGCTGATTTTCTTTCAAAAATGACCCAACACTTTTCTTTTTACCAATCATAACATTTGCATTATCACAAGATAATGCAAAGCAATTCTGTCATGAAATGGTAAAACATTCAAGTTCATCTTTCACCAACTTAAGGCCTTATTACACGGCAGTATTTGGCACAACAAAACTGTTTGCAAGACAGTTCATTCAACAAATCTAGCCATAACATTTTAGGTTCAAACCTAAAATGTTGTTGAGGAAAAGGTTGTGCGAAAATCGACCAATCAGAAGTGCGCAAATCCAAACGTCACAGGTGACGTGCAGCGTGATCTAATTGGTAATGGTGACCAAGATGGCTGATAGACTGCTTTGGAATGAGTTAGAATCTCCAGATGGAAAAAATAATAGAACTTCTACTAAATTACAGACACCTGTGGGATATAAAAGAGCCAAATTATATGAAAAACACACATTAAAGAATGCTTTCTGAAATCCGCGGCATTAGACAGGAAGGACCTGTTACAAAGGAGGGGCTTAAAGTATCATTGCCGAGTGGAAATGCTGAAATTTGGCAGTGGAAAAATAATAATAGAACTTTTACCAAATTACAGACATCTGTGAAATATAAAAGATCCAAATTATATGCAAAAAACACTAAAGAATGTTTCTTGGAATGAAATGGGCGACATTAAAGAGGAGGGGGGCATTAAAAAGGCGGGGACCTAAAGTATCATTGCCAGGTGGAATTGCTAAAGTCTGGAGATGGAAAAATAATAATAGAACTTTTACCAAATTACAGACATCTGTGAAATATAAAAGGTCCAAATTATACGCAAAAAACACTAAAGAATGTTTCTTGGAATGAAATCGGCATCATTAAAGAGGAGGGGGCGAGTTAGAAAGGTGGGGGGAGCCTAGGGTATCATTTTCGGGCGGAATTGCTAAAGTCTGGAGATGGAAAAATAGTAATAGAAGTTTTACCAAATTACAGACATCTGTGAAATATAAAGGATGCAAATTATACGCAAAAAACATCAAAGAATGTTTCTTGGAATGAAATCGTCAGCATTAAAGAGGCGGGGACCTAAAGTATCATTGCCGGGCAGAATTGCTGAAGTCTGGAAATGCAGATGGAAAAAAAGGAAATAATTTTTACCAAATTACAGACACTTTTGAGATATAAAAGATTTATATTATACAAAAAACACACTGAAGAATGGTTTCTGGAATGAAATCACCAGTATTAGAGAGAATGCACCTGTTAAAGAGGAGAAGCCTAAAGTATGATTGACGGGCGGAATTGCCGAAGTTCAGTAATAAAAATTGCCCTGTGTAATAACACAATTATTCAATCCAAACGGAACCTTTGGGATGTTAAAAGAGATCTTTACAGTATGAGAACCCTAAAACGGTATTCCAATGAGGAAATTACGAAGCGAATGCAAGGGGGAAAGAGCTTCCCCCACTTGTTGAGTGAAGTGACGTCACGTTCGTTCTGTGCTGCGTGGAGTGACGTCACAAGCGTTCCAAAGCTGTTTTGCGAACGGTATGTTGTACCAAATTGCTGTAGTGTAATAAGGCCTTTAGCAATATTCTCCCCTGTGCTATCACCTGGCAACGATAAAACAATCAAACATGGCAACAACAAAAGTTTGCAGCACACTTGTTCAGTTTCTTTATCGAAAAACGTTACAACGATGGGATATAGTTGATTATCTGCATCATTGCTACCATCAGTAGTAATTGGGCTAATCAGTAGTAGGGCCAGTTTTTAAAGCATTTATTATGCCTCTGGTGCTTTCTGAAGCTATTTTTTAAATTATGTGGGATGTTTTAGTTTTTCCACAGAAATAATTTTTAGCTTCCAAAGAATTTGGGAACATTGCTGAAAATAACTTGGAAGCATGGTCGGCAGCGGCAATAGGAACATTATGTTCTAGTAAGAAACTTGTAAACAGCACTTCTGCAAGAATTGTCTGTATATCATTACTTGAAGCAGGCATAAAGTTCAACTTTGAAGCTTTACATTTTAATTTTGCAACTTTAATTTGTGAACTATGTTTCATACCTTTAGCATGGATGACGATGTCTGTTTTACAGCCATGAGCTATGTTTATATCCGTGTTGCATATGAAGCAAAAAGCAAATGCTTCACCTTTTCGAGATTTTGTTATAAAATCGAATTCTGTTGAATATAGTTCGAGATATTTTTGAGACTGACGATTTTTTGCCATTATGAATGTCAATAAAATGTAAGTATTAATAAGAAGATTAAACACACATACCTTAATTCCGTGTAATTTATACACAATGACAGAAAAAAATATTCAAAATACATACAGAAAAAACGTGATTAAGTAGCGAACTAAAAATACACTTTCTGGAGATTGTAAAAACCAAACAAAGGCCAATAGCTCGGACGAGAAAACGTGGTCGCTAATCGCATCGATAACAGAGCTAAAAAGTGCGTCATAAAAACTATGCAGCCAGTATTTCCAGTCACGTTCATAGTTCAAAACTAGAGAGCCTCTTTTAAACAACGATGGGCATTGTTGCCAGTTTCATAGATTGTCCGCTAAAATGAGCTATTTTTCATGATAAATAGCAGTTTTCTTTGCTTAGTTTTTCTGACGTCACAAACCAGTTGTTCGGCATGTTTTAACTTTTATGGTCGCAGAGGGGGTAAAATGGGGTAAAACAGGAATATTTTCAAAAATTCGGAACAGACGTAAAAATTTGGAATGAATCCAGAAAATCCGGAACGGTTGGCAGCTATGATAAATGGCTTTTGTTTGACTAAATTAAATGGCTGCATAGTAAAAGCTAGAAATTTTGTCATTGATTCTGTGCAAAATTTCGAGGAATGGGAATCTAACGGCTGAAAGTCCAGCAAAGTTTTCTGCTTTTTCTCTGCTTTTTTTTTTTTTGATGCGGCAATATCTCTTATTAGGGTTGGCCACTTTAATGCAAAGGTGGAAAAAACCGTCCTGACAAAAATACATTTTTGCCACTTTTTGCCGCAGTGGCAAAAATAGATATGTTTTATTTACGCGAATGTAATTAAGTTATTTTAATTTTTACTAATTTTAACTCTAATAATATATAACTTTAATGTTTTTTTTATAACTTAGAATGTTCAATGCATCATTGAAACAGTAATCTAAATGCTATTAAGTTTGTATTGTTTTAGTAAAATACTTTTTTAGTTAATACTATGAATGCAGAACATGAGAAAGGAGAGAGTAAATAATAATAAAATAACTCACTGGCTTTGGTTTAAACAGTCATAACTATTAAACAACTAATTCTTATGCTACAGTTAATTTTTAACAAAGTCTGAGTAATAATACGAATTTTGCTATCAGAATCAGAACAATAGTAATTTGAAGATACAAAGTATATTAATTACTATATAATATAAATATTAAGAAAAAGTATAGCTCATATTAAATTATATGTAACTTTAATTATGAAAAGAATTACACATAAAATAATTAAATTTCATCAAATTCAATTGAATTTTCTACATCAGAGCACATATTTTGTTTTTTCAACATTGCATAGCAATAAACAAGTTTTTAAACACTATCTATTCCCAACCTGTTTCGAGTCTTTGAATGCACAAATGAAAAATTAGAGAATATTCTTTCTATTGCAGCACTGCTTGAAGGGCATGTTTGGAGATGTGCAACTAACTTGCAAAAGTCTTTAGAAATATCACTTGCTCTTGCTATACTTCTCCACTATTTATTAGCATCAACAGTCTTAATCACTTGATCTTCAAAAAATGTATCTGGATATGGTTTTTCTTTCAGTTCAAAGTTTATGGCATACGATATAAATAAAGGGTTTACTTTTTGTAGACATGCTCTGGCCTTTTCTTTCTGTTCATAATTGAGATTTTCCCCTCTGTATTTAGGATGCAATAAATAAGCAAGAAGATGCCAATGCAAGATTGCTTGATTAAACCTTGTTGTCACTACAGCAGAATGGGGTTTCAACTCATCATTTTTTAACAAATTGTATCATAAATGACAAGCATCAGCAATTGCTGCTGAATCACACTCCAGAAGAGCTAAAGCACTTGCTACTGGCTTTAATTGTCTGATAAGGTCCTTCACATGTTGAAAAATGGTGAGAAAATCACCTAAAAGATTAATTTGCCAATATTTGCAACATTAAATAATCAATTAAAATTATTCCACCCTCCCCAATCTTATGTATATTAATTTTTATCTGGTACATGTTTTTTTTTTTTTTTTTTATTATTATTATTATCATTATATACAAAAAAAAAAAAATTGTAGGAATTTTAAAAGATTACTTCTATAAATTATTCATAAAAGTTATACCTAGAGGTTCAAATAAGGATAAAATGAAGATTGATTTCACAATTTCTTATTAGTCAATTAATGTTTAATTATGTTTTATAATTTTAATTAATCAAATTAATATTAATGAAATAACTAATTAATATTCTGATTTAAGTCTCAATTATATTATGTACAAAATTATATTGTTTTTTGTACATTTTTTTAAATCCAGCCATTTTTTCCAGTTTTTGCCATTTTTACCAGGTTTTTGCCACTGTCTTGGCAAAAATACCATTTTGCCGGTAAAATGACCAACCCTATATCTTATGCCATAAGCTATTGGCATCTTTCAGCTCAGTTGCTGAGTTACTAACCCTAACATTGCCCACATCACTTTTCCACTTTGTCCTTGACTTTACCGAATCAGAATTTTTAATTTTAGTTTCAATTGATTTAGACATTTTATTTACACCTTTATAAATACCAGCATCTTTATTTTGGTTTTTTTTTTATTCCTTTTGGAATCCCTTTAGTACCATATTGTAATTTTAAAAAGTAAAGACCATCTTTCCTTTTGGCATAGAATAATTTTTCACCTTTCGGAGTGAACCACAATACCCCATTAGCCCCTTCAAAACTACATTTTTGTTCCTCAAGAACAGAAGCTGCTAACAGGTTACACCTAAGTTAGGGCAAATACATTACATTATCTAAAATAATAACATTTTTCTTGTCCTTAAACTGAACATACATTTCCACCATACCAATAGCCTCAACTGGACTTTCGATATCCCCTACTGCTAGCGACATTGACATGCCTTTGCACTCATTAAATTTTGAAAATAACTTAATGTTATTACAGAAATGTCGCGTAGCAGCAGTATCTACTACCCAGTTGAGCCTATCGCTAGGATACAGGAGCAGATTGCTTATATCAGACAAGCAAAGTCTCTGCAGTTAATGGACTCCCTAGACTTAAGTACAGAAAAATTAACTGTAAGCATTGTAAATTGGTGAAATCTAGGAGAGTTTCATACCAACCTTTGGTGGGATAAGGTCCACTAGATCATTGCAGCTGCTACACATAGATGTTTGTGGTCCCTTACCTACAGTTTTATTAGGCTGGAATAAATACTTTTTGTCAATAACAGATGACTTTAGCCGAAAGGTGTTTGTATTTTTAATGAAACAAAAATCAGAAGTTTCTAAGATTTTCAAAGAGTTTCAAGCTAGAGAAGAGAGAACTTTGCCGCTTTGTTTCTGGGTCGTATTCAAATATCCAAGTCTCGTCTCCCGTGATGATGATGTCCAAAAAGGCGGGGTCTTCTTCAATGCATTGCAGAAGGTCTTCGCAAGCAGACACTCACCTATGCTTTTGCTCGTTCATCAAAACCTTCAGGATGAGTTTAGGTCAGATCTTTTGCATCGCCAAATATTCAATGATAATGTTGTGCACTGTTATCTTATCAATGCTAATTTCATCTGCGACCATTCGCACACTTAAACGACGGTCTGAATTCAGCACTTCACGCACACATTGTCATTGGTTCTTGATGTCGACGACCGTCCAGCACGAGGCTCGTCTTGCACACTCTCTCGGCCATCTTGTGCCACTTAAAAACTGCTGTTTGTGACATGCTTTCATCCTTGAACACTTGGCGAATCATGGCCAAAGTCTCCGTACCAGATTTCCCCAATCCAACACAAAATTTGATCACGTACCGCTGTTCAGTCGTTCGCTGCATTTCGCGCTTGCACCGAGTCACTCGACAGGGGTCCACTAGAAACACGATGTAGCCTGAACGAACGCTCGAAGGCAACTGTCGCTTGGCACATCTTGAAGGTCACATTTCCCACTACTGAGCATGCGTGCTGCGAGTGCGCTACGATGTACACTCACGTCAGGAAAAAAATTTTCCCGATTCTTTTTATACAGACCCTGTAGTTGGTGGGACTGAACGCGCACAAGCTTTATTTTCATTTGAAATTGATTTGTATTTGTCCATCTCACATTGGATACAAACTGTAATTCATGCAAAAGGAGGGCCATCAGCCTATTAATAAAGATGCTGTCTCTTTTCACAGGTGTTCATATTATTTTGTCCAACCTCTGTATATACAGGGTGGCCACTCTTTGGACATATTGAAATTCCCTGACTTTTCCAGGTTTTCCAGGTGAATTTAAAAGAAATTCCAGACCAGTAATTTCAACATAAAACGTGCGCACGCACGTCCCTATTTAGTTACAAATTTGATTAAAAATCTTAACAATTTAACTCCACTATCCAAAAAAGTTATATTAAATCAAGAGAAAAAAATACACATATTTTTTTTGTTTTTACAAATAAATTTTGACATTTTTAATAAAAAAAATCATGTAAATGCAGTAAAATTGGACTACTGAAATATTTAAAAGAATTTAATGGTTTTCATTGAAGACAATAAAAAGAAATAGTCTAAACTGATGTCTATAAATATGGGCATTGCAAATTGCTCACAATGACAGAGATCACATTAAAGATATGCAATAACTACACTACAACAAGCCACAGCCTTTGAATAAATGTCAATTCGGCCATGTCAAAAGAATGTCATTAAAATACAATTATACTTGTAGAAAAAAATATAGTAAAATGTATATAATATACAGAGATGCCAACCTCTGCAAGGGGTCATCGGTAGAAAAATCAGGAGTTTTCAGTAAAACCGCATTGACCATCAGTAAGATTTTACGTATATTGACAATATATATTTTAAAACCTTAGAATAAGTTCAAAATGTAGTTTTGCTAACTTAACTGAGTTAATTACAACTAAATGGCACTATGTGAAAATAATTAGGAAATTAACCTTTATAATTAACCAAAATATGAAAATAAGCTAGTTTGGTCATGTTAATGTACAACAATAGGGAGATGGAGATCAATGGAAAAAGATAATTTCGTACTCTCGGCAACGCCCGAGGGGGGGGGGGGACTGAATTTCACGATCGTACTATTTATATCAAAATAATTAATATTAGACTTTATAATCAACCAAAATATGAAAATATGTTAGTTTAGTCAAATTAATGTACAAAAATAGGGAGATGGAGATCGATGGAAAAGGATAATTGGTTACTCTCGGCAACGCCAGCGAAAAAAAAAACTGAATTTCACGATCGTACTATTATGTGAAAATAATTAAAAAATTAATCTTTATAATCAACCAAAATATGAAAACAATCTTGTTTAGTCAAGTTAATGTGCTACAATAGGGAGATGGAGATCGATGGAAAAGGATAATTGCATACTCTCGGCAACGCCCGGGAAAAAAAACTGAATTTCACGATCGTACTATTTATGTGAAAATAATTAAAAAATTAATCTTTATAATCAACCAAAATATGAAATAAGCCAGTTTAGTCAAGTTAATGTGCTACAATAGGGAGATGGAGATCGATGGAAAAGGATAATTGCGTCCTCTCTGCAACGCCGGCAAAAAAAACAAAGAAAAAAAAAACTGAATTTCACGATCGTACTATTTATGTGAAAATAATTAAAAAATTAATCTTTATAATCAACCAAAATATGAAATAAGCCAGTTTAGTCAAGTTAATGTGCTACAATAGGGAGATGGAGATCGATGGAAAAGGATAATTGCGTCCTCTCTGCAACGCCGGCAAAAAAAAAAAAGAAAAAAAAAACTGAATTTCACGATCGTACTATTTGTGAAAATAATTAAAAAAATATCCTTTATAATCAACCAAAATATGAAAAGAAACTAGTTTAGTCAAGTTAATGTGCTACAATAGGGAGATGGAGATCGATGGAAAAGGATAATTGCGTACTCTTGGCAAAGCTCGCAAAAAAAAAAAAAAAAAAAAAAAAAAAAACTGAATTTCGCGATCGTACTATTTATGTGAAAATAATTAAAAAATTAGCCTTTATAATTAACCAAAATATGAAAATAAGCTAGTTTAGTCAAGTTAACGTGCAATAATAAAGGGATGGAGATGGATGGAAAAAGACAATTGTGTACTCTCAGCAAAGAGCCCGAAAAGGACTGAATTGCGCAATCCTATAATTTAAGCGAAATATAATTTGTTTAGTAAAATATTTCTTTATTTTTACGGGCACTATAAAAATAAATTAGGTCTAT
Source organism: Amaurobius ferox (assembly GCA_951213105.1). Taxonomy (NCBI): domain Eukaryota; kingdom Metazoa; phylum Arthropoda; class Arachnida; order Araneae; family Amaurobiidae; genus Amaurobius; species Amaurobius ferox. The sequence continues at coordinate 17,874,732 of OX578141.1, forward strand.
TGTTCTGATATGAAATCATTAGAAGAAGTAAATGGATGCAAACTGATAATTTTGAACTCTCAGCACAGCAGGAATATGAACTGAATGGTAGGATGCATGGATTTCACGGGATTTTCCGTAGTTTTGGGAGTAATGTCCGTAAAACCATAAGATAAAGTAAAAATCCGTACAAACTACGGAAAATCCGTAAAAGTTGGCATCTCTGTACTTGGCGACATTTGTCCAAAATGGCGCACAAACTCCGCATTTTTGCTTTTATACGGAATTAAATGGACCCATGGCAACCTTTATTTAGCGGTTACAAGTACAGCGTAATACTTGGCGAAAATTTTCGAAAATGGCGTACAAACTGGGCAGTTCTGTTTTTATATGGACAACTAGTGAAAAAAAAAAATTTCCAGAATTTTCACAAAATTCCCTGACTTTTCCCGGTTTTCCCTGACCATTCTAAAATTCCCTGACTTTTCCCGGTTTCCAGGTTGAGTGGCCACCCTGATATATATATCTATGTTGTAAAATTTAAAAAAATTTAAAGGTGAATTTAAACAGTGAATTTAAAGGTGAGTACGCACAGTCAAAGAGTCATAAAAATATATGGATCCAGTTTCAAAGAAAAATCATCGCTCACTTTATTATGTGAATAACATAACTAGGCAACTACAAACTTTTGTACCAGTTTAGACCAGTAAGTAAATTTAACGTTCAATACATACTGGTCTAAACTGACCACATCAGCGTCCGTCTCGACTAAAACCGTTGTCTAATAATATCTCGCAGTGCCTCTGTCTGCATGCTTCCATCTATAGCATTACGGTCGATCTGCTCTTCAGATCTATTTCAATCTGATCTGACTGCTTCAAGAAACCTCTGTTCTATATATCCGAAAAAGGACAGTTCCGGAAACACCCCCGGATATGCAAATCAGATGCGTACGCATTGAGAACTGATTTGCACGAAATCTCATGTTGGAAAACGTCACGGTTCAAGCCGGTGAACGGAAAGAGTCGTTCATATTAAATTTGCATAAACGTCCGTTCACGGGAACGTGAATCATGATGCTTGATTTTTTTTCAACAATCGGCCCCCTCACGCAAATCCTTAAGTCTCAATGCATATGCAAAAGAAAACTTACTCTGAGAAACCAAGGTATATCAATAAACACCAAGGCCCCCAGTATCCTACCAAACATATAATGAAGGAATAAATTTTAAAGTATTACATCATTACTAAATTTAAAATAAAATGCATAAGTACTTATAGCATCTGAAAAACAGTTAAGTATTGTAGACAATATTGTAAGAACAACATTTCACATGAAGTAGAAATTTATATACAACACAACTTCAATGCTTAAGTATTAGCATTCAGAATTTAAATTTTAGTTTAAGTTTAATTATAAGTATCCAAAAATTTAAGTATAAGCATATTATCATATTTAGCAAGTCAACTTTAAAAAGATTAAGATTTTGTAAAAGCATAGAATTTAAGTTTACTTTAAATTTGAGTATAAACACTATAATTCAAAAAGCTTAAAAATTTTAGTCTATTAATACAATACAAGTATACATAATTAATGCTATTAAACTGTATTGATATACCAAATATTTAAAAATACATGATGCAAGTAATCAGATAAAAAAAGTCCTTTATCAAAACTTTCAACACATACTTTCTACCAAGTTGAAAAATACAAAATTTTATACACATAAGCTACTATCTAGCATTATGCGGGTAATAGAAAAATGGATGTATATACAAAGGTGTAAAGTGAAAAGATTCAATATCACAAAAATTTATACTCAAGATATACTAGCTTATATCAATGAGGTTTGAGATGAACAATAATGTATATATATGGCATCTTAAAAAATTCCCAAGTTGTAAATTCAATTTAGCATTTAAAATTTTCTTTAGACTAAACATTAATCTCAAAAAGTTTGATTTAGTTTTAAAATATTTTATTACAAAATTTAAGTATTATTTCCTTAGTCATTGGTTTAGTAAAGTGATCTGCTAAGTTATCTTTACTATTTACAAATTTAATATTAAATGATTGATTGACTATTAAATTTCTTAAGAAATGATATCTAACATCAATATGCTTAGTTCTATTGTTTTCAATTGGAGAGTTAGAAAAATTAATGGCTGCTTGGTTGTCGCTAAAAATAACACTGTTACTTTTATTAAAGTTTAACCCAAGTAAATGGCATTCTTCAATTATGTTCTGTACCCATACCATTTCCTTAGCAGCTTCAGTTAGTGATACATATTCAGCTTCCATGGTTGATAAGCTGAAACACTTATGTTTAAAGGTTCGCCAAGAAATAGGTACATTATCAATAAAGAGTATCATGCCTCCAAGTGAAACACGGTCATCTTTGTTTGCAGCAAAGTCAGAATCTGAGTAACAATTTAATATTAACTCCTCAATATTAGATAAATTTAACATATAATTTTTAGTCTTTTCAACATATCCTAAAAGTCTTAACAATGCATCCCAATGATTAATTCCAGGGTTTTCTTGAAATTGAGATAATATATTGATGGCGTAACAAATATCAGGTCTAGTTCTACTAGATATAAAAGCCAAACACCCAATTAAGCTCCTGTAAGGAAAGCTTTGCATTTGCTTTATTTCTTCACTTGTCTTTGGACAATCTATTTTACTTACAATATTCCCTATAGAAATGGGAAGTGAAGTAACTGGATATTTATATTGTTGAAACATTTGACATACTTTATCTATATACTGACTTTGATGTATAAAACATTTATTGTCACACTGTTTAAATCCATGCCTAAAAGTTTTCTAATTTTTCCTAATACCTTGATATCAAATTCAATGCTAAGTAATGAAACAATGTGGTCAATGTCCTTTTGATACTTTGAAAAGAGAATTATATCATCCACATAAACTAGCATAAGAACTTTGCTATTGTAAATATAGGCACAATTACACCATTGAAGTTTCAAAAAATTTAATTCCTTTAATTTGGTGTCAAGTTCATTATACCATTCTCTTCCACTTTGATGAAGACCATAAATGGCTTTCTTCAACAAACAAACATAATCAGGCTGTTCCTGATTGACATAACCTTGAGGCTGTTTCATATATACTTTTTGACTCAATTTAGCATAGAGATAAGCAGATTTGATATCTAACTGGAAATGCATCCAGCCAAGCATGCATACGAAAATTGAGAAGAATGCTCTAATTAAGTTGAAGTTAACAACAGGGCTAAAAACTTCATCGTATGATTCTCCTTTCTCCTGACCATACCCCTGAGCTACCAAATGAGCTTTAAATCTCTTGATTTTCCCATTCTCGTCTTTCTTAATAGTGTAGACCCATCTATTGCCTATATGCTTTTGTGAGGTGGATGCAGGAACTAGTTCCCAGACATCCCTCTCTTGCATTACGGCCATCCTCATCCATAGCTTTACACCATTTTTCGGACTGGGAAGATTTAATAGCAGCGTTGTACCCTTTTGGTATATTTATTTCAATATTGCTTGCTTCTGGTCTGCCTCTGACCCTTTTAAGACCTTTATCTTCCCGAAAATTAAATAGTTGCTGATCAAATTGTATATTTCTTTTATCACAATATTTCTTAATATCATTTTGCGACCTCAGCCTTTTATTATCTCCTTGAGCGTAATAATACACGTCGGTTCTACTCCCATCGGGTCTTGGAACTGTCTTTCGCTGCCAAGTAATATCCGAGCAAGGAGCCATACTGGAGTCAGCAGGAGAGTCCGTTTCCTCACTGGATTCAGACGGATCGTCACCAGTGTCTTCACTCTCTCCTGCCCCCCACATCAGACTGCCCTCTCGGATATTCCTCGTCGGAGTATTCTGAAAGGTTATCTCTTGATATCCCTAAGGAGATATTTCTGGGACAAATTGGGTCCAGGATGCCTTCCACTACATTACCCTCATCAAACCTCACATTGCAGGCCTCAATTGTTCGTTTTTCTCCTGACAAAAATATTCTATAGCCTTTAGTTTTTGTAGCATAGCCTACCATCACCCCTTCTGTAGCTTTCATGTCTAACTTCTTTCTGAGCTGACTGGGTTTGCCTACATATGCTCTACAACCAAAAGTTCTAAGATGGTTGACTGAAGGTTTTCTACCACTGCAGAGTTCATGTGGAGTCTTAGTCTTAAATTTGTGACATATTCGATATTTAGTGTATGTAAAACACAATATTGCTTCCGCCCAGAATCTGTCATGCATTTTGCTCTCGTTCAACATGGCTCTAACAGAGTCAAATGCGGTTAAGTTGAATCGCTGCGATACTCCATTTTGATGTGGGGTATATGTGTTAGTCCTCTCAGCCTTAATACCGATATCCCTCAGGTAATTTTTGAACTTATCATGGCAGAATTCCATTCCATTATCCATCTGGATACATAGAATTTTAGTACCTAATTGCCTTTCCTCTCTGGCCTGAAACTCTTTAAAATGTGAAAACACTTCTGACTTCTGTTTCATAAGATAAACAAAAACTTTCCTGCTATAATCATCTGTTATAGTTAAGGTATATTTGTTTCCACCATATGAGGCTGTAGGCAAGGGACCACACATGTCCAAGTGTAACAATTGTAATGGTTTAGTGGACCTTATCCTACCGGTGGGTTGATACGATACTCTCCTAGACTTAGCCAATTTACAAGATTTACAGTTTAACTTTTTGTATTTAAGCCTAGGAAGTCCGTTTACAGCAGAAAGTTTGCTGGTTTGGAGGAGATATTCAGCGTTTATGTGGCAATATCGTTTGTGCCAAAGACAGTTTGTACTGTTAAGTTCAGTTACTGAACTGCTAGGCTTAGATTTTAAACTATCCACATTTCTATTCTGCTTAGTTTTTGTATTGTCAGATTTAGATTTAGTTTCTTTAAAATTAGGTGCTATCTTTACCTTACTTATTTTTCTGGAAGCACTAGGATCCCTATCTTTAGATTTCTTATCCTTTTTGTGTTTGTCTCCATCTCGATCCCTATCTTTAGATTGACGGTTTTCTATGTTATGTTGTTCCTGGGTACTATACTTAGGTTTTAAAAAATACAGTCCATCCTTTTTTTGCATAAAAGAATTTTTCCCCTTTGGGTGTAAAAAACCATAGCACCCCATTAGCCCCTTTAAAACTAAAATTCTGTTCCTCAAGAACAGATGTAGCTAATAAATTTCTCCTAAGTTTAGGAGAATACATAACATTTTCTAATCTTATAATACTTTGTTTATCCTTAAATTGGACATACATCTCCACTGTCCTGATAGCCTCAACTGGACTTTCGACATCCCCTACTGCTAGCGACATTGAAGTGCCTTTGCACTCATTAAATTTGGAAAATAACTTAATGTTATTACAGAAATGTCGCATAGCAGCAGTGTCTACTACCCAGCTGAGTCTATCGTTAGGATCGATTACAGTATTAGCTTCAATATGTGGAGATCCAAGAAATTCCACAATACTAGATCTATTATATTTAGAGCAATTAACTTTAGTATGACCTAGCTTATTACATTTAAAACACTTAATTTTACTTTTAGAAATATTTACATTATGACTAGGAACTTTTCTATTATGTACACTATCTCTAGAAGTATTTGCATTAGACACATTTTGAGATTTAAATTTAGATATTTTTACTCTATTTACACAATTCTTAGAAGTAAAATAAGCGGAATTCAAACTCACAGTTTTAGAAAAGTCACTTTCTTGTTGTCGGAGTCTGCTCTCTTCAGCTGTCAATTCTGCTTGTATTTTGCTGAGTTTGAAGTCCGAGTCACTCCATCTGTAAATTAGCTGAACCCCCCGGTATTCTTCCGGAAGGTATCGGATGGTTTGAAAAGAAACATACAGGTCCTCAATGGGGTGATTCGCATCTTTAAGCCTTGTAACGGCCTTGCGAAGTCTTGAGCAAAATATGTCAACAGGCTCATCTTGTTCCGGGCAGATATCGAAGAATTCGTCTAGTAGACGTATGAGATTAGCACGGGAAGGCACTTGAAAGTCCTCTCTTAAAGTATTCCACGCTTGAGTCGGTTTGTCGGTTACGTTTATCAACTCCTTGTATTCCGAGGATAAGCTTTGGTAGATGATAGCAAGCACTCGGTCTTTCTGTCGATAAAAATCATCGTAGTCTTGGAAATTCACGTCTTCTTCAATAGGCTTAATAAATCCGTCTACGTGTCCGAAACATCCTTCTCCCTTGAGGACGAATGAGATGTCAGTACACCAGGTGACGTAGTTGCCTCACATCAGCAACTCCGTTCTACTTGCCTCCATGGCCACTCGTAGATTTAGTAAAGAAGCAGAAAAAGTCTCCTGTACACTGTTTACTTTCGTTAATCCCACGTACTTCAAAATGGTGCCAGGCGCGGCCTCCATCTGAACACTGGAACAACGGTTCATTAAACACTAGCACTTATGATTCTATTGGGCGTTACACGGGTCCATAACCGTTCTGTTGGAAAATTAAAAAAAATTTAAAGGTGAATTTTCAGCAGCAAAGTACGCACAGTCAAAGAGTCATAAGTGTTGACTGGGTCATAAAAATATATGGATCCAGTTTCAAAGAGAAATCATCGTTCACATTATTATGTGAATAACATAACTAGGCAACTTACACATTTCAGGTAATTTCCATGCCACAAAACATCAAATAATACTATGTACAAAAGTTTGTAGTTGCAAATAATCTGACAGAAATTTCTTGAAGCATTGATAGTAAATAACTATACTACCTATATCATTTGCGTGTATTTGCAGCCACCATCGAAGGTATCACACTTGGTAAAGGAAAACCAATGGATAAAACATCAGCAAATTTTAACGTGACTTCCGAACATATGTAAGTAAATTTAATGTTCAATACATACTGGTCTAAACTGACCACATCAGCGTCCATCTCGACTAAAACCGTTGTCTAATGATATCTTGCAGTGCCTCTGTCTGCATGCTGCCATCAAAAGCATTACGGTCGATCTGCTCTTCAGATCTATTTCAATCTGATCTGACTGCTTCAAGAAACCTCTGTTCTATATATCCGAAAAAGGACAGTTCCGGAAACGCCCCCGGATATGCAAATCAGATGCGTATGCATTGAGAACTGATTTGCATGAAATCTCATGTTGGAAAACGTCACGGTTCAAGCCGGTGAACGGAAAGAGTCGTTCATATTAAATTTGCATAAACGTCCGTTCACGGGAACGTGAATCGCGATGTATTGATTTTTTCCCAACAATATCAATATATATATATATATATATATATATATATATATATATATATATATATATATATATATATATATATATATAGTGTATTTTAAGGTATTTATGTTTCCTTTATTGTTCCAATCCATATGCTTGTCGTCCATATAACACAAGTTTATAGATAAAATCTATCTTGTGTTTCAGAAACAAGCATTTTTGTGTTCATTTCGAAGGGATATATGGACTTGAAGAGAATTTTTTCGAAATGAACTTATCTTAAGCCTAAAGCTCTTCCATGTGCAAGCTTTTTTGCTTGATTTTTAAGTTTTCCTATTTTCATTCCTCATTTTTGAAATTTGTTGATTGTGTTTGTCTTTATGACCTGCATTACGCTTTATTATTTCCTCTTTATGTCTTAATTTCTTTTATTTCTTTGTATTTTGTAGAAAATTTTGGAATAGTGTTTTATGAGTTACTACATACATTCTAACATTGGATTTACTAATTTATATTTATATATATATATATATATATATATATATATATATATAACTTGTAAACTGATATATATATATATATATATATATATCAGTTTACAAGCAATTTTCTTTGGTATTTCTCGGGTATATATATATTACAAGTAATCATAAAAATCTTCAATTATATATATATATATATATATTTGTGATACATTTTATTTCTTTTGATTTTCAGCCTAATTGGGTAAGTCTGCTTGGGCCCATCATAGGAAAGTTTTTTTTTTCTTCCCTTTAGAGTAACTCAAAAATCGAAGCAGCTCCACATTTAGTATGTACTGTCTTTTGGGTAACAGGAGTGATCCTGCAGGAGTGATCCTGCAGAGTGTTTACATTCCAATTGCTTACTATTATAGAACACACTGCGTTTCAGATTAAATTGTTCCAGCATCTTGCAGATTTGGTTAGCTAATATTTTGTTATCAGACATTGAAAATGACGTTTTTATAGCTGCCAAGTGTTCCAATTTTTATGGACTTATTCCTTTTTTCAGTCTCGTTCCGGAAATCCGATTTGGATCCACAGAAGTCCAATTTTTCTTTTCCACAGCATTTATATTTTATTGCATGCAAATCTGCACATTTTTCATCTGCATGTGCATAAGAGTATCTACAAGTCATGAAATCGGAAGTAGGTCACCAAAATGAGAAACAAAGTCAGGAATTTTGAGATCGGGGGTTTTCCGTTTTTTCATCTAAAAATCCGTTTCCACGTGATTGTGTCTGTTTCTAATTAATGTGGGAGAAACACATTTACATCGACTAAAATTTTCATGATTATTTCGTGTTATATATAAAAAAAATATTTTTCAGACGTATTATTAAAGAAATGAAGAGCTATATTGCACGAGTACCAGGTACCGCGATAAATGGCATTTGTCTGCGATCTTCGTTATATTTCGTTTTATTGTGAACATATTTTTCCACTTCTGCAATTTGTTTGCATCTTCTAAAACGTTTGTAATTATTTCGTATATACTATATTATACAGAAAAACTATTTTTCGAGCATATTTTTAATGAGACGAAAGGCTATTTTGCAGCTGTATCGCGATAAATGGCATTTGTGAGCGATCCTCAACATTTCGTTTTATTTTGAAAGTATTTTTCCACTGTTACAATTTGTTTGCATCGTTTAAAACGTTTGTAATTATTTTGTATATTATATAGGAAAACTATTTTTCAAACGCATTATTAGTGAAATAGAAGGGTATTTTGCAGCAGTATGGGGGAAACGGTATTAGTGCACGATTTTTCCTCATGCAATATGTTCCTATCTTGACATCTATGCATTTTTTATATCAGTCCTTGAAATTAATGTGATTCATACTTTTTTTCATTATTATTCAGGCTGTCTAGCTCACCCAAAGGGTGTAGATGAGTTTTAAGGGTATGATTTATATTTTGTCAAAGCAACAAGAAAAAGTGTAGCAACTATAAAACAAAAACTTATTATTGACATGCAAATACTGAACCCTAGCTGCCAACTCTGCATTTCTTCGTGAAGCTCCGATATTTGCATTGACTGCCGATATCCGGACAAATATGCAAATTCTCCCCCCCCCCCTTTAAAACTTTTAAGATGAATATAGTAAACAGATTTTAAAATGAAATTCCATACTTTAACGAAATTGGCCAAAAAAAAAATGACTAAATTTCGCCCAAGATTCCCTTATAATATTTTAATTTTAAATGTGTTTAATTCTTATATTTGTAAATAACATGAGAAAGATTATATGGAAATGTCATTAAAATGTGCATTTATACGTGATTATCGGTTTATCTCGTTTTATTATCACATATTTTCCCCTTCTGCAATTTGTTTTTATCAACTAAAACTTTTATATTAATTGTTATTTTAAATCAGGAAAATTAATTTTCAAGCATGAAATGAAGGGATATTGGGGCAATGATTGTATAAGATGACCATAATTTAAAATTGTTAAATAGAAGTTTTTTTTTAATTTTTTGTTTTTTATGTCCTTTTTGCCAAGTAAAAACAAATTAGCAAATTTTTCCATTTATTTTCTTTGGGGTTTCTTTATCAGTTTATTTTAAATTTTAAGAAAATTTAAAACATTTTTTAATACAAAAATCTGAATTATTCTTTGTTTATATCTTTAACAAAAATGAACATTTAAAAAATAGTTGTTATTGTTAGAAATGTCAAAATGGCAAGTAGCCGTGTCTATTTGGCACCAAGAGTCAAAACTATAGGCGTCAAATGATGCCTAGTTCAAATTTTTAATTTCTAACACTGAAAATATCATAAATAACCCCTACTTACTCAACTAAGTAAAAAGAACAAAATATGTATCAAAACTTTTTTTAATTTCTATTTTTTATATCTAATGCTAAACTATTTCTTCATGAACCAAAATTGAAAGAATTAGGTGCCAATTCCATGTGTGACTTACACTACATTTGACAATTTATATCACAGTATAAGCTTAGATAAGAAAAGTAATTTGTGTTTAAAAGAACTTTTCATGTCAGTTGACACACTAGACTTATATTCTATTTTTTGACAATGTAAACTTTGTTTATTTTGTTTTACTTTAATTTCTAAAAATATAAATGTCACAATGTGACTTATGCTGCATGAAAGGACATGATTTTTTGGATATCATTTCAATTTATGTTTTTTACCTCATGCTTTGTTAAAAAAAATTCTGTTATGTCAGTTTTGTTACATAGGGTTTTAAGTTTAACTAGTAAAAAAAAAAATAGTTCTAGAAGTGTTTTCAAACTATTTTAAATTAAATTAATCTGTGTGATTTACACTACAATCACCTAAAGCACTTAGTAAAATGATAAATAAAATTTAATTAACCCATTACATAATTTGAAAACTATAATGGAAGCGATGATCAATGTTTTGCTCAGGCAATTTTTTTTATGTTTTCCTCAATTTCAACATCTGTGGCATTTTCTTTTTCTGGCAAATGGAAATTGTTCCTTGTCCATTGTAAAAACTTCACTTTTATTGTAGCTCCTTCTTTTGCAATGACTTGTCCAGCAAAATGTTTCACTTTTCTTTTCCCCAGAAATGGAACCAATACCCAATTGTCACTTTTAAGTTCTTCTTTATCATCATCTTTTTCTCCGAGGTCTTCTCTTTCTTTGATGGCTTCCGTTTTTTCTATCTTTACAATCCCAGTCAAAAGGTCTACTATTGTAAACTCTTTTAGATGTAAAGAAACATTTGCTTCCTTCAGTCAATAAGGTTCTATTTTGATGAAGCAATGTAATTTTCTCATCTCGGGTACAGGGAAAATTTCTGTTCCTGATGGCGAACACAACTTGTCTAGCATTGGTTTTTCTGACACTACAGAGCTCTGAGGAATATAAAGCATAGTTATTTTGGAACATACCTCCTTTGCACATTGAACTAATTCCTTTGCAGAATGAGGATCTATTTTCCTTGATAATGTAGCCTGTCTTATCCTTCGTTTGATGGTGCCTCCCACCCTATCGATTGGCTCCTTTTGATGACTAGTAGCAGAAAAATGCCACTCCATATCTTCTATTTTTAGCATTGCTAAACAGATGGAGTTTTTCTGTTGTGTAGACCTGTTCCATCTGATTGATATATTATCTTGGAAATTGATACAGTACAACCTCGAAAATCCGGACTCGTCCGGACTTTGCCGATTCCGGATTTTCGATTTTTCCGGATTATAGAATTTGAATAAAATTCAGATTTGATATTAACTAAATACACTATAAAGCACTATTTTTAGTAAAAATAATGGCAAAAGTTAAGTTAATCAATTAAAACATATTATTTAATCTAAAAAATAGGGCAAAAGAAATTTCTAAGAAAAAATATACACATTAATAATTTAGAATGTGTGAAAGAAACAAAATGATAAAATTCCATTTTATCATTTCATTTAAATATTTGAATTAACATTTGTTATTTCATTAATTTTGGTTTATGGGAAAGCAGTTTTCTTTATCCTGTAGATGGACAATACTTCTGCTCGGTTATAATGCTTCTTTGTTCAAGACCTTTTATTGCATGATCGATTGTTTGCATAAGATTATCAATGGGTATTTTTTCTTCTCCACATTTATCGTCACTACTTCGATCTTTTTTATTTAATATCATATCGCGAATTATGCCATCACTCAATTTATTTACGATTGGCGCATCATGATCAAAGTGCAGAACTTCCGTTATATCGGCTTTGTCGAGATTTAATGAAGAGCTGGAAGATTTAATGCAGTGCTGAGATTTAATAAAGATCGAGGATTAGCACTTTTAATGATATATTTAAAGGTGTAAATGTGTTTAAACCGATTTCGCTATTAACGAACGAAAAACAAAAAATAATAACTTAAAAGTTTTATTTATTATCTAGCTTCTATATAATGTTATGTTTAAAAAGACTGATGACTCAGAAAAAAGTAAAAACTTTATTAGTAATAGTCAAATGTGTAAAAAATATCGCAGTAGATAAAATAAATATCTTTTCAAAAAAAGAAAAATATCTCTCCTCTCAATGATTATTCTAAATTACGATGAGTCATTACTACGTTACGGCAGCACCCGGACGTGATGGGGCAGGGAAAGCGAAGAAAGGAATTTGCTTAGTTCCTAATCGTAAACACAGCCGACTGTCACCGGTGACAAGCTGACCCCTTTGAGAGGTCTGTGTGTTAATGACCTTGTTGCTCGGTTCTGTGCGATACGATATTATTTAGTTATTTATTTGCTATTTATAGTATGTAAATATGGCTTTCTAAACAAAAAAGGCAAAATATACAGTCGATTTCAAGCTGACACGTTCGACGAGAACGAAAAAATCGTCAGATATCGGGAGGGGGAGGAGATTCTAAAGACAAAACAGAATACATTGAAGAATGGAAATCGTACTACGAAGTGAATAAAATAAATTTCCGTGAGCGTTAATATGAATTCTCGGGATTTTTAGATTTAATTGAACATCTTTGATAAAATGTTACGATAACGTTTTAAAGTGTTTAATATTAAAAATTACATTGTTTCAGAAAAATGTCTTTTTCAATAATGAAAAAAGGAAATTTTGATGATAAAAATTCCGTATTTAAATAACGATGTATATTTTACACGAAATAATTCATCAGGAGTTGTGACTTGAATAAGGGGGAGGAGGGATTAACGCTAACAACTCAATTCACGCTCCAACCACGAGCCTATCTATCTACTGCCGTCCATCTAAACCTTCGTTTCATTTCCGGGTTCAGAAAGTCGACTGGAAAATACGGTAAAATAAATTATCTTACCTTATTATATCTTTTTTAAATCCGTGACTTCGTCAGTCCGGGGGAAAAAAAACGAAAATTTGGAAAACGTCCGGATTTTGGATGTCCGGATTTTCGAGGTTGTACTGTAGTTCCAGATAATCCTCTTTTATTTTATCAATGATGGCATCATTGAACATGAAAACTGCATACTTGTCATGTTGCAAGTAGTTAGAAACGACAGCTATAGGTAGAGATTTACGCTCTTCTTTGCAAACAAAATATGCTATTGCTATATATATTGTGCAAAATGTCGATACCAAATGGGCTGAATGAATGCATCTTGGTATGGAAAACTGTAATTTTCACTAAAGTTGAAGTGTAAGTGAATGGTATTTGATGGCAAATCATATCTCAACTTTTGAAAGTAAGAGTCTTGACAACGCTTCACAAAAACATGCTGTAAAAATTATGGCAATTTTAGTTCCAATGTTTCAATAGCTTCTTGCAGTGTTGCAGAAATTTTCTGTCGACTAATTATTTTTTCTCACCTGTGATTGTGATCCATTTTATATCTTTCAATAATTTGCTTTCAGATAAATTCTGTGCAATTTCATGAAATTTCTTTATTGTTCCTACAATTTGAGTGAAATAATTTTCCGAGGTATCATCACAAATAACCATTTTTATCACATCAGTTTTATAATTTGGAAAAAAATTCATTACTTCCACCAGCAATCTAATGATATATGCATAGACACAAATTTAGAGGTGATTCATGGCATAAGCAAACATGAACTGGCCACTACTCACAAAATTTAGAGCGGTCAATTTTCAGATTTGGATTTTCTGTTATGAACATTTGATAAGTTTCACCTAAAGTCATGAATAAGTACCTCTTTTGTACTTCTGTTTTCGTGTTCAGTTCTCTAAGAATAACAAAATCCTTGATATCAGGAGCCTGGTATGATATGCTATCCTCTTCATAAAAATTCTTTATTAAAGATTTTATTTCATTACTCAATGTAGTAATGCTTGAATGTTGAGCAGGTGATTTTACTATCTGCGGTGGAAATTGATGTGCTAATTTCTTTACAGTAGCCTTACATTTACTTGGGCTTTGAGGTAGACTTTTCTTTACTCTTACAACAGCTTCACCAAAAGTGCTGTGATTCTGAAAGGCTTTCGAATCTATTGAATTTGGATTAGAAGTGCTCTGTTCATTTAAAGTGGCTGCTGAAATTTTCCTTTGCCTGTATTTTCTAATGTCTTTCCCCTTTTTTGCTTTAAAAATCTCTCTCTGATCAACTTTCATTGTATGTTTCATTTTCTTGTGCCTTTCACTTTGCTTTCTGGATACATTCTCTTCAAGAGCTTGGAATTTTCCACTTGCTTTTAATCTTTTTTGTTGTCCCCTCTTTCATTTTTCTTCTGTTTTTCCTATCTACAGTTAATATAAGGAAAGTATAAGAAATAACAATGTTTAAAAATAAAATCTCTTGTGATTTTATTTTTAAACATTGTTATTTTTGTACATTTTGTAACCATTGTAGTTCTACAAACATAGCATATAGTTGTGACTTACTCTACATTGTGACTTACACTACAGTGTTAATTTATTTAATATTCAATAAAAATGTTTATTCTTTTAAAAATCAAAACTGCAATTTGACAGAGATTAGTATAGAGAAGGAAATCACAGAAATTTTTAAAGTTGTAGTTCAATTTAGAAAAATTAGAAAAACTTTTGTTCTTTTTCGTGACTTACACCATGCAATTGAAAAATCAATATTTCATTTAGTTCTAAATTAATAATTAAACCAAGATAATTTTTTATAAAGTAATGATTTTATGATTGTACATTAGTTATATTTCTTCAACCCATGCTGACAATATTCAGAAAATATAACTTACCGTAGGAATCAAGCTGTACAAGTAATGCAAATGCAAGCAAGTTAACTTTCGAAGTGGTTAGGCTACCTGCAAGTGTGGTTGTGGAAACGATGCAATTTGGCTGCCGTCAAGTGTGGACATGCATTGAGCTACCATCAAATTAACCGGATGGTCGTTGTCTTACGGTGGAAGGTAGCCCATTATATTTTGTTTACTAACATTAGATAACAGTGTTATTTAAATTGCAATTCCTCAAATATATTTAAAAATAAATTACCACTAAGAGTCGAATTTTATGGTTTCTAGCTCCTACAAATGTATATATAATATTAAAATAGATCTTGAAGAATAGAGCGATTTCTTTTTTCCACTTTTATTTTTCTGAAAATAAAATATAATAATCTTTCCAAACTTTTTTAAAAGTAAGGAACTTGACAAGAAGTATTTGATCATAAAATTTTCTAATTAATAGACCAGAGCTGGTCTATTAATTAGAAATTAATAGACCAGACTCTCCCCTCCCCCCCCCCCCCCCCCATCTGCTAGGGAACCCGGCTTGGACAGGAAAAATTAGGCACAAAAATAAGGGGCCCCTTCCCCTCTCACTTTCCATGAGCCTGCATGTGTGTGCTTTATTTTCAAGAAAAAGAATGAGAAAAAAGATACAAGTGACATTTTACTCCTTCTGAGAAAAATGTTGGTAAAGTTGTGAAGGAAAAATATAAAATGTTTACGCAAGTACTTCAAGTGAAGGAATATGATTTAATAGCACTAAATTTATGCTTAACTCATCTTTCATCAAATTGTCTCTTCCATTTCATAAATTCAACCATTCAATTACAAGCAGCTATTTTTTTAAACAATTTTTAATATTATATATAATAATATATTCTCAAAAAAGATTTAATTAACCGGTTTTTAATCTTTTTAATTATTTAATAATGCATAACTGAGTAAATTATTTTTTTTCTTTTTGTTATAAAAAAAAAAAAAAAAAAAAAATTAATAAGTGATAAAAAGGTTTCCCCATCTGTAAGTACTTAAAATGAATTCTAATATAATATTTAACAATATATTTTTCAAAAGCATTTTTAAATTTCTTCTTATAATTTAATAATTTACTCTTATTTATTATATTTAATAATTTACGTTTTAAGAATTTTAAATTATTTTTTTCCTGCTATTATTTTTGTGTAATGTTTTAAATTTATCAATTAAAAAAACTCCTGTTACAGACAAAATATAATTATTTTATAACTTTTCTTTATCAAGAAAGAAAAATTTAAATAAACTACTTTAAAAACTTAAAAATATACTATTTTTAGATCTCACCAATGCATATATAACACTAAAATAGATATTGAAAAATGGAGTTTTTTCCTCCTATATACAGTGGGGCTTTGATTTTATTGAAATTATTTTCAATATTACATGTTAGCTGGAATAATATGCCCAATGACTTTTTAAAGTCTATTTATTCTTATATTAAGTTACAGTCAAACCAGTGTTAGAAATTAAAAATTTGAACTAGGCATCATTTGGCGCCTATAGCTCTGACTCTAGGTGCCAAATAGACACGCTAGTTGCCATTTTTACATCTCTAACAATAACAACTATTTTTTAAATGCCTGTTTTTGTTAAAGATATAAAAAAAGAATAATTCAGATTTTTGTATTAAAAATTGTTTTAAATTTTCTTAAAATTTAAAATAAACTGAAAAAGAAACCTAAGATAAAATAAATAGAAATAATTGCTAATTTGTTTTTACTTGGCAAAAAGGACATAAAAAAACAACAAATTAAAAAAAAAAAAAAGTCTATTTAATAATTTTCAATTATGGTCATCTTGTACAATCATTGCCCCAATACCCCTTCATTTCATGCTTAAAAATTAATTTCCCTGAGTTAAAATAGCAATTAATATAAAAGTTTTAATTGATGAAAACAAATTGCAAAAATGTAAAATACATGATAATAAAACGGGATAAACCGATAATCAGGTATAAATGCACATTTTAGTGACATTTCCATATAATCTTTCTCATATTACTTACAAATATAAGAATTAAACACATTTAAAATTAAAATATAAGGGAATCTTGGGCGAAATTTAGTCATTTTTTGTGGCCAATTTCGTCAAAGTATGGAATTTCATTTTAAAATCTGTTTACAATATTCATCTTAAATGTTAAAGAAAAAAAGGTGGGTGGGTGGGGGTGAATATTTGTTCCGAGATCGGCAGTCAATGCAAATATCGGAGCTTCATGAAGAAATGCAGAGTTGGCAGCTAGGGTTCAGTATTTGCAAGTCAATAATAAGTTTTTGTTTTATAGTTGCTACTATTTTTCTTGTTGCTTTGACAAAATATAAATCATACACTTGAAACTCATCTACACTCTTTGGGTCCGGCCACACAACTTGATACCATAAACCCCCTGGGTTGGTCGTGTGGTCTGGGCCTTCAACACTCTTTGGGTGCCCGGCCGTCCATTAAGCTGCTCTATGTCTTAGGATGAGTCGGTCGGCCTGGGCTTTCAACACCCTTTGGGTGAGCTAGACAGTCTGGGTAATAAAAAAAGTATGAATCACATTAATTTCAGGGATTGATATAAAATATGCATATATGTCAACCTACCAGAAAGAAAGGTACATATTGCACGAGGAAAAATCGAGCACTAATACTGTTTTTCCCCATACTTCTGCAAAATAGCCTTCTATTTCATTAATAATATGTTTGAAAAAGTTTTTCTATATAATACACACAATAATTACAAGCATTTTAAACGATGCAAACAAATTGTAACAGTGGATAAATACTTTCAAAATAAAACGAAATATAGAGGATCGAGCACAAATGCCGTTTATCAAGATACTGCTGCAAAATAGCCTTTCATGTCATTAAAAATACGCTTGAAAAATAGTTTTTCTGTATAATATAGTATATACGAAATAATTACAAATGTTTTAGACAATGCAAACAGATTGCAGAAGTGGAAAAGTATTTTCCCAATAAAACGAAAAAGAAGATCGTGGACAAGTGCCGTTTATCGTGATACCCGGTACTCGTGCAATATAGTTCTTCATTTCTTTAATAATACGTCTGAAAAATAGTTTTCTTGTATATAACAAAAAATAATCATAAAAATTTTAGTCGATGCAAATGTGTTTCTCCCACATTAATTAGAAATAGACGTAATCACGTGGAAACGGATTTTTAGATGAAAAACGGGAAAACCTCCATCTTAAAATTCCTGACTTTGTTTCTCATTTCGTGACTTACTTTTGATTTCATGACCTGTAGATACTCTTATGCAGATTTGCATGCAATAAAATATAAATGTTATGGAAAAGAAAAATCTGACTATTGTGGATCCAAATCGGATTCTCGGAACAAGACTGAAAAATCAGAACAAGTACATAAAAATCTGAACACTTTTCAGCTATAAAAACGTCATTTTCAATGTCTGATAACAAAATATTACCTAATCAAATTTACAAGGCGCTGGAATGATTTATTCTGGAAAGCAGTGTGTTCTAAAATAGCAAGCAAATAGAATGTAAAGATTGCAGGATCACTCTCTTTTCTTCCAAGTGGGATAAGTAGGTCTACGAGGGGATAAAGGGGAGGGGAATAATAGAAACTCCTTAAATACCTGGAGTCTCGGACATCGGAATGTCTAAGGATAAAGCAAACAAATAAATTCTTCAGAAGTGCAATGTCAGATCTTGAAGGGTGGGGGTGAGTTGAAGTACAATAAAGATCCCAATGTTTCCTTCCCTGAATAGACAGAGGGGGATTTTACTGTTTATGTACTACCTGCAGATTTATCCCTTCGAGCATGTATATAAAATGCCGCTTTTTTTCGATCGCTGTCCAGTCTTCTACCAAGTATCGTAATTTAGTTAAAGGGAAAAGGAAGACTGATATTTAACAATAGCACTGTCATGTGTCAAAGTTGATGACCAGATTGAAGAATCTAGTCGTCAAATTGAAATTTCTAGTCACAAATTACGACTAACGACTGCTAATTTCGAACACTGAGTCAAACGTATATATTACACAACACAGCAATAACAAAGGGTTTAAATTTAAAAATATATAAAAAATTCTTACACTTGTACATCACAATAATATCGATCTAAACTGAATATGACGCTATCTTCCACCGGAAGACAACCGTCCAACTAATTTGATGGAAGCCCACTTGTAGGTTTCCTACTACAGCTCTATCCGTGACAGTACATGCAGGCAGCCTAAACACAGCTGTTCACTTTCATAACATAGTAGCCATTTTGAATTTGCACTGTTGCCACAAAATAAGTGCAAAATTTTTATTAATGCAAAATTTAATAAATTCAATTATTTTTCTATCAAATATAAAAATTTCAATGCTGTAAAAAAATATTTTGAAAATTCACTTCTAGGACACATTTACATGGAATTACCCCTAGGTCAATAGAATGAATAAAATAAATATAGTAATTTGTTGTTAAATATCTATTTAAACATCCAAATTTATTATTTTAAATAGAAGCAAGAGAGCGAACACACATTTATCAAGAGAAAATAGAGGTCAAATTAGTGAAAATTAGCCAATTGGAGTCAGTCATTCACAGTATTTGTTTCTTCTTTGGTGAAAAGCATAGAAACCTATGAGGCAGGCATTAGATTGCAATGTCTGTTTTTTTAACTTAAATTTCTATTGCTGTTATATTAACATGCCATTCACTCTTAACAGCCAGAGGCTATAAAGGAAAGCGACCCTCATTAAAAATCCCACGTCTTTCCAGTTAATGCAGTATTTTCCCCTATAGATTTAACATGCTATGAAAAGTACACAGGAGACTTTTTTGGAGAGTCGAAGGGGGTATGAATCTCATGGCTGAATCACAGTGATGATTTGAATTCAGCGAGATTTTTAGGTAAACATGGAATACTCAATCTTTAATGAAATCTTTTAGAAAAAAAAATTATGGTATACAATCGGGTGTATAATACGACTACTATAATTATGACTCTGCTCAACCCACAGAATACTATATTCAGAAGGTTCACTCCCATAGGAACCTATGGCAACATCGTTAACATAGGATTTCGCATAGACACTAGCGTTCGAGGAGCCAACCATCGCAGCTATGACGTATAAAAAGCTCGACTGCTAGATTTGGCGACTATCACTCAATTGGCGATTTTATGTTAATGCAGCCAAAAAAAAAACAAATTACGGAACTGTACTTTTATAATTTTTTAAACTATAAACATGATCAGTATTTAAAAATACTTTTATCTGTAATATGTGTAAATTTAAATAAATAAACATAGATATATATTTAATTCATGCAATCATAAACTAAATAAAAAAAAATTGACGCATTGCATCACTGTAAATCATTATACACCAAAAATTACAAGCTAACATACCCAAAAGACTAAAATATTATATAATATTTTCAGCCTAAAAAGTATACTAGCGTGTTGATTGTTAAATTGCTTAGTTCTTAATTTATTCTGGGATGTTGTTATTATATATATATATATTTTTTTTAAATACATTAATATTCTTATACTAAATAATAAACTTACATAAATGCATTATCAAAGGTGTCGAACTCAATCGTTAATTAGAAAGGGGGGGGGGGATTATTTTCCACAGGGGGGGGGGAATTATTTTCCACATTACATCAGTTAGTAAAAAGCATGTAAAATATATACACATTCAATATCATATTCAACTTTCTTTAGAAAAAGTTATCCAAATATCAATTTTTATACATTTTATATACATGCGGAAAAGGTTTTTCAACTAATAATGCCACTGCTTCCTAGAATTTAATCTAGTCATCAGTAATAATACTTGCACCAATTTCTTATGATGAACACGTGCATAGGATGAAATATGGATAATAAATAATTTTTTTATTTAAATAAAAATAAATTACATACCTTGTAAACGTAATTCCTTTTCTTTTAGTAATCCATAAAAAATAAAATAATTGATTATAAGCGAAAGTATGTTACCACGTATAAACATGCGATGATAGAACAAAGTTCTTCAAGTGTTTCGTTCAGTGCCAAATAGGGTTATATTAGCAGAATGTTTTGGTGAAAACCGTCACAGACCATCGCCAAGTGTGCCAACCTGGATATTGCCGGCCACACATCTTGCTACCGTAAACCCTTCGGTTGGTCGTGTGATCTGGGTCTTCAACCTTGATATTTTGGTTGGCGGTTGGGGACACTGCGGTCGAGTGAAACATCTAAGGCTCAACCAATCCCTAAACTTGGAAAAAATCTGTTAATGAAATCCAGGACATTTGTAAGGTAGTGTGTGGTGTTTCGTTGAACGTTAATGTAATCTTGATCAACATCGTCTAAATGGTGGAATGAGATAATTTTCAAGCATATCCAGATAGACTGTACCATTGATGGGTTATTTTATGGGAAATAAAAAAGAGAGACTTTACATCTTAGACCTGGTTCATCCCATCCGAGTGATATGCATTATTTTTGCAATGACATTCTGCGATGCCAATAAATTACCAGAAAATTTTTGAAGAAGGAAAGAAAGTGGATAACAAAACATCTTGTTTCTCATTTCTCCAAATTAATTTCCATAAAGTTCAATGGGATCTTGGAGGGGGGGGGGGTATGACTAAGGTTGCCCATGGCACTTTTTCAAGAGAATAAACTCAAGGATGAGACATATAATCAGGGGATAACAAAAATTAAAAAATGTAGGAGCCAGGACCCATGCAATACATATCATACTAATATTTTTCTAATGCTGAGTATATCGCAGAACTCATTATACACACAGGGTACGGTCTCTGTGGATGCCTCTCCCACTGTGTTCCGGTCTAAATTGGGTGGCTCGTGCCGGCCATCCAAACAGTTACCTTACACCTTTCTGGTAGGTTGGACTGTCTGGGTCTCAACAACAACACACACGCACAGTAAATAATATTCTATTTATAGTAACTGAGGCAATAAAAAAGAACATTTTTATTATCTACATTATACATTTTACTTCATTTTTTACCTTTTATGGCCATGAACATGTCTTGTTGCTTTAGAACTGAAATACCACTTGTCCACAGTCTTTGTGGGATCAAAATCTTTCACTGATGGTCCATTCATATTGCACATTATCAGATTATATAAACTTTCCTCTTGCATTGAGGACCTAAATTTATTTTTAATCAAATTCATCAAACTGAAGCCCCGCTCACAGCATACTGTAGAAACTGGAAGCACACACACTATGGATAACAACTGTTCTAAAATTGGGAATCTATCATTATTAGATACTGCTACTTCTAGAAGATCTTTCAATATTTTTCCTTTCCCAAGTACTTTGAATTCATACCACTCATTGTAAAGAGATTGCAGGCAATTTTCATTCTTCTTTAAGGATGATGAAAGTTGTTTTTTATAATATTGTGCGATTTTTACTATCTCACTCACACCATAACTTATTAAAGAATCTCTTGTTAGCCAGGCGAATGTATCAAAAACATTTATGGCTTTGTTAGAATCCTGATTTAAAAATTGTTCTCCCAGGTATTTGACTCCATGTGTTATCATATTTTGTTTTACAGATTCAATGGAAGACTGAACAATGATACTTAATCCATGCAATTGTACACCTTGATAAATTCCATCAAGAGATGTATTTTTGACAAATCCATCTTCATTTTTTTCAGGCTTACTTTTCAACAATTCAAGTGATGCAATTGTGTTTCTAACATGCAATTCAGCACTGCTTAGAAAAAGTTCTTCTCTTTGAAAGAGCAGAGAGAGGCTCTTTATAATTCCAAAGTAGTCCAGTAGAAAATGAAGCATATAAACAAATTTGAAATCTAACAGTTGCTTGTGTAAACTTTTAACAATAGCATAGTCTTTTTCTGCAGCAACACTTTCTAGGTGGATAACAACACATTTCCAGTCTTTTACAGTGCATTCAGAGCACTGACATTGTTAGCTACCGATTTTACATTATGTAAATAAACTTTTCTACAATCATTTTAAAGCCTTTAGCTACTAGCCTTAGCTGTCGCATTCTCCTTGGAGGGTATTGATAAAAACAATACAGGTTTTTTAAAGTGGAATTAAGATTATTAATATATTTTTTATTATTCACTGATTTCAATACACTTAAATTTAACTTATGTGCAACACAATGGATGCCAGTTATATGGGGAATATTCTGTTTTATTTTTTGTACCAGTCCATGTTCCCTTCCAATCATATTAGGAGCACCATCTGTACATATACGAATTAATTTACTAGACGACAACAAATCTGAAAGCCCATATTTATCAAGTGTTGTTTCAACTGCCTTAAGGTATCCATCAGCAGTTGCATTTTCCAGAGATAAAATGGATAAAACAATATCTCTCACTCTGTTATCTTTTATGAGCACAAAATTAGCTCTCAGTACCTTCTTTATCGATCGATCCATCTAGCATTAAGCTCACATAATTTGCATTTTTTAATTCACAAATTAATTCTTCTCTTATTATGGCAGCTATCTCTGTGATGAAGCCTTTGCATCTTTTTTCATTATTGTACTCCTTTCCTAATTCAACACCCAATTTTACAGTTAACTCTAATAGTCCACTAAAATCTGAGAATGGTTTATTGTTTTTAGATATATAATACGACACATTAAATAGGGTTTTCAAAGCATCAAACATTTTTGTATTCATTTTTTTCATACATGTAGCTAAAGGAGTTGCTTCGGGGATCAATCAATTGGGTGTTGTTAGCTTTCATGCACTCTTGATGCATAAATGATTTATCATGTTTCCTCAGAGTCTGAAAAACTTTTAACCAGTTTTGAATTTTGATCGGCTATATTGAGAAAACACACACATACCTTGCAGCTTGCTGTTCCTGTGATCCAATTAAATGCAAGCCAAGTAAGTTCCTTGCACCAGACAGCTTTAAATTTCCTTTTTCCTACAGAAGTAATTTCTATTGTATATGTGAATGCTTCACTCGTTTTATCACTTTTAAGATCACAGGTCAATAAAGACTGTCCAGCAGTTTGCCCTTGAGATGTTAAAGGGGTATCTGACAGTTTTATTTCAGATTTACCTGCCTCTTGATTTGGCCCTTTTAGTGCTGTAAAAAACTGCATTAGTCTTGCTTGCTTTAAGCTTATGTGTCCTTGTTCATCTGCTTCCTTAGGCCTAGATTGTTTCATCTTTATTGTATCTCACAATTTGAGTATATAATCTGGGGATAACCCATGCAAAAAAAAATGAAAATTCAACACGTACAACCACTTACAGCAGGCCTAGCAATGACTGTAAATAAAAGTGTTGCCATCTTAGGGTTGGGACATCGATATTTTTAAACATTGATGTTTTTAAAACATCGATATATTGGTGTTTATTTTCAATGCTGGTTTACCGATGATAGCGCTAACATCGATATTTTAAATTCCGAATGATTTTCTACTAACCTTGCGATTTTCCATTAAATATAGCTAAAAAAAATCAAAATTTTTTTCCATGAAAAATAAACATTTTGCTTTTGACAGAAACAGAAAATCCAGGTGCCAGACCAAATTTTTTAGGCGCCATGGCGCCCAGGATTTGTCGTGAGCTGCATATAATATTGACTAGCTTGATACCTACATTTTTGACTTTGAACATCCAGGAGGGCAAGTGGGCACTCATGGGTTTGATCCCCAACTCTCCTTCCTTGGAAAGGCTACTGGTTCAAGCAGTAGACGGATTTGAATGATGGAGTTCACATGGGTCACTTTTGGCTGGTGCACACAAGCAATGTGCAGCACTTTTGTAGTCACATCGTGTGATGCTACGTCTTAGCAATACATTAATTAGAATGATTGAGCTCACATGGGGCACTATGTCTGGAATCAGTAGCACATCAAAACAAGGCAGGAAGGTTTTAATGGGATATGGCATTGACTCTACAGACGAGTGTTCTGTAAGTATCTGGAAACCAATGTCCCTTGTTCTAACATGACACTAATGAGTTAGACCCATGTGAACTCAATCATTCACATTAATGAACTACTGGGACTTGGAATCAACTTGACAATAGTAAAGCGACTGAAAAAGTAAAGTGAGTTGCTCATGTGCACCAAACCTTATGCTTGTTAAGTGAAGTGTGTTTTGCTACAAATAAACATCCATACTGATACTGTAGGTCTTCTGAATAATTTCTATACGCTTCCAAAAGTCCATTTTGAATCACTCTAAATATTTGCATATAAGTTTATATTTCCTAATTAATTTCGCTTTAAGTAGAAGTGTTGTTGGCTTCTGTATGATTATAAAATACGTGAATGCGCAATGTCATTTAAAGTACACATTGAGTTAATAAAACTATATAATAAAATATGTTGAAAAATAACATACAAAACAAACAATCTTTATTGGCTAAAACTGGCCATGTTTTAGAATAAAGCGAATTTATACCAGCAGACATTACCTTTCATAGGATGAGAACGCAGATCTTTATTAGACAAAATAGAACGAATCGTCATGTTTCCTATGGTTAAATCGGAATCCATATTATAATCATCCATCAATGTTGCATAAAATATGAAATTTATATAGAAAATTACACCATATTTGTACGACGAATTTATGAAACGCACTCATATAACAACAGGCGAGTAGCAACTGCAGGAACACATGTTGTGGAAATCTTGTGGATTGCGCTCTGGGCTCCTCTTACGAGCGTTGATTGAGTTTGATTTATTCGATTTTTAGTCGGTTCTCTGACGACCGGATCAAACCTGTAATGGCTCCACATATTGGGCATGCGCACGAGAAAGTTTGGATGGCAGGGTGGGGTAGAAGGAATTGGCATTTTATCGCTAAATATCCTCGTGTTGCTCGTAACAAGTTCTTTAGTAACCCTGCAGCGTGGAAGTATGCGTGATTTTGTGATAACGACATTTCCATTTCTGTGAAAGTAATCGGAATGTATGTGGTTCTTACTTGCGTTTAGAGATTCTCGAGCTAGCCTCCGAGCAGTGAGGACGCAATGTTGAGTACTCCGTGTTTGGAGAGTGAAGCCCAGAGAGAGAGAGAGAGAGCCTGGGCGCGTGGTGGATATTGAGTGCTGTGCTTTTATTAGTGAGAGTAGTGAAAATGATATGATTGTTGTAAGCGAGGAGGGGGACCCTCCCGCTGTTATTACCCGCGAGGAAGTTCTTGGACTGAAAAAACAATTTTTGGATTTAGAACATAAAATCATGCTGCTTAGGCACCGTAAAAATAAATCGACGCAGGACAAGATTCAGATGGCTGATCTGATGACCATATGTACGAGGATGGAGGATGACTTGGACAAGATGGCCGGCTGCATTGGAGTTGGTAAGTTTTCTTTATTTGAACTCCTACCCCTGTAGCAGAGCCTAAAGTCTCTGATGTTAGGATTGTAGAATCTTGTAATGATAGGATTGTTGATTCATGTAATGATAGGATTGTTAACTCATGTAATAATGTTAGGAATTATAGTAATGTTAATGATGCTGATGTTAACTGTGTAAACAATGTTGTAGATAGTGTTAATTATGTAAATAGTATTAATGTTGCACGTGGCAAATCTAACTTTAATATCAATGTTGATAATACTAGTAAGGAGACTCCGAAAGTCTCCCATGTGGATCCTGCTGGTGAGGTAGCAGCTTCTGTGAGAAATTTAAATAATGATCATGATTATGCTAAAACTAACAACGCTAACCCCAGAAAGAGGACAAGAGTAGACGAGGATGGTTTCATCACCAAACTAAGCCTTAAGCAAAGGAGAGCATTGAATCCGGTGGATCCTGAACCCACCAATAGAATCACAGACAGGTGGTAATGGAAAGGACGCCCTGCCCACCCACCCCATTTCGAATATACCTCCGCTGCTGATCAGCGCCCTGCAGTCTGATTGGCCGGTCATCATTGCCAGTTTAGAGAGAAGAGCTCCTGGCATTTCAACTAAACTTGAGGGACGTTTTTTCAAATGTCTTGTTAAAACTGAAGACCAGTTCAGAGAGTGCATCACATACCTAAACAGGTGGGATGTACAGTTCAAGACGTATAACCTGAAGGAGGACCGGCCGGTCAAGATAGAAATCAGGGGGCTGCCAGTAGCCACCAAAATTGAGACCATTACTAAGGTAATGGAAGCCATGGGCTTTGAAGTCCTCAGTAATGTCAGAATGATCAGGAGGGGAACTAAGTAGCCTCTCCCCCTTTACTACCTTCAGATTAAGCCCGGAACTAACCCGTAGGATTTGTATGAAATTGATAATTTGCTAGGCACGGAAGTGAAGCTGGAGCCCTACACAGGTAAGGCTTTGCCTCCCAATGTCATGGTTGTGGCGGATTTTTTCATTCGTCACAAGTATGTACATTGCCACTGCGATGTGTTAAATGTGCGGGGCCCCACTCCGCCAAAGATTGTAAGGCCACATACTTGTTGTGCAACTGCAACGGGCCACATGCAGCCAACTGGACGGTTGCCCGAGAAATCTGGGCAACTCGTCCGTGACTAGCAAAGGTAGGGCTACTCCCGGTAATAGATTTAATGGGAGGAATTCTAACAATTCCTCAAACCCCGCTCCGGCATATAAGCCTGGAAATCTTAACCGTCCTTTCCGAGATGCTGGTATCAAACCCAATGTAAACTTTGCTGCTGCTGTCAGTGGGCAAATCGAGGAGACGGCTACCCCCTCCCAAATTAGCGACCAAATTGTTGAGCCGACGGTCCCCAGAGACGCAATCCAAAATTCCAAAACAATGATCAACACTAATGTTGACTATACCGTCCTTCTTTCGAACTTAATTCATATGAGAAGCACGCATAACAAGGACTTGGTCCTGCGTGCTTTTTAGCTTGCGCTTCCTGATCTCCGTTCTGCGTCGACGGAAGTTGACATGATTTTCCTTATCTACCAGCGCTATGATGCGCTGGCTGGATAAGGTCCCGCCCACTTTTATGACATTCCTTTGGTTTTTTGCCATGTTCTCTCTTTCGGCTTCCCTTTGCTTGCAGTCTCTCAAGGTCTGCTTCTGGAACGCCAATGGAGTGCGTTCAAGGCTTGGTGAGATGCGTGATTATGTTGTAGATAATAATTTTGATATATTTATGATTTCTGAAACCCATCTGGTATCTCCCTCCTCCCCAGCAATCTGTAATTATACAGGTTACTTCCAGTACAGGCCGCCTATGCCTGGGGGAAGAGAGCATGCCAGTGGTGGCACTGCACTCTACATAAAGAATAATATTCCTCATCATCGTTTAAGCGTCCCGGTCTTTACGAAGCTGGAGGCCACTGTAATTAAAATCACTATTCCAAATTTGGTCCCGATTGCACTTGCTTCTGTGTATATCCCTCCAAAAAATTCTGTAGGATTCCCAAGCAGCGAGTTAGGAGCACTTTTATGACTTTGCAGCAACATGATCATAGCTGGTGACCTAAATGCACGCCATGCCAACTGGGACACAGCTTCGAACTGGCATGGCAAATCTCTAAATCGTAGGGCTCAGTGCGCCAACTTCAGGATCGTAGCTCCGACCAGTCCCATTCATTATGTTACGGGAAGGAACCCCTCTACTATTGATTTGGCACTGTTTCGGAACATTCCTTACGACTATGCGATCAGCGTCGACTGCAACCTGACGTCCTTCCCGTAATCTTGACCCTTAACTTTGATAAACTCTTTTGACCATCCTTCGGAGCTACATACAAATTGGGATAACTTTCGTTATACCCTTGAAACTTCTATCACCCCTCCCCCTCTCAAAATTACCAGCACGGACAACATTGAAAAATGCGTCCAGGATATGAATCATGTTCTGCTCGAGGCAGTAGCTGCAGGCTCGAAACCAAATCATTCTCGACCTAATCATCACACTCTCCCAGGTGAGATTAGGGATAAAACTAAGCAGCGAAAATGATTACGGAAGGATTGGTAGCGTACCAGGTATCATCTTTACTGCGCACAATTCCGTAAACTTCATCATGAGATCAAGGTTATGATCAACACACATACCCAGCAACGCTGGCGCATACACTTAGAAAGCCTTACACCCACGGATCGCAGTCTTTGGCGATCAGCTAAAAACCTCAGATACAAGAAGACAACAATTCCGCACCTTAACGGCCCAAATGGACTCGCCCAGACTGCGGAGGAAAAAGCCAATGCAATTGCAGACAGCTTGGAACTCCAATTCACACCACACACTTACCAAAACTTCAGCCAACTCCACAACAACACCGAAGAGGAACTACAACAGACCAATCACGAAGGACTACACACTGATGCAAGAAATGATCTGGACAACACCACACTGGCTGAAGTCAATGTTCTGGTTTCCCTTCAAAAGTCGAGCTAATCTTTCGACACTGGCTGAAGTCATACACATCATCAGGGGTATCAAGGTAAGAAAGTCGCCCGGACTTGATGGTATCAGCAATCGCATCATCAGGAATCTACCTATTATTTATCTATGCTGGTTGACCGTGCTTATTAATCGTATGCTCGAGTATCGCTTTTTCCCCCCAAAGTTGGAAACCTGCCGTTATTATTTCCTTAGCCAAAAATAATCTAAATTTAACCCTAGCAGAAAGCTACAGACCTATAGGCTTGTTATCAAGTTTATCCAAAATTTATGAATTGGTGTTGTTAAGACGTTTGGATAGTTTCTGCAGATTGAATAATGTTTTAATTCCTGATCAGCACGGTTTTCGGTCTGCTCATTCCACGCAATCCCAACTTTTGCGTGGAGTCGAAACTATCCACGAAAACTCTTCAAACAGACAGTACACCAGCATAGTATTTTTTGATATTAGCAAAGCGTTTGATAAAACGTATATTCATGGTCTTATTTCCAAGTTGGTGCGGCTTGGCATTTCGGCTCAACTTCTGGCGATCATCAACTTGTATCTCACTAATCGTTCCTTCCGCGTACGGGTTGATCAATCTCTCTCTTCTCTTCGACCAATCAGGGCCGGTGTTCCACAAGGGGAAAATTTCAGCCCCTTGTTATTCAACATCTACATCAACGACTTACCAAAGACACCCCAAGTTAAGCTGGCTGTCTTTGCAGACGACACAGCACTGATTGCAAGCAGTCGTTCACCTCACAACGCTATCAACGCACTCCAAAGCTATATCAAGCATAACCTTGAGCACTGGCTCGTGACCTGGAGAATCAAAATTAATGCTTCCAAGAGTGCAGTGTGCATTTTCAAACCCAACTACCGAGAAGTTAATCATAGTTTCATTTTAAAAATCTTTGAAGAACCCATCCCCTTCTGCAACTCTGTGAAGTATCTGGGGGTTAACCTTGACTCCCATATGCTTTTCAGCAAGCATATCGTAGAAAAGCTTAGAACTACTAGAAAACGTACTCCGCCCTCATCCCTCTTCTCGGTAGAAAGTCCCACCTTTCCACCCATAATAAGCTTATTATCTACAACCAAATCATCGCACCAGCGTTTTTGTATGCCTTCCCTGTCTGGGGGTCGGTTGCACATACGCACATCGAGAAATTGCAAGTATTCCAAAACAAAGTATTACGATGCATTGTGAATGCTCCTCGATTTGTACAAAACGAAGTCATTCACCATGACCTCAAAGTCTCTAAAGTTGTAGAGCAGATTAAGCGATTCACTCGAAATTTTTACAAGAATTCAAGCAAACCATGTTTGAGAGACACAGACCAAAACTACGACGACACTTCCCTTAGTTATCTAAGGAAGCGGTGTCCGAGGAATCTTCTGGTTGGACCGTTAAAAGTCCCCTGGAAAAAGCCGAGGTTTGTGTTTCCCCAATCTGGTGTCACTTAGATGAATTCGATCTACATGACGGCGACAGATGGCGCCACTGCTGCGCCCGCTCGTCAGTAGATCAAAAACCCACTGGCATGGCACGATTGCTTATTACACAGACTAATATTATACAGACCTGCCACTCTCAATAGTTTCGTTTTCGCGGCGGCCATTAGAGATAGACCAAAACGAGGGTTGGCGTTCTCTTGGTGATGGTCTGGTTTGGGTCCAAGACGATTTCAAATGTTATAACCCTATTTCGCTCGACGAAAACTTAGAACAACAGACTAGCGTGGTTTGAGAAACGTGAAAAAGGATTATTTGTTAAGTGTTTAGATCATTTCATAGGATTGCCAAAAGAAAACTGGTTGCGTTACAGGGTATGTAATTTATTTTTATTAAAATCGAAATAATTTTAGTTATCACCATCCTACATACGTGTTCATTATAAGTATACACGTGTTCATATAAGTATACATGTGTTCATCATACGAAATTAGTGCTGTGTTATTACTGCCGGATTAGACTAAATTCTAAGAGGTAGTGGTATAATTAGTTAAAAAATATTTTCCGTATTTTTATAAAATGTGAAATAATTGATATTTGGATAGCTTTTTCTTAGTTGAATGTGATATTGTATGTGTATATATTTATGTAAAATTTTTATTAAGTGCCTTATGGTGGAAAATTCACCCCCCCCCCCCTCGGGTGATTGAGTTCCACAACTTCGGTAGTGCATTTATGTAAATTTTATATTTACTGTATGAATATTTTTATATTTAAAAAAAAAGTCTATTATCAGTATCCCAGAACAAATTAAAGATCAAGTAATTAACGATCAACACGCTAGTATACTTTTTAGACTGAAAATATTATATAATATTTCAGTCTTTTGAGTATGTTAGCTTGTAATTTTTTGTGCATTATGTTTTATAGTGAGACAATGCAACATGTCTATTTTTTAATCTATTTCATGATTATTTGAATTAAATATACAACTATGTTTATATAAATTTACTTAAACTAATGAATATATTTATGTTGCAGATTAATGTACTTTTAAATCCTGTTCATTTCTATAGTTTCAAAAATTATAAAAGTACAGTCCTCAACATTTTGTTCCCCTCCCGTTTAAAAAAAATCGCCAAGCGAGCGATAACGCGCCAAATCTGGCAGACGTATTTTGTTTATATCGTAGTTCAATTGGTCCAACTCACGAGTTCTAGTGTCTAAACGACATCCCATGTTAAAAATGTTGCCATAGGGTCCTATGGGAGTGAACCTTCTGCATATAGTATTCTGTGGCTTATTAGCTAGCTTCTCCCGACGCCAGCCCGCCTGCAATCCACTCGCGTATATTATTTATATTATATTTAATTATAAATTATAGTTTTTTCGTTGTATCTAGACTTATGCTCTCATGGTCTGCTGTAATTAAACATTTCTGGACTCTGGTATCTCCAGGTCTGAGCTTCTCCTTGGCTCCCCCCTTTTTACCTCTTCTAGGCAGTCGGCCAATGCCAGGACAGCGTCACCAGACATCATAGACGACAACATCTTCAATCATCGAAGACAACATCTACAAGCCACGTCCTGTACAGGAACGACATACAACCAAAATAATGTTGAACATTATAAAAATCGGACATTCATCCCAAGGTCCGTAGAATATCTTATATACAGTGACCGCCGGTTATAAGATTCAGTGGTTATAAGAAACAGCCGTTTATAAGACCCAAAACGACAGAAACAAATACAAACTTCGTTTTAACATTAAAATTGTGTCGCTTATAAGAAACACGATTCCGCTTATAAGAAACAGTTTCCTACAGAAAATTTGTTGATTTCCTTGCGACGCGGGTGTAAAAAAAAATCGATTTGTTTAAGGTTAACTGAAGGGCGAGTTGTTATCTCTTGTCTCTGGGCGTACGGGGAGGGGGTGGGAGTTTGCTATTTAACAAAGGATGACAGAGAATTTCTCCGTAGAAAGGCTTAGGGGGAGCAACCCCAAAACCAGTAAGAAACGAGTTTTAATCTTTTGGCAGTTAAGGAAACGTACTGATAAGGAAAGGCATCTTTGCTTATGCACTCAAATAAGATTCGTACAGCTTTAGTTAGTAATTTT
This sequence comes from Amaurobius ferox, assembly GCA_951213105.1. Classification (NCBI taxonomy): domain Eukaryota; kingdom Metazoa; phylum Arthropoda; class Arachnida; order Araneae; family Amaurobiidae; genus Amaurobius; species Amaurobius ferox. Next base: position 17,907,550 of record OX578141.1, read on the forward strand.
ATGTTTTGCTAGTGGAAACATGTCTCAAAAGAGAAAAACCCTTACTTTGCTTGAAAAGCAAAGTTTACTTAAAAAGTATGATTCTCTACCTCCGTGTAGTCAAAGAGAAGTTGCTTCTGCATTAGAAATTCCGCACTCAACATTATGTAAAATTCGGAAAGGCAGAAATGAAATTTTGACGCCAAATTGTAATCTTCAAAGAAAACGGAAGCGAGAAGGAAAGGCAGCTGCTATAGAGGAAGCACTCTTACAATGGTTTTCTAACGCCAGATTAAAGAACGCTCCTATCAGTAGGGCAATTTTACTGAAAAAAGCAGAAAATTTTGCGGAAAAATTAGGAGAAAAAGAGTTCCGTGCGACTGATGGTTGGTTAAGCCGCTGGAAAGAACGAAATAACATTGTGTACAAAAAAAATTATGGAGAGAAGCAGGACACGGACTCCGAGTCGGCATCTTCATGGATTACGCATAGCTTACCATCTCTATTAGAAAAATACGCTCCTCATCAAATTTTTAGCACTGACGAGACAGGGCTCTATTTTAGAGCGATGCCCGAGTATACAATGATGTTCAAAAATGATCTATCCTCCGTTGGAAAAAAACAAAAAGATCGAGTTACAGTTCTGCTAACAACTAATATGACGGGAACTGTAAAAAACCCTTTAGTTATTGGCAAAAGCAAACGTCCTCGCTGTTTAATTGGAATAAAAAAATTGCCAGTGATCTACGAAAATTCAAAGAATGCCTGGATGACAAGTAGAATTTTTGAAGACTTTTTGTTAAAGTGGGACAGGGAACTGATGGGAAAAGAAAAAAATCTTTTAATCCTTGACAACTGTTCGGCTCATCCTGTAGTACAGCTGACAAACATTGAACTTTGTTTTTTGCCACCCAATACAACTTCCATCATACAGCCTCTTGACCAAGGAATTATTAAAGCATTTAAAACTCTGTATCGATCAAATTTGCGACAGTGGATGCAACTGATGAAGAGAAAGGATCGGCTTCCGAAATAAGCAGGAAAATAACCTTGCTTGATGCTATCCATATGATCGCAGGCGCATGGAAAAATGTTTCTGACATATGCATTTTTAATTGCTTCCGTAAAGCAGGATTTTTGAAAAATAATGTTGACATACCAGCAGAAGATGAAGAAGAATTAGAAGCACCTCTCGAAGAATGGATTCACATCGACGAAAATTTACAAACATCTGAAGAAAAAAGTGATGATGACATAGTTGCGAAAATTCAGAATGTTTGCAACGAAGAAGAAAATGAAGACGACGTTCCACAAGAAGAAAATTTTTCTACAGCCAAACAGTCGCGAGAAGCCCTAACTATAATTAGAAAAACTCTTGAACATAGAGGGACATCAGAAAAAGTTTATGGACTATTTTATGATTTAGAAATGGATGTACGTAAACTAATCACAGACTCGTTAGCACAAACTACACTGGATAATTTTTTGCTGTTCCTCAGTAACAGATTACGGTATGTATGAAAATGTACTATGCTCTTATACATAAATGAACGAACTATGAGTTTTACTTTTTATTCTTATTTAACTACATACTAGTATATGCATATAGATAATATTTTAAGTTGTAAGGCTTAATTCGTAAAATAAGAAATATTTTTGAATGCAAAACTCAATTTACAAATGTATTATGTACGTACTAATGTTTTACTTATATACATTTATCTTTTAAATTCTGTAAAACTGTGTTCAATAGTTAGTATTTACAATGGAAGAACGATATTTAAAAAATTTCCGGATTTAAGAAACAACTGCTTATAAGAAACAAAACGAGCGAAACGAACGTGTTTTTTATAAGCGGCGGTCACTGTATAAGGTTGTCTCGTTCGGGGAAAAAGTTGTCCCGGGAAGGAAAGACGAGTGACGTCACTGCTAGACCTAAGGCTCCTCTATATACGAGCTGACTCATCAAGCATATTGAAGCCCACCGTAGCTGGAAACGTAATCCATTAGCATTAGCTCTATTCGTATTTCCACTTTAGGAAGTATTATTGAAATAATTATGGATGGTTGTTCTTCACCGAACTGCTCTAATCATTTTAGAAATGATTTTAGGCTATTTCGTTTTTCTAGAAACGAAGAAAAAAGAAAACAATGGCTAATAAATAATCGGCGCGATAATTGGATACCCGGTACTGGAGCATACTTATGCGAGGTAAGTTCTACAATATTCTAATTGATACTTCTTTTTTATATAAATTATTCATTTTAAACACTTATTTTATAATTTCTGTAACTGTCATATGAATTATTAATAATTTTTTGTCGTTATAGTTTTATCTTAGGACACTTGGTTTGTAATGTAAACATCACTTTGAATGTATTATACTGTCTTTCAAACCTAGAAGAAAATAGCTTCAAATTACATATATATATATATATAATTTGAAGCTATATATATATATATATATTAGAGATTTATTGCTGTTACATCAACATCTTTCAAGTTTTATACACTTTGTTGTATTTTTAGATCATAATGAATCACAGAATTGGTGAATCCTACTATCAACAAACTGTCGCCAAGTGGAAAACTTGCCATTTTATAATAATTATGCAAACATAAGCTAAAATGGTAAATAAATCGAAATATGTTTATCATAATAGCTACTTAATGAACAACTATTGTTTGAAAATCTTTGATGAAAAAAAGCCGAGCTCAGTAGGGTTATTAATAGTATTTTCCTCTTTAAATACAAAGTAGTTAACAAACTTTCAAATATGTGAGGCAAACATTCATATATGCTATTAAAAAAACCTTTTATGATAAACGTATTTCGATTTATTTACCATTTTAGCTTATGTTTGCATAATTACTATAACATGGCAAGTTTTCCACTTGGCGACAGTTTGTTGATAGTAGAATTCACCAATTCTGTGATTCATTATGATCTAAAAATACAACAAAGTGTATAAAACTTGAAAGATATTGGTGTAACAGGAATAAATCTTTAATATATATATATGTATAATTTGAAGCTATTTACTTCTAGGTTTTGAAGACAGTATAATGCATTCAAGGTGATGTTTACATTACAAACCAAATGTCCTAAGATAAAACTATAACGACTAAAAATTATTAATAATCCATATTACAGTTACAGAAATTATAAAATAAGTGTTTAAAATAAATACTTTATATAAAAAAATAAGTTTCAATTAGAATATTGTAGAACTGCCTCGCACAAGTATGCTCCAGTACCGGGTATCCAATTATCGCGCCGACTATTTATTAGCCATTGTTTTCTTCTTTTTTCGTTTCTATGAAAGTGAAATAACCCAAATCCCTTTCTAGAATGACTAGAGCAGTTTGGTACAGAACAACCACCCATAATTATTTCAATAATATATAATAAAGTAAAAATGCAAATAGAGCTAATGCTAATGGATTGCTCTTCCAGCTATGGTGGGCTTCAATATGCTTGATAAGTCAGCCTGTAGTAGAGGAGCTCTAGCTAGACCTAAGGCTCCTCTATACACGAGCTGACTCATCAAGCATATTGAAGCCCACCATAGCTGGAAGCGCAATCCATTAGCATTAACTCTATTCTTATTTTCACTTTAGGAAGTATAATTAAAATAATTATGGGTAGTTGTTCTGCGTCGAACTGCTCTAATCATTTTAGAAAGGATTTTAGGCTACTTCGCTTTCCTAGAAACGAAGAAAGAAGAAAACAATGGCTAATATATAATTGGATACCCGGTACTGGAGCATACTTGTGCGAGCTAAATTCTATAATATTCTAATTGAAACTTCTTTTTTTATATAAAGTATTTATTTTAAACACTCATTTTACAATTTCTGTAACTGTAGCATGGAACCCTATGGGCTTCAATATGCTTGATAAGTCAGCCTGTAGTAGAGGAGCTCTAGCTAGACCTAAGGCTCCTCTATATATGAGCTGACTCATCAAGCATATTGAAGCCCACCGTAGCTGGAAGCGCAATCCGTTAGCATTAGCTCTATTCGTATTTTCATTTTAAGAAGTATAATTGGATATAATTATGGGCGGTTGTTTTGCACCGAACTGCTCTAATCATTCTAGAAAGGGTTTTAGACTATTTCGTTTTCTAAGAAACGAAGAAAGATGAAAACAATGGCTAATAAATAATTGGAAACCCGGTAATGGAGCATACTTGTACGAGCTAAGTTCTACAATATTCTAATTGAAACTTCTTTTTTTATATAAAAAATTTATTTTAAACACTTATTTTATAATTTCTGTAACTGTAGTATTGAACCCTATGGGTTTCAATATGCTTGATAAGTCAGCCTGTAGTAGAGGAGCTCTAGCTAGACCCATTCTCTGACAGAGGTGAGAAAAACTATTGAGAAACGTTGATCGGAAACTATTTAAATATTTATCTAATAGTAACTGTGTGCAAGAAAGTAGAATAAAATAAAACAGAATATGCATAGTAATGTGAAAATTCCGTACATATGAAAAGAAATAGCAAATTTTTGATGAGAGGGGAAGCTATTAAAATTTTAACATAAGGGAAGCTTATACAAAGATTACTGAATGCTATGTTGAAAGATAATTGAATGAGCAAAGGTAATGTATAAAAAAAATAGTGAATGATCAGAGAAGAGCCAAAAGTTGTTAGGTGTGTTATGTGAATCGGTTTGAGAAGGATATAAATATATATTTCTAATCTAAATGGGGCAAATCAGTCACCATTTAAATATTGACTGTATTCCGAAGTTTACAGGCATGAATAACGCAGTGTAAATTAGAATAAATATTATTTCCAGGCAATGCAATGCATAGCTTTTGTCTAGTTCAAAAATTTTACATGTTTTAGAAAAAATATATCGTCTGGATTTGAGAGAAGGTCAGAAAACTTTCAAAATCATCTGAAGAAAAAACAGCAATTGATTTAAATGTGAAAACACATATTTTATCAAATCATTGCAGTAATAATTATTAGTCACGTCAAATGTAGTTTGTTAAGAAGTCTTTTGTTAGTAAATTTGTTAATAAAGTTTTTGCTAAGGCATTTATATCTTGATTCGTCAAATTGAAGGGCTTCATCATGAGTAAGACAGAGTAGTTTCGATTTAATAAAAATGGTTTTTGTTCAAGAATTGGATATTCATAAGTTAAAAGAAGCTAGTGTAATTTTATGGATAATTTTGTAAAAACAAAATAAATTTATAGTCACATGTGAATGGAATCTTTTTAGTTTGAAGCTCCTTCCCCATAAATATTAGACAAATTTCGGAGAAAAAAAAAATTCGGCTTCGAATAAAATGATAAACATAGACTTTGTTTCTTTTAGCATAAAATTCTGGAGGATACCCCCCTTTTATTTCCCACGATTTTCTGTCGTATTTTAAAGTGCCGATTGACTGAAATCTACGGTAATATCTGTACCATAAAAGAAATTAAATGAATTCACAAAGACTTCAAATAAACAAAATTAAACAGTAGATGTATATCATTAAATATATAGAAACGGGGTTTTCTTTAAGCATGTGAAATGAAAATATTAATTACATGCATTGAGCATGCAATGATACATTCTAAATATTTTAAAATCAAATCGATCGATTTTCAGAAAATTATAAAGTTCAAATATTTTTTGTATAGGAACTATTAGGAACGGAATAGTACGCTTACTTTTACTTGACAGAATAAGTACCATAGCATTTATATGCAGGAAATTTTAAATCATCCAATTTTTAAAGAAATAGAAATTTAATTGCAAATTGATAAAGATAATATGGAGAGTTTTATAGAAATAAATCTTATTTAATTCTATTTTTACATATTTCTCATTAGTTATATCCTATTTCAAACCTTCAAACCTTTAATAGATAATACAGACAGTAAAGTGCACATTCTCTATTTAATGAATTTGAGCGGGATATTACGTTTAAAATCTTTAATGTGTTGTAAAAGTAATTGTTAAAAAATACTATATTAAAATCCATATTCATGCAACATATTTGTGAGTAAAAATATTAATAAAGATTACCAGTTTATACATGAAATATGTAAATGTTGTGTAAAAAAGAAGATGAATGTATTTGTTATACGAAATCACCCGGAAAATCATATCCTTGTCTTGGTATATAATAATTTGTCAAACCGCTGTTTTTGACTTCTTCATCCGTTAATTACAGCAATTTAGTTCGTTTTGATTCAAATTTGAGTTCATTTGTCATATTTCAGTGTTAGCATATTATTTTAGGAAACATTTCATGTATCTCGTTGATGTTTAGCAAGGCCTTTTTAAAAAAAAACGGGCTGTTTTCCAATGTTTTTCAAAGAAGCGCCGCTGGTCAACAGAACGGAAGGTCTAGCAGTGACGTCACAACTCGCCCAGAAATGTTACCATGGGCGGAATAGCGAACGAGACAACCTGTTAATATTCTATTAACCTTGCATTCATCCAACAAATTCTATGTGGGGATAAGTGCCCCGGCACAGGCGCCTCGAAATCTTTCGTCTTGGCTCTTGGCTTACTTGAGTTTAGTATTTCATAGCTTGATTAATTATGGTTTTTTGTGATGTTATATATTTTAATAAAAATTAACCCAATTAAAATTTAGCCCCGGACACCACTCGAGTGTGTGGCAGAGCGTCTCTAGAAAGGGATCGGACCTCCAATATATTTTTAGGGAGGAGAAGATATGGAAAATTTATAAAAAGAGGAAAATCAAACATTGAGGGGGAGAGATGTTCATGGGCGGCCCTGATTTTTATGTTTTTAATATATTATTGTTATTGAATTGTCTTTTCGATTTCTAAAATGCCAGTTTTGTGTTTGCTAGATGATTAAAATATTACTGAATCTAGTACCCCCCCCCCCCCAAAAAAAAAAATAAAAAAAATAAATCGACATTTTAAAGCGAATATAATTTTTATTGTGCAAAATGCCAAGCTTTAAATGCATTAAAATATTGAATAGTAAATAAAAAGGGATTCAATTAAATTCTTACAGAACCGTCAATGGGACGGACACCACTCGAGTGTTGAGTTGGGCTCTAGAAAGAGTCCGGACTCTCAATATTTTTTTTATTTCCCCATACGTAGCATTGAGAAAGTATTGTTTTCAAGAAACTTTTGGGATTTTGATGCCAATGTATGTTTTAAGACCTCCTGAACAAGTTTTGATTATTTTCGGAGTGATGTCTATGGTCAATTTCTTGTGTACACGATAGCAGCCACAAAAATCAAGGGATTTTCACAAAACTTTATATCTGGCTTTGTTATCAAAAATCTAGAACTAGATAGAATTTTTTTTAATTTGAGCGAAACCTTCGAAATTTAATATTTTTTTAACATGGCAGCAAAGGACAAAATTTGACATAATCATGCATAAAAGAGTTTATTTATGGCTCATTGATCACGAGACTTAATAGTTTGAATCATTGTTGCGAAGAAAAGGGCAGGATGTAATGTGTTTTATTCGACACTCCCTCTTTTGGGGTCCATGACCAAGTATGGTATCCATTGTAATATTTTTTCATGCCCTTTAAAGTGAAGGGTAACAAGTTATAGTTGTATTAAGTTGGATCCACGATACCGATTTTTCAAATGTTTTCTTATAAAATTTGAAAAAAAAAATGCATTCTAGTATGAGAAAGTCGAGTTGATCCACACTCAGTTGAGGTTTGGGGTTTCATGTATGTGCATGTATTTCATTTGTACCTCGATAAAAATGTCCGAACAGAATTTATAGGTTTTTCTGTAAAAATCCAAGACAACAATTAAGTAGCGTTTCTAGTAAGCTACTTTAAGGCGGAGTTAAACCGATCCGAAAAGTTACCTTTTCCCGATAGATGGCTCTGAATATCGCAGGTTTGGTGAGATCCGACCTTGTGCCAAACAGCGATTATGTTCAATTTGCGGTAGCCATAGTCTCACTTCCGGATTAATCCTGAAACCGGATGCTATGAAATGCATTCAAATTAGAACTTGGTTTCATCGGCTGATAAATTCATAACGGGGACTATAAATAAAAGTATGTAAAAACTTCATATTGATAATAAAATTCATGATTTCATTGCATGCTCATGCTGATCAGTATAAAATTTAAATCATATATGCGTATTCAAAATGTAAATCAAATTCGTAGAATGCGTATTCATAATGTAATGAAAGTCTGTTATGTTGTATAAGTGATGATGGGAAATTGACATGCTGACTTATTGATTGCTGTTAAAGTGTATTTGAAATTTGAACACTTTAAACAATTTTGCTTGTCGTTCCCATCGCTCACGATATTTGAAACTCCTTTTTTCTATTGCTGATGGGTTGGTAAATTGCATTGTTAATATTTTGTATGGATTCATAATATGATATATTTATCCTCTTTTATGTTGAATTCTTAACTATTAAAGAAAACGAGCAGATAAGTTCATGTAAAACGCATTTATTGCTGTTGGAGTATATTTGAAATTTCAACACTTTAAATATGGATGGCATCCATATCTAACTTATATATTCTTACACATTTGTCGAGCTACTTTATATACTATATGTCTTTTATTCCTTTGATAATATAGTGTACAACAAACAAAATTCTAAAAACTGAATACTTAAACATCATTTTATGAAAAAAAATCACTTCTACTTAACTTGATTCAAAAGAGTCTTGACAACTTCCTTCCTGTACCTCTGTGTCAATGCTAATAGAACACACAGGACAAAATGAAAGCTTGGTTGGACATGATCTTGACAATTTCACGCCTCCCCCCCCCCCCTTAAATCCACTTAATGAGCATTGAAAATGTTTGCTATTTGATTGAAAATTCATCTGCACATATTTTTAATTCATTAAAATAGCTGAGTCATAAGGGTAAATGTAATTATCAATGGCTACTTAAGGATCTATGTTCATTATATGTATTCTTCCCTTCTTATGTGCGCATTCAAATTAAAAGGTAAGGCCTCCACCCTTCAATTTTTACCAAATGTGTCTAAAGCAAGTTAATAAGGAGTACTTCGGGGCATTGATTTCTGAATTTGTTGTTATTTACTTGAGATTTAACCTCCTGTAAATAACTTGCATAATAAAGTATAAACATAATTGGGAATACACATATAAAATAACACGAGCATAAAAACACACTCCTATAGAGAAATTAGTATGTGGGGTTTTTAAATATTTATTTTTAAAATATTTAAAACACTATCACGATTATTTAAAATTAAGTGTTTCGCAGATAAACAGGTATCTGCGATTATTGGGTATACACCCCCCTCCAATTCACGCGATTCTGCTGATTCAAAACTTGAATTCACGCGATTTTGCTTCTTTAAAAACACGCATTTTTTGCCGCATTTTTGCAAAACCGCACATTTTTTTTAAAAAAAATTACAAAAGTGAGAAAACCCATGTTATTTCCCATAGAGAAATCCAACAATTCATAAAATCCAACTTATTAAAAAACGCACATTTTTACTGTTTTTTAACGTTTTTGAAACCTTTTTGCGAAATTCAAGTGGATTAAAATATATTTTAAGAAATTATCGAGTATCTCCCTTCATTATACAAGATTCTTACAATTAACTTCATAATCGTCTTTTTCTAGGGAGTTGCTTTGGCATATTCTTGGTACACCCTTAGCATGTCCTTGGCATACGGGTAGCGTAAGCACTCTTTTTTTCCCTCTTGGTTTGCCTTTGGCGGAGGGATATTCCATACTTAATCGCTCCATTTAATTAATTTAGAAAAAAAGAAAAAAAATCCCATTAAGGGAGAAAATTGTCAAGTTCCATCTTCACTATTTAAAATTAGAAATATTTCCCAAGTATTGGGTAGTACCCCTTTCTGCCGCTAGGGGGCGCTGATGGTTCCATACCGCCTTCCAAGGTGTTGCCACCCCCAAAAAAGTTTCTCCCATACTTAGAAAAAAATCTCAAGTTTCATCTCAATATTTAAAATCAGAAATATATTATTTCTAAGCTCTAACTTTAAGTTTTCGCCGCTAGGTGGCGCTTATGTTTCCATACCACCACAGAATACTATATTCAGAAGGTTCACTCCCATAGGACCCTATGGCAACATTTTTAACATGGATGTCGCATAGACACTAGAGCTCGTGAGTTGGACCAACTGAACTACGATGCGTCTGCCAGATTTGGCGCGTTATCGCTCGCTTGGCGATTTTTTTTTAAAAACGGGAGGGAAACAAAATGTTGAGGACTGTACTTTTATAATTTTTGAAACTATGGAAATGATCAGGATTTAAAAATACATTAATCTGCAACATAAATATATTCATTAGTTTAAGTAAATTTAAATAAACATAATTACATATTTAATTCAAATAATCATAAAATAGATTAAAAAATAGACACATTGCATTGTCTCACTATAAAACATAATGCACAAAAAATTACCAGCTAACATACTCAAAAGACTGAAATATTATATAATATTTTTAGTCTAAAAAGTATACTAGCGTGTTGATCGTTAATTACTTGATCCTTAATTTGTTCTGGGATACTGATAATAGACTTTTTTTTTTAAATATAAAAATATTCATATAGTAAATATAAAACTTACATAAATGCACTATCGAAGTTGTGGAACTCAATCATTAATAACCCGAGGGGGGGGGGGGTGAATTTTCCACCATAAGGCACTTAATAATAATTTTACATAAATATATACACATACAATATCACATTCAACTAAGAAAAAACTATCCAAATATCAATTATTTCACATTTTATAAAAATACGGAAAATATTTTTTAACTAATTATACCACTACCTCTTAAAATTTATTCTAATCCGGCAGTAATAAGACAGCACTAAATTCGTATGATGAACACATGTATACTTATATGAACACGTGTATACTTATGAACACGTGTATACTTATGAACACGTATATACTTATAATGAACACGTATGTAGGATGGTGATAACTAAAATTATTTCAATTTTAATAAAAATAAATTACATACCCTGTAACGCAACCAGTTTTCTTTTATCAATCCATTTCTATGAAATGACCTAAACACTTAACAAATAATCCTTTTTCACGTTACTCAAACCACGCTAGTCTGTTGTTCTAAGTTTTCGGCGAGCGAAATAGGGTTATAACATTAAAAATCGTCTTGGACTCAAACCAGACCATTGCCAAGCACTCAGACCAAACCAGACCATCGCCATGAGCGCGCCAACCCTCGTTTTGGTCTATCTCTAATGGCCGCCGCGAAAACGAAACTATCGAGAGTGGCAGGTCTGTATAATATTAGTCTGTGCATACCACCTTCCAAGGTATTGCCACCCCCAAAAAAGTTTCTCCTATACTTAGAAAAAACTCATTTCTCCCCAAACCCCTTGTACAAGACTACGAAATCGTTGCCACCCGAAAAAAGTTTCTTAAAAATTTTAACCCCCTATTTTTTAATTTCCCCCCGTCCAGGACTGCGGAATTCAAGATGGCGGCCATACCTCATACGGCCTTCGGCGCAGAACCGGCTTTTTTCTATTACTTACAGATATAAACGATGAAAATTATATACTTCTTGTTCATAGTTCTAATATGAATAACTGTATTTAAATGCATAAAATCAGGGATCGTATATTTATACATTTTTATGTTATTTTCTGAGTTAGGACATTTTATTTTGTTTTATTTATTGTAAAATAAAATGTGAAATTTATTGTAAAATAAATGTGAAATACTGTAAAATAAAAACGAATAAAATGTGTTACAAATGTGTATTTTGTGTCTTTTCAGCATATTTTCTGTTGTACAGCGCCATCTATCGGTGTTTCTGGAACTATTTTTTTTCGCGTAATCCCTTTCCCCATGTCTTGAATAGTATGTTCAACAATTTTGGAGCCTTTACACTGTGCAGTTCGATCTATAGAGAGCTCAGAGTAGGGGTGTTTTAATTCTGACCACCCGGTATTAACACACCATTTGTTCTATCAGCTAGAGGCGATAAAGGGAAGCGGCGCTCATTAAAAATCCCTCGTCTTTCCCTGTAATGCAGTATTTTCCCCTATAGATTTAAGGGCATAGGAGATTTTTTTGAGAATCAAAGCTTTAGTGCTGCCATCTAGTGACAATTTCATCACTTATTTGCAATAATTCGACTTTCAGTTGAAGTAAAATTCAAATAATTTCTTTAAAAATTGTAATTAACTTATATAACTAAAATAATTTGAAGTGCTTGATCAAGGGGGCCCGCGCGGCCCCAAGGTCTCTTTGAATAACCGCCCCTGGGTTTAGGGTTCGTACTCGATTGGTTTCCCCGCTGAAAGTGTGATATTTCAGCCCATGTATACATCAGTCAGATGTATAACTTTCCAGTTAATTATCGTAATTAATTTGGGAAACTGTGACAAATGTTTTATTTTATTGTCATAGAATGCAAATTTTGTTACTGAACATCAAAAACATCATTTTTTAATTGATCCCCAAAATTTTTTTCAGCTATTCTTTACTGAAATGCTGAGGGAAATGACAAGAGACTTTTAATGCTCAAGTCAGTGCGGCGGGATGCAATCTCATATTTATTGGGATATGGTCATATCCCAGTATACATGTAAATCTGTTTTTCAAATTCTCTATTTAGGATTTTTTAAATGAAATCCTACTTTTGTAAATTCTTCAAATGAGCTTATAAATCTGTGTATATTTGTCCAAAATTTTCGTTTAATGTATTCATGAAATTTTAATGTAATATACATTTGTTTGTAATAGTTTCTCTTTACCAATATTGCAAAATCTTAATTATATATATTTTTAATTATATAGTAATTTCTGAATGCACCAATTAACCATCAATAATTAAACATTTGACATATTAGCATCTATTGCATCATCCTAATCTTAATTAATATCTGTCAGTATAAATTTAAATAAACAGCCTTGGGAGTAAATATAAACAAGGTGTTCAGTTAATGCGGCGACAAACTCAGAGGGTTGTTAGTAAACATCAAGAGGAACAAAAATTGAAATGGAACATGATGCCGTAAACCACGTTTAGTCGGTGAAAATCGCGAAAATACGTTTGCAGGTTTTGACGTCACGTTGGTATGACAAAAAGTGCAAAAATAACTGCAAAAATATTTATTTGACGACATGCTTACAACACAGCTTGTGGTGCACTAGAAAGGGTACGATGAGAATGATGTGAACGAAATTATTACAGGTGTTGTTCGAAGTGGCGGCCGCGGGCGTCATTGCACAGTCTACTACGACGTAAACACGATTCCCGGACGAGCTCGAAGATACCGGGTGTACTATTGATGTCTGCCACAGCGACGACGATCCGCGATATGAAATCCTCCAGTGTGTCCACAGGCGTCTCATATATGAGTGATTTAAGGTGACTCAGAGGAAGTCCAACGGATTGAGATCCAGTGAGCGTGGAGGTCAAGCAACGGGTCTGGTGCGTCCAATCCACTTCCCTGGGTATGTAGCATCGAGGTAGTTACGTAACACACGGGAAAAATGTGCTGGGGCACCATCATGCATGAACCACATGCCTCGCTGTACTGCGGTCGGCACACTTTGCACTAATTCCGGGAGGACGTGTTGCAGGAAAACAAGGTTTGTTGCGCATTTTGGTGTCCGGGCAGGAGGTACAACCCCAAAAGATAATCAGCGAAAATTCCTGCCCAGACGTTGACACTGAACCTCTGTTGAGTTTTATTCATAGGAATTTTCCGTCGACCACATGGTGCATTGTGATTGTTGACAATGCCTGCTCGCGTAAAGCTGGCCTCATCCGAAAAAAAAACACAGTTTCAAGAAACTGGGATTAGTATGTGTAGTGAGGTCAAGCATCCAGCGCACGAACTGTGCACGACGGGGATAGTCGTCTTCGGTTAGGAGTTGCACTCTTTGGATGTGGGTGCTGTTGGCATATTTCGGGCGTGGTAGCCCGGTGGTTTGCGCGCTGGATTTGTACGCTGCCACAACTGCCGCCGTGTTCATGCGGATTACGATCATGTTATACATGTGGGTCCGTAAGTCCTTCTGAGAGGTTGGTGGTAGGGGAAAGAAGGTACGGTCTCGGTGGATGCCTCCCCCACTGTGTTCCGGTATAAATTGGGTGGCACTTCCGGGCCGTCAAAACAGTTACCTTACACCTTTCTGGTAGGTCGGACGGTCTGGGTCTCAACAACAACAACCCTTTGGATGTGTAAGGGGGTACATTTTTTCACCATGTAACACATTCAACACCGACGTGTGCGAAATACCGAATTGAGCAGCAACTGCTCGTGTAAACGCTTTCTTTCATTGAGGCGTGCGTACATCGCGCTGCTTCCCTACATCACACGGTGCTGATTGGAAGGTCCCCGTCTCCCGTAGTCATCGATCGATCTCAAGATCGATCTTACCGAAGTGGCGTAATGGCAGCACGTGCGATCTAACGTAATGGCAGCACGTGCTCCTACTACAGCGCATGCGTTTCGTGACGCTGCTTATGTCAGACATTGTGAACGAACCCACGAACGCATTCAGCGATCAACTGACATCCGCCTTCCTTCTCCCTTGGAGTCAGAGTCTGCATACGTATGTTCACCGACTAAATGTGGTTTGCGGCACCATGTTCCATATCAAATGTTGTTCCTCTTGATGTCTATTAACAACCCTCTGAGTTTGTCTCCGCATTAACTGAACACCCTATATAATGTATTATTTATTAGCTTTCATTCATATAGTTTTCAATTTAACTTCCATATCCTTTTATATTCTTGATAAATTTATGTTGAGATGTTCTTGATGAGATACCACCTCTTTCCATTTTGTGTACACAAATTTTTTGTTTGGATTCTTTGGCTGCTGTTCTGACAACGATTCATTTCTTCCGGCCCTTCAAAGGCCACTTCTGATTTTTTGTCAAGGATATATGCCAGCATTTTTTTGTCAAAACTTGTGACAATTCTGAGGAGAACTTTTCGATTCCCTTGCTTTGTATTTTCAATTTTTCTTTCCCAAGGTTTTATAATGACGCATGAGAAGTGTAACATTTCTATGTCAAAACTTGTGACAATTCTGAGGAGGACTTTTCGATTCCCTTTCTTTGTATTTTCAATTTTTCTTACCAAAGATTTTATAATGTCACATGAGAAGAGTAACATTTCTTTATCAAAACTTGTGACAATTCTGAGGAGAACTTTTCGATTCCCTGGCTTTGTATTTTCAATTTTTCTTTCCCAAGGTTTTATAATGTCGCATGAGAAGGGTTGCTGTTGTTGAGACCCAGACCGTCCGACCTACCAGAAAGGTGTAAGGTAACAGTTTGGACGGCCGGGAAGTGCCACCCAATTTAGACCGGAACCCAGTGGGGGAGGCATCCACAGGGACCGTACCCTCCTTCCCCTACCACCAACCTCTCGGAAGGACTTACGGACCCACATGTTTAACGTGATCGTACTCCGCATGAACACGGCAACATTTCTTTGTCAAAACTTGTGACAATTCTGAGGAGAACTTTTCGATTCCCTGGCTTTGTATTTTCAATTTTTCTTTCCCAAGATTTTATAATGTCGCATGAGAAGGGTAACATTTCTTTGTCAAAACTTGTGACAATTCTGAGGAGAAATTTTCGATTCCCTTGTTTTGTATTTTCAATTTTTTCCACCAAGGTTTTATAATGTCGCAGGAAAATTGTAACATGTTTGTTCCATTTCTTTCTTTATTCCGATCATGTGAATTTTTTGCTTGTTCTTTGTCGATTTCATTCTGTCATCATTTTATTTTGTTTAATCAGTAATTTACATTTTTTTAATGAGCATTATATCATTTTGGATTTTACATATAGGTTTGTTTTCACAATGCATTTGTAGTAGAAAATCTTAATCAGTATTGGGATTATCAGGATTTGTTTACTAAATTAAAATTACATTTTATTCATTTTAATAACACATTTTTGTATTTAAATTTTTTTTTTACTTTTACAAGCTAAACATTTTAATTTGATTATTTTAAAACTACTGATAGAGTTCATTTACACTTGTCATGTTTTGAACACATAATCATTCAGAGATTATTTAGTTCAATGAGTTTAAAAAAGACAATTGTCAGTGTATATAAACAAAGGTAGCTCACATTGAAGAGAATTTAGCTACGTAATTGAAGATGATAAAGAATGTAAATTTTGGATATGAATATCGGATTTGGCTTGGATATTTAGAATATGTATTCATTTATTATTGATATTAGTATGTATTTCTTTTAATCTACTCAAATAGTAGATAAATTCAATGAGATTCACACTTTTGAAAATGAGTGTATATTAAGATGGCAAATATCATTGATATTGTTTATGTGAAAATGTGATTTATATAGCTGGCAGATTAGTTATATAATGGATTATATGAATATTAATATTTTGTGTTTACTGATATATACAAAATTTTTATTTCATATTGATATTATTTGTAATTCAATGGTGAATATAGAAAAATTGAGCACTGATTTAAGTATGTGATTTAAATATGAACTTTCACTCAAGATATTTATGAACTTTCATCGCACATAATGGACTTATAATTTAAACTCAAAGGCTTACTTGTGCAACACCACCAACATTGAGTATTCAAATATTTTTAGTAAATTAATACTATATGTGATTAGAAGATATGGATGTTGAATTAATTCATCAATAAAATGTATTATGACACTATAACTTACATACTTATCACATAACTTACACTTATAACTTTTAATGTTTTATACTGATATTTAATATGAAAGTGTATGTAATATTCAGGGTTGATAATTCAAAATCTCTTTGTTTACAGTTTAATGATATGTCACCATTCATTCTTTTATATGTTTGTTATTTTTTGTATTTAGGTTAATTATTTTATTTTTACTCTGAGTTTCATGGTATTTTTAAATTGTTTTTTTTCTGACTATTGCTAGTTTTGATGCTAGGTAAAGTGTTCTGCCTCTTCTTAGGGGGGGATGAAATATTGAGATGAGTTTAGAAATTCAAACTCATCACACTTTTTATTACAGTGGCTAGAATAGATAGTGTGCCGACCGAGGCGAAAAACAGGTTCCCTAAAAACCGCCTACGCCAGACGGCGTTGGTCTCGAATAAGCGGTCTAAAGCGGAGGAGTTAACATTGAAACTAATGGGAATTTAATTCAAACGAAATGATTGATATCTTTGGAAATAATTGAAGAATTTGTCTGAAATTTGGTGTAATTATTGCAAGTGGTATACACAAAAAGTCATTTGATTTTTAGAGAGATTGACCTAGGGATATATCCATATTTTAAAAATTTTATTTAGCTTTATCTGTGGTCGTTCAAACATTTGAGATCCAAAATAATCAAATTCATTCATTACAGTAACGTGAAATTTGGTATGACGTTTTCTCTTGTGGTACATTTCAAGTCTTTCGATTTTGAAGCTTATCGGGATAGCCCCTCCTGGGCCCGCCATATGACTTTACTTTTTGGTATAACTCGAGAACAGGTGTATCTAAAAATTCGAAGTTTAGCATATGCTTGTCATTTGCTGTATATTTTAACTCTTTGGATTAAAAATCTTATCGGGCTAGCCCGTCCTGAGCCCAACAAGAGGAATATATCGTTTTTTGAGAATAACTCAAAATTCGGAGCATCTACAATGTCTAAATTTAATATATCATTGTCTTTTGTGGTATATTATATTTCATCGCATTTCGAACCTTATTGGGCTAGCCCGTCTTGGCCCGCCAAAGAAATTTACTCGCTTTTCAAGAATATCTCGATCAAACGAAGTAGCTAAAGAATGTGAATTTTGTATATCATTTCCTTTTGGATGGATTTTAATTTAGATTTTGAACCCCATCGAGCTAGCCCGTCCTGAGCCCAACAAGAGGAATATATCGTTTTTTGAGAATATCTCAAAATTCGGAGCATCTGGAATGTCTAAATTTAATATATCATTGCCCTTTGTTGTATATTATACTTCATCGCATTTCGAACCTTATCGGGCTAGCCCGCCTTGGCGCGCCATAGAAATTTACTCGCTTTTCAAGAATAACTCGATCAGTCGGAGTAGCTAAAAAATGTAAATTTAGTATATCATTCCCTTTTGGATGGATTTTAATTTATAATATAGTATTCTCTTTTGGAATATATTTTAATTCTTTGGATTTTAAACTTTATTAGATTACCCCATCTTTGTCCAGCCTTAGGAATGCATTCGTTTTTGGAAAATAACTCGAAAATTGAAGAAAAATTATCATTTACCAAACAATTACATTAGTTCTCCTTAGGTATTATATTTGAGAAAGTATTTTGTACTGTTGTGTAAACCCACATTCGATCGTCGACCCCCCCCCCCCCCTTATCCTAGATCTTGCCTACGCTTATATGCAAGATAATTAAATAATGCGAAACCAGTCCACGGTGCACTTTAAAGATTCATAGTAATATAGTGATTCGTACTACATAGTATAATAGAAAGAAAAGTCTTGTGACGGGATTTTTGGATGCTGAAATTCGCAGATTATGAAATGTTAAGCTATTTTTTAGCCTATTCGTCGAAATGCAAAATACAGTAATATGCTGGATGAATCGAATTAATACATTTTTCTAGGCAATTTTACACAGAACAGGCGATAATGGTATAGCTATAAAAACAGCCCTTTTTAATCCAAATATAGATTTTCAACGTCAGTTACAACAAACATCAAATGAGTGAAGGCTTGCTGCTTACAATTTCGAAAAATCTTTCTTTCTGAGTGGGTCCATCCTGTCCAATTTTAGAACGAAAAAGAATATTGAACAGCTGACGGTTCTTAGTAAAAACAAATTCGATCTCAGATGACCAATGTGCTAATGAGATACTTCCTATTGTATCTAGAGGCCACCCTGAAGGCAGTACAAAATGCCCTTCCCTGGTGTTCTACCTATTTCCAGAGCCCCCGCTGATTTGCGGATCTTTTGAGCATTGTTCGTGTAAGAGATGTGGCAACTTGCGGAAACGTATGTAAAGGAGACGCGCCTGTCGAAATAAAATAGCGGTTAATTACATGTCCACCCTCAATCGAAATTCTTATCAGCGCTATCTTTCACCGTACAAAGAGACAGCACTTGTAGGCAGACCCCACCTTGTTCTAATGTTCAAGCGGCAATGGTGTTTCATGTTTTTCTTCCAAATTCCCAGGGCCACCCACAGGCATTTTTCCTAGTAGACGAACATATGAGATAAAACAAAATATTTGCCAGACATTCTCATACATTCTTTTTTTAGGTTTACATGGTAATATGTATCAAAATGCAAAACAAAAATTTGGTTTTAAAGCATTCGTTCAAGTTATTCATATAATGCTTTTAAAAATTATTGAAAAATTTCAATTTCAAGTAAATAAAATCAATACGTGCGGTCCAAATTTCTGCTAAAGAAATAAAATTATCTTCGTAAAAAGCAGAATACCACTCAAAATACTAATATCGACCGGTTTCGAAGGCATAAAACCTTCTTCGTCAGATCACGCAGAACCGTAACCTTCACTCGTACTCCCAGTGCACCGACCCAACATCCGTGGACAAATTTCGCACTTCTTAGCTCATTTGCATATGGATGTAACTATGTATTTAGGACACAAGGGGGTCGACCATCGACTGGAGCTTATAGTACAAAATTCATTTTTTTTAAATATAGACAATTTTGAGAACTAATGGAATTGTTCGGCAAATGAGGTTTTTTACCACACATCCTATCTCCCATGCTTACGCCACTAATTATAATTATATATACGCCGAAAATATTAAATTCTACCCGAAATGGAAATAATATACTAAATTTGAATTTTCTATCTGCTCCAGTTTTCGGGTTATTCTAAAAAAATGAGTCTATTCCTATAGCAGGCACAGCACGAGCTAGCTGAATAAAGTTCAAATTCGAAAAAATGAAATATGTCACAAAAGACAATAGCATGCTAAATTTGGAATTTTTAGTTACTCCGGTTCTCGAGTTATTCATCAAACACGATCGCATTCCTAAGACGGACTCAAGACGATGAGGTTCAAATTTTAAATTATGATAAATCCCAAAAGAAATTGATATACTAAATTTGAATTTTTTAGCTGCTCCAATTTACGAGTTATTCTCGAAAAATGAGTACATTACTACTCTGTCGGGCCCAAGACGGGCGAGTCTGATAAGGTTCAAAATCCAAAGAAATAAAATATACCCTAAAAAACAATGATATGCTAAATTTAGATATTCTAGCTGCTACAGTTTTGGAGTTATTCTTAAAAAATGAGTGCATTCTTTTTGTTGGGACCGGGACGGGCTAGCCCGACCAGGTTTTAAATCCAATGAGCTTAGACATACCGCAAATGACAACGACATTCTAAACTTGAAACTTTTTGATACTCCGGTTCTAGAGTTATTCCACTAAAAAAGTGAATTTCTAAGTCGGGCCCAAAACGGGTTGGCCCGATACGGTTCAAAAACAAAGGAATTAAAATATTCCCCAAAAGATAAGGATGTATTAAATTTATATTTTCTAGTTTCCCCGATTTTCCAGGTATTCTTAAAAACGGGTCCATTCCTATGTCGGGCCCAGGACGGACTACCCCGATAAAGTTCAAATCCGAAGAAACTTAGATATACCCCAAAAGCCAACGACATGTTAAATTTGGAATTTTTAGCTACTTCGGTTCTCGTCTTATTTTTCAAAAACTAATGCATTCTTCAGCGGATCCAAGACGGGCTAGCCCGACGAGCTTCAAAATCTAAATTAAAATCCATCCAAACGGAAATGATATACTAAATTTTTATTTTTCAGCTACTCCGAGTGATCGATTTATTTTTTAAAAGCGAGTAAATTTCTACGGCAGGCCCAAGACGGGCTAACCCGATATGGTTCGAAATGAGGTGAAATGTAATATACTCCAAAGGACAATGACATATTAAATTTATACATTCTAGATGCTCCGAATTTTTAGTTATTCTCAGAAAACGATATATTCCTTTTGTTGAACTCAGGACGGGCTAGCCCGATAAAATTTTTATCCAAAGAGTTAAAATATACAGCAAATGGCAAAGATATTCTAAACTTCGAATTTTTAGATACACCTGTTCTCGAGTTATACCGCAAAAACGGGTGAGTTTCTAAGGCGGGCCTAAGACGGGTTAACCCGGTACGGTTGAAAATTGAAAGAATTAAAATACACTCCAAAAGAAAACGATATATTAAACTTAGATTTCCAACGTTCTCTGATTTTCGAGATATTCTCTAAAACCAGGTAATGTCCTATGGCGGGCCCAGCACGGGCTAGCCCGATATGCTTCAAAATCGAAAGAACTGAAATGGGCCACAAGAGGAAACGTCATAACGAATTTCGCGTTACTATGATAAATGAACCTGATTATTTTGGACCTCAAATGTTTGAACGAACACCAGATCAAGTTAAATAAAATTTAAAAAATAAGAATATATCCCTAGCTCAATCTCTCTGAAAATCAAATGACTTTTTGTGTATACCACTTACAATAATCACACCCAATTTCACACAAATTCTTCAGTTATTTCGAAAGATATCAGTCATTTCATTTGCAATAAATTCCCATTTGTTTCAATGTTAACTCCTCCGCTTTAGACCGCTTATTCGAGACCAACGCCGTCTGGCGGAGGCGGCTTTTCAGGAACATCTCCCAGCATTGGGAGGTATAGGCGGTCGGCACACTATTAGTTCTAGACACTGTACTTTTTATTAAATAATACATAGAAATCTATTTTTTTGCAATGAGGACATTTTCCCTCAACTTCCAGGTAGTTTAGGAGAGAGATATCTTCCCAGGATCTGGTTAGAAGAAGTATACAGCAAACAAGTCATAAACACTTTTAATCGCCACTCCTTAAAATCAATTTTGCAAAGAAATTGCTTTCAAGAATAATTCGATAAAACGGAGTAGCTAAAAAATGTAAACTTAGTATATCATTTCCTTTTTTATGGATTTTAATTTAGATTTTGAACCCCATCGGGCTAGCCCGTTCTGAGCCCAACAAGAGGAATATATCACTTTTTGAGAATAACTCAAAATTCGGAGCATCTAGAACAGGGGTCTCCAAACTACGGCCCGCGGACCAACACCGGCTCGCGAGCACCACCAATCCGGCCCGCGGTAGCGTGCCGGACATGCCCGGTATCCGGCCCGTCATAGTTTATTTTGATTACATTGTAAAATTTATAATGCATGTTTTTATTTAACGACCAACTGAAAAACACAATAACTGACATACATAATTAAATTGAACATTTTAACTGTAATTAATGGTTTCTCATGTTTCGCTATTGAATGAGCCACGCGGAAACTAGCACGAGTTGCTGCTTCTTGTTCAGCATTTACTTTCTTAAACAACAATTGCTGAGATTTCAACCCGCTTTTCAAAGATTCATATTTTTCTAACCGTAGGCTTCCTGTAAATTTGGAGTAATTCTGAGAATGTTTAGTCTCATAATGACGTTTTATATTGTATTATTTGGGGACTGATATTATTTCATTGCAAATTATACACATTGCCTTATTACTTGACTAAATCAGGAAATATTGATATCCCCATTGCTCTTTAAATGTTCTGCACTCTTGGCCCTTGGGCTCTTGCACTCTGGCCCTTGGGACTTAGTGGAGGAGTCAGTGTGGCCCTTATGCTAAAAAGTTTGGAGACCCCCTGATCTAGAATGTTTAAATTTAATATATCATTGTCCTTTGTGGTATATTATATTTCATCGCATTTCGAAACTTATCGGGCTAGCCCGTCTTGGCCCGCCATAGAAATTTACTCGCTTTTCAAGAATAACTCGATCAAACGGCGTAGTTAAAAAATGTAAATTTAGTATATCATTATCTTTTGGATGGATTTTAATTCAGATTTTGAACCCCATCGGGCTAGCCCGTCCTGAGCCCAACAAGAGAAATGTATCGTTTTATGAAAATAACTCAAAATTCGGAGCATCTAGAATGTCTAAATTTATTATATTATTGTCCTTTGTGCTATATTATATTTCATCGCATTTCGAACCTTATCGGGCTAGCCCGTCTTGGCCCGCCATAGAAATTTACTCGCTTTTCAAGAATAATTCGATCAAACGGAGTAGCTAAAAGATGTAAATTTAGTATATCATTTCCTTTTGGATGGATTTTAATTTAGATTTTGAACCCCATCGGGCTAGCCCGTCGTGGGTCCGCTGAAGAATGCATTCGTTTTTGAAGAATAAGTCGAGAACCGCAATAGCTAAAAATTCCAGGTTTAACATGTCGTTGGCTTTTGTGGTATATTTAAGTTTCGTCGGATTTGAACGCTATCGGGTTAGCCCGTCCTGGGCCCGACATAGGAATGGACCCGTTTTTTTAGAATAACTGGAAAATCGAGACAACTAGAAAATATAAATTTAGTACATCCTTATCTTTTGGGGAATATTTTAATTCCTTCGATTTTGAACCGTATCTGGCGAACCCATTTTGGGTCCGCCTTAGAAATTCACATTTTGGGGGGAATAACTCTAGAACCGGAGTATCTAAAAGTTCCAAGTTTAGAATGTCGTTGTCATTTGCGGTGTATCTTAGCTCATCGGATTTAAAACCTTAACGGGCTAGCCCGATCTGTACTTGAAAACTGTGCAACTAGAATGTCTAAATTTAGTATAGTATTCTCTTTTGGGATATATTTTAATTCTTTGGAATTTAAACTTTATTAGATTACCCCGTCTTTGCCAAGGAATGCATTCGTTTAGAAGCTTTAGGAATGCATTCGTTTTTGGAAAATAACTCGAAAATCGGAGAAAAATTATCATTTACCAAACAATTAAACAATTACGTTAGTTCTCCTTAGGAATTATATTTGAAAAAGTATTTTGTACTGTTGTGTAAACCCACATTCGATCGTCGACCCCCCCCCCCTTATCCTAGATCTTCGCTACGCTTATATGCAAGATAATTAAATAATGCGAAACCAGTCCACGGTGAACTTTAAAGATGCATAGCAATATAGTGATTCGTACTACATAGTATAATACAAAGAAAATTCTTGTAACGGGATTTTTGGATGCTGAAATTCGC
This sequence comes from Amaurobius ferox, assembly GCA_951213105.1. NCBI lineage: Eukaryota > Metazoa > Arthropoda > Arachnida > Araneae > Amaurobiidae > Amaurobius > Amaurobius ferox. The sequence goes on from OX578141.1 coordinate 17,931,596, forward strand.
AGATTATGAACAAAAAAGAATATTATACATGTGACGGTTAAACAGATTCGATCTCAGATGGCCAATGTGCTAATGAGATACTTCCTATTGTATCTAGAGGCCACCCTGAAGGCAGTACAAAATGTCCTTTCCTGTGTTCTACCCATTTCCAGAGCCCCCGCTGATTTGCGGATCTTTTGAGCATTGTTCGTGTAAGAGATGTGGCAATTTGCGGAAACGTGTGTAAAGGAGACGCGCCCGTCGAAATAAAATAGCTGTCGATTACATGTCCACTCTCAATCGAAATTCTCATCAGTGCTATCTTTCACCGCACAAAGAGACTGCACTTGTAGGCAGCCCCCACCTTGTTCTAATGTTCAAGCGGCAATGGTGTTTCATGTTTTTCTTCCAAATTCACAGGGCCACCCACAGGCATTTTCTCCAGTAGCCGAACATATGAAATAAAACAAAATATCGGCTAGACATTATCATACATTCTTTTTCAAGATTTACATAGTAATATGTATCAAAATGCAAAACAAAAGTTTGCTTTTAAAGCATTCGTTCAAGTTATTCATATAATGCTTTTAAAAATTATTGAAAATTTTCAATTTCAAGTAAACAAAATCAATACGTGCGGTCCAAATTTCTGCTAAAGAAATAAAATTATCTTCGTAAAAAGCAGAATACAACTCAACATACTAATATCGACCGGTTTCGAAGGCATAAAACCTTCATCGTCAGATCACACAGAACCGCAACCTTCACTCGTACTCCCAGTGCACCGACCCAACATCCGTGGACAAATTTCGCACTTCTTAGCTTATTTGCATATGGATGTAATTATGTATCTAGGAAAAAAGGGGGTTGACGATCGAATGGAGCTTATAGTACAAAATTAATTTTTTTTTAAATATGGACAATTTTGAGAACTAATGTAATTGTTCGGCAAATGAGGTTTTTTACCACACATCCCATCTCCCATGCCTACGCCACTAATTATAATTATATATACGCCGAAAATATTAAATTCTATCTGAAAAAGGAATTAATATGCTAAATTTGGATTTTCTATCTGCTCCAGTTTTCGGGTTATACTAAAAGAATTAGTATATTCCTATAGCAGGCCCAGCACGAGCTAGCTGAATGAAGTTCAAAGTCGAAAAAATTAAATATATCACAAAAGACAATAGCATGCTAAACTTGGAATTTTTAGCTACTCAGGTTCTCGAGTTATTCACCAAACACGATCGCATTCCTAAGACGGACTCAAGACGGGCTAGCCCGATGAGGTTCAAATTATAAATTATGATAACCCCCCCCCCCAAAAAAAAAATTGATATACTAAATTTAGATTTTTCAGCTACTCCGATATACGAGTTATTCTCGAAAAACGAGTACATTATCACTATGTCGGGCCCAAGACGGGCGAGTCTGATAAGGATCAAAATCTAAAGAAAGAAAATATACTCTAAAAGACAGTGATATACTAAATTTAGATATTCTAGCTGCTACAGTTTTGGAGTTATTCTTAAAAAACGAGTACATTCTTGTTGGGACCGGGACGGGCTAACCCGATCAGGTTTAAAATCCAATGAGCTAAGACATACCGCAAATGGCAACGACATTCTAAACTTGAAACTTTTAGATACTCCGGTTCTAGAGTTATTCCCCCCAAAAGTGAATTTCTAAGGTGGGCCCAAAACGGGTTCGCCCGATACGGTTCAAAATCGAAGAAATTAAAATATTCCCCAAAATATAAGGATGGACTAAATTTTTATTTTTTAGTTTCCCCGATTTTCCAGTTATTCTAAAAAAACGGGCCCATTCATATTTCGGGCCCAGGACGGGCTACCTCGATAAAGTTCAAATCTGAAGAAACTTCGATATACCCCAAAAGCCAACGATATGTTAAACTTGGAATTTTTAGCTACTTCGGTTCTCGCGTTATTCTTCAGAAACGAATGCATTCTTCAGCGGATCCAAGACGGGCTAGCCCGATGAGGTTCAAAATCCAGATTAAAATCCATCCAAAAGGAAATGATATACTAAATTTACATTTTTTAGCTACTCCGATTGATCGAGCTATTTTTGAAAAGAGAGTACATTTTTATGGCGGGCCCAATACGGGCTAGCCCGATAAGGTTCGAAATGCGATGAAATGTAATATACTACAAAGGACTATGATATATTAAATTTAGACATTCTAGATGCTCTGAATTTTTAGTTATTCTCAAAAAACGATATATTCCTTTTGTTGGAATCAAGACGGGCTAGCCCGAAAAGTTTTTTAATCCAAAGAGTTAAAATATACAGCAAATGACAAAGGTATACTAAATTTCAAATTTTTGGATACACCAGTTCTCGAGTTATACTGCAAAAACGGGTGAGTTTCTAAGGCGGGCCTAAGACTGGCTAACACGTTTCGGTTCAAAATTGAAAGAATTAAAATATACCCCAAAAGAGAACGATATATAAATTTAGGTTTCCTACTTTCTCTGATTTTCGAGTTATTCTCAAAAACCAGGTAAATTTCTATGGCGAGGTCAGTACGGGCTATCCCGATTAGCTTCAAAATCGAAAGAACTGAAATATACCACAAGAGGAAATGTCATAACGAATTTCACGTTACTGTGATAAATGAACCTGATTATTTTGGACCTCAAAGGTTTGAACGAACACCAGATCAAGTTAAATAAAATTAAAAAAATACGAATATATCCCTAGCTCAATCTCTCTGAAAATCAAATGACTTTTTGTGTATACCACTTACAATAATCACACCCAATTTCACACAAATTCATCATTTATTTCCAAAGAGATCGGTCATTTCATTCGCAATAAATTCTTATTAGTTTCAATGTTAACTCCTCCGCTTTAGACAGCTTATCCGAGACCAACGCCGTCTGGCGAAGGCACACTATTAGTTCTAGGCACTGTAGCATGGTATTCTTCATCTAAAAAATTTGTCTCGTGTGTTTTTTTCTCAAAAAATTTCACTCTAGCTTTGAATTTTTAAAAAAATGCTTTGAGGTTGCTATCAGAAATATCTGTGCATGTTATTATTCATCTAAACAAATTTCTGGTGTCTTTTTTTCAAAAAAATGCAATCTACATTTGAATTTTCCAAAAAATGCTTTAAGGCGACAAACAGAAATATTTGACACCTATTGTGCATTGTATTCCTCATCTAAAAAATTTTTCTTAGTTTGTGTGCTCTTTTAAAGTTCTTAGGAGCTGGTCAGTGTGCTATTTTTTAAGCTCTTAGGAGCTGGTTTTTGTGCTCTATTTTTAAGCTCTCAGGAGCTGGTCTCTATGATCATTTTCAAGCTCTTAAGAGCTTGTCTGTGTGCTCTTTTTTAAGCTCTTAGGAGCTGGTTTGTGTGCCCTTTTTAAGCTTCTAGGAGCTGGTTTGTGTGCTCTTTTTCAAGCGCTTAGGAGCTGGTTTGTCTGCTCTTTTTAAGTTTTTAGGAGCTGGTCTGTGTGGTCTTATTTTAAGCTCTTAGGACTTGGGTTGTGTGCTCTTTTTTAAGCTCCTAGGAGCAGGTCTGTGTGCCCTAGTTTTAAGCTCTTAAAAGCTAGTTTGTGTTGTCTATTTTAAGCTCTTATGGCTGGTCCGTGTGCTTTTTTTAAGCTCTTAGGAGATGGTTTGTGTGCTCTTTTTTAAGATCTTAGGAGATTGTCTGTGTGCTCTTTTTAAGATCTTAGGAGCTGGTTTTTGTGCTCTTTTTAAGTTCTTAGGAGCTGGTATGTGTGCTCTTTTTCAAGCTCTCAGGGGCTGGTTTGTTTGCTCTTTTTTAAGCTCTTAGGAGCTAGCCTGTGTGCTCCTTTTCAAACTCTTAGGGGCTGGTTTGTGTGCTCTTTTTAAGTTCTTAGGAGCTGGCCTATGTGCTCTTTTTCAAGCTCTTAGGAGCTGGATTGTTTGCTCTTTTTTAAGCTCTTAGAAGCTGGACTGTGAGCTCTTTTTCAAGCTCTTAGGAGCTGGTTTGCGTTCTCTTTTTAAGTTCTTAGAAGCTAGTCTGTGTGATCTTCATTCGAGATCTTAGGAGATGGTTTGTCTGCTCTTTTTCAAGCTCTTAGGAGCTGGCCGGTGTGTACTTTTTTAAGCTCTTAAGAGCTGGTCTGTGTGCCATTTTTAAGGCTCTTAGATGCTGGTTTGTGTGTCCTGTTTTAAGCTCTTAGGAGCTGGTGTGTGCTCTTTTTTTAAACTCTTAGTAGCTGGTTAGTGTGCCCTTTTTTAAGCTCTTAGGAGCTGATCTGTGTGCTCTGCTTTTAAGCTCTTAGAAATATATCTTCTTTTAAGCTCTCAGAAATATTGTCCACCTATTGTGCATGGTATTATTCTTCATCTAAAAATTTGTCTCGTGTGTGTTTTAAAAAAATTCACTCTAGCTTTGAATTTTTCAAAGACACTTTAAGGTGGCTATCAGAAATATTTGTCACCTATTGTGCATGGTATTCTTCATCTGAAAAAAATCCTCTCGTGTTTTTTTTTCAGAAAAAGGTCACTCTAGCTTTGAATTTTTCAAAAAATATTTTAAGTTAGCTATCAGAAATATTTGCCACCTATTGCGCATTTTACTCTTCATCTAAAAAATTTTCTCGTGTGTTTTTATCAAAAGAAATCACTCTAGCTTTCAATGTTTCAAAAAATGCTTTAAGGTGACAAACAGAAGTATTTGACAACTATTGTGCATTGTATTCTTCATTTGAAATTTTTTTTCTTAGTTTGTGCGCTCTTTTAAAGTTCTTAGGAGCTGATCTGTGTGCTATTTTTTTAAGCTCTTAGGAGCTGGTTTTTGTGCTCTTTTTTTAAGCTCTCAGGAGCTGGTCTATATGATTATTTTCAATCTCTTAACAGCTGGATTTTGTACACGTTTTTAAGCTTTTAGGAGCTTGTCTGTGTGCTCTTTTTTTAAGCTCTTAGGAGCTGGTTTGTGTGCCCTTTTTAAGCTCTTAGGAGCTGGTCTGTGTGCTATTTTTCAAGCTCTTATGAGCTGGTTTGTTTGCTCTTTTTAAGTTTTTAGGAGCTGGTCTGTGTGGTCTTATTTAAGCTCTTAGGACCTGGTTTGTGTGCTCTTTTTAAGCTCCTAGGAGCAGGTCTGTGTGCCTTAGTTGTAAGCTCTTAGAAGCCAGTTTGTGTGCTATATTTTAAGCTCATATGGCTGGGCCGTGTGCTCTTTTTAAGCTCTTAGTAGATGGTTTGTGTGCTCTTTTTGAAGATCTTACGAGATAGTCTGTGTGCTCTTTTTAAGATCTTAGGAGCTGGTTTGTGTGCTCTTTTTAAGTTCTTAGAAGCTAGTCGGTGTGATATTTATTCGAGATCTTAGGAGATGGTCTGTCTGCTCTTTTTTATGCTCTTAGGAGCTGGCCGCTTTGTACTTTTTTAAGTTCTTGGGAGCTGGTCTGTGTACTCTTTTTAAGCTCTTAGCTGGTTTGTGTGCCCTTTTTTAGCTCTTAGGAGTTGGACTGTGTGCTCATATTTAAGATTTTAGGAGCTGGTCTGCGTGCTCTTTTTAAGCTCTTAGGAGCTAGATTGTGTGCTATATTTAAGTTCTTAGGAGCTGGTCTGTGTGCCATCTTTAAGCTCTTAGATGCTGGTTTGTGTGCCCTGTTTTAAGCTCTTAGGAGCTGGTCTGTGTGCTCTTTTTTAAGCTCTTAGTAGCTGCTTTGTGTGCCCTTTTTTAAGCTCTTAGGAGCTGGTCTGTGTGCTCTTCTTTTAAGCTCTTAGGAGTTGGCTCGTGAGCTCTTGTTTCAGCTCCTAGGCGCTGGTCTGTGTGCGCTTTTTTTAGAAAGTTGTTTGTTCAGTATTGGCCATTATTCATATGGATTCAATAGAGGGCAATTTCAGTTTTCAGTGTTTTTTAGTGAATGTCATTTATCAAAAAAATAATATATTCGCTCTATTTACTTTTGCTTGGCTTTGTGTAGCTGGCAGAAGATATGTGGCTATCAGAAATATTTGACACCTATTGTGCATGGAATTCTTCATCTGAAAAATTGTCTCTTGTGTTTTTTTCAAAAAATTCATTCTAGTTTTGAATTTTTCAAACAATGCGTTAAGGCGACTATCAGAAATATTTGCCATTCACTGTGCATGGTATTTTTCATCTACAAAATTGTCTCGTGTGTTTTAATCACAAAACTTTACTTTAGCTTTGAATTTTTCAAAAAATTCTTTAAGATGGTTATCAGATATATTTGCCAAATATTCTGCATATCGTTCGTCATCTAAAAATATGATCTCGTATGTTTTTTTTTTTCAAAAAAATTCATTCTAGCTTTGAATGTCTCAAAAAATGATTTAATGTGGCTATCAGAAATATTTGCCACCTTTTCCGAATGGTATTCTTCATTTAAAAAAGTTGTCTCATGCGTTTTTTTCCAAACATTCACTCTAGCTTCGAATTTTTCAAAAAAAGCTTTAAGGTGGTTATCAGAAATATTTGCCACCTATGGTGCATGGTATTCTTCATCTAAAAAAATTGTCTCGTGTGTTTTTTCAAAAATATTCAATCTAGCTTTCAATGTTTCAAAAAATGCTCTAAGGTGGATATCAGATATATTTGCCACAGATTGTGCATGGTATTCTTCATCAAGAAAATTGTCTCTAGTGTTTTTATAAAAAAAATTCACTCTAACAGTGAATTTTTCAAAAAAGAAAAAAACATTAAGGTGGCTATCAAAAGTATTTGCCTCATATTGTGCATAGTATTTATTTCTCATCTAAAAAATTGACTTGAGTGTTTTTTTTCAAAAAATTTCACTCTAACTTTGAATTATTCAAAAAATGCTTTAAGGCGGCAATCAGAAATATTTGTTACTTTTGCTGAATGGTATCCTTCATTTAAAAACAGGTGTCTTGTGTGTTGTTTTCCAAAAATTCACTCTAGCTTTGAGTTTTTCAAAAAATGTTTTGAGGTGGCTATCAGAAATATTGGCCATCTATTGTGCATGGTATTATTCCTTATCTAAAAATTTGTCTCGTGTGTGTTTTCAAAAATATTCACTCTAGCTTTGAATTTTTCAAAAATTACGTTAAGCTGGCTATCAGAAATATTTGCCACCTATTGTGCATGTTATTCTTCATCTAAAAAGTTGTCTGGTGTGTTTTATCAAAAAATTTTACTCTAGGTTTGAATTTTTCAAAATTGCTTTAAGGTGGCTATCAGAAATATCTGTCACCTATTGCCCATGGTACTGTTCATCTAAAAATTGTCTCGTGTGTTTTTTTCAAAAAAATTCCTTCTAGCTTTGAATTTTTCAAAAAATGCTTTAAGGTGGGTATCAGAAATATTTGCCACCTATTGTGCATGTATTCTACATCTAAAAAAATTGTCTTGTGTGTTTTTTACAAAAAAAATGCACTCTAGATTCGAAATTTTCTTAAAATGCTTTAATGTGGTTGTCAGAAATATTTTTCACCTTGTACTCATCATCATATAATTTTTAAAGTTGCATTATTTATTGGTGTTATGTGCACTACTGAGGATATTTGCAAAAGGAAGAAAAATTGTGTGTGAAACTGCTTGTGTGTGAGTGTGTATCATTATTACAGATCTAGAACTAATAAAAATATAGGAGGATTCACTTTTTATACAACTTATGAAGCAATTCTTTGGTAAATTACAAAAAAATTCATATTGATTTTTATATATCTACTGAATTAACAAATAGCTGATTATTACATGAATCTGTACGTACATAATTTTGCATATGTGAGTACATATTTTTTTTACATTGTATTATATTGTTTAATCATACAAGTAATACTGAATTCACATCAAAATATCTTTTGAATTTGTTAAAAGCAATTTTAATCCAAATATCTTAAAATCCATGGATATTAACATGTCTTATCATAATACAAATTTCTTAAATACATATTTTTATAACAATTATTAAATAATTTTTTTACTATACAGTTAAGAATTTTTTGTGTATTTTCTATGATTCATTTTATATATTTAATTTAGGTTCTCATGTCAATACCTGATAAGAACAAATTATTTCTTATCATTTTATCTTACATATTCGGCCAATTTAAATTAGGAAAATTGACACGGGAATCCGATCAGTGAAAATATGATTTGGTTTGAATGGAGTAATTAATTTTATAATATTTCTTCATTAAGCTCTCAAAGCAATTGTATATTTTAATTACTCTATCCAAATTGATTGATGCAGCATGTTTATCACAACAGAAAAATGTTATAAATTTCCATAAATTGGTACATAAATAAATCGGATTATTTTGATTAACCATCAGCCAGAGGAGGTGTTACCCACCCATACTTATCATGCGTTTTAACTAGACTTCGGAAAGAAGCTTCCGCAGATTTTTTGTTAAATTCTTTCCCGTTTTTGCACTTGCGGGCTATTCGCCCCTGGCCTTTCACCAAGCTGGCGGCAAACTGCATAACCACCGCTTCGATAGTGTATGCACTGGCCCAGCCTCGAGGTGTTAGAAGCTCCATACAAATGGCGCCTCCTTCCATAACAAAACCTTTTTCGACATGCGGTGAAATGACTCGCATGAAAGGTGGAGAAAAAGGAAAGTTCTCAGGGAAGACCATGTTAAGAAGCACATGTCCGATGTCGGCATTCTGCATGTCATGGTAAAATTCGGACTCTGGATCGATTTGAAAAAGTTTGACATTCCATTCATACAGGTTATCATCCACCAGCTCGACGACAAAGGGCGGTTTTTCTAAACTTCTAGAAATTTTGGTAATTTCTTGGTACTCCTTCATAAGACGTCGCGTTCGAACAGTCTGGGTGTGTTTTAAAGACGGACCTTCTTCAATGGCTGATTTTGGAGGTGTCTTTGAACATTTGGATGATTTAAAACGGACACTACGATTAGGAGAGGCAGTCTTGCTATTGGAAGATGTTTTGTCGGCATTATATGATTCGGAATCATTACTGGTCCCACTTGCCCCATTCGTACATGATATGTTTTTGCTATTGGCGCCGTCTTCGGGACTGATTTTATTGGTTTCTCGCTTTGGCATTCGAGGGCTTGGACAGTGTCCAAAGAATCGCATAGCTGCCGAATGATGATGATGTGCTGGTGAGTCTGTGGTTCCATTTTTACTACTACTGTTGTTTTTTCGTCGCCAACCACCTGTCCTATCATCAGACCGATGGCGATCAGAAGTCTTAAAAAGCTTTCTAAGAGCCGAAGCCATACCTTCGATCGCAATCTAGATGTGGCAAATACTGATTAACACATTAGAAATTTTTCGTCAAATCTGCCGTCACGTGATTTCAATAAAGGTGTTGTTCCCCTTTAAATAACAGAAATGCATTGTGAGAGGAGGTAGAAGTTCTTTACATTTTCACTAGATGCACTGTCCAGGAAACAGTTACGAAACCTGAAATAAAATACAAAATTTAATGTCATGTTGCAAATTATTACAATTATAGAGCATGTTCATTTTCAAATTTTCTCGATCATATATTTAGGAAATCATTTCAAATTACATTTGGCTTTTGTATTATCACAAACACATTTTCGGAAATTTTTATAATATAAATAAATAAATTGATCGCAACGAAAATTGCTGAGCAAATAAAATGTAAAATGCAGACGACTGTTTCAAAAACAACTTATCGGTGTTCTTCAGTGAAATCAAACCAAGATTTTTATGCAAAATGAGCTTACCACATGCTGGCAGTTTGACGGCTCGTGAGCAGGTCCCCCCACATTCAATTTTGGGGCCGGGTACTAAGTCTAGTTGCGGGCCCTAGATAAAAACAAGGGGGAGGGGGGCACCTTTTTTTCTTTTATGTATTATTTAGGGGTAGAGTTGAATTTAATAAAATATATCAAGTACGATGTTTAACACAATATAACACAGAAAAATAACACAGTTTATACAATCTAATAATATATATCACGTACGGAATATAACACAATATAACACATTTTATGAAAGATCGTTCATATAATGGCAAGTGGTGTCGAAGTCGAAGGCCCAGACCACACAGCCAACCCTAGGGCTTACGGCAGTTTAATGTGTGGCCGGGATGGCAAGTGGTGTGTACATTTCATTTTAAACGAAATATTTTTATACTTAGTTGCACACTTATTTCGCATAGTCAAAGGAATTTTGGGAAAAATCGGAAGTGACATCTCCAGAACCGGAAGTGTAAATCATTAGTGATCCCAACTCTCTGCAAAATTCGTTGCTGAATACATATCAGTCATTATCTAAGCTATTCCTACAGCCAATCCTGAGAAATAGGTATTGTAAAGAAAATTATAATTATTTTAATCGGAAGTGACATCTGTTGAACCAGAAGTGGAAATCTTTAATGAATTCTCCTAACCCCTAAGCAATTTTATACTGAATCCATATCAGTCATCATTTAGCTCTATCTACAGCCGATTTTGAGAAATAAATGTTTGAAGAAAAATGATTTTTTTTATCCAGTATTGGGAAAAGAACTGGAAGTGAAAATTCTTAGTAAATCCTCAACCCCTATCCTTACTGAAATTCGATGCTAAATTCCTATCAGTCATCATCTAAGCTCTATAGTTAATCAAAATATACGTTTCAAGGAAATGTTCTGAACCGTAAGATGAAAAACCGCAAGTAGAAATCCTTAGAAAAGTAAATTCAAGAGGGGGCAGGTTCCCTACTTCCTCTAGAATATGATGCTGAATCTATATCAGTCATCATTTAAGCTCATCTTTAATAAGAAAGATCAATCATGCATAAAGCATTGATTATGAAACACTTTCCAACTGCAATGCAATTTTATTTAAACATCTCTAAATTGCGATACATTCAGCGACGATATTTTTGTGATTATCACAATACTACAACAATTTATTATATTTGAAAACTTCTTCAAAAGAAAATGAACTTTATCAAATGACGTCATTGAAATATAAATCGCCTGGTTCTCTATGAAAAATCAGTAAAAATTTCATTCATAAACTTTTATTCAATTCCTTTCATTCATCACAATACTACAATAATTTATTTTACTTAAAAATTTAAAACCATGGAGGTAAAAGTAATTTTACTCTGTGCTTAAAACTTCACCGAAAAAGTCTGATATAAAATCGCCTGTTCTCTATGTAAAATCAATGACTGTTTCATTCATATCAACTATATTGCAGACTCCAGCGCTAAATAATTTTGAGTTAAAGAAATCCAGCAATTCTCATACAACTCATCTTACAGCTTGATGTGTTTACAATCTCCATAAGGGAAAATTAGGCTTCGTTGTAGAAATAATCAAAGTTTGATGATCATTTAAACCCAAATATATTGTAATTGCATTGTTTCAGAACATTGATGAACAGAAATTAAGCAAAAATAAAGCGGTTTTAGGACAGACACAACACTAAATACAAATTAAAAAGAACTTTAAAAATCACGATTTTGACACAAGATGGATGCAATATTTTATTTTGAAGTGGGTCACGTGCTCTCTTTATATAATGGGTGTAATTATTATTTTAATTTTTATTTAAAAAACTACGGAATATATTTTTCTGAAATTATTTTTATATATTTTATGGGATAATTTAAATATTTCCTAAAACTTTCGAAGCAATTTGTAAATTTTAAATTCGCTTAAATATTTGAAGAATTGGGTCCCATAGGGTTTAATGTATTTAATTTTTTCAGCCCGGTTTTAATCCAAAACTAATTGGGTGGTATTATTTATTTATATTCCCATAGGTCCCACAGAACGTCTGAACAACATACTAAAATTTCATTTTGATAAAGTCATTTTTACGGCAGTTATCGTGCTAAAGGGACAGACAGACATAATGAACAAAGTCATAAACACTTTTCAACTATGTTGTAAAGTGTTAAAAAATTGATGTTGCAAGGAAAATATAATTTTCTTAAATTGAATTGACTCCTTCCCACAACCAGAAGTTGACATTCTTAGTGAATTCCTCCCCCTCCCCCCTTCGAAATTTGATACTGCATAAATCATCACCTAAGCTCCATCCTTAGCCAATTCCAAAAAATAGATGACGCAAGGGACATTTTTGAATATTTCTAGTAATTACCAAGTTCAACATAAAATCATACAATATAAAGTGAAAAAAGCATTATAAACACAAAATAATCCATTTTCCTTTCATAATGCAATATTTTCTCAGAGATTTTTGTACATATTTAATTATAGTTATTTTAGACGATTGAATTTACAAAACAGCATAGAAATTTGATAAAATAAATTTTAATTAAATCTAAAATTAGCTTTGTTTAAAATTAATAAATCTGAAAACAATATTTGAAAACTATAAGAAAATGATGTTGAACATACCTTAAATCTTAGATGGTAGCATTGGGGTTTGTTTCAGCGAATCATTTTTTTACAAGATTTAGTCATGTGTTGAGAGTTGCACTAGCAACTAGCACTGATAACGCATATGAAATTACAATATAATTGCATGAGAAATTAAAATAAACTTGCTTTTTGTGCTTTCTAATATCGGCTATCTCGGAAATCAAAATGGGAAGCAAGCTCATGCCAAGAGGTAGAAACAAGTATTTTTCTTTCTACATCATTCAGTCCGACACCCTGTCGCGTTAATTGGTTTACGACCTCAAAGAGCAGGAAGATAAATAAGATCGCTCCTTCCTCTTTGGATCGCTCCCTTCCCAAACTGATAATTTCACAAAAGAAATTTCTAGACGGGTCGTCTCAGTAGTTAGCTGGAAGTGATTGATATGAGCTGTAAACATGAATGAATGAGCACTTACCCACTAGGGTCATAAACGTATCTGTTTTGGTGCAATTCTAGAAAATTTCTCCCGGTTCGGTTTTGATTGCCTCACATTCTGAACACAATGACACTGAAGCTATCTTTACCCAGACGGTTTGTATCAAGGAACTAGAATCCTTATAGGTAGCCTTTCCTTTCTTTAGCTATCAAAAGCATGGCCAGTATGTCCCCCTTCGGTTCTGCAAATGATTGATTACTCTTCAAAGGCTAACGGGTCCCTTCTTTGAGACTCTTTTGACTATTTCAAAAATGAGACACAGAATCCAAACAGATGTTTACAAAACGTTTTGTACTTTTCTTTCATTCAAACTTACAGATTGTGTTTAGGCTTTATATATAATTTATATTTGTAATTTTATAATTGCACATAATACGTAAATTTCAAAACCTTCAATTAATTTAGAAAAAAAATATATATTCATACACAAATGTATAAAAATTTTATCCTCAGCTATATTCACGGGCCCCTAACAATCGCCGGGCCCCAGTACTGTAGTACCAACTGACCCCCCCCCCTTTGTGGGGGCCCTGCTCGTGGGAAAAAGAAGAAATAATAGAATGAAAGCAATAAATACGTATGGGGAGGGGATAATATAGAGAAAAATGAATATGATCAAAGTCAAAACTGCCAAAAATATGGTGTTATAGAAAAATCGTTAATCAGTTTACTGGAATTTTCATTCATATAAAAAGGTTCTAAGATGCCCAGGTCTAAAAGTGACGAACATTTTTGCATTATAGAAGCAGAAGAAAAAAATGGTCATCCAGCAGTGATTTTCTGTAGATTAATATTAGGGTATTTAACACAATTTTGATGTGTTAAGTACCCTACAAATCAAGCAATGTTTTAAATGAAAGCATTTCAAAGTTTGACCAATGAACAACAGCCCACATTAACAAGTGATTTGATAAATTAACCAGTAATTGAAATCCCTACTTTACCCAACAGTGTTGCATGGTAAAGTGAAACATAAATTTATTTTATACATACACAAAATTGAAATTAATTTTTACGTTCAAATCTATGTAGTATTATACATGGATTGACACGTTAAACATTTCATTTGAGGACACGGGACCGTAATTCGCAAAGAAAATGAAACATGCTCATGATGTGACATAGTGTAATGACGTCAAAATTTGATAGATGGAAATGATTGATGAAAGGAAATTGTGTGCTGTAGTTTCAACTCTCTACGTGCTCTATGTGCTGAGAACGAACCCAATGAACGAACCCAAGATGACGTACGCATATCACATAGCACTTAAAGAAAATGCATCTTTCACAAGCACCTTATGGAGCCACAGCCAATGCTACATACCCTTGCTAATGCTACATGCCCTCCTCCTTTGCTACATAACGTAGTTGATCGTTCTTTCTGGAGAACAATACCACCTTTTTAAAAAAGAGTCTGTGGTGCTCAGATAATGTGTGTTACAGAGGCCAACATAGAAGCAAACATTAATTCAATCTTGGATTATTTTCGAAAAAGATATTTCAATTGAAATATGTCCAGTTCGGGTGTGTTATGCTTGCCATGTCCGATGTCCATTGGATACAAAAAGATAGAATGCTCATAGACATATAATGTATTTTAGACTTCTCATATAAATAACTGATATAAGAGAAACAAGATTTCAGTGTGTAGCAAAGGTTTAACATATCCAAACTGGGAAAACGATTTAAAAATGGTAAGGGAAATTGATTCATTCTTGTTTATATTGTTATCAAGAATGACTTTTTAACAAAGTCAACATTTTGAATTAAACTTTATAGTTTTATTAACGGTAAATCTTTAACTTATGACGATTATGTTAAATTGATATTGCTTATACACCCATACTTGTGGGTGTGTTCTATCGGATTAATATTAATGTATGTTTACTTTCCTTAACCAACAAATTTTCTGGTATAAAGTAGAACAAAAATTAAATTTTCTATTTTAGCTGGTTGATTTGTTGGTTTTAAATTTATAATTTATAAGACGGGAAACTCTTGTTAACTGAAATCATTTGAATATAACTGGTAGCTATGTTCATCTGCTGATACTATTAATTTATATGCATCTATAATTTTATTTGTATAACTGGATATATTTAAGGTTTTTTATTACTATAAACAGTGGTGTAATTTGATATTCAATATGTGGGGGGGGGGGGGTTCAATTTTAAATTATATTAATATCAAGGGAGTTAGAGGTCTGCAATAGTTCAGGCCTGGTCCGTGGAAAGCCCGAACTGGCCACGTTTTATTAAATTCGGGTTGGGTCGGATCGGGTCAAAATATAAAACAGTCAAAAATAGATCAAAATTGAAACAGAAATATTCAAAATTCTCAACTAGAGGATGAATGCCTTCCTATCCCATATTAAGTAATAAAAGTTTGCTTTGTACGGAGATCGCAGATGAGTAAATTATAACCACATACAGAAAAATTATAATTTTAGACCAATAACTCAAGACTTATTTATTCGACGACATTCCAAAGTCAGAATAAAACATTGCTTTTCGAAACATTCAAGTTGTTTGAAACTACAATATTAGAACAAAAAATATGTTCTGACTTGGATGCAGCTAATTAAATATACGATGTCTATGTACCAGATATCATGTTTCGTGACATCATTTGATCTATAAATTGAATAGGGACGAAATACATTCCAAATTTCATTTTTGGGAAATGATCATTCGGTTATAGTAGCAAAATCAAACACACATCCATAACAGAAGGTCTTTATTTCACTTCATTAAGACGTACAAAAGTTTAAAAGAGGCCATAGCGCTTTCGAGCATAAGTATGCTCTTCATCAGTGGCTACACGGAAATAAAGTTCGAATCGTTCATATATGGACCAGATACAGCGACAAAAAAAAAAAAAAAAAAAAAAAAAATTGTCGCTATATCTGGTTTATATATGAACGATTCAAAATGTGTGTTTGATTTTGCTATTTTAACATCAGACGTGATGCGAAATTATTTATGATCATTCGGTTATTATCATTGGTCAAGAGCGAGTTTCAATTTCCGATAATAAATATTGAATGAAAATTATTTGAGTAAGCAGTTATAACTTAAAATTAATATATGGATAAAACGAGTGAATGTCCTTGAATGTATTTATATTTGTATTCAAAATATTTTACATTTTTACTTTAAAATTATTAAATTTTAAAAATATTCATAACTATGTAAAAATTAAAGAAAGCAGTATCGATGTATACGTACATCGAAAGTTTAGTCGCATTGAAATGTTTTTAAAAACACTAAGAATTTTGTTTTGCTATCACTGCAATCAAAAATATTTGGTGCTGATGAGCTCTAACAGAGCGGCATTGAATTGTTCACTAATAACTTAAATGGGTGCAGAAAGCATTTTTTAAAACATAATCTCAGTGAAGAGCCGTTTTCCCATTTCATCTCTGATTATTCAATTAATATGATAAATAAAACTCATTTTACAGTAATGCTCATTTTTGATTTGTACAGATTTTTCAAATTTGGTCTCTTTTTGATTTATTACTATATGTAATATAATTCGTGTTTAATTCCATAAATGGCAAATTTGGATTATCATACGAGACAACAGGTTCAATGTGCTATAAAAAATCCAAGCCGGGCCGCGTTGGGGCTGGCTTTAAGTGATTTCGGAATGGGTGAATTATTAAAAAACTTCTCGAACCGGGGTAAATTTCTTGAATTAGATCCATGCAAATCTCTAGTCTCTAAATAACTGGCTTTTTATCTTTGATTCTTCCCTTTCTTCCGCTGGCTCCAGGAACCGAGAATTTTCCAAATTTAGAGACTTTAGCTTTTACTGCAGTAGGAGAATATTGGCCGCAATTGCAGTAACTTCTCTTTTAATTTTTACTTTCGAAAAGCTCCTTACTTATTTATTTATTTTTTATTTATTGGAGGAAAAAACCGATTTTTTTCCAGTTTAAGGACTTCAGAACGACAAACTTTAATATATTATTTTTATCACATATGTGTTTAGGAAGCACTCTGAAACTTTTCAATTTCGGGGGGAATTTCCCCCCTTAAATACGCCTCTGTCTATAAAACTCACTTATTATTAGTGCAATTTAGATCAAACACGTGTATGCCACCCTTATATTAATACTACGTTGACTTACTGATTCTATAAATATGAACATCTATATACATCTATAATTTATTTTTATAACTGATTCTATTTAAGATTTTATATTATTATGAATACAAGGATATTATATATAGTAAAATTTAGATAAAATACATGTATGTTGCCCTTATATTAATGCTATATTGAGTTACTTATACTATAAGCATGAAAATTTATATGCATCTATAATTTTATTTTTATTTTTGATTTCATTTTATTTGTCTGGTGATTGGATGTATGGATGTTACGCATTGGCAAACCCTTTTTCACGAACCATAGTATTTTCCTTGCAACTCCCATTTTATATAACAATGAATTAAAGAGATATACTGAGAGTGAACGTTGGTACTGCTTGTCTCCACAAGTTCAGCAGTGTTCAGAATATTTCACGAGTTCAGCAAAAGGATACATATCCTACTTAAGAGAGCGTTGCCAATTTTTGTTTTAATTTTATTTGTCTGTTGATTGGACGTATGCAAGTTAAGCATTGGCAAACCCTTTTTTACAAACCATAATATTTTACTTGCAACTCCCGTTTTATATAACAATGAATTAAAGATATATACTAAGAGTGAGCTTTGGTACTGCTTTTCTCCACAAGTTCAGTAGTGTTCAGAATATTTCACGAGTTCTCCAAAATGATACGTATCCCACGTAAGAGAGCTTTGGCAATTTTTCTTTTAATTTTATTTTTCTGGTGATTGGACGTATGCATGTTAGGAATTAGCAACCCCTTTTTTAAACACCATAATATTTTCCTTGCAATTCCCATTTTATATAACAATGAATTAAAGAGATATATTAAGTGTGAACTTTGATACTGCTTTTCTCCAAAAGTTCAGTAGTGTTTAGAATATTTCACGAATTGTTCTCTTTTTCACAACTTTTATAACAAGGCTTTTTTTTATTGGGTTGCCAGAGGACTCATGACCGATATGGCCTCCGCCCCGACGTAGGATAAAAAAAAAGAATATTTCACGAGTTCCTCAAAATGATACATATGTAAGAGAGCTTTGCCAATTTTTGTTTTAATTTTATTTGTCTGGTGATTGGACGTATGCATGTTACGCATTGGCAAACCCATTTTTACAAACCATAATACTTTCCTTGCAACTCCCATTTTATATAACAATGAATTAAAGAGATATACTAAGAGTGAACTTTGGTACTGCTTTTCTCCACAAGTTCAGTAGTGTTCAGAACTTTTCACGAGTTCACCAAAATGATACATATCCTATATAGAAGAGCTTTGGCAATTTTTCTTTTAATTTTATTTTTCTAGTGATTGGACGTATGCATGTTAAGCATTGGCAAACCCTTTTTTAAAAACCATAATATTTTCCTTGCAACTCCCATTTTATATAACAATGAATTAAAGAGATATACTAAGAGTGATCTTTGGTACTGCTTTTCCCCACAAGTTCAGTAGCATTCAGAATATTTCAGGAGTTCCCCAAAATGATACATATCCTACGTAAGATAGGTTTGCCAATTTTTGTTTTAATTTTATTTGTCTGGTGATTTGACGTATGCATGTTAAGCATTGGCAAACCCGTTTTTAAAAACCATAATATTTTCTTTGCAACTCCCATTTTATATAACAATGAATTAAAGAGATATACTAAGAGTGAACTTTGGTACTGCTTTTCTCCACAAGTTCAGTAGTGTTCAGAATATTTCACGAGTTCCACAAAATGATACATATCCTACGTAAAAGAGCTTTGCCAATTTTTGTTTTAATTTTATTTGTCTGGTGATTGGACGTATGCATGTTACGCATTGGCAAACCCTTTTTTAAAAACCTTTATAATTTCCTTCCAACTCCCATTTTATATAACAATGAATTAAAGAGGAGATTTGCCAATTATTGTTTTAATTTCATTTGTCTGGTGATTGGACGTATGCATGTTACGCATTGGCAAACTCTTTTTTACAATAAATAATTTGGCATCACGTCTGATGTTATAATAACAAAAATTAAGCACAGGTCCACAACAGAAGGTCTTTATTTTACTTCCTATAAGACGTACAAAATTTTTTTTAAAAAAGTGCCAGAGCGCTTTCGAGTATAAGTACACCCTTCATCAGTGGCTACATGGAAATAAAATTTTAATCGGTCATATATAGACCAGATATAGCGACAAAATTTGCATAAATACAATTTACGAAGGAATCTACGTTTAGGCAAGGATAAACCGAAAACTATAAAACGATTTTTTTAGAGTTTCAAAAATTCCAACAACAAAAGAACAGTATATTAAATTACAATTTAATTACAGAAATCGAAAAAAGGGGGGGGGGGGCAACCAAGCATAATCCTAAAGATGAAGACGTTAAAGATAACTTTGCAGAGACTTGAATTGCATGGAGTCGAGAATGAGTCGCCAAGCGTCACTCAAATTCATAACAGGGTCAAAATTACAAACGGAGTCGCAGTAGATATAAATAAAAAGGGATTCAAAAAGGAGAATATCACGAGGGTTATTACAACGCATCAAAAGGAAAGTCTTTTCAAAAAGAGGCTGAAAATTATCTTCAAAAACAAATTGAGCAAGAGCCGTAGAAAGTTTACTATCCCTGACATCCCGAGCATGTTCTGTTAAACGGATGCCAACAGTGCGTTTGGTACTTCCAATATAAAATTTAAAATTACCATCGGTGGACAACAGAGGAACAACATATACCCCAGCAACGCTTTTAAAGTCATCCTTATCACCCAGTTTATCAGACCGAATACGGTTAAATAAAGAAGAAATATTAGAATGTGCAGGTCTGAAACCAAACTCACAACAAAAATGGATAATGAGGCGGAAAATTCGAGGATTGTATGGAAAACTAGATCTATAAGTCAAATGATCATTTCAGGCAATAAGTTTAGTATCAAAAAGTGTATATTTACGGCGAACTTGGAAGAAAATCTTATAAATAAACTCAAAGGAGTAGGCAGCCTCACAGCAAAGGCCAAAAATAAAATCAATTTCATCATTTAAGCAGAGATAGATGAACAAATATTAAAAGCGCGATTAAAATAAGCATAAAAAGAAGCTTTTTTAGAGGAAAGAGGATGGTAAGAATTAGCAGGAATACAAGAATTAGTAAAAGAAGGTTTACGGAAAACCGAGGTTTGATAAGCAAAAGCAGAACGGGTGACCAGTACATCAAGAAAAGGCAAAGAACCATTAGTTTCATGTTCGACAGTAAAATTGATAGAAGGGTAAAAATCACAAACATTAGACAAAAGAAAAGAAAGATTTTCTAAATCACTATCCCAAACAATAAACACATCATCCACAAAACGGCACCAAAGGGAGGGTGGTTGGATAAAAAAGGCAAAATTTCATTTTCGAGTTCCTGCAAAACCGCCTCTGCTAAAATACCAGATAAAGAGCTACCCATAGGGGCACCAGAGACTTGTAAATAAATAGCATCATGTAAACCAAAATAATTTGTATCAATATTCAAAGCAGAAGTGACTGCTTCGATAGTAGGAGTTTAAAATTATGATTATGAAATTTTTTACAACCCATAATATTTTCCTTGCAACTTTCATTTTATATAACAATGAATTAAAGAGATATACTAAGAGTGAACTTTGGTACTGCTTTTCTCCACAAGTTCAGTAGTGTTCAGAATATTTCACGAGTTCACCTAAATGATACATATCCTACGTAGGAGAGCTTAGCCAATTTTGGTTTTAATTTTATTTGTCTGGTGATTGGACGTATGCATGTTACGCATTGGGAAACCCTTTTTTACAAACCATAATATATTCCTTGCAACTCCCATTTTGGATAACAATGAATTAAAGAGATATACTAAGAGCGAAATTTGGAACTGATTTTCTCCACAAGTTCTGTAGTGTTCAGAATATTTCACGAGTTCGTCAAAATGATACGTATCCTACATAAGAGAGCTCTGGCAATTTTTCTTTTAATTTTATTTGTCTGGTGATCGGACGTATGCATGTTACGCATTGGCAAACCCTTTATTAAAAACCAAAATATTTTCCTTGCAACTCACATTTTATATAACAATGAATTAAAGAGATATACTAAGAGTCAATTTTGGTACTGCTTTTCTCCACAAGTTCAGTAGTGTTCAGAAAATTTCACGAGTTCACCAAAATGTTACATATCCTACGTAAGAGAGCTTTGCCAATTTTTGTTTTAATTTTACTTGTCTGGTGATTGGACGTATGCATGTTACGCATTGGGAAACCCTTTTTTACAAACCATAATATATTCCTTGCAACTCCCATTTTGTATAACAATGAATTAAAGTGATATACTAAGAGCGAAATTTGGAACTGCTTTTCTCCACAAGTTCAGTAGTGTTCACAATATTTCACCAGTTCGTCAAACTGATATGTATCCTACATAAGAGAGCTTTGGCAATTTTTCTTTTAATTTTATTTGTCTGGTGATCGGACGTATGCATGTTACGCCATGTCTAACTCTTTTTTACATACCAGAAAATTTTTCCTTGCAAATCTCATTTTATATAACAATGAATTAAAGAGGAGATTTGCCAATTTTTTTTTAATTTCATTTGTCTGATGATTGGACGTACGCAAGTTACGCATTGGCAAACCATTTTTCTGCAAAACATGATATTTTCCTAGCAACTCTCATTTTATATAACAATGAATTAAAAAGATATACTAAGAGTCAACTTTGGTACAGCTTTTCTCCACAAATTCAGTAGTGTTCAGAATATTTCGGGAGTTCGCCAAAATGATACATATCCGATGTAAAAAATATTTGAAAATGTTTGTTTTAAATTTATTTGTCTGGTGATTGGACTTATGCATGTTACGCATTGGAAAATCCTTTTCACAAACCATAATATTTTCCTTGCAACTCCCATTTTATATAAAAATGAATTACAGAGATATACTAACAATAAGAGTGAACTTAGGTAGTGCTTTTTTCCGCAAGTTCAGTAGTTTTCAGAAAATTTCAGGAATTCACCGAAATGTTACATATCCTACGTAAGAGAGCTTTGCCAATTTTTCTTTTAATTTTATTTGTCTGGTGATTGGACGTATGCATGCTACGCATTGGAAAACTCTTTTTTACAAACTATAATATTTTCCTTGCAACTCCCATTTTATATAACAATGAAATAAAGAGATATACTAAGTGTGAAATTTGATACTGCTTTTCTCCACAAGTTCAGTAGTGTTCAGAATATTTCACGAGTTCTACAAAATGATGGATATCCTACGTAAGAGAGCTTCGCCAATTTTTGTTTTAATTTGATTTGTCTGGTGATTGGACGTATGCATGTTACGCCATGGCAAACGATTTTTTACAAACCATAATATTTTCCTTGCAAAACCCATTTTATATAACAATGAGTTAAAGAGGGGATTTGCCAATTTTTGTTTTAATTTCATTTGTCTGGTGATTGGACGTACGCATGTTACGCATTGGATTTTCTTTTATTACAAACCATGATATTTTCCTTGCAACTCCCATTTTATATAACAAAGAAAACTAAGAGTGAAATTTGGAACTGCTTTTCCCCAGAAGTTCAGTAGTATTCAGAATAATTCACGACTTCATCAAATTGATACGTATCCTACATAAGAGAACTTTGGCAATTTTTCTTTTAATTTGATTTGTACGGTGATCGGACCTATGCATGTTACGCATTGGCAAACAATTTTTTAAAAACCGTAATAATTTCCTTGCAACTCCCATATTATATAACAATGAATTAAAGAGATATACTAAGAGTCAACTTTGGTACAGCTTTTCTCCACAAGTTCAGTGGTGTTCAGAATATTTCACGAGTTCGCCAAAATGATACGTAACCTAAACAAGAGAGATTAGGCAATTTTTCTTTTAATTTTATTTGTCTGGTGATCGGACGTATGCATGTTACGCATTGACAAACTCTTTTTAAAAACCATAATATTTTCCTTGCAGCTCCCATTTTATATAACAATGAATTAAAGAGATATACTAAGTGTGAACTTTGGTACAACTTTTCTCCACAAGTTCAGTAGTGTTCAGAATATTTCACGAGTTCACCCAAATGTTATATATCCTTCGTAAGAGAGCTTTGCCAATTTTTGTTTTAATTTTATATGTCTGATGATTGGACGTATGCATGTTACGCATTGGTAAATCATTTTCACGAACCACAATATTTTCCTTGCAACTCCCATTTTATATAACAATGAATTAAAGACATATAATAACAATAAGAGTGAACTTTTATACTGCTTTTCTCTACAAGTTCAGTAGTGTTCAGAATATTTAAGGAGTTCCCCAAAATGAAATATATCCTACGTAAGAGAACTTCGCCAATTTTTGTTTAAATTTTATTTGTCTTGTGATAGGACGTATGCAATTTAAGCATTGTTAACTCTTTTTACAAACCATAATATTTTCCTTGCAACTCCCATTTTTTATAACAATGAATTAAAGAAATATACTAAAAGTGAACTTTGGTACTGCTTTTCTCCACAAGTTCAGTAGTGCTCAGAATATTTCACGAGTTCACCATAATGATACATATCCTACGTAGAAGAGCTTTAATAATTTTTTTTTTATTTTATTTGTCTGGTGATTTGACGTATGTATGTTACGCATTGGCAAACCTTTTTTACAAACCATAATATTTTCCTTGCAACTCCTATTTTATATTACAATGAATTAAAGAAATATACTAAGAGTAAACTTTGGTACTGGTTTTCTCCGCAAGTTCAGTAGTGTTCAGAATATTTCACGAGTTCACCAAAATGATACATATCCGACGTAAGAGAGATTTGCCAATTTTTGTTTTAAATTTATTTGTCTGGTGATTGGACTTATGCATGTTACGCATTGGAAAATCCTTTTCACAAACCATAATATTTTCCTTGCAACTCCCATTTTATATAAAAATGAATTACAGAGATATACTAACAATAAGAGTAAACTTTGGTAGTGCTTTTTTCCGCAAGTTCAGTAGTTTTCAGAAAATTTCAGGAATTCACCAAAATGTTACATATCCTACGTAAGAGAGCTTTGCCAATTTTTCTTTTAATTTTATTTGTCTGGTGATTGGACGTATGCATGCTACGCATTGGAAAACTCTCTTTTACAAACCATAATATTTTCCTTGCAACTCCCATTTTATATAATAACGACATAAAGAGATATACTAAGTGTGAACTTTGGTACAGCTTTCCTCCACAAGTTCAGTATTGTTCAGAATATTTCAAGAGTTCACCCAAATGTTACATATCCTTCGTAAGAAAGCTTTGCCAATTTCTGTTTTAATTTTATTTGTCTGATGATTGAACGTATGCATGTTACGCATTGGCAAATCCTTTTCACGAACCATAATATTTTCCTTGCAACTCCCATTTTATATAACAAAGAATTAAAGAGATATAATAACAATAAGAGTGAACTTTGGTACTGCTTCTCTCCAGAAGTTTAGTAGTGTGCAGAATGTTTCACGACTTCTCCAAAATGATACGTATCCTACGTAAGAGAGCTTTGGCAGTTTTTCTTTTAATTTTTTTTGTCTGGTGATTGGACGCAAGCATGTTGCGCATTGGCAAACCCTTTTTTAAAAACCATAATATTTTCCTTGCAACTCCCATTTTTTATAACAGTGAATTTAAGAGATATACTAAGTGTGAACTTTTATACTGCTTTTCTCTACAAGTTCAGTAGTGTTCAAAATATTTCAGGAGTTCCCCAAAATGAAATATATCCTACGTAAGAGAACTTCGCCACTTTTTGTTTAAATTTTATTTGTCTTGCGATAGGACGTATGCATTTTACGCATTGTTAACCCTTTTTACAAACCATAATATTTTCCTTGCAACTCCCATTTTTTATAGCAATGAATTAAAGAAATATACCAAGAGTGAACTTTGGTACTGCTTTTCACCACAAGTTCAGTAGTGTTCAGAATATTTCACGAGTTCACCAAAATGATACATATCCTACGTAGGAGAGCTTTAACAATTTTTTTTAATTTTATTTGTCTGGTGATTTGACGTATGCATGTTACGCATTGGCAAACCCTTTTTTACAAACCATAATATTTTCCTTGCATCTCCTATTTTATATAACAATGAATTAAAGAAATATACTAAGAGTGAACTTTGGTACTGGTTTTCTCCGCAAGTTCAGTAGTGTTCAGAATATTTCACGAGTTCACCAAAATGATACATATCCTAAGTAAGATAGCTTTGGCAATTTTTTTTTTAATTTTATTTGTCCGGTGATTGGACGCATGCATGTTACGCATTGGCAAACCCTTTTTTAAAAACCATAATATTTTGTTTGCAACTCCCAATTAATATAAGGATGAATTAAAGAGATATATTAAGAGTGAACTTTGATACTGCTTTTCTCAACAATTTAAGTAGTGTTCAGAATATTTCATGAGTTCACCATAATGATTCATATCCTACGTAAAAGAGCTTTGCCAATTTTTGTTTTAGTTTTATTTGTCTGGTGATTGGACGTATGCATGTTACCCCAGGTAGCACAAATACGCAATTCTTACGTATCAAGCAATACGTAAGCTTTACGTGTCAGGTCATACGCAGTTATTACGCAAGAACGGTACGTTAGAATACGGTATACCAACCGTTATAAAAAAGGTTATTATTACGTATCCTTATACATTATTATTACGTATCCTTATACGTTATTATTACGTATATTCACATACGTTATTATTACGTGTATGCACATACGTGTTTATTACGTGTCCATATACATTATTATTACGTATATCCACATTCGTTATTATTACGTATACCCACATACATTATTATTACGTATCCACATACGTGTATATTACGTATCCACGTACGTTATTATCATGTATATCCACATATGTTATTAATACGTTTCCAGATACATATTAATTACGTATCACATTCGTGTATATTACGTATAACCATGTCCGTTATTATTACGTATCCAGATACATGTTTATTACCTATCATATACGTGTATATTACGTATATTCACATACGTGTTTCTTACGTATATCCACATACATGTTTATAACGTGTTCCCATATGCATTTATAATGCGTTCCCATACGCATTTATAATGTATTCCCATATATATTTATATTGTGTTTCTACATGTATTTATTACATGTTTATATTGTGTTTCTACACGTATTTATTACTTGTTTATATTGTGTTTCTACATATATTTATTACGTGTTTATATTGTGTTTCTACACGTATTTATTACGTGTTTATATACATATGTATCACACATTGGACAACTTTACAGTATAGTGTATGTTGCAGACTTGATATTTACAAAGTTTTATGCATCTTTGTAAAACAAAAATATTGAGCTAGGTGAATATATTTTTACAATAGATGTCAAATTTTCAGATTGTGTTGATTTCAATAATGTACTTGAATTTATAATTTTTTTTTTATAAATTTAAGTACATATTAATATTGAAATCAACACAATCTGAAACAGTATCTACATTAATCTAAATCATATTTTTACAAAGATACGATACATCAAATGTGTCATATATGCAAAATTCACAATACTATAAAATCACTCTGTTCATATGTAATATAATTTTTATTTTAATTTATATTATATACTGTTAATACAATAATTTTAATGCAAAAATGTTTTTTTCCTTTATTTTCAGTTTATATTTAAATATATTTTTAATTCTAATTATTTCTAAATATTGCAAAAATTATAATCTACTACATTATGAAATATAATTTTTAATCTAAAAGATAAGCTATTTTAAATTGAAAATAACTTAAAAATACAGAATAAAATTTTGGGACATATTAAAACACATAATACTTAAAACATTTTTGCAATTTTTAAAGAGTTAATTTTTTAAAAGTAAACTTCAATACTAAAAATATATCATAATACAATATTAATAATATTGTAATTAAGTTGATAGGCTATTTTAAATTATATATGTGCATGCTAAAACTACACATCTCTGATGAATGGTGGTATCACGCAACTGTGATGATTTTTAAGAGTGAAAATAGTGAGTAAGGGCACAAAGCCCAAGTAGAACATGTTTCTAGATACACAGAACACAAACTGTTTCACAATTATTTCTAAAAATTGCAAAAATTATAATCTACTACATTATGAAATATAATTTTGTGTGTAGTGGTTTTAAAAAAATTTCCAGAATTATGTGTGTTTTTATTTCTTGTACGTATCATGTTTATTTTATTTTAAGGCTTTTTTTACTTCTTCCAAGTATTTTTTTTTATTTTCTTAAAGTATCAAATTATTTTAATTTAGTATTGTGTTTTCTAACATTTCACCCTTGTATCAACTTTTTTTTTAATTTGTTGTAAGTAGCATATTATTTTAAAATTTCTTCCTAGTATATATATTTTTTAATTCTTCAACTCATGTATTTAAAAAAAATATATCGAAATATCATTTTTTAAATGCTTATAAATGAAACTTTTATGTACTATTTTTTTTTATGAAAATTCGACTATTCATTTTTTCACATTTTTTTCAGTGTCAATTTCAAAATGTACTCTTGCTCATAATGAAATTTTTTCCTTTTTAACACTTTACAATATACTTGAAAAGTGTTATTTATTGTAACTACCAAGACAACAAAAATTGCAAAATTTCAAATTTTTGGGGCTCTTAGTTTTTTAGTTATTGACTTTCAAAACAGCGAAATCTGCCAAAGTTTTGAAATCTTTAAACAGCTGTAGATCAAAAACTATTTAACCTAGAGAGCTCAAATTAGTGTCATTTTCTTTTGCTTTTAATAAGTCTTAATTTGATATATAACATGACTATGCTATTTCAAATTTGAATTTTTTGAAAAGCTTCAAAAATTTTTTTTTTTAAATCACAAAAACACCCCTTTTAATTTGTTTGAAAAAAAAATTTTTGCTTTATGGACTACTTGTATGCCAAGTTTCATAATGGGAAGCCAATGGGTTCCTATGAAAATTATTTTTTTTTGTTTTAAACTATAAGTGAAATTAGCTAAATTTAATTACAAAAAATTTAATTTCCATAGGAACCCCTTAACGACCGACTATGAAATTTGGCACACAAATAGTCTCTTAATGTCTTTAATATGCATATATATTTTTTAAAGAAATCAGTTTTTTTTTTTGGATTTTCTAAAAAAAAAAAATTTTTTTTTTAGTTTGTAATGTTTTAAAAACTAATATTTAAAAAAAAAAGAGTTAGAATACCGTAATCATGTTGTAATAATTAAGGCTCATTGAAAGCAAAAGCACGACACTAAATTGAGCTCTCTGTGTAAAATATTTTTTGATTTAAAACTGTTTAAAGATTTCTAAACTTTGCCAGATTTGGCTTTTTAAAAAAAAGTAAATAACTGAAAATCTAAGAGCCTCAAAAATCTGAAATTTTACAGTTTTTGTAAACTTTACTTGTACTATCACTGTACCAAAAATGATCAATTTCTGAGGTATCAAGGTTCAAACCATTAATTGATTTGACACGGAATAACATATACTTAGTACATAACTCATTAACCAGTTGTTTCAATCATTCAGCCCACATATGTTCTTTTCAATTTTAACAATTTGCTACACACTTAATATTTCACATATGTCACTCAAAATTTAATTTTGTATTTACAATCAGTTACAAAACGTTACTTGAACTTTTAAAATAAGTACTTCTCCAAACAAGTGAAGACAATTTCATCTCTTCATTGCTCAAGAGTACAAACTCTCCCAGTTGCAGTATCAGGCTCTACTTTTTGCAAAATGGTCTCACCTAGCACATTCAAATATTCAATACGTCACTTGGTTGAGGATAAAAGAAAGAAGAAGGTCCTTTAGGATGTAGGAAGCTAACTATATAGTCGCTCGTCTTTTCAAGAATACATGCAAGCTACCAAGATCCTTTATAGAGTATAGTGACAAATCCAGATTCAATTTTTGCTTAATTAGTTGGTGTAATATAGTCTAATGCTGTCACACGTTCAGTAAATTGGTGTTCACTACAGTAATTATGCTTAACAAGAAGTATATTTTCAGAAATTGGGTAAAAAGAATGAAGTTTTTGAGTACCCATGATTGCCTTAAAGTCATTCAACTGTGGCGACAGTTTTTCTTTAACTTCTTCATACTCATTAACTGTGCTGTACTCAAAAACTTCATTCTTTTTACCCAATTTCTGAAAATCGGCTTCTTGTTAAGCATTATTACTGTAGTGAACACCGGTTTACTGAACGTGTGACAGCATTAGACTATATTACACCAACTAATTAAGCAAAAATTGAATCTGGATTTGTCACTATGCTCTATAAAGGATCTTGGTAGCTTGCATGTATTCTTGAGAAGACGAGCGACTATAAAGTAAGCTTCCTACATCCTAAAGGACCTTTTCCTTCTTTCTTTTATCCTCAACCAAGTGACGTATTGAATATTTGAATGTGCCAGGTGAGACCATTTTGCAAAAAGTAGAGCCTGATTCTGCAACTGGGAGAATTTGTACTCTTGAGCAAGGAAGAGATGAAATTGTCTTCACTCAGTTTGGAGAAGTACTTATTTTAAAAGTTCAAGTAACGTTTTGCAACTGATCGTAAATACAAAATTAAATTTTGAGTGACATATGTGAAATATTAAGTGTGTAGCAAATTGTTAAAATTGAAAAGAACATATGTGGGCTGAATGTTTGAAACAACTGGTTAATGAGTTATGTACTAAATGCATGTCATTCTGTGTCAAATCACTTAATGGTTTGAACCTTGATACCTAAAAAATTGATCATTCTTGGTACAGTGATAGTACTAGTAAAGTTTATAAAAACTGTAAAATTTCAGATTTTTTGGGCTCTTAGATTTTCAGTTATTCACTTTTTTAAAAAAGCCAAATCTGGCGAAGTTTTGAAATCTTTAAACAGTTGTAGATCAAAAATTATTTGACCAAGAGAGCTGAAATTGGTGCCGTCTTTTGTTTTCAATGGGTCTTAATTTGATATACAACATGATTATGGTATTTAATTCTTTTTTAAAATTGGAGTTTCTAAAATAATTACAAACTAAAAGAGAAATTGTTTTTAGAAAATCTAAAAAATGCTTTCTTAAAAAAAAAAAAAAAAAAAAGAAGAAAGAAAAAAAAAATTAAGTTTTTCAAAAAATTCAAATTTGAAATAACATAGTCATATATCAAATTAAGACCCATTAAAAGCAAAAAAAATGACACCAATTTGAGATCTCGATGTCAAATAGTTTTTTTTGCCAAATTTGGCAGATTTCGCTTTTATGAAAGTCAATAACTGAAAACTAAGAGCCCAAAAAATCTGATATTTTACAGTTTTTATCAGCTTCACTGGTACTACCATTGTACCAAAAATTATCATTTTCCATGATGTCAAGGTTCAGATCATTGGTTGATTTGACACGGAATGACCCTTGGATGAATATTCAATTTTGCAGTATTTTAATTTCTTAAGTTTTACAGCATATGAAATATTGTTTAAAAACAAACTAATTATTCTTTGTAATCAAAGTTTAATAGAAGTAAGTTATGGTACAGGATGGTATGGTATGGTAAGTTATGGTACAGGCGTTCTGCATTTTCAGGTTACAGCCTATTACGTTTTGGTTCATAAACATTCCCTGCTTCTTTCTGAAAATAAACGTTCACTATCAACGCTGGCTAGCTTGGTGCAGACAAGTACTTTCTTGCTATCTTTGCAAGTATGGGGTAAATCTTTGCAAGTATGGCACAAAATAGAAACATTTTCTATTTTAAATTGACATAAAATAGAAATATTACCTTTAAAAAATCAACGGTGGTATCATACGACTGTAATGATTTTTAAGAGTGAACACAGTGAGTAAGGGCCCAAAGCACAAATAGAACATGTTTCTAGATGCACAGAACACAAACTGCTATAAAATTAATTAGAATTTTTTCGACTAATTATATTGCTTTTAAGTATATTTTTAATTCTAATTTCTAACAATTGCAAAAATTATAATTACTACGTTATGAAATATAATTTTGCGGTGTTTTTAAAATAATTCTAAGAATTATGTATGTTTTTATTTCTTTTAAGTATCATGTTTTCTTTTAAGGCTTTTATTACTTCTTCCAAAATTTCTTCCAAGTATCAATTTTTTCTTTATTTTCTTAAAGTATCAAATATGTTTTAATTTAGTATTGTGTTTTTTAACATTTCACTCCTGTGTCAACTTTTTCTAAGTAGCGTATTATTTTAAAATTTCTTCCTAGTATATTTTTTTTTATTTCTGCAAATAACATTAAATTAATTATAAAAAATTTATACTTTAAATGAATAAAATAATTTTAATATTTAACACTGTCTAAGCAGAAAATAAATGAAAACGTGGTCATATTGCATTTGTTATGCATGCATGTTTATTTCAAATCCTGTAAAATCAAATTATTCTTTTACATGTTTTTTATAAATTTTAGTTTTAGACATGTATAATTACACTAAATGAAAGTTGCTTCATTTACTATTATATAGATTAAATTTATTTTATTATAAACACTAACCAACACTTAAGTATTTTTACTTGCAGGTAGGTTATAAATGAAGCAACTTTCATTTAGTATAAGTATACCGTCTTTAAGTTTAAAATACATAAAAACATGTAAAAGAATAATTTCTGATTTTACAATATTTGAAATAAACATGCATGCATGACAACAAATGCAATCTCGGACCACGTTTTCATTTAATCTCCGCTTAGACAGTATTAAATGCGAGCATGGATGCACATACCACGATGCTGAAAACATGCACTTTTCCCGTTTGCTTTTAAAGCAATATCTAATGCTAAAAGTAATATATGCATATAATAAAGCTAGGAAGATATATAAAATAAAATAAAAGTTAAAGCTAAATATAATTAAATAAGTTAAAATATATAAATTAAGCAACGTGTTAAGCTAACACAGAAAGATCAAGATACCAAACTACAAACACGGCGGGAAACTTGATTTCAGTGATCGGACTCTAACTGAACTCAGAAAAAGAATAACTCTAACTGCACTCAGTGTTGCCAGATACCCAGAGCTTATGGCTTCGTCCGCTGAGGTAGAAATGAGTCCGTTCTGGAAGCTTCCAGAACTGCGTGACGTCACGTCCGATCACAGAAATCAAGTAGCATCGGCCGCGGTTAGTACTTGGGAGGGTGAAGATAAACAGGAAGGGAGATCCCTGACCACCTGTGTTGGAGGACAAAGCTGATAGGGGATTAGCAAGAAGCCCCAAGGGGAGGGAGGAGGAATGGTTATTTTTACGTATGAAAAATGGTAATTTTAATGTAATATAAACGGTATTTATAACCTATGATAAACGGTAATCCATGAAAATGCCTTCGGGAAAAGGGTTCGAGAACAAAGCTGAAAGAGGATTTGAGCAGGGGGGTTAAAAGGTTTAACAAAGGTTTATAAACGGTTTAACAACGGTTATAATACCGTATGTGTGTTACCTGGGACACACATACGGTATTGGATGGCGGAACTTGTGGATAAGCATTCGCTGACCCTTTTTTACAAACCATAATATTTTCCTTGCAACTCCCATTTTATGTAACAATGAATTAAAGAGATATACTAACAATAAGAGTGAACTTTGGTACTGCCTTTACCCACAAGTTCAGTAGTCTTCAGAATATTTCACGACATCTCCAAAATGATACTTATCCTACGTAAGAGAGCTTTGGCAATTTTTCTTTTAATTTTATTTGTCTGGTGATAGAACGCATGCATGTTACGAATTGGAAACCCCTTTTTACAAAACATAATTTTTTCCTTGCAACTCCCATTTTATATAACAATGAATTAAAGAAATATACTAAGACTGAACTTTGGTACTGCTTTTCTGCAAAAGTTAAGTAGTGTTCAGAATATTTCGCGAGTTCACCAAAATGATACATATTCGACGTAAGAGAGCTTTGCCAATTTTTGTTTTAATTTTATTTGTCTGGTGATTGGACGTATGCATGTGACGCATTGGCAAACATTTTTTACAATCCATAATGCTTTCCATGCAACAAACAATTTATATAACAATTAATTAAAGAGATATACTAAGAGTGAACTTTGGTACTGCTTTTCTCCACAAGTTTAGTAGTGTTCAGAATATTTCACGACTTCTCCAAAATGATACGTATCCTACGTAAGAGATCTTTGGCAATTTTCTTTTGATTTTATTTGTCTGGTGATTGGACGTATGCATGTTAAGCATTGGCAAACCCTTTTTTACAAACCATAATATTTTCCTTGCAACTCCCATTTTATACAAGAATGAATTAAAAATAATTCTAAGAGTGAACTTTGGTACTGCTTTTCTTCACAAGTTCAGTAGTGTTCAGAATATTTCACGAGTTCATCAAAATGATAGATATCCGACGTAAGAGAGATTTGCCAATTTTTGTTTTAATTTTATTTTCCTGGTGATTGGACGAATGCATGTTACGCATTGGCCAACCCTTTTTTACAAACCATAATATTTTCCCCGCAACAACCAATTTATATAACAATGAATTATAGAGATATACTAAGAGTGGACTTTGGTACTGCTTTTCTCCACAATTTCAGTAGTGTTCAGAATATTTCCCGCGTTCACCAAAATGATACGTATCCTACGTAAGAGAGCTTTGACAATTTTTCTTTTAATTCTATTTGTCTGGTGATTGGACGTATGCATGTTAAGCATTGGCAAACCCTTTTTTACAAACCATAATATTTTCCTTGCATCTCCCATTTTATATAACAATGAATTAAAGAGACATACTACGATTGAACTTTGGCACTGTTTTTCCCCGCAAGTTCAGTAGTGTTCAGAATATTTCACGAGTTCCCCAAAATGATACATGTCCTACGTAAGAGAACTTTGCCAATGTTTGCTTTAATTTTATTTGTCTGATGATTGGATTATGCACGTTACGCATTCGCTGACCCTTTCTTACAAACCATAATATTTTCCTTGCAACTCCCATTTTATATAACAATGATTTAAAGAGATATACTAACAATAAGAAAGAACTTTGTTACTGCTTTTCTGCACAAGTTTAGTAGTGTTCAGAATATTTCACGACTTCTCCAAAATGATACGTATCCTACGTAAAAGATTTTTGGCAATTTTCTTTTGATTTTATTTGTCTGGTGATTGGACGTGTGCATTTTACGCATTGTCAAACTCTTTTTACAAACCATAACATTTTCCTTGCAACTCCCATTTTAAACAACAATGAATTAAAAATATTCTAAGAGTGAACATTGGTACTGCTTTTCTCCACAAATTCAGTGGTGTTCAGAATATTTCACGAGTTCACCAAAATGATACATATCCCACGTAGCAGAACTTTGCTAATATTTTTATAATTTTATTTGTCTGTTGATTTGACGTATGCATGTTTTGCATTAGCAAACCCTTTTCAACAAACCATAATGTTTCCCTTGCATCTCCCATTTTATATAGCAATGAATTAAAGATATATACAAAGATTGAATTTTAGTACTGCTTTTCTCCACAAGTTCAGTAGTGTTCAGGATATTTTACGAGTTCGCCAAAATGATACGTATCCTACGTAAGATAGTTCTGGCAATTTTTCTTTTAATTCTATTTGTTTGGTGATTGGACGTATGAATGTTACGCATTGGCAAACCCCTTTTTTAAAAACCATAATATTTTCCTTTCAACTCCCAATTAATATAACAATGAATTAAAGAGATATATTAAGAGTGGACTTTGGTACTGCTTTTCCCTACAAGTTCAGTAGTGTTCACACTACTTCACGAGTTCCCCAAAATGATACATGTCCTACGTAAGAGAGCTTTGCCAATTTTTGTTTAATTTTATTTGTTTGGTGATTGGACATATGCATGTTACGCATTGGCAAACCCTTTATTACAGACCATTATATATTCCTTGCTGGCCCCATTTTATATAACAATCAATAAAAGGTATATACTGAGAGTGAACTTTGGTACTGTTTTTCTCCACATGTTAAGTTGTGTTCAGAATATTTCACGAGTTCACCAAAATTATAGCTAAAAAATTATAGCAAAAAAATTTCTAATTTTATTTTTCTTGTGATTGGACGTATGCATGTTACGCATTGGCAAACCCTTTTTTACAAACCATAATATTTTTCTTGCAACTCCCATTTTATATAACAATGAATTAAAGAGGAGCTTTGCCAATTTTTGTTTTAATTTTATTTGTCTGGTGATTTGACGTATGCATGTTACACATTGGTAAACCCTTTTTACAAACCATAATATTTTTCTTGCAACTCCCATTTTATATAACAATGAATTAAAGAGGAGCTTTGCCAATTTTTGTTTTAATTTTATTTGTCTGGTGATTGGACGTATGCATGTTACGCATTGGCAAACCCTTTTTACAGACCATAATATTTTACTTGCAACTCCCATTTTATATGACAGTGAATTAAAGAGATACTAAGAGTGAACTTTGGTACTAATTTTCTCCAACAGTTCAGTAGTGTTCAGAATATTTCACGAGTTCACAAAAATGATATATATAATACGTAAGAGAGCTTTG
This sequence comes from Amaurobius ferox, assembly GCA_951213105.1. Classification (NCBI taxonomy): domain Eukaryota; kingdom Metazoa; phylum Arthropoda; class Arachnida; order Araneae; family Amaurobiidae; genus Amaurobius; species Amaurobius ferox. The sequence continues at coordinate 17,967,030 of OX578141.1, forward strand.
CCAATTTTTTTATTATTATTTGTCTGGTGATTGGAGGTTTGCATTTTACGCCTTGTTAAATTACGCATGCAACAAACATTTTATATAACAATTAATTAAAGAGATATACTAAGAGTGGACTTTGATACTGCTTTTCTCCACAAGTTTGGTAGTGTTCAGAATATTTCAGGACTTCTCCAGAATGATACGTTTCCTACGTAAGAGATCTTTGGCAATTTTCTTTTGATTTTATTTGTCTGGTGATTGGACGTGTGCATTTTACGCATTGTTAAACCCTTTTCTACAAACCATAATATTTTCCTTGCAACTCCCATATTATATAACAATGAATTAAAGATATATACTAAGAGTGAACTTTGATACTGCTTTTCTCCACAAGTTCAGAATATATCACGAGTTCAAAATGATAGATATCATAAGTAAGAGAGGTTTGCCAACTTTTGTTTAAATTTTATTTGTCTGGTGATTGGACGGATGCATGCTACGCATTGGCAAAGCCTTTTTTAAAAACCATAATATTTTCCTCGCAACTCCCATTTTATATAACAAAGAAAAAAAGTATATACTAAGAGAGAACTTTGGTACAGTTTTTCTCCTCAAGTTCAGCAGGGTTCAGAATATTTCACTAGTTTACCAAAATGATACATATCCTACGTATGAGAGCCTTGCAAAATTTTGTTTTAATATTATTTTTCTGGTGATTGAACATAATCATGTTACGCATTAGCAAATCCCTTTTTACAAACCATAATATCTTCCTTGTAACTCCCATTTTATATAACAATGAATTAAAGAAGAGTTTTGCGAAATTTTGTTCTAATTTCATTTGTCTGGTGTTTGGACGTATGCATTTGACGCATTGTTAAACCCTTTTTTACAAACCATAATATATTCCTTGGAACTCCCGTTTTATACAATAATGAATTAAAAAAATCTACTAAGAGTGAACTTTCGTACTGCTTTTCTCCAAAAGTCCAGTATTGTTCAGAATATTTCACGAATTCGCCAAAATGATACGTATCCTACGTAAGATAGCTTTGGCAATTTTTCTTTACATTTTATTTGTCTGGTGATTGTACGTATGCATGTTATGCATTGGCAAACCCTTTTTTGCAAACCATAATATTTTCCTTGCATCTCCCATTTTATATAACAATGAATTAAAGATATATACTAAGATTGAATTTTGGTACTGCTTTTCTCCACAAGTTCAGTAGTGTTCAGAATATTTCACGAGTTCGCCAAAATGATACGTATCCTACGTAAGATATCTTTGGCAATTTTTCTTTACTGGTGATTGGACGTATGCATGTTACGCATTGGCAAACCCTTTTTTTAAAATCCATTATATTTTCCTTGCAACTCTCATTTTGTATGACAATAAATTAAAGAGATATTCTAAGAGTGAAATTTTGTACTGCTTTTCTCCACAAGTTCAATAGTGTTCAGAATATTTCACGAGATCGCCAAAATGATATGTACCTCACGTAAGAGGGCTTTGGCAAATTTTCTTTTAATTTTATTTGTCTGGTGATTGTACGTATGCATGTTACGCATTCGCAAATCCTTTTTTATAAACCATAATATTTTTCTTGCAACTCCCATTTTATATAACAATGAATTAAAGAAGATCTTTGCCAATTTTTGTTTTAATTTTATTTGTCTGGTGATTGGACTTATGCATGTTACGCATTGGGAAACCCTTTTTTACAAATCATAATATTTTCCTTGGAACTCCTATTTTATATAACCGTGAAAGTAGTATATATATGTACGTATGAGCGCACATGTACTATTTACACTAAAAACTATATATTATAGCTTATTTTTATCTTTTTTATATATAAAAAAAAGGTATCGATCCATATTAATATTAAAAACATGATTTTATATCTAAATAAGGCCTTTTTTACATTTAGACCAAATTTTAACTTTTTTTTAGATAAATGCGTGAAAATGATTAAAAGAGCCCCATATATAGGACGGTGAAAAGGATTAAATAAATGCGCTTCTAAATGAATCCTCTAAAAAGATACTATAAATTTGAAGATATTAAAAAATCCATTTTAATCCATTTATCTTTACAATCTAATGTTTCTAAATTTATTAAATTTTTTATTTCATCAAGGGATGTTAATTTATTTCCCTCACAATATAATTCTTTTAAATTAGTTAAATTTTTTATACCTTCAAGAGATTTTAATTTATTTTCGCTACAATTTAATGTTTCTAAATTAGTTAAATTTTTTATACCTTCAAGAGATGTAATATCATTTTCGCTACAATTTAATGTTTCTAAATTCGTTAAATTTTCTATTCCTTCAAGAGATGTTAATTTATTACAATTTTCTATTCTATCAAAGGGTGTTAATATATTTCCTCTACAATTTTCTATTCCATCAAAGGGTGTTAATATATATCCTCTACAATTTAATTCTTTCAAATTAGTTAAATTTTCTATTCCTTCAAGGGATGTTAATTTATTTCCCTCACAATATAATTTTTTTAAATTAGTTAAATTTTTTATACCTTCAAGAGATTTTAATTTATTTTCGCTACAATTTAATGTTTCTAAATTAGTTAAATTTTTTATACCTTCAAGAGATTTTAATTTATTTTCGCTACAATTTAATGTTTCTAAATTAGTTAAATTTTTTATACCTTCAAGAGATGTTATTTTATTTCCTCCACAATTTAATGTTTCTAAATTAGTTAAATTTTTTATACCTTCAAGAGATGTTAATTTATTTCCTCCACAATATAATACTTTTAAATTAGTTAAATTTTTTATACCTTCAAGAGATTTTAATTTATTTCCCCTACAATATAATACTTTTAAATTAGTTAAATTTTCTATTCCTTCAAGGGATGTTAATTTATTTCCCCTACAATTTAATGTTTCTAAATTAGTTAAATTTTCTATTCCTTCAAGGGATGTTAATATATTTGAATCACAATATAATGCTTTTAAATTCGTTAAATTTTCTATTCCTTCAAGAGATTTTAATTTATTTCCTACAGAATCAAATATAAAAATAGATTTCACTTCAGTAGGATTCTCTATATTTAAGATAGACATAGTTTTTTTTCCATACCATTATTATATGTAACATCCATTTATATAGAAACATTTTTATTAAATATTTATTTATCATTAATTAATTGTCTCAAAAGATAAACACTCTCTCTCAAGACTGATTTAACTTCATATATCTCTTCAAAAATTTTCTCTTGGTAAGGTTCTATTTCATGATGACCAAACTTTTTATTTAATTCACTCATCTGTATTGCTTGTATTTTTTTCCAATGAACATTAAAAAGTGATCAGGTAATAGCTCAAATTTATATTTAATCAAATAACAAAAATCTAATTTATGCATAAATTCTTCTATAAAATTTTCACTAAATGTTTGATATCTAGTTATATACAACCAATTTAAATCATCTTTTAATACTCTCATGGTATCTTCTGTAAGCTTTTGAAATATTGATACTTTATATAAATCTAAATTATCAGAAAATTTTATGATAAATTCGTTACTTAAAGTTTGATATTGAGATATGTTTACCCAATCTACTATATCTTTACATTTTTCTATAAAATCTTCTGATAACTTTTGATATCTAGAAATTTTAGGCCAATCATCAGGTTGAGCAAATTCTTCAATAAAAGATTCAGACAGTGTTGAATATTGTAAAACTAAATCCCAATTTACATGACTAATAAGATTTCTAATTACATCTTCAGATAAATTTTTTCTGGAAAATTCATTCCAATCAATATCCATTTATTAGAAAGAAATTTTTTCAATATGCATATAAGGTTTTAAAGCGTTACCATCACATTTTATCTTTAATGTGATGATATCATCACGTTTACCATAAGCAAAACAGGTTACTACATCTCTATTAACATTTAAAATTTCCTTACCATTGATTTCCAGAGATATCAGTGGACTTTTATCATATATATATTTACTTTCTACTGTATCATATATATCTATATATATAGAAATTTTCATATACATATCGGTAGATAATCGCATCTCTTGATCTAGTAATTTTGAGCTCATCATGTTGAAATTTACTTTTTTATAATCCCCATCTGTATGAAAATCATCTAGTATAGTAACCCAGATATCTCTATTATCTAAATATATTTTATTGACAGCATCGTTATCATTTTCAGGTTCAGAAACATTCGTAATTATTTTATTTTTTGCATCAAATTTATCATTCTGTAATATTAACGAATTTTTTTCAAAATATCTTTTATTCACAACATTTTTTTCATCTTTAGGATCTGCAACATTTCCTATTCTTTTTCCTTTTGCATCAAAAGCTTTTCCTTCTAAAGAATGTAAAGTTGTATCATTTAATTCTTTTATTCTCTTACCTGTTTCTTCAGTAAAGGTTAAAAAACCCTCATCATATTTAGTTTTTATAAGATCTCTCAATTCATGATGATTATTCTCTATTTTATTCAAAACAAAACTTTTAGTGGTTAAATCTAAATCATCTATAGGATTTTCACAATTTTTTAAAATTCTATTTTCCATATCATAATTTCCATCATTCATTAATTTAAAACCTATACCAGGAGGTCCAATAGGTCCTTCTTTCATTTGATCATCATAAGGTGGATAATAAGCACTCATTTATTTAATTTTAAGATTTTAAACTCTTAACCATTGTTATAGTTTTATTTTTTAAATTTATAAAACATCTCTTTCTTTCTTTAAAAATAAAATAAAACTTATATTCTTTTTGACTATTCGTTATCCAATTAAATTCAATATCTAAATTATTTAAATCGGTATAGTTTTCATGATTTGATGAGTCAAAAGGAAAAATAGGATACAGTTTACCAAAATTCTCCTTATTTATCAAAGGTCCTGTTTCTGTATTATTATCGTTAAATCCTTCATGTAAAAGAGCTTCATACACTCGAATATAATCTTTATTGGCAAAATTTGTTTTATAACGCATAAGAGGAACTTGTTTATTATTAATCATCAACCAGCATTCTGCCATATCTATATGATCAAATATAAGGTAAATCTATATAAGGTAAATGTAAGGTTAAACCTTCAACTACTACCTTATAATTTTCGTTTCTTATATTAGTATATATCATATTTTTATTTTCATTTCTTTGAATTTCTATTTTCACTTCAAAACCTGAAATTATCTTTTCATATTCTCTAAAGAAATCGATTATATCTTTTAAAGGTGTCCATATTTTAATGACATTGCTATCTTTCGTTAGTTCCCATCTCTTTACGAATCCTTCGTTATAATCTTTATTCATTTTCAAATTATTAAAAAATTCAGTTATTTTAGTAGTATCTTCTAAAGTACCATCATATTTAAACTCATTACGGTCAGCTGAATCAGATGTATCTAGATAAAAAAATTCATTTTGAGCTTGTGATGTTACATAATCAGGAGTATAATGAATTAATCTTAAAACATGATTCATGATTGAAAAATTTGACTGTGTATTTGATTCAATTTCAGTATCTCCTATATGTACTTTTAAAGTTTTGATAAAACCTCCGCCATTTACCAGACTCACATTTTCGTTTCCAATGGATGATTTATCATTTTTTGTAATTTTTAATTTTAGTTCAAGATATCCCCTAGAATATAAAATTTTTGCTTTAGTATCATTAATATGAAAAACACAGGTAGCATTCTCATCTGAGCTATGTTCTTTTGGATGAATTTCTCTTAATTCATAACTTTTAATGTGATCATTATAATAATAACGAGTATCACTTAAATCATAAATCATTTATTTAGGAAGAATTTTTAAACCACCTCCTTTCTTTTTCATAGAAAATATTTCATTTAATATATTCTTAGGTTTCAATAAAACCTTTAAAAATCCTTGTATTTTTTTACTTTTTCTTCTATTCATTTATTTAAGAAGAAATAAAATTAAATTCTACAGCTCCTTTATTTAAATCTATTAATTCACCTTTTTGATTAGTAATCCTCATTTTTATTCTTTCAACAGGATCTACTTTAACAGGAAAAAATATCCAATTATTAAATTCTTTTGAAATTATACTACCTGGAGGGTTTTTATTAGTGAAAGAACTTCTGAATTATATTGATTTATTAAAGATCCTTTTACAACATCACAGTGAATATAAATATTATCATTTCCATTAGATATATCAGCAATATGTTCACCTTCAATCTCTGTTTCTTCATCATAACTTCCATATGTCGGTTTTAAAAAGCCTATAATTTTATGAAAGTTACTTTTTGTAAAATCAATTACCCAACCATTTTTCAGTTTAATAGATATTCTTTGTCTTGCTTCAATAATACCAAATTTGACAGGTGGATCCTCACCGAATATTTTCATCATATACTCATTTAATCCTCTTATAGTATAATTACCATTTGATATAGTAATTGTTATATCTGTGTCTAATGTATACAATCTAAATATGTTATTTCCATAATTCTTACTTATATTAAACCAGGAAACTTCCATAGAGAATGAGTGTAAAACTAATTTTTTTATTTTAAGAGGTGTAATAAAATTTACAGTAAATTCCTCTGATCTCTCATGACCTTCAGATTTTAATATAATCATTTATACATAACAAAATTTTCATTATAGTCACTAGGTTTTTGTGTAGGAAATGATTTGAGAACATTTTTAGGTGATATACCTTTATTCCTTTCTCTTATATATTTCATACAAAATATACCACATTTCACAGATGAAGGTTTCTGTAAAAAACTATCATTATAACCTATTTTTTTATTGGATGTAACAAGAAATGATTTAATATTTTTAGGAATATAGTCCTTCTTCATATTGTCATATTCACCAAACGGATCAAAATATTCCACATATTTATATTTAGGATCATTATAATAACAAATCCAATGAGTTCCGGGACCTGTTGATACATCTAAATTAATGATTCCATTTTCAAATTTTCCTATTGTTTTAGGTAATAAATCGGAGGTAAACACACCTCTAAATCCTTTTTCATTTTTCATATTTTCTATAATCATTTTGTCGCTAATTCCCACTGTTGATATATTCCCTTTCCAAGTTTTTTTTTCCCAGATCCTTTCTTTTGTACAGCTGAACTAGCTAATCCAGATAAAGCACCTGTTGCTAATGCTGGAACTGCTAATTTAGCAGCGGTTATTAATGAGGGTATAAGTGCCGCTAGAAATGGTAAAAATCCTCCATTTTTATCTAATTGAGTTTTACTGATTGTAATTCTTTTTTTATCATTAATATGATTAATTTGAGTTTTAGTTAAATACATCTCATGATTAGGAGTTTTAGATTTATCTATTTGTAATGTTACTTCTACTTTATTTTTAAAAGCTGATTTAAGTTTATTTTTCTGACCTTCACTCAAATAAACTTTATATTTTATCATTTATTAACAGAGAAATTGTTTATGATATTGTTGTACATCATTATAAGTCATTTCTTTATTTTTTAATAACATATCTAACAATAAAGTTACTTGATTATACAATTTCTTTGATTTACTTCCGTTACATATTTTTTCTGTTAAATTTGATAATACATTCAATCCTTTACCTACCTTCATTTCTTTACTACTTCGAATCATATTTAATCTATGCATATAATTTTGCAACATATATTCTTTATTTTTAATTTCTTTTATATCATTCTTTTTCTGGTTTAATTCCTCCTCTGAAAAATTTTTAGCCCTAGAAATTATACTTTTTAAGTTGCCTCTTTTCTTAGATAATCCTTCTTTTAACTGTTTAGCTCTTCCATACATCTCCTCTAATTTTTCTTGATCGTTTAAAAATACTGATGGTCTGTATAATTTTTCCTCTTTTAAATATTTTAAATTTAAATTTTGATCGATATCATAAGTATAAGATACTAATTCTTTCACAGCTTCAATAGGCTCTTCTATAGATGGAAATGTAATATTTTCTACAACATTTTGAATACTTTTCACAACTTCTTTATTTGATTTTTCATATTTTTCAATTTCTTGAGTGACTGGTTTATGAAATTCCTCTAAGCTCTTTTGAATACCTATTTTTTCTTTTAGTTGATTTTCATTATTCTTTCTTATTTCTTTTTCTATTTTTACTATTTTAATTGAATCTTTTATTTGCTTTAAAAACTTATGTTTCCGTTCTTTTTCTAAGTTCATTTATATAATATTAATTTTTTTACTGCAGCAAATTTTATTTTTACTGCTAGTAAATTATGATAAAAATTAAAGATTACACGGAACCAGAAGAATTACCTGATCCTAAACAACATCCTTTGTTACCTAAACATCCATTTAGATTGCTTATAGTAGGATCTTCAGGTTCAGGTAAAACAAATTTACTGTTAAATTTGATTTATGATTTATTATTTTTTAATACATTATATATATGCGCAAAAGATTTATACGAACCTAAATATTCTAAATTACAAGAAAAATATACATTGTTTGAAGATATAGAAAGAGAAGATATTTTGAAATGTAAGAATATAAAGAATAAGCAAAAATTATTAAAATTATATGATAAATTAAAAAAAAAGTATTATTTTCTTCAGATCATAATTTTATTACTGTAGATGATTTAAATCCTACATTAAAGAATTTAGTTATTTTTGATGATTGTGTGATTGAGAAAGATCAAAAAAACATCGAAGAATTATTTATTAGAGGTAGAAAGAAAAACGCATCCTTTATTTATTTAACTCAGTCATATTATTTAACACCTATCAATATAAGAAGGAACTGTAATTACGATATATTTTTCACTCTACAATCTAAAGAAATTCAACAGATTATAAGAGAGATAGATGGTTTATTAAGTACTGAAGAATTCAAACAAATGTATAATAAAAGTGTTCAAGAAAAATATGATTTTTTTATGTTAGATTTAGTGAATCCCGAAATGAGGTACAGGAAAAAATTTAATCCTATATAAATGGATGTATATTTAGAAAAAAGATTATATGTTTACAGAAAGAGTAGAAATATGTATCAAAAGATAAGTATTTCATTATCAGTAAGTAAGGTTATTCTAAGTGGAACAGGTTTATCAGCAATAGCCTTTCTACCTCTTGCATTTTTAAGTTTATCAGTTGGTATAGTAGAAGCCATAGATCTCACATTAAAAATAGCAGAAAGGAAAGAAGAATATAGACATTGTTATAATTTTTATAAAGAACTCATTAATTCGTTTAAAGCTAAGGATATGACAGAAGAAGAAATTTATATGTGTGAAAAGGATTTCATAAAAAGTTTAAAATTTAATCCAGTTGAAAAATACGTAAAACAAATGCAATTGAATGGATATAAATTTCTAAATAAATAAATGGTTTGTAAAAAAAAGAAAGGTGGTGATATTGTTGGATGGATACAAGATAAAGTAAATCTTCCAGAAATGCATTTACCAGGATATCAATATTGTGGCCCAAATACAAAATTAGAAAAAAGATTAAAAAGAGGTGATCCTGGAAAAAATAGAGTTGATAAAGCATGTAAAGAACATGATATTGATTACAATAAAACAAAAGATACAAAACTGAGACATGTTGCTGATCAAAAATTAATAGATAATTTAAATGCTATACAAGATCCAACATTTCAAGAAAGATTAGCTAGAGGAATTATTAAACCTATTATTAAAGTTAAAAAAACTTTTGGATTAGGTCTTTCTATATATTGTGTCAAGTGTAAAGATAAAACTCCAACTAAAAATTATCATAAAACTACTTCTAAAAATAATAAACCAGTTGGTAAAGGTATCTGTACTATTTGTGGGAGTAAAAAGAATACTTTTTTAGGAATTTAAAAGAGGTCTATTATAATCCAGAAACAGGTTATTGTGGAATTAATGAATTGAAAAGAAAAACAGGGTTACCTAATGTTGAAGAATTTTTACATGAACAAGATGTATATACTAGATATAAACCTGTCATTCGTAAATTTAAAAGAAGAAGAGTTTATTTTCCAAACAGTAATAATCAATTTGACGCTGATTTGTTATTTATAAAAAATTATAGCAAATATAATGATGGAACTAATTATTTGTTAACGGTTATAGATGCTTTTAATAAATATGCTTGGGCTTTTCCTATAAAAAGAAAAACATCTGAAGAAGTAGTACAAGGTTTTAAACAAGTTTTTAAAGAAAGAATACCAAAATTCATATTGACAGATGAAGGTACTGAATTTACAGGAAAACAGACACAAAAATTATTTAAAGATAATAATATACATTGGTTTACAACTAAAAATAAAGAAATAAAATCTGCAATAGCTGAGAGATTTAATAGAAGTATAAGAGAAAAAATTATAAAATATATGCATGCTAACAATACTAAAAGATATATTGATGTATTACCCAAATTACTTAAAAATTATAACAATTCATATCATAGATCAATAAAAATGACACCTGTTGAGGCTAGAGAAAATGAATCTCAAGTTTATAAAAATTTATATACTAAAAAGATCATGAAAAAACCTAAATTTAAGATAGGAGATAGTGTTAGAATATCTACAATTAAGAAAACATTCAGGAAAGTAGATGATTCTACACTCACTGAAGAGATTTTTATAGTTTCTGAAGTAATGAAAACAGATCCAATTACTTATCGATTAAAAGATTTAAACAGTAAAGAAATTGAAGGAACTTTTTATGAAAATGAAATGGTAAAATATAATAAAAAAGATGATGTATATAAAATTGAAAAAATCATAAAAAAGAAAGGAAATAAGTATTTTGTAAAATGGCTAGGATATCCGGATGAATTTAATAGTTGGACATCTGAATTAGTATAAATGAATAAGATGAAATTAATCTATGATTCAGAAGAAGAAGAATATTTTTATGTTATCGATTACGAAAGTTTAAAACAAAGATATAATAGTAGAGTTTGTTATTTTAATCGATTAAGAAGGAGATATAATATTTCTCAAGAAATTGAGGATATGTTTTTAAAATTTTTAGATTTTATGTATTATGAGAAATCAATTAACTATTACTATTTTATGAAAAAGATTTGTGATATTTTTAATATTGAAAATAATATAAAAGTCCAAAAAGTTAAAAAGAAATATGAAAAAATATGGAATGATTTCTTACAAAGTATTACAAAAAATGTTTCCTAATAAATGGAGCTTACAAAAAAGTGTATACACTGTTTGACTATGAAATCAGTAAATGAGTTTTACATATATCATAGAAATGAAAAAATTTATTTCCAAAGTCATTGCAAATGTTGTGATTCCATAATCAAATATAAAAAATATAAATGTGAATGTGGTATGCAATATACCTATACACATAAAAAGAGACATTTGAAAAGTAATTATCATAGTAAGCATCTTGGAAAAAGTATTACAAAAAATGTTTCCTAATAAATGGAGCTCAACTTAAAGTCAAAGACTATTAATGAACTTAGAAAAGTAGTAAAACAATTGAATATTAAACAACCTAAAGGTTGTAAGAAGGTTGATTTAATTAAATTATTAACTAAATATATCAGAAAAACAGGTGAATATAAACCTGTTTTAGTAGATTTATTAAATTTAGATTTGTCAGCATACTTGGAAAAAAAGAAAAAAATATTTATTGATAAACCTAAAAAACGTAAAAAAAATTAAAAATATTTTTGATTCTTTTAGTTTAAGATTTGATAAAAATGATTTTAAATCTGTCTTTCCTGAAGAAAATGTATTTACAGTAGAAGAAAATCTTGAAAAATTATTTACAGAAGATAGAAAATGTCGTATATGTGGTAAATATTATGAAGATGAAGAAGAACATATAAAGAAAGACTTAATGATTAAAAGATCAAAACAAAAAAGAAAATGTATTATTTGCGGTATATATTATAAACATTTAGATAATCACATTTCAAGTCGAAAACATAAAAAAGCATTAGATGAAGGTAATGTAGAAATTAAGGAATATGAAACTGCTTATAAATCTAGATTAAGATCATATAGAATTAATAATTTTAATAATATTAAAATCCCTCTAGAATTTTTAGAAGAGAAAAGAAAGGTTGTAATGAAAAAATAAAGCATATTATGAAAGAATTTAATGGAATAAAGGTAAATTTTAAATTGTTTTGTTTATATAAATTAAATGAAGAAATTCAAGAATTTACATTCAAAACTGAGAATCAAATTATATTAAAATCTAATGATTTACATACTTTTTATGATTATGTTATTGACAACTCAATAAATGAATCTGATGATTTTATATCAAAAGGATCTGGTTGGAGTCTTGAAGAAATTAAATTTTTAGAATTGAGAATAAATAAGTATCAACCCTTGAGAGGATCAAGTTATATTGATTTACCTGAAGAAATTAAATCTAAACAAGCTATAATAAATGTAAAAAATAAAGATAATAAATGTTTTATGTGGTCAATATTATCAGCAATTCATCCTGTAAAAAAAGATCCTCAAAGAGTGTCAAAATATGAGCAATATAAAGATGAATTACATTTTAAAGGTATTGATTTTCCTGTTTCATTAGACAATATTAAGAAATTTGAAAAACTAAATAATATATCTGTAAATGTTTATAGTTATAATGGTTCAATTTATCCACTTAGAATAACTAACAATAAATTAGAAAAACATGTAAACTTGTTTTATATGAAAGATCATTATTGTTGGATTAAAAATATGAATAGTTTGATTAGATCACAAATTACTAATCATCGTATATTTTTATGTGATAGATGTTTAAATTATTTTTATTCTGAGGAAAGATTAAAGATACATGTGGAATACTGTAAAGATGCTGTCACAATTAATATGCCTAAAAAAGATGAAGTTATTCAATTTAAAAATCATGAAAGAAAAATGAGAGTACCATATACTATATATGCTGATTTTGAATCTCTCTTACCTAAAATTGATACATGTGAGCAAGATCAAACTAAATCATATACTGTGAAATATCAAAAACATGTAGCAGATGCATTTTGTTATTATATCAAATATGAAAATGAATATTTTAAACCTCCTGTTGTTTATAGAGGACCAGATACAATAAAAAAGTTTGTATCTATGTTAAAAGAGGATACTCTTAAAATTGAAAAAATGATAGAAGACAAAACTAAAAAATATGAAAATATCAAATCAATGATAGAGTTCGATGAAAATCATTATAAAAGAACTAATATTTGTCATATATGTGAAAATCAAATCTTAAATGATGAAAAAGTAATTGATCATTGTCATATAACTGGAAAATATAGAGGTCCAGCTCATAATGTTTGTAATTTAAATTATCAAATTCCAAAATTTATTCCAGTAAAAATTCATAATTTAACAGGTTATGATTCTCATTTGTTTATAAAAGAACTTGGATTTGATCAATCAAAAATAGATGTTATACCTAATACTGAAGAAAAATATATATCTTTCAGCAAAAAAATAGGAGGTATGAAATTGAGATTTATTGATTCATTTAAATTTATGTCTTGCAGTTTAGATAATTTATCAAAAAACTTGAGACCAGAGAAAGAAATAAATAGATATCCTCCAAAAATACGAAAAATGAAATATATTAAATACTTAAAATCAAAATTTAGAGAGACATCATTACATTTTCCTGATGATAAATTAGATCTCATTACAAGAAAAGGTGTATATCCTTATGATTATATGGATTCTAGAGATAAATACAAAGAAACAGAATTACCTTCAAAAGATAAATTTTATAATAAATTGAATGAATGTAATATAACTGATGAAGAATATAAACATGCTCAACGTGTTTGGAAAGAATTTAATATAAAAAATTTAGGTGAATATACAGATTTATATGTGAAAACAGATGTATTAATTTTAACAGATGTATTTGAAAATTTTAGAGATGTTTGTTTAAAAACTTATAAATTAGATCCAGATTGGTATTTTACTGCTCCTGGTTTATCTTGGGATGCAATGTTAAAAATAACAAATGTTAAATTAGATTTATTAAATGATTATGATATGATTCTCATGATAGAAAAAGGTTTAAGAGGAGGTGTTTCACAATGTTGTAATAGATATGGAAAAGCAAATAATAAATATATGAAAAATTATGATAAAAGTAAAGAATCCAATTATTTAATGTATTTAGATGCTAATAATTTATATGGATGGGCCATGAGTCAATATTTACCATATGGAGAATTTAAATGGTGTAATGATTATGAAAAAAATTACGTTAAACGGGAATTATATAATAATAAAATAAAAGATGAGATTGGATATATATTTGAAATTAGTTTGAGATATCCAAAAGAGTTACATGATTATCATTCAGATTTACCATTATGTCCTGAAAATAGAATTCCTGAAAATTCGAAACAAGGTAAGTTATTAACAACTTTACACGATAAAGAGAAATATGTAGTTCATTATAGAAGTTTAAAACAATATTTGAAAATGGGTTTAAAGGCTGTAAGAGTACATAGAGTATTGCAATTTAAACAATCAAATTGGTTAAAAAAATATATAGATTTAAACACTGAAATGAGAAAGAAAGCTGCTAATGATTTTGAGAAAGATTTTTATAAATTAATGAATAATTCTATATTTGGAAAAACAATGGAAGATATTAGAAAACGAATCGATGTAAGATTATGTTGTAATTATGATCAAGTTAAAAAATTAATTGCTAAACCTAATTTCAAATGTAGAACTATTTTTAATGAAAATTTGGTAGCTGTTCACATGAAAAAAACAAAACTATATTTTAATAAACCGATTTATGTTGGTATGAGTATATTAGATTTATCTAAACATTTAATGTATGATTTTCATTATAATGTTATGAAACCGAGATATAAAGATAATATTAAGTTATTATATATGGATACAGATAGTTTTATATATGATATTAAAACAGATGACTTTTATGAAGATATGAAGTCTATGATTGATTATTTTGATACATCTGATTATCAAGTAAATAATCTGTATAATATGCCTAGATGTAATAAAAAAGTTTTAGGTAAAATGAAAGATGAAAATAACGGTGTGATTATGGAAGAATTTGTAGGTTTAAGAAGTAAAATGTATGCAATAAGATTAGAGAGTGATAAAAATTTTGAGATTAAGAAGTCTAAAGGTACTAAGACTAGTACCGTTAAAAACAGAATATCATTTGAAGATTATAAAGACTGTTTATTAAATAAAAAAGATCAATATAGAACACAGAATTTAATTAGAAGTAAGAAACATGAATTGTATTCAATTCAAGTGAACAAGATAGCTTTATCAGCAAAAGATGATAAAAGATTTATATTAGAAGATGGTATGAATACTAAAGCTTTAGGACATTATAAAAATGTTTACTAATAAATGGATGAGTGCTTAGGTGATATTCGAGCTTTAAATTTTACAAATTCTGAAGATATTTACTATATGACTTATCTTTGTAATGAATTGTATGATTTATATATAAAATATGATCATAATAAAAAACTATTATCAGAAAGTTTTCATAGGTTGACTGAATTAATTGAAAAAGAAGAAAATGAAGATATTAAATTGAAAGGATTAGGAGTTTTATATGTTATTTCAAAGAATTTATTCTATTGGTCATGAATTTATAAAAAATGTTTTATATCCTACTAAATATTGTGCCGATTCGCTATATATAAGATACTTGAGTCATTTTGTAACTGAAAAAACACGTTCGCCGCGAGTACAAAGATGAGCAATCCTTATCTTTCACACCCGGCGCAAATCAATCAACGCGCGGCGTGCTTTCTAAAGAGGAAAAATAATGTCATAAAATTCTCTGCAGTGCACAAGTCAGTGCAGTTTTAATATATTAGAGGGTTTATAAAACTATTTTTTGTTTATAATAACTATTTTTTTTATAAATACTTGATTCATTTCTTTATATTTTATTAAATCATATTTTATATTATAATAATCTAAAATTTTCTTAAGATTTTTCTTAATATCTCTATAATTCAGGGGGGGATGACCATCCTCCCCTGGATTTGTACCATAATGTATAAAATTAAACCTTTAGAATATCAAAAAGATATTTTTCCAATGGAGTAATTTTATTTATAAAAAAATGTTTACTAATAAATGGAAGAGTTCAATAGACTGAGAGGTTATCCTAAGACGTTTAAATTAAATGATTTATATCCTGGAAAATATGATCTGATATCATTGAAAAAAATTAAAACGAAATATGGAGATACAGTAATCGCAAATTTATATGTGACAGATGAAGAAAGGGGTTATTACCTAGCGAATAAACATGGTATGCTTTCTGATGAATCTATATATAAAATCAATAAAGGTAGATATATTTTTAAGTATTCAGGTATGATTAATGATAAATATGAATATGAATTAGAGGAAGCTTAATACTCTCAAGAGTTAAAAAATCAAACGGTGGAACAGCAGTCTTAAAAAACTTAGTCATATTATAATTTTGAGAAAAAGTGATGATTTTCTAAGTGTATATTATATCTATAGATGGCAGCACTAGTAATTCTTTTAATATATCTTTTAATATATATTAAACTATAGTACTTTGTGTATATATTAAACTTTCCTTCTTTATTTTATATTATTTATAAACTATATTTTAGTCGAAAAGGTCTTAGATGTTAACTTTTTTCGACTAAAAATTATTATGTCATGTTTATATTTTTAAAAATTAGATGTTTTATTGCCCCGGGGTTGGCCGAATGGATAAAGCATTAGTCTACTATCAGAAAGATCCTGGTTCAAATCTCCATGTGCACTGTGAATATATGATCCGTACGTTATTTATTAGAATTAATTAGATTTAATTAGTATTAGTCTATATATATATATATAGTATATTAATTGTATATTCCTTGTCTATTTCAGTCATAGAAAAATTCAGGAGATCTGGGATGAAAGGAGCCTGATGAGTCCTGAGATGAAAGGAGACTGATGAGTCCTGAGATGAAAGGAGCCTGATGAGTCCTAAGAAAAAAAAAGGATTTCCCCCCCCCGTAGACCCTAACCCCCAACGTGTTGAGACGTATTTAAGATCAGAAAAGGTCTACGGGGGGAAGGGGGTTTTTGCTGAATTTTACTATATTTTATTTTAGATTGGTACATTGGATAGTGCTGCCATCTATCAAATAAATCTTCAACATTCATTCATAACGTTGCACTTAGGAGAGATAAAAGACTTCGCTGTGTCGATAAACACTTTTATTTTTTTGCTTCTGATATGAGAAAGCTTAAAGAGCCTTTCTATCTGTGGACGCGTTTCAAAGTAGATTTATATATTCTGGTGGTGTCAAATATGAGAGAGTTATTTATTCTATGAAACCTATCGTGTTAAATCACTTTATTTTCTGACTTTTTTATTTTGTCTTTAATTATGTTTTAAAAAATCTTTAGATCTAACTTTTATGGGGGGACTTATGGTCCCCCCATTTATTTTAAAGCTTAGAGGATTCATTTAGAAGCGCATTTAACTATGTATGAGGGAGCCCCAAAATGGAACGGCCTATCTTTGATCTCTTTTTTCACGCATTTATCTAAAAAAAAGGCCTGATATAAAATCATGTTTTTAATATATAGTATTAAAAATATAAGGATTTTTTTTTGACGTCATTTAAAATGGATTTTTTAATATCTTCAAATTTATAGTATCTTTTTAGAGGATTCATTTAGAAGCGCATTTATTTAATCCTTTTCACCGTCCTATATATGGGGCTCTTTTAATCATTTTCACGCATTTATCTAAAAAAAAGTTAAAATTTGGTCTAAATGTAAAAAAGGCCTTATTTAGATATAAAATCATGTTTTTAATATTAATATGGATCGATACCTTTTTTTTATATATAAAAAAGATAAAAATAAGCTATAACATATAGTTTTTAGTGTATATAGTACATGTGCGCTCATACGTACATATATATACTACTCGTGAATTAAAGAGATATACTAAGAGTGAACTTTGGTACTCTTTTTCTCCACAAGTTCAGTAGTGTTCAGAATATTTCACGAGTTCACCAAAATGATACATATCCTGAGTAAGAGAGCTTTCCCAATTTTTGTTTTAATTTTATTTGTCTGGTGATTGGACGTATGCATGTTACGAATTGGCAAACCCTTTTTTACAAACCATAATACTTTCCTTGCAACTCCCATTTTATATAACAATGAATTAAAGAGGAGCTTTGCCAATTTCTGTTTTAATTTTATTTGTCTGGTGATTGGACGTATGCATTTTACGCATTGGCATACCCTTTTTTAAAAACCATAATATTTTCCTTGCAACTCCCATTTTATATAACAATGAATTAACGTAAGAGAGTTTTGCCAATTTTTGTTTTAATTTTATTTGTCTGGTGATTGGACTTATGCATGTTACGCATTGGCAAACCCGTTTTTACAAACCATAATACTTTCGTTGCAACTCCCATTTTATATAACAATGAATTAAAGAGGAGCTTTGCCAATTTTTGTTTTAATTTTATTTGTCTGGTGATTGGACGTATGCATTTTACGCATTGGCAGGCCCTTTTTTAAAAACCATAATATTTTCCTTCCAACTCCCATTTTATATAACAATGAATTAAAGAGTTATATTAAGAGTGAACTTTGGTACTCTTTTTCTCCACAAGTTCAGTAGTGTTCAGAATATTTCACGAGTTCACCAAAGTGATACATATCCTACGTAAAAGAGCTTTGCCAATTTTTATTTTAATTTTATTTGTCTAGTGATTTGGCGTATGCATGTTTCGCATTGGTAAACCCTTTTTTCAAACCATAATATTTTCCTTGCGACTCCCAGTCTTATAACAATGAATTAAAAAGGAGCTTTGCCAATTTTTGTTTTAATTTTATTTGTCTGGTGATTGGACGTATGCATGTTACGCATTGGCAAACCCTTTTTACAGACCATAATATTTTCCTTGCAACTCCATTTTTATATAACAATGAATTAATGAGATACTAAGAGTGAACTTTGGGTACTGCTTTTCTCCACAAGTTCATAAGTGTTGAGAATATTTCACGAGTTCACCAAAATGATACATATCTTGCGTAAGAGGGTTTTGGCAATTTTTTTTTAATTTCATTTTTCTGGTGATTGGACGTATGCATGTTACCCATTGGCAAACCCTTTTTTACAAACCATAATAATTTCCTTGCAACTCCCATTTTAAATAACAATGAATTAATGAGTTGTATTAAGAGTGAATTTTGGCACTGCTTTTTCCCAGAAGTTCAATAGTGTTCAGAATATTTCACGAGTTCCCTAAAATGATACACGTCCTACGTAAGAGAGTTTTGACAATTTTTGTTGTAATTATTTTTGTCTGGTGATTGGACGTATGCATGTTACGCATTGACAAACCCTTTTTTACAAACCATAATACTTTCCTTGCAACTCCTATTTTATATAACAATGAATTAAAGAGGAGCTTTGCCAATTTTTGTTTTAATTTTATTTGTCTGGTGATCGGACGTATGCATGTTACGCATTGGCAAACCCTTTTCTAAAACCACATCCTTGCAACTCCAATTTTATATAACAATGAATTAAAAAAATATACTAAGAGTGAACTTTGGTATTGTTTTTCTCCACAAGTTCTGTAGTGTTCAGAATATTTCACAATTTCGCCAGAATTATACATATCCTACGTAAGAGAGTTTTGCAAAATTTTTTTTAATTTTATTTTTCTGGTGATTGGACGTATGCATGTTACGCATTGGCAAACCCTTTTGTAAAAACCATAACATTGCAACTCCCTTTTTATATAACAATGAATTAAAAAAATATACTAAGAGTGAACTTTTTTACTGTTTTTTTCCACAAGTTCAGTAGTGTTCAGAATATTTCACGAGTTTACCAAAATGATACATATACTTCGTAAGAGAACTTTCCCAATTTTTGTTTTAATTTTATTTGTCTGGTGATTGGACGTATGTATGTTACGCATTGGCAAACCTTTTTTTACAAACCATAATATTTTCTTCGCAACTCCCATTTTATATAACAATGAATTAAAGAGATATACTAAGAGTGAATTTTGGTTCTGCTTTTCTCTACAATTTCAGTACTGTTCATAATATTTCACGAGTTCACCAAAATGATACATAGCCTAAGTAAGAGATCTTTGCGAATTTTTCTTTCAAGTGTTTAACTTCGAGCTATGAACAATATATCTCTGCTTCAAGGTAGAATTCATGAATTTCGTTAAAGCAAATCTGAATTCATTCATTAGCTATGTATATAGCACAGAATCGCCAGAATCAAATGAACCCTCTGTGAAAGAGTATTAAACATTTAGCGTATTGCATTTTAATGTAGGTATCGAAATAGAATTATTTGTGGCATGTATCAATATAGAAACACCCATCCTTGAAACACCCATCCTTTCTGTATGAAATATTGAAAACTTTAAAATATTGTTGTTAGAAAAATATGGAATCAGCATAGATTTCCGTACCTGTGCTGTGATGAATTTAGAAAACATTTATATCAAATTTAAAATATATTTCAGTTACTGAAATTAGGTTTAAACATCATGTAACTTAAAGTTTGCACTTTTACCAACTTTCTTGTTGAAAAAGAGACTTGTTTATATTGACATTCAAAATCAAAACACTAAAATTTGATCATGCTATATACCATATATATAAACTGATGTGCTATATAAAGTGAAGCAGAAGCACCTATTATACAGCTAAATTGCGTATCAAATATCCATGTAACATGCGTAAGCCATTGAAATAGCATAGGCAGACGACAACCGACTGGGTCGGTTGGAATCAAAATGGTGGTTGCGTCAGCCTGTATTGAACATTTGCAAGTATGCTATAATGTGAAGTCATGGTTGATATACCGCTGTTATAGACTCCTATAATACAGGCTGACCTATGGTTACCATATTCTATCACACAATGACAAACGCCTTGGCGACAAGGTGTAGGAATCAGCGCCAATCTCCTTGGAATGCAAAGTAAAACCCACCTGTATTTCTGATAATATTCTTGACTTAACGATATTCTTGTAAAATGATATTCTTGTATTCTTCTCTTTAACAATTCATCTTCTTCTTTCTTATTCGTCCAGGAATCAAAACATTTGTATCTCTTTTCGGGAATAATTAAAGCAATTCACGGCTGAACGTCCTCCCATTTTATTTCGAATTTATACCACGATGCTCGATATTGAGTCACTGCGCAATAGAATCCAATGGGTAAGTGTGATGTAAAATAGAGGATGAGCTTGCTATCTATATAGGAGCCTTAGTTGTTTACATCGCCATCTTTCTTTCTTCTTTCTTTTCTTCTCATATTTGAGAAACATTTGGAGTTTAATCATTAGCTAATTCCTCCAATGATCCCTTTTTCCCCTATGGGGGATTTTATTTCCTGCAGTTGGAATCGGACAACTCTGTAGAATTGTCCCATTTGTATTCGTGAACAAACCATTTTATGCAATCATTGCTGATAATGCTCATCACGATATCTGGATTTGGGTATTTGTTGTAGTCCATAAGACTGTTAAAAGCTTCCATACAATTCTTTTTCTGATTTTCAAGGTTTTGAAAGCATTTTTTCTTTCTCCTCCGTATAACTTGCAGTTCAGCATTACGTGTTCTATATCATTGATTTTTTGCACCTTGTACATTCTTAGATTATACTTTTGTCCCATTTACTTAGGACTTTTCCCTGTTAAGATCGACTTGGTTCTGAGTCTGTTCAAGAAAACTTCTTGTATTATGCTTTGGGAAGTTTTCATTTTAAGGTTCTTGTTTTTGATGTATGGATATTTCCCCATGTATTTGGATTCTTCCATTTTTTTGGGAGCTGTTTTTTATTCTTCGTTTGGTTAAAGTTTTGATGTCTTCGGCTGTCACTATTCCGTACATCGGAGTATGTTTTAGTGTGACTGCTCTCTTAGCGAGTTTATACACTTTTTCATTCAAAGTGATGCCCGCGTGTCTCGGTACCCAAACGAATTGGGTTTTGATCTTGTCTTTTCTAATTTTATTTCTTATCCTGTTAATAATTATATGTTTTCTATTATTTTCATTTTTTATTGCTTATCCTGTTAATGTTTAGGGCAGCATTTTGGGACTTTTAAACTTATTTCGCTATTTTCATCTATATAGATTACAAATTCCGTTCCGTTTTCCATTTTAGATCCCTCCGTAGCTATCCAGTGCGTTTGATTGTCTCTTTCTTTTTTAAATTTTCGAACATTAAAGGAACATCTTTTGGATGTGCATTTTGGAAATTCAGATCTTTTGTTTTGATTTCTATGGTGGATTTTTTCTACGGGGGGATACCGACGTCTGTCAATTTGTTATTTGGAGTTAGGTTTTCCTTTCTTATGAGATCTTTGGTGTTTTCCAGAATTTTAGTAACCTAGGTGCTCTTTTTCTTGTCTTTTAAGTTTTCAATATTCTTGTTTATATACCCTTCTTTTCTTTTTATTATTTCATTTTTGATCGTATTTTTTTTAATTCTATGGGTTTTACGGATGCCATAACCGGCCATGTTGAATTCTGCTCTCATAACATCATTAATAGACCATTTCGGTAAGCCTGTGGCAATTCCGATTGCGATATTTTCTAACTTGTCATATTTCAGTCTGATGAATTTTGGTTCTTCAAACCTGATCTCCACTGCGTATTCAATTTGTGCGTTTATGACTTGCTTCATAATTTTATTAAGATCTCTGTGTTTAGACCCCAGTATTTGTTAGTTAGCCATTTCATTGTTCCTATCGATTTCATTACTTTGGTCTAGGTAATCTTTTGATGCTCTTCCCAATTCTATTTCTTATTCATGGTTAGGCCTAAAATAGAGATATTTTTTCCCATTATATTTCTTTGTTATTCGTAATAATTTGACTGGTAAATTCTTTTCTTTTCGGAGAGGGATTTATGATTTTCGTTTTCCCGGTTGATAATTCCATGTTCTTCTCTTTGGTCCATTTTGACATATTTTCTAGGTTGTTCTGGATTTTCCTGTAAATTTCCTCCTTATCTTTATCGCTGATTATTACAGTAATATCATCATCATATATATAAATTTCCTTTTCTTTTCTTATACTTTCCTTCAGATCATTCATGTGAATATTAAATAGAAATGGGGATATTATGCACCCCTATGAGACTCCCAGGTTGCTATCAGTCAATTTATTTTTTTAAATTTCATTTAATTTGGATTTTCCTATTAGATAAAATGTTTTGTATCCACTTGCATAAGTACATAGGGCACTTGAGGTCAAGGAGATTTTTAATAAGGGTCCGTCTGTCCACGTTGTCATAAGCACTTTTGATGTCATAAGCTATGGCCACCACAATTTTTTTTCCTGTCTATGATTCCTAATTGAGAAACATATGTCATCTAGACATTGAAAGCGGCTCGAATGGTGGGCTATTAAAACTAAAGTGCTCAATGGAAGTATATATGGTTTTCGTAGAGGGATTGATGCCATACAAATTACTCTCTCGGCAATTTTTGCAATCAAACTGGTCACCGCAATAGGACGGTAGGTTTCGATCAGGTGTTTGTTTTTGCCTGGTTTATTAACAGGGTATACCTTTGTAATTTTCTAATCTTTCGGTATTTTATTTTTCTGGATAGATTTAGAAATGATATTGTATACGATTGATTGGAATTTTTTTGGGAGGTTAAGAATTTCATTTTTACAGATTTGATCCGGTCCCGGCGTTTTGTCTTTTGTCTGATTAATTGCAAGGTCGATTTCCCAGGTAGTGACTATTGGGATCTCCTCTTTATATTTGGCTTCAGTATTGAGTTCCTGATATTCTATGTTTCTATTATCACTATACTTTTTTAAGAATGCTTCTGCTTGTTCTTTTTTTCTAATTATTTCGATTTCTTCAGCATTTATAGTATTGTTTTTTTCTTCTGTCCTGTTCTGCCAAGTTTTAAGGTTATTAAAAATGCTATAATAGTCTTTTGAAGACTTTATTTCTTCTAATTTTTTATATCAATAATTTCTCTTTTCTTCTCTCATTGTTTTCCTGTACTTTGCATTTTGTTTCTTATATTCTGTCCAAGTTTCATCGTTTATTACTTTATAATCGTTTATTACTGCTTATTACTCTCCTTAATATTTTGTTGGCACTTTTCGTCATAGCTCTATGTTTCTCACATTTTGTGTTACGCCAAGGGGCAGTTTGTCTAAAATTTGTCATTTTCATAGTGTTCGTGCTTTCCCCCTCTCGCGTCTTTGATTCTATTTCTCAATTTATAATTTGTTTCTTCAATAGTTTGGTTACTTTCGTTGGTACTGTCTTTTTCTAGAACGTTTTTGTATTTTTTCCAATTTGTAAATTTCTTGTTAGTTACCTTTGCCCCCTTTCCCACGTTATCGAGTATATCCGTGATGATCGGTCAGTGATCACTTCCGTTGCTGTCCTCCATTATATCCCATTCACTTAGGTGAAGAATATCAGTGGATATTATCGCGACGTCTAGTCCTGATTTGATTTTGTTATTTCTTGTATATGTTGGCTTATCTTTGTCCAAAATATGGCTGTTTTTATACATTACCCATTCTAGAAGTTTGGTTCCTGCTTGATTTTGGTTCTTTTTACCCAATACTTTGATTTTGAAGTTTAGGTCACTGTATAAGATAGTTATATCTTTCCATATTGAGTCGATTGTGTTTATTTCTTCTTCTGTTAGTTGTTCCGGTCTTTTGTAGACATTTATAAGTTTTATTTTTTTTCCAAGGTAAAATTATTTTTGTTGTATTTCCTTATTTGGCAAGTTATTTTGCGTAGTTATATCCTTGCAAGTAATATTTTTTAGTAGCTATAAAAAGTCCGCCACCTTTCTCTATTCTATTTTTTGGGAGATATCATAGTTTGGGATATTGCAATTTTTTTAGCCAGGTTTCTTGCAAGGTGATGATGTCCGGTTGGACGTCATCAATTAGTTTGAGAAGGCTTAGATGATTCGCTATGAAACCCCTGATGTTCCGTTGTAGGATCCTCATCATAGATACTTGGTTCGAACTAGTATCAAATACTGAAATAGTCTTATCAGTCAAGGGAATAGATAGATACCTTTATTTCAGTCTTATTAAAAGGAAACTCAAAGAGGTTACTGCTTTGCCCGAAATGAGAGAAGGGGAAGGGGCGACGTTTGTGAAAAAGTTTCTGGTAAGCGGGAGATTTTCCCGTATTTGGAGGTCTCGCAGAAATAGCTTTTTTTCTGGGACAGGAGATTTCTTTTTGCCATTGTTTTGATTTTCTTTGATCCCCAAGCTTTGATTTTCTTTATATAGTGTTCTTTTTCTGTCTTTTCCAGTTTTTCTTTTTCTCCTAGTTTTAATTCTAGTTGCTCTATTCTTTCCTTTAACTGTTCGTTTTCAACTTTATGAATTTCTAACTTTTCCTCCACTCTTTTTAATATTTCTAATATGATATTGGTACTGTTAAATTCCTTATTTACTATTTCTGCATTTCCCCTTTGGGGGAGTTTAGCTTTATTGGCGTATGTTCTGTTTGGGTTTGATTCTTCTGTTTGTAATTTATTTTGAAGTACAGTTTTTTTGTTTTAGTTTTTTTTTTTATTGATATATGGGGCATATATTATTTAGGGCATCGTGTTCTTTCCGCATCTCCGGCATTTGTTTGTATCTTCTTGCCATTCATCTCTATTTTGTGTCCCTCCACATTTACTGCAGTGTTGCTTTCCACTGCAATTTGATGCAAAATGTCCGATTTTCAAGCACTTTTTATATATTTTGGGATTTTCCCAGTATATAGTTGGTCTAAATCTACTAAATAGAATATCTAGGTGTTTCCTTATTGTTTGACTATACTCTTTTATCAGCACCACTGGAAGTTTAATTTTGTCCTTCTCTTTCGTGAATTTGATTATTTGGTACCAGGGGATGTTTTTATAGTCAAGTTCTTCCGCAATTTCTTGAACTGAGTACTCTATTGCCACTCCTTTTAGGATGTACTTGCTGATAGATTCCTGTTCCACTATGCGAGTTGTACAGTTTAGACTAGAATTTTTTTTTATTTCTGCGATATTTATTGCGTCTTCTAGTTTGTTTACATTAATGTATAACTTTCCTGTTCTGGATATATTAGCCTCATATTTCTCCAAATTTAATTCCTTTAGGCTATTTCTAATTTCAGTCGCTTTTATATTGTTTATAATTTTATCAGTCTCTCTTACTATTATCGTTATTTGATGTGTTCCATTAACATAAGCTAATTCAATTTTTTGTCTTTCGTCGAGAGGTTTAGGTCCTCGTTAATGTTTAAGTTTTCGTTTATTATCATAGACGCTTCCCCCATTTGGGAAGGACACGTGGTCCTACAAAAAAAATAATCTTACCTTGCTTT
Organism: Amaurobius ferox; assembly: GCA_951213105.1. NCBI lineage: Eukaryota > Metazoa > Arthropoda > Arachnida > Araneae > Amaurobiidae > Amaurobius > Amaurobius ferox. The sequence continues at coordinate 17,993,401 of OX578141.1, forward strand.
AGGTTTTTCTGTCGAAGCGAAAAATAAATTAATTTAAGAAATAAACCTCAAGGGAGAAGATTTCCTCCGATAAAGAATACTTGTATGTCACGCTTTACTTCAGAGCACGAACCTCAACCGCCGACTTTTCCAACCTCACAGTAAAAAAAACGCCCATCGCCATCTTTGACGTCAGAAACGAGGGTTCTGACATGATATCTTTATGAAATACAATAAAATATCCATGCCTTCGAAAAAAGTTGTAAGCGGTTCGGATATAGATCCATTCCATATTTGCTTCAGAGATTGTAAATCCAAATGCTTGCCATCTTATGGATATTCCGATCTATATCATTATATTGTACATAATATATCTCCATATTCTGGAGCAGAAATGAAATTGTATTCAGTACTATATTTTAGATTTCGGAAGGGTTCAGCCAGTCTTCGACCCGCAAAAGAAGGTACATGCTTTTTGAGAATAACTCGAGAACGGGAGTCACTAGAATGTTATGGATATTCCAATCTATATCATTATGTTGTACATAATATATCTCCATATTCTGGAGCAGAAATGGAATTGCCTTCAGTACTATACTTTAGATTTAGGAACGGTTCAGCCAGTCATCGACCCGCAAAAGAAGGTACATGCTTTTCGGTAATAACTCGAGAACGGGTGTAACTAGAATCTCATGGATATTCCGAGCTATATCATTATGTTGTACATAATACATCTCCATATTCTGCTCCATATACGTGCTTATGCATATTCCGATCTATATCATTATGTTGTACATAATATATCTCCATATTCTGGAGCAGAAGTGGAATTGCCTTCTGTACTACATTTTAGATTTCGGAACTGTTCAGCCCGTCCTCGACCCGCAAAAGAAGGTACATGCTGTTTGAGAATAACTCGAGAACGGGAGTAACTAGAATCTTATGGATATTACGATCTATATCATTATGTTGTACATAATATATCTCCATATTCTGGAGTAGAAATGGAATTGCCTTCAGTACTATATTTTAGATTTCGGCCCGTCCTCGACCCGCAAAAGAAGGTACATGCTGTTTGAGAATAACTCGAGAACGGGAGTAACTAGAATCTCATGGATATTCCGATCTATATCATTATGTTGTACATAATACATCTCCATATTCTGCTCCATATACGTGCTTATGCATATTCCGATCTATATCATTATGTTGTAAATAATATATCTCCATATTCTGGAGCAGAAATGGAATTGCCTTCAGTACTATATTTTAGATTTCGGAACGGTTCAGCCCGTCCTCGACCCGCAAAAGAAGGTACATGCTGTTTGAGAATAACTCGAGAACGGGAGTAACTAGAATCTTATGGATATTCCGATCTATATCATTATGTTGTACATAATATATCTCCAAATTCTGGTGTAGAAATGGAATTGCCTTCAGTAATATATTTTAGATTTCGGAACGTCCTCGACCCGCAAAAGTAGGTACATGCTGTTTGAGAATAACTCGAGAACGGGAGTAACTAGAATCTTATGGATATTCCGATCTATATCATTATGTTGTATATAATATATCTCCATATTCTGGAGTAGAAATGGAATTGCCTTCAGTACTATATTTTAGATTTAGGAACGGTTCAGCCAGTCATCGACCCGCAAAAGAAGGTACATGCTTTTTGAGAATAACTCGAGAACGGGAGTAACTAGAATCTCATGGATATTCCAATCTATATCATTATGTTGTACATAATATATCTCCATATTCTGGAGCAGAAATGGAATTGCCTTCAGTACTATATTTTAGATTTAGGAACGGTTCAGCCAGTCATCGACCCGCAAAAGAAGGAACATGCTTTTTGAGAATAACTCGAGAACGGGAGTAACTAGAATCTCATGGATATTCCGATCTATATCATTATGTTGTACATAATATATCTCCATATTCTGGAGCAGAAATGGAATTGCCTTCAGTACTATATTTTAGATTTAGGAACGGTTCAGCCAGTCATCGTCCCGCAAAAGAAGGTACATGCTTTTTGAGAATTCCTTGAGAACGGAAGTAACTAGAATCTTATGGATATTCCGATCTATATCATTATGTTGTACATAATATATCTCCATATTCTGGAGCAGAAATGGAATTGCCTTCAGTTCTATATTTTAGATTTAGGAACGGGTCAGCCAGTCATCGACCCGCAAAAGAAGGTACATTCTTTTTGAGAATAACTCGAGAACGGGAGTAACTAGAATATTATGGATATTCCGATCTATATCATTATGTTGTACATAATATATCTCCATATTCTGGAGCAGAAATGGAATTGCCTTCAGTACTATATTTTAGATTTAGGAACGGGTCAGCCAGTCTTCGACCCGCAAAAGAAGGTACATGCTTTTTGAGAATAACTCGAGAACGGGAGTCACTAGAATGTTATGGATATTCCAATCTATATCATTATGTTGTACATAATATATCTCCATATTCTGGAGCAGAAATGGAATTGCCTTCAGTACTATACTTTAGATTTAGGAACGGTTCAGCCAGTCATCGACCCGCAAAAGAAGGTACATGCTTTTCGGTAATAACTCGAGAACGGGTGTAACTAGAATCTCATGGATATTCCGAGCTATATCATTATGTTGTACATAATACATCTCCATATTCTGCTCCATATACGTGCTTATGCATATTCCGATCTATATCATTATGTTGTACATAATATATCTCCATATTCTGGAGCAGAAGTGGAATTGCCTTCTGTACTACATTTTAGATTTCGGAACTGTTCAGCCCGTCCTCGACCCGCAAAAGAAGGTACATGCTGTTTGAGAATAACTCGAGAACGGGAGTAACTAGAATCTTATGGATATTACGATCTATATCATTATGTTGTACATAATATATCTCCATATTCTGGAGTAGAAATGGAATTGCCTTCAGTACTATATTTTAGATTTCGGCCCGTCCTCGACCCGCAAAAGAAGGTACATGCTGTTTGAGAATAACTCGAGAACGGGAGTAACTAGAATCTCATGGATATTCCGATCTATATCATTATGTTGTACATAATACATCTCCATATTCTGCTCCATATACGTGCTTATGCATATTCCGATCTATATCATTATGTTGTAAATAATATATCTCCATATTCTGGAGCAGAAATGGAATTGCCTTCAGTACTATATTTTAGATTTCGGAACGGTTCAGCCCGTCCTCGACCCGCAAAAGAAGGTACATGCTGTTTGAGAATAACTCGAGAACGGGAGTAACTAGAATCTTATGGATATTCCGATCTATATCATTATGTTGTACATAATATATCTCCATATTCTGGAGTAGAAATGGAATTGCCTTCAGTAATATATTTTAGATTTCGGCCCGTCCTCGACCCGCAAAAGTAGGTACATGCTGTTTGAGAATAACTCGAGAACGGGAGTAACTAGAATCTTATGGATATTCCGATCTATATCATTATGTTGTATATAATATATCTCCATATTCTGGAGTAGAAATGGAATTGCCTTCAGTACTATATTTTAGATTTAGGAACGGTTCAGCCAGTCATCGACCCGCAAAAGAAGGTACATGCTTTTTGAGAATAACTCGAGAACGGGAGTAACTAGAATCTCATGGATATTCCAATCTATATCATTATGTTGTACATAATATATCTCCATATTCTGGAGCAGAAATGGAATTGCCTTCAGTACTATATTTTAGATTTAGGAACGGTTCAGCCAGTCATCGACCCGCAAAAGAAGGAACATGCTTTTTGAGAATAACTCGAGAACGGGAGTAACTAGAATCTCATGGATATTCCGATCTATATCATTATGTTGTACATAATATATCTCCATATTCTGGAGCAGAAATGGAATTGCCTTCAGTACTATATTTTAGATTTAGGAACGGTTCAGCCAGTCATCGTCCCGCAAAAGAAGGTACATGCTTTTTGAGAATTCCTTGAGAACGGAAGTAACTAGAATCTTATGGATATTCCGATCTATATCATTATGTTGTACATAATATATCTCCATATTCTGGAGCAGAAATGGAATTGCCTTCAGTTCTATATTTTAGATTTAGGAACGGGTCAGCCAGTCATCGACCCGCAAAAGAAGGTACATTCTTTTTGAGAATAACTCGAGAACGGGAGTAACTAGAATATTATGGATATTCCGATCTATATCATTATGTTGTACATAATATATCTCCATATTCTGGAGCAGAAATGGAATTGCCTTCAGTACTATATTTTAGATTTAGGAACGGGTCAGCCAGTCATCGTCCCGCAAAAGAAGGTACATGCTTTTTGAGAATTACTCGAGAACGGAAGTGATTAGATTCTTATGAATATTCCGATCTATATCATTATGTTGTACATAATATATCTCCATATTCTGGAGCAGAAATTGAATTGCCTTCAGTACTATATTTTAGATTTAGGAACGGTTCCGCCAGTCATCGACCCGCAAAAGAAGGTACATGCTTTTTGAGAATAACTCGAGAACGGGAGTAACTAGAGTCTCATGGATATTCCGAGCTATATCATTATGTTGTACATAATACATCTCCATATTCTGCTCCATATACGTGCTTATGCATATTCCGATCTATATCATTATGTTGTACATAATATATCTCCATATTCTGGAGCAGAAGTGGAATTGCCTTCTGTACTACATTTTAGATTTCGGAACTGTTCAGCCCGTCCTCGACCCGCAAAAGAAGGTACATGCTGTTTGAGAATAACTCGAGAACGGGAGTAACTAGAATCTCATGGATATTCCGATCTATATCATTATGTTGTACATAATATATCTCCATATTCTGGAGTAGAAATGGAATTGCCTTCAGTACTATATTTTAGATTTCGGCCCGTCCTCGACCCGCAAAAGAAGGTACATGCTGTTTGAGAATAACTCGAGAACGGGAGTAACTAGAATCTCATGGATATTCCGATCTATATCATTATGTTGTACATAATACATCTCCATATTCTGCTCCATATACGTGCTTATGCATATTCCGATCTATATCATTATGTTGTAAATAATATATCTCCATATTCTGGAGCAGAAATGGAATTGCCTTCAGTACTATATTTTAGATTTCGGAACGGTTCAGCCCGTCCTCGACCCGCAAAAGAAGGTACATGCTGTTTGAGAATAACTCGAGAACGGGAGTAACTAGAATCTTATGGATATTCCGATCTATATCATTATGTTGTACATAATATATCTCCATATTCTGGAGTAGAAATGGAATTGCCTTCAGTAATATATTTTAGATTTCGGCCCGTCCTCGACCCGCAAAAGTAGGTACATGCTGTTTGAGAATAACTCGAGAACGGGAGTAACTAGAATCTTATGGATATTCCGATCTATATCATTATGTTGTATATAATATATCTCCATATTCTGGAGTAGAAATGGAATTGCCTTCAGTACTATATTTTAGATTTAGGAACGGTTCAGCCAGTCATCGACCCGCAAAAGAAGGTACATGCTTTTTGAGAATAACTCGAGAACGGGAGTAACTAGAATCTCATGGATATTCCAATCTATATCATTATGTTGTACATAATATATCTCCATATTCTGGAGCAGAAATGGAATTGCCTTCAGTACTATATTTTAGATTTAGGAACGGTTCAGCCAGTCATCGACCCGCAAAGAAGGAACATGCTTTTTGAGAATAACTCGAGAACGGGAGTAACTAGAATCTCATGGATATTCCGATCTATATCATTATGTTGTACATAATATATCTCCATATTCTGGAGCAGAAATGGAATTGCCTTCAGTACTATATTTTAGATTTAGGAACGGTTCAGCCAGTCATCGTCCCGCAAAAGAAGGTACATGCTTTTTGAGAATTCCTTGAGAACGGAAGTAACTAGAATCTTATGGATATTCCGATCTATATCATTATGTTGTACATAATATATCTCCATATTCTGGAGCAGAAATGGAATTGCCTTCAGTTCTATATTTTAGATTTAGGAACGGGTCAGCCAGTCATCGACCCGCAAAAGAAGGTACATTCTTTTTGAGAATAACTCGAGAACGGGAGTAACTAGAATATTATGGATATTCCGATCTATATCATTATGTTGTACATAATATATCTCCATATTCTGGAGCAGAAATGGAATTGCCTTCAGTACTATATTTTAGATTTAGGAACGGGTCAGCCAGTCATCGTCCCGCAAAAGAAGGTACATGCTTTTTGAGAATTACTTGAGAACGGAAGTGATTAGATTCTTATGAATATTCCGATCTATATCATTATGTTGTACATAATATATCTCCATATTCTGGAGCAGAAATTGAATTGCCTTCAGTACTATATTTTAGATTTAGGAACGGTTCCGCCAGTCATCGACCCGCAAAAGAAGGTACATGCTTTTTGAGAATAACTCGAGAACGGGAGTAACTAGAGTCTCATGGATATTCCGATCTATATCATTATGTTGTACATAATACATCTCCATATTCTGCTCCATATACGTGCTTATGCATATTCCGATCTATATCATTATGTTGTACATAATATATCTTCATATTCTGGAGCAGAAATGGAATTGCCTTCAGTACTATATTTTAGATTTAGGAACGGTTCCGCCAGTCATCGACCCGCAAAAGAAGGTACATGCTTTTTGAGAATAACTCGAGAACGGGAGTAACTAGAATCTCATGGATATTCCGATCTATATCATTATGTTGTACATAATACATCTCCATATTCTGCTCCATATACGTGCTTATGCATATTCCAATCTATATCATTATGTTGTACATAATATATCTCCATATTCTGGAGCAGAAATGGAATTGTCTTCAGTACTATATTTTAGATTTAGGAACGGTTCCGCCAGTCATCGACCCGCAAAAGAAGGTACATGCTTTTTGGGAATAAATCGAGAACGGGAGTAACTAGAATCTCATGGATATTCCGATCTATATCATTATGTTGTACATAATACATCTCCATATTCTGCTCCATATACGTGCTTATGCATATTCCGATCTATATCATTATGTTGTACATAATATACCTCCATATTCTGGAGCAGAAATGGAATTGCCTTCAGTACTATATTTAAGATTTCGGAACGGTTCAGCCCGTCCTCGACCCGCAAAAGAAGGTACATGCTGTTTGAGAATAACTCGAGAACGGGAGTAACTAGAATCTAATGGATATTCCGATCTATATCATTATGTTGTACATAATATATCTCCATATTCTGGAGCAGAAATGGAATTGCCTTCAGTACTATATTTTAGATTTAGGAACGGGTCAGCCAGTCATCGACCCGCAAAAGAAAGTACATGCTTTTTGAGAATAACTCGAGAAGGGGAGTAACTAGAATCTTATGGATATTCCGATCTATATCATTATGTTGTACATAATATATCTCCATATTCTGGAGCAGAAATGGAATTGCCTTCAGTGCTATATTTTAGATTTAGGAACGGTTCAGCCAGTCATCGACCCCCAAAAGAAGGTACATGCTTTTTGAGAATAACTCGAGAACGCGAGTAACTAGAATCTCATGGATATTCCGATCTATATCATTATGTTGTACATAATACATCTCCATATTCTGCTGCATATACGTGCTTATGCATATTCCGATCTATATCATTATGTTGTGCATAATATATCTCCATATTCTGGAGCAGAAATGGAATTGCCTTCAGTACTATATTTTAGATTTAGAAACGGTTCCGCCAGTCGTCGACCCGCAAAAGAAGGTACATGCTTTTTGAGAATAACTTGAGAACGGAAGTAACTAGAATCTTATGGATATTCCGATCTATATCATTATGTTGTACATAATATATCTCCATATTCTGGAGCAGAAATGGAATTGCCTTCAGTACTATATTTTAGATTTAGGAACGGGTTAGCCAGTCATCGTACCGCAAAAGAAGGTACATGCTTTTTGAGAATTACTTGAGAACGGAAGTAACTAGAATCTTATGGATATTCCGATCTATATCATTATGTTGTACATAATAATATCTCCATATTCTGGAGCAGAAATGGAATTGCCTTCAGTACTATATTTTAGATTTAGGAACGGGTCAGCCTGTCATCGACTCGCAAATGAAGGTACATGCTTTTTGAGAATAACTCGAGAACGGGAGTAACTAGAATCTCATGGATATTCCGATCTATATCATTATGTTGTACATAATATATCTCCATATTCTGGAGCAGAAATGGAATTGCCTTCAGTACTATATTTTAGATTTAGGAACGGTTCAGCCAGTCATCGTCCCGCAAAAGAAGGTACATGCTTTTTGAGAATTCCTTGAGAACGGAAGTAACTAGAATCTTATGGATATTCCGATCTATATCATTATGTTGTACATAATATATCTCCATATTCTGGAGCAGAAATGGAATTGCCTTCAGTTCTATATTTTAGATTTAGGAACGGGTCAGCCAGTCATCGACCCGCAAAAGAAGGTACATTCTTTTTGAGAATAACTCGAGAACGGGAGTAACTAGAATATTATGGATATTCCGATCTATATCATTATGTTGTACATAATATATCTCCATATTCTGGAGCAGAAATGGAATTGCCTTCAGTACTATATTTTAGATTTAGGAACGGGTCAGCCAGTCATCGTCCCGCAAAAGAAGGTACATGCTTTTTGAGAATTACTTGAGAACGGAAGTGATTAGATTCTTATGAATATTCCGATCTATATCATTATGTTGTACATAATATATCTCCATATTCTGGAGCAGAAATTGAATTGCCTTCAGTACTATATTTTAGATTTAGGAACGGTTCCGCCAGTCATCGACCCGCAAAAGAAGGTACATGCTTTTTGAGAATAACTCGAGAACGGGAGTAACTAGAGTCTCATGGATATTCCGATCTATATCATTATGTTGTACATAATACATCTCCATATTCTGCTCCATATACGTGCTTATGCATATTCCGATCTATATCATTATGTTGTACATAATATATCTTCATATTCTGGAGCAGAAATGGAATTGCCTTCAGTACTATATTTTAGATTTAGGAACGGTTCCGCCAGTCATCGACCCGCAAAAGAAGGTACATGCTTTTTGAGAATAACTCGAGAACGGGAGTAACTAGAATCTCATGGATATTCCGATCTATATCATTATGTTGTACATAATACATCTCCATATTCTGCTCCATATACGTGCTTATGCATATTCCAATCTATATCATTATGTTGTACATAATATATCTCCATATTCTGGAGCAGAAATGGAATTGTCTTCAGTACTATATTTTAGATTTAGGAACGGTTCCGCCAGTCATCGACCCGCAAAAGAAGGTACATGCTTTTTGGGAATAAATCGAGAACGGGAGTAACTAGAATCTCATGGATATTCCGATCTATATCATTATGTTGTACATAATACATCTCCATATTCTGCTCCATATACGTGCTTATGCATATTCCGATCTATATCATTATTTTGTACATAATATATCTCCATATTCTGGAGCAGAAATGGAATTGCCTTCAGTACTATATTTAAGATTTCGGAACGGTTCAGCCCGTCCTCGACCCGCAAAAGAAGGTACATGCTGTTTGAGAATAACTCGAGAACGGGAGTAACTAGAATCTAATGGATATTCCGATCTATATCATTATGTTGTACATAATATATCTCCATATTCTGGAGCAGAAATGGAATTGCCTTCAGTACTATATTTTAGATTTAGGAACGGGTCAGCCAGTCATCGTCCCGCAAAAGAAGGTACATGCTTTTTGAGAATTACTTGAGAACGGAAGTAACTAGAATCTTATGGATATTCCGATCTATATCATTATGTTGTACATAATATATCTCCATATTCTGGAGCAGAAATGGAATTGCCTTCAGTACTATATTTTAGATTTAGGAACGGGTCAGCCAGTCATCGACCCGCAAAAGAAAGTACATGCTTTTTGAGAATAACTCGAGAAGGGGAGTAACTAGAATCTTATGGATATTCCGATCTATATCATTATGTTGTACATAATATATCTCCATATTCTGGAGCAGAAATGGAATTGCCTTCAGTGCTATATTTTAGATTTAGGAACGGTTCAGCCAGTCATCGACCCGCAAAAGAAGGTACATGCTTTTTGAGAATAACTCGAGAACGCGAGTAACTAGAATCTCATGGATATTCCGATCTATATCATTATGTTGTACATAATACATCTCCATATTCTGCTGCATATACGTGCTTATGCATATTCCGATCTATATCATTATGTTGTGCATAATATATCTCCATATTCTGGAGCAGAAATGGAATTGCCTTCAGTACTATATTTTAGATTTAGAAACGGTTCCGCCAGTCGTCGACCCGCAAAAGAAGGTACATGCTTTTTGAGAATAACTTGAGAACGGAAGTAACTAGAATCTTATGGATATTCCGATCTATATCATTATGTTGTACATAATATATCTCCATATTCTGGAGCAGAAATGGAATTGCCTTCAGTACTATATTTTAGATTTAGGAACGGGTTAGCCAGTCATCGTCCCGCAAAAGAAGGTACATGCTTTTTGAGAATTACTTGAGAACGGAAGTAACTAGAATCTTATGGATATTCCGATCTATATCATTATGTTGTACATAATAATATCTCCATATTCTGGAGCAGAAATGGAATTGCCTTCAGTACTATATTTTAGATTTAGGAACGGGTCAGCCTGTCATCGACCCGCAAATGAAGGTACATGCTTTTTGAGAATAACTCGAGAACGGGAGTAACTAGAATCTTATGGATATTCCGATCTATATCATTATGTTGTACATAATATATCTCCATATTCTGGAGCAGAAATGGAATTGCCATCAGTACTATATTTTAGATTTAGGAACGGGTCAGCCAGTCATCGTCCCGCAAAAGAGGTACATGCTTTTTGAGAATTACTTGAGAACGGAAGTAACTAGAATCTTATGGATATTCCGATCTATATCATTATGTTGTACATAATATATCTCCATATTCTGGAGCAGAAATTGAATTGCCTTCAGTGCTATATTTTAGATTTAGGAACGGTTCCGCCAGTCATCGACCCGCAAAAGAAGGTACATGCTTTTTGAGAATAACTCGAGAACGGGAGTAACTCAAATAAGCACGCCGACCCACTTGAAGGTACACGGGAGAGATGCTTCGTCGCTGCAATAGCGCACCCAGGACACCAGGCCGTGGCCAAAGCCACGGCGCTCCACCCCATCCGCACGCCGCCAGCCCAGACCGAACGCGCGGGCAGGGGGCACAAAACGCCAAAAACCAGCCCGGGCAACCACGGACTACGATCTGTGAGAGTCATCCTCTGAAGGTCCCTCACACTTTATTAACACAATTACAAATAATACAAAAACCCTTCATTTAGGGTTAAGCCATTCCTTCCTTCATTCATAAGGAGAATAAATACCATAACCATGGTAATAAATTATACATAATCCAACTCGGATTTAAACATAAAAACATAATACAATGCAATATGTTACAATGCAATTCATCAATTTAACAACAATAGTATAATGCCCTACAATACAATGTATAACATTACAATGTAATCTTTAGTTCCATACAATAACAATACAATGTAATACATGATCCAATTCACAATTCATAAACCATTAAAATAACTTTTCCATCATTCAATACACGTTACAAGTAATTTCAATAATAATTTTCATTTTACATTTCTTAATTCGTAAAGCCATCTTATATACAAACTTCCATCATAAATACACAATTCATCACTTTGTAAAAAGCATAAAATTCCAATAAAAATATGTCATAGAACAATCCATCACAAACACCTACAAATCGCCAACAACCACAACAAATCACAATCATCCCTACGATACTTAATCCATTTTTAGGGAAAGAACACTCTTCATAATCTCCCTAATTCCATTTCTACTTTTAAAACTACAACAAAGGAGATATATACAAACATTCTTGAAATTTTTGGGAAAATATATACAACGAATGTTGTCCCACAGATCACACTCATAAATAGTATGTCGAACAGAGCCACTAGCCTTGCCACACTGGCAAGTTCCCTCTTTGCCAAAGAATCTGCGTTGATATTCACGAAAAGCACCATGTCCGGTTAGTACTTGGTTGATAAAGAAGTCACCATGGAGCCTTTTAATTGACACTGTCTTGATTTCATTATGTAGAATCTTGCCAATATTAGTCAGATCCCACCTCTCTTGCCATTCAGCCATTACTTCTTTTTGGATCCTCTTCTTTATTTGATCTTTGCTTAACTTAAATTGATAATCAATAATCATTCTCTTGGTGGCTTCTTTTGCAAGTTTATCCGCTTTTTCATTACCTACTATTCCGATATGGGCTTTTACCCAATGTAAACGAACAATATCTCTGTTATTAATCAAACATTCTTTCAAATGTTGAATTTGATAATTATTATTTTCATAAGCACTAAGTGCTTGCAACACTGAACGAGAATCCGTGCAAATGTGCGTTTCTCTAATGTTATCTTGCATGTATTCAATTGATTTCTGAATTGCAAATAATTCGGCATTAAACACCGTTGTTTCATCATTCAGTCGAAATTGTTCTTGATGAACAATATTTTCACCTTGGAGAACGACAAAAGCACTCCCCACTTTTCCATCTATTTTCGAACCGTCAGTATAGATAGTTCTTTCTTCATTGTTTGGTAATACATCATTCCACTTAATAAAAATTTCCTCCCAAGGAGGCTTTTGTATATAACTTGGTTTTTCAATATTATTAATATCAATAATATCACTTCCAATCTGTACATTTTCCATTTCATGTAAACTTCTATATAATTTTGTATCCCCCTTTAACTTCAAATCAAGGGGCAAACAACCTGCTAATACTTGTAAGTCCATATTAGAGGTGGTTCTATAACACTTTGTAATTGATAATAAAGCAATCCTCTGTATCTGATTGACTTTGTCATTAGTTCTCCTAATGTCTCTGTACCAAATTTCGGCACCATAAGTAATAAACTTTTCCACTGCTTTTAAATAAATCTCTTTTCTGATTTCGGGCTTCAAGCCCCACGTTGCTCTAATAAATCTGTTAAGTTTACTTTGAAATTTAATAACTTTACTTTTAGTCTCATTTAAATGAGGGATCCATGTTAATTTACAATCAAATTGCAAACCTAAATATTTCAAGTTCTTATCGTAACTTATTCTTTTGTTATACAACTTTATATTGGGAATACAAGTTATATTCTTTTTAAAAGGAAACATGATAAATTTGGTTTTATCCACACTGAATTTTAAACCAAATTCTTCCGCCCAGTGTTCCAATCTCATAATTATCTTGGTCCCCATATCTCCAAAGAGATATGACGCACTAGCACTCATAATGATTGCTATGTCATCCGCAAACGCTTGTACTCTTATTTCATTACTGCCAAAATCCATCCTTAAAACTTCATCTACTATCATAAGCCACAAAATGGGGGCTAAACTTGAGCCCTGAGGAATTCCTATATTGTAATCCAAGTATATATCAGAATCTTCCAAGTAGATTTTTCTCTCACTGAGAAAATCATTTACTAAATTCCTTAATTCTTCAGGTAAAACAAATTTGTTCATTTGACTTCTCACATCCTTCCATTTAACAGAATTGAAAGCATTTTTGATGTCTAATGAGACCAGACACGTTATTTTATTTTTACACTTATTTTCATACCTATTTTCAATGATTGCTTTCAAAGCGTCAATAGTACTTTTATGCTTTCTAAAACCATATTGTTTTTCACTCAATTGGTTTTTAAGACTATAATTCAACCTAAGTGTTATCATCTTATCCAAGATTTTTCCCCAAACAGGGAGCAGACAAATTGGTCTGTAAGAACTTGCCTCTTGTTTATCCTTTCCCTCTTTGGGAAAAAGGATAACTTTAGCTATTTTCCATTCTTTGGGAAATCTAGCAAATTCTAAACATTTGTTCATAATATCTAAAAACCAATCTTTATTTACAAGGTAAACTTCTTTGAATATTTCTAGAGTAAGTCCATTATGACTAGGAGCTTTGTTAGGATTCATACCATTAATTGCTCTACGTACTTCATAATGAGTGAAGTAAGGATAAGTCCTATATACCTGTTCATCCAGTTCAGAGGAAAAAGTCTCCCGACTCATGAACCCTCTAGGGACATCTTCATCTGACCCAGTAGGGTGTGTCGCGGGGGTGACGCCTTGCGCTAGGCCAATTCCCCGGGACCCCAATTCCGGGTCGGAAGAGCACTCCGTACTAGAAGGGGAATCACCCTCTGAAGACTCCTCTTTCCTGAAGTGGAACTGTATAATTTCTTTAAAAGCCTCCTTTGGGGAGCTAGTCTCTTCTCCATTCCCTTTCCTTATATTTTCATCAATATAAGTTCTTTTATATTTTTCCTTTGCTATCTTGTAGTGTGCTCCGAACGTATTATTGCTTAATATCCCACTTCAGTAGGTCCTAAAGCTGTCTTTCTTTGCTTTGACTATTTCACGTTTGTAGTTAGCAAACATGTTACTGAATCTAGATCTTTTAATTTGTCTTTGGAGCACTTCAGTTTCCTTTTGATAAAGTCTCCTGAGAGCTCTTGTCTTGCTTCTCATTGACTTCAATTTATCGTTCCACCAAACTGCATTAATTCTATTTTCCTTATTATTCCTCTTTCTATTATTAAAACAAATTTCTTCCAATTCTTTCTCTACTTTATGTACAATTTCATCTAAATTGAACCTTGTAATTTCTATTTTACTTATCCTATTTACTAATTCGGCTATATCTTTCTTAGCCTTTCCCCAATTCAAGTTTTTGATCCTCCATTTTCTGGTTCTGTTTTCAGTATAAATAATTTCATCTTTTATGACGAACCTAATTTCATTATGATCACTTAAAGTGATCATATCAGTGACTTTCCAGTCTTTAATATTGTTATCCATATTTTTAGTAAGTGTCAGATCGATCCAACTTTCCCCTTTAGTGGCGGAATAGGTTGGAATGCTATTTATATCATTTTCTATATTGAGTCCATAACCTTCAATAAACTCCATAAGGATTTCTCCTCTCTGATCAATATTCCTAGGTCCCCATGCTGGGGATTTAGCATTAAAATCACCTCCAATAATAATTTTCTTATCCATAATTGTATTTATCACTCGCTCTAACTCTCCAATCTTATTATCAATTTCTTCCGAAGGTGGGCAATAAATAGATATAACAAAGTATTCATCTTTTCCAATTTCTATCTGTAGGGCCACCAGATCCCTCTTTATAATAATTTTCCTAATTCTATAATCATTATTACAAATAATAACCCCTGCTCGAGGTTTACCTACTTGATAAAATACTTTAAAGTTATTTGGAAATCCTATAATATTGTCTTCCCAATAATAAGGTTCATTAATAATACATATATCAATTTTATTATAAATAAGGTCCTGTGAGAGCTGTATATTAGCCGCTTTAGCGTGATTCGAACGGGAGTAACTAGAATCTCATGGATATTCCGATCTATATCATTATGTTGTACATAATACATCTCCATATTCTGCTCCATATACGTGCTTATGCATATTCCGATCTATATCATTATGTTGTACATAATATATCTCCATATTCTGGAGCAGAAATGGAATTGCCTTCAGTACTATATTTTAGATTTAGGAACGGTTCAGCCAGTCATCGACCCGCAAAAGAAGGTACATGCTTTTTGAGAATAACTCGAGAACGGGAGTAACTAGAATCTCATGGATATTCCGATCTATATCATTATGTTGTACATAATATATCTCCATATTCTGGAGCAGAAATGGAATTGCCTTCAGTACTATATTTTAGATTTAGGAACGGTTCAGCCAGTCATCGACCCGCAAAAGAAAGTACATGCTTTTTGAGAATAACTCGAGAACGGGAGTAACTAGAATCTCATGGATATTCCGATCTATAACATTATGTTGTACGAAATATATCTCCATATTCTGGAGCAGAAATGGAATTGCCTTCAGTACTATATTTTAGATTTAGGAACGGATCAGATAGTCATCGACCCGCAAAAGAAGGTACATGCTTTTTGAGAATAACTTGAGAACGGAAGTAACTTGAATCATATGGATATTCCGATCTATATCATTATGTTGTACATAATATATCTCCATATTCTGGAGCAGAAATGGAATTGATTCAGCACTATATTTTAGATTTAGGAACGATTCTGCCAGTCATCGACCCGCAAAAGAAGGTACATGCTTTTTGAGAATAACTCGAGAACGGGAGTAACTATAATCGTATGGATATTCCAATCTATATCATTATGTTGTACATAATATATTTCTATATTCTGGAGCAGAAATGAAATTGCCTTCAGTACTATATTTTGGATTTGGGAACGGGTCAGCCAGTCATCGACCCGCAAAAGAAGGTACATGCTTTTTGAGAATTACTTGAGAATGGGAGTAACTAGAATCTTATGGATATTCCGATCTATATCATTATGTTGTACATAATATATCTCCATATTCTGGAGCAGAAATGGAATTGCCTTCAGTACTATATTTTAGATGTAGGAACGATTCAGCCAGTCATCGACCCGCAAAAGAAGGTACATGCTGTTTGAGAATAACTCGAGAACGGGAGTAAGTAGAATCTTATGGATATTCCGATCTATATCATTATGTTGTACATAATAAATCTCCATATTCTGCTCCATATACGTTCTTATGCATATTCCGATCTATATCATTATGTTGTACATAATATATCTCCATATGCTGGAGCAGAAATGGAATTGCCTTCAGTACTATATTTTAGATTTAGGAACGGTTCAGCCAGTCATCGACGCGCAAAAGAAGGTACATGCTTTTTGAGAATAACTCGAGAACGGGAGTAACTAGAATCTTATGGATATTCCGATCTATAGCACTATGTTTTACATAATATATCTCCATATTCTGGGGCAGAAATGAAATTGCCTTCAGTACTATATTTTAGATTTAGGAACGGATCAGCCAGTCATCGACCCGCAAAAGAAGGTACATGCTTTTTGAGAATTACTCGAGAACGGGAGTCACTAGAATGTTATGGATATTCCAATCTATATCATTATGCTGTACATAATATATCTCCATATTCTGGAGCAGAAATGGAATTGCCTTCAGTACTGTACTTTAGATTTAGGAACGGTTCAGCCAGTCATCGACCCGCAAAAGAAGGTACATGCTTTTCGGTAATAACTCGAGAACGGGTGTAACTAGAATCTCATGGATATTCCGAGCTATATCATTATGTTGTACATAATACATCTCCATATTCTGCTCCATATACGTGCTTATGCATATTCCGATCTATATCATTATGTTGTACATAATATATCTCCATATTCTGGAGCAGAAGTGGAATTGCCTTCTGTACTACATTTTAGATTTCGGAACTGTTCAGCCCGTCCTCGACCCGCAAAAGAAGGTACAAGCTTTTTGAGAATAACTCGAGAACGGGAGTAACTAGAATCTCATGGATATTCCGATCTATATCATTATGTTGTACATAATACATCTCCATATTCTGCTCCATATACGTGCTTATGCATATTCCGATCCATATCATTATGTTGTACATAATATATCTCCATATTCTGGAGCAGAAATGGAATTGCCTTCAGTACTATATTTTAGATTTCGGAACGGTTCAGCCCGTCCTCGACCCGCAAAAGAAGGTACATGTTGTTTGAGAATAACTCAAGAACGGGAGTAACTAGAATCTTATGGATATTCCGATCTATATCATTATGTTGTATATAATATATCTCCATATTTTGGAGTAGAAATTGAATTGCCTTCAGTACTATATTTTAGATTTAGGAACGGTTCAGCCAGTCATCGATCCGCAAAAGAAGGTACATGCTTTTTGAGAATAACTCGAGAACGGGAGTAACTAGAATCTCATGGATTTTCCAATATATATCATTATGTTGTACATAATATATCTCCATATTCTGGAGCAGAAATGGAATTGCCTTCAGTACTATATTTTAGATTTAGGAACGGTTCAGCCAGTCATCGACCCGCAAAAGAAGGAACATGCTTTTTGAGAATAACTCGAGAACGGGAGTAACTAGAATCTCATGGATATTCCGATCTATAACATTATGTTGTACGAAATATATCTCCATATTCTGGAGCAGAAATGAAATTGCCTTCAGTACTATATTTTAGATTTAGGAACGGATCAGCCAGTCATCGACCCGCAAAAGAAGGTACATGCTTTTTGAGAATAACTTGAGAACGGAAGTAACTAGAATCTTATGGATATTCCGATCTATATCATTATGTTGTACATAATATATCTCCATATTCTGGAGCAGAAATTGAATTGCCTTCAGTACTATATTTTAGATTTAGGAACGGTTCAGCCAGTCATCGACCCGCAAAAGAAGGTACATGCTTTTTGAGAATAACTTGAGAACGGAAGTAACTAGAATCTTATGGATATTCCGATCTATATCATTATGTTGTACATAATATATCTCCATATTCTGGAGCAGAAATGGAATTGCCTTCAGTACTATATTTTAGATTTAGGAACGGGTTAGCCAGTCATCGTCCCGCAAAAGAAGGTACATGCTTTTTGAGAATTACTTGAGAACGGAAGTAACTAGAATCTTATGGATATTCCGATCTATATCATTATGTTGTACATAATATATCTCCATATTCTGGAGCAGACATAGAATTGCCTTCAGTACTATATTTTAGATTTAGGAACGGTTCCGCCAGTCATCGACCCGCAAAAGAAGGTACATGCTTTTTGAGAATTCCTTGAGAACGGAAGTAACTAGAATCTTATGGATATTCCGATCTATATCATTATGTTGTACATAATATATCTCCATATTCTGGAGCAGAAATGGAATTGCCTTCAGTACTATATTTTAGATTTAGGAACGGGTTAGCCAGTCATCGTCCCGCAAAAGAAGGTACATGCTTTTTGAGAATTACTTGAGAACGGAAGTAACTAGAATCTTATGGATATTCCGATCTATATCATTATGTTGTAATAATATATCTCCATATTCTGGAGCAGACATAGAATTGCCTTCAGTACTATATTTTAGATTTAGGAACGGTTCCGCCAGTCATCGACCCGCAAAAGAAGGTACATGCTTTTTGAGAATTCCTTGAGAACGGAAGTAACTAGAATCCTATGGATATTCCGATCTATATCATTATGTTGTACATAATATATCTCCATATTCTGGAGCAGAAATGGAATTGCCTTCAGTACTATATTTTAGATTTAGAAACGGGTCAGCCAGTCATCGTCCGCAAAAGAAGGTACATGCTTTTTGAGAATTACTTGAGAACGGAAGTGATTAGAATCTTATGAATATTCCGATCTATATCATTATGTTGTACATAATATATCTCCATATTCTGGAGCAGAAATTGAATTGCCTTCAGTACTATATTTTAGATTTAGGAACGGTTCCGCCAGTCATCGACCCGCAAAAGAAGGTACATGCTTTTTGAGAATAACTCGAGAACGGGAGTAACTAGAATCTCATGGATATTCCTATCTATATCATTATGTTGTACATAATACATCTCCATATTCTGCTCCATATACGTGCTTATGCATATTCCGATCTATATCATTATGTTGTACATAATATATCTCCATATTCTGGAGCAGAAAATGGAATTGCCTTCAGTACTATATTTAAGATTTCGGAACGGTTCAGCCCGTCCTCGATCCGCAAAAGAAGGTACATGCTGTTTGAGAATAACTCGAGAACGGGAGTAACTAGAATCTAATGGATATTCCGATCTATATCATTATGTTGTACATAATATATCTCCATATTCTGGAGCAGAAATGGAATTGCCTTCAGTACTATATTTTAGATTTAGGAACGGGTCAGCCAGTCATCGTCCCGCAAAAGAAGGTACATGCTTTTTGAGAATTACTTGAGAACGGAAGTAACTAGAATCTAATGGATATTCCGATCTATATCATTATGTTGTACATAATATATCTCCATATTCTGGAGCAGAAATGGAATTGCCTTCAGTACTATATTTTAGATTTAGGAACGGGTCAGCCAGTCATCGACCCGCAAAAGAAAGTACATGCTTTTTGAGAATAACTCGAGAAGGGGAGTAACTAAAATCTTATGGATATTCCGATCTATATCATTATGTTGTACATAATATATCTCCATATTCTGGAGCAGAAATGGAATTGCCTTCAGTACTATATTTTAGATTTAGGAACGGTTCAGCCAGTCATCGACCCGCAAAAGAAGGTACATGCTTTTTGAGAATAACTCGAGAACGCGAGAAACTAGAATGTTATGGATATTCCAATCTATATCATTATGCTGTACATAATATATCTCCATATTCTGGAGCAGAAATGGAATTGCCTTCAGTACTGTACTTTAGATTTAGGAACGGTTCAGCCAGTCATCTACCCGCAAAAGAAGGTACATGCTTTTCGGTAATAACTCGAGAACGGGTGTAACTAGAATCTCATGGATATTCCGAGCTATATCATTATGTTGTACATAATACATCTCCATATTCTGCTCCATATACGTGCTTATGCATATTCCGATCTATATCATTATGTTGTACATAATATATCTCCATATTCTGGAGCAGAAGTGGAATTGCCTTCTGTACTACATTTTAGATTTCGGAACTGTTCAGCCCGTCCTCGACCCGCAAAAGAAGGTACAAGCTTTTTGAGAATAACTCGAGAACGGGAGTAACTAGAATCTCATGGATATTCCGATCTATATCATTATGTTGTACATAATACATCTCCATATTCTGCTCCATATACGTGCTTATGCATATTCCGATCTATATCATTATGTTGTACATAATATATCTCCATATTCTGGAGCAGAAGTGGAATTGCCTTCTGTACTACATTTTAGATTTCGGAACTGTTCAGCCCGTCCTCGACCCGCAAAAGAAGGTACAAGCTTTTTGAGAATAACTCGAGAACGGGAGTAACTAGAATCTCATGGATATTCCGATCTATATCATTATGTTGTACATAATATATCTCCATATTCTGGAGCAGAAATGGAATTGCCTTCAGTACTATATTTTAGATTTCGGAACGGTTCAGCCCGTCCTCGACCCGCAAAAGAAGGTACATGTTGTTTGAGAATAACTCAAGAACGGGAGTAACTAGAATCTTATGGATATTCCGATCTATATCATTATGTTGTATATAATATATCTCCATATTCTGGAGTAGAAATGGAATTGCCTTCAGTACTATATTTTAGATTTAGGAACGGTTCAGCCAGTCATCGACCCGCAAAAGAAGGTACATGCTTTTTGAGAATAACTCGAGAACGGGAGTAACTAGAATCTCATGGATATTCCAATATATATCATTATGTTGTACATAATATATCTCCATATTCTGGAGCAGAAATGGAATTGCCTTCAGTACTATATTTTAGATTTAGGAACGGTTCAGCCAGTCATCGACCCGCAAAAGAAGGAACATGCTTTTTGAGAATAAATCGAGAACGGGAGTAACTAGAATCTCATGGATATTCCGATCTATAACATTATGTTGTACGAAATATATCTCCACATTCTGGAGCAGAAATGAAATTGCCTTCAGTACTATATTTTAGATTTAGGAACGGATCAGCCAGTCATCGACCCGCAAAAGAAGGTACATGCTTTTGAGAATAACTTGAGAACGGAAGTAACTAGAATCTTATGGATATTCCGATCTATATCATTATGTTGTACATAATATATCTCCATATTCTGGAGCAGAAATGGAATTGCCTTCAGTACTATATTTTAGATTTAGGAACGGTTCAGCCAGTCATCGACCCGCAAAAGAAGGTACATGCTTTTTGAGAATAACTTGAGAACGGAAGTAACTAGAATCTTATGGATATTCCGATCTATATCATTATGTTGTACATAATATATCTCAATATTCTGGAGCAGAAATGGAATTGCCTTCAGTACTATATTTTAGATTTAGGAACGGGTTAGCCAGTCATCGTCCCGCAAAAGAAGGTACATGCTTTTTAGAATTACTTGAGAACGGAAGTAACTAGAATCTTATGGATATTCCGATCTATATCATTATGTTGTACATAATATATCTCCATATTCTGGAGCAGACATAGAATTGCCTTCAGTACTATATTTTAGATTTAGGAACGGTTCCGCCAGTCATCGACCCGCAAAAGAAGGTACATGCTTTTTGAGAATTCCTTGAGAACGGAAGTAACTAGAATCCTATGGATATTCCGATCTATATCATTATGTTGTACATAATATATCTCCATATTCTGGAGCAGAAATGGAATTGCATTAGTTCTATATTTTAGATTTAGGAACGGGTCAGCCAGTCATCGACCCGCAAAAGAAGGTACATTCTTTTTGAGAATAACTCGAGAACGGGAGTAACTAGAATCTTATGGATATTCCGATCTATATCATTATGTTGTACATAATATATCTCCATATTCTGGAGCAGAAATGGATTTGCCTTCAGTACTATATTTTAGATTTAGGAACGGGTCAGCCAGTCATCGTCCCGCAAAAGAAGGTACATGCTTTTTGAGAATTACTTGAGAACGGAAGTGATTAGAATCTTATGAATATTCCGATCTATATCATTATGTTGTACATAATATATCTCCATATTCTGGAGCAGAAATTGAATTGCCTTCAGTACTATATTTTAGATTTAGGAACGGTTCCGCCAGTCATCGACCCGCAAAAGAAGGTACATGCTTTTTGAGAATAACTCGAGAATGGGAGTAACTAGAATCTCATGGATATTCCTATCTATATCATTATGTTGTACATAATACATGTCCATATTCTGCTCCATATACGTTCTTATGCATATTCCTATCTATATCATTATGTTGTACATAATATATCTCCATATTCTGGAGCAGAAATGGAATTGCCTTCAGTACTATATTTTAGATTTAGGAACGGTTCAGCCAGTCATCGACCCGCAAAAGAAGGTACATGCTTTTTGAGAATAACTCGAGAACGGGAGTAACTAGAATCTTATGGATATTCCGATCTATATCATTATGTTGTACATAATATATTTCTATATTCTGGAGCAGAAATGGAATTGCCTTCAGTTCTATATTTTAGATTTAGGAACGGGTCAGCCAGTCATCGTCCCGCAAAAGAGGTACATGCTTTTTGAGAATTACTTGAGAACGGAAGTAACTAGAATCTTATGGATATTCCGATCTATATCATTATGTTGTACATAATATATCTCCATATTCTGAAGCAAAAATTGAATTGCCTTCAGTACTGTATTTTAGATTTAGGAACGGTTCCGCCAGTCATCGACCCGCAAAAGAAGGTACATGCTTTTTGAGAATAACTCGAGAACGGGAGTAACTAGAATCTCATGGATATTCCGATCTATATCATTATGTTGTACATAATACATCTCCATATTCTGCTCCATATACGTGCTTATGCATATTCCGATCTATATCATTATGTTGTGCATAATATATCTCCATATTCTGGAGCAGAAATGGAATTGCCTTCAGTACTATATTTTAGATTTCGGAACGGTTCAGCCCGTTCTCGACCCGTAAAAGAAGGTACATGCTGTTTGAGAATAACTCGAGAACGGGAGTAACTAGAATCTTATAGATATTCCGATCTATATCAGTATGTTGTACATAATATATCTCCATATTCTGGAGTAGAAATGGAATTGCCTTCAGTACTATATTTTAGATTTCGGAACGGTTCAGCCCATCCTCGACCCGCTAACGAAGGTACATGCTGTTTGAGAATAACTCGAGAACGGGAGTAACTAGAATCTTATGGATATTCCGATCTATATCATTATTTTGTATATAATATATCTCCATATTCTGGAGTAGAAACGGAATTCCCTTCAGTACTATATTTTAGATTTAGGAACGGTTCAGCCAGTCATCGACCCGCAAAAGAAGGTACATGCTTTTTGAGAATAACTCGAGAACGGGAGTAACTAGAATCTCATGGATATTCCGATCTATATCATTATGTTGTACATAATATATCTCCATATTCTGGAGCAGAAATGGAATTGCCTTCAGTACTATATTTTAGATTTAGGAACGGTTCAGCCAGTCATCGACCCGCAAAAGAAAGTACATGCTTTTTGAGAATAACTCGAGAACGGGAGTAACTAGAATCTCATGGATATTCCGATCTATAACATTATGTTGTACGAAATATATCTCCATATTCTGGAGCAGAAATGGAATTGCCTTCAGTACTATATTTTAGATTTAGGAACGGATCAGCCAGTCATCGACCCGCAAAAGAAGGTACATGCTTTTTGAGAATAACTTGAGAACGGAAGTAACTTGAATCTTATGGATATTCCGATCTATATCATTATGTTGTACATAATATATCTCCATATTCTGGAGCAGAAATGGAATTGATTCAGCACTATATTTTAGATTTAGGAACGATTCTGCCAGTCATCGACCCGCAAAAGTAGGTACATGCTTTTTGAGAATAACTCGAGAACGGGAGTAACTATAATCGTATGGATATTCCGATCTATATCATTATGTTGTACATAATATATTTCTATATTCTGGAGCAGAAATGAAATTGCCTTCAGTACTATATTTTGGATTTGGGAACGGGTCAGCCAGTCATCGACCCGCAAAAGAAAGTACATGCTTTTTGAGAATTAGTTGAGAACGGGAGTAACTAGAATCTTATGGATATTCCGATCTATATCATTATGTTGTACATAATATATCTCCATATTCTGGAGCAGAAATGGAATTGCCTTCAGTACTATATTTTAGATGTAGGAACGATTCAGCCAGTCATCGACCCGCAAAAGAAGGTACATGCTGTTTGAGAATAACTCGAGAACGGGAGCAAGTAGAATCTTATGGATATTCCGATCTATATCATTATGTTGTACATAATACATCTCCATATTCTGCTCCATATACGTTCTTATGCATATTCCGATCTATATCATTATGTTGTACATAATATATCTCCATATTCTGGAGCAGAAATGGAATTGCCTTCAGTACTATATTTTAGATTTAGGAACGGTTCAGCCAGTCATCGACCCGCAAAAGAAGGTACATGCTTTTTGAGAATAACTCGAGAACGGGAGTAACTAGAATCTTATGGATATTCCGATCTATAGCACTATGTTTTACATAATATATCTCCATATTCTGGGGCAGAAATGAAATTGCCTTCAGTACTATATTTTAGATTTAGGAACGGATCAGCCAGTCATCGACCCGCAAAAAAAGGTACACGCTTTTTGAGAATTACTTGAGAACGGGAGTAACTAGAATCTTATGGATATTCCGATCTATATCATTATGTTGTACATAATATGTCTCCATATTCTAGAGCAGAAATGGAATTGCCTACAGTACTATATTTTAGATGTTGGATCGATTCAGCCAGTCATCGACCCGCAAAAGAAGGTACATGCTTTTTGAGAATCACTCGAGAACGGGAGTAACTAGAATCTTATGGATATTCCGATCTATATCACTATACCGTGCATAATACATCTCCATATTCTGCTGCATATACGTGCTTATGCATATTCCGATCTATATCATTATGTTGTGCATAATATATCTCCATATTCTGGAGCAGAAATGGAATTGCCTTCAGTACTATATTTTAGATTTAGAAACGGTTCCGCCAGTCGTCGACCCGCAAAAGAAGGTACATGCTTTTTGAGAATAACTTGAGAACGGAAGTAACTAGAATCTTATGGATATTCCGATCTATATCATTATGTTGTACATAATATATCTCCATATTCTGGAGCAGAAATGGAATTGCCTTCAGTACTATATTTTAGATTTAGGAACGGGTTAGCCAGTCATCGTCCCGCAAAAGAAGGTACATGCTTTTTGAGAATTACTTGAGAACGGAAGTAACTAGAATCTTATGGATATTCCGATCTATATCATTATGTTGTACATAATAATATCTCCATATTCCTGAGCAGAAATGGAATTGCCTTCAGTACTATATTTTAGATTTAGGAACGGGTCAGCCTGTCATCGACCCGCAAAAGAAGGTACATGCTTTTTGAGAATAACTCGAGAACGGGAGTAACTAGAATCTTATGGATATTCCGATCTATATCATTATGTTGTACATAATATATCTCCATATTCTGGAGCAGAAATGGAATTGCCTTCAGTACTATATTTTAGATTTAGGAACGGGTCAGCCAGTCATCGTCCCGCAAAAGAGGTACATGCTTTTTGAGAATTACTTGAGAACGGAAGTAACTAGAATCTTATGGATATTCCGGTCTATATCATTATGTTGTACATAATATATCTCCATATTCTGAAGCAGAAATTGAATTGCCTTCAGTACTGTATTTTAGATTTAGGAACGGTTCCGCCAGTCATCGACCCGCAAAAGAAGGTACATGCTTTTTGAGAATAACTCGAGAACGGGAGTAACTAGAATCTCATGGATATTCCGATCTATATCATTATGTTGTACATAATACATCTCCATATTCTGCTCCATATACGTGCTTATGCATATTCCGATCTATATCATTATGTTGTACATAATATATCTCCATATTCTGGAGCAGAAATGGAATTGCCTTCAGTACTATATTTTAGATTTCGGAACGGTTCAGCCCGTTCTCGACCCGCAAAAGAAGGTACATGCTGTTTGAGAATAACTCGAGAACGGGAGTAACTAGAATCTTATAGATATTCCGATCTATATCATTATGTTGTACATAATATATCTCCATATTCTGGAGTAGAAATGGAATTGCCTTCAGTACTATATTTTAGATTTCGGAACGGTTCAGCCCATCCTCGACCCGCTAACGAAGGTACATGCTGTTTGAGAATAACTCGAGAACGGGAGTAACTAGAATCTTATGGATATTCCGATCTATATCATTATTTTGTATATAATACATCTCCATATTCTGCTCCATATACGTGCTTATGCATATTCCGATCTATATCATTATGTTGTGCATAATATATCTCCATATTCTGGAGTAGAAATGGAATTGCCTTCAGTACTATATTTTAGATTTAGGAACGGTTCAGCCAGTCATCGACCCGCAAAAGAAAGTACATGCTTTTTGAGAATAACTCGAGAACGGGAGTAACTAGAATCTCATGGATATTCCGATCTATAACATTATGTTGTACGAAATATATCTCCATATTCTGGAGCAGAAATGGAATTGCCTTCAGTACTATATTTTAGATGTAGGAACGATTCAGCCAGTCATCGACCCGCAAAAGAAGGTACATGCTGTTTGAGAATAACTCGAGAACGGGAGTAAGTAGAATCTTATGGATATTCCGATCTATATCATTATGTTGTACATAATACATCTCCATATTCTGCTCCATATACGTTCTTAAGCATATTCCGATCTATATCATTATGTTGTACATAATATATCTCCATATTCTGGAGCAGAAATGGAATTGCCTTCAGTACTATATTTTAGATTTAGGAACGGTTCAGCCAGTCATCGACCCGCAAAAGAAGGTACATGCTTTTTGAGAATAACTCGAGAACGGGAGTAACTAGAATCTTATGGATATTCCGATCTATAGCACTATGTTTTACATAATATATCTCCATATTCTGGGGCAGAAATGAAATTGCCTTCAGTACTATATTTTATATTTAGGAACGGATCAGCCAGTCATCGACCCGGAAAAGAAGGTACACGCTTTTTGAGAATTACTTGAGAACGGGAGTAACTAGAATCTTATGGATATTCCGATCTATATCATTATGTTGTACATAATATGTCTCCATATTCTGGAGCAGAAATGGAATTGCCTTCAGTACTATATTTTAGATGTTGGATCGATTCAGCCAGTGATCGACCCGCAAAAGAAGGTACATGCTTTTTGAGAATCACTCGAGAACGGGAGTAACTAGAATCTTATGGATATTCCGATCTATATCACTATACCGTGCATAATATATCTCCATATTCTGGAGCAGAAATGGAATTGCCTTCAGTACTGTATTTTAGATTTAGGAACGGTTCAGCCAGTCATCGACCCCAAAAGAAGGTACATGCTTTTTGAGAATAACTCGAGAACGGGAGTAACTAGAATCTTATGAATATTCCGATCTATATCATTAAACCGTACATAATATATCTCCATATTCTGGAGCAGAAATGGAATTGCCTTCAGTACTATATTTTAGATTTAGGAACGGTTCAGCCAGTCATCGACCCGCAAAAGAAGGTACATGCTTTTTGAGAATAACTCGAGAACGCGAGTAACTAGAATCTCATGGATATTCCGATCAATATCATTATGTTGTACATAATACATCTCCATATTCTGCTGCATATACGTGCTTATGCATATTCCGATCTATATCATTATGTTGTGCATAATATATCTCCATATTCTGGAGCAGAAATGGAATTGCCTTCAGTACTATATTTTAGATTTAGAAACGGTTCCGCCAGCCGTCGACCCGCAAAAGAAGGTACATGCTTTTTAAGAATAACTTGAGAACGGAAGTAACTAGAATCTTATGGATATTCCGATCTATATCATTATGTTGTACATAATATATCTCCATATTCTGGAGCAGAAATGGAATTGCCTTCAGTACTATATTTTAGATTTAGGAACGGGTTAGCCAGTCATCGTCCCGCAAAAGAAGGTACATGCTTTTTAGAATTACTTGAGAACGGAAGTAACTAGAATCTTATGGATATTCCGATCTATATCATTATGTTGTACATAATAATATCTCCATATTCCTGAGCAGAAATGGAATTGCCTTCAGTACTATATTTTAGATTTAGGAACGGGTCAGCCTGTCATCGACCCGCAAAAGAGGTACATGCTTTTTGAGAATTATTTGAGAACGGAAGTAACTAGAATCTTATGGATATTCCGGTCTATATCATTATGTTGTACATAATATATCTCCATATTCTGAAGCAGAAATTGAATTGCCTTCAGTACTGTATTTTAGATTTAGGAACGGTTCCGCCAGTCATCGACCCGCAAAAGAAGGTACATGCTTTATGAGAATAACTCGAGAACGGGAGTAACTAGAATCTCATGGATATTCCGATCTATATCATTATGTTGTACATAATACATCTCCATATTCTGCTCCATATACGTGCTTATGCATATTCCGATCTATATCATTATGTTGTACATAATATATCTCCATATTCTGGAGCAGAAATGGAATTGCCTTCAGTACTATATTTTAGATTTCGGAACGGTTCAGCCCGTTCTCGACCCGCAAAAGAAGGTACATGCTGTTTGAGAATAACTCGAGAACGGGAGTAACTAGAATCTTATAGATATTCCGATCTATATCATTATGTTGTACATAATATATCTCCATATTCTGGAGTAGAAATGGAATTGCCTTCAGTACTATATTTTAGATTTCGGAACGGTTCAGCCCATCCTCGACCCGCTAACGAAGGTACATGCTGTTTGAGAATAACTCGAGAACGGGAGTAACTAGAATCTTATGGATATTCCGATCTATATCATTATTTTGTATATAATACATCTCCATATTCTGCTCCATATACGTGCTTATGCATATTCCGATCTATATCATTATGTTGTGCATAATATATCTCCATATTCTGGAGTAGAAATGGAATTGCCTTCAGTACTATATTTTAGATTTAGGAACGGTTCAGCCAGTCATCGACCCGCAAAAGAAAGTACATGCTTTTTGAGAATAACTCGAGAACGGGAGTAACTAGAATCTCATGGATATTCCGATCTATAACATTATGTTGTACGAAATATATCTCCATATTCTGGAGCAGAAATGGAATTGCCTTCAGTACTATATTTTAGATTTAGGAACGGATCAGCCAGTCATCGACCCGCAAAAGAAGGTACATGCTTTTTGAGAATAACTTGAGAACGGAAGTAACTTGAATCTTATGGATATTCCGATCTATATCATTATGTTGTACATAATATATCTCCATATTCTGGAGCAGAAATGGAATTGATTCAGCACTATATTTTAGATTTAGGAACGATTCGGCCAGTCATCGACCCGCAAAAGAAGGTACATGCTTTTTGAGAATAACTCGAGAACGGGAGTAACTATAATCGTATGGATATTCCGATCTATATCATTATGTTGTACATAATATATTTCTATATTCTGTAGCAGAAATGAAACTGCCTTCAGTACTATATTTTGGATTTGGGAACGGGTCAGCCAGTCATCGACCCGCAAAAAAGGTACATGCTTTTTGAGAATTACTTGAGAACGGGAGTAACTAGAATCTTATGGATATTCCGATCTATATCATTATGTTGTACATAATATATCTCCATATTCTGGAGCAGAAATGGAATTGCCTTCAGTACTATATTTTAGATGTAGGAACGATTCAGCCAGTCATCGACCCGCAAAAGAAGGTACATGCTGTTTGAGAATAACTCGAGAACGGGAGTAAGTAGAATCTTATGGATATTCCGATCTATATCATTATGTTGTACATAATACATCTCCATATTCTGCTCCATATACGTTCTTATGCATATTCCGATCTATATCATTATGTTGTACATAATATATCTCCATATTCTGGAGCAGAAATGGAATTGCCTTCAGTACTATATTTTAGATTTAGGAACGGTTCAGCCAGTCATCGACCCGCAAAAGAAGGTACATGCTTTTTGAGAATAACTCGAGAACGGGAGTAACTAGAATCTTATGGATATTCCGATCTATAGCACTATGTTTTACATAATATATCTCCATATTCTGGGGCAGAAATGAAATTGCCTTCAGTACTATATTTTAGATTTAGGAACGGATCAGCCAGTCATCGACCCGCAAAAGAAGGTACACGCTTTTTGAGAATTACTTGAGAACGGGAGTAACTAGAATCTTATGGATATTCCGATCTATATCATTATGTTGTACATAATATGTCTCCATATTCTAGAGCAGAAATGGAATTGCCTTCAGTACTATATTTAAGATGTTGGATCGATTCAGCCAGTCATCGACCCGCAAAAGAAGGTACATGCTTTTTGAGAATCACTCGAGAACGGGAGTAACTAGAATCTTATGGATATTCCGATCTATATCACTATACCGTGCATAATATATCTCCATATTCTGGAGCAGAAATGGAATTGCCTTCAGTACTGTATTTTAGATTTAGGAACGGTTCAGCCAGTCATCGACCCCAAAAGAAGGTACATGCTTTTTGAGAATAACTCGAGAACGGGAGTAACTAGAACCTTATGAATATTCCGATCTATATCATTAAACCGTACATAATATATCTCCATATTCTGGAGCAGAAATGGAATTGCCTTCAGTACTGTATTTTAGATTTAGGAACGGTTCAGCCAGTCATCGACCCGCAAAAGAAGGTACATGCTTTTTTGAGAATAACTCGAGAACGGGAGTAACTAGAATCTTATGGATATTCCGATCTATATCATTAAACCGTACATAATATATCTCCATATTCTGGAGCAGAAATGGAATTGCCTTCAGTACTGTATTTTAGATTTAGGAACGGTTCAGCCAGTCATCGACCCGCAAAAGAAGGTACATGCTTTTTGAGAATAACTCGAGAACGGGAGTAACTAGAATCTTATGGATATTCCGATCTATAGCACTATGTTTTACATAATATATCTCCATATTCTGGGGCAGAAATGAAATTGCCTTCAGTACTATATTTTATATTTAGGAACGGATCAGCCAGTCATCGACCCGCAAAAGAAGGTACACGCTTTTTGAGAATTACTTGAGAACGGGAGTAACTAGAATCTTATGGATATTCCGATCTATATCATTATGTTGTACATAATATGTCTCCATATTCTGGAGCAGAAATGGAATTGCCTTCAGTACTATATTTTAGATGTTGGATCGATTCAGCCAGTGATCGACCCGCAAAAGAAGGTACATGCTTTTTGAGAATCACTCGAGAACGGGAGTAACTAGAATCTTATGGATATTCCGATCTATATCACTATACCGTGCATAATATATCTCCATATTCTGGAGCAGAAATGGAATTGCCTTCAGTACTGTATTTTAGATTTAGGAACGGTTCAGCCAGTCATCGACCCCAAAAGAAGGTACATGCTTTTTGAGAATAACTCGAGAACGGGAGTAACTAGAATCTTATGAATATTCCGATCTATATCATTAAACCGTACATAATATATCTCCATATTCTGGAGCAGAAATGGAATTGCCTTCAGTACTATATTT
Organism: Amaurobius ferox; assembly: GCA_951213105.1. Lineage (NCBI taxonomy): Eukaryota > Metazoa > Arthropoda > Arachnida > Araneae > Amaurobiidae > Amaurobius > Amaurobius ferox. The sequence continues at coordinate 18,025,730 of OX578141.1, forward strand.
TAGATTTAGGAACGGTTCAGCCAGTCATCGACCCGCAAAAGAAGGTACATGCTTTTTGAGAATAACTCGAGAACGCGAGTAACTAGAATCTCATGGATATTCCGATCAATATCATTATGTTGTACATAATACATCTCCATATTCTGCTGCATATACGTGCTTATGCATATTCCGATCTATATCATTATGTTGTGCAGAATATATCTCCATATTCTGGAGCAGAAATGGAATTGCCTTCAGTACTATATTTTAGATTTAGAAACGGTTCCGCCAGCCGTCGACCCGCAAAAGAAGGTACATGCTTTTTAAGAATAACTTGAGAACGGAAGTAACTAGAATCTTATGGATATTCCGATCTATATCATTATGTTGTACATAATATATCTCCATATTCTGGAGCAGAAATGGAATTGCCTTCAGTACTATATTTTAGATTTAGGAACGGGTTAGCCAGTCATCGTCCCGCAAAAGAAGGTACATGCTTTTTGAGAATTACTTGAGAACGGAAGTAACTAGAATCTTATGGATATTCCGATCTATATCATTATGTTGTACATAATAATATCTCCATATTCCTGAGCAGAAATGGAATTGCCTTCAGTACTATATTTTAGATTTAGGAACGGGTCAGCCTTTCATCGACCCGCAAAAGAAGGTACATGCTTTTTGAGAATAACTCGAGAACGGGAGTAACTAGAATCTTATGGATATTCCGATCTATAGCACTATGTTTTACATAATATATCTCCATATTCTGGGGCAGAAATGAAATTGCCTTCAGTACTATATTTTAGATTTAGGAACGGATCAGCCAGTCATCGACCCGCAAAAGAAGGTACACGCTTTTTGAGAATTACTTGAGAACGGGAGTAACTAGAATCTTATGGATATTCCGATCTATATCATTATGTTGTACATAATATGTCTCCATATTCTAGAGCAGAAATGGAATTGCCTTCAGTACTATATTTAAGATGTTGGATCGATTCAGCCAGTCATCGACCCGCAAAAGAAGGTACATGCTTTTTGAGAATCACTCGAGAACGGGAGTAACTAGAATCTTATGGATATTCCGATCTATATCACTATACCGTGCATAATATATCTCCATATTCTGGAGCAGAAATGGAATTGCCTTCAGTACTGTATTTTAGATTTAGGAACGGTTCAGCCAGTCATCGACGCCAAAAGAAGGTACATGCTTTTTGAGAATAACTCGAGAACGGGAGTAACTAGAACCTTATGAATATTCCGATCTATATCATTAAACCGTACATAATATATCTCCATATTCTGGAGCAGAAATGGAATTGCCTTCAGTACTGTATTTTAGATTTAGGAACGGTTCAGCCAGTCATCGACCCGCAAAAGAAGGTACATGCTTTTTTGAGAATAACTCGAGAACGGGAGTAACTAGAATCTTATGGATATTCCGATCTATATCATTAAACCGTACATAATATATCTCCATATTCTGGAGCAGAAATGGAATTGCCTTCAGTACTGTATTTTAGATTTAGGAACGGTTCAGCCAGTCATCGACCCGCAAAAGAAGGTACATGCTTTTTGAGAATAACTCGAGAACGGGAGTAACTAGAATCTTATGGATATTCCGATCTATAGCACTATGTTTTACATAATATATCTCCATATTCTGGGGCAGAAATGAAATTGCCTTCAGTACTATATTTTATATTTAGGAACGGATCAGCCAGTCATCGACCCGCAAAAGAAGGTACACGCTTTTTGAGAATTACTTGAGAACGGGAGTAACTAGAATCTTATGGATATTCCGATCTATATCATTATGTTGTACATAATATGTCTCCATATTCTGGAGCAGAAATGGAATTGCCTTCAGTACTATATTTTAGATGTTGGATCGATTCAGCCAGTGATCGACCCGCAAAAGAAGGTACATGCTTTTTGAGAATCACTCGAGAACGGGAGTAACTAGAATCTTATGGATATTCCGATCTATATCACTATACCGTGCATAATATATCTCCATATTCTGGAGCAGAAATGGAATTGCCTTCAGTACTGTATTTTAGATTTAGGAACGGTTCAGCCAGTCATCGACCCCAAAAGAAGGTACATGCTTTTTGAGAATAACTCGAGAACGGGAGTAACTAGAATCTTATGAATATTCCGATCTATATCATTAAACCGTACATAATATATCTCCATATTCTGGAGCAGAAATGGAATTGCCTTCAGTACTATATTTTAGATTTAGGAACGGTTCAGCCAGTCATCGACCCGCAAAAGAAGGTACATGCTTTTTGAGAATAACTCGAGAACGCGAGTAACTAGAATCTCATGGATATTCCGATCAATATCATTATGTTGTACATAATACATCTCCATATTCTGCTGCATATACGTGCTTATGCATATTCCGATCTATATCATTATGTTGTGCAGAATATATCTCCATATTCTGGAGCAGAAATGGAATTGCCTTCAGTACTATATTTTAGATTTAGAAACGGTTCCGCCAGCCGTCGACCCGCAAAAGAAGGTACATGCTTTTTAAGAATAACTTGAGAACGGAAGTAACTAGAATCTTATGGATATTCCGATCTATATCATTATGTTGTACATAATATATCTCCATATTCTGGAGCAGAAATGGAATTGCCTTCAGTACTATATTTTAGATTTAGGAACGGGTTAGCCAGTCATCGTCCCGCAAAAGAAGGTACATGCTTTTTGAGAATTACTTGAGAACGGAAGTAACTAGAATCTTATGGATATTCCGATCTATATCATTATGTTGTACATAATAATATCTCCATATTCCTGAGCAGAAATGGAATTGCCTTCAGTACTATATTTTAGATTTAGGAACGGGTCAGCCTGTCATCGACCCGCAAAAGAAGGTACATGCTTTTTGAGAATAACTCGAGAACGGGAGTAACTAGAATCTTATGGATATTCCGATCTATATCATTATGTTGTACATAATATATCTCCATATTCTGGAGCAGAAATGGAATTGCCTTCAGTTCTATATTTTAGATTTAGGAACGGGTCAGCCAGTCATCGTCCCGCAAAAGAGGTACATGCTTTTTGAGAATTACTTGAGAACGGAAGTAACTAGAATCTTATGGATATTCCGATCTATATCATTATGTTGTACATAATATATCTCCATATTCTGAAGCAAAAATTGAATTGCCTTCAGTACTGTATTTTAGATTTAGGAACGGTTCCGCCAGTCATCGACCCGCAAAAGAAGGTACATGCTTTTTGAGAATAACTCGAGAACGGGAGTAACTAGAATCTCATGGATATTCCGATCTATATCATTATGTTGTACATAATACATCTCCATATTCTGCTCCATATACGTGCTTATGCATATTCCGATCTATATCATTATGTTGTGCATAATATATCTCCATATTCTGGAGCAGAAATGGAATTGCCTTCAGTACTATATTTTAGATTTCGGAACGGTTCAGCCCGTTCTCGACCCGCAAAAGAAGGTACATGCTGTTTGAGAATAACTCGAGAACGGGAGTAACTAGAATCTTATAGATATTCCGATCTATATCAGTATGTTGTACATAATATATCTCCATATTCCGGAGTAGAAATGGAATTGCCTTCAGTACTATATTTTAGATTTCGGAACGGTTCAGCCCATCCTCGACCCGCTAACGAAGGTACATGCTGTTTGAGAATAACTCGAGAACGGGAGTAACTAGAATCTTATGGATATTCCGATCTATATCATTATTTTGTATATAATATATCTCCATATTCTGGAGTAGAAATGGAATTCCCTTCAGTACTATATTTTAGATTTAGGAACGGTTCAGCCAGTCATCGACCCGCAAAAGAAGGTACATGCTTTTTGAGAATAACTCGAGAACGGGAGTAACTAGAATCTCATGGATATTCCGATCTATATCATTATGTTGTACATAATATATCTCCATATTCTGGAGCAGAAATGGAATTGCCTTCAGTACTATATTTTAGATTTAGGAACGGTTCAGCCAGTCATCGACCCGCAAAAGAAAGTACATGCTTTTTGAGAATAACTCGAGAACGGGAGTAACTAGAATCTCATGGATATTCCGATCTATAACATTATGTTGTACGAAATATATCTCCATATTCTGGAGCAGAAATGGAATTGCCTTCAGTACTATATTTTAGATTTAGGAACGGATCAGCCAGTCATCGACCCGCAAAAGAAGGTACATGCTTTTTGAGAATAACTTGAGAACGGAAGTAACTTGAATCTTATGGATATTCCGATCTATATCATTATGTTGTACATAATATATCTCCATATTCTGGAGCAGAAATGGAATTGATTCAGCACTATATTTTAGATTTAGGAACGATTCTGCCAGTCATCGACTCGCAAAAGAAGGTACATGCTTTTTGAGAATAACTCGAGAACGGGAGTAACTATAATCGTACGGATATTCCGATCTATATCATTATGTTGTACATAATATATTTCTATATTCTGGAGCAGAAATGAAATTGCCTTCAGTACTATATTTTGGATTTGGGAACGGGTCAGCCAGTCATCGACCCGCAAAAGAAGGTACATGCTTTTTGAGAATTACTTGAGAACGGGAGTAACTAGAATCTTATGGATATTCCGATCTATATCATTATGTTGTACATAATATATCTCCATATTCTGGAGCAGAAATGGAATTGCCTTCAGTTCTATATTTTAGATTTAGGAACGGGTCAGCCAGTCATCGTCCCGCAAAAGAGGTACATGCTTTTTGAGAATTACTTGAGAACGGAAGTAACTAGAATCTTATGGATATTCCGATCTATATCATTATGTTGTACATAATATATCTCCATATTCTGAAGCAAAAATTGAATTGCCTTCAGTACTGTATTTTAGATTTAGGAACGGTTCCGCCAGTCATCGACCCGCAAAAGAAGGTACATGCTTTTTGAGAATAACTCGAGAACGGGAGTAACTAGAATCTCATGGATATTCCGATCTATATCATTATGTTGTACATAATACATCTCCATATTCTGGAGTAGAAATGGAATTCCCTTCCGTACTATATTTTAGATTTAGGAACGGTTCAGCCAGTCATCGACCCGCAAAAGAAGGTACATGCTGTTTGAGAATAACTCGAGAACGGGAGTAACTAGAATCTTATGGATATTCCGATCTATATCATTATTTTGTATATAATATATCTCCATATTCTGGAGTAGAAATGGAATTCCCTTCAGTACTATATTTTGGATTTGGGAACGGGTCAGCCAGTCATCGACCCGCAAAAGAAGGTACATGCTTTTTGAGAATTACTTGAGAACGGGAGTAACTAGAATCTTATGGATATTCCGATCTATATCATTATGTTGTACATAATATATCTCCATATTCTGGAGCAGAAATGGAATTGCCTTCAGTTCTATATTTTAGATTTAGGAACGGGTCAGCCAGTCATCGTCCCGCAAAAGAGGTACATGCTTTTTGAGAATTACTTGAGAACGGAAGTAACTAGAATCTTATGGATATTCCGATCTATATCATTATGTTGTACATAATATATCTCCATATTCTGAAGCAAAAATTGAATTGCCTTCAGTACTGTATTTTAGATTTAGGAACGGTTCCGCCAGTCATCGACCCGCAAAAGAAGGTACATGCTTTTTGAGAATAACTCGAGAACGGGAGTAACTAGAATCTCATGGATATTCCGATCTATATCATTATGTTGTACATAATACATCTCCATATTCTGGAGTAGAAATGGAATTCCCTTCCGTACTATATTTTAGATTTCGGAACGGTTCAGCCCATCCTCGACCCGCTAACGAAGGTACATGCTGTTTGAGAATAACTCGAGAACGGGAGTAACTAGAATCTTATGGATATTCCGATCTATATCATTATTTTGTATATAATATATCTCCATATTCTGGAGTAGAAATGGAATTCCCTTCCGTACTATATTTTAGATTTAGGAACGGTTCAGCCAGTCATCGACCCGCAAAAGAAGGTACATGCTTTTTGAGAATAACTCGAGAACGGGAGTAACTAGAATCTCATGGATATTCCGATCTATAACATTATGTTGTACGAAATATATCTCCATATTCTGGAGCAGAAATGGAATTGCCTTCAGTACTATATTTTAGATTTAGGAACGGTTCAGCCAGTCATCGACCTGCAAAAGAAAGTTCATGCTTTTTGAGAATAACTCGAGAACGGGAGTAACTAGAATCTCATGGATATTCCGATCTATAACATTATGCTGTACGAAATATATCTCCATATTCTGGAGCAGAAATGGAATTGCCTTCAGTACTATATTTTAGATTTAGGAACGGTTCAGCCAGTCATCGACCTGCAAAAGAAAGTTCATGCTTTTTGAGAATAACTCGAGAACGGGAGTAACTAGAATCTCATGGATATTCCGATCTATAACATTATGCTGTACGAAATATATCTCCATATTCTGGAGCAGAAATGGAATTGATTCAGCACTATATTTTAGATTTAGGAACGATTCTGCCAGTCATCGACCCGCAAAAGAAGGTACATGCTTTTTGAGAATAACTCGAGAACGGGAGTAACTATAATCGTATGGATATTCCGATCTATATCATTATGTTGTACATAATATATTTCTATATTCTGGAGCAGAAATGAAATTGCCTTCAGTACTATATTTTGGATTTGGGAACGGGTCAGCCAGTCATCGACCCGCAAAAGAAGGTACATGCTTTTTGAGAATTACTTGAGAACGGGAGTAACTAGAATCTTATGGATATTCCGATCTATATCATTATGTTGTACATAATATATCTCCATATTCTGGAGCAGAAATGGAATTGCCTTCAGTACTATATTTTAGATGTAGGAACGATTCAGCCAGTCATCGACCCGCAAAAGAAGGTACATGCTGTTTGAGAATAACTCGAGAACGGGAGTAAGTAGAATCTTATGGATTTTCCGATCTATATCATTATGTTGTACATAATACATCTCCATATTCTGCTCCATATACGTTCTTATGCATATTCCGATCTATATCATTATGTTGTACATAATATATCTCCATATTCTGGAGCAGAAATGGAATTGCCTTCAGTACTATATTTTAGATTTAGGAACGGTTCAGCCAGTCATCGACCCGCAAAAGAAGGTACATGCTTTTTGAGAATAACTCGAGAACGGGAGTAACTAGAATCTTATGGATATTCCGATCTATAGCACTATGTTTTACATAATATATCTCCATATTCTGGGGCAGAAATGAAATTGCCTTCAGTACTATATTTTAGATTTAGGAACGGATCAGCCAGTCATCGACCCGCAAAAAAAGGTACACGCTTTTTGAGAATTACTTGAGAACGGGAGTAACTAGAATCTTATGGATATTCCGATCTATATCATTATGTTGTACATAATATGTCTCCATATTCTAGAGCAGAAATGGAATTGCCTTCAGTACTATATTTTAGATGTTGGATCGATTCAGCCAGTCATCGACCCGCAAAAGAAGGTACATGCTTTTTGAGAATCACTCGAGAACGGGAGTAACTAGAATCTTATGGATATTCCGATCCATATCACTATACCGTGCATAATACATCTCCATATTCTGCTGCATATACGTGCTTATGCATATTCCGATCTATATCATTATGTTGTGCATAATATATCTCCATATTCTGGAGCAGAAATGGAATTGCCTTCAGTACTATATTTTAGATTTAGAAACGGTTCCGCCAGTCGTCGACCCGCAAAAGAAGGTACATGCTTTTTGGGAATAACTTGAGAACGGAAGTAACTAGAATCTTATGGATATTCCGATCTATATCATTATGTTGTACATAATAATATCTCCATATTCCTGAGCAGAAATGGAATTGCCTTCAGTACTATATTTTAGATTTAGGAACGGGTCAGCCTGTCATCGACCCGCAAAAGAAGGTACATGCTTTTTGAGAATAACTCGAGAACGGGAGTAACTAGAATCTTATGGATATTCCGATCTATATCATTATGTTGTACATAATATATCTCCATATTCTGGAGCAGAAATGGAATTGCCTTCAGTACTATATTTTAGATTTAGGAACGGGTCAGCCAGTCATCGTCCCGCAAAAGAGGTACATGCTTTTTGAGAATTACTTGAGAACGGAAGTAACTAGAATCTTATGGATATTCCGATCTATATCATTATGTTGTACATAATATATCTCCATATTCTGAAGCAGAAATTGAATTGCCTTCAGTACTGTATTTTAGATTTAGGAACGGTTCCGCCAGTCATCGACCCGCAAAAGAAGGTACATGCTTTTTGAGAATAACTCGAGAACGGGAGTAACTAGAATCTCATGGATATTCCGATCTATATCATTATGTTGTACATAATATATCTCCATATTCTGGAGCAGAAATGGAATTGCCTTCAGTATTATATTTTAGATTTCGGAACGGTTCAGCCCGTTCTCGACCCGCAAAAGAAGGTACATGCTGTTTGAGAATAACTCGAGAACGGGAGTAACTAGAATCTTATAGCTATTCCGTTCTATATCATTATGTTGTACATAATATATCTCCATATTCTGGAGTAGAAATGGAATTGCCTTCAGTACTATATTTTAGATTTCGGAACGGTTCAGCCCATCCTCGACCCGCTAACGAAGGTACATGCTGTTTGAGAATAACTCGAGAACGGGAGTAACTAGAATCTTATGGATATTCCGATCTATATCATTATTTTGTATATAATATATCTCCATATTCTGGAGTAGAAATGGAATTGCCTTCAGTACTATATTTTAGATTTAGGAACGGTTCAGCCAGTCATCGACCCGCAAAAGAAAGTACATGCTTTTTGAGAATAACTCGAGAACGGGAGTAACTAGAATCTCATGGATATTCCGATCTATAACATTATGTTGTACGAAATATATCTCCATATTCTGGAGCAGAAATGGAATTGCCTTCAGTACTATATTTTAGATTTAGGAACGGATCAGCCAGTCATCGACCCGCAAAAGAAGGTACATGCTTTTTGAGAATAACTTGAGAACGGAAGTAACTTGAATCTTATGGATATTCCGATCTATATCATTATGTTGTACATAATATATCTCCATATTCTGGAGCAGAAATGGAATTGATTCAGCACTATATTTTAGATTTAGGAACGATTCTGCCAGTCATCGACCCGCAAAAGAAGGTACATGCTTTTTGAGAATAACTCGAGAACGGGAGTAACTATAATCGTATGGATATTCCGATCTATATCATTATGTTGTACATAATATATTTCTATATTCTGTAGCAGAAATGAAATTGCCTTCAGTACTATATTTTGGATTTGGGAACGGGTCAGCCAGTCATCGACCCGCAAAAGAAGGTACATGCTTTTTGAGAATTACTTGAGAACGGGAGTAACTAGAATCTTATGGATATTCCGATCTATATCATTATGTTGTACATAATATATCTCCATATTCTGGAGCAGAAATGGAATTGCCTTCAGTACTATATTTTAGATGTAGGAACGATTCAGCCAGTCATCGACCCGCAAAAGAAGGTACATGCTGTTTGAGAATAACTCGAGAACGGGAGTAAGTAGAATCTTATGGATATTCCGATCTATATCATTATGTTGTACATAATACATCTCCATATTCTGCTCCATATACGTTTTTATGCATATTCCGATCTATATCATTATGTTGTACAAAATATATCTCCATATTCTGGAGCAGAAATGGAATTGCCTTCAGTACTATATTTTAGATTTAGGAACGGTTCAGCCAGTCATCGACCCGCAAAAGAAGGTACATGCTTTTTGAGAATAACTCGAGAACGGGAGTAACTAGAATCTTATGGATATTCCGATCTATAGCACTATGTTTTACATAATATATCTCCATATTCTGGGGCAGAAATGAAATTGCCTTCAGTACTATATTTTAGATTTAGGAACGGACTAGCCAGTCATCGACCCGCAAAAGAAGGTACACGCTTTTTGAGAATTATTTGAGAACGGGAGTAACTAGAATCTTATGGATATTCCGATCTATATCATTATGTTGTACATAATATGTCTGGATATTCTAGAGCAGAAATGGAATTGCCTTCAGTACTATATTTAAGATGTTGGATCGATTCAGCCAGTCATCGACCCGCAAAAGAAGGTACATGCTTTTTGAGAATCACTCGAGAACGGGAGTAACTAGAATCTTATGGATATTCCGATCTATATCACTATACCGTGCATAATATATCTCCATATTCTGAAGCAGAAATGGAATTGCCTTCAGTACTGTATTTTAGATTTAGGAACGGTTCAGCCAGTCATCGACCCCAAAAGAAGGTACATGCTTTTTGAGAATAACTCGAGAACGGGAGTAACTAGAATCTTATGAATATTCCGATCTATATCATTAAACCGTACATAATATATCTCCATATTCTGGAGCAGAAATGGAATTGCCTTCAGTACTATATTTTAGATTTAGGAACGGATCAGCCAGTCATCGACCCGCAAAAGAAGGTACATGCTTTTTGAGAATAACTTGAGAACGGAAGTAACTTGAATCTTATGGATATTCCGATCTATATCATTATGTTGTACATAATATATCTCCATATTCTGGAGCAGAAATGGAATTGATTCAGCACTATATTTTAGATTTAGGAACGATTCTGCCAGTCATCGACCCGCAAAAGAAGGTACATGCTTTTTGAGAATAACTCGAGAACGGGAGTAACTATAATCGTATGGATATTCCGATCTATATCATTATGTTGTACATAATATATTTCTATATTCTGTAGCAGAAATGAAATTGCCTTCAGTACTATATTTTGGATTTGGGAACGGGTCAGCCAGTCATCGACCCGCAAAAGAAGGTACATGCTTTTTGAGAATTACTTGAGAACGGGAGTAACTAGAATCTTATGGATATTCCGATCTATATCATTATGTTGTACATAATATATCTCCATATTCTGGAGCAGAAATGGAATTGCCTTCAGTACTATATTTTAGATGTAGGAACGATTCAGCCAGTCATCGACCCGCAAAAGAAGGTACATGCTGTTTGAGAATAACTCGAGAACGGGAGTAAGTAGAATCTTATGGATATTCCGATCTATATCATTATGTTGTACATAATACATCTCCATATTCTGCTCCATATACGTTCTTATGCATATTCCGATCTATATCATTATGTTGTACAAAATATATCTCCATATTCTGGAGCAGAAATGGAATTGCCTTCAGTACTATATTTTAGATTTAGGAACGGTTCAGCCAGTCATCGACCCGCAAAAGAAGGTACATGCTTTTTGAGAATAACTCGAGAACGGGAGTAACTAGAATCTTATGGATATTCCGATCTATAGCACTATGTTTTACATAATATATCTCCATATTCTGGGGCAGAAATGAAATTGCCTTCAGTACTATATTTTAGATTTAGGAACGGATCAGCCAGTCATCGACCCGCAAAAGAAGGTACACGCTTTTTGAGAATTATTTCAGAATGGGAGTAACTAGAATCTTATGGATATTCCGATCTATATCATTATGTTGTACATAATATGTCTCCATATTCTAGAGCAGAAATGGAATTGCCTTCAGTACTATATTTAAGATGTTGGATCGATTCAGCCAGTCATCGACCCGCAAAAGAAGGTACATGCTTTTTGAGAATCACTCGAGAACGGGAGTAACTAGAATCTTATGGATATTCCGATCTATATCACTATACCGTGCATAATATATCTCCATATTCTGAAGCAGAAATGGAATTGCCTTCAGTACTGTATTTTAGATTTAGGAACGGTTCAGCCAGTCATCGACCCCAAAAGAAGGTACATGCTTTTTGAGAATAACTCGAGAACGGGAGTAACTAGAATCTTATGAATATTCCGATCTATATCATTAAACCGTACATAATATATCTCCATATTCTGGAGCAGAAATGGAATTGCCTTCAGTACTATATTTTAGATTTAGGAACGGATCAGCCAGTCATCGTCCCGCAAAAGAAGGTACATGCTTTTTGAGAATTACTCGAGAACGGAAGTAACTAGAATCTTATGGATATTCCGATCTATATCATTATGTTGTACATAATATATCTCCATATTCTGGAGCAGAAATGGAATTGCCTTCAGTACTATATTTTAGATGTAGGAACGATTCAGCCAGTCATCGACCCGCAAAAGAAGGTACATGCTGTTTGAGAATAACTCGAGAACGGGAGTAAGTAGAATCTTATGGATATTCCGATCTATATCATTATGTTGTACATAATACATCTCCATATTCTGCTCCATATACGTTCTTATGCATATTCCGATCTATATCATTATGTTGTACAAAATATATCTCCATATTCTGGAGCAGAAATGGAATTGCCTTCAGTACTATATTTTAGATTTAGGAACGGTTCAGCCAGTCATCGACCCGCAAAAGAAGGTACATGCTTTTTGAGAATTACTTGAGAACGGAAGTAACTAGAATCTTATGGATATTCCGATCTATATCATTATGTTGTACATAATATATCTCCATATTCTGAAGCAAAAATTGAATTGCCTTCAGTACTGTATTTTAGATTTAGGAACGGTTCCGCCAGTCATCGACCCGCAAAAGAAGGTACATGCTTTTTGAGAATAACTCGAGAACGGGAGTAACTAGAATCTCATGGATATTCCGATCTATATCATTATGTTGTACATAATACATCTCCATATTCTGGAGTAGAAATGGAATTCCCTTCCGTACTATATTTTAGATTTAGGAACGGTTCAGCCAGTCATCGACCCGCAAAAGAAGGTACATGCTGTTTGAGAATAACTCGAGAACGGGAGTAACTAGAATCTTATGGATATTCCGATCTATATCATTATTTTGTATATAATATATCTCCATATTCTGGAGTAGAAATGGAATTCCCTTCAGTACTATATTTTGGATTTGGGAACGGGTCAGCCAGTCATCGACCCGCAAAAGAAGGTACATGCTTTTTGAGAATTACTTGAGAACGGGAGTAACTAGAATCTTATGGATATTCCGATCTATATCATTATGTTGTACATAATATATCTCCATATTCTGGAGCAGAAATGGAATTGCCTTCAGTTCTATATTTTAGATTTAGGAACGGGTCAGCCAGTCATCGTCCCGCAAAAGAGGTACATGCTTTTTGAGAATTACTTGAGAACGGAAGTAACTAGAATCTTATGGATATTCCGATCTATATCATTATGTTGTACATAATATATCTCCATATTCTGAAGCAAAAATTGAATTGCCTTCAGTACTGTATTTTAGATTTAGGAACGGTTCCGCCAGTCATCGACCCGCAAAAGAAGGTACATGCTTTTTGAGAATAACTCGAGAACGGGAGTAACTAGAATCTCATGGATATTCCGATCTATATCATTATGTTGTACATAATACATCTCCATATTCTGGAGTAGAAATGGAATTCCCTTCCGTACTATATTTTAGATTTCGGAACGGTTCAGCCCATCCTCGACCCGCTAACGAAGGTACATGCTGTTTGAGAATAACTCGAGAACGGGAGTAACTAGAATCTTATGGATATTCCGATCTATATCATTATTTTGTATATAATATATCTCCATATTCTGGAGTAGAAATGGAATTCCCTTCCGTACTATATTTTAGATTTAGGAACGGTTCAGCCAGTCATCGACCCGCAAAAGAAGGTACATGCTTTTTGAGAATAACTCGAGAACGGGAGTAACTAGAATCTCATGGATATTCCGATCTATAACATTATGTTGTACGAAATATATCTCCATATTCTGGAGCAGAAATGGAATTGCCTTCAGTACTATATTTTAGATTTAGGAACGGTTCAGCCAGTCATCGACCTGCAAAAGAAAGTTCATGCTTTTTGAGAATAACTCGAGAACGGGAGTAACTAGAATCTCATGGATATTCCGATCTATAACATTATGCTGTACGAAATATATCTCCATATTCTGGAGCAGAAATGGAATTGCCTTCAGTACTATATTTTAGATTTAGGAACGGATCAGCCAGTCATCGACCCGCAAAAGAAGGTACATGCTTTTTGAGAATAACTTGAGAACGGAAGTAACTTGAATCTTATGGATATTCCGATCTATATCATTATGTTGTACATAATATATCTCCATATTCTGGAGCAGAAATGGAATTGATTCAGCACTATATTTTAGATTTAGGAACGATTCTGCCAGTCATCGACCCGCAAAAGAAGGTACATGCTTTTTGAGAATAACTCGAGAACGGGAGTAACTATAATCGTATGGATATTCCGATCTATATCATTATGTTGTACATAATATATTTCTATATTCTGGAGCAGAAATGAAATTGCCTTCAGTACTATATTTTGGATTTGGGAACGGGTCAGCCAGTCATCGACCCGCAAAAGAAGGTACATGCTTTTTGAGAATTACTTGAGAACGGGAGTAACTAGAATCTTATGGATATTCCGATCTATATCATTATGTTGTACATAATATATCTCCATATTCTGGAGCAGAAATGGAATTGCCTTCAGTACTATATTTTAGATGTAGGAACGATTCAGCCAGTCATCGACCCGCAAAAGAAGGTACATGCTGTTTGAGAATAACTCGAGAACGGGAGTAAGTAGAATCTTATGGATTTTCCGATCTATATCATTATGTTGTACATAATACATCTCCATATTCTGCTCCATATACGTTCTTATGCATATTCCGATCTATATCATTATGTTGTACATAATATATCTCCATATTCTGGAGCAGAAATGGAATTGCCTTCAGTACTATATTTTAGATTTAGGAACGGTTCAGCCAGTCATCGACCCGCAAAAGAAGGTACATGCTTTTTGAGAATAACTCGAGAACGGGAGTAACTAGAATCTTATGGATATTCCGATCTATAGCACTATGTTTTACATAATATATCTCCATATTCTGGGGCAGAAATGAAATTGCCTTCAGTACTATATTTTAGATTTAGGAACGGATCAGCCAGTCATCGACCCGCAAAAAAAGGTACACGCTTTTTGAGAATTACTTGAGAACGGGAGTAACTAGAATCTTATGGATATTCCGATCTATATCATTATGTTGTACATAATATGTCTCCATATTCTAGAGCAGAAATGGAATTGCCTTCAGTACTATATTTTAGATGTTGGATCGATTCAGCCAGTCATCGACCCGCAAAAGAAGGTACATGCTTTTTGAGAATCACTCGAGAACGGGAGTAACTAGAATCTTATGGATATTCCGATCCATATCACTATACCGTGCATAATACATCTCCATATTCTGCTGCATATACGTGCTTATGCATATTCCGATCTATATCATTAAACCGTACATAATATATCTCCATATTCTGGAGCAGAAATGGAATTGCCTTCAGTACTATATTTTAGATTTAGAAACGGTTCCGCCAGTCGTCGACCCGCAAAAGAAGGTACATGCTTTTTGGGAATAACTTGAGAACGGAAGTAACTAGAATCTTATGGATATTCCGATCTATATCATTATGTTGTACAAAATATATCTCCATATTCTGGAGCAGAAATGGAATTGCCTTCAGTACTATATTTTAGATTTAGGAACGGGTTAGCCAGTCATCGTCCCGCAAAAGAAGGTACATGCTTTTTGAGAATTACTTGAGAACGGAAGTAACTAGAATCTTATGGATATTCCGATCTATATCATTATGTTGTACATAATAATATCTCCATATTCCTGAGCAGAAATGGAATTGCCTTCAGTACTATATTTTAGATTTAGGAACGGGTCAGCCTGTCATCGACCCGCAAAAGAAGGTACATGCTTTTTGAGAATAACTCGAGAACGGGAGTAACTAGAATCTTATGGATATTCCGATCTATATCATTATGTTGTACATAATATATCTCCATATTCTGGAGCAGAAATGGAATTGCCTTCAGTACTATATTTTAGATTTAGGAACGGGTCAGCCAGTCATCGTCCCGCAAAAGAGGTACATGCTTTTTGAGAATTACTTGAGAACGGAAGTAACTAGAATCTTATGGATATTCCGATCTATATCATTATGTTGTACATAATATATCTCCATATTCTGAAGCAGAAATTGAATTGCCTTCAGTACTGTATTTTAGATTTAGGAACGGTTCCGCCAGTCATCGACCCGCAAAAGAAGGTACATGCTTTTTGAGAATAACTCGAGAACGGGAGTAACTAGAATCTCATGGATATTCCGATCTATATCATTATGTTGTACATAATATATCTCCATATTCTGGAGCAGAAATGGAATTGCCTTCAGTATTATATTTTAGATTTCGGAACGGTTCAGCCCGTTCTCGACCCGCAAAAGAAGGTACATGCTGTTTGAGAATAACTCGAGAACGGGAGTAACTAGAATCTTATAGCTATTCCGTTCTATATCATTATGTTGTACATAATATATCTCCATATTCTGGAGTAGAAATGGAATTGCCTTCAGTACTATATTTTAGATTTCGGAACGGTTCAGCCCATCCTCGACCCGCTAACGAAGGTACATGCTGTTTGAGAATAACTCGAGAACGGGAGTAACTAGAATCTTATGGATATTCCGATCTATATCATTATTTTGTATATAATATATCTCCATATTCTGGAGTAGAAATGGAATTGCCTTCAGTACTATATTTTAGATTTAGGAACGGTTCAGCCAGTCATCGACCCGCAAAAGAAAGTACATGCTTTTTGAGAATAACTCGAGAACGGGAGTAACTAGAATCTCATGGATATTCCGATCTATAACATTATGTTGTACGAAATATATCTCCATATTCTGGAGCAGAAATGGAATTGCCTTCAGTACTATATTTTAGATTTAGGAACGGATCAGCCAGTCATCGACCCGCAAAAGAAGGTACATGCTTTTTGAGAATAACTTGAGAACGGAAGTAACTTGAATCTTATGGATATTCCGATCTATATCATTATGTTGTACATAATATATCTCCATATTCTGGAGCAGAAATGGAATTGATTCAGCACTATATTTTAGATTTAGGAACGATTCTGCCAGTCATCGACCCGCAAAAGAAGGTACATGCTTTTTGAGAATAACTCGAGAACGGGAGTAACTATAATCGTATGGATATTCCGATCTATATCATTATGTTGTACATAATATATTTCTATATTCTGTAGCAGAAATGAAATTGCCTTCAGTACTATATTTTGGATTTGGGAACGGGTCAGCCAGTCATCGACCCGCAAAAGAAGGTACATGCTTTTTGAGAATTACTTGAGAACGGGAGTAACTAGAATCTTATGGATATTCCGATCTATATCATTATGTTGTACATAATATATCTCCATATTCTGGAGCAGAAATGGAATTGCCTTCAGTACTATATTTTAGATGTAGGAACGATTCAGCCAGTCATCGACCCGCAAAAGAAGGTACATGCTGTTTGAGAATAACTCGAGAACGGGAGTAAGTAGAATCTTATGGATATTCCGATCTATATCATTATGTTGTACATAATACATCTCCATATTCTGCTCCATATACGTTCTTATGCATATTCCGATCTATATCATTATGTTGTACAAAATATATCTCCATATTCTGGAGCAGAAATGGAATTGCCTTCAGTACTATATTTTAGATTTAGGAACGGTTCAGCCAGTCATCGACCCGCAAAAGAAGGTACATGCTTTTTGAGAATAACTCGAGAACGGGAGTAACTAGAATCTTATGGATATTCCGATCTATAGCACTATGTTTTACATAATATATCTCCATATTCTGGGGCAGAAATGAAATTGCCTTCAGTACTATATTTTAGATTTAGGAACGGACTAGCCAGTCATCGACCCGCAAAAGAAGGTACACGCTTTTTGAGAATTATTTGAGAACGGGAGTAACTAGAATCTTATGGATATTCCGATCTATATCATTATGTTGTACATAATATATCTCCATATTCTGGAGCAGAAATGGAATTGCCTTCAGTTCTATATTTTAGATTTAGGAACGGGTCAGCCAGTCATCGTCCCGCAAAAGAGGTACATGCTTTTTGAGAATTACTTGAGAACGGAAGTAACTAGAATCTTATGGATATTCCGATCTATATCATTATGTTGTACATAATATATCTCCATATTCTGAAGCAAAAATTGAATTGCCTTCAGTACTGTATTTTAGATTTAGGAACGGTTCCGCCAGTCATCGACCCGCAAAAGAAGGTACATGCTTTTTGAGAATAACTCGAGAACGGGAGTAACTAGAATCTCATGGATATTCCGATCTATATCATTATGTTGTACATAATACATCTCCATATTCTGGAGTAGAAATGGAATTCCCTTCCGTACTATATTTTAGATTTCGGAACGGTTCAGCCCATCCTCGACCCGCTAACGAAGGTACATGCTGTTTGAGAATAACTCGAGAACGGGAGTAACTAGAATCTTATGGATATTCCGATCTATATCATTATTTTGTATATAATATATCTCCATATTCTGGAGTAGAAATGGAATTCCCTTCCGTACTATATTTTAGATTTAGGAACGGTTCAGCCAGTCATCGACCCGCAAAAGAAGGTACATGCTTTTTGAGAATAACTCGAGAACGGGAGTAACTAGAATCTCATGGATATTCCGATCTATAACATTATGTTGTACGAAATATATCTCCATATTCTGGAGCAGAAATGGAATTGCCTTCAGTACTATATTTTAGATTTAGGAACGGTTCAGCCAGTCATCGACCTGCAAAAGAAAGTTCATGCTTTTTGAGAATAACTCGAGAACGGGAGTAACTAGAATCTCATGGATATTCCGATCTATAACATTATGCTGTACGAAATATATCTCCATATTCTGGAGCAGAAATGGAATTGCCTTCAGTACTATATTTTAGATTTAGGAACGGATCAGCCAGTCATCGACCCGCAAAAGAAGGTACATGCTTTTTGAGAATAACTTGAGAACGGAAGTAACTTGAATCTTATGGATATTCCGATCTATATCATTATGTTGTACATAATATATCTCCATATTCTGGAGCAGAAATGGAATTGATTCAGCACTATATTTTAGATTTAGGAACGATTCTGCCAGTCATCGACCCGCAAAAGAAGGTACATGCTTTTTGAGAATAACTCGAGAACGGGAGTAACTATAATCGTATGGATATTCCGATCTATATCATTATGTTGTACATAATATATTTCTATATTCTGGAGCAGAAATGAAATTGCCTTCAGTACTATATTTTGGATTTGGGAACGGGTCAGCCAGTCATCGACCCGCAAAAGAAGGTACATGCTTTTTGAGAATTACTTGAGAACGGGAGTAACTAGAATCTTATGGATATTCCGATCTATATCATTATGTTGTACATAATATATCTCCATATTCTGGAGCAGAAATGGAATTGCCTTCAGTACTATATTTTAGATGTAGGAACGATTCAGCCAGTCATCGACCCGCAAAAGAAGGTACATGCTGTTTGAGAATAACTCGAG
The DNA here is from genome assembly GCA_951213105.1 of Amaurobius ferox. NCBI lineage: Eukaryota > Metazoa > Arthropoda > Arachnida > Araneae > Amaurobiidae > Amaurobius > Amaurobius ferox. Next base: position 18,045,278 of record OX578141.1, read on the forward strand.
AACGGGAGTAAGTAGAATCTTATGGATTTTCCGATCTATATCATTATGTTGTACATAATACATCTCCATATTCTGCTCCATATACGTTCTTATGCATATTCCGATCTATATCATTATGTTGTACATAATATATCTCCATATTCTGGAGCAGAAATGGAATTGCCTTCAGTACTATATTTTAGATTTAGGAACGGTTCAGCCAGTCATCGACCCGCAAAAGAAGGTACATGCTTTTTGAGAATAACTCGAGAACGGGAGTAACTAGAATCTTATGGATATTCCGATCTATAGCACTATGTTTTACATAATATATCTCCATATTCTGGGGCAGAAATGAAATTGCCTTCAGTACTATATTTTAGATTTAGGAACGGATCAGCCAGTCATCGACCCGCAAAAAAAGGTACACGCTTTTTGAGAATTACTTGAGAACGGGAGTAACTAGAATCTTATGGATATTCCGATCTATATCATTATGTTGTACATAATATGTCTCCATATTCTAGAGCAGAAATGGAATTGCCTTCAGTACTATATTTTAGATGTTGGATCGATTCAGCCAGTCATCGACCCGCAAAAGAAGGTACATGCTTTTTGAGAATCACTCGAGAACGGGAGTAACTAGAATCTTATGGATATTCCGATCCATATCACTATACCGTGCATAATACATCTCCATATTCTGCTGCATATACGTGCTTATGCATATTCCGATCTATATCATTAAACCGTACATAATATATCTCCATATTCTGGAGCAGAAATGGAATTGCCTTCAGTACTATATTTTAGATTTAGAAACGGTTCCGCCAGTCGTCGACCCGCAAAAGAAGGTACATGCTTTTTGGGAATAACTTGAGAACGGAAGTAACTAGAATCTTATGGATATTCCGATCTATATCATTATGTTGTACAAAATATATCTCCATATTCTGGAGCAGAAATGGAATTGCCTTCAGTACTATATTTTAGATTTAGGAACGGGTTAGCCAGTCATCGTCCCGCAAAAGAAGGTACATGCTTTTTGAGAATTACTTGAGAACGGAAGTAACTAGAATCTTATGGATATTCCGATCTATATCATTATGTTGTACATAATAATATCTCCATATTCCTGAGCAGAAATGGAATTGCCTTCAGTACTATATTTTAGATTTAGGAACGGGTCAGCCTGTCATCGACCCGCAAAAGAAGGTACATGCTTTTTGAGAATAACTCGAGAACGGGAGTAACTAGAATCTTATGGATATTCCGATCTATATCATTATGTTGTACATAATATATCTCCATATTCTGGAGCAGAAATGGAATTGCCTTCAGTACTATATTTTAGATTTAGGAACGGGTCAGCCAGTCATCGTCCCGCAAAAGAGGTACATGCTTTTTGAGAATTACTTGAGAACGGAAGTAACTAGAATCTTATGGATATTCCGATCTATATCATTATGTTGTACATAATATATCTCCATATTCTGAAGCAGAAATTGAATTGCCTTCAGTACTGTATTTTAGATTTAGGAACGGTTCCGCCAGTCATCGACCCGCAAAAGAAGGTACATGCTTTTTGAGAATAACTCGAGAACGGGAGTAACTAGAATCTCATGGATATTCCGATCTATATCATTATGTTGTACATAATATATCTCCATATTCTGGAGCAGAAATGGAATTGCCTTCAGTATTATATTTTAGATTTCGGAACGGTTCAGCCCGTTCTCGACCCGCAAAAGAAGGTACATGCTGTTTGAGAATAACTCGAGAACGGGAGTAACTAGAATCTTATAGCTATTCCGTTCTATATCATTATGTTGTACATAATATATCTCCATATTCTGGAGTAGAAATGGAATTGCCTTCAGTACTATATTTTAGATTTCGGAACGGTTCAGCCCATCCTCGACCCGCTAACGAAGGTACATGCTGTTTGAGAATAACTCGAGAACGGGAGTAACTAGAATCTTATGGATATTCCGATCTATATCATTATTTTGTATATAATATATCTCCATATTCTGGAGTAGAAATGGAATTGCCTTCAGTACTATATTTTAGATTTAGGAACGGTTCAGCCAGTCATCGACCCGCAAAAGAAAGTACATGCTTTTTGAGAATAACTCGAGAACGGGAGTAACTAGAATCTCATGGATATTCCGATCTATAACATTATGTTGTACGAAATATATCTCCATATTCTGGAGCAGAAATGGAATTGCCTTCAGTACTATATTTTAGATTTAGGAACGGATCAGCCAGTCATCGACCCGCAAAAGAAGGTACATGCTTTTTGAGAATAACTTGAGAACGGAAGTAACTTGAATCTTATGGATATTCCGATCTATATCATTATGTTGTACATAATATATCTCCATATTCTGGAGCAGAAATGGAATTGATTCAGCACTATATTTTAGATTTAGGAACGATTCTGCCAGTCATCGACCCGCAAAAGAAGGTACATGCTTTTTGAGAATAACTCGAGAACGGGAGTAACTATAATCGTATGGATATTCCGATCTATATCATTATGTTGTACATAATATATTTCTATATTCTGTAGCAGAAATGAAATTGCCTTCAGTACTATATTTTGGATTTGGGAACGGGTCAGCCAGTCATCGACCCGCAAAAGAAGGTACATGCTTTTTGAGAATTACTTGAGAACGGGAGTAACTAGAATCTTATGGATATTCCGATCTATATCATTATGTTGTACATAATATATCTCCATATTCTGGAGCAGAAATGGAATTGCCTTCAGTACTATATTTTAGATGTAGGAACGATTCAGCCAGTCATCGACCCGCAAAAGAAGGTACATGCTGTTTGAGAATAACTCGAGAACGGGAGTAAGTAGAATCTTATGGATATTCCGATCTATATCATTATGTTGTACATAATACATCTCCATATTCTGCTCCATATACGTTCTTATGCATATTCCGATCTATATCATTATGTTGTACAAAATATATCTCCATATTCTGGAGCAGAAATGGAATTGCCTTCAGTACTATATTTTAGATTTAGGAACGGTTCAGCCAGTCATCGACCCGCAAAAGAAGGTACATGCTTTTTGAGAATAACTCGAGAACGGGAGTAACTAGAATCTTATGGATATTCCGATCTATAGCACTATGTTTTACATAATATATCTCCATATTCTGGGGCAGAAATGAAATTGCCTTCAGTACTATATTTTAGATTTAGGAACGGACTAGCCAGTCATCGACCCGCAAAAGAAGGTACACGCTTTTTGAGAATTATTTGAGAACGGGAGTAACTAGAATCTTATGGATATTCCGATCTATATCATTATGTTGTACATAATATGTCTCCATATTCTAGAGCAGAAATGGAATTGCCTTCAGTACTATATTTAAGATGTTGGATCGATTCAGCCAGTCATCGACCCGCAAAAGAAGGTACATGCTTTTTGAGAATCACTCGAGAACGGGAGTAACTAGAATCTTATGGATATTCCGATCTATATCACTATACCGTGCATAATATATCTCCATATTCTGAAGCAGAAATGGAATTGCCTTCAGTACTGTATTTTAGATTTAGGAACGGTTCAGCCAGTCATCGACCCCAAAAGAAGGTACATGCTTTTTGAGAATAACTCGAGAACGGGAGTAACTAGAATCTTATGAATATTCCGATCTATATCATTAAACCGTACATAATATATCTCCATATTCTGGAGCAGAAATGGAATTGCCTTCAGTACTATATTTTAGATTTAGGAACGGATCAGCCAGTCATCGACCCGCAAAAGAAGGTACATGCTTTTTGAGAATAACTTGAGAACGGAAGTAACTTGAATCTTATGGATATTCCGATCTATATCATTATGTTGTACATAATATATCTCCATATTCTGGAGCAGAAATGGAATTGATTCAGCACTATATTTTAGATTTAGGAACGATTCTGCCAGTCATCGACCCGCAAAAGAAGGTACATGCTTTTTGAGAATAACTCGAGAACGGGAGTAACTATAATCGTATGGATATTCCGATCTATATCATTATGTTGTACATAATATATTTCTATATTCTGTAGCAGAAATGAAATTGCCTTCAGTACTATATTTTGGATTTGGGAACGGGTCAGCCAGTCATCGACCCGCAAAAGAAGGTACATGCTTTTTGAGAATTACTTGAGAACGGGAGTAACTAGAATCTTATGGATATTCCGATCTATATCATTATGTTGTACATAATATATCTCCATATTCTGGAGCAGAAATGGAATTGCCTTCAGTACTATATTTTAGATGTAGGAACGATTCAGCCAGTCATCGACCCGCAAAAGAAGGTACATGCTGTTTGAGAATAACTCGAGAACGGGAGTAAGTAGAATCTTATGGATATTCCGATCTATATCATTATGTTGTACATAATACATCTCCATATTCTGCTCCATATACGTTCTTATGCATATTCCGATCTATATCATTATGTTGTACAAAATATATCTCCATATTCTGGAGCAGAAATGGAATTGCCTTCAGTACTATATTTTAGATTTAGGAACGGTTCAGCCAGTCATCGACCCGCAAAAGAAGGTACATGCTTTTTGAGAATAACTCGAGAACGGGAGTAACTAGAATCTTATGGATATTCCGATCTATAGCACTATGTTTTACATAATATATCTCCATATTCTGGGGCAGAAATGAAATTGCCTTCAGTACTATATTTTAGATTTAGGAACGGATCAGCCAGTCATCGACCCGCAAAAGAAGGTACACGCTTTTTGAGAATTATTTCAGAACGGGAGTAACTAGAATCTTATGGATATTCCGATCTATATCATTATGTTGTACATAATATGTCTCCATATTCTAGAGCAGAAATGGAATTGCCTTCAGTACTATATTTAAGATGTTGGATCGATTCAGCCAGTCATCGACCCGCAAAAGAAGGTACATGCTTTTTGAGAATCACTCGAGAACGGGAGTAACTAGAATCTTATGGATATTCCGATCTATATCACTATACCGTGCATAATATATCTCCATATTCTGAAGCAGAAATGGAATTGCCTTCAGTACTGTATTTTAGATTTAGGAACGGTTCAGCCAGTCATCGACCCCAAAAGAAGGTACATGCTTTTTGAGAATAACTCGAGAACGGGAGTAACTAGAATCTTATGAATATTCCGATCTATATCATTAAACCGTACATAATATATCTCCATATTCTGGAGCAGAAATGGAATTGCCTTCAGTACTATATTTTAGATTTAGGAACGGATCAGCCAGTCATCGTCCCGCAAAAGAAGGTACATGCTTTTTGAGAATTACTCGAGAACGGAAGTAACTAGAATCTTATGGATATTCCGATCTATATCATTATGTTGTACATAATATATCTCCATATTCTGGAGCAGAAATGGAATTGCCTTCAGTACTATATTTTAGATGTAGGAACGATTCAGCCAGTCATCGACCCGCAAAAGAAGGTACATGCTGTTTGAGAATAACTCGAGAACGGGAGTAAGTAGAATCTTATGGATATTCCGATCTATATCATTATGTTGTACATAATACATCTCCATATTCTGCTCCATATACGTTCTTATGCATATTCCGATCTATATCATTATGTTGTACAAAATATATCTCCATATTCTGGAGCAGAAATGGAATTGCCTTCAGTACTATATTTTAGATTTAGGAACGGTTCAGCCAGTCATCGACCCGCAAAAGAAGGTACATGCTTTTTGAGAATAACTCGAGAACGGGAGTAACTAGAATCTTATGGATATTCCGATCTATAGCACTATGTTTTACATAATATATCTCCATATTCTGGGGCAGAAATGAAATTGCCTTCAGTACTATATTTTAGATTTAGGAACGGACCAGCCAGTCATCGACCCGCAAAAGAAGGTACACGCTTTTTGAGAATTATTTGAGAACGGGAGTAACTAGAATCTTATGGATATTCCGATCTATATCATTATGTTGTACATAATATGTCTCCATATTCTAGAGCAGAAATGGAATTGCCTTCAGTACTATATTTAAGATGTTGGATCGATTCAGCCAGTCATCGACCCGCAAAAGAAGGTACATGCTTTTTGAGAATCACTCGAGAACGGGAGTAACTAGAATCTTATGGATATTCCGATCTATATCACTATACCGTGCATAATATATCTCCATATTCTGAAGCAGAAATGGAATTGCCTTCAGTACTGTATTTTAGATTTAGGAACGGTTCAGCCAGTCATCGACCCCAAAAGAAGGTACGTGCTTTTTGAGAATAACTCGAGAACGGGAGTAACTAGAATCTTATGAATATTCCGATCTATATCATTAAACCGTACATAATATATCTCCATATTCTGGAGCAGAAATGGAATTGCCTTCAGTACTATATTTTAGATTTAGGAACGGATCAGCCAGTCATCGACCCGCAAAAGAAGGTACATGCTTTTTGAGAATAACTTGAGAACGGAAGTAACTTGAATCTTATGGATATTCCGATCTATATCATTATGTTGTACATAATATATCTCCATATTCTGGAGCAGAAATGGAATTGATTCAGCACTATATTTTAGATTTAGGAACGATTCTGCCAGTCATCGACCCGCAAAAGAAGGTACATGCTTTTTGAGAATAACTCGAGAACGGGAGTAACTATAATCGTATGGATATTCCGATCTATATCATTATGTTGTACATAATATATTTCTATATTCTGTAGCAGAAATGAAATTGCCTTCAGTACTATATTTTGGATTTGGGAACGGGTCAGATAGTCATCGACCCGCAAAAGAAGGTACATGCTTTTTGAGAATTACTTGAGAACGGGAGTAACTAGAATCTTATGGATATTCCGATCTATATCATTATGTTGTACATAATATATCTCCATATTCTGGAGCAGAAATGGAATTGCCTTCAGTACTATATTTTAGATGTAGGAACGATTCAGCCAGTCATCGACCCGCAAAAGAAGGTACATGCTGTTTGAGAATAACTCGAGAACGGGAGTAAGTAGAATCTTATGGATATTCCGATCTATATCATTATGTTGTACATAATACATCTCCATATTCTGCTCCATATACGTTCTTATGCATATTCCGATCTATATCATTATGTTGTACAAAATATATCTCCATATTCTGGAGCAGAAATGGAATTGCCTTCAGTACTATATTTTAGATTTAGGAACGGTTCAGCCAGTCATCGACCCGCAAAAGAAGGTACATGCTTTTTGAGAATAACTCGAGAACGGGAGTAACTAGAATCTTATGGATATTCCGATCTATAGCACTATGTTTTACATAATATATCTCCATATTCTGGGGCAGAAATGAAATTGCCTTCAGTACTATATTTTAGATTTAGGAACGGATCAGCCAGTCATCGACCCGCAAAAGAAGGTACACGCTTTTTGAGAATTATTTCAGAACGGGAGTAACTAGAATCTTATGGATATTCCGATCTATATCATTATGTTGTACATAATATGTCTCCATATTCTAGAGCAGAAATGGAATTGCCTTCAGTACTATATTTTAGATTTAGGAACGGATCAGCCAGTCATCGACCCCAAAAGAAGGTACATGCTTTTTGAGAATAACTCGAGAACGGGAGTAACTAGAATCTTATGAATATTCCGATCTATATCATTAAACCGTACATAATATATCTCCATATTCTGGAGCAGAAATGGAATTGCCTTCAGTACTATATTTTAGATTTAGGAACGGATCAGCCAGTCATCGTCCCGCAAAAGAAGGTACATGCTTTTTGAGAATTACTCGAGAACGGAAGTAACTAGAATCTTATGGATATTCCGATCTATATCATTATGTTGTACATAATAATATCTCCATATTCCTGAGCAGAAATGGAATTGCCTTCAGTACTATATTTTAGATTTAGGAACGGGTCAGCCTGTCATCGACCCGCAAAAGAAGGTACATGCTTTTTGAGAATAACTCGAGAACGGGAGTAACTAGAATCTTATGGATATTCCGATCTATATCATTATGTTGTACATAATATATCTCCATATTCTGGAGCAGAAATGGAATAGCCTTCAGTACTATATTTTAGATTTAGGAACGGGTCAGCCAGTCATCGTCCCGCAAAAGAGGTACATGCTTTTTGAGAATTACTTGAGAACGGAAGTAACTAGAATCTTATGGATATTCCGATCTATATCATTATGTTGTACATAATATATCTCCATATTCTGAAGCAGAAATTGAATTGCCTTCAGTACTGTATTTTAGATTTAGGAACGGTTCCGCCAGTCATCGACCCGCAAAAGAAGGTACATGCTTTTTGAGAATAACTCGAGAACGGGAGTAACTAGAATCTCATGGATATTCCGATCTATATCATTATGTTGTACATAATACATCTCCATATTCTGCTCCATATACGTGCTTATGCATATTCCGATCTATATCATTATGTTGTACATAATATATCTCCATATTCTGGAGCAGAAATGGAATTGCCTTCAGTATTATATTTTAGATTTCGGAACGGTTCAGCCCGTTCTCGACCCGCAAAAGAAGGTACATGCTGTTTGAGAATAACTCGAGAACGGGAGTAACTAGAATCTTATAGATATTCCGTTCTATATCATTATGTTGTACATAATATATCTCCATATTCTGGAGTAGAAATGGAATTGCCTTCAGTACTATATTTTAGATTTCGGAACGGTTCAGCCCATCCTCGACCCGCTAACGAAGGTACATGCTGTTTGAGAATAACTCGAGAACGGGAGTAACTAGAATCTTATGGATATTCCGATCTATATCATTATTTTGTATATAATATATCTCCATATTCTGGAGTAGAAATGGAATTCCCTTCAGTACTATATTTTAGATTTAGGAACGGTTCAGCCAGTCATCGACCCGCAAAAGAAGGTACATGCTTTTTGAGAATAACTCGAGAACGGGAGTAACTAGAATCTCATGGATATTCCGATCTATAACATTATGTTGTACGAAATATATCTCCATATTCTGGAGCAGAAATGGAATAGCCTTCAGTACTATATTTTAGATTTAGGAACGGTTCAGCCAGTCATCGACCTGCAAAAGAAAATTCATGCTTTTTGAGAATAACTCGAGAACGGGAGTAACTAGTATCTCATGGATATTCCGATCTATAACATTATGTTGTACGAAATATATCTCCATATTCTGGAGCAGAAATGGAATTGCCTTCAGTACTATATTTTAGATTTAGGAACGGATCAGCCAGTCATCGACCCGCAAAAGAAGGTACATGCTTTTTGAGAATAACTTGAGAACGGAAGTAACTTGAATCTTATGGATATTCCGATCTATATCATTATGTTGTACATAATATATCTCCATATTCTGGAGCAGAAATGGAATTGATTCAGCACTATATTTTAGATTTAGGAACGATTCTGCCAGTCATCGACCCGCAAAAGAAGGTACATGCTTTTTGAAAATAACTCGAGAACGGGAGTAACTATAATCGTATGGATATTCCGATCTATATCATTATGATGTACATAATATATTTCTATATTCTGGAGCAGAAATGAAATTGCCTTCAGTACTATATTTTGGATTTGGGAACGGGTCAGCCAGTCATCGACCCGCAAAAGAAGGTACATGCTTTTTGAGAATTACTTGAGAACGGGAGTAACTAGAATCTTATGGATATTCCGATCTATATCATTATGTTGTACATAATATATCTCCATATTCTGGAGCAGAAATGGAATTGCCTTCAGTACTATATTTTAGATTTAGGAACGGTTCAGCCAGTCATCGACCCGCAAAAGAAGGTACATGCTTTTTGAGAATAACTCGAGAACGGGAGTAACTAGAATCTTATGGATATTCCGATCTATAGCACTATGTTTTACATAATATATCTCCATATTCTGGGGCAGAAATGAAATTGCCTTCAGTACTATATTTTAGATTTAGGAACGGATCAGCCAGTCATCGACCCGCAAAAAAAGGTACACGCTTTTTGAGAATTACTTGAGAACGGGAGTAACTAGAATCTTATGGATATTCCGATCTATATCATTATGTTGTACATAATATGTCTCCATATTCTAGAGCAGAAATGGAATTGCCTTCAGTACTATATTTTAGATGTTGGATCGATTCAGCCAGTCATCGACCCGCAAAAGAAGGTACATGCTTTTTGAGAATCACTCGAGAACGGGAGTAACTAGAATCTTATGGATATTCCGATCTATATCACTATACCGTGCATAATACATCTCCATATTCTGCTGCATATACGTGCTTATGCATATTCCGATCTATATCATTATGTTGTGCATAATATATCTCCATATTCTGGAGCAGAAATGGAATTGCCTTCAGTACTATATTTTAGATTTAGAAACGGTTCCGCCAGTCGTCGACCCGCAAAAGAAGGTACATGCTTTTTGAGAATAACTTGAGAACGGAAGTAACTAGAATCTTATGGATATTCCGATCTATATCATTATGTTGTACAAAATATATCTCCATATTCTGGAGCAGAAATGGAATTGCCTTCAGTACTATATTTTAGATTTAGGAACGGGTTAGCCAGTCATCGTCCCGCAAAAGAAGGTACATGCTTTTTGAGAATTACTTGAGAACGGAAGTAACTAGAATCTTATGGATATTCCGATCTATATCATTATGTTGTACATAATAATATCTCCATATTCCTGAGCAGAAATGGAATTGCCTTCAGTACTATATTTTAGATTTAGGAACGGGTCAGCCTGTCATCGACCCGCAAAAGAAGGTACATGCTTTTTGAGAATAACTCGAGAACGGGAGTAACTAGAATCTTATGGATATTCCGATCTATATCATTATGTTGTACATAATATATCTCCATATTCTGGAGCAGAAATGGAATTGCCTTCAGTACTATATTTTAGATTTAGGAACGGGTCAGCCAGTCATCGTCCCGCAAAAGAGGTACATGCTTTTTGAGAATTACTTGAGAACGGAAGTAACTAGAATCTTATGGATATTCCGATCTATATCATTATGTTGTACATAATATATCTCCATATTCTGAAGCAGAAATTGAATTGCCTTCAGTACTGTATTTTAGATTTAGGAACGGTTCCGCCAGTCATCGACCCGCAAAAGAAGGTACATGCTTTTTGAGAATAACTCGAGAACGGGAGTAACTAGAATCTCATGGATATTCCGATCTATATCATTATGTTGTACATAATACATCTCCATATTCTGCTCCATATACGTGCTTATGCATATTCCGATCTATATCATTATGTTGTACATAATATATCTCCATATTCTGGAGTAGAAATGGAATTGCCTTCAGTACTATATTTTAGATTTCGGAACGGTTCAGCCCCTCCTCGACCCGCTAACGAAGGTACATGCTGTTTGAGAATAACTCGAGAACGGGAGTAACTAGAATCTTATGGATATTCCGATCTATATCATTATTTTGTATATAATATATCTCCATATTCTGGAGTAGAAATGGAATTGCCTTCAGTACTATATTTTAGATTTAGGAACGGTTCAGCCAGTCATCGACCCGCAAAAGAAAGTACATGCTTTTTGAGAATAACTCGAGAACGGGAGTAACTAGAATCTCATGGATATTCCGATCTATAACATTATGTTGTACGAAATATATCTCCATATTCTGGAGCAGAAATGGAATTGCCTTCAGTACTATATTTTAGATTTAGGAACGGATCAGCCAGTCATCGACCCGCAAAAGAAGGTACATGCTTTTTGAGAATAACTTGAGAACGGAAGTAACTTGAATCTTATGGATATTCCGATCTATATCATTATGTTGTACATAATATATCTCCATATTCTGGAGCAGAAATGGAATTGATTCAGCACTATATTTTAGATTTAGGAACGATTCTGCCAGTCATCGACCCGCAAAAGAAGGTACATGCTTTTTGAGAATAACTCGAGAACGGGAGTAACTATAATCGTATGGATATTCCGATCTATATCATTATGTTGTACATAATATATTTCTATATTCTGTAGCAGAAATGAAATTGCCTTCAGTACTATATTTTGGATTTGGGAACGGGTCAGCCAGTCATCGACCCGCAAAAGAAGGTACATGCTTTTTGGGAATTACTTGAGAACGGGAGTAACTAGAATCTTATGGATATTCCGATCTATATCATTATGTTGTACATAATATATCTCCATATTCTGGAGCAGAAATGGAATTGCCTTCAGTACTATATTTTAGATGTAGGAACGATTCAGCCAGTCATCGACCCGCAAAAGAAGGTACATGCTGTTTGAGAATATCTCGAGAACGGGAGTAAGTAGAATCTTATGGATATTCCGATCTATATCATTATGTTGTACATAATACATCTCCATATTCTGCTCCATATACGTTCTTATGCATATTCCGATCTATATCATTATGTTGTACAAAATATATCTCCATATTCTGGAGCAGAAATGGAATTGCCTTCAGTACTATATTTTAGATTTAGGAACGGTTCAGCCAGTCATCGACCCGCAAAAGAAGGTACATGCTTTTTGAGAATAACTCGAGAACGGGAGTAACTAGAATCTTATGGATATTCCGATCTATAGCACTATGTTTTACATAATATATCTCCATATTCTGGGGCAGAAATGAAATTGCCTTCAGTACTATATTTTAGATTTAGGAACGGATCAGCCAGTCATCGACCCGCAAAAGAAGGTACACGCTTTTTGAGAATTATTTGAGAACGGGAGTAACTAGAATCTTATGGATATTCCGATCTATATCATTATGTTGTACATAATATGTCTCCATATTCTAGAGCAGAAATGGAATTGCCTTCAGTACTATATTTAAGATGTTGGATCGATTCAGCCAGTCATCGACCCGCAAAAGAAGGTACATGCTTTTTGAGAATCACTCGAGAACGGGAGTAACTAGAATCTTATGGATATTCCGATCTATATCACTATACCGTGCATAATATATCTCCATATTCTGAAGCAGAAATGGAATTGCCTTCAGTACTGTATTTTAGATTTAGGAACGGTTCAGCCAGTCATCGACCCCAAAAGAAGGTACATGCTTTTTGAGAATAACTCGAGAACGGGAGTAACTAGAATCTTATGAATATTCCGATCTATATCATTAAACCGTACATAATATATCTCCATATTCTGGAGCAGAAATGGAATTGCCTTCAGTACTATATTTTAGATTTAGGAACGGATCAGCCAGTCATCGACCCGCAAAAGAAGGTACATGCTTTTTGAGAATAACTTGAGAACGGAAGTAACTTGAATCTTATGGATATTCCGATCTATATCATTATGTTGTACATAATATATCTCCATATTCTGGAGCAGAAATGGAATTGATTCAGCACTATATTTTAGATTTAGGAACGATTCTGCCAGTCATCGACCCGCAAAAGAAGGTACATGCTTTTTGAGAATAACTCGAGAACGGGAGTAACTAGAATCGTATGGATATTCCGATCTATATCATTATGTTGTACATAATATATTTCTATATTCTGTAGCAGAAATGAAATTGCCTTCAGTACTATATTTTGGATTTGGGAACGGGTCAGCCAGTCATCGACCCGCAAAAGAAGGTACATGCTTTTTGAGAATTACTTGAGAACGGGAGTAACTAGAATCTTATGGATATTCCGATCTATATCATTATGTTGTACATAATATATCTCCATATTCTGGAGCAGAAATGGAATTGCCTTCAGTACTATATTTTAGATGTAGGAACGATTCAGCCAGTCATCGACCCGCAAAAGAAGGTACATGCTGTTTGAGAATAACTCGAGAACGGGAGTAAGTAGAATCTTATGGATATTCCGATCTATATCATTATGTTGTACATAATACATCTCCATATTCTGCTCCATATACGTTCTTATGCATATTCCGATCTATATCATTATGTTGTACAAAATATATCTCCATATTCTGGAGCAGAAATGGAATTGCCTTCAGTACTATATTTTAGATTTAGGAACGGTTCAGCCAGTCATCGACCCGCAAAAGAAGGTACATGCTTTTTGAGAATAACTCGAGAACGGGAGTAACTAGAATCTTATGGATATTCCGATCTATAGCACTATGTTTTACATAATATATCTCCATATTCTGGGGCAGAAATGAAATTGCCTTCAGTACTATATTTTAGATTTAGGAACGGATCAGCCAGTCATCGACCCGCAAAAGAAGGTACACGCTTTTTGAGAATTATTTGAGAACGGGAGTAACTAGAATCTTATGGATATTCCGATCTATATCATTATGTTGTACATAATATGTCTCCATATTCTAGAGCAGAAATGGAATTGCCTTCAGTACTATATTTAAGATGTTGGATCGATTCAGCCAGTCATCGACCCGCAAAAGAAGGTACATGCTTTTTGAGAATCACTCGAGAACGGGAGTAACTAGAATCTTATGAATATTCCGATCTATATCACTATACCGTGCATAATATATCTCCATATTCTGGAGCAGAAATGGAATTGCCTTCAGTACTGTATTTTAGATTTAGGAACGGTTCAGCCAGTCATCGACCCCAAAAGAAGGTACATGCTTTTTGAGAATAACTCGAGAACGGGAGTAACTAGAATCTTATGGATATTCCGATCTATATCATTAAACCGTACATAATATATCTCCATATTCTGGAGCAGAAATGGAATTGCCTTCAGTACTGTATTTTAGATTTAGGAACGGTTCAGCCAGTCATCGACCCGCAAAAGAAGGTACATGCTTTTTGAGAATAACTCGAGAACGGGAGTAACTAGAATCTTATGGATATTCCGATCTATAGCACTATGTTTTACATAATATATCTCCATATTCTGGGGCAGAAATGAAATTGCCTTCAGTACTATATTTTAGATTTAGGAACGGATCAGCCAGTCATCGACCCGCAAAAGAAGGTACACGCTTTTTGAGAATTACTTGAGAACGGGAGTAACTAGAATCTTATGGATATTCCGATCTATATCATTATGTTGTACATAATATGTCTCCATATTCTGGAGCAGAAATGGAATTGCCTTCAGTACTATATTTTAGATGTTGGATCGATTCAGCCAGTGATCGACCCGCAAAAGAAGGTACATGCTTTTTGAGAATCACTCGAGAACGGGAGTAACTAGAATCTTATGGATATTCCGATCTATATCACTATACCGTGCATAATATATCTCCATATTCTGGAGCAGAAATGGATTTGCCTTCAGTACTGTATTTTAGATTTAGGAACGGTTCAGCCAGTCATCGACCCCAAAAGAAGGTACATGCTTTTTGAGAATAACTCGAGAACGGGAGTAACTAGAATCTTATGAATATTCCGATCTATATCATTAAACCGTACATAATATATCTCCATATTCTGGAGCAGAAATGGAATTGCCTTCAATACTGTATTTTAGATTTAGGAACGGTTCAGCCAGTCATCGACCCGCAAAAGAAGGTACATGCTTTTTGAGAATAACTCGAGAACGGGAGTAACTAGAATCTTATGGATATTCCGATCTATATCATTAAACCGTACATAATATATCTCCATATTCTGGAGCAGAAATGGAATTGCCTTCAGTACTGGATTTTAGATTTAGGAACGGTTCAACCAATCATCGACCCGCAAAAGAATGTACATGCTTTTTGAGAATCATTTGAGAACGGGAGTAACTGGAATCTTATGGATATTCCTATCTATATCATTATGTTATACATAATATATCTCCATATTCTGGAGCAGAAATGGAATTGCTTTCAGTACTATATTTTAGATTTAGGAACGTTTCAGCCCGTCATCGACCTGCAAAATAAGGTACATGATTTTTGAGAATAACTCGAGAACGGAAGTAACTAGAAATCTCAAATTTGGTATAATGTTGATATTTTGTCAAAGTTGTCTTCAGTAAAAACAGAAGCAATTAGAAAGCTGCATTATCGTTGCCTTTCGGTGTATATTTTCGTTTAGATCAAACTGGAGATTATAAAATTAGGAAAGACTGGGTTAATCAAATGAATAAAAGAAATCATAATAACTCACACACATATATATATATATATATATATATATATATATATATGCAGAGAGAGTGAGAGAGAGAGACGATTCTTATAATCATAAAAATAAAATCAAAGCTGAATTAGCGAAACCAAGCTAATCCCACGTTATGTATTGACCAGTGTTAATTTCTACCTTTTTTATTAGAGTCCAACTAATTCAAATCCCCAATACGTTTATACTAACATGCCATTCGTCCTAGCGTAACACACCGTGAAAGCGGTAACGACCATCATACATCAACTGCTTTCACGCTTTTTAGGGTTCTTTTATATGGAATTGGTTGGAACTAAATTACAGTTGAAGCAAGAACACTTGCTATGTTGTTGTTGAGACCCAGACCGTCCGACCTACCAGAACGGTGTAAGGTAACTGTTTGGACGGCCGGGAAATGCCACCCAATTTAGACCGGAACCCAGTGGGGGAGGCATCCACAGGGACCGTACCCTCCTTCCCCTACCACCAACCTCTCGGAAGGACTTACGGACCCACATGTTTAACGTGATCGTACTCCGCGTGAACACGGCGGCAGTTTTGGCAGCGGCTGGAATCGAACCCGGGCCTACCGAGTGCAACTCTAGCGCGCTAACCAATGGGCTACCGCGCCCAGAACACTTGCTATGTGTCATTATTGTTGAATATCTTTGGTACTGATAAAATGAGTCACAACATATAGTTGGCGTGACATTTGTAGATTTTGGTAACCAACAAAGTTAGTCACACCACACAGCCGACTTGACGAGATTGCAATAGCCAAAAAGCTGAGTTAAACCAATGAAGAAAGTATATTTTCATTCGTTGAGAGTGCAATTAAAATAGAAGAACATACTTTTTGACTCTATTTTTGTCAAATCAGTTACTATCGAATTTATTTCGTTAATAAATGTGTGCATGAAGAGATAAAGCAAAGTCATATCTTTTTCAGTATAATTCAATTATATTTGCGTAGAGTATCATTAGTATTATAAGGCAAATAAAGAAATGTTAAATTAAGAAATTGGAATAGGCGACATTCGATAAGCCGATCTTCGTGAAGTTTGAGTGTTTAAAGCCTTAGTAGCTGTAAATCGGGGGTTCTGCCGCGGATTGAGGAGGCGCAGCCGATGACACATGGAGGAGGGAGTTTGGTGGAGGGAGGAAGTACAGTGTGGTGCACCTGATGACTCACGGAGGTTGAGGATGCCTCATTGTGGAGGGAGGGTCTTTAGGCCAGCGTGACCTTGATGCTGAGGAGGTTTTGGGTGAATTGCGAAAGAGGTATGCTATCACCATGGACCGCCATCTTGATGCTGAGGTGGTTGTTGTTGTGGCTTATTCTCCGGCTGTCTGACGAAGTCAGACACGATCCATTAGACCGTTGACCCTAAGGAAGTCGAGGACCAGAAGGGGGGAAGAGTATATGTCCTCTCTGGAAAGTCACAGACAGTCCAGGACGTGTTCAGGACTGCTGAGCTTGACATTTAGAGCAGACTGCAAAAATCTTCCTGCCCTCGAAAAACGAGAGACCTTTTGTGTGGCCGCTTGCTAATCTGGTTATTGATGGTGTTCCTGCCTTGTCGGGGCGGTGAGGCTTGCGTGTACCTTTGACCCGGAGGGCTATGCCGGCGGTAGCTTGCTACCGGTAGGGTCTCCCAAGCCGGACAGGCCGAAGGGTAGGTGCCAGACTAAAAAGAACACCAACTCGAGCCAAGACGGACTTCTACCTATATGGTGCTCAGATCCCCGGATCAACAGAAGCTGCATTTCACGTCCTCATTATGACCCCGTTGGCTGAGGAGGTAATGACCTCGAGTGCATGTCGCAAGGGTGTGAACTATCTGGTAATCTGGGGGAGGGAGGTGACCTTTGACTGGATTACGCAATGCGATAACGGGAGCGTGGTAAACTATGACTTTCTTCCTCGGCTGCTACTAATGTACTGATATTTTTCTTATCAGTGGTGGCGTAGTTGAAGTGAGGTAGCGACCCCTGGCGAAAGTTTTGGGTGTTGAGCGATGAACATTTTGAAGTGCTGCCACATATCGGCATTTTTTTATTTCTGAATGTAAAAGATATTTATTCCACACTGTCGGGGACGGGGTTCGAACCTGGGGCCGTCGTTTACGAAGCTCTCACTCTAACCGCCGTGTCACCGGCGCTCGTTAGGTAGATCCTTATGGGGAAAGCCTTTTCTGTGAAATCGAATGGAAGATGTATTCGACGTGTTAAGAAATTTTGAATGGAGTTATGAATGAGAATTATTAAAAGGAACTATATTTTTTATGAAAATGATATGCATTTTATAAAAGGGATGTTTTGAATATAGATGTGAATGGAATGCGGTACTTAATGATTTTTCGGTGTGTATTAATACAGTCGAGTGTTTTCGGGATGTTTGGTGTATAGCGATATGATTTCTTTTATAATAGCTTAATAATGAAATGATTATTAAGTGTGCATTTATAAAATGATCTAATAGTAAATTATTCTTAGTCATTTTCAGTAAAACAAAGAAGTTTTCACCGGTGCATTGCAAATATTTTGGTGAATGGAGAAACCAAGCTTAGTTAAGCTTATAAGTTTCAATGTTATCAAATACTTAGAAAATTTTTGTATATTTTTATAACCTTAGGAAATGTGTATCGCGCGGAATATACAAAATAGTAAGCAAAAACTAGAACTCACAGAACGACGTCTTCACCAGCAGCCGTTCAAACTAGAAATGAACGATATACACACTAATTACTGTATTAAAAATGAGATCTTATCTTATCTAATCTAAGATGACGTCATCATTTCAAGATTAGCGAGATGATGCCACAGTGTATTTATTCTTTCTTAATTACTTAATAATGCTATAAAGCTCCTTGAGATAACCGCTGCTTTGGCCCACTCAATCTGTCCCTACCAAAGAACACAATACAGGGTAGATATTTTAAAACGGAAAAATGTGAAGTACTGAAAGCTCATTGAGCTTAACACTGCTTTGCCCCACGCAATCTATTCTTGCAAAAGAATTCAGTACTTAACAGGTTTTTTTTAAAAATTGTAAAATGTAAAGTACTAAAAGTTCCTTGAGCTAACCACTGCTTTAGCCCATCTAGTCTATTCTTAAAAAAGAATGAAATACAGGGTATATATTTTAAAATAGGAACTATCGACAGCCCTACAAGCTATCCACTGATTTGGCCCACGTAATCTGCTCATAGCAAAGACCTTGATAGTTGGTGGATATTTTAAATTGGGAAAATACTTACATTAGAAATAGCGAGTGACATATATTTAGAATTGTACATATCGAGGCCGCATGTACATACATAAATACCCCATACAAAAATATCTAAAAATATTAAATAAACAAGAACGTGTATTTTTTTTTTAACTTCACACAATAGGATATTCCATGGGGCTTCTAAAATTACAGTTTTGAAAAAACATTAGAGATATGTTTTATATCTGAATTGATTCAAATGAAAATCCAGCTATTGCAAATGCATGACTGGAACCTCACATTTCTATAGACACCACTGAAATATGTGGATCTTATTTTGAAAAAGTCTGCTCTAAAAAGAATATGTGAAAATATATGAAGAATATGTGAAAATATATGAAAATATATGAATACATGTATTGTATAAAATACAAAACTCTTTCTCTCTCCACACACTATGAATGTCAAGGAATTTCACACAAAAAACATACCAAAAATCGAAGTGACAGCTTATCGGGTTTATCAGTATATTAAATAGTAACCGGAAGTTCACGTTGACAGAGCCAGAAAATTGCAATATCATTGTTTAAAGCAGATTCGATATTTAAATGAAAATTTACCAAATTGCACAATACTTACAAGGGGTGGAATACCTTAAAATTTCAATATTTTAACGAATTGTTCGAATTTCATTATTTTTAGTGAATTGCTTGATACTTAGCCAATATTTGTTGAAGTGGCGAGGGATGCGTTTTTGGATATTCCAACGGATTTAGGACCCTAAAATTTCATTATTTTAGTGAACTGTTTGGTGCTTAGCGAATGTTTGGAGATCAAGGGGTGTGTTTCTAATGTTACATAAGCTCTAAGACTCCTTCATCGTTTAAAATTATGATATTTGAGTGAAATTTAGCAAAAATTTAACAATACTTAGAGGATGACTATCGAATAAGAGGTATGTTTCTAATGTTGTACATACGTCTTAAACCGACATATTTTTAAAACTGTCACGAATTTTAGAGGAATTGAATAACACTTAGCGATTTTTTAAAGGATATACGATCGTTAACATAGAATTTAAATGAATGAGTGACCCTCTGTAGTAACGTTACATAAGCCCTACGACTCCTTTATCGCTTAAAATTATAATATTTAATGAAATTTGCGAAAATTGTACAATACTTACTGGATAATTAGAGAATAAGAGCTATGTTTTTAATGTTGCAGCAACGTTTAAGCCCATTAAATCCCTATATTTTTTAAAACTGTCATGAAGGAGAATAGAAGATCACGTAGTTTTTTTAAGGATATGCAATTGTTAACATTGAATTTAATTGAAAGAGTGACCCTCAGAGAGAAGTACACCCCATTGTAATAACATTAAAATACGAAAGATATGAAATTAACACTTTAAAAGAAACATGTAATGAGTTTTGTTTACTTAATACGAGACATTATTGACGTACACCTAGGAATGCCATGATTTCGCGGCTGTAGGTACACCATAAAACCATTCTGTTCTTAATGAATGGTTACATTTGAATGTACTTATTTAACAACACATGAAAAATGACAGGACCAAACTGAGATCTTCGACAAATTTTACTCTTATTACAGAATAAATCCCAACTTCGTAAATTTTTAAGAAATTAGAGTCGAATTTTCACCGATTCTTAGAGATTGAAACACCTCATTCTTTATGAATCTTCATTCTTTTAGAGAATGGAACATAACTTAGCATTTATTTTTAATGAATAAGGGTATATAATTTCAGAATTTTCACATTGAACATAAATTTTATGATTTAAACTCTGTAAAGTGTAAATATCTTTCATTACGAAGCTCACACTGTAGACATTTGATATGATTCTAATAAATCTACTTTTAATTTTTTTATATTTTATTTTAAAAAGCGAGATTAGTAAACCTGTTACACTTGAATGTATAGATACATAACCTACGACCACATAGCCCTTTTAAATAAAACATGTTAAAATTGAGTTGATGAACGTAAAAAAAGGAGTTCAGTTTGAAAGATATAAACCCGTTTAATGAATCCATTCTTCTTAAAAACACATTAACCATTATTTGTTGTACATTTAAAGAAATAAGTTAACATAATTTCCGTATCGCGCATTCATAGTCCTCTGATTTGTATGACTTGAAAAAATTTCGATCATACCATTAAAAGACTTCTTCACCACGCAACAAAACTTTCTTTGCTATGTTATTAATGTCAAAATTTAGAAATACTTGTTCAGCCACTCTGACGTACATTTCTAATGGAGTGTTGCAAAGACATTCGTAGTAACTTTGATCTTCAATTTGGGCAACACATACAACACATTTGAAATGTTTTCTTACATGACACATCATGCTGTCATGAATACAAGAGATTAATTTTTCAAATGCAAAATTTTTGTCACAAATAACTGATGATAGAAAGGTTATAGTGTTCTTTATTTTTAATATTTGCGCAGGATGCCACGCTATAAATATACTTTCTCGAAGTTTCATACTAATGTTGTTAACACAATTCTTTAAAAATGTTATTTGATTTTTATCTAAGGTAATATGGCACTGTGGTAGACAAAATTTCGAATCACATAATTGAATTATCTGCTGTAAATACAGTTTTCCATTGTCATTGAAACAGAACAACTCATTGCGACTAACGAAAGAAGTATCCGCATATAGAATATTGAACGACCACAATTTTTGAGAAAATTCACTCCAAGTAGCAGATGACTATGTAACCCCTTCACGCGTAGGCAGTAGTTCATTTCGTTCGTTAGAGAGGTATTTCCATATACACACATTTAGCTTCCCATGGCGAAGTTCCAAATATACATAGACACCAGAAGCTAAATGCCAACGACGGTGCGCATCTTGCGCAGAATCTGAAGAAGTAGGTTCAGTCGAAACAGATTCTGTAGTGGAGGATAACACTCCGCTGTGTGTTAGAGTACAAGAAAGCAGATCTTGAGTTGAGTTTCCGACCTAGGTGAGAACTTGTGAATTGACAGTGGTAGATGTTTCTGCTGGGATTAT
This sequence comes from Amaurobius ferox, assembly GCA_951213105.1. Classification (NCBI taxonomy): domain Eukaryota; kingdom Metazoa; phylum Arthropoda; class Arachnida; order Araneae; family Amaurobiidae; genus Amaurobius; species Amaurobius ferox. The sequence goes on from OX578141.1 coordinate 18,067,612, forward strand.
GCAAGACATAAGATAGGTGTCTAACCAATCCACTGTAAACTTTTGTGAGGGTGAATTAATCACATCCGATACAATATCCACAGATTTTGTCACATCTAGGGCAGGAACCAACAACTCCACACTATGTCCACTAGACATTAACTGTTCGAGTGATAGCATACTTTGAATTTTAGACATTATTTGTAGATAGTAACATCCAAGTACCACATTTACGGTATAAGATTTTTTTTCAAACACTAAGATCTTAAAATACTATAAATTTGTTACAGCTATGAACGAACCGAACCTATCCACGCAGCGACCAAGGTCGAAATGTCTTATCTAGCCACGTCATAAGTATAATCACGTGACCTAATTCGAGTATTGTGTGCAAACAGATTACATAAGATAAGATATGAAGTGGTTAGAACTTGTAATTTTCAATGAATCGTACAACATTAGATTGTGCTAAACACAATGGTTATCTACATGGGAGATTTTCTACATTATTTTATTCATCTTCGAAATCACAAAGTGAAAATATGTAGCAAACTTAATTAAAGTTCCTAATTTTAAATCACACTAACATTAAATACATAGGGAAAATTTTGTATATTTTTATAATTTTACGGGATATCTTTACCACATCGCACGGAATATACAAGAATAGTTAGCAAAAACATGAAAATAAGTTACAGAATGAGGTCTTAATCAGCCGACATCCAAACTAGAAATGAACGATATACACACTAATTACAATACTAAAATGATAGCTTACAAGTTCTTATCTTATCTAAGATCTAATATAATTTGGCGTCATCGCTCCAAAGTTCACAAGATGGCGTCATCGATCCAATGTTTACAAGATGGCCTCATGGTCCAAAGCAGATCTTTCTTAATTACTTATTTTTTTAATTACTCTATTTTTAATTACCCCTTAATTTTTAATTACTTATAATCACTTATTCATAATTATAAAATTAAGGAGTAATTATTATCCCATTAGAAATGTACAACAGTGTACATGAACTAAATCTTGACATTAATAACATAGCAAATAAAGTTTTGTTGAGTGGTGAAAAAGTCTTTTACTGGTATGATCGAAATTTTTTCAAGTCACTCAAATCAGAGAACAATGAATGCGCGATACGAAAATTATTTTAACTTATTTGTTTAAATGTATAACAGATAATGGTTAATGCGTATTTTATGAAGAATAGACTCATTAAACGGATTTATATCTTTCAAACTGAACTCCTTATTTACGTTAATCAACTCATTTTTAACATGTTCTATTTAAAAATGTTATGCGGTCGTAGGTTATGTATCTATACATTCAAGTGTAACAGGTTTACTAAACTCACAATTTAAAATAAAATATAAAAAAAATTAAAATAGATTTATTCGAATTATATCAAATGTCTACAGTGTGAGTTTCGTAATGAAAGATATTTACACTTTACAGAGTTTAAATCATAAAATTTATGTTCAATGTTAAAATTCTGAAATTATATACCCTTATATATTCATTAAAAATAAATGCTAAGTTATGTTTCATTCTCTAAAAGTATGAAGATTCATAAAGAATGTGGTGTTTCAATCTTTGAGAATCGGTGAACATTCGAATCTAGTTTCTTAAAAATCTACGAAGTTGGGATTTATTCTGTAACAAGTGTAAAATTTGTCGTAGATATCAGTTTCGTCCTGTCATTTTCCATGTGTTGTTAAATATGTACATTCAAATGTGACCATTCATTAAGAACAGAATGATTTTATGGTGTACCTACAGCCGTGAAATCATGGCATTCCTAGGTCTACGTTAATAATGTCTCGTATTAAGTTAACAAAACTCATTATATGTTTCTTTTAAAGTGTTAATTTCATATCTTTAGTATTTTAATGTTATTACAATGTGGTGTACTTGTCTCAGAGGGTCACTATTTCATTTAAATTCAATGTTAACAATTGCATATCCTTAAAAAAACTCTACGTGATATTCTATTCTCCTTCATGACAGTTTAAAAAATATAAGGATTTAATGGCCTTAAACGTTGCTGCAACATTAAAAACATAACTCTTATTCGCTAGTCATCCAGTAAGTATTGTGCAATTTTTGCAAATTTCATTAAATATCACAATTCAAAGCGATAAAGGAGTCATAGGGCTGATGTAACGTTACCACAGAGGGTCACTCATTCATTTAAATTCTATGTTAACGATCGTATATCCTTTAAAAAATCGCTAAGAGTTATTCAATTCCTCTAAAATTCGTGACAGTTTTAAAAATTTATCGGTTTAAGGTTTTAAGACGTATGTAGAACATTAAAAACATACCTCTTATTCGATAGTCATCCTCTAAGTATTGTTAAATTTTTGCTAAATTTCACTCAAGTATCATAATTCTAAACGATGAAGGAGCCTTAGAGCTTATGTAATATTAGAAACATACTCCTTGTTCCCAAACATTCGCTAAGAACCAAACAGTTCTCTAAAGTAATGAAATTTTAAGGTCTTAAATCCGTTGGAATATCGAAAAACGCATCCATCGCCACTTCAGCAAATATTGGCTAAGCACTTTACTAAAAATAGTGAAATTAGAACAATCAGCTAAAATCTTGAAATTTTAAGGTCTTCTACCTCTTTTAAGTATCGTGAAATTTGGTAAATTTTCATTTAACTATAGAATCTGCTTTAAACAATGATCTTGCAATTTTTCTGGCTCTGTCAACGTGAACTTCCGGTTACTATCTAATATATTGATAAACCCGATAAGCTTTCAGTTTGATTTTTGGTATGTTTTCTGTGCGAAAGTCCTTGACTTGCATAGTGTGTGGAGAGAGAGAGAGAGAGAGAGAGTTTTGCATTTTTTACAATATTTGTATTCATTGTGGCGTGGCTTCGCTGAAAAACTTACAATTACACCTTGGCCGCTGATCGTACTTACGCACGCCACTTGCTCGATTACCGAGCATATCTCCAGGTTAAGATTAATTGGAAAATGCATCATGAAAACACACAATAAATACTAATTAAGGTTAATTGAAATAAAGCTTTTATTTTAAAATACTTATAGTTAAACTTGTTACTTAAATTTAAAAACACACAATAACATCTTAAATTCGTGCAATACATTTACAGTTCGCTAAGTCGTGGACATTGAATAATGATCATCATGATCTCTCCCCTCTCTCTAGTTTTTTATTATCATATTAACCATCGAGTTTTTCAGTTAGATTCCTTATTAAACTCTCATTTTAATCTCTGGTACTCAGCCTGCAGCGGAAGAGGACAAAAGGACTTACCCCTTTACAGTAAGGGCAGGAACACATCTGGACGGCTCTTCTCCGTCGTTTTTCTGATGACCAGCACTTGACTTTTCAAAAAACCAACTGTCTTCTCCCTCAACTCTTTTTCTCTTTGTCGGGAAAACGGACAACCACCTGGCCTGACCCCATAGCTGACGCTTGGCCGCTATAGGTTGTGAAACCCATAAATTCAGTGACGCAGCCGGGCTCTATCGAATCATTGGATTTGGCCCTTTCCAAAGGGTTGGCAAAAATTGGGGGGCCCTCTTGCAGGCGTCCATTTTATTTAAAAATAACATAGCGTCCTTTGCCACTTTCTCACGACTGCAGCTGGTCTCCTACTCAGGGCAATGGAATTTTAAACGTTTCCAAAGGGGGGGGGGGTAATACTTCCTAGAAGTGAAGTGGAAAATTCCAATACTGTCCCACGAAATTAATATATTTTTATATATTCTTCATATATTTTCATATATTCTTCATATATTTTCATATATTCTTCATATATTTTCACATATTTTTTTTCAGAGCAGATTTTTTCAAAATAAGATCCACACATTTCTCAGGTGTCTATGGAAATATGATGTTCCAATCAGGCATTTACAATCGCTGGATTTTCAGTTGAATCAATTCAGACCTAAAACATATTTCTAATGTTTTTTCAAAACTATAATTTAAATTTTAGAAGCCCCATGGAATATCCGCTTGTATGAAGTTAAAAAAATACACGTTCTTGTTTATTTAATATTTTTAGATATTTTTCGTATGGTGTATGTATGTATGTACATGGAGCCTCGATATGTACAATTCTAAATATATGTCACTCGCTATTTCTAACGTATTTACCCATTTTAAAATATCCACCAAGTATCAAGTTATTTGCTACGAACAGATTGCTTGGGCCAAATCAGTGGATAGCTTGTAGGGTGTCGATATTTCCGATTTTAAAATATAGATCCTGTATTTCATTCTTTGGTAAGAATAGATTAGATGGGGTAAAGCAGTGGTTAGCACAATGAGCTTTCAGTACCTTACATTTTCCCATTTTAAAATATCTACCCTGTATTGTATTCTTTGGTAGGGACAGATTGAGTGGGCCAAAGCAGTGGTTAGCTCAAGGAGCTTTATAACATTAATAAGTAATTAAGAAAGAATAATTACACTGTGGCATCATCTCGCTAACCTTGAAATGATGACGTCATCTTAGATTAGATAAGATCTCATTTTTAATACTGTAATTAGTATGTATATCGTTCATTTCTAGTTTGGACGGCTGCTGGTGAAGACGTCGTTCTGTGAGTACTAGTTTTTGCTAGCTATTTTGTATATTCCGCGCGATACACATTTCCTAAGGTTATAAAAATATACAAAAATTTTACATACAAAATATACAAGTATTTAATGTCATTGAAACTTATAAGCTTAACTAAGCTTGGTTTCTCCATTCACCAAAATATTTGCAATGCACCGGTGAAAACATCTTTGCTAGTTAAAAGCAATCGAATCGTATTCAGAAAATTCTAGAGCAATGTGTTTACATTTCGCATAGTGTACAAAACTAAAACTGTCGAAACGTATTCGTGAGGCCTAAAGTCGTGGTGTTGAAATTCCCTACGGTGAAAGATCGCTTTGAAAACAGTCGAATCGTATTCTGTAGATGTTAAAATAGGGTGTAGAAATTCCCCATAGTATACACAGTAAGATCGCACTCAAAATGGTCGAATCGTTTTCACAAGATAAAATCCACTTACACACACACACAATTTTTGTGTTCACTGAAAATGCCTAAGAATAATTTACTATTAGATCATTTTATAAATGCACACTTAAAATCATTTCATTATTAAGCTATTATAAAAGAAATCATATCGCTATACACCAAACATCCCGAAAACACTCGATTCTGTTAATACACACCGAAAAATCATTACGTACCGCATTCCATTCACATCTATATTCAAAACATCTATTTTAGAAAATACACATCATTCTCATAAAAAATATAGTTCCTTTTAATAATTCTCATTCATAACTCCATTCAAAATTTCTGAACACGTCGAATACATCTTTCATTCGATTTCACAGAAAAGGCTTTCCCCATAAAGATGTGCCTAACGAGCGCCGATGACACGGCGGTTAGAGTGAGAGCTTCGTAAACAACGGCCCCAGGATCGAACCCCGTCCCCGACAGTGTGGCATGAATATCGTTTACATTCAGAAATATAAAAAATGCCGATAGGTGGCCGCACTTCAAAATGTTCATCGCCCAACACCCAAAATTTTCGCAAGGGGTCGCTACCTCACTTCAACTACGTCACCACTGATAAGAAAAATATCAATACGTCAGCAGCAGTCGAGGAAGTATGTCGTCGTGTACCACGCTCCCATTATCGCATTGCGCAATCCAGTCAAAGGTCACCCCCCTCTCTCAGATTATCAGATAGTTCACTCCCTTGCGACATCCACTTAAAGTCATTACTTTCTCAGCATCAAGGTCAAGATGGCGGTCCATGCTGATAGCATACCTCTTTCGCAATTTACCCAAAACCTCCTTAGCATTAAGGTCACGCTGGCCTAAAGACCCTCCCTCCTCAATGAGGCATCCTCAACCTCCGTGAGTCTTCGTGTGCACCACACTGTACCTTCTCCCTCCACCAAACTCCCTCCTCCTCAATGAGGCATCCCCTTCTCCATGACTCATCGGCTGCGGCGGCTTCGCCTCCTCAATCCGCCGCAGATTTATAGCTACTAGCCTTCTTCCTTCTGGGAAAGATCCAAACTCGACTTGAGATTTTCTGGATTAAAGTTATTCAATCATAATTTAATTGTAAAAAATTAACAAAAAAGTGAAGTAAACTTTTGTAGAGTTGAGACTTGACGACGGCAAAATTTCAAGACCGTAATTTTTTTGAAAGGGGCAATACGGAGAATAGTAGTATTTATCGAAACACCGTGATATTTTCCGGGAATGCTGATAATAATGCTATATTTAAAATTATCTTATATTTAAGAATCCTAATCTCTATATGTTAAACTCGCCAATTTAGATTTCTGAATGTTTATTCCCAGTCGTCTGTAGAAAAAGGTGTTTTTGAATTCGTAGTTCTGCGAATGAGACACTTCGTCTGTAACCCCGACCTTTTGTTCTCAATGTATTTTAAAATGTTTTTCGTCTGTAATAAAAGTCTATAAATTTTATCAAATTTTTGGCTTCTAGAGGGTTTTCGAAATTTATCTGTTTCTCGTTTAGACCAAAAGCCAAGATTCTAACTTCATTTTTGTAGTAGGAACTATCTTTTTTTTCTCCCTACCCCCAAAAATAGGTATTTTTACAACTATTTAAAACTCTATCAAATTTTTGGAATTTTCCAAAGTTTCGGGACTATCTCCGGTTTGATACCGGTTAAAAAAAATACCGCCATCTTCTAGGTCAAGTAGGGGCTTTGGAATAGACGCTGGCATATTTTATTAGTATGGATGACCTAGGCCTATCATATTTATCTATTTATATGCTTATCTAGAACTCTTGGCGAAATATTTGGTACCCATGATAAAGAATTTGGCGCACTTTCGATATGTCGCTATATTGATGAAAACAGTATTCAATTGACGATAATGGAGCAGAATAGGTAACACCTAAAATCAAAACAGTAGTGGGCTTTCTCCCTTAGCTGTCACTATATATATCAACCTGTTTTATAGTAATCAGTTTTTTTAGCAAATCCTGCGGCCGCTACGCGAGTGCAGATACCGCAAAGTAGAGAAATTGGATTGAAGTTTAAAGTGAGCATGTCGACTGGGTCCATTACAGAGTAGAAAATATAACGTTAAAATTGCATCCAAATCGGAGCAAGAATCGCTAAGATAAAGAAAAACGACGATTTTAAAAAGGCCCGGAGGCAGAGCCGTAGAAAGTAGTAATTTGGACACTTCGTTTCAATATATGCTTCGCCGACTATGCAATGGGGCGCAAGAGACCTCTACAAGTTGACTGATTATATGCAGAATTTCCTGTACGGCGCGAAAGTGAACAAATAGTGAAATTAATGGGCATTGAGAATTTATTAACGAAAATCAAGCAGTGGCGATAGCAGTAACCACCGAGTTCTTGAGTACAAAGCAAGTGTTTAATAAAATAACAATCTTATTTGGGGGGGGGGTATTTAAGATAATCTTAAATTATATTCGTAAAGTCTATTCGCGGTAGCCAGAGAAAATGACATTGTGTTTAAGGAGTGTATATAGAAATATATATATACAGAAATTATTGATTATGGTTATCGGTCGATATGATTACTGATTATGAAGGTCGTCCTCTACAACGCTCCCATGATCGCACTGCGCAATTCCGTTCAAGGTCACCCCAAGGTTATCAACTAGTTCACTTTCTTGCAACATCCACTCAAGGTCATTTCCTCCTCAACCTGAAGATGGCGAACCATGCTGATAGCACACCTCTTTCGCAATACTGCCTCCTCAGTTGGTCTAAAGACCCTCCCCTCTCAATGAGGCCATGAGTCATCCTCAACCTCCAACCCTCCTCAATGAGGGACCCTCATTCATGATTCATCGGCTCCGCCTCCTCCGTTAGCTGCAGTACGCCTCTTTCTTAACTACTATTATTTCGCCTTTCTTTTATTTGTCAGAATCCTTGTTCTTTGATTGGTTATGACTCACGCATTTTATTGAACCATGATTATGGCTTTTTTTTAACAATTAAATATATTCATTATAAAATTTGTTTACCTTCAGATGATTACTTATTATTTAAATTATCATAAGAGAGTATCTAGTAAAATTGACACATTTTGGAGGTGAGCAAAATTGTAGCTTGTGAGGCCATTTAAAATATGAGAAGGTTGACCATCCTTTCGCATATAAAATTAATCTGCACCTGGCAGGCTAAGTAGTTCACTCCAAACATTTAATTACAAATACTTTACCTTGAGTGTATAAAAAAATAAAGCAATTTAAAATTTTTAATTTATTCTTAATTTTTATTATTATTTGGTAACACCAATAAGTTGACCTTTTACGCTTTTTATTCATCTTCATAAACTTCTTATTCTTTTAATTATCCACATTTGCTTCTTTCATATTTTAATAGTAATAATAACTATACCTTTCGATTTATATGCAAATAAACAATCAGCATTCTTATATTATATCTATATAATATAAGAGTATAGAGACCTTTTATTATATCTATATAATAAAAGGCAATGTCTGTCTGTCTGTCTTATACACTATAGGCTCAGCGATCGTCGCAGAGCTACAAAATTTGGCAATCGCAGACCTTGGGGGGGGGGGGGGGAAGGAGGTGACACGTGAAAACCGATTTTTGAAATTTGAAATAATTTTTTTTGTTATTTAATGTTTTATGCGATTTCGACCGTTTTCCCCCCTTTTTTCTCCACCATCCAGCCGTCGTAGGAAAAACAAATCAGACGACCGGAAAGAGCAGACAATTACAAGTAAAAATATATCAATTTCAAACCTCAGGGACAAATTCTAATATTTTTTAAAGATTTTAAAACAGAAGTCACTTTCGGCTTAAAGAAAACGAACTTTCGTTTTTAAATCCTCGCGTCGGGAAAAGTACCGACAATTTCGACTAATAATTTACATTTTTAGAAAGATCAAAGATCATGCTTTCTTACAAGCCGAATATGGTCGCGAAATAAGAAAAAGTAGCCGCATGATCCGGATTTTAAGGAAGTAATGATTTTCAATTTCTCGGCCAAATCCCGAAAGAAGTGATCGATTTTTTACCCACATGCGCGCGCAAACGCACGGCGTTTCTATGGTGGAGGGAGGGTTCTCACGTCACGGTTCTGACGAGGTTGCGTATACAAAACTTCATTTTCCATAAAGATAACTCCTAAAGGTGTTAAAAAGAATGCTGTGAAAAATTAATCTGTTATCAAGATTACTATATCTGTCTAACAAGGCGAAGATATAATAGAGTTGAACAATTTAAAATTGCAAGTAAAAATCATCAGATTTATACTGTTAAGCAAATTAAAAGGGATTAACGACTTATGATGATAAACGTCATATTTTAAATGACGGAATTAAGAGCATATTGTCATTATAAAATTTAAATGATTGAATTATGGTGATGTATTGTATACATCGGGTGGTGGTTGGGACCACAATTAAAAAACTTAAACACCGAAGAAATAAAAAAATAAATAAAAAGAAAGTTATGGAGATTGTCGCGATGCATTTATGCATCGGCTGGTGGTGGGGACAATCTTTAAAGAAAAAACTTTTTTCGCTGAGCAGCATCGTTATTTCTTAAATGCTAAATTCACATTCAACATCATCAGTCTCAAAAATACTTTCATGTCATTTGCGATGCAATACTAAAAAGCAGACAAACGGATACAATTTCATTTATGAAAATAAAAAATAGAGGAGCATACCTCTATAAAAAACATAGGAGCAGCTGATCCCGGCTGTGAGTACACATCAAAGGGATCCCTTTCCTAGGGTTACAGGTACAGAAATCCTCAGAATCTCACAGTTCACAAACATTAGAATAAGTTCACTTTACAAATCAATTTCCAAGACCCCCCCCCCCCCAGAACATTATTTTTCATCTTAAAATTTCATTATTAGTTTTAACGTCATTAAACTAAAATAAACTTTGTTAACTCCACAGGGTTATGGCGCCAGCGAGTTTGCTACGGTCAGAATTTTCAAGGGTAGCGAACAGGCTGGTCGCCGAAGGCAGCTGTACATAATAAAGATTCAAATTATAATCATAATCAATAACTTCCATATATATATATATATATATATATATATATTTCTATATACACTCCTTAAACACAATGTCGTTTTCTCTGGCTACCTGGAGTAGACTTTACGAATATAATTTAAGATTTTCTGAAATAAAACTCCCCAAAAATGGGATTGTTATTTTATTAAAGACTCACTTGCTTTGTACTTAAGAGCTCGGTGGTTACTGCCATCGGCATAACACTTGATTTTTGTTAATAAATTCTCAATGTCCATTTATTTCATTATTTGTTCACATTTGTTCACTCTCGTGCCGTAGACGAAATTCTGCATCTGATCAGTCAACTTGTAGAGGTCTGTTGCGCCCCACTGCACGGTCGGCGAATGCGTCTGCACTCTCGGGAAACGGTTTCGACGACGATCCATCGGCTATGGAAGTTGCTAAATACACTGCAATCCGATGAAGAGGCCCAGTGTCATCTTATTTCTTTTATAATTCTCCCTTGGTCTTTCGTTGCCTGGTTTTGTGGCAGTGGTGCGTCTTATACTGGCCGAAAGATGCAAATCATATCTACATTTTGGCACATTCCGTCCCGAGTCGTTTTTCTTTGAAAAGGATCAAAACTGTAAAGGGGGCTACGTGTTTTTTCAAATCACGCATTATTAGCAGAGTACTTTACTTGGTATTAATTTATCGCAGCACATATATCTCCAGAGATTTTGGCTTCTCTGCGCCATTTTGGGCAGAGATGGCCGAAGCTTAGCCACGAAAAAGAGAGCTTTTTATCTACATCTTTTTAGAATCGCAAGCATAAACTTATGTTCATAATAATAAAAATATAAGTTAGCAAGAATACTGCTACTGCAGCCCCCTTGAGATACCACCAGATGTTTGTACATATATGTTATCACTTTGGATAATATAATTTGTATTTAAAACAAAGTGCAGTAGCATAGGATAGTTATAAACTTTAAAATGAACTTGATTATAAGTTAAATAATCATTATAACGAGAGATAACAACTTTATATATATTAAATAGATCTTTCGAATTAAAGGTAAGGAAATACACACACACACACACACACATATATATATATATATATACAGTATAGTTCCGTTATTAGGAAAATATAAGATGCCGGGTTCGTTGTAGCCGTATCGTCCACATAATAAAGAATAGTGATCAAAACAAATATTACGTACTTCATGTTACTTTTGATGTGAATAACTTCTACGATGGTATATGTGGCGAAACCGGAGCGTTACGAAAAATGTAAACTCTTTGGACGCTTATATCTTCGAACCTAACAGATAAAAATGAAAATAATTTAGTAATGTAAATAAACTAGTATGTATATAAACATAAAATATAAATAAACTAGCTATAAAGAATAACCATGAATTTGCATTTCTTTGAAAACTCTATAAGTGTATATAATTGGTTTTTTAGTGGAGCATTTAGTTTTCGTAGAATAGTGTTTATAATTTCAATATTTTAGTCTGGGTTTTTCAATGGGTTAGAAAGCTGTAATATTTCAAATGTGACGAGAGTTGCAGCTCAGTGCGTTTGCTTACTCGTTTCTGAACTATTGGTGCACGAGATATTTTGTTTCGTTTTAATAAAATTATGAATTTGGAGATTCGAAAGATGCTTACTGATTTATGAGGTTTGAACAGAATAGATGGAAATATACGTATTTATGTGCCATCAGGCAAGTTTATAGATTATCTTAAGTATAAAATATCTTCAGTTATAATGTATAAGTCTCATTTATATCACCACCAAGCTAGTTGGTAAAATAATGTAATATTTTGATGTGAAGTCTATGGTGAAGTAACTAGCTGAAATCGGGATGCAAACTAAAAGTGCTATTAACAATTAGAGTCATTTTTAATGCTTTGAAAGCCTGTAAACGAAGCAAATGAGTTTGAAAAAATGGAATAAGAACATTGAACATTGCTGGAGCTTTAATTTACAAAATGTTATCCACACAATACCATTTCGGCTCCATCATATTGAAACCACCGCCGATATTTTAATTGGGATTTGTATTTTTACAACAATTAGAGTAGGAAGTCCTTTATATCATTTTTTCTATTGATGATCTTATCATATAATTCTCGACTTTATGGAAATTTTCGGTTTCTTCAGCAGGTGCATTTGACACGCTTTCAAAATGCTCAATTACTTTTAATGCTTGTGTATCTGTTCTGACTGAGGTGGCAACGAGTTAGTTGCCTGCCCTCATAATCCCTTCTCTTATCAAATTTGCCAATTGCACGGATGTCTCCGATAACTCCACTGGTCAGCTGTACTCATCGAGGTGGCTACGAGTTAGTTGCCTGCCCTCATAATCCCTTCTCTTATCAAATTTGCCAATTGCACGGATGTCTCCGATAACTCCACTGGTCAGCTGTACTCATCGAGGTGGCTACGAGTTTGTTGCCTGCCCTCATAATCCCTTCTCTTATCAAATTTGCCAATTGCACGGATGTCTCCGATAACTCCACGGGTCAGCTGTACTCATCGAGGTGGCTACGAGTTAGTTGACTGCCCTCACAATCCCTTCTCTTATCAAATTTGCCAATTGCACGGATGTCTCCGATAACTCCACTGGTCAGCTGTACTCATCGAGGTGGCTACGAGTTAGTTGCCTGCCCTCATAATCCCTTCTCTTATCAAATTTGCCAATTGCACGGATGTCTCCGATAACTCCACTGGTCAGCTGTACTCATCGAGGTGGCTACGAGTTTGTTGCCTGCCCTCATAATCCCTTCTCTTATCAAATTTGCCAATTGCACGGATGTCTCCGATAACTCCACGGGTCAGCTGTACTCATCGAGGTGGCTACGAGTTAGTTGACTGCCCTCACAATCCCTTCTCTTATCAAATTTGCCAATTGCACGGATGTCTCCGATAACTCCACTGGTCAGCTGTACTCATCGAGGTGGCTACGAGTTAGTTGCCTGCCCTCATAATCCCTTCTCTTATCAAATTTGCCAATTGCACGGATGTCTCCGATAACTCCACTGGTCAGCTGTACTCATCGAGGTGGCTACGAGTTAGTTGCCTGCCCTCATAATCCCTTCTGTTATCAAAGTTGCCAATTGCACGGATGTCTCCGATAACTCCACTGGTCAGCTGTACTCATCGAGGTTTCTCGTTGGTTGGAAGCCCCAAACAGGTCGCTTTCAAGTTGAAATATTGAAACGTTCATGGCAGTCGGTGTTTGCTTCATTTCGTGTTTACACCATTTTTTATTTGCATCATTTTGTGCATAAAATTTATGCCAAGTGAAAAAGGAAATAAATTATTTGTTTGCTCTGGATACATATTTAAGATGGGCGGAAATGTAGATGCGTTGGGTGAAAGTGCGCTGCAAAGTTATATGTGGACTCCATTGATCTTAAAATGCATTTCCATGAACTTCCTGAATTTTTTTTTAATCAAATTGCCAGGCACTTGACTTTCATCATTCACCTTTGTCAGCGGCCAGAACATGAACCATTTAGCCGTCCCAGGTGCACCATTGTCCCTCTGGTGCACCATTGTCCCAGGTGCACCAGAGGGGGGCGGAACACACTGCGCCAACAACACAAACATCCATGCCTTACGTGGGACTTGAACCCACAACGCGGCGGTCGAGCGATTGCTGTGGAAACGCTCACCTTGACTTCTCGACCACCATGTCGGCAACTTCTTGAAAATCTGAATAAACAACTGTTATCAAACACCGTTAAGCGTAAATCTGTGAATGAACCATTGGAAAAACCTTCCAAACTGATTAGACGTGAAATAAATCTTGTTTTTTAAACCCGGCTGAAAAAATAAATCGTAGCGATGTGGAATATATAAGAAAAAAATCTGTATCGTGAACGTCGTACAGAATTACCACCATTGCCAAAATTGCTTTAAATAGATTTAAAGCATAACCACAAACCTCCTCAAAATCTGAGTAGAAAACTGTTATCAAACATTTTTAAGCATAAATCTGTGAATCAATCTTTGGAAAAACTCCCCAAACTGATCGGACATGCGTGAAATAAACCTTTCTCCTTTGAATCAGACAGAAAAAATAAATGTGGAATATATAAGAAATAATCTGTATCGTGAACGTCGTAAAGAATTACCACCATTGCTAAAATCAATTTCTGAAGTTCAAAGCAAATATAACAGTTACATCTCATAAAGGTGAGAATTTGCTTCATGTTAATGATATAGATAAAAACATTTGAGTTACTAATTCTAATTTGAAATATCTCTAGGAGCAAAACAAAATATTTGTTAATGGCACTCAGAGGCGGATTTAAGGGAAATGGCGCAGTAGACAAAAATTTTAGTGGCCCCTAATACAGTGGCGTAGGCAGGGGGGTACAAACGGGCCGGAGCCCCCGTTTTGTTTTTGTTTTTTAAGTGTGTTTTTTAGATGCTACCCCCCCGAAAAAAATCTTGCCTACGCCACTGCCTAATACCAGGGTCAAGCGGTCAAGGTGCGGAGCTCTGTTCTGGGCGGAGCGAAATTTTGGAAAATAAAGTTCAAAAGATGTGTTCTGGAGTATTCTAGAATCGAAATGAGATACTTGGAACTATACTCCAAATAAGCACAATATATGTTGTTTTTCTTACATTTATCTCCATCGACGTTGTTCTACGAGTAACCTGGAACAACGTAGATGGAGATAAATGCAAGAAATTACTACGCATGCTTATTAAATATGCGTACAGCCTGTACGCAGGCATTTACATGACAAAAACAAGCACAATTCCAACTGAACACATAACATGTTTTATTTTATCCGCAGTAAGGACTGGTTAGTCACCAGTGGTGACCAACAGAAAAATCTTAACTAAATGAATACGATATAAAACGGTAAAATATGTAATGTGAGTTAAGTAATCACTCCTGCTTTGAGCTAAGTCCAAATTTAGCACCTCGACGAGCTTTAGAGTGTGCAAAAGTGGCGATCACGTCACTGACATCCAAATACTCTACGATTTCACGTTCAACAACCAGCACAGACAAATTATTCAGGCGGTATTCCGTTATATTCGAGCGGACATAACTCTTAATTCGCTTGAGGACATTCATAACACATTCGCAGCTGGCATTGCTCACGGGAAGGGCCAGAAATATGCGAAGAACCATTGCCAGTTGTGGATAGATATCCAGGATTTGATGTGACACAGTGGCGGCCATTGGGGGGCCGCGAGTACGCGCGACACCATTGTGTAAACACCCCAAATTATTTTTTTAGTTATACAGATTTATTACAATTTCTATTGAAAAAATCTGAATTTTTGGTTCAATTAAATCGAGAATTATTAAAAATAAGATATGAAAAATGTCACTAGATGGCAGCACTACACCTTTCTTCGGAGAAAGTCGACTCACGAAAGCTGTATTGCACAGAATTTTCAACACATAGGGGAAAATACAGGGATATTTTTAAAGCCGCGTCCCTGCTATCGGCATCTCCTGAGTGAAAGAATGGTATAGGAGCAATATTAGAAATTTGGCGTGAAAAAAAAACAGACATTGCAGATTTACTAGCAGATTGTGTCGCTAGACTGAGCGCGCCTCCAGCCAAAAAGAAACAGAAGAGTAGAAAAACATGAAGAGGGACTTCTCAAATTGGCTCAGTTTCGCTAATTTGGCTTCAATTTTCTACATTTAAGAATGTGTTTGTTCTCATTCTCGTCTTTGTTATAAATTTGGAAATTTAAATAAACATTTGAACAAATGAGAGAATTAAGTGTACGTGTGTGGTGAGGGGTGGTGGGGGGGGGGGGGGTTATGATATTTTAGGGGTTTCTGGACATCGTGAATAGAGTGTCTTGTTTAGAACACTCAGTTTGAGGGATCGCTTGACCCACCCAGCTGTCTTAATTACTGAAGTTGTTTCGCATTTCGTCATTTCTGATGTAGTTTGTCTGTTGTTCTGTTTGTTCTTCCGGAAGGTATTTATTTCTATGCTCTGGTTGATCTGCTGGTGACGAATTTCAATATGTTTGACTTCAAAATAAATCTTTAAACGTCACCAGTTTCCAATTTTTGGCACACTGTGACATATAGGCTATTTTTAGTGACACTTTCATAAATGTGTTGTTTCGGACATTTAGTTTGAGTTGACTTACCCAACTGTCTTACTTTTTCAGCTATTTAACATTAAAAAATGCCTAAAAATTAAAGAAATTCTAAGTATTTGTTAAAAAACTTAAAAATTAAATTTTCAACATGATCCTTTTATCTGACGTCGTTTTTCTGGAAATTTTGGCCCGACCGCTGGCGACTATATTGGTAGCCCCCAAATTGGCTCTAGACTTATAATATTGGCCCTAGGCTTATATTTAAATTGAGGTAGCCCCCAAATTTCTTCTTCTAATTCAGCGAGTTTGATTCTAATCATGGTTATAGTCTCTGCACCATCTGTACGTGTCACCTGAATATATATTTTGTGCCAACCCCCTGGACATAACTTTTAGCTTAGCTCCCTCAATTTTACATCTCGTTTCCTAACTGAGATATTTTGGTTCTGCTAGTGGCTATAGCCTCTGCACCATTTGCAAATGTCACCTGGATATGCATCTTTGTGAGAAATCCCTGAGATTAACCTTTACTTCAGTTACGCCCCCCCCCTCTCCAATTTCCCATCTCACCTCTTAATTGAGCGATTCTGATTTTACTGATGGTTGTAGTCTCTGCACCATGTGTATTATCTTGATATACATATTTGATGGATATAATATACATACTTTTCTTGTGTCAACCCCTGGGCGTAACTTTTATCCACCACAGTTTTACATCGCTGTTCCTAATTGAGCGATTTTGGTTCTGCTAGTAGCTATAGTCTCAGCACCATTAGCACATGTCACCTGGATCTGCATCTTTATAGTGATAAATCTCTGAGCGTAACTTTTACTTCAAAAAGCACCTCCCCATACACACACTTATCCATCTCGACTCCTAATAAAGCGATTTTGATTCAGATGGCGGCTATAGTCTCTGACCCACATGTAAGTATTAACTTGATATACATATTTGATGGATATAATATACATACGTTTTTTGCGTCAACCCCTGGGCTTAACTTTTAGTTTAACTAGTCCCCATAATTTTACATTTCAATTCCTAATTGAGCGATTTTGATTCTGCTGGTGACTATATAGTCTGAGCAACATTTGTACATTTCACTTGGATACACATATTTTTGTGTCAACCCCTGGGTATAACTTTTAGTTTAACTAGTCCCCAGAATTTTACATATCTGCTTCTAATTGAGCGATTGTGGTTCGGCTTGTCGCTATAGTGAGTCTCTCTACCACTTGTACATGTCACCTGGATATGCAATTTTAATATGGCAAATCCCCGAGCGTAACTCTTACTTTGGTTACCCCCCCCCCCCCCAATTTTCTATCTCGCCTACGAATCCATCGATTTTGATTTTACGGGTGGCTATAGTGTCTGAACCATCAGTACGTATCGCCAGAATATGCATATTTTTTAGTCAACTTCCTGGGCATAACTTTTAGTTTAACTAGCCCCTACAATTTTACTTTAAAGTAAATTAGGACTATGTAATGTTTTTCACTAGGAAGGATACGTTCCATGTGTCCAGGATTTTTATGAACGAGCGAGCAGGTGGGATGTACGTTATTTTACTTAATACATCCGTCGTTTATATTTTTAATACTTCCGTTGTGCTATGCCCAAAATACGTATATGTATATATATATATATACATATATATATAATATATATATATATATATATATATATATATATATATATATAATATATATATATATATATATATGTGTGTGTGTGTGTGTATATATATGTATTACTAACATATATATAGGCATAAATACATAGATGAGCGCCCCCTCTACATGTCGCTCACGATGTGATATATATGTGTGTGCTCACGATATATATATATATGTGTGTGTGTGTGTGTGTGTGTGTGTATATATATGTATTACTAACATATATATAGGCATAAATACATAGATGAGCGCCCCCTCTACATGCCGCCACTGATGTGACACAAGAAAAGTCAGCTTCCCGGTCACTCAAATTGCGGATGTAAACCCTAAGATCAGTCGAGTGGTCTGGGTCTTCGACATTCTCGACAAGAAAAGTCAGGTACATCTTGTACTCTGAACTGTCAGTTCGTCGATTGCAATCTTTTTGAAATGAAAAGAACAACGACTGGAACCCAGTTAGTTCCGAGAAGAGAGAAGCGTCATATAGCCACTCAGAATACTTCTCCTTGAGATTTTCTGCATGCCCTCGCCGCTCTTCTTTGGATTTGGCGCGAAATGAGTTAAACTGCAAGAATCCGAAGCACTCCAACACATGTTTCAGTCCATGCATTCTCTCACGCAGTTCTTTTATCATTTGGGCCAGTGTAGAAAAAATATCCGCCGGTGCTCCACATCAGGATTTTGAGACTCCATTTTGTCATCAGAAAACTGTGTTTTCCTTTGAATACGACTCTGACGAAAGCCAAAGCCTTCGTAGACTTGTTGCTCGTTGTTCTCATAAAGAGTTCGCTTCACCAACGAAACTGGCATGAGTAGTATCAGACCGAAGTTTCATCAGTTCCTCAAGGAGAGCTTTGAAAGCACCCACAGCGAGTCCAAGGTCTACATTGACATTTGTGCGATCTAGGAAGCTTTGTGCACCACCCCAAGAATTTCGTGTCACCATAAAAGATTCATATAAACTCCCAGTTCAAAGCCTCAAGAAGAGCAGAACATTTGAACATGTCTCGACATGTTCAAACATGCTCGACATGATTTCACTGTCCATGAATTCCTCCAGGCAGGTGCGCACTGCGACGAAGTTTGCCTTCAGTGCATGAGAAGCCAAATACCGGAACGCCCAACGGGTCAGACAAAGTGATTTTGGTGTCTTTCTTCCACTGTTGCTTCTGAACCATTCCCGTGGGACTCCGGATAGCTCATATCTGTCTTCCTGATCGATAGCGATTTCGGTCTCTAAACGAGAACAATCAGGTACAATCGTCTTAAGCTTTCTCCAGCGGAACAGTTCCGAAAAAGTTCTTGATTTCGGCACGGCATGCGAAACAACAAGATTAAGCTGATGCGCCGGACAATGCACATACGGAACCATGTGCTCTCGGAGCTTATGTTGTAATCCACCAAGTTTTCCACACATGTTACTTGCACCATCGTAGCGTTGACCGACGACATAAGCCTTGTCAAGTTGAAAGCGACCGAAAAAGTTCCGACGACTTTTTGAAGTACCAGGTGGTCAGAATTAAAACACCTCTACTCTGAGCTCTCTATAGATCGAACTACTCAGTGGAAAGGCTCCAAAATTGTTGAGCATACTATTCAAGACATGGGGAAACGAATTACGCGAAAAAAAACTTAGTTCCAGAAACACTGATAGGTGGCGCTGTACAACAGAAAATATGCTGAAAAGACACAAAATACACATTTGTAACACATTTTATTCGAACGTACCAAACATTCATATCACAAGGACCTTATTGATGCAGGGAATGCTGCGTATAACGTTATCCATTGATTGTTCAACAATAGCGGTGGCAACATCGTCAACGACATCTGAACGAGTCGATTGGCGTCCTCGACCCGACTGAACTCCAAGATGTCCAGTTTTCTCGAATAGAGCGATCATTCTCCTGAGAGCTTCTGGAAGTAATGGTCCTTTCCGCAAATTCTTAAGTCGACGAAACTCTCGAAGTGCAGCTGCAGCATGTCCTTTGTTTTCATAAAACAGCTTCACAAGCAAAGCGCGTTCTGGCAGTGTGACAGCCATCGCTGATAAGAATGAAAATTTCCCAGTTTTATCCCCTTTTATGACCAGAACATAGTAGCTGTAAACCAAGGGCTTATGCACATTTTTGTGCTTATAGTGCGAAATTGCAGTTACAATGAGTGTTTAATTTTCTTCAATTTTTTTATCTTCTTTTTTTTTCATATCAGCAAAAGAAATTAAAAAGGAAAAATTCCATATCGCATGTTTTTTTTTGTGTGATTATTTTGTGTCTTTTCAGCATATTTTCTGTTGTACAGCGCCACCTATCGGTGTTTCTGGAATTAATTTTTTTTTCGCGTAATCCCTTTCCCCATGTCTTGAATAGTAGGTTCAACAGATTTGGAGCCTTTACACTGAGTAGTTCGATGTACAGAGAGCTCAGAGTAGGAGTGTTTTAATTCTGACCACCCGGTATATACCCAGCCTTTGCGTTCCTAACACCAAACAAGAAAAATGAATCTTTGGTTGCCATAACACGAGAATCTTCGTCAATGTTAACATAACGAATCAAAAACGCCATTTGATCCTTACGACTGATATCAATTGTAGCATCCACCATCACTGAGAATAATTTTGCTTGCTTCACATCTTTGGGCCTCGGAAAGGAATTCCAAGTGCACCCATTGTTCGCACCTTGTCGAAAAGGATAATTAGCACTTCTGACCAATTGCGTATTTCACTATTCAGTTGTTTGTCGATTTCATATTCGATCGAGTGTTTTGAATAAAGTGAACGGCACTCTTCGATTGCGCTTCCGCCGAGGTATTGAAGTGCTTCCACAAACGTCCCTGTTCCTTTTGTTCTTGAAAACTGAAAAATCGTCGGCTGAGCCTCTTCGTGTTAATAATTCGTAAATCCGCCTCTGATGCCACTTTTTCCCTTTGCGCTGAACTTTTGTTATCAGCTATTTACAATTCGTACTGTAGAAAATGGACATTATATTCCCCTAGTTTTCTTCTCTTTACCAAATAAGTCAATTCTCACATATAAAAAAGCATATTAGAAATGTTGATTGAGCAATGTAATAAATTTCCAATTTGCCCTAGTACAGTTGTTGCAAATATCGAAATATACAAGAAGTATTTTTCCAAACAGCAGTATCGTAACATGCCGATTTCATGTAACTCAATCATGGTGTAAAAAATACAAGAAGATGGTTTAAAGCAGCAAGTCCGAAATTAGTCACTGGATTGCCCTCTTTACACGGAATCATTTATAAAAAAACTTAATGTTTCAACAGACAAAGAATGAAGAGGTTAGAAAATTCAGCGATTATTTTATGACATTACATAGGTTTCCATCAATTATGTGGTCTAGCCCTAGCGCTGAATCGGAAAAAACAAGGAATGGCTGTGAATCATTCCATTGAAGATTCAATGAACATTTTAGTAGTCCTCATCCGAACATTTTTACTTTCATAGAAGTAATAAAGGGAATACAAACTGGTACATACATTAAAAATTTGATGTGGACAGCACATGACTTTCCTTATATAAAGCAATGAATTTACTGTGAAAGAGTGATGAAAAGATCCGCGACACAGTGTTTGTAACGTTAAATTGTACATCCGGACGACAACATCTAAAATTATTTTGTACACAATTAACTTATATTTTACGCAACTCTAAATAAACAATTATCAATATTGATGGTATCCTCAATAAGCGATATAATCCATATATTTAAATATTTTAATAATAAATTCATCAATTAGGCGTTATTTTCATTAACTTGAGTCATTTTTCCAATTTCAACGATATTTTCATCAATGTGGGGCTAAATATTGTTAAGTTGGCAATTTTTAGAACAGTATTTCTTACATAATAAAAGGTATGCAAATCATATGAAGGAATTAAAAATTTGCGAAATATTGCATCCTATTTGGAGTCATTTTCATCAATTTGGCAACATTATTATCAATTTCAAACATTTTTATCAATTTGGCAACATATAAAAAAGTCGTCAAGTTAGCGATATGCCGTCAAAATTCGTCGCCAGAATTTTGCCAAGCTTTACAGACGGAATCTTATGGTAGAGTTTTATATTATTTCCAAAAAATTGAATTTTAATCAATTAGTTGTCATTTTCATCGATTTAGCATCATTCTTATCAGTCATTTTTATCAATGTGGTGACATTTTTATCAATGTGGCGACATTTGTATCAATTTGGCGACATTTACAAAACTCGCCAAGTTGCCGATATTCCGCCAAATTCGCCGCTAAAATTTCGTGAAGCATTATGGTCGCAGAGATAGGCTATTCTTATAGTAGATAAACGACAGTAGGGAATGGTAGGGGGTTCTGAACCATGCGGTGCTATACTTTAACATGGAGCCTATTGCGGTGCTATTTTTCCCCATGTTAAAACATAGGCGCACCGCATGAGGAGGGACGAAGCTTCCACTAACACGTGACTTTCCTATGAAGGGATGATTTCATCAGTCAGATAAGAGCAAGAAGGGTTGTTGTTGTTGAGACCCAGACCGTCCGACCTATCAGAAAGGAAGAGCAAGAAGGGTGTATTTTTAATTAATGAGTCGATAAGAAGTATTGCTCAGGATATTTTAGGGGTAATTATGCAGTGTATAATATCAATCATTGTGCTTTTTTTTCTTTTTTTAAGTGCTAACGTTTAAAAAAGTAACAAATGTACGTTTTCAACTTGTAAGTTTTGACAAATACGATTTCCGTACGTTTCAAAAACAGCATATGTGCTATTTTTCCTATGGATATTAACATGTGATGTCTCGCGTATGCAAATTTTATGCAAAAATAAACAAAAACTTGTTTTAAAGTGTTTGAATTTCACAAATGTGTGTTTTCAACTTTCAAATTTTCACAAAAACGTGTTGTAAAGGGTTTGATTTACACAAATGTAAGTTTTCAAATTTTAACAAAAACGTGTTTTTTATTCGTAAAATTTCACAAAAATGTGTGTTTTGAACTAGTTGAATTTCGGGAATCTTTGAGAATTTCGGAAATAGGTGTATCGAGATGAGGGTAGCATTCACTCATCATAAAAATGTGTTTTTTTACTAACAAAATTTCTCAAAAAC
This sequence comes from Amaurobius ferox, assembly GCA_951213105.1. Taxonomy (NCBI): domain Eukaryota; kingdom Metazoa; phylum Arthropoda; class Arachnida; order Araneae; family Amaurobiidae; genus Amaurobius; species Amaurobius ferox. Next base: position 18,090,512 of record OX578141.1, read on the forward strand.
GTGTTTCAGTTTTCAAATTTTCACAAAAACGTGTTTTCAACTTTTAAATTTTAATAAATGTGTTTTCAACTTTTAAATTCTAACAAAAATGTGATTTTACTTGTAAAATTTCACAAGAATGTGTGTTTTGAACTAGTTGAATTTCGGAAATAGGTGTACCGACTGAGGGTAGCATTCCGACATCTCGCCTAAATACACCTTGCCAAAATACGCCTCAATACACCTAAAATGTATTTTTTAGTAACAAAATTTCCCATAAACGTGTTTTCAAATTTCAAATTTTCACAAAAACGTGTTTTCAACTTTTAAATTTTAGCAAATGTGTTTTCAACTTTTAAATGTTAATAAAAATGTGTTTTCTACTTGTAAAATTTCACAAAAATGCGTGTTTTGAACTAGTTGACTTTCGGAAATAGGTGTATTGAGTGAGAGTGGATTTCCCTCATCATACAAATGTGTTTTTTTACTAACAAAATTTTACAAAAACGTGTTTTCAACTTTAAAATTTTTACAAATGTGTTTTCACCTTACAAAATTTCACAAAAATGTCTTTTTACTTGTAAAGTTTCACAAGAATGTGTGTTTTGAACTAGTTGAATTTCGAAAATAGGTGTATCGGCTGAGGGTAGCATTCCCTCATCAAAAAGTTTCAGAAAAATGTGTGTTTTGAACTAGTTGAATTTCGGAAATAGGTGTATAGAGTGAGGGTGGATTTCCCTCATCATACAAATGTGTTTTTTTACTAACAAAATTTCACAAAAACGTGTTTTCAAATTTTAAATTTTAACAAATGTGTTTTCAACTTTTAAATTTTAATAAAAATGTGTTTTCTACTTGTAAAATTTCACAAAAATGTGTGTTTTGAACTAGTTGACTTTCGAAAATAGGTGTATTGAGTGAGAGTGGATTTCCCTCATCATACAAATGTGTTTTTTTACTAACAAAATTTTGCAAAAACGTGTTTTCAACTTTAAAATTTTTACAAATGTGTTTTCACCTTACAAAATTTCACAAAAATGTCTTTTTACTTGTAAAGTTTCACAAGAATGTGTGTTTTGAACTAGTTGAATTTCGGAAATAGGTGTATCGGCTGAGGGTAGCATTCCCTCATCAAAAAGTTTCACAAAAATGTGTGTTTTGAACTAGTTGAATTTCGGAAATAGGTGTATAGAGTGAGGGTGGATTTCCCTCATCATACAAATGTGTTTTTTTACTAACAAAATTTCACAAAAACGTGTTTTCAAATTTTAACAAATGTGTTTTCAACTTTTAAATTTTAATAAAAATGTGTTTTCTACTTGTAAAATTTCACAAAAATGTGTGTTTTGAACTAGTTGACTTTCGAAAATAGGTGTATTGAGTGAGAGTGGATTTCCCTCATCATACAAATGTGTTTTTTTACTAACAAAATTTTGCAAAAACGTGTTTTCAACTTTAAAATTTTTACAAATGTGTTTTCACCTTACAAAATTTCACAAAAATGTCTTTTTACTTGTAAAGTTTCACAAGAATGTGTGTTTTGAACTAGTTGAATTTCGAAAATAGGTGTATCGGCTGAGGGTAGCATTCCCTCATCAAAAAGTTTCACAAAAATGTGTGTTTTGAACTAGTTGAATTTCGGAAATAGGTGTATAGAGTGAGGGTGGATTTCCCTCATCATACAAATGTGTTTTTTTACTAACAAAATTTCGCAAAAACGTGTTTTCAACCTTCAAATTTTCACAAAAACTTGTTTCCAACTTTAAAATTTTTACAAATATGTTTGCAACTTACAAAATTTCGAAAAAATGTGTGTTTTACTTGTAAAATTTCATAAAAATGTGTGTTTTGAACTAGCTGCATTTCGGGAATAGGTGTATCGGCTGAGGGTAGCATTCCCTCATCAAAAAGTTTCACAAAAATGTGTTTTGAACTAGCTGAATTTCAGTAACTTCTAGAATTTCGGGAATAGGTGTTTTTAACTATCTGAATGCGGTACTGTCTCTCTAATAAATTAGATGCTGTTAGAAAAATATAATTTTTTTAATTGTGGGCCCACCTCCATCCGCTGCATAGGATACACCGCCACTATTCAATCTAGTATAGTATAATCATTTAAATTTGATAATGGCCATATGCTAAGCTCTTGATTCCATCATTTAAAATATATCGCTTATCATCATAAGGGGATAAGCCCATTTTAATTTGCTTCACATTATAAATTTGAAGGACTTTACTTCCAATTTTAAATTGTTCGATTCTATTATATCTTCGCCTTGTTAGGCAATTATAATAATCTTCATGATGGATGAACTTTTTTACGACATTCTTTTTAACACCTTTTTCAGTTTTTATCCATGATGGGTGTTTTTAAATTATTAATTTTTGATCTAAGACCGACGAATTCCACGGCAGGAGCCCCATTCAGCTCGTCGTTCATTTTTCCAATCAATTTTTTTATTCTTATTGGAATGAAGTGGATGATTCGCATGGATAATCCGAGAAGTCTAAATAATCTTCATAACTTTCCAGATCTTTATAAATATCCTCTGTTTCAATTTCATAACACAGATAATCTGTGTCTGTGAAAAGCAATTCGGCTCGACTTCCATACATCTTCTTAATAGAATCATAATGGAACTCATACATAATTGTTTTACTCAAGTAAAGTACTGAAAAAACTTGCGTAGATAGGTCTATTCAGTTTTAAATTATTCTTATTCATATGACCTGCTACCAGATCTTTATTAAATATTTAGAAGGGTTGTAAGGCTGGTAATGCAAGTAATTTTTTCAATATCTTCCAAGTCTGTACAAGTTTAATATTCATTCTTTTTCTTAAGTTTTCCATAGTTTTGCCGAACACTGCGTTGTTCATAAGTTTGAACACATATTTTTCAAAGGAATTTTTCGCCAGTATTCTCCTTTCAGTGTTAAATTGTACATAGGGCTTCAACCAGGGTTCTTGCTTGAAGATTAATACTCGATGGATTTTCTCAAGTTTCATCCCTAGCTTCATACACTGTTTAAATTTCTATAATGCAGAACATATTTGACCTTATGATTCAAATTTGGTATTACTTTGATCTGATTGATCCTTGCATATTTTTAATTCATTTCTTCAGATAAATTCCGTCTATACTCCGAAATCAGAGATGGAGTGATATGAACCCTTTCAGGTGCCAGAGGATACTCCTTGTGTTTATTGTGCAAATCATGGGGATAGTGTATATCCACCTCGATAATATATCCCACAGGTGAGCCATCTTTAACAGAGTGGATCAAAGTTCTGAATTTCTTGACAATCAAACCATCTAAAATCCGATATAGGGAGTACTTGGCTTAGAGCTCACCTGTACAGATTATTAGCATCCAGATATATTATGTATTTGTTAGGTTTTGTAGAATCAAAATGCCTCAAATACTTGTTATTAGCCTGGCTAAGGCGTTTACTAATAACACTAATACCACCTCGTATACCTTCTTCTAAAATAGGTACATATCAGGATCTGTAATCAGTTCTAATGATACTCCACTAGTCTTCAAGGCTGCAATACAGGCAAGAGATGGTAATGTTAAACAGTGGGCAGCATCAATTCCATAATAATTCAATGACAAATTACGGAAATTCTCATAAATCTCATCACCTCTAAAGAAAAAAAATAGTTTCTGAAATATCCCTCCGCCAGGGTTGATAAGGTATCACGCAACCATTTCTAAAGAAAAAAATAGTTCTTGGAATATCCCTCTGCCAAGGTTATATCACGGTTACCATTAAACCGAGTATAAGTTATCATAATTGCACACACTAATCCCATTAAAATACCCATTCATTATCGTAATCGATAGCATACTTTTAATAATCGTAATCGATATATTAAATGGATTTTCATAGGATTAAAACTTATTAAGTTACATTAAAGCCCCGTCACATCTGAAAAATAATAGATTGTAATGAAATTATTCTCTCCCGCCCTTTAAAAATTAACTAAGCAGAAATATCCGTTTTACACGTAAAGAATCCCCATTCCCCCTTAACATAGAGGAAACACATCTAACACATTTAAAAAAAAAAACCTACACACTCACTGAAAATCAATGTAACTTACATAAAATCCTCTTCAAATACATTCTAGCCGATTCCCTAATCATAAATGCTTACACTAAGTCTATAAAAGAAAATCTCTTTGTAGGGAAGAACGCCTTAGAACCCGCAACTCTTATAGATTACAGAAACGTACCCTCCCCCTTGCAAGCACGAAAAACATTTAATTCAATACCCCGCCGAATAACACACAGCTTTTCAAGATCATCCTTTCTCCCCTTCCCTACCCCGAGAAACCGGTAATTAGCATCACTGTTTCCCCCAATATACAACTCATGCACACTAAACATATACCTTAACATCTAGAATCCGTAAAAACACTCATTTCTACTCCAATACACATCCAAATACCCGTAATTCTACATGAATACACCCGTAATTCTACACGAAAACATACTTTACAGGAATTCTTAAAATAGACATAAAGATCATAAAATTTACCCAAGAACTTATTAATACCCTCAAATTACTCAGAATTATCCTCTAGATATGCTATATATCCATTTATAGCCATCAAAGAGTAAGGAGCTCAGTAGACAAAATAGGAGAGTTCGCCGGTATGCAGCTAGAGCAATGCCATCTAAAATTGTTTCTGGAAAGAAAAACTAAATATTTTTTACCATTTCCAGAAAGCATTTCTATGTAATATTTTGACATAAAATTAAAATTTTTTTTTTTAAATTTTAAAAACTCTATTTTTTTTTAAATTTTCTGAAAAATCCTAAGTACCGTCCCTACTAGTACCCCTTTCTGCCACTAGGTGGCGCTGATGGTTCAGCCCCACCTCTGCCACATCTTCTGAGCCTCGGGCACAGAAATCTCAGCCGTTGCGACCCCTTAAAAAGTTTCTATCAATCTTAGAAAAATTTCTATGTTCCATCCACAATAATTCCCTTTTCAGTTACTAGGGGGCACTTGGGGTTCCGCTCCGCTTCTTCCGTATCTTCTAAGCTTCGGGCACAGAAATCCCAATTGTTGCAACCCACCAAAAAGTTTTTATACACCCCCTTTACTTCATTAAAAATTCACTCAGCCCAAAAAACCAATACCCTCGTACAAGACTAAAATACTGCTGCCACCCCGAGAAAAGTTTCTCAAAATTAAAACCCCCAAATTTTTCCATTTTGCAAAAATACCCCCGTCCAGGATTACGAATTTCCCTTCCGGAGGCGATTTTGCTCCTTGTTCCGCATTGCTTCGCCTCTGCCGCAGAACTCTCCTATTTTGTCTACTAAACTGCTCACTGTATTATGGCTATAAATGTATATATAGCATATTTAGAGGATAATTCTCAGTAATTTGAGGGCTTTATCTAGTTCCTGGGTGAATTTTATGATTTTCATGTCTATTTTAAGAATCCCTGTAAAGTATGTTTTTGTGTAGAATTACGGTTGTTTTCGTGTAGAATTACGGGTATTTGGATGTGTGTTGGAGTGGAAATGCATGTTTTTTACGGATTCCAGATGTTAGGGTATATGTTTAGTATATGGTAATTAGCAATGATGCTAATTACCGGTTTCTTGAGGTAGGGAAGGGGGAGAGAGAATGATCACGAAAAGCTGTGTGTTATTCGGCGGGGTATTGAATTAAATGTTTTTCGTACTTGCAAGGGGGACCATACGTTGCTGTATTGTATAAGAGTTGCCGGTTCTAAGGCGCTCTTCCCTACAAAGGGAAATTCTTTCATAGACTTAGTGTAAGCATTTATGATTAGGGAATCGATTAGAGTGTATTTGAAGAGGATTTTATGTAAGTACATTGATTTTCAGTGAGTGCGTAGGGATTTTTAAAGTGTGTTAGATGTGTTTTCCCTATGTTAAGGGGGAATGGGGATTCTTTACGTGTAAAAGAGATTTTCTGCTTAGTTATTTTTAAAGGGCGGGAGGGAATTATTTCATTACAATCAAGTATTTTTAAGATGTGACAGGGCTTTAATATAAATTTTAATCCTATGAGAATCTATTTAATGAATCGATTACGATTATTAAAAGCATGCGATCGATTACGATTATGAATGGGTTGTCTATTTTATTTGGGAATTGTGTGTGCAATTATGATAACTTATACTCGGTTTAATGGTAACCGTGATATAACCTTGGCGGAAGGATATTCCAAGAGCTATTTTTTTCTTTAGAAATGGTTGCGTGACAGCCTTATCACAACCCTGGCGTAGGGATATTTCAGGAACTATTTTTTTCTTTAGAGATGGTGGCGGAAGGGAGTGTCGGACTGCAATTTGGTCATTCTAGGAGAGAACATCATGTCGCTGGATTGTGCTTCGAGTGCCCTCCCTCCTAATACCATGTCTGCTTTAGCTACTAATATCGGAGGTGCTACCCCTGCCGATACTGATGATCCTATGCCTAATGTTACATCTTTGAACATTACTGGATATGTATTTGTTTTAATGTGATTTTATTCTCCAATTTCATTAAACTTAGTACTTTCATGATGTGTAACAGCTTAATTATTTTATTTAATTAGGATATTTAAGAATTTAGTTTAATATGTTGAAGCTTTAGTATCTGGATATATTCTACAACTTGGTGATTTTACTATTTTGGGGTGATTCCTAAGGGGTGCTAGCATGGGGAATCCATGATTACTTTATATAAATATTGAGAGCTGTATTACATTACTGCAGGAAATAGCGTGTTTATACTAAAGTGTAAAATTTTTATCTTGTATAAACGTGTCTTACCTGTTTGGAAACGTTTACGTTGAAGAATAATTTATGCCGGCACTTAAGGACTCATCTAGTTCGGAAACCTTACGCATGTGAGGTGTGTGAAAAAGGGTTTAATCGGCGACTATCTAACTAGAAACGACATGGAAAAGTGCATAATAACTCTGGAAGTTAATCTGAATCTTTTAAATATATTTAACTTCTGATCGTATTTATTTAATTTAATTAAGACTTTTATGAATTTAATGAAATTTGTTGAGGTTTTAGTATCTAGATATATTCTTTAACTTGGTGATTTTATTATTTTAGTATGAGTCCTATCTGAAAGCTTTAAGAAACATATGATGACTTTAAATGAGTGATGAAAATGTATGACATTGCTAAGTGATATGAAGTGTTTATACTAAAGCTTTGCATTTTATCTTTCACAGGTGTGCCTTACTTGCGCTAAGAGCTTCAAGAAAAAACGAAGTTTAGTACGGCATATGAAGATACATTTTGAAAAGAAGGATTGCATATGTGAATTGTGTGAGATACATTTGTAAGAAGGGCTGATCTCATACGTCATGAGAGGATTCATGAGCGTATGTTAATAAGCCTATGCGAGGTACTAAAAGAAAACTTCAGATGCTCCTAGCATGAACAAAAAGAAGAAAGCGGCCCTAAAACCCTGTAAACAGGCTTTAAACAGTACTCTGACTGTTTATAAAATTGTTGGTGATGCTGAAAAAGATCTACTCACCTTTTTGGATTCCCATAGAATTCAGATAAAACAAATAGTGCTAGAGGAAATTGTTTTGAAACGTAGTGTTATATGATACATAAATGTATATTGCCCTTTTACACGTTTCCAATCTGGAGGAGAGCAGGAATGTTGTATAAACTATTTCAGAAGTTCTTGTATGATAAACAACACTGAAGAAGATTTGAATTCTAATATGGATGCTGCTTTTGCAAAAGTGTTAACATTGCTTGAAACCTATGAAGGCCGTAGTAGCGGTTGGGTCTTGGAGAGGATCGAGGAATTAACGATTGATGTTGGAGCATATGAACCTCTAGCTGCCTCAAGCTATATATCACTGCCTAAGGAACTGCTAGCCATGAAAGCTATTATCAATGTAGAAAATAGTGATCAGAAATGTTTCATATGGTCCATTTTAGCTGAAATTGATCCAGCTCATGATCATGGGAATCGTATCGGTAAATACACCAAGTATAAATGCAAGTTGAATCTAGATGGAATCGAGTTTCCTACTCATTTACCCCAAGTTTAATTATTTGAGGGACTTAATAATGTGAGCTTGAATGTCTTTGGGTATGAGGATAAGAAAGTGTTTCCACTCTGTCATCTGACAGACGGGAACAACACTGGAATTTATATCATTACTGTTGTATTAGAAGTGTGAGCAGACTTTTATACAGTATAAGAAAACATAAAGAGAATGAATATTTTTGTGACTGCTGTTTACATCTGAAGCTCGTTTAAAGAACCAAATTGAATTATGTAGACAGTATGGTCGGCAGAGAGTGGAGTTCACAGTGGCGATCACAAGATTCTGAAATTTAAAAGTATTTATATGCAAATGCGCGTACCATTTGCGGTATACGCGGACTTTGAGTCTTTTCTAATGAAAACGGATATCTGTGAGAATTCTTCTTCCATTTCACATGATAACATTTTATCTCATCATATTCCTTGAGGTTTTACATATATTGGATCTGATGGAATAACCTTTAAAGGGCCTGTTATCTATAGGAGCAAGGATGTGATTAGCCATTTTTTGAAGGCCCTTATTCAAGAAGAAAAGAAGATTTAAAGAATAATGAAAGAAAATATGAAAATGCATTTCACTGCTGAAGATCGTGAAAACTTTGAAACTGCTACTATCTGTCATATTTGCAACAAGGCTTTAGGGAAAAAACGTATAAGAGAGCACTTTCACTTAACTTCTAAATTTAGAGATAGAGCCCATCCTAATTGTAATCTGAATTTCAAGATAAGACGACGCATCCCCGTTGTGTTTCACAATATAAAAGGGTATGATGGACATTTAATTATGCAAGGGATTATGATTGAATGCATCGGTAGTAATATGCAGAAATATATTACATTCAGTCTAGGAAGTCTGCAGTCTTATATGGATTGTGCTGCCAAGTATGAAGAAACAAGTCTACCCTCTAAAGAGATCTTCTTCGATGATTTAAATCGGGAGGAGGTTTCCGATGAAATGTCTATGCCCAACATGTTTCGTCATCCTTAAAGATGAAGAATATGGGGGAATATCATGACATGTACATAGAAACTGACATTATTCTGTTAGCGGACATTTTTGAGAATTTCCGTGATTTGTCATTGAAATATTATGGAATAGATGGTACCCACTGTTTAACGTTACCGTCTCTTGCCTGGAATGCAGCCTTGAAGACCAGTAGAGTATCATTAGAACTGATTATAGATCCTGGTATTTACCTATTTTTAGAAGAAGGTATAAGAGGTGGCATTAGTGTTATTAGTAAAGGCCTTAGCCAGGCTAATAACAAGTATTTGGAGCATTTCGGTTCTACAAAACCTAGCAAATACTTAATGTATCTGGGTGCTGATAATCTGTACGGGTGGTCTCTACGCCAAGCACTCTCTGTATCGGATTTTAGATGGTTTGATTCTCAAGAAATTCAAAACTTTGATCCACTCGCTGTTGAAGATGACTCACCTGTGAGATATATTATTGAGGCGGATATAATATATCTCCATGATTTGCACGATAAATACAATGATTATCCTCTGGGACCTGAAAGGGTTCATATCATCCCATCTCTGATTTCGGAGTATAGCGGGAAGTTATCTGAGGAAAGGAATTTGAAATATGCAAGGTTCAGATCAAATTAACACCTATTTTGAATCATAAGGTTAAATATGTTATGCATTATAGAAATTTAAAGCAGTATATGAAACTAGGGATGAAACTTGAGAAAATCCATAGAGTATTAACTTCCAAGCAAGAACCCTGGTTGAAGCCCTATGTACAATTTAACACTGAGAAGAGAATGCTGGCGAACAATTGTTTTGAAAAAGATCTGTTCAAACTTATTTATGATCAACGCAGTGTTCGGGAAAACTATGAAAAACTGGAGAAAAGAATGGATGTTAAACTAGGACAGACTGAGAAGAGACTGAAAAAATTATTTGCATCACCAGCCTTACACTCCTTCAAAATATTTAATGAAGATCTGGAAGCAGTTCATATGCATAAGACTAATTTGAAACAGAATAGCAGAAAATCTACGCAGTACTGGACTTGAGTAAAACACTTATGTATGAGTTCCATTATGATTTTCTTAAGATGTATGGAAGTCGAGCAGAATTGCTTTTTACAGACACAGATTTTGTGTGTTATGAAATTGAAACAGAGTATATTTATAAAGATTTGGAAAGTTATGAAGATTATTTCGACTTTTCGGATTACCATGTGATCATTCACTTCATTCCAATAAGAATGAAACAAGAAAGATCAATCATGCCTAAAGCATTGATTATGAAACACTTTCCAACTTCAACGCAATTTTATTTAAACATGTCTAAAATGCAATACATTCCTCGGTAATATTTTAAAACTTATCACATTACTACATTAATTTATTATATTTGAAAACTTAAACCTTCATCGAAAAAAATGAACTTCATTCAAATGACGGTATTGAAATATAAATTGCCTGGTTTAAACATCTCTAAAATGGGATACATTCCTCGGTAATAATTTTAGAATTATCATAATACTACGATAATTTATTACATTTGAAAACTTTTTGAAAACAACTGAAATTCATTCAAATGACGTCATAGAAAAAATAACACGTCTGGCTCTCTCTATAAAAGCAGCATTTCATTCATAAATAATTTCCCATTCATGTCATTCATCACAATAGTATAATATAATTTATTTTATTTAAAAATTAAGACCATGGAGCTACAAGTAATTAAACTGTATGCGTAAAACTTCATCGAAAAAAATCGTTCTTCTCTTTGTAAAATCAATGAATATTTCATTCTTATCAGCTATGCAGACTCCATGAACTAAATGATTTTGTGTTAAAGAAATACAGCAACTGTAATACAATTCATTCTACATATTTTGCTGTTTACATTTTACATAGGTGAAAAATAGACTTCGTTGTAGAAATAATCAAATTTGGATGAGCATTTAAACTCAAATATATTGTAATTGTGTTGTTTCAGTGTGTAGATGCACAGAATTTAAGCAAAAATAAAGTGGTTTAAGAACGGATACAACACTCAATATGAATTAAAAAGAACTTTAAAAATCACGATTTTGAGGCAAGATGGATGCCATGTATCATTTTGAAGTGGGTCACGTGTTCTTTTCATATCATGGTCATATGATCGCTTCATATAAGAGGTGTTATTATTATTTTAATTTTTATTTAAAAAATCTACTGAATATATTTCGCTGAATTTTTTTTTATATATCTTATGGAACAATTTGAATATTATCTAAAATTTGCGAAGCAATTTGTGAATTTTAAATCCGCTTAAAAAATATTTGAAAAATTAGGTCCCATAGGGCTCAATGTATTTCATTTCTTCAACCCGGGTTCAATCCAAAACTAATTGGGTGATGTGATTCATTTATATTCCCATCGGTCCTACAGACCGTTTAAACAACATATTAAAATTTCATTTTGATTAAGTCATTTTTACGGCAGTTATCGTGCTAACGGACAGACATACAGACAGACAGAATGAACAAAGTCATAAACACTTTTCAACTTTGTTGTAAAGTGTTAAAAAAGATTGGAAAAATGAAAGACGAGCTGAATGGGACTCCTGCCGTGTAATTCGTCGGTCTTAGTTCAAATATGTATAGTTAAAAGCACCCATCATGGATAAAAAACTACTGAAGTGTTAATAAGTATGTCGTAAAAAGTTTATCCATCATGAAGTTTATTATAACTGCCTAACACGGCGAAGATATAATAGAGTCGAACAATTTAAAATTGCAAGTAAAGTCCACCAGATTTATAATGTGAAGCAAATTTAATTGGGGGTTATCCCCTATGATGATAAGCGATATATTTTAATTAAATTTAAATCAAATTTAAATGACTAGACTATACAAGATTGAATTGTGGCGGTGTATCTTATACACCAAGTGGAGGTGGGCCCACGATTAAATAAAATAATATTTTTTGACAGTATCTAATTTATTAGAAAGATATTATCGCATTCAGATAGTTAAAAACACCTATTCCCGAAATTTTTGAAATTCCCGAAATTCTAGAAGTTCCCAAAATTCAGCTAGTTCAAAACACGTTTTTGTGAAATTTTAAAAGTTGAAAAACACGATTTTGCGAAATTTTGTTAGTAAAAAAAACACATTTTTATGATGAGGGAATGCCACTCTCATTCGATACAACTGTTTCCGAAGTTCTCGAGATTCCCGAAATTCAACTAGTTCAAAACACAGATTATTGTGAAATTTTACATGTAAAAAGCACATTTTTGTTAAAATTTAAAAGTTGAAAACACATTTGCTAAAATTTAAAAGTTGAAAACACGTTTTGTGAAAATCTGAAAGTAGATAACACGTTTTTGCGAAATTTTATGAGTAAACAAGAAAGATCAATCATGCATGAAGCATTGATTATGAAACACTTGCCAACTTCAATGCAATTTTATTTAAACATCTCTAAAATGCGATACATTCCTCGGTAATATTTTTAAAATTATCACAATACTACATTAATTTATTATATTTCAAAACTTAAAACTTCACCTAAAAAATGAACTTTATTCAAATAACATCATTGAAATATAAATCGCCTGTCTCTCTCTGAAAAAGCACTAAAAATTTCATTCATACAATTTTATTACATTCTTTTATTCATCAAAATACTGCAATAATTCATTTTACTTAAAAATTTAAGACCATGGAGCTACAAGTAATTAAACTCTATGCTTAAAACTTCATCGAGAAAATCGTCCTTCTCTCTGTAAAATGAATGAATTCATATCAGCTATATTGCAGACTCCATGATCTAAATAATTTTGCGTTAAAGAAATGCAGCAATTCTTATACAACTCATTCTACATATTTTGCTGTTTACATTTTCCATAGGTGAAAACTAGGCTTTGTTGTAGAAATAATCAAATTTGGATGATCATTTAAACACAAATATATTATAATTGCGTTGTTTCAGGACGTAGATGCACCGAATTTAAGCAAAATAAAGCGGTTTTAGGACGGATACAACACAAAATATGAATTAAAAAGAACCTTAAAAATTACGATTTTGACACAAAATGAATGCCGTATTTTATTTTAAAGTGGGTTACGTGATCTCTTGATATAATGGTCACGTGATCATTTCATGTAAAAGGTGTAATTATTATATTAATTTTTATTTAAAAAACTACTGAATATATTTTGCTGACATTTTTTTTATATATTTTATGGGATAATTTGAATATTTCATAAAACTTTCGAAGCAATTTGGGAATTTTAAATGCGCTTAAAAAATGTTTGAAAAAATTTGGTCCCATAGGGTTCAATGTATTTCATTTTTTCAACCCGGGGTCAATCCAAAACTAATTGGGTGATATTATTCACTTATATTCCTGTAGGTCCTACAGACCGTCTGAACAACATACTAAAATTTCATTTTGATAAAGTCATTTTTACGACAGTTATAGTGCTAACGGACAGACAGACAGACAGACAGACAGACAGAATGAACAATGTCATAAACACTTTTCAACTTTGTTGTAAAGTGTTAAAAAACACATTTTTATGATGAGGGAATGCCACCCTCATTCGATACACCTATTTCCGAAATTCAGCTTGTTCAAAACACACATTTTTGTGAAATTTTACAAGTAAAAAATACATTTTTGTTAAAATTTGAAAGTTGAAAACACACATTTATGAAATTCAAACACTTTAAAACACGTTTTTTGAAAATTTTTTCTAAAATTTTGCATACCTGCGAAATCACATGCTAATTTCCATAGGAAAAATAGCACACATGCTGTTTTTGAAACGCACGAAAATCGCATCTGTTGAAATTTACAAGTTGAAAACGTACCATTTGTTACTTTTTTAAACTTTAGCACTTAAAAAAAGAAAAAGGAAACACAATCATTGACATTATACATTTCATTATTATCCCTAAAATATCCTGATCAATACTTTTTATCTACTCATTAATTAAACAAGAAAGATCAATCATGCATAAGCATTGATTATGAAACACTTTCCAACTGAAATGCAATTTCATTTAAAAATTTCTAAAATGTGATACATTCAGTGGTGATATCTTTTACATTATCACAGTACTACAGTAATTTATTATACTTAAATATTTAAAACAGTATCGAAATATAAATCATCTGATTCTCTATGCAAAATCAATGAATATTTCATTCATATATCTTGTATTCCAGACTCCAGAGCTAAATAATTTTGTGTGAAAAAAATTCAGCAATTCTTATGTAACTCACCCTACAATCGCTTGAGATATTTGCATTCTGCATAAGTTAAAATTAGGCTTCGTTGAAGAAATAATAAAAGTTTAGGGATCATTTAAAATCACAACTATTGTAATTGCATAGGCACGGAATTTAGATACACAGATAATACACAGATACACAGATAATATATGTGTGTGTGTGTATGTATTCAAAGTATTGGAATCGTGCCGAAGATCGAAACTCGAATTTTAGAAGGATCTACACGTTTTGGGACTTCTGGAACGCGAAAAAACTATTTTTAGGAAGACGTCTGTGTGTGTAAGGGTGTATCTGTGTATGTTTCTGTGTATCTGTGAGGATATTACATCCACTCTAATTGAAAAACTAATGGACCGAATTTCATAAAATTTGGTAGGTATGTTTTTTGTGGGAAATTCTGATGTTCATTAGACTATAGTACGATTCGTAATAAAAGAATCTGCCTTCTTTGCGAAATGGCCGGCAGAAATTGCCTTTATCCACTCTAGCTAAAAACTACTGGAACAAATTTAACTAAATTTGGGGTATAATATTTCAATAACCTACAAGTGATTTATATACCAAATTTAACAAAATTTGGTATATAAATCATTTGTAGGCTATTTTAGTACGATTCGAGAAAAAAGAACGGGCTACGTGTGCTCAAAGACGTGTGCTCAAATAAGACTACGTGTGCTCAATTATATCAATTAAATTCCTATTTTATACGTGATTTTTGACAACAAAATGAATAAGACTAACCCCATTACTCTAGGACTAGCCGTTTTTGAGATATTCTATTTTTTTCGCGTTTTCGCGACGCCACATTTGACAATAAGTCCAGCTATCAAATGAGAACCAAATTTAAGTTTAACGTGCAAATTCAATGTCATTTAAAATACTTATGGCTGTTATTTTGTGCAGATAAACTCAAATTATTATTGAAGAAATAAAGAGAACGTGAATATGAGTCGGCAGAGAAAGACATGTGCTGCCCACATCAGAATTTTTAACAATATTACAACAATGATTTATAGAAGTGAACGGGGATTATTTGCAGGCCATTTCGAAAAAAAAATGTATGATCTATATTTAAAGATCCACCAAATTTTTGCAGAATAAAATGTTCAACAAATTTAAGCTGTGTACCAAATTTTAACTCTCTAGGACGTAGGAAAATGCATTAAAAATGCCATCAAATAAGTATATCATGAAGAGTTTTATAAAATTAAAAAAAAATTTGAAAAATTGTTATCTACCAAATTTATTTCAAAATGTGAAACCTCTCTCATATACAAAATGATTAAACTCTTGGAAAGATATTTATTATATAATATATCTCTTTTTTCTTTCTGGAGGCTATCCCAAAAGTTAGAATTTAATTCAATTTGTTTTTTCCCTATATTAAATAATTTTTAATTAAAAAACTACTTAATATATTTTACTAAAATTTTTTTTATATATTTTATGGGATAATGTGAATATTTTCTAAAAATTTCGAAGCAATTTGTGAATTTTAAATTTGCTTAAAATGTGTTTGAAAAATTAGGTCCCATAGGGTTGAATGTATTTCATTTTTTCAACCCGGGTTCAATAAAAAACTAATTGGGTGGTATTATTTATTTATGTTCTCATAGGTCCCACAGACCGTCTGAAAAACATACTAAAATTTCATTTTGATAAAGTCATTTTTACGGCAGTTATCATGCTAACGGACAGACAGACACAGACAGAATGAACAAAGTCATAAACACTTTTCAACTATGTTGTAAAGTGTTAAAAACACCCTTCTTGCTCTTATCTAACTGATGAAATCATCCCTTCATAGGGAAGTCACGTGTTGGTGGAAGCTCCGTCCCTCCTCATGTGGTGTGTCTATATTTTAACATACGGAGAAATAGCACCGGAATAGGCCCCATGTTAATGTATAGCACCGCATGGTCCAGAAACCCCAACTATACCCTACGAGATGCCCCCTATCAAATTTATACTGTGAAGCAAATTAAATGGAGTTATCGACCCTACTATGATAAGCGATATATTTTAAATGATGGAATCAAGAGCTTAGCATATGACCATTATCAAATTTAAATGACTAGACTATACAAGATTGAATTGTGGCGGTATATCTTATACACCGGGTGGAGGTGGGACCACAATTAAATAAAATAATATTTTTCTAACAACATCTAATTTATTAGAGAGACATTATCGCATTCAGATAGTTAAAAACACCTATTCCCGAAATTCCTAAAATTCCCGAAATCCTAGAAATTACTGAAATTCAGCTAGTTCAAAACACATTTTTGTGAAACTTTTTGATGAGGGAATGCTACCCTCAGCCCATACACCTATTTTCGAAATTCAACTAGTTCAAAACACGCATTCTTGTGAAATTTTACAAGTAAAAACACGTTTTTGTGAAATTTTGTAAGGTGAAAACACTTTTGTTAAAATTTAAAAGTTGAAAACACGTTTTTGTGAAAATTTGAAAGTTGAAAACATGTTTTTGCGAAATTTTGTAAGTAAAAAAACACATTTTTATTATGAGGGAATGCCACCCTCACTCGATACACCTATTTCCGAAATTCTCGAGATTCCCGAAATTCAACTAGTTCAAAACACACATTATTGTGAAATTTTACATGAAAAAAGCACATTTTTGCTAAAATTTAAGAGTTGAAAACACATTTGTTAAAATTTAAAATTGAAAACACGTTTTTGTGAAAATTTGTGAGTAAAAAAACACATTTTTATGATGAGGGAATGCCACCCTCACTCGATACACCTATTTCCGAAATTCTCGAGATTCCCGATATTCAACTTGCTCAAGACACTCATTTTTGTGAAATCTTACAAGTAAAAAACACATTTTTGTTAAAATTTGAAAGTTGAAAACACACATTTGTGAAATTCAAACACTTTAAAATACGTTTTTGTTAATTTTTGCTTATATTTTGCACACGTACGAAATCACAAGTTAATTTAATTTTCATGGGAAAAATAGCACACATGCTGTTTTTGAAACGCACGAAAATTGCATTTGTTGAAATTTACAAGTTGAAAACGTACATTTGTTACTTTTTTAAACATTAGCACTTAAAAAAAGAAAAAGTAAACACAATCATTGATATTATACATTTCATTATTACCCCTAAAATATCCTGAGCAATACATCTTAGCTACTCATTAATTAAAACAACACCCTTCTTGCTCTTATCTGACTGATGAAATCGTCCTATCATAGGAAAGTTACGTGGGAAGCTTCGTCCCTCCTCATGCGGTGCGCCTATCTTTTAACATGCAGAGAAATAGCACCGCAATAGGCTCCATGTTAAAGTATAGCACCACATGGTCCAGAACCCCCTACTATTCTTTACTAACGACTAATGGCGCCCAAATACAAAACTATTACCCAAAGTATCTTAACCTAAAATAGATTATTTTTCTTTCCAAGATATTAAATTTTCATCAATTAGTCTTCATTTTCATTGATTTATTGTCATTTTTATCAATTTGGTGACATTTTTTATCAGTTTGGTGACATTTTTATCAATTTGGCGATATTTTCATCAATTTGGCAGTATTTAAAAACTTGCCAAGTTGGCGATATATCTCCGAATTCGCCACCAAAATTTCGCCAAGCATTGTTTATGCAGCAATAGGTTAGTCTTATGGTTAATGGCGTCAAATTACAAAGCTAATACCCAAAGTATCTTATCCCGTGAATGGAACAAGCCATATCTACGAGAATGGTGATAATGAATTTATCGCATAATATTACATATGAAAAGTGAACAGATTTCATAATAGTTAATATTTTTTTAATTTTATGTAATTTTTTGATAAATTTATTCGAAAAGTGTGCACTATCTCGAGAAAGGTTCAATGTAGCATTCTAAAGTTTACGTCAATCGTTTTCTAATAAAACATTACATAAGAAATGATTACTTACATAACGTTATTGACCGTTTTAATATTTTGATGATTTTTTAAAATTTCATTTCAAAATTTAGGAGTGTTATGAACAATGGATTGCGTGTAAAAGCAATAGGCTTCCAGTATTCACTGATTGTGACTTGTGTACCAAATTTTGTTTGGATCGCTTGACTCGTTCTTGAGATATCATCTCCACAGACTCACTGACACACGCCCCCCCCCCCCACACAGACATCACCTCAAAAACGTTTGATTCGTGTTCGGGGATGCTTTAAACGTGCTCTCCCATCTAAAACTCGAATTCGAATTTTCGACTCCGTCACGATACTTTCCTTATACATATAAGGAAAATAAAAATAGTGTTGATAATCCAAGAGAAATGAGAAATGTAAAGTACAAGAAGAGAAAGAAAATATTGAAAACTTATTAGAGTTGCACCAAAAGTCAGAAATTTCAAGGCTTGATTTTTTAAAAAGTTTATCCTACTTTTGTCTTAAATCTCCGATTAGAATGGAAATATCTCAAATTCAAAGGAAGATACAATTGTGTAAAATTAAAAAAATAAAGGTAGCAGTAATGAAAAATTGCGATTTTTTATTAATTTTTAAATACACACATTATATATATATATATATATATATATATTTTAAAACTTGAAAAAAAAAAATTTTTTTATTATCAATTTTAGTGAACAGATTAAAAAGCTAAATGCAAAAATAATTTTTAATACAACATGTAAAGCGCTATGCTGCAATGTTTACATGTGTATTCCCATATAAATTCCCAAAAAGGGGACGAGTAGCAATGTACTCGTGCAGATTCTAGCAGTGTGACAGAAGTACCGGCCGGGGGGAGTTGTGACCCCCATCTCTCCGGTTAAAGCTTTTTCCGCCATGGCAAACGCTCCCGGTAACCGATACTCCCTACTCGATTTGCCTCAAGACCCTTTATAAATCCGTAAAAATCGCATACATATACAATTTCAATAACATGTTAAAAATCTAAAAGTTTACTTTTCTACGTTGCAACTATTCAAGAATCATGCTTTAAAAATATAACAAATAATTTAAAATACTAAATACTCAAGACCAATGAAATCCCGGTCCGAGAGGATATTATAGTTTAAAAATTGGATATAAGACCCATAAACCGCATTATCTCCATATATAAACCTGTGTAAAATCACCTCACATCTAGTCATTTAATTCCTTTTAATCCCTTTCTAGTCAAATCTAATGTTTGAAATACATATCAGAGTGTCTGTATTTTTAAAAATGGACTCAAGACCTATTGGCTAATCCATCGCCATATATAAACTAATGTTTGAAATCATTTCACTCTTTGTTAATTATTACTTAAAAACAAAACTAATGTTTGAAATACATATCAGAGTGTCTGTATTTTTAAAAATGGACTCAACACCTATTGTCTAATCCATCGCCATATATAAACTAATGATTGAAATCTTTTCACTCTTAGTTAATTATTACTTAAAAACAAATCTAATGTTTGAAATACATATCAGAGTGTCTGTATTTTTAAAAATGGACTCAAGACCTATTGGCTAATCCATCGCCATATATAAACTAATGTTTGAAATCATTTCACTCTTTGTTAATTACTTAAAAACAAAACTAATGTTTGAAATACATATCTGAGTGTCTGTATTTTTAAAAATGGACTCAAGACCTATTGGCTAATCCATCGCCATATATAAACTAATGTTTGAAATCATTTCACTCTTTGTTAATTATTACTTAAAAACAAAACTAATGTTTGAAATACATATCAAAGTGTCTGTATTTTTAAAAATGGACTCAAGACCTATTGGCTAATCCATCGCCATATATGAACTAATGTTTGAAATCATTTCACTGTTATTTAATTATTACTTAATAAAACTATATATTCAAGACTATTGAAATCCATGTTATTATTATGCAAAATCCTTTCTTTGGATACCAAAACCTTTTTGATTCTTTCTCTCCATAAAATCCCAATGATTTGAATTTACTGCACTTGTGATAGTTTAATGCTCAAAACTCGATATATACGAGTCCAATGACATTCCAGTCATAGAGTAATTTTTAAATATTGGACACAAGACATTTTAAAAAACATAAGCACCCTATAAATATAAAGACACATAAATACTCCAATAGTCCAAACTCTACGCATTACACCTTCCCATGGAACAACACATAACTTGTTGATTCTTTACCACTTTCACATATGACTTTCACATATTACTAAAGTAAATATTAATAGTTCGTCCGATATTTCAGAAAACCCTCACAATCACGAACTTACAGTCTGGATAACGCTTATAATGTTTCCACATTAAAATAGCCCCAGCTATAAAATTCCGGTGTATAGCCTTATTGAGCTATCTGATTTATGATCCTCAATTTCGCATAAAAACACGTCACCCTCTGCGTATTACAATTCCCGCCATTAGGCGATATCCGAAAAGTCTTATGTTGTTATCATTCCAAAGTATCTCTTCCTGGTTACGGCTGCAGTTAAACCATTATAATTGGAAACCAAATATATATATATACGGTATATCTTATACACCGGGTAGAGGTGGGACCACAATTAAATAAAATAATATTTTTCTAACAACATCTAATTTATTAGAGAGACATTATCGCATTCAGATAGTTAAAAACACCTATTCCCGAAATTCCTAAAATTCCCGAAATCCTAGAAATTACTGAAATTCAGCTAGTTCAAAACACATTTTTGTGAAACTTTTTGATGAGGGAATGCTACCCTCAGCCCATACACCTATTTTCGAAATTCAACTAGTTCAAAACACGCATTCTTGTGAAATTTTACAAGTAAAAACACGTTTTTGTGAAATTTTGTAAGGTGAAAACACTTTTGTTAAAATTTAAAAGTTGAAAACACGTTTTTGTGAAAATTTGAAAGTTGAAAACATGTTTTTGCGAAATTTTGTAAGTAAAAAAACACATTTTTATTATGAGGGAATGCCACCCTCACTCGATACACCTATTTCCGAAATTCTCGAGTTTCCCGAAATTCAACTAGTTCAAAACACACATTATTGTGAAATTTTACATGAAAAAAGCACATTTTTGCTAAAATTTAAGAGTTGAAACACATTTGTTAAAATTTAAAATTGAAAACACGTTTTTGTGAAAATTTGTGAGTAAAAAAACACATTTTTATGATGAGGGAATGCCACCCTCACTCAATACACCTATTTCCGAAATTCTCGAGATTCCCGATATTCAACTTGCTCAAGACACTCATTTTTGTGAAATCTTACAAGTAAAAAACACATTTTTGTTAAAATTTGAAAGTTGAAAACACACATTTGTGAAATTCAAACACTTTAAAATACGTTTTTGTTAATTTTTGCTTATATTTTGCACACGTACGAAATCACAAGTTAATTTAATTTTCATGGGAAAAATAGCACACATGCTGTTTTTGAAACGCACGAAAATTGCATTTGTTGAAATTTACAAGTTGAAAACGTACATTTGTTACTTTTTTAAACATTAGCACTTAAAAAAAGAAAAAGTAAACACAATCATTGATATTATACATTTCATTATTACCCCTAAAATATCCTGAGCAATACATCTTAGCTACTCATTAATTAAAACAACACCCTTCTTGCTCTTATCTGACTGATGAAATCGTCCTATCATAGGAAAGTTACGTGGGAAGCTTCGTCCCTCCTCATGCGGTGCGCCTATCTTTTAACATGCAGAGAAATAGCACCGCAATAGGCTCCATGTTAAAGTATAGCACCACATGGTCCAGAACCCCCTACTATTCTTTACTAACGACTAATGGCGCCCAAATACAAAACTATTACCCAAAGTATCTTAACCTAAAATAGATTATTTTTCTTTCCAAGATATTAAATTTTCATCAATTAGTCTTCATTTTCATTGATTTATTGTCATTTTTATCAATTTGGTGACATTTTTTATCAGTTTGGTGACATTTTTATCAATTTGGCGATATTTTCATCAATTTGGCAGTATTTAAAAACTTGCCAAGTTGGCGATATATCTCCGAATTCGCCACCAAAATTTCGCCAAGCATTGTTTATGCAGCAATAGGTTAGTCTTATGGTTAATGGCGTCGAATTACAAAGCTAATACCCAAAGTATCTTATCCCGTGAATGGAACAAGCCATATCTACGAGAATGGTGATAATGAATTTATCGCATAATATTACATATGAAAAGTGAACAGATTTCATAATAGTTAATATTTTTTTAATTTTATGTAATTTTTTGATAAATTTATTCGAAAAGTGTGCACTATCTCGAGAAAGGTTCAATGTAGCATTCTAAAGTTTACGTCAATCGTTTTCTAATAAAACATTACATAAGAAATGATTACTTACATAACGTTATTGACCGTTTTAATATTTTGATGATTTTTTAAAATTTCATTTCAAAATTTAGGAGTGTTATGAACAATGGATTGCGTGTAAAAGCAATAGGCTTCCAGTATTCACTGATTGTGACTTGTGTACCAAATTTTGTTTGGATCGCTTGACTCGTTCTTGAGATATCATCTCCACAGACTCACTGACACACGCCCCCCCCCCCCCCCACACACACAGACATCACCTCAAAAACGTTTGATTCGTGTTCGGGGATGCTTTAAACGTGCTCTCCCATCTAAAACTCGAATTCGAATTTTCGACTCCGTCACGATACTTTCCTTATACATATAAGGAAAATAAAAATAGTGTTGATAATCCAAGAGAAATGAGAAATGTAAAGTACAAGAAGAGAAAGAAAATATTGAAAACTTATTAGAGTTGCACCAAAAGTCAGAAATTTCAAGGCTTGATTTTTTAAAAAGTTTATCCTACTTTTGTCTTAAATCTCCGATTAGAATGGAAATATCTCAAATTCAAAGGAAGATACAATTGTGTAAAATTAAAAAAATAAAGGTAGCAGTAATGAAAAATTGCGATTTTTTATTAATTTTTAAATACACACATTATATATATATATATATATATATATATATATATATATATATATATATATATATATATATATATATATATATATATATATATATATATATATATATATATATAAATATGTAATATAAGTGTGAAAGTTATAAAATACCAGAAATCACACGAATAAGGCGCGATGCTGCACTACAACGTGGATTTAAATATCATACCAGAAAAGTAGACAA
Organism: Amaurobius ferox; assembly: GCA_951213105.1. Lineage (NCBI taxonomy): Eukaryota > Metazoa > Arthropoda > Arachnida > Araneae > Amaurobiidae > Amaurobius > Amaurobius ferox. The sequence goes on from OX578141.1 coordinate 18,113,936, forward strand.
GTAAATGGAAACAATATACCAAAGTATGGCCGGGGGGGGGGGGGTTGTGACCCCCACTCCCCTGTTAAGCAAGCTTTTCGTCTAGACAACACTCCCAGCAGCCGATATATTGCACAAGAAATGAATACCGAAGAATCAAAATTTAAAAGATGTAAAAAGAGGTACCAGAACATGAAAACGTGGAATAACCCATAAGACATGTAATCCAAAATCTGCATTAAAGTGTCTTAATTCCACAATTTAAAAGGCAATAAGAATTAAAAAGCATAGATTATAAACACACAATCAGATACTGTACTATAACCTCAATACTTCATTCAGCAAGACGAATACGCACCAATCCATCCACACGTCTCTATTTATCATATAGGAAAGTATATACGGCATTAACCTGTGTAAGGAAGACACGGACGCTCAGTCGTGATTAACTCCTTACCGGTTCTGTATCTAAATATATACGGTAGCTTTCAGTTACGGATAAACCATAAAATCTGCATATGATGTTGCTCAGAAAACGCTTCGGAAATCCTTGTGTAATTGAACCATGGAGGAAGCCAATATCGCTGTTATAACGATCATTAAAGTTACTGTTTATTCTTTTGCTTCGTATAAGTTGGTTCAATATTATGTTTTTGTACACATTCCAATGTAAACATGAATTCCAAGAAACAATGTAATTTATCTCAAATTTAAAATCTCTAAGTTTATCGTAGAGTCGAAATCCAGTGGAACCATCAGGTAGTTTGTATAGAGACAAATCTAGAAAATTAGGACTTTTATCTTGGTTGTACGGAGTTTCTGTTAACGTTAAACATTTTGGATAAAATCCAAAATCCAATGAAAAATGTGCGTCATTGCAAGCAAAAAGGATGTCGTCAACGTAACGGTTGTACAACAATTCGTTCAAAAGGTGTGTGCTTCTTCATATTTATTGAAGTAAATGTCGGCCAGTATAGAGGAACATTCTCCTCCCATAAGGAGCTGTTTATAGAAATCTGTACCATCGTGCAATACTGTTTCAAACAGTACAAGTTTGACCAAAGATTTAAATTTACATCTGGTAATATGTGTTCGCATAATATGTTTTTCGTAAATTTTCATTAGAATGGCAAACAGATCATTAATATCAATATTACTGAACAGATCGTTAAAATCGTAACTTTTATAATGTAAATCATCAGAAATAGCTTCTATTTTTTCAATGACTTCAAGACCATTACTTATAAAATAAACACCATTATTTTTAACTTTGAACATCATGTCCTTTAAGATTAAAAGAAGTATTTTATTTCCTGTTGTTAAATAAGTTTTATAACAATTACACATATATATATATATATATATATATATATATATATATATATATATATATATATATATATATATATACATATATATATATACATATATATATATATATATATATATATATATATATATATATATATACATATATATATATACATATATATATATATATATATATATATATATATATACATATATATATATATATGTTCTCTAAAGCCTTTGATCCCATAGTTCTGGTTCCATATGCATAACTCCTCTGCCAGTAGAGGGGAGGAAGTTCATTCAGGATTAGATCTTCCCATGCAACTGACCACTTTCAGATTTTACCTCTTTTATAAATTTTGCGTGCAAATCACCAACATCCGACACGTTCCTATTTCAACAATCTTCAATATCCGGACTTCCTTGTCTGAGCAAAAATTATTTTAATTTTCTAATTCCATGCAACTGATCAATTTCAGATTTTACCTAGCCGTGCCTCTTTTGTAAATTCGGCCGTTCAAATCACTAAAACACGACACGCTCTCATTTAAACCATATTCAATATCCAGAACTACTTCATATGAGCTCATATATTTATTTTCTAATTCCATTCAACTGACACCTTTCAGATTTTACCTAGCCGTGGGTTTTCAATAAATTTTGCAGTGCAACTCACCAACACCCAACACGTTCTTATTTCAACAATCTTCAATATCCGGACTTCCTCGTCTGAGCAAATATTTTAATTTTCTAATTTCATGCAACTAACCACTTTCAGATTTTCCCTAGCCGTGCCTCTTTTGTAAATTCGGCCGTTCAAATCACGAAAACCCGACACGCTCTCATTTAAACCATATTCAACATCCGGAACTACGGTCAAAGTGCCTGGCCATTTGGGAAAAAAAAAAAAAACCCGGAACTACTTCATCTGAGCTCATATATTTATTTTCTAATTCCATTCAACTCACTACTTTCAGATTTTACCGTGCTCTTTTGTAAATTTTGCCGTTCAACTCACTAAAACCCGACACGCTCTTATTTAAATTATATTTAATATCCGGAACTATACGATACTACTTCATCTGAGCTCATATATTTATTTTCTAATTTCATTCAACTGAATACTTTCAGATTTTACCTGGCCGTGCCTTTTCAATAAATTTTGCAGTGCAACTCACCAACACCCAACCCGTTCTTATTTTAACATTCTTCAATATCCGGACTTCCTCGTCTGAGCAAATATTTTAATTTTCTAATTCCATGCAACTGACCACTTTCAGATTTTACCTAGCCGTGCCTCTTTTGTAAATTTTCCGTTCAACTCACTAAAACCCGACACGCTCTCATTTAAACCATATTCAGTATCCGGAACTACTTCATCTCAGCTCATATATTTATTTTCTAATTCCATTCAACTGACTCTTTTCAGATTTTACCTAGCCGTGCCTTTTCAATAAATTTTGCAGTGCAACTCACCAACACCCAACACGTTCTTATTTCAACAATCTTCAATATCCGGACTTCCTCGTCTGAGCAAATATATTAATTTTCTAATTTCATGCAACTGACCACTTTCAGATTTTACCTAGCCGTGCCTCTTTTGTAAATTTTGCCGTTCAACTCACTAAATCCCGACAAGCTCTCATTTAAACCATATTCAATATCCGGAACTACTTCATCTGAGCTGATATATTTATTTTCTAATTCCATTCAACTGACTACTTTCAGATTTTACCTAGCTGTGCCTTATCTCTAAATTTTGCAGTGCAACTCACCATAACCCAACACGTTCTTATTTCAACAATCTTCAATATCTGGACTTCCTCGTCTGTGCAAATATTTTAATTTTCTAATTCCATGCAACTGACCACTTTCAGATTTTACCTAGCCGTGCCTCTTTTGTAAATTTTCCGTTCAACTCACTAAAACCCGACACGCTCTCATTTAAACCATATTCAGTATCCGGAACTACTTCATCTGAGCTCATATATTTATTTTCTAATTCCATTCAACTGACTCCTTTCAGATTTTACCTAGCCGTGCCTTTTCAATAAATTTTGCAGTGAAATTCACCAACACCCAACACGTTCTTATTTCAACAATCTTCAATATCCGGACTTCCTCGTCTGAGGACTTCCTCGTCTGAGCAAATATATTAATTTTATAATTTCATGCAACTGACCACTTTCAGATTTTACCTAGCCGTTCCTCTTTTGTAAATTTTGCCGTTCAACTCACTAAAACCCGACACGCTCTTATTTAAACTATATTCAATATCCGGAACTACGGAACTACTTCATCTGAGCTCATATATTTATTTTCTAATTCCATTCAACTGAATACTTTCAGATTTTACCTAGCCGTGCCTTTTCAATAAATTTTGTAGTGCAACTCACCAACACCCAACACGTTCTTATTTCAACATTCTTCAATATCCGGACTTCCTCGTTTGAGCAAATATTTTAATTTTCTAATTCCATGCAACTGACCACTTTCAGATTTTACCTAGCCGTGCCTCTTTTGTAAATTTTGCCGTTCAACTCACTAAAACCCGACACACTCTCATTTAAACCATATTCAATATACGGAACAACTTCATGTGAGCTCATATATTTATTTTCTAATTCCATTCAACTGACTACTTTCAGATTTCACATAGCCTTGCCTTTTTAATAAATTTTGCAGTGCAACACACCATAACCCAACCCGGTCGTCCATCTCGCTGCTCTAAGTCCTCTGGACGAGCCGGACGGCCTGGGGCTTTCACACCATAACCCAACACGTTCTTATTTTAACAAGCTTCAATATCCGGACTTCCTCGTCTGAGCAAATATTTTAATTTACTAATTCCATGCAACTGACCACTTTCAGATATTTCCTAGAGGTGGCTCTTTTGTAAATTTTGCCGTTCAACTCAATAAAACCCGACACACTCTCATGTAAACCATATTATATATCCGGAACTACTTCATCTGAGCTCATATATTTATTTTCTAATTCCATTCAACTGACAACTTTCAGATTTTACCTAGCCGTGCCTTTTCAATAAATTTCGCAGTGCCAACTCACCAACACCCAACACGTTCTTATTTCAACAATCTTATATATCCGGACTTCCTCGTCTGAGCAAATATTTTAATTTTCTAATTCCATGCAACTGACCACTTTCAGATTTTACCTAGCCGTGCCTCTTTTGTAAATTTTCCGTTCAACTCACTAAAACCCGACACGCTCTCATTTAAACCATATTCAGTATCCGGAACTACTTCATCTGAGCTCATATATTTATTTTCTAATTCCATTCAACTGACTCTTTTCAGATTTTACCTAGCCGTGCCTTTTCAATAAATTTTGCAGTGCAACTCACCAACACCCAACACGTCCTTATTTCAACAATCTTCAATATCCGGACTTCCTCGTCTGAGCAAATATATTAATTTTCTAATTTCATGCAACTGACCACTTTCAGATTTTACCTAGCCGTGCCTCTTTTGTAAATTTTGCCGTTCAACTCACTAAATCCCGACAAGCTCTCATTTAAACCATATTCAATATCCGGAACTACTTCATCTGAGCTGATATATTTATTTTCTAATTCCATTCAACTGACTACTTTCAGATTTTACCTAGCTGTGCCTTATCTCTAAATTTTGCAGTGCAACTCACCATAACCCAACACGTTCTTATTTCAACAATCTTCAATATCTGGACTTCCTCGTCTGTGCAAATATTTTAATTTTCTAATTCCATGCAACTGACCACTTTCAGATTTTACCTAGCCGTGCCTCTTTTGTAAATTTTCCGTTCAACTCACTAAAACCCGACACGCTCTCATTTAAACCATATTCAGTATCCGGAACTACTTCATCTGAGCTCATATATTTATTTTCTAATTCCATTCAACTGACTCCTTTCAGATTTTACCTAGCCGTGCCTTTTCAATAAATTTTGCAGTGAAACTCACCAACACCCAACACGTTCTTATTTCAACAATCTTCAATATCCGGACTTCCTCGTCTGAGGACTTCCTCGTCTGAGCAAATATATTAATTTTATAATTTCATGCAACTGACCACTTTCAGATTTTACCTAGCCGTTCCTCTTTTGTAAATTTTGCCGTTCAACTCACTAAAACCCGACACGCTCTTATTTAAACTATATTCAATATCCGGAACTACGGAACTACTTCATCTGAGCTCATATATTTATTTTCTAATTCCATTCAACTGAATACTTTCAGATTTTACCTAGCCGTGCCTTTTCAATAAATTTTGTAGTGCAACTCACCAACACCCAACACGTTCTTATTTCAACATTCTTCAATATCCGGACTTCCTCGTTTGAGCAAATATTTTAATTTTCTAATTCCATGCAACTGACCACTTTCAGATTTTACCTAGCCGTGCCTCTTTTGTAAATTTTGCCGTTCAACTCACTAAAACCCGACACACTCTCATTTAAACCATATTCAATATACGGAACAACTTCATGTGAGCTCATATATTTATTTTCTAATTCCATTCAACTGACTACTTTCAGATTTCACATAGCCTTGCCTTTTTAATAAATTTTGCAGTGCAACACACCATAACCCAACCCGGTCGTCCATCTCGCTGCTCTAAGTCCTCTGGACGAGCCGGACGGCCTGGGGCTTTCACACCATAACCCAACACGTTCTTATTTTAACAAGCTTCAATATCCGGACTTCCTCGTCTGAGCAAATATTTTAATTTACTAATTCCATGCAACTGACCACTTTCAGATATTTCCTAGAGGTGGCTCTTTTGTAAATTTTGCCGTTCAACTCAATAAAACCCGACACACTCTCATGTAAACCATATTATATATCCGGAACTACTTCATCTGAGCTCATATATTTATTTTCTAATTCCATTCAACTGACAACTTTCAGATTTTACCTAGCCGTGCCTTTTCAATAAATTTCGCAGTGCCAACTCACCAACACCCAACACGTTCTTATTTCAACAATCTTATATATCCGGACTTCCTCGTCTGAGCAAATATTTTAATTTTCTAATTCCATGCAACTGACCACTTTCAGATTTTACCTAGCCGTGCCTCTTTTGTAAATTTTCCGTTCAACTCACTAAAACCCGACACGCTCTCATTTAAACCATATTCAGTATCCGGAACTACTTCATCTGAGCTCATATATTTATTTTCTAATTCCATTCAACTGACTCTTTTCAGATTTTACCTAGCCGTGCCTTTTCAATAAATTTTGCAGTGCAACTCACCAACACCCAACACGTCCTTATTTCAACAATCTTCAATATCCGGACTTCCTCGTCTGAGCAAATATATTAATTTTCTAATTTCATGCAACTGACCACTTTCAGATTTTACCTAGCCGTGCCTCTTTTGTAAATTTTGCCGTTCAACTCACTAAATCCCGACAAGCTCTCATTTAAACCATATTCAATATCCGGAACTACTTCATCTGAGCTGATATATTTATTTTCTAATTCCATTCAACTGACTACTTTCAGATTTTACCTAGCTGTGCCTTATCTCTAAATTTTGCAGTGCAACTCATCATAACCCAACACGTTCTTATTTCAACAATCTTCAATATCCGGACTTCCTCGTCTGAGCAAATATATTAATTTTCTAATTTCATGCAACTGACCACTTTCAGATTTTACCTAGCCGTGCCTCTTTTGTAAATTTTCCGTTCAACTCACTAAAACCCGACACGCTCTCATTTAAACCATATTCAGTATCCGGAACTACTTCATCTAAGCTCATATATTTATTTTCTAATTCCATTCAACTGACTCCTTTCAGATTTTACCTAGCCGTGCCTTTTCAATAAATTTTGCAGTGAAACTCACCAACACCCAACACGTTCTTATTTCAACAATCTTCAATATCCGGACTTCCTCGTCTGAGGACTTCCTCGTCTGAGCAAATATATTAATTTTCTAATTTCATGCAACTGACCACTTTCAGATTTTACCTAGCCGTTCCTCTTTTGTAAATTTTGCCGTTCAACTCACTAAAACCCGACACGCTCTTATTTAAACTATATTCAATATCCGGAACTACTTCATCTGAGCTCATATATTTATTTTCTAATTCCATTCAACTGAATACTTTCAGATTTTACCTAGCCGTGCCTTTTCAATAAATTTTGTAGTGCAACTCACCAACACCCAACACGTTCTTATTTCAACATTCTTCAATATCCGGACTTCCTCGTTTGAGCAAATATTTTAATTTTCTAATTCCATGCAACTGACCACTTTCAGATTTTACCTAGCCGTGCCTCTTTTGTAAATTTTGCCGTTCAACTCACTAAAACCCGACGCACTCTCATTTAAACCATATTTAATATACGGAACAACTTCATGTGAGTTCATATATTTATTTTCTAATTCCATTCAACTGACTACTTTCAGATTTCACATAGCCTTGCCTTTTCAATAAATTTTGCAGTGCAACATACCATAACCCAACACGTTCTTATTTTAACAAGCTTCAATATCCGGACTTCCTCGTCTGAGCAAATATTTTAATTTATTAATTCCATGCAACTGACCACTTTCAGATATTTCCTAGAGGTGGCTCTTTTGTAAATTTTGCCGTTCAACTCACTAAAACCCGACACACTCTCATTTAAACCATATTCAATATACGGAACAACTTCATGTGAGCTCATATATTTATTTTCTAATTCCATTCAACTGACTACTTTCAGATTTCACATAGCCTTGCCTTTTTAATAAATTTTGCAGTGCAACACACCATAACCCAACACGTTCTTATTTTAACAAGCTTCAATATCCGGACTTCCTCGTCTGAGCAAATATTTTAATTTACTAATTCCATGCAACTGACCACTTTCAGATATTTCCTAGAGGTGGCTCTTTTGTAAATTTTGCCGTTCAACTCACTAAAACCCGACACACTCTCATGTAAACCATATTATATATCCGGAACTACTTCATCTGAGCTCATATATTTATTTTCTAATTCCATTCAACTGACAACTTTCAGATTTTACCTAGCCGTGCCTTTTCAATAAATTTCGCAGTGCCAACTCACCAACACCCAACACGTTCTTATTTCAACAATCTTATATATCCGTACTTCCTTGTCTGATCAAATATATTAATTTTCTAATTTCATGCAACTGACCACTTTCAGATTTTACCTAGCCGTGCCTCTTTTGTAAATTTTGCCGTTCAACTCACTAAATCCCGACAAGCTCTCATTTAAACCATATTCAATATCCGGAACTACTTCATCTGAGCTGATATATTTATTTTCTAATTCCATTCAACTGACTACTTTCAGATTTTACCGAGCTGTGCCTTATCACTAAATTTTTCAGTGCAACTCACCATAACCCAACACGTTCTTATTTCAACAATCTTCAATATCTGGACTTCCGCGGCTGTGCAAATATTTTAATTTTCTAATTCCATGCAACTGGCCACTTTCAGATTTTACCTAGCCGTGCCTCTTTTGTAAATTTTCCGTTCAACTCACTAAAACCCGACACGCTCTCATTTAAACCATATTCAGTATCCGGAACTACTTCATCTGAGCTCATATATTTATTTTCTAATTCCATTCAACTGACTCCTTTCAGATTTTACCTAGCCGCGCCTTTTCAATAAATTTTGCAGTGAAACTCACCAACACCCAACACGTTCTTATTTCAACAATCTTCAATATCCGGACTTCCTCGTCTGAGGACTTCCTCGTCTGAGCAAATATATTAATTTTCTAATTTCATGCAACTGACCACTTTCAGATTTTACCTAGCCGTTCCTCTTTTGTAAATTTTGCCGTTCAACTCACTAAAACCCGACACGCTCTTATTTAAACTATATTCAATATCCGGAACTACGGAACTACTTCATCTGAGCTCATATATTTATTTTCTAATTCCATTCAACTGAATACTTTCAGATTTTGCCTAGCCGTGCCTTTTCAATAAATTTTGTAGTGCAACTCACCAACACCCAACACGTTCTTATTTCAACATTCTTCAATATCCGGAGTTCCTCTTTTGAGCAAATATTTTAATTTTCTAATTCCATGCAACTGACCACTTTCAGATTTTACCTAGCCGTGCCTCTTTTGTAAATTTTGCCGTTCAACTCACTAAAACCCGACGCACTCTCATTTAAACCATATTCAATATACGGAACAACTTCTTGTGAGCTCATATATTTATTTTCTAATTCCATTCAACTGACTACTTTCAGATTTCACATAGCCTTGCCTTTTCAATAAATTTTGCAGTGCAACACACCATAACCCAACACGTTCTTATTTTAACAAACTTCAATATCCGGACTTCCTCGTCTGAGCAAATATTTTAATTTACTAATTCCATGCAACTGACCACTTTCAGATTTTACCTAGCCGTGCCACTTTTGGAAATTTTGCCGTTCAACTCACTAAAACCCGACACGCTCTCATTTAAACCATATTCAATATCCGGAACTACTTCATCTGAGCTCATATATTTATTTTCTAATTCCATTCAACTGACTACTTTCAGATTTTACCTAGCAGTGCCTTTTCAATAAATTTTGCAGTTCAACTCACCAACACCCAACACGTTTTTATTTCAACAATCTTCAATAACCGGACTTCCTCGACTGAGCAAATATTTTAATTTTCTAATTCCATGCAACTGACCACTTTCAGATTTTTCCTAGCCGTGCCGCTTTTACAAATTTCCCCGTGAAACTCACCAACACCCCAAACAACACAAGGATGTCTTAAATCAATCCTGTGGAAATCATATATAGGACTTTGTGACCTCCTAAGGAAGTCCTGAAATCTCCCAGTGTCATCCAGATGAGGTCCTGTGGTAGTCAAAATGAGACACTTTTTGTAGTACTGTGGACATTCTTTGTAGGATGCTTTCCGGAATTTTTAGTATGCATTTAGGATTATTATAGAATTCTTTAGGAATTTGTTGGATGCTTCCTGACATATGTCTGGAAGCTTTTGGGATTTCTTAGGATAGTTCTTGGATGGATATAGGCTTGCTTTAGGAATTTATTGGATACTTCCGGACATATTACTGGACGCTTTTGGGATTTTTCAGGATAGTTCTTGGATGATATAGGATTTTTTAGGATGTTTCTTGACATATTATTGGATGCTTTTGGGATTTTTCAGGATATTTTTTGGATGTATATCGGCTGTTATAGGATGGTTCTTGACATATCATTGGATACTTATAAAATTTTTCAGGATTAATGTCAGCTGATTATAGAATTTGTTTTATAGATGGTTCTCAACATATTGCAGAATTCTTCTGGGGTCTTTTTTTTGTGTATGTTTTGATAAATTTTGCTATTTATCATTTATGATAAATAGCAAAAATAATAAATAGCCAAAATGTATTAATATTTTATTTGTTAAAATTTTTTTATAACTTAAAAATTTCTTTAAATAAAAATTAAATATTCTAAAATTATTTTCAAATAGTTTTATTATATTTCTACCAATTTCACAGACTCACTTTAAAATAGCCTAAAATTTGGTCAATGGTCAAATCAATAGTGTTTGTGTAAGTACCAATCAAATTTGCTAATAAGAATTTTAAAAAGCACTCATGTCATATTATAAGCAGTGGTTGGAAGAACTGCTTTATTTTGTAGTAAACTACATCTACTTTTTAAAAAAAAAATACTGACTGCAAACTACTTTTAAAATGTAGTCACTACATAACTACTTTTACAAGATGAATTTTGGCAAAGCTTCAATTTGCACAAAAAGTTGAGGATATGGGTATACTTTAGTAATTCAACATATTTCATTTACTGATCAACTTACCTTACCATCTTTACGCTTTTACCCACTTCTGAAAAGAATAAAATAAAACAAAAGTATAAAATAAAATAAAAGTAAAAAATATTTATTTAAAAACATGTTCGTTCATTTTTAGTAGAATTTGCAATTAGATAAGCAGGATCTTTTGGGACATAACACATCTGAATATAGCCATATAAAAAATCAACTTCACGAGGCAATGGCCTTCCTAAACCTGCAGCAGCGGAACTATTGTATAGTTAGTTTCTCCTCGTTCTCTCTCAGGAACAGGCATATGCGTTCGACAGCAGAATGCATTGAGTTCCACCTCATCTTATTTGGTATTATGAGACAGGTAATTAGCTCTGAAGATATCTTGTCAGCTAAAACAACCGACATTTCGGATGTATTCCAAAGCGCTTGGCACTTTGTAAATCGTACATTGTTGCACAGAACATCAAATTTCGTACAAAGGAAGATCACATGATATGTAGAATGGCACCTTGTTTGTTTACTGAAAGAATGTTAAAAGTAGCATCAAAACTCGACACAAACTAGTGATTTATCGTATTGCGTTACTCGCTACACTAGTTATTTTTAAAGGTAGCGCGTTACACTACAAACTTACGATAAAAAGTAGTGACTACTGTAGTTTCGCTACTTCCGGCCACTGATTATGAGCATCTGTTAATTTTTAATTGTCACTTTGGTCAGTGACTGTCATGAATTTTTACCATTAGTCATAAAATTTGAATAAGTACTAAAAAATTATATCTTATTGGAAGGGTCGAAATTTTCTTGAAATCCATTTATAAAATTTAAGGGTACTGAAGGTCATTCGGCCATTAAAGAAAGTTCTTTACCCTTTTCTGCTTCATATTTAGTAGGAGACAACAAATCTAATTCCTATTCATGTTTCTGATGAATTACTTAGCTCAGAAAAACTTTAAACATATTATTAGGTTACAAAAGCTAAGTTCACATCCGGATTAGGTACTGCAGAATCTCTTTATATCAGTATCATTATCGTACAATAAAAATACAAAAGATTGAAATCATTATTTATTTAAAGCTTTCTTTACAGAATACAATATTCTCTCTTTTGTATGTCTCAGTCAGTTTTTTTATGACATCTTCAATATCGAATATTGTCATATTCTGACCACCACCACCTTGCATAGCCATTACAGCATCTATTTGGGATAAAAATTAATATACATTAAATAGACCCCATAAATAAACCCGGTTGTTTGCAAAAAGATATTTGGCATTTTATCTGAGGCTGTGTTACAGGAGCTTGAGAACGAGATTTTGTCTTTTTTATTCCATAAACCTATTCTTTGGTGTCGTTATGTGGATGATGTATTTATTATTTGGAACCATAGTTTGAGCGACCTCCTTAATCTTTCGGATACTGTCATTGATTTTTACCCCTCTATTAATTTTACCATGGAGTCAAATTTTTCTTTACCTTTTTTGGATGTTCTTGTTTCCCATAACTCTCCTGATTTTCATACTTCTATTTTTGAATAACCTACTTTCACTAATTCTTGTATTCCCGCTAACTCCTCTCACCCAATTTCTTCTAAAAAAGATTTTTTAATGCTTATCTTATTCGTGCATTTAATGTTTATTCGTCTATTTCAGCTTTAGTTATTGAAATTGATTTTATCTTTAACCTTGGCCATGAGGCCCTTTACTCTTTCGAGTTTATTTATAAAATATTTTCCCATATTCGCTATAATTTTATTCATCCTAATACTAACCATCTTCCTGATCTTATGCCGTATAAATCTAGTCTTCCTTTTCACAAAGCGATTTTTCGTCCTCTTATTTATTTTTGCCATGGATTTAAGTTTAAGCCTGTCCATTCTACCATTACTACGTTATTTAATTATATTTGTTCAGATAAATTTCAGGATAAAAATAACTGTGTCAGGCTGTTTTATCTTCCGAAAATAACTTTAAATTCTACATTGGTAGTATTAAACATACTGCCGGTTTTCATTTAGCTGAACATGCTCTCAACGTTCAAAATTGTAAACTGTCCACGGCTCTAGTCCAGTATGTTATTAACAATCATTTCCATCCTACGTTTGATAAGACTTTTTTTTAATTAGTTGCAAACAACTCCCGTAATATTTCACTTTATAAATCCCTTTTTATTTATCTTTACTGTGAATCGATTTGGAATTTTGATCCCGTCCAGACCCTTAGTAATGCTTGGCGTCTTGTTCTCGACTCACTATGTGTTAAACCTTTATATGATTTCTGAGTATTTAGTAGATGCCTTATTAAGTTTTTTGACGACATTCCTATTGGTTACCATTTAATTTGTGAACCTTTTCCCGTTTATTGCATTTTATAATTAAATTATGTTTTAAATGCCCCGTGTTTAAAAATGTAAATTGATTAATATGTGAATTTTGTCTGGCAGTTATCGCTTGTATTTAAGCACATGTTCACCACTGATGAAGGGCATAGTGTAATGCCTGAAAGCGCTACAGCCGTATAATTTTAGTACGTGCTAAAAACGTCGAGATTTTAATAAGACTTTTAATTATGGCTAATTTTTGGTTGTCTATTCTTAAAGAAACTTATTTAATGTTTGTCATTGGCTCTCGTGAACACCAACTGTTCACTTTTACAGACAGCGCCAATATTCATAATGTTATTTACAATTTTACGATTTTGTTTAGAAGCTCTAACTTTGAGATTTTAAGTACTGAAATTCACTATTTTTATGAAAAGTGCTAAAATCTGCCATTTGATTTAAAAGTGCTCAAATATTTATTTTATTTAAAAGAACTAAAATTCACAATTTTATTTAAAAGCAGATTTTTATGAAAAAGTGCTAAAAATTGAGATGTTATTTAAGTGTTAAAATATGCAATTTTGTTTAAAAGCATTAAATTATATTATATTACTTAAAAGTGCTTGAAATCACAATTTTAAAAATGTGAAAAGAGCATGACGTACAATAGAATTACTGGCAAGACCACCAGACTGCATGATGAGTGTAAATTCAAGAGTGAAATTTCAGGACGTAAATATTTTTATCAACAATTTAAAGACAAGTACTGTCCCTGACATTTTCACATCTTAATTTGGATAGCATAGTGTAAATACTGATTGTAGTTATACTCACCAATAGCAATATCAACAACTTTCAGAGCCGAGAATCGTTTTCTGGTGTTCCTATATCAGCTGTATTCTTCTGCTACATCATCTGCAATCGAATGTTGTATCAATGCCTCGTATCATCAGTATAAATAGTTCCTCCTAGTCCCCTGAATCTGTTATACTGCAAGAATATAATAAAAATTACTGCAGTAAAATTAAATCCCAACATAATCAATAATTTGTGCACTTTAGTAAAACAGAGCAACAATTAAATAACAAAGATATTCCTTAAATATAGCATTGTTTAGATTAACTGGCTAATAAAATTAATGTGAACAATTTTCACACAAATTTGTTTCTTAGCGATTTATCAGTATCAGTATTCATCTTGACGCCATCATAAAAAAAAATTGAAAAATTATCTTTCCCAGCTATAAACCGAATCGTTAGTATGTATGTGCATTATTATAGGATGCATATGCTGGGGGCAGCCACATATGCATCCATGCAGCGAGTTACTATACCTTTTGAAAACTCAATGAATGCAATTAAGCTTTGCCATAAATCTCAGGCAATGTAGTGTACATTTTCCAGTTTTGAATAAAACTAAAATAAATACATTTTAAAAATATATAAATAAATACATGTTAAGTCACTTTATTAATTACTTATATAAGGAAAGAGCCACATATTTTTAAATATATTAATAATCAATACTAGAAAAAAGTAGCAAAGTGTAAAAAAGATACATTTTTTTTCTATTTTGAAATAATGAATACTTGAACTTTATTTTTGCTTTTAGTTTAAATTCTTGATTTCAATCATGCATTGTTAATAATTGAAAATTCATGAAACAAAATAGGAAAAAAGTAAAAAAAAAAAAACATACAAGTTGAGCGTCACCACCTGGGGTCATTGCAAATACCTCAACATTTATCAGCTCTTCCTCACAGGTGGCTGGGAGGGAAAGGTCTATTGGCTCTTCTGCTTCTGGTCCTGACGCTGAAAGAAAACAATGTTTAACATTCATGCACATAAAATATATAAGCATCACAATATAAATGATTCTTTTTAAAAATTAATACATAAAAGTAACAAAACATCAGAACTTTCCATAGATAATGTGACCATGAAATCTAAGCTCTAGTGCAGAATTGATTATAGACAACTGTAAATACTTTTGATTATATAGACAACTATATCCTGCTCATCCTCATAAAATATCATTTTCAAATGTTAAAGATCAGTTTCCCTAGCAAACCAAAAATACTTTGAAACGTATCACTTTAAGCAAGTAAAGTGTAACAATTTTCTAAAAAATACTTTGAAACGTATCACTTTAAGCAAGTAAAGTGTAACAATTTTCTAAAAAATACTTTGAAACGTATCACTTTAAGCAAGTAAAGTGTAACAATTTTCTAAAAAATACATACACTACCTGACACAACACCATGGAGCTTTGTCCGTATAATTATACAAATTGCGATACAAACGCAGCTGACCGATTATGGGAATGATATAAAATGCAAGCAGGTCACGTGATTAGAGAGTGGGGACAAAAGGGATAGAAACTGCAGATGAGCCAACTACTGTCTGACGCCTATGGAGACCTGTTTTTTGTTCCAGAAGACATGTGTTGTTGAAGAGATTTCTGACCAACGCTGCCGAAGTCCATTTCAAACAATTGGACGATCGTGCAATGGGATTTATTTCAAGCCTACGTATGGTAGGGTGGTCGTACCGGCACTGAAACACATGTAGATGTGTTTACTGTGCAAAGGATTTGGAGAAAATGGATTGAAGAAGGGCATGTCCATTCAGAAGTACGTCAGTACACATTGATCGACACATTCGAAGGCATGCGGTGACGGCACCACAAACGACGACTGCCGACACTCTGCAGAATTTGCAGGGTACATTGGATGTTCCAGTATCAGCGAGAATAGTTTCTCGACGATTGGCCGAAAGCTGCTTGCACTCGAACCGTCCTTTACGAAGACTGCCATTGACGACAAGACACTGATGTGAGAGATTGTAATGGTGTCGGATATGTCCAAACTTTCTGGATGACTGAATGGGACAGGTTCAGCGATGTGTCTTGGTTCTGTTTGTCGAATGACAATCATTATGTGGGAATCTGGAGGCGACATGGAAACAGATCGAATCCTGCTGCGACTGTTGAACACCATAGTGCTTGACAACGTGGCATTATGGTTTGGGGTGCGTTGATAGTAAGTCACCTCTGGTTCGTATCAGAGACACAATGGCGGCATAACGATATGTGGATGAGGTGCTGAGGTCGGTTGGTGACCATATTTGAAAGTTGTCTTTTCCAAGACAATTTTATCATCGCTTCCAAACAATTGAATTATTATATAACATAAATTAAGAAAATATTACTAACAATCTTTAACCTCTTCTGGTTCAATCTAATATTTACGAGCAGAACACAAGTTTACAGCGTATCAACACGTCGGTAACTAAAGTGATTCCATCACAAAACACAAAGGGTCCAAATTAAAATTACTTTAGAATATTTATTACACCTTAGCAAGTCCCTTGTTTTTACAAACAATCATTTTCACAAATCATTAAATAAATTGACAGAATTTAGAAAATGAATTTTGATGCATGTTCTCCATACACATTTTTTGTCCTACAATAATATTAAAACAACTTAATCTAAAGCTTCGGCTTGGGTGGTAGAGAACTAGCAGTCTTCATAAATGAGGTCTTTGGTTCAAACACAAGTGGATACTTAAATTTTACAACTCATGCCGCCATCTATTGCTACCATAACCAGAAACTAGCAATTATGTGAAAATTATAAATGGAAATTGAAGATAAATATTGGCATCTTGCGACATTAAGTAGTACAAGCTACCATTACAGCATAAACTTTCTCCATTAATACTGAACTGTATATAATTGCGCTGATGTGAAAAATAAAGACAAATAATAAAAATGCATTTACATACATAAATATTGAAACTTAAGAATTTGCTGCAAACATTTTCTGTGTATGAAAGCAATAAAATAAGATAATTAACAAATTTCTAAAATACGCGGCAAATTAAGTATATTACGTACATGCAGTAATAAAATGACCTGATTCATAATGTCTAAAATGTAAATTCAAAATTAGCCGAAATTTAGAGCATCTGTGTATGTCTATTTTACAACTCCGAGTATTAGATAATCATGTGTACATGAATTATTTTATTTACAATTGTTCCTTAATGTGAATACTTCCATGCAGCAATGCCTTTTCCTTTTTTTTAGCAAATGTTCTGTTTTGATGAAATTCTGCAAAACACTTTCTGGCCTGATTTTCAGTATTTTTTTGGCAAATAATTAAAAACATTAATTTTCATAAATTATTCTTTTAAACATGCTAAAATTTTCCTACAGAAACAAATAAACTATTAGACGACAGCAATGATTTTGAGGAATGGGAATTAGGTGGAGAAAATCTCTGTACAGTCTCATGTGTTTTAATTATTTAGGCATTAATATGTTTTAATATTTTCATAACAATTGTGCCTTTGGAAAAATTTCTATCATTTTTATCACCATAATGCAATGATTGAAACCTACTTTTGTATTTTCTAATAGATATTTCCTCTGGAATAAATATCTTCTGTTCCTTCATTCATGTGAATGAGTATTTTAAAAGATAGTTTAAAATGTAGTACATAAATGCTGAAAATTTCAGAAAAGATGTTACTTTAATAATCATATTATTGAGAATGCATAAAAGCCATACAAAAAAATTATTAACTGATTCATTTTTGTATCCCTTCACTTCTATTCTTCTGAAAGGACTCCATTGAGATAATGTAATAGTCTGACTTGGTAAAAGATTCAAACTTCCTGATAATTACATTTTTGCATGCAGAGTCAAATAAGAAACTGGTAAGTGACTACCTTTACAGTAATATTACTATTCACTAACTTTTTGCAGGTTCCATATAATATATATATTTCAATTTATTCAAAGTTGATACTTTATATTTGGTGCAAATCTGTTCTACAGCGTTTATTTGCAAAATTGCTTCAACAAGGCAATTGCGAATCCATTTCTTCACTTACGTTACATTTGAAGACTAATACAAATATCCAAAGCTATATATCTATTGATTTAGATCTGGGACTCTTCATTCTTCAACACAAAAACCAGTTTGTCCCTTTCCTAATAAAATTTAGAATATATATATTTCAATTTATTCAAAGTTGGTACTTTATATTTAGTGCAAATCTGTTCTACAGCGTTTATTTGCAAAATTGCTTTAACAAGGCAATTGCGAATCCATTTCTTCTCTTACGTTATATTTGAAGACTAATACAAATATCCAAAGCTATATATTTATTGAATTAGTTCTGGGACTCTTCTTTCTTCAACACGAAAACCAGTAATCTTTATTGCATTTATCTCTTTCCTAATAAATTTAGAAGGTAAGAGTAAATATAAAGCCTAATCCACATGTGAACTTTCCGATATTGTTTCTGCAGTTCAAAATAAATACTCTTCGTCTACCTCCTAGCCTTGCCACAATTTCTTTAAGGCACATAAACTTGTTATGTTGCAGTTAATGTTTATACATAAAGTGCATTCGAAGGTCAGTCTCAACTTAAATTTAGATTTAAAAATAACACAAACATTACAAACCATAATTGTATCTTTTACACACCATTTCCAAAATTTTAGTTTCTATTTTGCAAACCATATTCATCAATCCTGTTCCCAAGCAACATGCTGATAGACAAGATTATAAAGAAAAGTTATATGCCCTAATTGTAGACATGAAAATTCAAACTTTCGCTTAATAGCAAGTGGCCAGTATGTAGTTTTAGTTTAATGGCTACTATTGCAGATTTTTAGCAAAATCTATAAGTATGGTTATACATAATCAGGGCGTGATTAAGTACTGAAGGTGAGTGGTGCCCATTTTCAGGTCTACCTAACTGGAAAATTTAGTTCACATTAAGTGAATTGCTTATTACAATAACTAATAACATTAGCCGAATAAATCTACCATTCATGATTACAATAAGCTATATTGTATCAGAGTTGGAAAAACCCTCACCTTAATTTAGAAAAAGATAGCCCACTTGGGATTTTGTGGATTTCTTCTTCTGTTTCTGAATTTTTGTTTTAGTATTGGTTCAGTATTATGCATGTTTTGAAATTAAATTATATATATTAAGTTTTCCTAATTATTATTATCATAAATATTCTTTAGATAAAAAAATGATAAAAAAATGAAATTGCCTTTTTTATATTAAAATTTATGCAACAATTTCATAACAATTTACAGCTGAAGAATTATAGATAGATTCATAAGTAAGAGTACAGTGAAATCTCATTACAACGAATTTCTAGGGACCGCAGCAAAAATTCGTTATTTTAAATACTTAGTTAAAGTAAAAATTCAAAATGGTGGACGTTTAAAAAATGGAAGGTATAGTAAGAAACATAATGAAACCATACTATATGCTATGATATATTTTAAATTATATACAAATACAACTATTTCGTTTTTTTGTTGTCATTAATCAAAGATGCATTTTAGAA
Organism: Amaurobius ferox; assembly: GCA_951213105.1. Lineage (NCBI taxonomy): Eukaryota > Metazoa > Arthropoda > Arachnida > Araneae > Amaurobiidae > Amaurobius > Amaurobius ferox. Next base: position 18,133,731 of record OX578141.1, read on the forward strand.
TAAAGAGGAATAAATTTATCACACATATATTTAAATTACGTAATTTTATTGATTGTAGCAGCAGATTCTTTATATAAAGTACAATATAAAGCAAATCAAACATACATAAAACTGTAAGTGACCTTATTTCCAGGATAAGAAGATTCAACTACATATTCGAAAAATAGTTAGAAATTTTTGTTTGCACTGGAAGTGATAAAGCGTGTTTGTTAACAGTTTTCGATATCGCTTAAAGAAGAATAAAATGCTCAGGAACAGTTTTTTGCTGATCTAAAATTCGATACTTGAAAGGGCTGTTTGGAAATACACTGGAGGGTCATTTGGTGCACATTCATCTTTGTAACTCATCACTTTCATCATCTTTTATGTCTTCGCAGTTGCTACTATCAAGACTAGATATAATTTCACTAGTTGTCAAGTCTGAACATATAAAAGCTTCCTCATAGCATCAAACATAATCAGAAGGTGTAATTGTTAAAAGAAAATTAAGCATGGACGCTGTAGCCCATAGATCTTTGAGAAAATCGACAGCTGTTGAATCCTCAGAAAAAAAAATCATTCTTGTCACATTCTAACGAGTTCGAAATAATACCAGACTTCTTCTAACAGTTCTGGATTATAGACTGGGATACATTTTGCCATGTAACGGACATCATTTCAATGGCTTGTCTGAGGTTAATTGCTATACTAGTACTCATCATTCAAGTTCGCAAGTGTGTTTGCAACAAGTCGTCGACGAAAATGAACTGGAACAGAAATCTTAACTATTGCAGATTTATTTAAGGTATTGCAGAAATCTTTTAAGGTCAGAAATCTTAACTATTGCAGATTTTTAGCAAAATCTATAAGTATGGTTATACATAATCAGGGCGTGATTAAGTACTGAAGGTGAGTGGTGCCCATTTTCAGGTCTACCTAACTGGAAAATTTAGTTCACATTAAGTGAATTGCTTATTACAATAACTAATAACATTAGCCGAATAAATCTACCATTCATGATTACAATAAGCTATATTGTATCAGAGTTGAAAAAACCCTCACCTTAATTTAGAAAAAGATAGCCCACTTGGGATTTTGTGGATTTCTTCTTCTGTTTCTGAATTTTTGTTTTAGTATTGGTTCAGTATTATGCATGTTTTGAAATTAAATTATATATATTAAGTTTTCCTAATTATTATTATCATAAATATTCTTTAGATAAAAAAATGATAAAAAAATGAAATTGCCTTTTTTATATTAAAATTTATGCAACAATTTCATAACAATTTACAGCTGAAGAATTATAGATAGATTCATAAGTAAGAGTACAGTGAAATCTCATTACAACGAATTTCTAGGGACCGCAGCAAAAATTCGTTATTTTAAATACTTAGTTAAAGTAAAAATTCAAAATGGTGGACGTTTAAAAAATGGAAGGTATAGTAAGAAACATAATGAAACCATACTATATGCTATGATATATTTTAAATTATATACAAATACAACTATTTCGTTTTTTTGTTGTCATTAATCAAAGATGCATTTTAGAATAAAGAGGAATAAATTTATCACACATATATTTAAATTACGTAATTTTATTGATTGTAGCAGCAGATTCTTTATATAAAGTACAATATAAAGCAAATCAAACATACATAAAACTGTAAGTGACCTTATTTCCAGGATAAGAAGATTCAACTACATATTCGAAAAATAGTTAGAAATTTTTGTTTGCACTGGAAGTGATAAAGCGTGTTTGTTAACAGTTTTCGATATCGCTTAAAGAAGAATAAAATGCTCAGGAACAGTTTTTTGCTGATCTAAAATTCGATACTTGAAAGGGCTGTTTGGAAATACACTGGAGGGTCATTTGGTGCACATTCATCTTTGTAACTCATCACTTTCATCATCTTTTATGTCTTCGCAGTTGCTACTATCAAGACTAGATATAATTTCACTAGTTGTCAAGTCTGAACATATAAAAGCTTCCTCATAGCATCAAACATAATCAGAAGGTGTAATTGTTAAAAGAAAATTAAGCATGGACGCTGTAGCCCATAGATCTTTGAGAAAATCGACAGCTGTAGAATCCTCAGAAAAAAAAATCATTCTTGTCACATTCTAACGAGTTCGAAATAATACCAGACTTCTTCTAACAGTTCTGGATTATAGACTGGGATACATTTTGCCATGTAACGGACATCATTTCAATGGCTTGTCTGAGGTTAATTGCTATACTAGTACTCATCATTCAAGTTCGCAAGTGTGTTTGCAACAAGTCGTCGACGAAAATGAACTGGAACATTTTGTATGATGCCCTGGACGAGAGGCTGTCAAACTAAAGTGCAGTTAGCGGGAATATTTTTTGTCATCGAGGTTCAGGTGTTGTTTTTGTAATTGCAGGGAAACAATGAAATATTTTTAAAACAATGAGGTTTTGCGGATTTTCCAATCACTAATGGGGTTAGTTTTTCTGTGCCAGTTGCATTACAAGAAAAGAGAACTGAGATGCGAACTTTTAATTTTTTTCCACCTTTGCACTGTTCGCCTTTACTCCCCATAGTACGATTTGGTAGCAGCTGGTAGAAAAAGCCTGTCTTATTAGCATTAAATATGTGTTCAGGTTCATAATCTTCCAAAATATCCAGCAGTTTGATCTCTTTACATTCGTGTGCAGCGGATAAATCAGCACTTTTCTCATCTCCACTGACTTGTTTCCACGTTATTCCACATCTTTCATGGAAACGAAATAAACATCCAGAACTAGAATCAAATTCTTCTACTTCTGCAAATTCATTCGTATCAGCTTGTAGCATTGAACCAGAAACAGGAATATTTTTCGATCGAACATCTGTAAACCATGTGTATCATCAATGTTTTGATGATTTTCTAAACGAGGTATTTTCCTGTCGGGACACAAAACAGACTGCTCAGAAAGTTTTAAAATTCTGTCATTTTCTTTTAAAATTGTAGATAATGTAGAAGCAGCAATCCCATATTCCTTCACAATATCGACTTGCTTTCTTCTGGATTGTACTGCTTCCAAAATTTCAACTTTTTCTTTTAAAGAGAACTGCTTTCATTTCTTTTTTCAGATATTTTAAATTAGAAACAGAAAAGTACAGCCGTACAGCCAAATAAACAAACTACAGTATCCGTTTAATGCACTCGACAATACTGCTAATCTCAATTTTCTTATCAGTTCGTATGTGAAAGAATTTTCCGGGAAAATAATCCCCTATGCATTATCTTTATGCCTTATCTATACACCTTTTCACGAAGACAAAAATATCTAGATAAGGGGTGGTTGCCCCAGACACCCCTTTCAGTTGCACATTTATTTCCAAACGGATTATAATTATGATATAACCTCCTTAAAAAGTATATCTTTCTTTTAAAAATAAACAAATTTATTGCAAGTGAAAATAAAAAGCAGTATTTAATGTTATCAGAGTGAAATATTAAAATGCAACTTTATACAAGAAGGCTGAAATAACGGTGGATATTTTTTCTTCAATTTTATAACTTTTAGATCTAGAAAGAGGTTTATGGGGTAAAATGAAAAAAAAAATCGTTAATTTGAAAAAACAAATGCTTTCATAGTTTAAATTCATTCGTTAATGTGAAAATATTTAATGAGGAAAGAATATTAGTTTCTTCAAAGCATCGCACAATATTCGTTAAACTGGCGTTCGTTGTAACGAGATTCCACTGTATACAAAAGAATAAAACCATAAAATGAAAACTAACAAAAAATATAGAATGTAAAATAATGTTGCCTTATAGCATTATGAAAAGAAACACTGATATTAATAGATCGAATTCCTTTAAAAAAATGAGTCCTTCATTAAAGTTTTTTCCGAATTTAATGAAGTAGATGCAATGGGATTTAATCGTCGTTGATGCCTTAAAATGAAATATGGCAAGATTTTAAATATAGATATAAATGTTTAAACATCGTGAATATCTATAAAATATTCTTCATATTATTCAATTTCTTTATATTGCTTTGTTAGAAAGTATGTCAGAATTAGAGGTGTAGTTAGACACTTTTGTCGATCGAGAAACATGCCGATCGACAAAAATGTTTTGAATTGATGTTACGGTCAAATAAACTTAGAGTATGAAATACAGGCTACACAATAAATGTACTTTTCACAACAAAAGCATAAAATAAATACTTTTATATGTATAGAAAATAAAAACTTACTTACTTATAGTTGCAACACGATGTGCACACATAAATTCAAAGCTCAACTAGCTGGTAGAGGAAGCAACGAATCACAGTGCAACGCATGCGCGAGAAACTCCATGCTCCAATAGCGGCGGAGTTTTGGCTAGTTCCTTTCGACTCTTCCCACGATCATTCCTAAACGAAGCCTGATAGAGTCTTTCTGGACGGTTCTTTTTAATGGCTCCTACGCGGGACGTCTCAAGACATCCAACTTAGGTTAGGACGCTTTTAGGATCTTTGGGATCATTCTAGGATCTCCTGTGGAAGTCACTGGTTGTCTGGGACCAGACACGTTCTCATATCAACCATCTTCAATATCCGGAACTTTTTCATCTGAGCTAATATTTTTATTTTCTAATTCCATGCAACTGACCACTTTCAGATGTTACCAAGCCGTGCTTCTTTTATAAATTTTGCCATTCAACTCACCAACAACCGACATGCTCTCATTTCAACCATCTTTAATAGGGACATTCTTCTTCTGAGCTAATATTTTTATTTTCTAATTCCATGCAACTGACCAATTTCAGATTTTAGCCGTGCCGCTTTTATAAATTTTGACGTGCAACTCACCAACAGCCGACATGCTCTCATTTCAACCATTTTGACCACTTTCAGATGTTACCTAGCAGTGCCTCTTTTATAAATTTTGTCATGCAACTCACCAACACCCGACATGCTCTCATTTCAACCATCTTTAATATTCGGACATTCTTCTTCTGAGCTAATATGTTTATTTTCTAATTCCATGCAACTGACCAATTTCTGATTTTAGCCGTACCGCTTTTATAAATTTTGAAGTGCAACGCACCAACACCCGATATGCTCTCATTTCAACCATTTTGACCACTTTCAGATGTTACCTAGTAGTGCCTCTTTTATAAATTTTGTCATGCAACTCACCAACATCCGACATGCTCTCATTTCAACCATCTTTAATATCCGGACATTCTTCTTCTGAGCTAATATGTTTATTTTCTAATTCCATGCAACTGACCAATTTCAGATTTTGCCTAGTCGTGTATCTTTTATAAATTTTACCGTGCAACTCACCAACACCAGATATGCTTTCATTTCAACCATCTTCAATATCCGGACCTTCTTCTGCTGAGCTAATATTTTTATTTTCCAATTCCATGCAACTGACCACTTTCAGGTTTTACCTAGTCGTGCGTCTTTTATAAATTTTGCCGTGCAACTCACCAGCACCAGACACGCTCTCATTTCAACCATCTCCAATATCCGGGCCTTCTTCTGAGCTAATATTTTTATTTTCTAATTCCACGCAAATGACCACTTTCAGATTTTACCTAACCGTGCCTCTTTTATAAATTTTGCCGTGCAACTCACTAGCACCCGACAAGCTCTCATTTCAACCATCTTCGGTATTCAGACCTTCTTCTTGTGAACTAATATTTTTATTTTCAAATTCTATTATTTATGCATGTGACGCTTCTTTCCAGGGTACTATATCTATGTCTAAATTTTTATCCATCTTCTTGCCAATAATGCTCCTTATATCTGCTTTAGCTTTTCCAGCAACGATTTTCATATTCAGAGAATCTTTAGTATGTATGAAACATAATGCAATATGCTTTTCTAGCAGTTCATTCCATACCTCTGAAAGAGAACTTTCCATTTCATTGGTTTATCAGTTGATGACATCCGCGTTATGTACCAGATTAGTCTAATACTTTTGCTTTATCAATTTGATTATTCCTTCATCAGGAAGTTGGAGCACACTAGTGTAGTTTGGTGGCAATAATATTAGTTCAGTATTATCCAATTGAAAATATTTCGGTGCAGGATAATTGTCAATGAATAGTGACATTTTTCTGTTTTCAATTGCAACTTAAAGGTTTAAAGCCTTATCCACACATTTTTATTGGTTTTATGCGTGCATAGTAAGAAAGGATCAACCCAAAATGCATGTTTTCTTTAATTTGCCGATCATGAGTGGCTTAAATTTATGACTCTACTGGCCCAACATTGAAAATGGAACTTTCTTTCCTTTACCCGGATCACTTTCTGTCAACCAACCTGTCAGGCAACAAGTTATAAAACAATGTAGCTTCATCTGCATTGTAAATGTCTTTCGTATAGTGCAGGCGCACGGATATAAACAACTCGTGTTTGGGTGGTTCTTCCCAATTGGTCTCACCATAATTGCTTATGTTTTAGATTTCAATTTTACCATTGAAAAACAATTTCAATGTATTCTCAGATTTTACACAATAATCTATGACTTCCCGGCCGTCCAAATAGTTGCTCTTAGTCCTCTGGACGAGTCGGACGGTCTGGGTCTTCAACAATAATCTATGAAGGACCGTGATTATTGTGTGATACTTTCAAGTATATAAAACTGGCAAAAATTAAGAAAAGCCAGATTCTTTAAAATTTACATTTGTTGTATGATCTTTACTTGCATGTTAATTTAAGTAAAATGCTATAATGCAGCTTGAAAAAAAAGAAAATTATTATTTTATTCTTTAATTGCTTCAAACTAAACGAGTAGTTTGCGTTGTAATAAGATGGCCGATGTTTTTATTCTTAATTCATTTAAATCTAAATAATTAGGATTACTTTCCATAAAGTAATTTAGTAAAGAAATGAAGGGGTTATTAAACAAGAGTAAATTATGGCCAACTGTCAAGGTGAATATTTTTATGGTAGACAACTAAGGGAAACTACGCTGTATTTTCGTTAACCAGGAAACTATCAAAACCTAACACGCAAAGTTTTCCAATAGCATCTGATATTTAAGTTATTTTATTATTTTGGGGCTCATGCTCTTTTGAATGGAACAGGTAAATATACAATTATTAAAATCTAATATCTTTATCTACTGCTCTAGCTTGACACTGAATATGAAAACTTTAGATTTTTCGTAATATATTTCGTACTGGTAACCCAAATATTTTATTCATCAGATTTATAGATTTGCGCAGGAACTAAAATTGTTTCAGAACTAGAAATTAATAAACTTTTGTAAGATAAAGAATGCCCTAGAAATTTTTAAAACTAAAATATGATTTCCAATGCTTTTACAATTGGTATATAAATTCCGAGCAATGTCGAGTACCTTTCCATTCTGTGGTTGATTTGTCGTATATTGTAATATAAGTATATTGTAGTCGTATGTCGTATATTGTCGTATATTTAATATCGTAATAATTATACTGTATATAGAGGGTCTTTCAAGAGTCCGTATAAACTTTAAAAATTCATTAAAAATCGAAAAATCATCGCATTGAAATACGGTTTATAATATAAGTATTGTCAGGATGGGGTTTTTTTAGGTATAAAATTTTGTAGTTTAAAAAATCACCCATAGGTGGCGCTTACCCGAATACATCTTCCCGAAGTATGCAAATGAGGCTGTTATAAAAGAGATGTAGTGCTCTGTATATTTTCTTCATTTGATTCATTAGTAAACGGTGCAAAGAAGAAGTTTTTGCACACAACTGTCGTATATGGGCGACTTCTAATCCACGTGAGTACATGGAGCAGCCACTTCATTCACCACGCGTGACAGTTTGGTGTGGCTTCACTGGCTCTTACATTCTGGGACCCTTTTCCTTCGAGGAGTTTAGCTCAAGTACTGGTTGGAAAACTTGCACAGTAAACGCACAGCGTTATTTGACTCTTTTGCATGAGTAAGTCGTGCCGTCTTTGCGAGAACGAAATGTGATATCTATTGTAACATTTATGCAGGATGAAGCACCATCTCACATCACAAATCCAGTAAAGAAATTTCTAATTCACACCTTCGGTGCAGTGTCTAGAAGGAATAGTGTGCCGACCGAGGCGAAAAAGAGGTTCCCAAAAAACCGCCTCCGCCAGACGGCGTTGGTCTCGAATAAGCGGTTAAAAGCGGAGGAGTTAACATTGAAACTAATGGGAATTTAATGCAAATGAAATGACCGATATCTTTAGAAATAATTGATGAATTTGTGTGAAATTTGGAGTAATTATTGCAAGTGGTATACACAAAAAGTCATTTAATTTTCAGAGAGATTGATTGAGCTAGGGATATATTCGTATTTTTAAGTTTTATTTAACTTTATCTGTGGTCGTTCAAACATTTGAGATCCAAAATAATCAAGTTCATTCATCAAAGTAACGTGAAATTCGGTATGACGTTTTCTCTTGTAGTACATTTCAGTTCTTTCGATTTTGAAGCTTATCGGGCTAGCCCGTCCTGGGCCCGCCATAGGACTTTACTTGTTTTTGGTATAATTCGGGAACAGGTGTATTTAAAAATTCGAAGTTTAGCATATCCTTGTCATTTGCTGTATATTTTAACTCTTAGAATTAAAAATCTTATCAATTTAGCCCGTCCTGAGCCCAACAAGAGGAATATATCGTTTTTTCGAGAATAACTCAAAATTCGGAGCATCTAGAATGTCTAAATTTAATATATCATTGTCCTTTGTGGTATATTATATTTCATCGCACTTCGAACCTTATCGGGCTAGCCCGTCTTGGCCCGCCATAGAAATGTACTCGCTTTTTGAATAACTCGATCAAACGGAGTAGCTGAAAAATGTAAATTTAGTACACCATTTCCTTCTGGTTGGATTTTAATTTAGGTTTTGAACCCCCTCAGGGTAGCCCGTCCTGAGCCCACCAAGAGGAATATATCGTTTTTTGAGAATAACTTAATATTCGGAGCATCTAGAATGTCTAAATTTAATATATCATTGTCCTTTGTGGTATATTATATTTCATCGCATTTCGAACGTTATTGGGCTAGATCGTCTTGGCCCGCCATAGAAATTTACTCGCTTTTCGAGAATAACTCGATCAAACGGAGTAGCTAAAAATATAAATTTAGTATATCATTTCCTTTTGGATGGGTTTTAACTCTGATTTTGAACCCCATCCGGCTAGCCCGTTTTGGGACCGCTGAAGAATGCATTCGTTTTTGAAGAATAACTCGAGAAACGCAATAGCTAAATATTCCAAGTTTAACATGTCATTGGCTTTTGTGGTATATTTAAGTTTCTTCGGATTTGAACTTTATAGGAGGTAGCCCGTCCTGGGCCCGACATAGGAATGGACCCGTTTTTTTAGAATAACTTAAAAATCGGCACAACTAGAAAATATAAATTTAGTACATCCTTATCTTTTGGGGAATATTTTAATTCCTCCGATTTTGAACTTTATCGGAGTAGCCCGTCATGGGCCCGACATAGGAATGAACCCTTTTTTTAGAATAGCTTAAAATCGGGACAGCTGGAAAATATAAATTTAGTACATCCTTATCTTTCGGGGAATATTTTAATTCCTTCGATTTTGAACCGTATCGGGAGAACCCGTTTTGGGCCCGCATTATAAATTCACTTTTTGGGGGGAATAACTCTATAATCGGAGTATCTAAAAGTTCCAAGTTTAAAATGTCGTTTTCATTTGCGGTGTATCTTAGCTCATTGGATTTAAAACCTTAATGGGCTATCCCGATCTATATAAACCCACATTCGATCGTCGACCCCCCTTATCCTAGATCTTGGCTACGCTTATATGCAAGAGAATTAAATAATGCAAAACCAGTCATTAGCCAAATGCAACTCACAAACCACAGAGTATTTGTTTAGAACTTTATCTGCACGAGGGATTAACTTTGTCCATTTAGCTCTCAGTTCATCGTTGTCAGGAGCTTTAATTAGAGAATATTCGCCTCTGAAATTTTTGTAACCTATTTTGCATTCAGGTACGAAGCAGTGTCTGTCCTTCACTTTCTTTTTAGAATTTGAGGACATGCTTCATCGACTATAAAAACTATTAAATATGTTGATAGATCTATTAGAAAACTGATATAGTATGGCTATAAAAACAGCCCTTTTTAATCCAAATATAGAAACAAAAATATAGATTTTCAACGACAATTACAACGTCAAACATCAAATGAGTGAAAGCTTGCTGCTTATAGTTTCGAAAAATATTTCCTTCTGAGTGGGTCCACCCTGTCCAATCTTAAAACGAAAAAGAATATTGTACATGTGACGGTTCTTAGTAAAACAGATTCGATCTCAGATGACTAATGTGCTAATGAGATACTTCCTATTGTATCTAGAGACCACCCTGAAGGCAGTACAAAATGTCCTTTCCTGGTGTTCTACCCATTTCCAGAGCCCCCGCTGATTTGCGGATCTTTTGAGCATTGTTCGTCTAAGAGATGTGGCAATTTGCGGAAACGTGTGTAAAGGCGACACGCCTGTCGAAATAAAATAGCGGTCGATTACATGTCCACTCTCAATCGAAATTTTTATCAGCGCTATCTTTCACCGTACAAAGAGACAGCACTTGTAGGCAGCCCCCACCTTGTTCTAATGTTCAAGCGGCAATGGTGTTTCATGTTTTTCTTCCAAATTCACAGGGCCACCCACAGACATTTATCCTAGTAGCCGAACATATGAGATAAAACAAAATATCTGCTAGACATTCTCTTTTTAGGTTTACATGGTAATATGTTTCAAAATGCAAAACAAAAGTTTGCTTTTAAAGCATTCGTTCAAGTTATTCATATAATGCTTTTAAAAATTATTGAAAAATTTCAATTTCAAGTAAACAAAATCAATACGTGCGGTCCAAGTTTCTGCTAAAGAAATAAAATTATCTTCGTAAAAAGCAGAATACAACTCAACATACTAATATCGACCGGTTTCGAAGGCATAAAACCTTCATCGTCAGATCACACAGAACCGCAACCTTCACTCGTACTCCCAGTGTACCGACCCAACATCCGTGGACAAATTTCGCACTTCTTAGCTCATATGCATATGGATGTAACTATGTATCTAGGAAAAAAGGGGGTCGACGACCGAATGGAGCTTATAGTACAAAATTCATTTTTTTTAAATATGGACAAGTTTGAGAACTAATGTAATTGTTCGGCAAATGAGGTTTTTCACCACACATTCTATCTCCCATGTCTACGCCACTAATTATAATTATATATACGCCAAAAATATTAAATTCTACGCGAAAAGGAATTAATATACTAAATTTGGATTTTCTATCTGCTCCAATTTTCGGGTTATTCTAAAAAAATGAGTATATTCCTATAGCAGGCCCAGCACGAGCTAGCTGAATGAAGTTCAAAGTCGAAAAAATTAAATATATCACAAAAGACAATAGCATGCTAAACTTGGAATTTTTAGCTACTCCGGTTCTCGAGTTATTCATCAAACACGATAGCATTCCTGAGACGGACTCAAGACGGGCTAGCCCGATGAGGTTCAAATTATAAATTATGATAAACCCCAAAAGAAATTGATATACTAAATTTACATTTTTAGCTGCTCCGATTTACGAGTTATTCTCGAAAAATGAGTACATTATCACTATGTCGGGCCCCAGACGGGCAAGTCTGATAAGGTTCAAAATCCAAAGAAATAAAATATACCCAAAAAACAATGATATACTAAATTTAGATATTCTAGCTGATACAGTTTTGGAGTTATTCTTAAAAAACGAGTACATTCTTTTTGTTGGGACCGGGACGGGCTAGCCCGATCAGGTTTTAAATCCCATGAGCTTAGACATACCGCAAATGACAACGACATTCTAAACTTGAAACATTTTGAAACTCCGGTTTTAGAATTATTCCACCAAAAAAGTGAATTTCTAAGGCGGGCCCAAAAATGGTTGGCCCGATACAGTTCAAAAACAAAGGAATTAAAATAATCCCCAAAAGATAAGGATGTACTAAATTTATATTTTCTAGTTTCCCCGATTTTCCAGTATTCTAAAACACGGGTCCATTCCTATGCCGGGCCCAGGACGGACTACCCCGATAAAGTTCAAATCCGAAGAAACTTAGATATATCCCAAGAGCCAACGACATGTTAAATTTGGTATTTTTAGCTACTTCGGTTCTCGAGTTATTTTTCAAAAACAAATGCATTCTTCAGCGGATCCAAGACGGGCTAGCCCGACGAGGTTCAAAATCTAAATTAAAATCCATCCAAACGGAAATGATATACTCAATTTACAGTTTTTAGCTCTTCCGATTGATCGAGTTATTTTTTAAAAGCGAGTAAATTTCTATGGCGGGCCCAAGACGGGATAATCCGATACGGTTCGAAATGCGATAAAATGTAATATACCCCACAGGACAATGACATATTAAATTTATACATTCTAGATGCTCCGAATTTTTAGTTATTCTCAAAAAACGATATATTTCTTTTGTTGGGCTCAGGACGGGCTAGCCCGATAAGATTTTTTATCCAAAGAGTTAAAATATACAGCAAATGGCAAGGATATTCTAAACTTTGAATTTTTAGATACACCTGTTCTTGAGTTATACCGCAAAAACGGGTGAGTTTCTAAGGCGGGCCTAATACGGGCTAAGCCGGTACGGTTCAAAATTGAAAGAATTAAAATACACCCCAAAAGAAAACGATATATTAAATTTAGATTTCCAACGTTCTCTGATTATCGAGTTATTTTCTAAAACCAGGTAAAGTCCTATGGCGGATCCAAGACGGGCTAGCCCGATGAGCTTCAAAATCGAAAGAACTGAAATGTACCACAAGAAGAAACGTCAGAACGAATTTCACGTTACTGTGATAAATGAACCTGATAATTTTGGATCTGAAATGTTTGAACGAACACCAGATCAAGTTAAATAAAATTTTAAAAATACAAATATATCCCTAGCTCAATCTCTCTGAAAATCAAATGACTTTTTGTGTATACCACTTACAGTAATCACACCCAACTTCGCACAAATTCTTCAGTTATTTCGAAAGATATCAGTTATTCCATTTGCAATAAATTCCCATTAGTTTCAATGTTAACTCCTCCGCTTTTAACCGCTTATTCGAGACCAACGCCATCTGGCGGAGGCGGATTTTCAGGACCATCTCCCAGCATTGGGAGGTATAGGCGGTCGGCACACTATTAGTTCTAGACACTGTACCTTCGGGGAATACAGACTTATCAGTAGGCATTGCAAGATCCTATGGCCTTCTCGGTGTCCAGATTTGACACCAGTTGACTTTTGCTTGTGGGGGTATTTGAAGTCACGGGTGTATCAATCAGGTCCTTCCACATTGTCGGAACTAAAAGATTCCATTCATCGTTAAGCGAGTTTGATCCACCCAGACAGGCTGCATTCTGCAGTTAATGGTGTTTTCAGTCGCCTGAATTGTGTCATACCTAGTGGAGGAGGACATGTCGAACACATGATGCTATAATAAAAGTACTGAGCGTACGGTAAATTATTTTCGTCTTTCCAATGCGTTCAGCGCCACCTATAGGCGATTTTTTAAGCTTCAAATTTTTTTCAAGTCAAAAAAACTCTCCGTCCTGACAATACTTATGATACAAAAAGTATCTACGATGATTTTTGATTTTTAATGAATTTTTAAAGTTTATACGGTCTTTTGAAAGACCCTGTATTACTGAGGAACAGCAAAAAACTTATCCAGTGTTGCTTATGCTAACGAGTCTGTGATTAGTTTACATACATCCATTTCTAAATCGCAAAATAGTCCATAAACTTTTTCTGATGCCTCTCTGTGTTCAAGAGTTTTTCTGGAACGTCGTCTTCATTTTCTTCTTCATTGCAAACATTTTGAATTTCCACCACTATGTCATCATCACTTTTTTTTCAGATGTTTATAAATTTTCGTCAATGCGAATCCATTCTTCGAAAGGTGCTTCTAATTCTTCATCTTCATCTTCTACTGGTATGTCAGCATTAATTTTCAAAAATCCTGCTTTACGGAAGCAATTAACAATACATATGTCAGAAACATTTTTCCATGCGCCTGCGATCATATGGATAGCATCAAGCAAGGTTATTTTCTTGCTTATTTCGGAAGCCGATCCTTTCTCCTCATCAATTGCATCCAGTATTTTCTGTCGCATATTTGACCGATACAGAGTTTTAAATGCTTTAATAATTCCTTGGTCACAAGAGGCTGTATGATGGAAGTCGTATTGGGTGGCAAAAAACAAAGTTCAATGTTTGCCAGCTGTACTATAGGATGAACCGAACAGTTGTCAAGGATTAAAAGATTTTTTTTCCCATCAGTTTCTTGTCCCACTTTAACAAAAAGTCTTCAAAAATTCTACTTGTCATCCAGGCATTCTTTGAATTTTCATAGATCACTGGCAATTTTTTTATCTCACATAAACAGCGCGGACGTTTGCTTTTGCCAATAACTAAAGGGATTTTTTTTACAGTTCCAGTCATATTTGTGTTAACAGAACTGTAACTCGATCTTTTTGTTTTTTTTCCAACGGAGGATAGATAGATCATTTTTGAACATCATTGTATACTCGGGCATCGCTCTAAAATAGAGTTGGTAATCTGTGAAGATTCCGACTCGGAGTCCGCTTCATAATTTTTTTGTACACAATGTTATTTCTTTCTTTCCAGAGGCTTAACCAACCATCAGTCGCAGGGAACTCTTTTTCTCCTAAAATTGCCCTTCTGATAGGAGCGTTTTTTAATCAGGCGTTTGAATACCATTGTATAAGAGTGCTTTCTCTATAGCAGCTGACTTTCCTTCTCGTTTCCGTTTTCTTTGAAGATTACAATTTGGCGTCAAAATTTCATTTCTGCCTTTCAGAATTTTACATAATGTTGAGTGCGGAATTTCTAATGCAGAAGCAGCTTCTCTTTGACTACACGGAGGAAGAGAATCATACTTTTTAAGTAAACTTTGCTTTTCAAGCAAAGTAAGGGTTTTTCTCTTTTGTGACATGCTTCCACTAGCAAAACATAAAATGACTAACTAAAGCTGTACGAATCTTATTTGAGTGCATAAACAAAGATGCCTTTCCTTTTCAGTACGTTTTCTTAACTGACAAAAGACTAAAACTCGTTTCCTACTGGTTTGGGGTGATTCCTCCCAAGCCTTTCTACGGAGAAATTCTCTGCCATTCTTTGTCACATAGCAAACACCCACCCCTTCCCCGTATGCCCAGAGAGAAGAGATAAAAACTCGTCTTACAATAGATTCTTATTCTTTCCAAGACATTGCTTTTTCCTCAATTAGTCTTCATTTTCATTGATTTAACGTCATTTTTTATCAATTTGGTGGCATTTTTATCAATTTGGAGCTATTTTCGTCAATTTGGCAACATTTAACATACTCGCCAAGTTGGCGATTTTCCGCCAAATTCGCCGCCAAAATTTCGCCGAGCAGGAGAAATAGGTAAGGCTTATGGTAGATAAACGAATAATAGCCTCAAATTACAAAGCTATTACGCAAATAAATTTATCACAATAGTTAATATATTTATTTAATTTTATGTGATCTTTTGATAAATTTATTTGAAATATGTGCAATATCTCGAGAGCTGTTCATGCTAGCGTTCTAAAGTTTATGTCAAACGTTTTTTACGTAACTTTATTGAAAGTTTTAATTTTTTGATGATTTTTTAAAATTTCAATTCAAAATTTAAGAGTGTTTTGAACATTCGAGTGCGTGTGAAAACAGCAAGCTTCCAGTATTCACTAATTATAATTTTTGTACCAAATGTGGTCGGATCGCTTGATTCTTTCTTGATATATCGTTTCCACAGACGCACTGACACACACACACACACAGAAACATCTGATTCGTGTTCAGGGATGCTTGAAACGTGTTCTCCTGTCGAAAACGCGAATTCGAATTTTCAACACAATGCTTTTCTTATACATTATGTATATAAGGAAAGTAAAAATATCATGTTGCTAAGAAATGGAATTAAACCCAATGAGTCTTTACAGCAGTAAATCTTTTTCAATTTAAATAATAATAAAGAAATATATATAAATAAATTTTATCGGACTTGTATTTTTAATTGGATTATATCCATTACGGTCTTTGAGTTTAACGATTATAGAGATTATTGATATTTTCAAATTCTTACACAATCTGTTTTATTTTGGGGAAATAATTTTAAAATCCATATATACAGGTGTATCTTCTAATACATGGGTATAATCTTCTAATGTACGAAAATATAAGAGAACATGTATATAGTGCGGTTTCTAATACATGGGTATAATCTTATAATCTACGGAAATATAAATAGTTCCGTCCGTCCGTCTTTGTAACGCTTGGCGAAGGATTTGGTGGGATGTCGCCAACTTGGCGAATTTTTTTTAATGTTGCGACATTAATGAAAATGTTGCTGAATCGCTAAAAGTGTAGCCAAATTGATAAAATGTTACCAAATTAATAAAAATGATCCTAAATCAATGAAATTAATTTTGTTTTGAAAGGGGATAGTATTGCAATGATGTTTCAGTAGCATTTGACTAACAGTCCAACCACCTTACTTGACAACGAATTTGACGACTTTTTAAAATGTGGCCAAATTGATCAAATATCTCCAAATTATCGAAGTCAAATGGATAAAAAAGACACCAAATCAATAAAATTAATTGCGTTTTGAAAAATGATAGTATTGTGAAGATATTTCGTTATCGTTTGCCTTTTAGTCCAACTGGCCCACTTTCCGACAAATTTGGCGACTAAAATGCCGTCAAATTAATGAAAATGCGGCTAAATTGGTAAAATGATACTAAATAAATGAAATTGACTCCTAATTGATGAAAATTTAATATTTTGCAAAATGAAGTCCAATTTCCTTGATTTTCCCTGTCGCGCTGTGGGAATTAAATAATATTTTTTGTAAATTTGTTTACAAACGGGACCAGGATGTTTTTTCTTCAGATTTACCTGTAAAGATAATTTTGTATAGCTAGAACAGGTAATTTTATAAATATTTTAAAGATAATTAAATAAAATATTTAAGTAAAATGTTTAGAATAGCAATGTTATTTAAAATATTATAGGAATTTGTACATAATTGCAGTTTTAATTTCTTTACATTGTATAATAGCAGCATACCCGTTCTTCGTACGGAGTATATAATATAAAAATAACTTAAATTTCACAATCATGTGCAAATTCCTATAATATTCTAAAAGGTATTAATATTCAAATAATTATATTAAAATATTTAAATTATTGCTCCTCAAAAGTAATTTAAGAAACTCTGTTCTTATTATATAAAATTATCTCAACAGGAAGTTCTGACGAATAAAGTGTCCTGTTTCCGCTTGTGAGCAAATTTACAAAAAATATGAAATGAAATCAATATATTCCAAAATAAAAGAGCTAAAGTTGTATGTGAAGAACTACTCGTACTGCTTATATTCTCGTATATTAGAAGATATATAAACCTGTGTATCAGTAAAATATTACAATATATGAGTTTCAAATATATTTGCAAAAAATATCAGATAACGTAATAAATTGAAAATATCAATATTCACCCTAATATTTAAATCCAAAGGTCGTAATTGATGCCAATATATGTCAAAATGACAGTGCTAAAATTGTATGGGAAGATACACACATCCCTACTACTTACATTCTCGTAGATTAGAAAAGAAACCGTGTATTTAGTAGCAAATTCCCCGTACTACAGAGCCGTTCTTTGTACGGGATATGTAATATAAAGAAGTATAAAATTCATAATCATGTACAAATTCCTATACTATTCTAAATGACTTTGTTATTCAAAAGATTCTATTCAAATATTTAATTTAATTATTCCAAAAAAATGTATAAGAATCTCTGAGCTCGATATACAAAATTATCTGGTCCAGTTTGTAAACAAATTTAGAAAGAATAGTTTTGATTTGTCACAAAACGACAGACATTGTCTTAAAAATCGTACTTGATTATGCAAAAAATTGAATTTTTATCGATTCGGTATCATTTTGATGAATTTAGCTTCATTTTTATCAATTTGGCTATATTTTAAAACATTAAAAATTTTGAAGACATTTTAAAAAATCGCCAAATTTATCCGCCAAGTGGGACTGCAGAACTGACAGTCCCACTTGGCGACAAATTGAAGAAACATCATCACAATACTATCCCCTAACAAAATACAATTCATTTCATTGATTTAGGTCAATTTTATCAATTTCAAGATAATTTTATGGATTTACAAGTAGTTTTATCAATTTCGCGATATTTTAAAAATTCTCTGGACGTGTTACTGAGTAAGACAGTTGGAATGACAGACAAATTCTACCGTAAGATCATTTCAGTACTCTCTTCTAACAAAACAAAATTAGTTTCATTGATTTAGCGTTGTTTTATCAATTTGCGACATTACCGTCAATTTGGCAACGTTTAAGAACAGTTGCCAAGTTAGCTATATTCCGCCAAATTTGTAGATCTGAAGAATAAAACATCCTGATCCCTTTCGTATATACTAAATGAAAACACTAAAATTGTATTAGAAGATATACCCGTTCTACTCTGATTCTGCTTCAACAATCGCCTAAATGAATCTATTGCTTAAACACAATATATAAATTTATTGGCTAAACACAATACACGAGTTTATTGGCTAACACAATATATAAGTTTGAAAACGCTTTGCCAAAATAAATAAAAGTGATGTACGTAGTCCGTAATTAATATAATTAAAAGAAAAATCAAACCGTTCATTTACAAGATATATTTTTATATCCATTTATTTATTATTCTAATCGAAAAATTAATAATAAAACTTAACAAACACATTTGATTTAATTACGTTGCTGAGCAATATGATATAAGAAAGAATATTCCTCATAAAATGCTGATAATTAAATAACCATTTTCATTTCTTAACATTTTTCATTGTTGAGTAAGAGTTTGTGAAAAATAAACCATGGTGATAGAGTTTCCATTTAAATGCTTGTTTCAAACCTGCGATTTTCAAAAGTGACTCATAAGAGCAATAAACTCCAACCAAACTCAGATATAGAGTTTTCTTTCACTTTCATGTTTTGAACCAGCGATTTCCAGCCCTTTTCGTTTGGAGAACCAAGGAGTTTGAGAGGAGAACTTCTATGAAAGATTTCGTTTTTCATTAATATCTCGACCACCCCTTGTCCTAGAAACTCGAAATATAGAGAAAATTTTAAGTGGGGCTATTTCAAGGCTACGCACAAAATTTCATTAAATTCGGTTGAGTCGTTCTCCCATGATGATGAGACAGATTTTCAATTTTATTTATATAGACTAGCAGTATAGCCGTTCATTGTACGGAATATATAATAAAGAAATTAAAACTTGAATTACATGCATATTCCTATAATACTTTAAATCCCATTTTATTAATATATTTAACTTTATTTTCCTAAAAAGATGTATAAGAATCTCTGTTCTGGCTATAGGAAATTATCTTCACAGGTAGATCTGAAGAAAAAAACATCCTGGTCCCGTTTGTAAACAAATTTACAAAACATATTATTTAATTCCAACCAAGCGATTATCAATGAAATTGAACATTATTTTGCAAAATATTGAATTTTCATAAATTAGGAGTCATTTTCTTTAATGTAGTATCATTTTATCAATTCGGCCGCATTTTCATGAATTTGACGGCATTTGAAAAAGTTACCAATTTTTTCAGAAAGAGGGGCTGGACAAACGCTACCGAAACATCATTACAATACTATTATCATGTTTCAAAACGCAATTAATTTCACTGATTTGGTGCCATTATTATCAAGTTCACAACTGTTTTATCGGTTTAGCGATATTTTCTTTAATTTGGTTATATTTGAGCAATTTGGCCCAATTTTAAAAGGTCGCCAAATTTGTTGGCATATAGGAAGGACTGACAGTCAAAAACTACCGAAACATCATTACAATAATATCCCCTTTCAAAACAAAATTAATTTCATTAATTTGGCATCGTTTTCATCAATTTGGTTTTTATCAATTTCGGTGCAGTCGTTCTCCCGTGGTGATGAGACAAATAAACACACAAACAGATTTTCAATTTTATTTATATAGACTAGCAGCATACCCGTTCTTCATACGGAGTATATAATATAAAGAAACTTAAAATTCACAATCATGTGCAAATTCCTATAGTATACTAAATAACATTTTTAATCAAAATATTCTGTTAAAATATTTAATTTAATGCTTCTAAAAAGAAGTTTAAAAATCTCTGTTCTCGCTATGTAAAATTATCTTCACGGGCAGATCCGAAGAATAAAACATCCAGGCCCCTTTTGTAAGCAAATTTGCATAGAATATGAAATTGAATCAATATATAAAAGCGTTAAAATTGTATGGGACCCTTATTAATATATGCGAATATTAGAATATATAAGTAGGTAAGAAAAGCCAGTTCTGCAGCAGATTGCACCGCCGGTGCAGATAACGTCATGAGGAGGAGGAGGGAGTATGACTCATTGAGGAGAAAGTGTTGGTAAATGAAGTGAACTTTGGACAGAATGAGGGAATATTTGAACTGATAACGTAACTTGAACTTTGGACGGGATCTCATGAGGAGATTGACTAATGACGTAATGAGGGCACGCGACCTTGGGATGATGACGTCATGAGGCAACCTTGAGCTGATAACAGGAGCGATGTGAACAGCAACCTTCTCCCTTGGCTTTCTATGACGTTCTGACAATATTTATCAACGGTGACGTACTTAAAGTGAAGTTTAGGAGGTGCCGTCCCCTAGCGGAAGTTTGGGTGAGTAATGAAGATTTGGAGGGCGCCATCTGTCGGGCGTTTTTGAATTTAAAAGGATATATTCGCTGAGTACGGGGAGAGGCTCGAACCCGCAATCAGTTAAATGTTGACGATAATGAATAAATAAGTTGACGCTCGAAGCCATTCGGCCAAGATGTCTGAGCGGATGTGCAACAAATGAATGATATGTTTTCTAGGAATTTAAATGGGGCAATGCTTTTCGGTACCTATATGTATGAAAGATTGTTATGGAAATAATCAATATTTTGTAAAAATAATGTTTTAATATATTCATTTTAGGGAATGTTCGATAAACTATGTTACGGGGGTCTAAAATTTCACGATATGAATGAAGGCATTTTTCGAAGATGTTAATTGTTGTAATGAATGAGAAAATGGGAATATTAAATGAACAAGAAAGTGTCTTTTCACTTCTATCACAACTGGATATTCCAAGGGGTTTAAAATTTCATTATTTTTTTAGTGAATTTATGGATACTGAGCGAAATTTCAGGAGATGTTAATTGTTTTAATGACGCAGTTAATTTTTTAAATTAAAATTTAATTAAATATTCTACATAACAAAAAAAAATTATGAAATAAACCAGAAAGAGTCTATCACAACTGGACACTTCTATCACAACTGGATATGCCATGGGGCTTCTAAAATTTCACTACTTTATTGAAATACACGACATTTTCTGAACGAATGGGAAATTAAAGGTACGTTTTCAATGTGACAACAGGTCTATGACACTACAATTTCATTATTGCATTATTGCACGATATCCACTGAACGAATGGGAAATTAAGGGTACGTTTTTAATGAGGTTAATTTTTTTTAATTGTATTCTTTAAAATATAATGAAACAGTAATTTTTTTTTAATTGTTTAACTGAAGAATTTCATTAACAACAACAACAAAAAAATATGAAATAAGCCAGAACGAGTTTTTTCAAACTTACCACAACTGGATATGCTATCGGGCTTCTACAATTTCATTATTTTATTAAAATGCACAATATTTTCCAAACGAATGAGAAATTAAATGCACGTTCAGAATGAAGTCATATTTTTTAATTGTATTCATTAAAATGTAATAAAACAGTTAAAATTAAAATGAGATTGATATATAATTGCAAATGTGCACACACTATCAAAATGTACTCTACTCAAAAAGAAAAATATATATATATGTTTTCATTTTATTATTAAAGTGCTGTAAAGTTTACTTTCCGCGTGCGGGTTTGAACCTGGGATTAAAAAGCATCTGTGGGTCGGCGGCTCAACGAGCTAGCAGACTGCCAACAAATTCTCAATAACGTTCAACTGTTTAATCTTCACTATCGTACTAACAGCATTTTTCACCAATAAGATGCCCAGTGGCGCCTTCTATTGGCAGAGAACTTTATTACCTTTTCGAACATTAAGTTTCGTATCAGAGTGACAATATGAAGCTTGTTACTTTTTCGGATCATGTGCAAATTGCATACGTACCCAACGACAAAGATCGCAAAGGATTCTGGGAGATTGATGAAAATCGGCAAACAGTGGCGCCTTCTATTGGCAGAGAACTTTATTACCTTTTCGAACATTAAGTTTCGTATCAGAGTGACAATATGAAGCTTGTTACTTTTTCGGATCATGTGCAAATTGCATACGTACCCAACGACAATGATCGCACAGGATTCTGGGAGATTGATGAAAATCGGCAAACAGTGGCGCCTTCTATTGGCAGAGAACTTTATTACCTTTTCGAACATTAAGTTTCGTATCAGAGTGACAATATGAAGCTTGTTACTTTTTCGGATCATGTGCAAATTGCATACGTACCCAACGACAATGATCGCAAAGGATTCTGGGAGATTGATGAAAATCGGCAAACAGTGGCGCCTTCTATTGGCAGAGAACTTTATTACCTTTTCGAACATTAAGTTTCGTATCAGAGTGACAATATGAAGCTTGTTACTTTTTCGGATCATGTGCAAATTGCATACGTACCCAACGACAATGATCGCAAAGGATTCTGGGAGATTGATGAAAATCGGCAAACAGTGGCGCCTTCTATTGGCAGAGAACTTTATTACCTTTTCGAACATTAAGTTTCGTATCAGAGTGACAATATGAAGCTTGTTACTTTTTCGGATCATGTGCAAATTGCATACGTACCCAACGACAAAGATCGCAAAGGATTCTGGGAGATTGATGAAAATCGGCAAACAGAGAGAGACAGCAACGAACAATAAGTGATGTTTGTGGAGACATGATACACCTATACACTGAGCGATAAAACCGTCTGATCAGCAGGTTGTAGGACCACCGCGGGCGGCGATACAGGCAGCACCATGTCTAAGTACAGAGTCAATGAGCATGCGGATGGTGTTCTGAGGAATGGCTGCCCATTCCCTGTCAACCATTTGCCAGAGATCGTCTTCTAAACTCAGCGGTGGCAGAGCACGCAAGCGACGTCCGATCACGTCCCAAACGTGTTCGATTGGTGAGAGATCAGAGGAGACTGGGGGCCAGGGAAGCACCTGGTGGCCAAGGAAGCATCTGGGTGCATTGCAGGGCATGTTGGTTGATGCGTGCCGTGTGTGGTCGGGAGTTATCCTGCTGGTAAATGGCATTGGGAACCCCTGCAGGAAGGGTAGTGTCACCGGCCGCAGCACGTCATCCACGTATCGTTGGACTGTCATAGTGCCCTCAATACGGACCAGAGGTGACCTGATGGCGCCCCAAAACTTGATGCCGCGTTATCGTGCGGTGTGGCTTTCCACCAATGCGGCTGGATTGGATCTGTCACCACTTCGGCGCCAGACTCGTACATAACGACTGTCATTGCTAAAACAGAAGCGTGACTCGTATGAGAACACGACCTTGTGCCATTCCGCCGTCCAGGTGACTCTATCCCGACACCATTGCAGACGGAGGCGTCTGTGCTGTTGGGTTAATGGCAGTCTTCTTAACGGGCGACATGAGTTTAGGTCGTCGGCGACCAATCGGAGGATAATGGTCCTGGTCGATATGGGAGCATAAAGGGTGTCCTTCACATGCTGCAAAAAGGCGACGGAACTGGCTTGCGGGGCCGCCAACGCTTGCAGGCGGATGTGTCCGTCCACGCGTGCTGGCCGTACCGGCATCCCTTAAACGTGCCACATTCCATTGTTCCACCCATCTTCGCCACAGCCGGTGCACCGTGGACGCGCGTAGGTGGCTGTCCGCTGAGATTTGACGTATGGACCAACCTGCCCTTCTGAGTCCGATCACCATAACTCTCGTGAAATTGTCTGTCTGCTGGAACTGCCTCGGTTGGTGATGGCCTGGTATTCTGTGCTACTACACGTTTCCTCTGAGACAAAAAAAATTGCAAAATGATTTCCCTGACAGGAAAAGCGGCGCGACTATTGCCGATTCTGCAGGTTCCTTCCCTTATATCTCACTCAACGTGCGCGTGACAGCTGCGCATTTCGCATCATTCACATAACTCGGTGAGCTACGTCTACCCTGCAATTTGCATATTTTTCTGCCCACCCCTTGGTGTCTCATTTTCACTGTCACATAGTGCATATAACTAATTGTTAAAATTCTCCTGAATTAACATTACAATGTATTTACATCCTTTTAGACATTTGCCTCCTTGCTTTCTATTAATTTACACGTCCCTTTATTACGTAGCTTTTACTGATGAATTATCACATTTTATGACTTTTTTTAATACTGTTATTTATATCTCATCCTTGGCAACAGTTGATTTCCACTATTATTTCCTGCGAATAGCAATAGTAGTCTCGTCATTTAATCCTCGTTACTCATATAGATAGGACATATGCTGCATTTTCTCAGGTATTTTTATATTCCTATTTCATTTTTCAGTCTTTCAGTTTGTTGTCCAGGTAGACAGAGTTTACAGATATTATCTATCTCTGCCTTCAGAAACAAGCTCTTTTTGTTTACTTTGAATAGTCACTTGGACTTGAAGAAGAATTTGTTCAAAATGAACAATTCTTTAAGCCTAGTGCTTATTCACATGTATGACTATAATGCTTGGTTATTTATTCTTATTCAATTTTTGAAATCTCACCATTGATATATGCTGAGTATATTTAGCTTGATCACTAGATATATGCATTTTATTCTCCCCTTGATTGATGATTCTCTATTTTTTACATCCTTTTATGTTGTTAGTATTTTTTACGTTAAGGTTTTATGAGTTACAACTTCTGCCTTTTCTATCATTGGAATTTTATATTTTAATTTTTATATATATATATATATATATATATATGTATAAACAGTGGTATCGTCTTTTATTGCTCATAGTTTCATGGTTAGGCAGTGCCGTATTTTCTCAGGTATTTTATATTCCTATTTTATTTTTCAATATTATTACTTGCAGTCCAAGTAGACAGAGTTTGTAGATATTATTTATCTCTGTCTTCAGAAACAAGCATTTTTCGTTCATTTTGAATAGATATACTTGGATTTAAAAAAAGTATTTGTTCAAAATGTACAACTTTTCAGGCCTAGGACTTATCCACGTGTATAGCTTTGATGCTTGGTTATTTTATGTTTTTCAATTTTCGAATTCTCACCATTGATATTTGCTGAATATATTTAGCTTGATGATTAGATATATGCATTTTATTCTCCTCTTGATTGATGATTCTCTATTTTATCCCTTTTTTTAGGTTGTTGGTAATTTTTAAGTTAGGGTTTAATGAGTTACAACTTCTCTCTTTTCTATCATTGGACTTTCATGTTATATCGTTATATATATATATATATATATATATATATATATATATATATATATATATATATATATATAGTACATATATATAGTATATATAGTGTAGTATATATATATATATATATATATATATATATATATATATTTGTAGGGGGATTCAATAAGGATTAGCCAAACTTTACGAAGTGGTAGTACACACCAAACCAAGCAAGTGGGCGCGGTAGCCCATTGGTTAGCGCGCTGGAGTTGCACTCGGTAGGCCCGGGTTCGATTCCTGCCACTGCCAAAACTGCCGCCGTGTTCATGCGGAGTACGATCACGTTAAACATGTGGGCCCGAAAGTCCTTCCGAGAGGTTGGTGGTAGGGGAAGGAGGGTACGGTCTCTGTGGATGCCTCCCCCACTCGGTTCCGGTCTAAATTGGGTGACACTTCCCGACCGTCCAAACAGTTACCTTACACCTTTCTGGTAGGTCGGACGGTCTGGGTTTCAACAACAACAACACCAAACCAAGCATTTTTCGTAATAGTTTACAGTGCCGTAAATGAAAAGTAAAGGCGCCAGTGGGCGCTTAATGGTGACACCAATGATGTGAGGTGGAAACACAAGAATGACTTAGAAGTTATAGAATGACATTTATTAAACAATAATTACAGTAATGGCTGAAAAGAGCGACCGCCAACCTAAATGCACGTCTCACAGCGGCGATTGAGGGATTAGTGAGCTCTCTCGAACAGACTAGGCATGTCACACCCTTCGGCCAATATTCTGGAGAGAAGTTCCTCTTCAAATCCAAGGGGAGTGCCATAGAAGAGACTCTTGAGATCTCCCCACAAAAAGAAGTCAAGACACGACAGATGGAGCGATCGTCGTGTCTATCAAGCTATGGGACTACCTTGCAAAATCCATTGTCCCGGAAAAATGACGTCCAGATAGTTCCTTACCTCTCACCCAAAGTGGGCTGGAGCTCCATCGTGTTGGAACCTCATACGCCACCGGATGGCTTTTCTATACCATCCTTCAGCAATTCCGGCAGGATTTCCTGCAAGAAAATATGGCAAATTCCTCCATCGTCTCAAAATTTAGAGCTGCGAATAACTGCTGCAAATGTGATAAGTCAGTACATTCAGTGTTACGAAAATTTGCATAAGGGTTCTCCTTCCCCAGATGAAATTTGTGTACGTGGTTTTCTGCTTCAACGAGAAAATAACAACCAGAATGACGCTTTTGAGTTTGCGGAGCGACCGCTTCCCAACGAGTAAACGCCTTATAACGCCTTTAGGTTTCATTTCCGACACGGTAAACTATGACGAAACATGCTAGGTTTAGTGTGTACTACCATCTCGTAAAGTTTGACCCATTTTTTGTTAATCACCCTTTCTATATACAGGGTGTCCCATAGAAAGTGAACAGTGGAAGATTTTTTGAAATATTGGTCATAGACCCATAGTTCCAATTGCAAAAATGCTTTAAATAATGCAGGAAGTAATGAAGTAGTTTTCTAAATGCTATACCATATTTTAGTAAAAAGTTAAGAAAATTTACTTTTTATACAGCCCCTCTATCGAAAAGCGTCAAATTACAAAAATTTGATCAATACTTCATTTAGTCAAACTGGAGAAAAATTTAGTTTTTAAAAGTTCAAATTTAGGATGAAATAAATTGTCAAACTTACTAACTTACACTATTTTCTCGTGACTTTTCTATACTGTTTTAGTTTACACCATTTTCTCGTGGCTTTTCTATACTGTTTTAGTCTTACTTACATCATTTTCTCGTGACTTTTTTATATTGTATTAGTCATCCAAATTCATGAATCCGGGGGTCGTTCACAAATTGGGTGAATGCAGAGAAATTATTTACTGGGGTTTTTAAAACAATTTTTTCATGGTTTGTTTTGATATGATTAAAGACAGGTAGACGATACTGATTAAAAGTTATTTTAACACTTTAAATAAGGTAAATAAAACAGATTATTCTGATTTTGCCTGCCTGTCAGGTATTTTTCTGACAAAATCTGTGGGGGGGGGGGGGAAAAGCATGCCTTTCAAGTGTGGAAAACAACTAGGATCATTTAAAACCACTGTTTTCAGTAGACTCCGAAAGTTTGTAACACATTTATGCCAGTACACTTTTCAAGAACTCTTGTATGCGGTGCACCAGGTGGTGGGTTGGAGTAAACTAATTAATGAGGGGTTCTGAGAGACTAAGGAAGATGTTGTTCAGTGCTTACGGTCTGCACACTGGCATATGGATAGGACGAGAAATATGCTAAAATGTCTATTTCTTCATTTTCCGTTAGTACTGGTCTTCTCAAGGAGCCATATCGATGAAGAAACGAATCTGTTGATTGCAATCGACATACCGGCCGCAGAATCAAATCTCGTAAAGAATGCCGGCTTTACGGAAAGGACGATAGTATTCCCTCACTGCATCACTAGGACATCGGTTGCATTCGCCGTAAATCATAATCATTACTGAACAGCGACATTATTCAAAGTCGAATAGCAGAGTTACATTAGTGCTTAAATACAAACTGTGAAGCGACATATTCATGACATAATAGCTTTATCTGCATAAAATAAATTTGAAGAAGTTGTAAAAGTTTTAGCAACTATTTGCAACCGAAGTCGATTTGTGGACGTCCCCTTATTTTCTAATTGAAAATTAATTAATGATAACTACATCAAATTGGATAATTTTACAGCCAATTTTTCAATTATACTAAATACGGTATGGGTAATATTTTTGAAATTTGACATTTTCCGATATAAAAGGTTCATTTTCTGAACGTTCTCCAAAATATGGCACAGCATATAAATTACTATTTCATAACTTCCTACCTTATTTAAAGCATTTTTGCAATTGGAACTATGGGTCTACGACCATCGGTTCAAAAAATCTTCTGTTCACTTTCTATGGGACACCCTGTATATATCTATATATATATATATATATATATATATATATATATAAGAAAAAGCTTCTTAACACTGTTTATAATGTCTTCATTAATTTAAATTTGTCAAGCTCTCACTTCTCCCACTTATTCTTTGACTTAATTGTCACTCGTGCGCATTACATCAAACGTAGCTTAATGCCTGCTAATGTTCAACCAGGTATCCCTCCCTCTAACTCTTATTGTGTTATTAACTTTTCAAACCGAATCATTGATTCCTTCAACCTCACCAAACTTTTCCATCACCTATCACTTGAATTTCCAATAAAAAACATCAATATTGTTAAATCATATAAATATAATATCCCATTCGGTAGACTTATTTTTAACTATAACCAGATTTCAAAATCTACCGATCCATCGTCCTCCACTCCGATAGATAAAAATAATCTTTGTAATTGTCATTCACCTGCATTGAAACCTTTTATAAATACCCATTTTGGTCATGTACTAACGGGTAACTTAGATATAATCACCGACCCTTCCTTAAAACTCATTATGTCATATGGAACAAAATATAGACTACCTTCTAAAAATCATCCTTATTCTATCCTTAACACTCTCTCTCTTGATATTGATAAATTCATATATAAAATGTCCATTACACATTCTCTACCAATGGAAGCCTTTTGTATCTGGAAATCTAAAATTTTATCCCATGTTCAATTTAAGCTATCACATTCGAATATTCCACAGTCTAATTTCCAATTATCAAAACTAAAGCAAAGTATTACACATATGCAGAAATTCCTAGTTTTTACGTATGTAGACAAAGCTTCATCAAACTATGCTATTTTCTGCAAATTTTTCTACATTAAAACATTATTATCCAATTTAAATCAAATTAATACCTTCAAATTGCAAAAAACAACCATACATGATTTAAAACGCAAACTTATTTCCAAGTATAAACAATTTTTTGATACTCATCAAAATTTAAACCTTCCATATTTAGTAATCATACCAAAATTTCACAAGGACCCAGTAAAATTTAGAACCGTTACCAGTGGACACAACTCTTATGCATCAAAAGCTAATAAAAAACTTCTCAAAGTCTTAAATATTCTTTTTCATGCTATTTCCCTTGAGCCACATTGCATTATCCGAAATAGCTATGAACTTATTCAAAAACTGAAATCCTTTTCTGCCATTGATTCATTCCAAACATTAGATTTTAAAGATCTTTTTAATAACATCGACATCAAAGATTTATTTTCTGTCATTAAACAACTCTTCGATCAATTCAAATTAAATACTCTTACTAAATATGACTCGTCCACCTTCAATAATTTATTGCATTTTGTGCTTTTTCACAACTATCTTGTACATGGCAATGCTGTATACCTCCAAACGATTGGAGTACCGCAAGGATCCACTAGTAGCTCCATGCTCGCCAATATTTATCTTTACTTCTACGAAAGAAAATCCACTCTGTTCACTCGTAACATTTCTATTTTTCGATACATTGATGATGTTTTTCTTTGTTTTCATACTGCACACGATTCTTTACCCACACTTAATATATATCCATCCAATCTTGAATTAATACCGAATGAATCCCACCCTTCCAAATCTGTAAATTATCTTGACATCACCATTGATATACATTGTAACTCTTTCACTACTACTATTTATGATAAGAGACATCAATTTAAATTTAATGTAAAATTCTTCCCACATTTCTCTTCTTGCCTTAGCAACCAAGTTTTTAGAAATCTAATCACTAGCTATCTGCTCCGCATTAAACGCCTGGATAGTAATAAGTGTACACTAACACACATTAATCGTCTCAAAAATCTTTGCTTTATGTACAATTTCCCCCCCTTATTTGTAGATCGCAGTATAAGTACAGTATTCTAAAGTCGTGGAAACACCATAAAATAAACACCGCCCCGGCGGGCAAAAATAAAAATGTAAAAATATTAAAAATCAGTAATTTCGATTACACTAAAAACAAAAATTTTTTTAAAAGAAACCGCCTCGGCGGGTAAAGAAAAAAGTTTAAAACACTCTTAAAACCGTTAAGGCGGATATCTAAAAAGCTAATAAAACAAAAAACAGGCTACGGCTCCAAAAAACAGTGTTATCCATTCTTTCAAAGTTTTCGATAATCGTGGTCACATCTCGGTCAGTTTCTAAACTCTTGGATTTATCTCTCCGAAAGTATGTACTGCCACTTCCACTTCCTCTGGTCTGGATTATTCCCACGTGGTAGTAAGCGAGGTAAGCGTTCAAATTGTAGCATGTGGTGGACTCATTTGAAGATTTTTCACGGTGACGACCTTTCGACATGTGAGTTGCTCTTTTTTGCAAATTCGTATATTTGTGCGCTATATTTTTCATGTACATGTCTATGTGGTATTTTATATTTCATGTTTATGTGGTATTTTATATTCTATTATTGAATTTTATCCTATTTGTTTTTTTTCTGTTATTCCGTTGTTGGGCACAGATTGCATAATATTTTAACCACGTGTTTTTATGCAATCATAGAAACAACGGATTTTAGTATATCTGTCTAGAATGTGCCCCTGAAGACGTTTCTGGCAGATATACTATTCTTTAATATGTTTTCCTTGTCCTGGCCTCTCCGTGCTCTACTTTTTCGGCCCTTCCTCGTTGCTTTTTGCTTTTCACAACACGCTTTATTTTGCTCGCGGTTTGATACTGTGGTTACTGATTCACACTCTTGCACTTTAGTTTTTGTTATTTTAATTTATATATATATATATATATATGTATATATATATATATATATATATATATGTATACATATATATTCAATCTTAATCAAATTAACACCTTCAAATTGCAAAAATCCACCATCCATGATTTAAGACGAAAATTTATTTTCAATACAAATAATTTTTGATACTCATCTAAATTTACACATTCCATATTTAGTTATCATTCCCAAATTTCACAAAGACCCCGTAAAATTTAGATCTGTTATCCGTGGACATAAGTCTTATGCAACTAAAGCTATTAAGAAACTTCTCAAAGTCTTAAACACCAAATTTTATGACATTTCCAAACAACCACATTGGATCAACTTATTCACAATGCACTTATTACACTATGCACTTATTCAGAAACTGAAATCTTCTACTGCCATTGACTTAATCCAAACCTTAGACTTTAAAGATATTTTTAATAATATCAATATAAAAGATGTAGTTTCAGTAATGAAACAACTTTCAATTTATTTCAGTTAAATACTCTTACCAAATGTGACTAGTCTATCTTTAATGATTTATTACATTTTTCTCTTTTTCACAAGTATCTTGTACATGGTAATGCTGTTTACTTCCAAACAATTGGAGTACCATAAGGTTCTACTAGTAGCTCCATGGTCGGAAATATTTATCTGTACTTTTATGAAAACCAATTTACTCTAATTACACATTACATTTCTATATTTCACTACATTGATGACGTTACATTTTGTTTTCATGCTCCACATGATTTTTTATCCACTCTTAATATTTAACCATCTAATCTTAAATTAATACCTAATGAACCCCAATATTCCAAAATAGTAAATTATCTTGATATCACTATTAATATACAAAATAACTCAATCACTGCTATTATTTATGACAAGAGACATCAATTTCAATTTAATGTTAAATTCTTCCCTCATTATTCTTCTTGCCTTAGTAACTAAGTATTTAAATATCTCATCATTAACTATTTGCTCCAAATCAAACGACTGGATAGTAATAACTTATGGATCCATATGTAATAATCACATATGGATCGTCTAAAAGATCTATGTTCTATGTATAATTTTACCACCTCATTTGTAGATCGCAGTATATTATGTATATCGCAGTATATCGCAGAATGGTACTTACAATCTAGTGAAAATAAAATAAAAACCGCCCCGGTGGGTAAAAATAAAAATTTACAAATACTAGAAAAGCAGTAACTGCGGTTGTACAAAAAAGTGCAAAATATTTTATAAAAACCGCTTCGGCGGGTAAAGAAAGAAGTTTAAAATGCTAGTAAAACCGTCAAGGTGGACACCTAAAAAGCAAATAATATAAAAACTGGCTACGGCTCTAAAATCGGGGTTGTCCTTCATTTATGTATTTCCGATCTGACAAAGTGATGATGGTAACTTTACGGTTAACTTTTGAACTCTTGGATTTAACTTCTTCCTAAGTACCTCTACTTCTATAACTACTTACTTCTACTCCAACTTCCTGTATTCCGGTCCAATCCACCACACTTTGGATTTTTACGTGGTCAGGATGCCTCCTGACGTACATTTTAAGAAATTGTGAGTTGCATTTTTGCACATTTGTGCATTTTATTTATTTATTTATTTATGCGGTGCATTTCTAATATTTATGTGCTATTTTACGGACTTTTAGTTGAATCTAGATATTTTTTCCTTGTGTCACTTTTATATGGGTCTGGTGTCTTCCGTTGTTGGGCACAGATTGCATAATGTTTAACCATGTGTTTTATGTAATTATAGAAACAACGGATTTTAGTACATCGGTCTAGAAAGTGAACCTGAAGACGTTTCTGGCAAATATATTCTTTGATTAATTTCCATTTCAAAATCCTCCTTGGTCACTTTTCCTATCTTCTCTTGTTGCTTTTTGCTTTATATATATATATATATATATATATATATTAAAAATATATAATAATAATAACCAATTCCAAGTAATTATGAAATAGTAAAATCACCACATCAGTTAAATCACGGCCACAATGCCGATAAATGAAATGAGCAGTATTGGCTTAATTTTGGAGATTAACCAGACTTAGATTCATCTACAGGTCTGAGCATCGAATTTCAATGACCCAAACATATGCTTGTTTTAGATTTGGTAATAGTAAGTTACTATAAATGCCAAAACTCAGACTACAAGCACCAAAATAGGAAAAATTGAAATATTATTAGGAATTCAAAATTACCATGATCCATGAGGCAGGAACCCAACTAGCACGTGTATTGAGTGTGAGCAGTTGTAACAGAATGAAAAAGGTTTAGATGCATCCGGGAGAAAGAGGACAAGATAGACCAGGGGCGTAGAACAAGTTGAAATGACCTTCCCTGAAACCCGTTCAGGTAGTTAAGAGTAGGAGACAGGACAACCAATAACATAAGTTACGCATGATGAACAACAGGTCATAGATGTAAAACATTACTATAAAAGTGATTCACAGATAAATTGAATAAACGAGAATGCTACTAACACCATTATGAAGGGGCTGAAATCGTAGTATCAAACTGGCTAAAGTTACATATTTATAGCGAAAATAATATTCAAGACAATAAATATTAATGTATCTTATTTTCAAATTATTCTATTTTTCAATTTTTTTTAATTATTATTATTATTATTATTATTTTTATTACTATTATATATATATATATACACTCACACACACACACATATATATATATATATATATATATATATATATATATATATATATATATATATATATATATATATATATATATATATAATAAGGATGTTTGAAAACGAAAGTTATGCATTAACAACCGTAATGACTAACATCCCAACTGTAGCACAGATGTAAAGATCAAGTTTTATCCTACGTAACAATAGATATATAAGAAAATGGTAATTAATAGTTGTTAACTTATCTATATAAAGAGGAAGAAAAAGGGGGACAGAAAAGTGATTATTAGAAAAAGTGTATACAATATAAAAAGACATCAGAATTAAAAATAAGTATACAAATTCAGAAGTCATCAAAAAATGTATAAATATAGGAAGAGTAAAAGAGGCAAAAGAAGTGACCAACAACAAAGGGCGGAAAGTTGCAAACTTGTAAAAAAAACCGAGCTACGCGAATTGAGTGAATGAATCACACTATCTGATAAGTATATATATATGTGTGTATGTATATATATTTGTATGAAAGAAGCTCCAATTTTATATAAAAGTTACAACTTTGCATTTTCAAACTAAAATAAATAACTCTGTGATTCCTCATTTAATACTTCAGCGTAACATATATTTTGACTTTCTTTCTAGAGAGAAAAATAATAAAGCAACAGCAGCGCAGTATTTAAATACGGTTTTCCGAAGTTCTATATATTTATTTGAATGAACTGAAAAATGAATAAGAAATTTGAATGATAAGAAAGTATTTCATGTTTGTTTTTCTATTATAGGTTTGAAAGTACAGACACATAGAGATGCATTCTCTTTCAAATGAAGTGACCCAAATAAATAAACATATTGCATTTGCACAAGAGTTAATGAAATGATTATTGCCTGTTTATAAATTATTATGAATGACAAATACAGCTCCATATTTATCCAAAAAGGGAATGTAAAAAATTATAAAGAGAAACAATTTCAACAAATCTTAAGTGTTAATTCTAAGAAGCACGATGCAGATATATTGTAAAAGCTTCAACTCAAAAATGATTACCTTTATTCCGAAACGCCCCATTCCGTGCTTGAAAGCCAATCGAAACACCTGACAAATCTGCATGACAAATCTGCATGAAATTGTGAAATAAATAAAAGTTCATTCATAAAGTGTATGGAGAAACAGCAGTTGCCTTTCGCTCGGAATGACTGCAGTTGGAGACTCTCTAAGGCTGTTCCCTGTTTCGCGGTCACCCCCTTTCTGATCAAGAATCCGTTTCATTGCTACCCACACAAAATCAATAACTCAACATCTGTGAATGACACAGAAATGACGCGATTTCTTAAAAGATTAACCCTCAAATTCATTGTCTCTTGGGGGACCGATTACAGCCATATTTACAAAGTAGCATCATGTACTTCTTAAGGGTTCATGTATTAAAAAGTTATATTCTAGGACGGATTTAATTAATGAGAGGGCGACTCCTGCCCCTATGTCAGTGGTATTGAAGTGGCTTTTAGTCCCTCCAATTTCAAACAGAAGGAGAATTGGCATCCATAAGATCGAATCAAAAGTTGACATTTCAAATTCAAAATAAGAAGAAATTGAAACAAAATATTAAAATCAAGCATTTACAACGAGGACCCTAATTCAATCTGAATTTTAGAGTAATGTCATTTGCGTATTCTTGAGACGGAAAAATATGTTTAATATTCTCTTTTGAAACATTTTTTTTATTCTGGTGGCGAAGAGTCGCTTTCGCTTTACATAATTTTCTTGCTGTAAGATAGTTAAAAGTAGTTCAATATGCGGCCCATATTACATATGTATATTTTATTATATGTGTATATTCTATTATATATATATATTCTATATACATATACGAGTAACGATAATTCCGTTATTGTAAAATAATTCAAAAAACGTTCAATATGCGGCTTCACTTCTCACTCTCTCTATAAAAGATAAAACTAATTTACAATGGGTATTCTGGACATGATTCCTGGGTGTGGGTGTGTGGGGGGGGGGGAGGGGGAAGTCAGAATTCGGGGATGGAATCGACTCAAATTTGATGAAATATTATATTGTCATTGCAAATGTGTGTAAAATTTCAAGAAAATCAGCTTGGTAGAAGTGAGTCAGAAATTGATTTCAAGATTTGACCCAAACAAACAGAGAAACCAACCTAAATAAAAGAGAGTAATAAAATAAATGTTACTGAATCGTAAATTATTTGGATAGACGCTGTCTCCCTGAATCGATCTAGAATTGAAATTTGATATTAGTAGGTGGAATGCATTGAGTGGCGCAGCAAATGATTTGGAGGTGCCCTTTCCGAGAATGCAGCCGTCCTTGGTTCTTAAGCCCAAATCTGTTCAGTGAAGAAGCGTCCGTCCCTCGTTCGGCGTTCAGCAGCAATCGCGCGACATGCGTTATTAAATGATCTTGTTCACATCTCACACACGTACACGCATTGACACCTACTCAAAAGTATCTGAGTGGCTTCAAGAAGCTTTGAAATCTGCTTATCCGTCAATATCTCGAATTCAAAAATTTCGAGAAGAAAAATATTTTATACAATAGTATGAGGAATTAAAAATTTGTTATTTAAAAGGAAAATGATTTAAAATTCTATTTTTAATGTAATCTAGAAAATATTTAACAGAAAATAACATGAGTAAAATATCTGAAATAGCTACTTTTTCATTTTGATAATGATTATGATACAAGTATTACTGTGGAATATGAATGAAGTCAAGTGGCGGTACAAACTCGAGATATTCATATTTCAAAGACTAAGACCGATATTTATTAGTCTTCCTTCTCGTGTTTTTTAAAACAATTTGTAATATTTATTTAAAAAATATTTTTTTGTGTCGTCAACAGATCTATCACAGCAATATATTTGAATCATTTGACTAATAGAGGGTGATCGTAAACTCTTTCAACAGGAAAGAGGGCTGGCTGTTAGTACATATCACGACGAACAATATTTGCAATGGAACCATTCCACTCAGAGTGTCAGAAAAGAGTCAAGTTACGTATCTACGTTGATCCTTCAAGAGTGATAAAAAATATTCTTAACTAATATTCTTAGTATTTTCCCATTTCCATTCGCATCCGGGAAAGACT
The DNA here is from genome assembly GCA_951213105.1 of Amaurobius ferox. Classification (NCBI taxonomy): domain Eukaryota; kingdom Metazoa; phylum Arthropoda; class Arachnida; order Araneae; family Amaurobiidae; genus Amaurobius; species Amaurobius ferox. Next base: position 18,170,677 of record OX578141.1, read on the forward strand.
CAAAGTAGCTGCTCAAAGTGGAGTCTGAGGACTTCGTTGTGCAGCCGATACACTAGGAGTCTGCGAGAGAGTGCGACAGTCTTTGATTTGCTACTATCGGATGTGCAGCGACGTCTTTGGACGCCATCATATGCAGCTACTTCGAGTCTTTCTCTGATGCTGATGGAAATGGGAAAATCCTAAATTAGTTAAGTCTTTCGTTTTTCACTGTTGAAGAATAAACGTGGATATGTAACTTTCTGGCACTATGAGTGGGATGCAGCCCTTGATTCCTCTGCAAATATTGTTTGTCTTGATGTATACTATCACCCTTCTTTTCGTTGAAAAACATTTACGATCACCCTGTATATGTTATATTAATGCCATTTGCATCCATATTGCAATTTAAACTGTCATTTTCTAGCATTGTGCATGTTACCATAATTTATCCGAGAGTGATCGTGATTCCCTCTAAAAAAAATGCTACGAAAATCTTAAATTTCCACTCATTTGGATTCTAATTGTAGAAATTCTATCTAGTTCTAGATTTTAACATAAAGTATCTATACATACAATTTGCTAAAACCTGCGTGTATTCGTTCGTGGGTCATCCTATGCACACCTGACATGCCCACACAGATAGACATCTTTCCAAAAGGGTTCGAAATGGTTCTTAAAATGGACGTATCTTGAATTAGGTAAGTTTCGGAAAAATAATATTTCTCTATACAATATTATAAGGAAGTAAGAAATGAAAAATATTTGCCGAATGTTATGGCATCTGTTTCAAGTTGGTGAAATTGTTCAACCTTATTTAACTTCAAAATGCTGAAAGCGATCCATTTCGGAGTCTTTTATTGCGATTTTTATGGCATCTAAGTTAAGTATTGAAACTGGGCTCGATGACTGAACTGAAGCTCTCTAATCCAAGAAATCAATTGCCAACTTCCAGGTCTCTTACAGATATTTTTTGCGATTTTTATGGTATCTAAGTTAATTATTGAAACTGGGATCGATGACTGAACTGTAGCTCTCTAATCCAAGAAATCAATTGCCAACTTTCAAGGCTCTTAGAGATATTTATTGCGATTTTTATGGCATCTAAGTTAAGTATTGAAACTGGGCTCGATGACTGAACTGTAGCTCTCTAATTCAAGAAATCAATTGCCAACTTCCAGGACTCTTAGAGATATTTTATAGCTCTACCATTACTCATAGCTCCGAGACACAATGTAAGAATTACATTCGCTCACCCCTAGTTGGGATCGGAGCTCTGTGTGAATTCTCAAAGAGATGACCAAACCCTTTTACTTCTATAGCCCTGTTCTTATGTGCAAAGCCTCGAAAATACCTCACTTCTATGGTACTTAATCTTACAGAAAAGTCAATTAATTACACATATTCCGTTCTGTTAATGCTAACAATCAACTCGGATTTATAGGAAATATACACAGGAATAGTGTAAAAGTTACAAAAGAATTTATTAACTGAAATGTAAGGCTGCTTTCCTAAATAAAAATTAAACCATCCTATCCAAATAAACAATACAGTCGTAATTCTGATACAAACCTATCTCACTCGCTCAACACCGATGAAACCCAACATAAATGAGGACTATTACCTTCAAGCTAGACCTCTAGAACACTCACAGACATGGGCTATTTTTTGTCCTCTGTAGAATTGCTGCACAACCTCGCCGGTCTGGATACCTCAAAGAACGCGCTCAGAAACATTGATGCCATCCTATTTAAGAATACGCATGTTTGCTAGGCTGGCATCGGGATTGGTCACTTAAATCCGCAGATGTGAGAGGTTGTTAGCTCACAAAAAAGCCCATTTTATTCAAATGAGGGAAATAATAACTAATGGGTTATTGTTAACTCACAAGGCTTGGCGCCCGATTTTATTTTTTGTAGAAAATGGTCCCTTTTTTTATGTTTTTGAAGAAAATCCCTACTATCATGATTCTTGCGCTGTATCTAGAAATATTGAAAAGTATCATTTTATTCTTTTAGCTAGTGCCCTAGATCTAACATGAGGTATAATATTGTAGTTGGCAGAATTTTAGATATGTAACTGGGTAATTGAATCCGCAAGTGCAAACCAGCATGAATATGATCTTTTAAAAGATTACGATGTACAATTCGGAAAAAAAAACATAAACAAAAATCCGCTATAAAAAATCAATACATTCAACTAGTAATTATATTAGTTGAAGCAAATCGACATAAGTCGAATATGGTCTATTTGCTGCACGTTTCCCAATCTATTGAGACAAATTATGGAACTTGATCAAATAAAACATGTTGGTTTTATTTCGTTAGTTTTTGTTCATAAATTTATCATTCGTACCGAAAGGTCCTTACATACAAAGATGTGCAGTTATTTTTAGCATTTTACCACTTTTAAACAGTTTTTAACAGATGTTAGTATCTAACGTTAAGTTGTCCCATCATATTTTCAATTACACACCTTTAAAAAAATGCTTTTCTTTTAAAGAAAAGATTTATGACTCTTCAATGTTTTTACTAGATATTTTAATTAAAAATAATTTTAAAAAGTAAACTGTGTAAGATAATAAATCGATGGTAATAAATCGATCGGCCATTTTTTTCTGAATCTTAATATACTGTTACAAAACGTATCCACTAGAATCGTGAGTGTACACGCAGGATCCGAGAACGAGCCCAAGTTTCTGGATAACTTACGTTTATTTACAAGTCCAAAGTAAACAGGAACATTATACAATCCAACAGCACTTCAATGCTCCACTCATTTCACAGAATAAGCGATATTATTCTCAAAATACTGATGAAAATAATTTCCCCAAAACAGCAGCTACTACTCTCAAAACATTGACAAAAGTTACAGTTCACTATAGCTCGTATATTGTCAACTCGTCAATTCCACTGAGTCTTTTTTATAGTCTTTCCATAGAAACTTCTGGGAATATCTCTATCTCAAAGAATAATCGTTCTATCGAGAAGTCTCCAGAAGTCGCCAAATTGGCGATAAATCGATAAATCTGGCAACCCTTTTTCTAACTGGGAAGTCATGCACTGTATTTCTTCGCCTGGCCTTCGAGGCAGACGAATGAGGAGGCGCTAATTAGAACATTGCGCGTTCGCAGCAATACATATTTTCAAACGTCTAAATATCAAATTTCTTTTTTATAAACTGAAGTAAAATAATATTAATAAAAGTGTTTTCTTCAAACCTAACAGGTTAAATTCGACAAAATTAATTATATACATGTTTTAAAAATACGTATGTTTTGTAAAAACCTGTAATATTAACCTTAGGAAACTAATTTTGACTAATATCATTAATAAAATGACGCATAAAAAAAACCCGCGTATTCCTTTGAAATAACTGAAAATTGGAAGAAATGATTGTATTCTACACGAGTATATATCAGTAGACGAGTGCGATCCATATGAGCGTGATTTTGACGCTTTCATTTTCCTCGAGAGGGAAGAAATAGGTTTAATTGAAGTGATTGGCGATTCCAATTAAAAAAAGCCTTCTTTTTATAGGATTAATCCACTTCACTTCATCCATTACACTTTATATTACGAATTTTTCATTCACAAATGTCGTACGAATATCTCAGCTCCTTAATAAAATTACCAGCTTTACATTCCATTTCATTTCAGAAAAAAAGAGAGGGAAGAAGTAGATTTAGTTGAAGTGATTGGCGATTCCAATTAAAAAAAGCCTTCTTTTTATAGGATTAATACACTTCACTTCATCCATTACACTTTATATTACGAATTTTCCATTCACAAATGTCGTACAATATCTCAGTCCCTTAATAAAATTACCAGCTTTACATTCCATTTCATTTTAGAAAAAAGAGAGGGAAGAAGTAGGTTTAGTTGAAGTGATTGGCGATTCCAATTAAAAAAAGCCTTCTTTTTATAGGATTAATACACTTCACTTCATCCATTACACTTTATATTACGAATTTTCCATTCACAAATGTCGTACAATATCTCAGTCCCTTAATAAAATTACCAGCTTTACATTCCATTTCATTTTAGAAAAAAGAGAGGGAAGAAGTAGGTTTAGTTGAAGTGATTGGCGATTCCAATTAAAAAAAAGCCTTCTTTTTATAGGATTAATCCACTTCACTTCATCCATTACACTTTGTATTACGAATTTTCCATTCACAAATGTCATACGAATATCTCAGTCCCTTAATAAAATTACCAAATTTGCATTCCATTTCATTCCAGAAAAAAAAATCAGATTCAACCGAAAATTACAGGGGAAGGGGAAGGGAGGTTTTTTTGCAACACCTTTGCTTGGGGTATCTCTGGCTGAAATCGTTGAGTTACGAAAAATGTAAATATTTTGTATGCTTATATATCTGAACCAAATAATTAGAAATGTAAACAATTTTTTACTTGTTTTATTAGAAATATGGTACACATTATGAATATATACAAATAATTTCTAGACTTTAAGATTTTGAACTTTTTTTCCGGAAAAACTCTAAAATTTCAGCCCAAGCGAGTTTTTGATTAACTTTGAAATAAATATCTTTAAAACTATAAAAGATAAAATAAATACAAAAATATCCTATAGAAAGTTAATTTTTGGATATATAATTTGTGTTTACATATAGTTTTTACACATAGTTTTCGAGAAATCGTCTTGTTAAATTAAAGAATATTGAAAATTTGCCGTTTTTCAAGTTTTTAATGCTTATATCTCAAAAGAGACGAAATACTATCATTAAACCATAACAAGTAAATTTTAGCCCTTTAAAAATACTAAATGTATATATAATTTGATTTTGGATCGAGTACTTCATATTTTAACTATATATTTTATTTAATTTGACTTTTGACAAGCTACCAACAAAGATAAATTCTATTCACGCAAAACCACTTTCGAAGTTCCGTATCCTGAAAGGAAAAAAAAATACAAAATTAGAATGAATTCGATGAAAAAGAATTTATATTTGATTGAATATTTGAGATTGCTAAAAGGAACGCAAATAAAAGAGAAATTCGATGACTTCCCTATCTAAAGAAAGGAATGGAGTTTTTGGATGGCAAAAAAATGTTATATAATATCCACGCTTGAATGTTGAATTGTGTATTTCGCGATTTTCCGGTTAACAATATATTCGAACAACATTTAACAACTATTTTAAAGTTCATAATTAAACTATATTTCATGCAACTCGAAATTCACAAATAGCATATATATTAATTTTAATAATTAATCGATGGCGTTATTTTCGTTAATTTAGCATCATTTTGTAATTCTAACGCTATTTTCGTCAGTCTGGCGTGAAATATTGCCAAGTTGGCACTAATTAGCTAAATCAGTCACCAAGTTTACCACATTATCGTCAAGTATTACAGACAAATGAAGAAAAAAGCATTTCTAATATATAAATGAATGTTTGCGAATTATTAAGCGTCGAAATACAAAACTATTATCCAAAGTGTTTTCTCTCAGGAATGGAATGAACTAAACGCAAGAGAATAATGTTAACAAAATTTATCGCATAATATTACATGTGAAAAGTGAACATATTTCCAATAGTTAATACTTTTTTTTTATTTTGTGTGATTTTTAAAAAATGTATTTGAAAAGATTGTAATATCTCGTGAAGGATTTATGCTAACGTATTAAAGTTTATGTTAATCGTTTTCTAATGCAAAATTACATAATGCAAATTTAAGCTTTAAAAAAAAGTTTCATTCGAAAATGTAGGGGTGTTTTGAAAAATAGGCTTTCAGTATAGACCGTTTTTATACCAAATTTCGTTTGAAATCTCCATTTGTTCGTGATATCGTCTCCAGACTCACTGACACTTGTAAAGATTATATGTCATTTGATCTAGATAGATTCAAAATTATTTCAATGTTTACTTAGGCAAAATTGCCATATAGTGTCAAATTTGTCCAGTCAAAGTATAGAAAAGTATGATCTTAAGAAATGGAGCTACTTCAAATGGTTACATCGATAGAAGGGCATATCTCGCTCTCTAGCTGTTTATCACATTGGAAATTTGTTTGCAGACACCTCACAAGACGCATCACCTCAAAACTGTTCGATTCGAGTTCAACAATGTTTAAACAATTATCGACATTACACTATGTATGCAGAAGAGTAAAACGTTATTAAACGTAATATTTTGAGTTTTACTTTAAAAAAATGTATTTGGGAAAGTTGATTTGAAAACAAAATATTAATCATTTTGTTAAATTTGTATAAAAGCGCTCTTAGCTTTTAAATAAATATTTTTAAAAAAATAAAAAAAAATTAAAATATTTTTTCTGATTTTAAGAAATGTTCTTTATAAATATAGCTTCCGTTTGCACCAACGGAAAATTTAAAATACGATGATTTGTTAGAGAGCTAATGCTTTATATAACGTCTGTTAGTCGACCCTATTCACCAAATTTTAGTTGATTTGTCCTATCGTTCTTGAAATATCGCATTCACATCTCACAGGTCTAAACACACATACAGGCCTAACGCACATGCAGACGTATGCCCGGATCTGGTAAAGAGGGGGGGGGGGGGGAGTGTTATATAATTGTTCAGCCATGGGGAGGTACAATTCTTGAACCCCCGCCTATGCCACAGTACGCACACATGACCTCTAAAACAAGCAATTGAAGTAAAAAGTTGCAAAATCGTCAAAAACTAGAATTGAAAATTTTGACTCCGATACAGTACCTTTGCTAAGGGGGAGGGAAAGTAATAAGTTAGATTGCTTCGGATTCCGCGTTATATATATATATATATATATATATATATATATATATACAATATACGACAAGTGCTATACGCAATCACAAAGATGTAAATTAATATTTACATCTCAAAGAAGTAAATTAATATATATATATATATATATATATATATATATATTGTAGTGGCTAAAATAAAATCATAATTATTTATTAATTAAATAAATAAATAAAAATGAAAAATAATAAAGTAAGCTAAAAAATTAGAAAAATCGGAAAATAAGATACATTAAAATTAACGTTTGGAATTTTATTTCCGCTAAAAAATTGTAACGTTAACCAGTTTGAAACTACGATTTGAACACTCTTATATGGGTGTATAGTGACATTCTCGTTTATCCATTTCTTTTATGAATCAATTGTTTAGTAAGAATTTTCGCCTCTGCTTCATGTTCATATTCTGTTTTGCTTATACGGGTAATTGTCCTGTTTCCTGCTCTGACTCACTGGACGGGTCTGAGAGTGTCGCTGTGAACGTTCGTACTGTCTCTTAGGTTGTATTTCGGCGTGTTCATTGCGGTGCTTCTAGATATTTTTTTATACTGTTGAGGCTGATCGCATATACACGTGGTGAAAGAAGAAAGTTTCCTGCCACATGGTAATACAAATTTTCCTAATGTTTCTTATCATCATTTTATCATCTTTTGGTGCCTGTAGTCTGAGTTTAGATATTTATAGTAATGTACCATTGTTCAATCTGAAACAGGCATTTGTTTGGGTTAATTAGAATTAAATACTCAGACCTGAAGATGAATTTAATTCTTTTTAATCTTCGGATTTGGGCCTGTGCTGATCTTTTCTATCATCGGCATTATGGTCGAGGTTATGCTTCTATGGTGATGTTAATATTTCACCATTACTTGAATTAATTATTTTTATTATTACTTCTTTCTAATATATATATATATATATATATATATATTTACCAATTGGTAGAACTATTTACAATTACAATGAAGTTTCCAGGACATTAAACTCCGATGATCTTACATCATGTGTATGCAGCAATAAAAATCTTGCCCCTTATGTCAACTCCTCTCATGGACACATTATTACTGGAGATCTCAGTATAGTTTAGGATGATATACTTAGGGATATTATGAATAAAAGGTCTAAATTTCGCACTCCATTCTGCCATCACCCTAAACAACTTCTTCAGTCTATATCATTTGATTTTGATAAGTTCATATATAAACTTGCTTGTTCACATTCCATTCCTATTAAAGCATTCCATCTATGGAAGTATACTACCTTACATCTACTTGAAAATGTTATTATAAACATTAAATTAATGAAGCCTAGGTATCCTTATAAACAACTTCTATCTGCTATTAAAGAACTACAACAACATTTTGCCATAACTTATGCAGATAAAGCTTCTAATAATTATGCCATCATTTGTAAAAAATATTATCTTTCTCTGTTACAGAATTACTTAAAAAATAATCAAATTTTTAAACACATTAATAATCAGTCTATCAAAATCAAAACTAAAATGCTAAAATTATATGCACAATTAAATATTAATTGTAAGTTTTTTAAATTTCCTTATGTTACTTTGGTTCCTAAATTCCACAAATCACCTCTCAGTTTTGGAACGGTCACTTGTGGACATAATACCTTTACCACTACAGCTAGTAAGTACTTGCTTAACTGTTTAAATAGAATTAATGAATCTCTTAAATTTAGGAATTCAGGATATTTCATTTTGAACAATAGTTTTGATTTAGTTAATCACCTTAGCAAGCTTCCACAAATTTTTGGTTTCCAAACCTTTGATTTTAAAGACCTATTTAATAATATTGTCATTAAAGATTTATATAAAGTTATTATCTCTCTTTATCATGAATATATATCTTCCAATCATGTTGCATTTAATGTCAAAAATTTTCCTATGCTCTTGCACTTTGTGTTATATAACAATTATATTATCCAAGGTGATAACATTTATTTACAAACATTTGGTGTACCACAAGGTGGCTGTAGTAGTAGTATTCTCGCTAACTTATATCTTTATTATTATGAATGTCATTTAACTCTAATTCATATATTATATATAGATATGTTGACAACTTAATTTGTATTATCCTTGATGATTCCTATCCCATTAATATTGATTTTTACCCATCTAACCTAGAATTAATTCCTAATGAGCCTAGCGTTAGTCAAACTGCAAATGTTTTAGACCTAAATTTAGATACCATCAATGATCATATAATCACCAATCTATATGATAAAAAAGATTCTTGCAAATTCACTATCATAAAGCTGCTATCATATCATTCTTGTAATTCTATTCAAATGTCTAGAAACATAATTTTAAACCAGCTATTTCGAATGCATCGACTTTCTGAGCCTCGGTTTCACTTTCTCCACATCAATAATCTTAAACGCATTTGTCAAAATTACCAATATCCGGAAGTATTTGTAAATAATATTATTAATACTTTCAAATATACCACGTAATAATTTTACACATGCATTATTTATCTTTGATTGGATAACTCATTTTTGAGAATTCACCCATTCCTATCACCTAACTTACCACTTGGCCTGAGTCTAATACTGTTTACTATTTTCGAATGACTATTTTCCACTTGTCCTGAGTCCTATACTGTTTACTATTTTTGAAAGTCTCCATACATATTATGTATCGTTCAAATGTATTCAATCCGGTGCCCACTCGCATTGACGAATTGAGGTGAAATGCTCAGTAGCTTGTTCAACTTACACGTGGTAGCAATGCTTGTGAGTTCAGATTTCTGTTCGAGGAGGTATTATTATTCTGATTTATAATTCAATGGATTTATTTTTCTCCTTCCACTAGCCAGTAGACAGTTCCAATGGTGTTTATAGTTAAATACTATCGCCATTGTCAGAAAGTGGCTATTCTATCGGTTTTAATTCGAATTGTATGGCTGTCCTGATAAGAATGCAATTTCGAACTAACCGTCATTTTTTGTGTAGTTTCAATTGATTGTTCTCTATGTCTTAATCTTTTATCTTGAGCTAATTATTATTGCCTTTTCTCATTTATGCCGTGTTTTCTTTTTCATTTTTATTTATATTCATATACTTTTAATTGTGATTTTTGTATCCTAATATTCTTCTCATCCCCCTTTCCATTGTAGTGATATGTTACCTTCTATCTTTATCCTTAGCCTTGGTCTATAGTTACTCATTTGTAACAGATATGCTAGAGATGGGTTTTTTTTGTACATACTGTAGTTTATGCATAATTTTCGATTAAAATCTTTCAATTTTTATTTATTTATTTATATATATATATATATATATATATATATATATATATATATATTTGAAATGTAATAATAAGAATTATGTAAAAATAAAAAAATACAATTCAAGTAATATTAACATCACCATAGAAGCAAATTCAAAGCCATAATGCCGATAAGAGAAAAGAACAGCACCATCCCAAATTCGATGATTATATATATATATATATATATATATATATATATGGACGGGTTTGGGAGTAACTCCGTGAACGTTCGTACTGCCTCCCTGGTAGAATTTCGACTTGTTCATTCCGGTGCTTCTAGATTAAGCTGTTGAGGTTGATCGTGTATACACGTGGTAGAAGAATGGTTCATGCCGCATGGTAATACAATTTTCTTAATGTATCCTTTTTTCATTTTTTGTTGCCTGTAGTCTGAGTTTAAGTATTTATAGTAATGTACTATTGCTTAATCTGAAACAGGCATTTGTTTGGGTTAATTGGAATTAAATACTCAGACCTGACGATGAATTTAATTCTAATTAATCATCGAATTTGGGATGGTGCTGTTCTTTTCTCTTATCGGCATTATGGCTTTGAATTTGCTTCTATGGTGATGTTAATATTACTTGAATTGTATTTTTTATTTTTACATAATTCTTATTATTACATTTCAAATATATATATATATATATATATATATAAATAAAAAATTTTAATCGAAAACTATGCATAAACTACGATGAGTACAAAAAAAAAACCATCTCTAGAATATCTGTTACAAATAAGTAATTATAGACCAAGACTAAGGATAAAAATAGAAGGTGACTTATCACTATAATGGAAAGGGGGTGAGGGGAAGATGAGTATACAAAAATCATAATTAAAAAGGTATATTTATATAAATATATATAAACTAAAAAAGCAAACACGGCAAAAATGAGAAAAGGTAATAATAAATAGCTCAAGACTGAAGATCAAGATATGGAGAACAATCAACTGAAACTACACAAAAAACGGCGGTTAGTTCGAAATTGCATTCTCGTCATAACAGCCATACAATTCGAATTAAAACCTATAGAATAGCCAGTTTCTGACAATGGCGATAGTATTTACCTATGGACACCATTGGAACTGTCTACTGTGAAGAGGAAGGATAAATAATAAAAATCAAGTGAATTATAAACCAGAAATATAAAAAACAGAAATATTAACTCACAGGCACAGCCACCACGTGGGAGGCTACATGTTTGCAGGTGAACTTTCGACAGAGCATTTTACATCTCTTCGTCAAAGCCAGTGGACGCCGGAATGAATACACTTGAACGAAAAATAATGTGTATGAATACTTTTAAAAATAGTAAGCAGTGTAGGACTCAGGACAAGTGGAAAGTAGTCTTTCAAAAATAGTAAGCAGTATCAGACTAGGGCCTAGTGGTAAGTAGGTGATAAGAACGGGTGAAATTCACAAAAAAGAGTTATCCAATCAAGGATAAATAATGCATTTGCAAAATTATTACGTGGTGTATTTGAAATTATTAATAATATTATTTACAAATACTTCCGGATAGTGGTAATTTTGCCAAATGAGTTTAAGATTATTGATGTGGAGTAAGTGAAACTGAGGATCAGAAAGTCGATGTATTCGAAATAGCTGGTTTAAAATGATGTTTCTAAACAATTGAGTAGAATTGTAAGATCGATATGATAGCTACTTAATAATAGTGAAGTTATAAGAATCTTTTTTATCAAATAGATTGGTGATAACATGATTATTGAGGGTATCTAAATTTAGGTCTAAATAATTTACAGTTTGACTAACACTAGGCTCATTAGGGTTTAATTCTATGTTAGAGGGGTAAAAACCAATATTAATGGGATAGGAATTATCAATGATAATACAAATTAAATCGTCAACATATCGATATTCAATATATGAATTAGAGTTAAAATGACGTTCATAATAATAAAGAAATAAGTTAGCTAGAATACTACTACTACAGCCCCCTTGAGGCACACCAGATGTTTGTAAATATATGTTATCACCTAGGATAATATAATTGTTGTATAACACAAAGTGCAATAGCATAAGAAAGTTTTTGACATTAAATGGAACATAATTGGAAGATCGATAATCATGATAAAGAAAGATAATAACTTTATATAAATCTTTAATATCAATATTATTAAATAGGTTTTTAAAATCAAAGGCATGGAAACCAAGAATATGTGGAAGCTTGCTAAGGTGATTAACTAAATCAAAACTATTGTTCAATATGAAATAGCCCGAATTCTTAAATTTAAAAGATTCATTAATTCTATTTAAACAGTTTAGCAAGTACTTACTAGCTGTAGTGGTAAATGTATTATGTCGACAAGTGACCGTTCTTAAACTGAGAGGTGATTTGTGGAATTTAGGAACCAAAGTAACATATGGAAATTTATAAAACTTACAATTAATATTTAATTGTGTATATAATTTTAGCATTTTAGTTTTGATTTTGATAGACTGATTATTAATGGGTTTAAAAATTTGATTATTTTTTAAATAATTCTGTAACAGAGAAACATAATATTTTTTTTAAATAATGGCATAATTTTTAGAAGCTTTATCTACATTGGTTATGACAAAATGTTGTTGTAGTTCTTTAATAGCAGAAAGGAGATGTTCATAAGGATAACTAGGCCTCATAAATTTAATATTTATAATAACATTTTTAAGAAGATGTAAGGTAGTATACTTCCATAGATGGAATGCTTCAATAGGAATGGAATGTGAACAAGCCTGTTGGTATATGAATTTATCAAAATCAAAAGATAAAGACTGAGGAAGAAGTTTGGGGTGATGGCAGAATGGAATGCGAAATTTAGACCATAATATCCCTAATATATTATCCTGAACTGTACTGATATATTCATAATATCCTTAAATATATTATCCTGAACTATACTGATATATATATATATATATATATATATATATATATATATATATATATATATATATATATATATATATATATATAGTTTTTATATGACAGAAAATCCAATGAAAGAATAGAGAGAAGTTGTAACTCAAAAAGCCCTAACATTAAAAATTGCCTAACTAATAAAAAGAAGTATTAAATAGGGAATCATCAATCAAGTGGAAAATAAAATGCAAATTTCTAGTCATCAAGCAGAAGATAATCAACAAATATCAATGCATTGGAATGGATAATAGAAAATCAAATAAAATCCAAGCATTAAAGCTAGACACGTGTATAAGCAGTAGGCCTAAATTAAATTGGTCATTTCGATAAAACTCTTCCTCAAGTCCAAGTACTTTAACAAAATGAACACATAATGCATGTTTCTGATATCAGCGACAGATTATATCTATAAACATTGATAACTTGGACTACATGCATAAAGTTTGAAAAATTATAAGAAACAAGAATACCTGCAAAAACATTGCAATGTCTGATCCATTGGAGCCTTGAATGAAGAGAGCAATGTTGCCAATCGCAAAATAATAAAAGTTGAGAACTGCTGTTGCCAATCGTGCGAAATAAAGAGTAATGCGAAAAGGCTATAAAAGGGGATATTCTACAATAAGAGCTACAAAATAATGGGGCAAATGATAACAGAAAACTTAGAGGCTAAAATATAAGGGGATGTAAATACATGGTAATGCTTATTCAAGAGAAAGTGGATGCCTGGCTAATATAAGATCTTAAGGAGAGAATTTAAGTATAGGCAGCCATTCCAGACTTTTTAACTATACCATTTACTAAATATGCTGGATATTTATATAATTTGATGTTAATATTTAGGTTATTAATATGCATAGCATGAAATTTTTTTTCTGGTAATCTATAAATTCTAAAAAGTTGATTAACTATAATATTTCTAAGCAATTGAATCGAGTTACAGGAATTACATGGTAATATTTTATTAATGTTAAAGTAAAAATAGTCTTTTTTATCATATAAATTAGTAACTATCTCATTAGTAGATTCAATAATAAGATTTAAATCCAAAAAATTAATGTGTTATTACTAATACTGGCTATTAGTAATAACATTAGGAATTAATTCCAAATTATCCGGATAGAAATCTATATCTATGACACAGTTGTCTGTCAAAACCGAACAAATCAGATCATCAACATATCTGTAAATATTATAATATGTTGAAGTAAAAGATTTTTCATAAAGATAAAGGTATAAATTAGCTAATATACTGCTACTACAGCCACCTTGTGGAACCCATGAGACTTGTAAGTATTACTTATTACCTCGAAATATATAATTATTGAATAGAACGAAGTGAAGAAGTTTAGAAAAATTGGTAGATATAGTATGCATAGATTGATTAGTAATATAAGAATTATATAGAGCTAAAACTACTACATATAGATTAGAGATCTTAATATTATTAAAAAGATCTTTAAAATCAAAAGTTTGAAATCCAAATAGTTTACCTAGTGATATTAATTTATTCTTTATATCCTTTCCTATTATTTAGAACACGGTAGTTATTGCTAGAAAAACGCAAACTATCATTTATTACATTTAAATAATTTAGTGGTAATTTACTCGCAGTAGTAGAGTAAGTATTATGACCACTAGTTACTATTCTAAATTTAATAGGATTTTAATGAAATTTAGGAATAAGAATTATATATGGAAATTTAAGAAATTTATAGTTAATATTTTAATCACTATATATATTGATAATTTTCAGTTTGATACTATTAATGGAGTGTGAATCAAGTTTAAATAGACTATTGTTCTTTAAATAATCTAACATAAATTGTATATAGAATTTATTACAGACAATAGCATAATTATTAGAGGCTTTATCAACATAAGTAATAACAAAAGATGTTTGTAAATCATTAATGGAGTGTTTTAAATTATCAATATTATATATAGATCTAGACAATTTAAAACTACAAATGGTATTTTTAATAATTTTTAATAAAGGAAATTTCCACATATTATATGCCTCTAAAGACAGAGTATATTTAGAAGCTAATTTATAAATATATTTATCAAGGTCAAGATTTATTGACTTTAAAACTTTAAAAGATTTATTACAAGAGGGTAAACTGAATTTTGTAGCAAATGACATAATGGTTCTTAATGTTTCGTTTTTAACTATGGCTACGTCTCCTGTAACTATATGCCTTAAGTGTGGATTTATATATTTAGCATATTTGTGTACTTTGCGAATACAATCATTATCTACATTTGACATGGAATCTTTATCTAGAGAAAAATTGTGAAATTTCGTTGTCATTAAAAATAGATCTACCAATAGGCTTGTTGCATTTAAAAGCCTTAGTAACGTTCAAATCCTCAATAGGCAATAAATGTTTGAATTTATTAAATATAGACCCAAAATTTATGGAATTGTAAATAGGATGTTTAAAAGATAGCACACAATAAAAATTAGTAGACGTATTAATATTGTGGAATTGATTACGTTTTAATTTTATATACTTTGATCTAGTAATGAGGAAATCATAGAAAATATAATTAAAATGTTCATTAGTTTGATTTAATTTTAAGAAAATCGCATAAACATCATTTAAATGTTTTTTCTTAACCACAAATACCCAAGATTTTATAAATTTCCATTGATAAGTGCTATTAAATTGATGATGTAAACATTTAATCTCAGCTTTATAATCATGCTGTTTGGAGCTTCCTTTGCCTGGTTTAAATCTTTTGAGATTAACTGAGTTTCTATTATTTAAATGGGGTTTCAAAAAAAGATGATTATAAATAGAATATTGATTATCTACAAAGTTATTTTTTACAATATTGCCATTTAGATATAATTGATTTAATCCATATGGTATAAGAGTACAATTTGATTTAATATAGAAGTTTTCGGAAAAAATTCCATCAGCTGTAATAGTTTTTATATCCAAAATGTGTATAGTAATATTTTCAAAACTATGTTTAGCAAAATGTTTATATTCTATTTTATTAGATGTTGGAAAAAATTATTATTGAGGATATATTTTTTGACATGATTTCTGTGAACATTCATTCGTAAATGTATGGGATTACTAGTTTGTCCTAAGATAAATTACAAATGTTACATGATAGTCGATAAATGCAATTAAGAATTTTACATAAAGGCAAATGGCTATTTTGGTTCGTGATATGAGTATTAGATACAGATGGACATGTTTTGTAATTTTTATTCTTACATTTATTGAAATTAAAATTTTTAGTAGGGCAATTATTATATTCAAAACTATCCATGGAATAATATTGGTAAATTGATATCGGTCTAGACAATTCCCAACATGTATCGAAAATACCGGGCAATAGCTATCAAATTATATAATAATAAGTATATATATATTTGCCAGTCTCGAAATCGTATAAGTCGTGTAATTCATAATAGTATAAGAATAATTATTAGTATGACAATATAACATAGAGAATATAATATAAAAGAAATAAAATAATTGTTTATAGATAAATATGTATAAACAATTAAGTCCGTGTAAAACCTAATCCTAATGTTAATAAGGAGGATATTACAAAATAATAAGAAAAGATTTAACGTTATAGTTACTATCAATTCTGAACTTGATTAAAAAAACACTAAGTATTAAATAATACATATAGTGTAAAAAGTGAATTCACTTGAAATCCATTCCAAATATGTAATAATAAAATGATTGTACTGAAAAGTACAGTTTAAAAGAGCTTCAATAATTCACCAATACAACATACTAAACACGAATAATTAATCACCAACACCAAAAAATCGAAATTAACAAAAAGTAAGAAGGAATAACGATAAATGACAGCACTAGACTTATTACAACTAAGATTTGTTTATTATTAGTTTAAAATAAGAATAATAACAATATACTAATTATAACAAAATTATTTAACTAAATTAATAAACTGTAAGGAGGAGGTCAATTTATAATACAAATAATTTAATAATAAATGTATTAACATAGACAATAAAAATAACCGAAAAAAAATATGAGAATGTAAGTAACAGAATTCTTCTATTAACATAACGTAAGTAGAATTAAAAAATAACAACATATTCCATTACAAAATTTAGAGCAAATGCAGCAAAAATTGGAATAGATTGCAAATAACAATTTCATAAATACCGAAGCATGCTAAAAGAATTAAGGATATTTTGCAAATATGAAAAGTTAAAAATATTAAAGTTATTAAGTAATAAAAAATGACTATATATACATATATATATATATATATATATTCATTCTTAGTATTTAACTTCTAATTACTTTCTATATATACATAGTATAATGCATAGGGAAAGTATTGTGATGGGCTCGAAAATTCGAATTCTAGTTTTCAACAGAAGTGCTCGTTTCTAGCATCCCTGCCCTCGAAAAGATCATTTTTGAGGTGATGTTTGTGTACGCGTGTGTCCGCGCGTCTATGGAGACGATATCTCATGAACGAAATTAGTACAAAACTACAATCAGTGAATACTAGAAGCCTATTGGTTTTAAACTCAAACAAATGTTCAGAAGACCCCCAAATTTCTGAATGAAATTTTGAAAAAATCAGAAAAAAATCAGAACCTTCAATAATGTAACGTAAATAATCATTATATAATTTATCATTAGAAAAATATTGACGCATATTTTAGAATGCTAGCATAAACTATTCTTAGATATTGCACTTTTTGCAAATAAATTTATCAAAAAATTGTGTAAAATTAAAAAAAAATGAATAATTATTGTGAAGTATGTTCCCTTTTCATACATAATATGATGCGATAAATTTATTCGATAAGTTCGTTTCATTCACGAGAAAATATACTTTGTGTAATAGTTTCGTATTTCTATGACTAACAGTTATTTATACATAAGAAATGCTCTAAGCTTCGTTTATCCGTAACGCTTGGCCATCAATTTGCCGAACTTTGCGACTAATTTTAGTAAAATGTCATCATCTTAGCTAAATTTCGCGCTAGATTGATGAAAATATAGTTAAAATTACGAAAATGACGTAAAGTTAACACAAATGATACAAATTTGATGAATTAGTTATGAAAATATTTTAAAATATGGACTACATTGCTTATTGCGAATGCTGTCAATATTGATAATTGCCAATCTCGAGTTGTTTGAAATATCCTCATGTTGGCGATATTTCGCCAAATGTGTTTGCTAAATTGATCACCAAGCGATAGAGACAGACAACGAGAATAGCATTTCTTGTAAGTAAATGACTCCAGGTGCAAAACTATTACCCAAAGTATTACCTCTCGTGAATGGTGAAGGGAAAGAACTAGATCCGTGTTAGCAAATTTGTTTCCTAATATTACATATGAAAAGGAAGCAGCTTTTACAATAGCTGATACTTTTTAAATTTATGTAATTTTTTTGATAAATTGACTTGAATAACTTGAAATATCTTGATAATGGTTCGTGCTAGCGTTCTAAAGGTTGTGTCATTCGTTTTCTAATGAGAAATTAAATAAGAAATGGACATTAATGTAGTGGTCCTTAATTGAAGGTTCTTATTTTTGAATAATATTTTCACAATGTTATTAGAAAACTGAGGGGTCTTCAGAGAATTGGATTGCGTTTAAAATCAATTGGCTTCCACTTTCACCTATTGCAATATTGGTTCATTCATTCTGGAGATATTGCATCACACACACATACACTTTTGATAGGATGCTTGAAAAGTTCTCTTCCGTCGAAAACTCGACACCGTCACAATACTTTCCGTATGTATTATACTACGGATATTGGGAAAGTAAAATTATATATGTAGTAATTACTAAAGAAGGTGATGCAAATATTTTCGAATATACATTCATGAAGATCGATCTTACCTAATATTTTGCATTTAAGCAATTGATCGACCCGGGTAATATGTATATATATATATATATATATATATATATATATATATATACATGATACTTATTAATACAAGTAAAATAAATTTCTTAATATATATATATATATATAATCAAAACAGATAAGTATATAATTTGATTAAAATGTGCAATGTCAACAGTTAATTTTACAATTAAATTTTAATGAATGACTGGGCATTAAAGTGATTAAAAAATGTAAGGATACAATTATTCTATATTTCAGAAATTGCATTCTATTGCGTCGTGCGTGTTGGTGGAAGTTAACATGATTTATTTACTATTAACTGGCATAATTAAGCTAATTATGCCAGTCTTCTTCCCAAATCAAAGGGTAAATATTATAATTAGCCCAAAGAGTCAATGTGATATTATATTGCATTCTGAAGTAACCTTATAATAAAAATTGATTGGTATGAAAATGGAGAAGGTATATAATATGATAAGTATTATTTGAAACTTTACTATGTATTTTTATTTCATGAATGGCTTTGAATACGTAGATAATAACTCGGAACTCGACGATTCCCATTACTTTCGCAAGACTTTGCCGTTTGCTATTGCGTCATAGACCAGCACTGCTTTATAATAAATAGCACATCGAGAGAAAATAATTTGACTTATTTATTGGTGATAGGATGCTAATATTTTAACTGCCAAATGTTTCAATTATAGTGTATAATAGGGTGGCACAAAACTGTAGTTTCTATTTCAACAAGTTGTTAGGGCATGTCCCTTCCACAATTAAATGTCATAGACCAGCACTGCTTTATAATAAACTAGCTGCATACCCGTTCTTCGTACGGAGTATATAATATAAAGAAACGTATAATTCGCAATCATGTGCAAATTCTGTTAAAATATTAAATTTATTGTTCCTAAAGAGACGTTTAAGAATATCTATTTTCACTATGCAAAATTATCTTCACGGGCAGATCTGAAGAATAAAACATCCTGGTCGCTTTTTTAAGCAAATTTACAAAAAAAAAAGGAATTGAATCAATATATGCAACCCCTTACTACTTATATTGTCGCAGATTAGAAAATATGCTAGTGTGTTAATAGAAGATAACCCGTATTACAATATGAGTCTCAAAAATCTTTGCCAAAATAAAAGAGATGACGTAATAAATTGAAAATATCAATAATCTCCGTACTCTTTATACCAGAAGGTCGTAATTGATTCCAATATATGCCAATATATATCAAAACACATGATAATATACCAGTACTACATATATTCTCGTAGATTAGAAGATATACCCGTGTATTTGTAGAAGATTACTCGTACAACGTACAATATATGTGTTTAAACAATTTTTGCCATAATAAAACAATTGCATAATAACTTGAAAATATCAATAATACCTGAATCAATAATCCCCGAAAATATCAATAATAATAACGTTTAAACCTAAAGACCGTAATTGATATTATCCAGTCAAAAATGCTATAAGAAAAATCAAATCGTTCTTTTCTAAAATATATTTTTATATCAATTTATTTTTTATTCAAATCAAAAAAATAATAATTAAAATTAACAGACAGATTTAATTTAATTGCGTTTCTGAGCAACATGATATAAGATAGAATCTTCCTCATAAACTGCGAAATTCAATAACCATTTAGATTTCTTTATACTTTTCATTGTTCAGTAAAAGCTTGTGAAAAATAAAACCATGGAGATAGATTTCCCATTTAAATCATGTTTCAAACAATTCATGTTTTCGAAAAGTGACTAATTAGCGCAAAAAATCTCCCATCAAACTCAGAGATGAAATTTAAATTCACTTTCAAACGATTTTCAGGCTTTTCGTTTGGATAAACCACGGAGTTAGAGAGTAGAACTCCTAGGAAAAAGTTTCGTTTTTTATTAATATTTCGACAACCCCTGGTCTTAGATACTCGAAACTTGTACTAAATTTATGGGGACTAATTCAAAGTTATCCAAAAATCTTCATCAAATTTAGTTCAGCTGTTCTCCCTTGATGATGAGACAAACGAAAATTTCGTTTTTTACTAATATTTCGAGAACCACTGATCGTAGAAACTCTACACATGGACTCAATTTTAAGTGGGACTATTTCCAGGCCACCCACAAAATTTCATCAAATTCGGTTCAGCCGTTCTTCCGTGATGACGGGACAAACAGACAGACAAATTTTCAATTTTATTTATATAGATAGCACACAGAGAGAAAATCATTTGACGTATTTGCTGATGATAGGATGCCAATATTATAACGGCCAGATATTCCGATTCCAGTATATAATAGGGTGGCACAAAACTGTAGTTTCTATTTCAACGAGTTGTTGGGGCATGTCCCTTCCCCAATTAGATGTCATAGACCAGCACTGATTTATAATAGATAGCACATCGAGAGAAAATAATTTGACTTATTTACTGGTGATAGGATGCCAATATTTTAACGGCCAGATGTTCCGATTCCTGTATATAATAGGGTGGCACAAAACTGTAGTTTCTATTTCAAAGAGTTGTTGAGGCATGTCCCTTACACAATTAGATGTCATAGACCAGTACTGCTTTTTAATAAATAGTACATCGAGAGAAAATCATGTTTAAAGTGCCCCAACGGAGATCGATAAACTACACAAGTATCAATTTTAAATATATTATCCAATTTCTTGTTTTGCTAAAATTGCTAGCTTTAGATCTCCAAACAATTTAGAATCATATCATAGCAAGAAATTAAATAAGATAACAGGTATTTTGCTACTTTAATATTGAATCATCTAAAATATGGCACGAATGATTTCATTTAAAATAGGGTAAAAAATTTTTACAAAGAAAAATCAGCTCAATCAGCAGAAAAATCAGCTCAAAGAAAAATCAGCAAAATCAACCTAATCGTTATTTTTTTATATTTCGGATATGCATAATAGTTTTAAAATAAAATTTCATTACGAAATGCAGAGGGGTTGTAGAATGTAGATATATCAGATGGAATTTATGTTGTTGTGTATAAACTTTCAATCGCCTATATATTGCAAAAGTATATAGTAGTTTTTTTTTTATGATTTATTAATTTTTTCTTGCACAAGTTTCGAACGCATACATCCTTGAAAGAACGACAATTATTTTAGTGAGAAGGAATATCAGATTATTCACACAACTTTAAGATGTCGAAATGGAATGTTATTATTATTAAGCGGATATTATTTCGGAACGATAATTATTTTAGTAAGAAGAAATATCAGGTTATTTACACAATTTTAGATGTCGAAATGGAATATTATTACTATTAAGCGGATATTATTTCGGAGCGATAATTATTTTAGTAAGAAGAAATATCAGGTTATTTACACAATTTTACATGTCGAAATGGAATGTTATTACTATTAAGCGAATATTATTTCGGAACGATAATTATTTTAGTAAGAAGAAATATCAGGTTATTTACACAATTTTAGATGTCGAAATGGAATGTTATTACTATCGCAAAATTATAAATAATAAATGTAACAGGGAAAATGGATTCTTTTTTAAGAAATTTTATTGATCCATTATTATTAATATATTTTCAAATTTAAATATATTTTTTTCGTATTATTTTCTTTACCGGTTTAAAAATACACAGATTATATGAAACTGCATTATAGATTTATGAGTCGCAAATTATTTTTGTGAGTTCATGATGAGAAATATTTGATATGAAATGTCAAAACAGTTAAATGATGTAACATTTACACTCTTCAAGTTTCTACTCCAATACAAGTATTTACTCCAAAAGTACTATACAAAGTAATTAAAAGAGCTGCATAATATCCCGAAATAATATTATTAATTCGCCATTTAAATTCTTTAATTTTTTTCAAATGGATAGTCACAATTTCTATAGATATAAAAGTTAGAATATTAACTACCATATTAAAGTGATATATACATCAATCATTTTAAGTAAGACACTATGTATCTTTACTAGAAATCAAGTTCCATTTAAACTAGTTGATATTTAAAAAATATATATATTTACTGACATAAAAAGTCTAAATATTTATAATAAAATATTGTTTCTAGTAAATAATACAGTAGTTATTTACGTAATTTTATATAAGTGATAAATGTTTTTCAGTTCAACATTACTCTCGTCAATGATCCAATTGAGATATAAAGTAAAACATGACTAAAATTAAAATAATTATTTTCCTATTTGAAATGATTCGAATTGAAATAGTGAAAGTGAAATTTTGCAATACGGAGTTGTAATTAAAATTTCTCATGAAGGATTGTCAAAACATTGGACACTGTTCCAGCTGATACATTGAAAGTACCGTTTCCCGAACCTCACCAAAACGTAGCACAAAATAATCTAAAAGGATTCTAAATAAGAAACAAATCTAAGATACCTGAGTTCTTGAAACGGGTTTGATGGAGAAAAACGATAAGAGTACAGGGAAGAATCGCTAACTCTGCTTGGGATCACCCACGGAAACTTGTACTAAATTTATGGGGACTAATTCAAAGTTATCCAAAAATCTTCATCAAATTTAGTTCAGCTGTTCTCCCTTGATGATGAGACAAACGAAAATTTCGTTTTTTACTAATATTTCGAGAACCACTGATCGTAGAAACTCTACACATGGACTCAATTTTAAGTGGGACTATTTCCAGGCCACCCACAAAATTTCATCAAATTCGGTTCAGCCGTTCTTCCGTGATGACGGGACAAACAGACAGACAGACAGACAAATTTTCAATTTTATTTATATAGATAGCACACAGAGAGAAAATCATTTGACGTATTTGCTGATGATAGGATGCCAATATTATAACGGCCAGATATTCCGATTCCAGTATATAATAGGGTGGCACAAAACTGTAGTTTCTATTTCAACGAGTTGTTGGGGCATGTCCCTTCCCCAATTAGATGTCATAGACCAGCACTGATTTATAATAGATAGCACATCGAGAGAAAATAATTTGACTTATTTACTGGTGATAGGATGCCAATATTTTAACGGCCAGATGTTCCGATTCCTGTATATAATAGGGTGGCACAAAACTGTAGTTTCTATTTCAAAGAGTTGTTGAGGCATGTCCCTTACACAATTAGATGTCATAGACCAGTACTGCTTTTTAATAAATAGTACATCGAGAGAAAATCATGTTTAAAGTGCCCCAACGGAGATCGATAAACTACACAAGTATCAATTTTAAATATATTATCCAATTTCTTGTTTTGCTAAAATTGCTAGCTTTAGATCTCCAAACAATTTAGAATCATATCATAGCAAGAAATTAAATAAGATAACAGGTATTTTGCTACTTTAATATTGAATCATCTAAAATATGGCACGAATGATTTCATTTAAAATAGGGTAAAAAATTTTTACAAAGAAAAATCAGCTCAATCAGCAGAAAAATCAGCTCAAAGAAAAATCAGCAAAATCAACCTAATCGTTATTTTTTTATATTTCGGATATGCATAATAGTTTTAAAATAAAATTTCATTACGAAATGCAGAGGGGTTGTAGAATGTAGATATATCAGATGGAATTTATGTTGTTGTGTATAAACTTTCAATCGCCTATATATTGCAAAAGTATATAGTAGTTTTTTTTTTATGATTTATTAATTTTTTCTTGCACAAGTTTCGAACGCATACATCCTTGAAAGAACGACAATTATTTTAGTGAGAAGGAATATCAGATTATTCACACAACTTTAAGATGTCGAAATGGAATGTTATTATTATTAAGCGGATATTATTTCGGAACGATAATTATTTTAGTAAGAAGAAATATCAGGTTATTTACACAATTTTAGATGTCGAAATGGAATATTATTACTATTAAGCGGATATTATTTCGGAGCGATAATTATTTTAGTAAGAAGAAATATCAGGTTATTTACACAATTTTACATGTCGAAATGGAATGTTATTACTATTAAGCGAATATTATTTCGGAACGATAATTATTTTAGTAAGAAGAAATATCAGGTTATTTACACAATTTTAGATGTCGAAATGGAATGTTATTACTATCGCAAAATTATAAATAATAAATGTAACAGGGAAAATGGATTCTTTTTTAAGAAATTTTATTGATCCATTATTATTAATATATTTTCAAATTTAAATATATTTTTTTCGTATTATTTTCTTTACCGGTTTAAAAATACACAGATTATATGAAACTGCATTATAGATTTATGAGTCGCAAATTATTTTTGTGAGTTCATGATGAGAAATATTTGATATGAAATGTCAAAACAGTTAAATGATGTAACATTTACACTCTTCAAGTTTCTACTCCAATACAAGTATTTACTCCAAAAGTACTATACAAAGTAATTAAAAGAGCTGCATAATATCCCGAAATAATATTATTAATTCGCCATTTAAATTCTTTAATTTTTTTCAAATGGATAGTCACAATTTCTATAGATATAAAAGTTAGAATATTAACTACCATATTAAAGTGATATATACATCAATCATTTTAAGTAAGACACTATGTATCTTTACTAGAAATCAAGTTCCATTTAAACTAGTTGATATTTAAAAAATATATATATTTACTGACATAAAAAGTCTAAATATTTATAATAAAATATTGTTTCTAGTAAATAATACAGTAGTTATTTACGTAATTTTATATAAGTGATAAATGTTTTTCAGTTCAACATTACTCTCGTCAATGATCCAATTGAGATATAAAGTAAAACATGACTAAAATTAAAATAATTATTTTCCTATTTGAAATGATTCGAATTGAAATAGTGAAAGTGAAATTTTGCAATACGGAGTTGTAATTAAAATTTCTCATGAAGGATTGTCAAAACATTGGACACTGTTCCAGCTGATACATTGAAAGTACCGTTTCCCGAACCTCACCAAAACGTAGCACAAAATAATCTAAAAGGATTCTAAATAAGAAACAAATCTAAGATACCTGAGTTCTTGAAACGGGTTTGATGGAGAAAAACGATAAGAGTACAGGGAAGAATCGCTAACTCTGCTTGGGATCACCCACGGAGAATGCAGCTTCATGGAAGGAGAGATGGTACGGTCACATGACACCAAATAATGGCGCTCATTGGCTGTTCGCGGTCGCCCCTAGAGTTGAGCACCAGATGAGCAAGAGCAAGATACAAAGTGGGAGTCGATATTTATATAGAAGATAAAGGAAGGTGAATGCCGATGGAGATTTGTAGCTCTTTCTACGGCAACAAAGGAAGGATATGGGATGCACAGCATTTGCATTTTCAGGCAGACATTTTTTAACATACTTTCATTTCTTAGACTGAATTCATTCCTTTTTTCGAATATCTGATTCGAAATTTGAAGATACTGTATTAAGCATAATATAATGCAGACTGAAATTAAATGTTAGTTAATGAATTTCAATCAAGGAATTCAAAAGAGAAACCATTATTCATTGAACATAGACTAAAAACAGAAATTACACAAGTAAATAAAATGAATTTTTCTAACAGTTATATTGTTCATTCAGAATCGCCTGAATCTGTATGTACCATATTGTTTAGGTATATAAAAATTGGGAATATTATACCGGAAATTTCTATAACTATATACAACATTCCACTACTTCAAACTATTTTATTAATGCTCGAATATAAAGGGAATTCTTATTATATAAAAATAACTGTTCGAAAACGAATTTGTTATAATTTTATTTATTACATTATAATGCAGACTGAAATTAAATGTTAGTTAATAAATTTCAATCAAGGAATTCAAAAAGAGAAACCATTATTTATTGAACATAGACTAAAAACAGAAATTACACAAGTAAATAAAATGAATTTTTCTAACAGTTATATTGTTCATTCAGAATCGCCTGAATCTATATGTACCATATAGTTTAGGTATATAAAAATTGAGAATTTTATACCGGACATTTCTATAACTATACACGACATTCCACTACTTCAAAGTATTTTATTAATGCTCGAATATAACGGGAATTCTTATTATATAAAAATAACTGTTCGAAAACGAATTTGCTATAATATTATTTATTACATTATAATACAGACTGAAATTAAATGTTAGTTAATAAATTTCAATCAAGGAATTCAAAAAGAGAAACCATTATTCATTGAACATAGACTAAAAACGGAAATTACACAAGTAAATAAAATGAATTTTTCTAACAGTTATATTGTTCATTCAGAATCGCCTGAATCTATATGTACCATATTGTTTAGGTATATAAAAATTGGGAAAATTATACCGGACATTTCTATAACTATACATGACATTCCACTACTTCAAAGTATTTTATTAATGCTCGAATATAACGGGAATTCTTATTATATAAAAATAACTGTTCGAAAACGAATTTGCTAAAATGTTATTTATTACATTATAATGCAGAGTGAAATTAAATGTTAGTTAATAAATTTTAATCAAGGAATTCAAAAAGAGAAACCATTATTCATTGAACATAGACTGAAAACGGAAATTACACAAGTAAATAAAATGAATTTTTCTAACAGTTATATTGTTCATTCAGAATCGCCTGAATCTATATGTACCATATTGTTTAGGTATATAAAAATTGGAAATATTATACCGGACATTTCTATAACTATACACGACATTCCACTACTTCAAAGTATCTTATTAATGCTCGAATATAACGGGAATTCTTATTATATAAAAATAACTGTTCGAAAACGAATTTGCTATAATATTATTTATTACATTATAATACAGACTGAAATTAAATGTTAGTTAATAAATTTCAATCAAGGAATTCAAAAAGAGAAACCATTATTCATTGAACATAGACTAAAAACGGAAATTACACAAGTAAATAAAATGAATTTTTCTAACAGTTATATTGTTCATTCAGAATCGCCTGAATCTATATGTACCATATTGTTTAGGTAAATAAAAATTGGGAAAATTATACCGGACATTTCTATAACTATACATGACATTCCACTACTTCAAAGTATTTTATTAATGCTCGAATATAACGGGAATTCTTATTATATAAAAATAACTGTTCGAAAACGAATTTGCTAAAATGTTATTTATTACATTATAATGCAGAGTGAAATTAAATGTTAGTTAATAAATTTTAATCAAGGAATTCAAAAAGAGAAACCATTATTCATTGAACATAGACTGAAAACGGAAATTACACAAGTAAATAAAATGAATTTTTCTAACAGTTATATTGTTCATTCAGAATCGCCTGAATCTATATGTACCATATTGTTTAGGTATATAAAAATTGGAAATATTATACCGGACATTTCTATAACTATACACGACATTCCACTACTTCAAAGTATTTCATTAATGCTCGAATATTTTATTCTTAATAACTGGTTATTAATAATATTTTTATATACTGATTTTGATAGATTGGATGAATAATGTTGAAGTTTATTTACTTTGAAGTTATACGTTTCTGTTTTGTCGTATATTTTAATTTTTAATGTGTCTACATTTTGAATTTTTAAACTAACGTCTAGATAATTGATTCAGTTTGATGTATATACATTTTTAATTAGTTGTAGATTTGGCGGATAAAACTTAAATGTTTGATATAGGTACTTCATTAGTAATTCTAATAATAATTAGATCATCAATAAATCTGTACATGATATGACTTTTAAAAGGGTTCTGAATTTCGTAAAAATGTAGGTGGAGGTTGGCCAGTATTGTGGATGAGACTTCTCCCTGTGGTATTCCCTCATTTAATTTGTATATGCAATTTCCCTGAGATATATACTGTTTGAATAGAATGAATTTTAATAACGTTTTGAATTTTGGAAAAAAGATGTTTTTGGATTGAGAAAATTGTTCATATAAATTTAGTATGACTTTATATAAATCATTAATGTTAATGTTATTAAAGAGGTCTTTGAAATTAAAAGTTTTAATATCATGTATGTAAGGTAGTTGTTTTAGGTTATTAATCAGTTCTAAACTATTTATGTTTATATGTTTTTGTTGCGTAGTAAAATGATCATAAATTTAATTTAGTATAATTAGAAGTTGATTGTTAGCAGCATTGGTGTATGAATTAAATCCTATAGTAACAGTTCTAAAAGAAATGGGTGATTTATAGAATTTAGATTTGAGTATCAGGTAAGCAAAATTAAGATTGGGTTTTTGTTTAAGAAGTTTGTAGTGTGCAATAATTTGTTTACTCATAATAGTGATATTAGTGTGTATATTAGTGTGTATAGGAGTTAATAATATTGAGGTATTGAGTTGCAGTTTGAGTTCGTACAAATAAAATTTTTTGCAAATAAACGCATAATTATTGATGATATATATATGTAAATATATATATAGGTTTTTCGAGTTACAGCTTCTCACTTTTCTTTCATTGGACATTCAAACCTTTTTATTATATATATATATATATGTAAAAATAGAAAGATTTCTAAAGAAAATTATTGAAATAAATATTTAGTGTACTTGCGCACAGCAGCATAAAACACTAAAAATATATAAAGACATAAATGGAGATATAAAAGAAGAAGGAAGGTAACGTAAAGTGCTTACACAAAGGCGGTAAGGGGTAGTGACCTTACTCCCCAGTTATTAACATGCATGTCTTTAATGCCGCGGCATGCACTCCTGGACGCCAGCACTGACATTAGCCAACCTCCGGAGTGACAATCAAAATTATCACAAGACCCTTGATAAAGGAAGGTGATATGAAAAAGTATGGTCCAAGTCATAGAGACAGCCAAGTTCCTGCACATGCTACCTATTTATAACATCAAAACATTCAAATCAGCAGATTAGATGTCTGTGATGTCATAACTTACAAAGATGTACGATCAAAATTCATAATGACCTCAAATATTTACACAAACTCAACCCATATATTTCATTTTTTCCGTAGTAATTTTTTTTTGGGGGGGGGGGGGGGGGGGGTTGAGTTTTCAACTTTGTTGTAAAGTGTTAATGATGAAATTGCGATACCAAGCACAAAAAATGCAAAGTATAACTTTGAGAATGGAGACATAAGAAGCAAATTAAAAATTATAATAAAAAGCTTTCTATGAAAACTATAACATACGGAGTAATATAAAATAATATCTAATTGCAAATAAAATTGTATCTGTTTACAGAACCACCATAACAAAATGATAAATGATAAAAAAATATATCACAAACTTTTGAAGTGCATTAGGTAACTTATAAAAAAAAATATTTAAATATGTAATTATTTGCAAATAGGTTCCAAATATGACAAAATAAGCATGTGATTGTTGCACATGTTAAACTGAAAAGATAATTTTTATTTTGTTTGTAAAATTAGTTACAATTTCGGAAGTTTTCACAAACAGACTATGCATGTACATCTACGTTTCATACCTCTGACTTGTATAACAACATATTAAGATAGACTTAACATATTAAAACTTGTTACATTGGCATTTCCAATCGCTCCATTCAATATTATAGCAGAAAACTTGAAATATTTATGTCATATTTGATGATTACACACAAAAATTCAAATATAACCGTTCAGTATTTTCTGATGATCAGCTAAATTTAACCAATAACCAAGTAAATAATAAATATCACAATATGGCATTTTACTACACAAGTAAACCTTTTAAAATCTGTAATTACTTTGTAACTAATAAACGAAAAATTAGAAACAAAAGTGCCGGTTGCATTATAAAAAAGAGATTTATATTTTCTTACAAAAGCAAACGGGAAATATACAGATATGACATTTTTGTGTTTAACTTTATTTACAGTATTATTAAAATATAAGCTGATTAAGGTAATATTAAATGTTGAAATGTAGTACGTGTCATCCTAACATGGATCTTTGAGATTTATTGTATATGAAAGAAGTGATTGAGGTAACAATGACAGTAAATATATTATATAATATTGTCATCATTTGAGAGTTTATATCCTTAAACTTTAAATATAAGCAGTTTCATAGATGTACTTTTCCCGTTTGTTTTTTAAACAAGCTCTTTTTACAATACAATCAGCATTTTTGCTTCAAATATTTTTTCTTATTGGGTCAATTAATTAGAGGTTATGAATGGTATGTTTATTAGTACAATGGAGTGGAAAATTTTGAATGCTGTTTGCTGAAACAAGGATAATAAAATTTAAATAAGTACACTTCTTGAGCGCTAACAATTCTTGAGAGGTATCACTTATTAGAATTGGATAAAGTATTCGTGAGTTTGTTAATAGTCATCATCCAAGACGATTAATGCACGGCAACACCAACAGATTCAGGGGGGACTAGAGGGCTAAAGCCCCCAAAATTAAATAGTCTGCACTAGGTGAAATGACATTTTTTCCCATATTGTACCCTTTTACAAGGTTAAGAAAAACTTATATTGTACCTTTGTACATGGTTAAAAAAACTTACCCTCCCCCCCCCCCCCCAAATGGTAAAAACAAAATTATAAAACAGAAAATTTGAAGCATTTTGTCCATGCATGATTAGAAAACTTGAAACATGTTGATAAATCACATGCTTATAGAGATGTTTACATAATTAAAATTAAAGCAAATTAAGAAATTTATAACATTCTAAACTTTATTTTTGTGTTCCGAGTATTAAAAAGATTCAAACTACAATATAATTTATCTTTTACCTGTTCAATTACACTTCAGAAAAATTGAAATATTTTGCTATACAAGTGAAATTTCGTAAAAACTGAATAATCGCGATCTACCGATTTCTGTCGGAAATCATTACGTTTTGCCTAGGCGGACATCAATATATTGATGTCGGACTAGATTTTGATTAACTATAAAAATTTTATATCAGCAGTTAACATATTAAAAGAGAAACAAAATTGCTTACCGAATACACGTGAAAATAGTTATCAAAGATGGACGCCGGAAGTCGTTCTTCACAGAGCAGTTGACTGACAAAAGACGCATGGTGCGCCCTCTAAGTTACCGACAGTTCCAGAAGACGTCATAAAACACTTCAAATGGAGTACAATTGGAACACATTGCAAGATGGTCTTGAGTAAGACGTCTGTGGACGTCGTTCTTAGGATATGACAGTTGTAGGATTACGGGAGCTTTATTGGCTGTCCACTGGAAATTTGTGGTTGAGTGGGGTGGCTTCCTCAACCGGTAAATCCTGAAATTTATTTTGAACTTCAAGTTCCTCAAAGTGCTCAGCCAGATCCGAAAGTTAAGGTCTTTTTACAGTACTTGGGGTTATAAACCCCTCTAGTTCTTTAAACATCTCGTCTTTGTAAATTACATACAGTTCGTCGTCAGATTTAAGTTTCCAAATCTTAATCATATCATAGATGAAGTTATAGGACATGCGATTGACTAGCACGTGGGGGTCAGGGGTTTCCAACAACAGAGAAGCATCTAAAATACTACCTGTAATTATATTCTGTAGAACTCTAGCTTGGTTGTAATCAATATTCTTATCTTTGAGCTCGTCCTCCAGCCTTGAGATGACGAAGTCATAAGAGATGAAGTGCGTCATGATTTTCCATGTGATGGAGTCTCTCGGCATATCATCCTTCGGGAGTCCCAGAATCTTGAGATGCTCTGCTTCGTAGATCGCAACACTTTCATACTTGTAGGCTTTATCCGGTTTCGTCGAGGTCCCGGCAATAGCAAGGTCCAACTCCGTGGGTCCGATGTTGGCTTGAAAGTATGACCCCGGGACATAAAGTTTTTTCTTTCCAACAATCTTAACATTCTTACTTTTCAATAGTCCTTTCGTCTTAAAAGCAGCTTTCCTAACAACACATTTTCTTTCGTCGCTAACATGGGGGTAACTCTGACCCCTTGTTGTAATTTATATGTAAGTCAAATTAGAACTCCATTAGGGTTAATGTTTAGTAAGGTAGCTATGACTATGAGGTAGAATAGGATCAATGTTATATTGAAAATTTCCCTAATTTTTATAGGGTTACGAATTAAATTCTTGTCCATTCAATGCAGACAAATGAAATCTAAATTTAAAAAGATTAAGCAAATATTTTTCAAAACTTTTAAGAACTTTCTAAACCTTAAATACTGAAAGTATTCTTCGCTATTACAAATTTTCTACAAAACAATGTGTATTAAATGGTAAAATTCTTAATAGTGACAAAAGCTTATAGTGACAATGTCATCCACATGCAGATTATCTGACATACAAAAATCATTCTCATGTGACAACAGGTTGACATCTTTAAGATCAGAAGAATCAGATGAAAAATCAAAACATTTATTATCTACAACTTTAAATGTTTTGGGTTTTTCTTTAGATGTGCCACTGGGTTCTCCTGTTTTCATTTTCTGTTAAAAAATTTTCTTTTTCAATACTGCTATAGCCTTTATTGTAAGTTTAACAGTAAATGACTTACTGGTACTTGACATGACAACGGTTGCAAGAACTGCTTTGCATCAGCTCACAACGATCTTCCATTTTTTGGGAACAGGAGCAATCAATTTTTTGCAAAAATTTTAACGAACACAACACATTGACCCAAGCATTGAGGGAATGATGAATCATTTTTGAGGAAATTGTACATAAAATGATAAAAATTTTAATATATAATATATGAATATATTTTTCCTAAAATGTACAAGACACAAAGAAGGCATCTTATTGCACTATTTTTATTTTGCTTATTTTGTTCCTACTGCAGAGAATGGCCCCATATAAAACCCACAAAATATGTTTAAATGCAAATTTTTTCTGGGGAGTCAATGTTATGCAGATGGCAAAAAAAATAATGGATCAATGTTACAACCTTTGCAAAAAATTAATTTTTTTTGTTTGAAATATTTTTTCTAGAAAAATAAAATAATTTTAAATATTTATTAAAATAAGTAAATTAGACCATTTTTGACTTCCATGTACCTAGGCCTTACCTATGCTATTCACAGAAAGTTGTATTTTTTTTTCAAAATTTCCTTGTCTAAGTTATAAAGATTTTTAAAGGCTTGAATTCAATTTTTAATTTCATAATATATGCACTACAAAGTAAAAATATTAGGCTATGGCATACATAAGAGGTTTTTTTATTTAAAACCACCGGCGATAGTCAAAAATCAACTTTGTAAGCAAAATTGACCCTGGGAGGCAATGTTGCCTAGATTAACTACTCCCATCATTTATTTACCCCCCATCAATTGGGGTAATTCTGACCCCACAGCGCTGTGGGGTCAGAATTACCCCAGTTGATGGTAATGTTTGTAGTTTTAATTCATTCATTGCAGCTTTGATGGGTATTATTGCATCTACGATACTGAATGATTTTCCAATCACTGGTGTCGTGTAATTCACAATATACGAATTGTTTATTTCTAAAATTTTCATTTAATATTTTTAGAACATGATTGACTGAAACCACACAGGGTTCTTACTGCCTTTTCAAATCAAAGTTGGAGAAAAACAGGACTTTCTCTTTAAAAAGTGGGAAAAGATAGAAATTTGAAATCTGTTGACATTTTAAACTTATAAGTGAATATGAAATATGTTTGCATAATATCAGAAAAAATAATATCCAAGGAAAATTAGCTTGCACAGAAAGTTTATGGTGACAAATGTTAAATTTATGGCTTTCAGCAATAGATCAGAATAATAATTTGCACACATCAATGCTGCTACAACATTATTTTAGTTAGATACAAACTAACTATGAACGCAAAAGGAACTTTAATTTGAAAGCAAATAACTTTCAATATTAAAATATAAATTAAAAAATTGAAATGTAAATTTTAATATAGAAACGTAAATTATGTTATATATATAAATATAATATTGCCATGAATTTAAAAATGTAATAATTGCATACTATATTATAACTGAAGGTAAAAAGAAATGAAATATAAAAATACTGGAAATTCATACTGCACATGAACATTTTTGGTTTGCCAAGTTAGTTTTAATTGGTTGGATATTCAAAATAACATATTTTGCATTGTAATAAATTAAAAGAAAAAGTAATTCGTATGCAAGAAATACTTTCTCGATTACATTATGGATTAGACGCAAGCGATCCCACTATTTATTCGAGAAGCGCTGCAAAGACGAGATGGGAGATTCGAAAACCGAAGTTCTAAGCTGAAGTGCTTATATCGCAACGTTATGCATTTTTGTTCGACTTTGACATGCATAAGTATGGCCTATAAATGATCATATAGAAAATAGGACAGCATAAGCTAAAACAGACCAGCCCTTCAGGGGGATAGACACTACTACAGGGGGGCCCAGAGGGGGCCCGAACCGCTAAGAGGCTAGAGAAGACATGAAAAATTCACAAAAAAGGTACCCCAAAACTAAGGAGGGAGGGGGCTGAGATAATTGTTTGTAGTGGGGCCCTCAATTTCTATGTGCGGTCCTGACTAAAATTACAATAACTAAAAGTGCTGCTTCAAAAACAATAACTTACAAAACTATATTCATAATGTCTAATAAAATGACGGAAAAATAATCGAAATATCGCAGTAATTGAAAAAATTATGGTACAAACAGGAATAAATTAATAAAAATCGTGTAGAATTATTAGCAATTCATATTAATTTAAACAGAAATTTGTGTCTGGTCTCCTTAACTATGAAAAGAAAAGCAATAAATTATTGCAAATGGTCCTTCAGTTGGGAAAGTAAAGAATAAAAAGATATATATGAGAAAACTTAAAAACAAGGAAGGCGGGGGAGGGGGGGGGGGTACAAGCAATATAGGAAATATTGCTAAAAATTAAATCTGAAAAATCTTGAATGATTAAATTGTTGTTGTTGAGACCCAGACCGTCCGACTTACCAGGAAGGTGTTGTTGTTGTTGAAACCCAGACCGTCCGACCTACCAGAAAGGTGTAAGGTAACTGCTACCAGGAAGGTGTAAGGTAACCGTTTGGATGGCCGGGAAGTGCCACCCAATTTAGACCGGAACCCAATGGGGGAGGCATCCACAGGGACCGTACCCTCCTTTCCCTACCACCAACCTTTCGGAAGGACTTACGGACCCACATGTTTAACGTGATCGCACTCCGCATGATGACGGCGGCAGTTGTGGCAGCGTGCAAATCCAGCGCGCAAACCATCGGTCTACCGCGCCCGAAATGTGCCAACAGGATTAAATTGTTGTGAAAAAAGGGATTTAAAATTTACCCTCAAGTATTTATGTTACATGACGTGGTAAATGAAATTCTGAACAAGGTTGGAAAATAATTAATGATCATAAATGCTTCTGTAAATCTGCAAATTTCGGAAACCTTTAAGAAATGGAAAAAATAGAGGAAGCTGACAATGACTTAAAAATAAACTTTGAATTAGAAAAAATTAAGACATACAATAGAAATAAGTTTTTAAAATTTAATAAATACCAAAAATGCGAAGATAGCAATAATCAATATTGCTCTAAAAATATAAATATATCTATGAAATTTTGCATGCATTATTTTCAGAAAAAAATGTTTAATATTTTGTTGTGAATATTTTGAATCTCTCTTGATATTTCAAGCTCTTTTTCAAACATATAATTAATAAAATAAAGGGTTATTCTCTCAATAACATAATGAAAACAATGAGAAGTACTTATAGTTATTTTAGGAACGGAAATTAAATTTTGATATATGTGCTCGAGCATAATTTTAATTAAATATTAATTTACTTTTCATTTTAATAAATACAATTGAAATAGAATCATTAAAATAATAAACAAAAGTATGTAAAACTTTAAATATTTAAAAATTTACAGAAATGACCAATTTTGGAAACAATCCATGAAGAACCCAGAAGCTAAGACAATGTGCAAGCTGCAGATAAATTTTCAAATCCTCAATCTATGTCGCAGATCAGCTAGAAACATTCTGCTACTGGAACAGCAGGTGAATTTTAGAAGCAATTGAAATTTAATATATTATTTTTATTCTTTCAGAAATTAACTATTTAACAAAAATTTTATATATATGGAATATTTTCGCAAGTGATTTATTTGGCTGAAGGAAAATACTTTAACAGCACTAAATATATGCGTAACTCAATGTCCACCAAATTGTCTCCTTTATCTCATGGTTAACCCATTCAATTCTAAAAAAGTATTTTAAAACTATTTTTAATATTATATATAGAAATTATTTAAAAAAAGAGGGTTAATTATAAGTATTATTTTAATATTTTAATTTATTTAATAATATATTTCATATACCTATAATAAATTAACAATTTTTTTTTTTTATTATTATTATTAATTACTTAGTAGTATTAGAGTTTACTATATTTAGTCATTCAAGAAAGTGGTAGATTCAGGGTAATGCTGGACTACTTTATATACTATAGGGCATAAAGAGTCTTTCAGATTTTCCTTTCAAAAACCTACTTCATTTTTTTGCCAACCCTGGTCAGCAGACATTTTTTAAACATTGTTAATATAATATATAATACTTTTTTTTAAATAAGCAGTTTATATATATATATATATATTTTATAATATTTTTATATCACAGTAAATAAAACTGCTGCTTGTGAGAGTAAAACTTTCTAATTCTTCCTTAAAAAAAGAAAGCATATGAAATCTATATATTTAATAATTTATTTCTTACACGTGTAAGAAACAGTAAATTATTTTTAATTCACTGGACATATTATTCTAGCTTAAATGTAATATTTAAGAGTAAGTTTAAAATTTTCCAGAAAAGCTATATCTCTATATTTAACTGATGTACTCGTATTTTAAACAAATAATTCATTTGTGAAACTAACTTACCTGCAAACCATTCATAGCTGACTCTGCAATAAGACTTGAGAATTAGACTTGAGACTAGAAAATTTAATTGTAATATTTTGTTTACAATTAGTAAACACAAGTCATTGCAAGCATCTTCTTCCTTATAGTAAGCTCAAGTTTTCCAATCTTATTATTTCCCAGTATGGCCTTTGATATATTAGTGAAACTAAATATGCTCTTAAATTTTGTATTAAGGTGTATGAAAACTAAATGTGAGCTTAAATTTTGAATTAATGAATATAAAAACTATGTCACAAAACAGGGAAATAAATCCGATTGCTTGCTCAACATTGTTGAAATTTTGACCATTATTTTCCGATTTATTCCACTAGTATTATACAAAAATATTTGTTAATTTATCATTTCGACTTTTATATACCTTTCATATTCAGAAGTTTAGTATTTTAGTTAATGATTTGTTCAGTACTGTATTTTATTTTTCTGTCTTGTTCGGTCCCTTATAATTTTAGAAACATTAGTAAACACAAGTCAAAACTTTTTAAAACTCTTCTGTGACATTTGGAATTGTTTTCACAAGGTTGGGCCTTGTCATTTGACAAATGTCCTTGGGACATTTTTGTAATGTTTTGGGGGATAATGCAGCTTGTGTGTTAGTTCTATGCTTATAGATTGCTTATGCTTAATTTCTTTAGATCCTGAACCCTTCTTAATTTTGCTGTTTTCTCATTTTAAATGCATATATACCTCTCTGGCTCTTCTCTTTCTATTGATTTCATCTTTTCGACTTCAGATTTGTTGATAATTTTTGCACTGATGAAGAGAATCCAACATATCCTTGATACAACTTCATACTTCATTATCACATTTTGCTTGCTAAGTGATCTTTTATGTTACATTTTTTGTCCCTGATCTTGTATCTTATATTCCACATAATTATTCCATATATTCTATCCCTTTACTTTTGTCCATCCGATTTTCTTTTCCATCCACATGATTTGTATGAAGTAATCTACTTCCATCCATTTTAAATCAACTGAATGTCTATGCTACTGCTATACTCATATTTTAAAAGCGTACCTATAATTTACATATTTTCTCATGGATTTTATGTAATACAATCTTATATGCATCATAAAGTTTTAAAATGGTGTAAATACTGTAAATTATTAACAAAAAAGTAGAAGTGTAAAAGCCTATAAATGGACACCCTCCAAATTGCAGTATTTAATGCGAAATTATGTCGGAGACCTGCATTTGTTTCCCCATTAGGTTTCTTCAGTTTCTCCGTCCCAGCTTCATGCTTGTGGTGACGTCACGACTGCGGGACGCATGTTCCGAAAACGTACTCGCTATACCTAGAGCTCCTATACTACAGGCTGACTTATCAATCATATTGAAAGCTAGTAAGGTTAATACAAATACATGGGTTACCCTATTTTGCGGTTTAACACGTGCTCCAAATACTGATTTTTACAGGTATTTGATAAGGTTAACAAATTTACAATTGAGTTGTATTTTATAAATATGAATCAGATTGGAGTAGCATTTGTAATTACGCGACACTTATTAACAAGAATCAAAAATATGATTCTCACTCTATAAACAGATTAACAAATAGATGGACATTTTTTCTTTTGATTATTTTTTTTTTTGCAAAAATTCGATCGTATTAAAATTTCTGAAATACTTTGATGTACATTTCTATATTACATCTGTTACAGTTCTAACATTATATAGAATAAAATATGGTCTTATTATGAGCTCAGAAAGACCTTCAATTATTTGAAATACCTGTACTAAATAATGAAAAGTTGTTTTTGAAATATATATTTATGATGATACATAGTAGTGTGTGAATTACCGGAGGGTGGGGGGCACTTTAAAATAAAAATGTGTATTTAATTTTAAAGGTACTAAAATTTTAAAGAAGGGCAATTTTGTTATAAACCTGTGGATGTATAGTTTAGATAAATACAGCATTTAAAATCTTAATAATAATAAATTATATAAATCTGAATTACAAACGATATATTTTTTACGCCTAGAACAAAAGAAGTACTTTAAAAGATAATATTGAGGAAATCCTCTAAACATAGCGCCAATGTTTACATCAAATGATTGGCGCCAATCATCGTCTTGGCGATGAAAATATCAGTGCCATTCCAAAGTAAATTCGAGTCATTTAGACATTATTTCTATGAGTTTTTAGTAAAAAAATCCTATTTGATCATTCATTATCTTTTATGAAAAATGCATTTCGATTTATTTACCATTTTAGCTTACAGTTTTTTAACAGTAGGATTCATCAATTTTATGATTCGTTATACTTTAAAAATGCAATAAAATGTATAAAACTTGAAAGATATTGGTGTAATATAAATAAATCTTTAATATATATAATATGAAGTAATTATATTTTTAAGTTTGGAAAAGAGAATAACACATCCAGGACTGCAAACCACGTTTATTAAGATAAGACTATAACAAATAAAAGTCAATAATGATACATACTACAGTTACCGAAATTATAAAATGAGTATATATATAAATATATATAATTATAAAAGAAATACTTTATATAAAAATAGAAGTTTCAATTACAATATTATAAAATTTAGCTTTCACATGTATGCTCCTGTACCGGGTATCCAATGACTCTGCCGACTATTTATAAGCTATTTTTTTTATTCCCTTTTCATTTCTGGGAAAGCGAAATTACTTAAACCTTTTTCTAGTATGTTTAGAGAAGTTCGGTGCAGAACATCCACCAAAAATTATTTCAATAGTACTTCCTAAAATGAAATTACGAATGGAGTTAATGTTAACGGATTACGCTTTCGGCTTGGATGGGCTTCAATATGCTTGACGAGTCAGCTCGTGTATAGAGGAGCCATAGCTATACCCCCTGCTGTGAGGCTGATTCTTCGCTATTGGCTAAGTTAAATGACATCGTAGGCGGAGCCTAGTATACACTTTGAAGTTTGACAGTTTAAGACAAAATCTGTTGTCTTCGAGATTATACGTGTTTACATTTTCCTTAGATACATTTCGTCATGTATTTTATTTCATACACACATATTTCTTTGCTTTTGATATGATTTTAAACTAAAGAATTAAATAAAATATATTATTATTATTACTACTTGATCAATGATAAAAATGCTTCATTTACGGGAAAAAAATTATATACAGCATACAGTTTAAAATGCTTGTGTTATATGCATTATGTTTATTAAAGGCACCTTATGTCCATTTTATATTTTATTCCGTACGTGTATCGCAATTTTTTTAATCCTATTTGCGTTGATGACTTATAGCACTTGAGGCAATTTGCTTTATTTTATTAATGTTTTAACTACGAAACAGCAAGTTACCTATCCAAAACAAAATATATAACCGTTTAAATGTGGGTTACCATAATCTTTTTTGAAGTCGGTTTCAAATATTTATGCAAGTTTGTAAACAAAACTATGTGTTTGATTTAAAAGAAAAAGCCATACAATGGAATATTTTGGACAAATAATGTGGAAATTTTTTTAAAAAATTGATCTAAAATCAATAAAAATGCAAGTTTACAATGTAATCCTGGGTAAAATATTGAGTGTAGAGGGTGGGTAATCCATCTCAATCTATACACCCAGTGATGTGCTAATAATTTTCTATGCTAAAAATTTTTAATAACTGATATGCTTCGCAAATTATATATATATATCAATTGTTTGCTGTTCCCATTAAATTCTAAACAAATAGATATGCATATTGGTTTCATTACCATTTGAATAGGTGTGAGTAATAGTAGTTATAAAACACCGGTTCTGCGGCAGATCGGGGAGGCGGCTCAGGAGGAGAGGCCCTCTTTGGGAGGATGCCTCTCTTGAGCCGCCTCCCCTCTTTGGAGTGGACCCTCCTTGGAGGGTCTTGAGACCCCCAGGAGGGAGGATGCCTCTCTTGAGAGGATCCTCTTTGGGAGGATGCCCCCCTCCCCTCTTTTGGAAGTTTGGTGAGGCGGCACAACACCGGATGCCTCTTTCCTAGTATTGCGAAAGAGGGCAATTGCGAAGTCTTTCACGGAGGCATGATGACTCATACGGAGTGAGTTTCACTCCGAGTCTTGAGAGGGAATGTCACAATCGCTGACTGACCCTTGACCTGAGGAAGTGGTTTCAAGGGATTTCGCAATCGATGACTGAGCATCACACAATCTGGAAATGACGTGTCGCGCCTTGGAGCTCCTTAGCACACGTCCTCCCTCTCTGCTGGTCAGCGACAGAGTGAAAGATCTTATCAGCGTGACGTAGTTAAAGCGCCCTCTGGCGAATTTTGATGAAGTGCTGCCATCTATCGACATTTTTTTTCCAAAAGAAATTAATGTTTCACTGGTCAGGAGCTGGATTCGAACTTGGGCCCAACTGATTACAAGCCGAGCGTCTTACCGTCGTGCCAAAGCACCCGTGCTTTATAGGAAGTTATCTTCGAAGTGTACCTTATCAGTGGAAGCTAGATTATTTTTCAAAGTTCATTCGAATCGCTCGGTGAATAGCGATGTGTTTTAAAACAGAATGCTACGGAGTGAATATAAAATTGCGTATTATAACATTATGATTTTTTTTTAAAACAAATGTATACACAAACTTTAAAAACACGAATGTAATAATTAGCTAAAATTGTATTCAGTGGATTTTTTTTTTTTTTAAATAAATCTAACTATCAATACGATTTTTATAATAATAACGAAATAATTTCGAATGTTTAAAAACAAATTGATTACGGATTTCCAATGAACACACAAATTGTGTTCAGTGAATACCATTCGACCATTTTAAGTGTTGTGTATCTAAAAACAAATGTATACACAAACTTTAAAAACACGAATGTAATAATTAGCTAAAATTGTATTCAGTGGATTTTTTTTTTTTTTTTAAATAAATCTAACTATCAATACGATTTTTATAATAATAACGAAATGATTTCGAATGTTTAAAAACAAATTGATTACGGATTTCCAATGAACACACAAATTGTGTTCAATGAATACGATTCGACCATTTTAAGTGTTGTGTATCTAAAAACAAATGTATACACAAACTTTAAAAACATGAATGTAATACATAGCTGAAATTATGTTTTGTGAACAGGATTCGACCATTCTAAGTGTGTGTGTGATTTTTGAAAAATAAATCTAAAAGTATATAAAAATAATAATGAAAATTAGAACTCACAGAACGACCTCTTCACTACCCGCTGGGCAAACTCCAAATGAGTGAGACACTCTCATTACGCTATTAAAAATTAGGTCTTATCTATAATGACATCAACAGTATAAGGTGTTGCCACCTATTTTTTCTAATAATATATTTTTAATAGTTGGATACTTCAACGGTCTGATTTGCTACACATAATCTAAAACACATCACTTTAATGATATTGTGCATTGAATATGATTTGACCCTTTTCACATTATAATTTTTACTACCATTATAGAACTTAGAAGTGAGTGTACATTATTTTTCCCTGACACAAACACTTTTAAAATCTATTGCAAGTTTGGCTTAAAACCTTTTTTAAAAATAAATCTAACAACGTATATGACTATTATAATAACAAAATGATTTCAAATGTTTAAAAACAAATTGATTACAGATTTCCAATGAACACACAAAAATTGTGTTCAGTGGACACATAAATTGTGTTCAATGAATAGGATTCAACCCTTTTGTGTGTTGTGTATCTAAAAATTAATGTATTACTACATTGTACTTAGGCATTTTCAAAAATGGTGCGACAAGCTACTCACTCCACACAATCTGAAAAGAAAGTTTCCACTAGAAAATACATCTTATTTCGAACTGTTACATATATACTAATATTTAATCACTAATATTTAATTAACTCCATTAAATAATACACATAATTAGTTAAAATTGCAATGACGACCCAAAGATTGAGAATATGTGTAAATAAAACACATCAGAGAAGTAGATATGAATTATGTTCGAAAATAAAACTATTCAAATTCTAGCCATTTCTAGAAGGCCATCGAATGTTCCAGCTTATCGGAAATCATGTGCTTCTGACTTTTCGGAGGACGCTGTTTGTTTAGC
The DNA here is from genome assembly GCA_951213105.1 of Amaurobius ferox. Classification (NCBI taxonomy): domain Eukaryota; kingdom Metazoa; phylum Arthropoda; class Arachnida; order Araneae; family Amaurobiidae; genus Amaurobius; species Amaurobius ferox. Next base: position 18,214,338 of record OX578141.1, read on the forward strand.
ACAAAGCAAAGGTCCCCTCGGAAAAGGGTATAAAATGCGGTCCTTATCGAGCTATGGTCAACTGCTCTTTTTTCAGCCAGTGCTTTTGCTTTTGAATTAAATACGATAACGAGATTATTTACGATGTCTTCCTCCCGTGCATTTGAAGTAAGTAAAATTTTGATTTTCATTATTTTATGATTTATTATATATGACTTAACGATTAGCACTTGAATTTTATATTAATTATTTTTTTTTATGGATTTTCAGTTCGACTTCGGCATCCCAGTTGAGGAGATGGATTTAATTTGTGCAAACAATCCCACGACCAAAGACGATATAAATCAGGTGAGTTATTTTAATAATTTTTTTAATTGAAAAATGTATTTGTTTTAATTTTACGCATTTGTGAAAATACTGTTCAATACAGTTTGAAATTAAACACAACAATTGAATTAAACCTTGAAAAATATAAACATTTACCCTCCATCTGAGCGAAGCCACCGCTGACTTTATTAAAACATTTAATAGGACCCACACATATTTTTTAATGTTTCACATATTGAACCATTCAGTTTAATTGTACTTTGAAAAATATGAAGCTATTTCCATTGGAGTGGAATCATTTTTTTTTTTTTAGTGATAGATTTGTGTGGACTTCCAAAAATTATATCTTTCAACTATAATTTTTTTATATCAACATTTTAGTATGTGGTTTTAATAACACTTTTAAATTTAAATAAATAATGAGTTCAACACATAACTTAAAATAAAACTAAGAATGAAGCAACGTTTAAAGAAAAAACATTTTTAATAATACATAGATTTTTACAAAAGTAATATTCTACTAACTTGTATTTCACATATGGAACAGCGCAATCATCGCTGTATAATAGTCCTTTACGGTGAGACTTTTAAAAAATTCAGGTGAAACATTGTTTTCATTTGTTTCACAAAACTCTCGAGCAATTTCTTGAATGTTTATCATTAAAAGTTCGTGATCGACTAGTTCATAATCCACAAATTGCATATGAGTGGATAGCGTACAGCACTTGTGTTTCAAATCGGTACACCCGTGACTTTTGCATGTTTCGCGTTGATATAATTTATACAACTCTGCACATAAATTTTTATGTACACATTGCATTAAAGTACGTTTTAATTCATAGGGTGGCAAAGTCGGTAGTGCTTCGACAGGTTTTTGATACTTCACAATACAATTGGGTAGGATATTTGTCAGTAACTGATCCAAAACACATTTAGTAACATCTTGACTAATGTACTGAAGAGTATGAAAATTATCCTGATTTAATAAGATTAATTTCTTTTTGAACTGTCCAGTGCAAGGTGGTAATTGTTGTAAATATAGATTGCTTTCACATACACAAACTAAGAGTTCGTTATTAATTGTGAAAGATGAATTTTCACTGTCCATATTTGAAATGCGTTTTAAAAATACACTCCACGTATTAGGCGTGAGTGTTACTCCATGAGGGGTAGGCACGATAACATCAGAAGCATTCATCCTGTAGACACGAAAGTGTACTTTCACATTTCCTCGAAAATGTTGCACGGTAACGTAACTGTTACAGCCCAAATGGTAACGGAACTTTTCAGATGAGGATAATTCTATCGAAACCGATCCACTTTGAGAAGTAGCATAGTTCAGAGCCGACGACACCAAATCACTTTGCGAATCTGTAGTAGGTATAGATGGAGTATGCATATGGCTCCAATCGATTTCAGGTATAGGCGAAAGCGCTGCAGGCGGGACATACATTGGAAACTCGCACTTGCGTTTCTGTACAGGCGTTTTAGGTAGAATTTTTCTAAATGTTAGACTTATTCTAGCTTCTGAGACTTCGGGTTCCGCAGCAATTCCGTGAGAATAGAATTTGTTGGTTGGCACATGCATCGCATAAAGCGATCCGTGTTGGAGTGGAATACTTAGAGGAGATTGTCCTTTTCTTTCGAAAATGATAGATCTCGTAGCACCGAAACTGAGAGTCGCTATAGGTGTTTTAGAGCATAGGGAGGATTCATTGTCCTTGTGTTGTCCTATTTTAGCATGTCCATCCACATAGTGGTTTACTAACACAAAATTGTAGCTGTATCCCATATGTTCTTCCACACGTGATTTTATCTCCGATAAGAGAGGTGTCCATCCCTCAGAGCTGTTTCCACCGTCTCCAAATGCATATGCTTTTTGAGCTGGTTGGTATGGATGACCATGCACCACCCCTTGTGATTGTTGAAAGGGCAGACTTTTCAACTCTTGAAAAATTAAATCGGCTACATTTACTGAATAAAATTCGCGAACATATTCTACATTCAACTTCTCGCGTTTAAAAAAGATAGACATTTTTAAAAATAAGCAAGGACAACCTTCTAGGAGAACAAACGTTGAACGAATGAACTCTTATCTAAATAATATTCCTTATCGTAACATGTCACGTGATATTTCTTATCGTATCACATGACACATCATATCTGTAAATCACATGACACATCACATGATATTTCTTATCGCATCATGCGATGTATCACATGATATTCCTTATCGCATCGTGTCACATGATATTCCTTATCGCATCATGTCACATGATATTCCTTATCGTATCACGTGATGTATCACGTGACATCTTGTTAGCGAATCACAAGGTTCCACGTATGGAATCACGTGACATCTTGTTAGCGAATCACAAGGTTCCACGTATGGAATCACGTGACAAACCAGATAAGGTTTCCGCCCACTATACATGCTACGTGGAGCTCACTTTGACTCGAGACTTGCGCTAGGAAAGACGTCCTTTTAATTTGCTCCGCTCTATTAAAATATCGACAAACGAATTTACCACAATGATGGTTGTTTCAAAAGTGAGTTCAAAATGTTTTCGAATTAAAAATAAAGATACATTTTTAAAAATTCATAACACAATCATTCCAATAAATTCTATTATCATTCATAACACAAAAACTTTTAAAATGTACAACACAAAAATTAGCTTCATACACATTTCACTCTTTTACATGCTTTGCGTTTTTAATATTTAGGATATGACTGTGGAAGCTTCTGTTACACATGCTGCATTGCCTGTGGCAGCACCGACCGTGAAAGCTGTGGCAGCACCGACCGTGGTGGGAAAGGCCGGACCTAGTGGTATTCATGTAAGTTATTTTATTTCACCTTTTTTGGAAGGGGAAAATCGGCTGTTTCTGGGAGTATAGGATTGTATCGTATTCTATTACAGAAACTGTTATTTCTCTTAGAGGAAGTGCAATTAATAATTTTAAGGAACAGCTGACTCGCAATTTTATAGTGTACTTTTAGGAATTTTCTAGAAAAACTAATATGGACATTTTATCTATTTTATAGATATGTCCCACTTGCCACAAGAACTTCACTCTAAAGACTAGCTTGACACGACATATGAAGACCCACACCGGGCTAAAACCCTCTGTATGTGAAGTCTGCCAGATGGCTTTCACTCGAAAAAGCGATATGGTACGACATGCTAAAATGCATGAAGCAAGTTTAGATTGTGGTGTGTGTGGTGAAGCGTTTTTGTCCCGAATGGACCTCCTTCGCCACACGAGGCGACACCACAATGTTGTACAGCACAAGTGCGACCTGTGTGATGAAGCATTCACACGACGCGACGTGCTGTTACAGCATATTCGCCGTGCCCACCCTCACCCTTCCTCCAAGGGCGTGAAACGCAAGACGGCCGACGTTGACAAAATAGCAAAGAAACGAAGCACCCAGGCGATGAGAGCTCTTCGTCGCTCACAGCGAGCTTTGGGCGTTTTCACGACCCACACTTTGGAGCCCACCGAGGAGAATCGACAGGATCTAACACTGGCGTTAGAAGAGATGCGTGTACCACTGATTGCCTTGTTGAGTGAAGAACTCTCGGCCAATCAGATTAAATGGTACCTGGTCCTCTACGCAAAGATGGTCCGACTGAATTCTGAGGGGGAGGAAGAGAGCACGACGGCCTACTTTCATAGTAGGTGTGGAATTGATCTGATTTCTCACACGATTGAGCAACATGTGAGTGAGGGGTACCTGAAGATTCAGAGTGCTTTCGAGGACTACCAACAGTTGGGGTCGGGGTGGTCTTTGGATCATGTGATGAAGATGGATGTTTGCGTGGGCAAGTACAGGCCTCTTCGCCCCGCAAGCTATCTGCCCCTGCCCCCCAAACTTGCGGACAAAAAAGCACTCTTAAATATTGAAAACAGCAACCAGAAGTGTTTTGTGTGGTGCCTTCTCGCTCACAGACTCAATTTGCAGCGGGCTGAAAAACCCGAACGTGTAGCTCATTATTTGCCTAGGGAGCATGAGATAAACCTGGGGAATATGGAGTGCCCGGTACCCGTGAGTAAGGTTGGTACCCTAGAGAAGCTGAACAACTGCCGGATTAATGTTTTCGGCTATGAGGATGCAGAAGTGTTTCCTCTGCACGTATCTGCAAGAGACGATGCAGACTGCATTAACCTTCTCCTCATAAGTCAGGATACACAACAACATTACTGCCTGATCCGCAGTATGTCGAGACTTCTGGGGGATTTATCTCACTATGAGCATGCCTGTCACGTGTGTTATCGGTGCCTCCACCGCTTCACCCGAGAAGATTTACTCGTGGCACACACTCCCTACTGCAAAGAGCACGCACCGCAACGTGTTGAGATGCCAAGCCTCGAGAAAAGTTGTTTAAAGTTCTCCAATTTGGAGTATCAACACCCGGTCCCGTTCGTCATATATGCCGACTTTGAGTCGCTTTTGGTAGAAGTGCCCAGCGCACAGCCTAGCGATAGTCGGTCCTTTGTAGAAAAGGTAGCCCATCATGAGGCTTGCGGCTACGCATACGTCGTCGTGGGACCCCAAGGCGAATCACACAAGCCCGTGTATTGCTATCGGGGCCCTGACGTCGTAACCCATTTTCTGCAGAGGATGCTCCTGGAAAGAGACGAACTGGCCGTTCGTTTTAATAGCATAGCACCTATGCGTCTTACCAGGAGTGAAGCACTGGCCTTCAACAGCGCATCCCACTGCTATCTGTGTAAGAAGGCCTTTGCAAAGGACGGTGACCGGTACATTATGAAGGTTCGCGATCATTGTCACATTGTTGGAAACTATAGGGGTGCAGCACACTCGAATTGTAATCTTAGATACAAGTTACGCAAGAGTGTCCCTGTAGTGTTTCACAATTTGAAAAACTATGATTCGCACCTCTTAATGTCGGGGCTTGGAAAGCTGAAAGACCACAGCTTAGAGGTCATTCCACAAAATATGGAGAGATATATCTCCATCTCCCTGTATGAGGGAAAGGAGAGTGTGAGGCTGCAATTCATCGATAGCCTCCAATTCATGAATGCTTCCTTGGAGAAGTTAGTGGCCAATTTACCAGCTGATAAATTGAAGATCATGAAGGCAAACATCCCCATCCATTTTGAGCTGCTGCTTCGCAAGGGAGTGTACCCTTACGAGTACATGAATTAGTTGGCGAAATTCGATGAGCAGGTATTACCTCCACTCTCGGCTTTTTATAGCACTCTGACGGATGAGACCCCCCACCGCTGACGATTATGCTCATGCTCAGAATGTATGGAGAACATTCAACTTGAAAACATTAGGGGAGTACCACGACCTCTACGTTAAAAGTGATGTTCTTCTGTTGGCCGACGTATTTCAGCAGTTTCGACACCTGTGCAGGGAGTACTATGGGTTGGATTGTGTCCACCTGATGACAGTACCCGGCTTGGCATGGCAGGCTGCTCTCAAGATGTGCAAGCAGCCCCTCGATCTAATGACAGAGATTGACCAGCATCTCTTCATTGAGCGTGGTATCAGGGGTGGCGTGTCTGTCATTACGAAGCGTTTGGCACATGCAAATAATCCTTACATGGCGAAGTATGACCCTGCACAGCCCACCCAGTATATTATGTATTTGGATGCTAACAACTTGTACGGGTGGGCTATGTCTCAGCCCCTTCCATATGGAAAGTTTGAGTGGGTGTCACCCACGATTGCGACAGAGGATTGGATCCTGTCTTGCCCCGACCATGCATCGGTTGGCTACATTTTGGAGGTCGACTTGGAGTACCCGCCAGAACTTCACGATCTCCATAATTCATTCCATAATTACCCTGTTGCGCCAGAAAGAATGTTGATTCGAGAGGAAGATGTCTCGCCGTATACGGTAAAGATCATGGAGGAGCTTGGAGTTCCCCAGTTCCAAGAACAAGAAAAACTTGTCCCAAATCTCTGCAACAAGAAAAATTATGTGGTACATTATAGATGCTTGAAAATGTACCTGGAACTAGGGCTGTACGTAACATCTGTGCACAAAGTCCTTCGCTTCCATCAGCGGCCCTCGTTGAGATCGTACATCGATTTCAACACCGAGCAGAGGAAGAGGTCTCAATCGGGGTTTGAGAAGGACTTCTTCAAGCTCATGAACAACGCCGTATACGGAAAATCAATGGAAAATCTGCGTAACAGAGTTAATGTAGATTTGGTCACCGACACGCGGCGGGGTGAAAAGCTCGTGGCGGCGCCTACATTCAAGCGCTTCAAAATTTTTGATGAAGACTTGGTTGGGGTTGAGCGGGTGAAGAACTGCATTGTCTTTAATAGACCGATTTACGTTGGATTCACCATTCTGGAGCTGAGCAAACTCCATATGTACACATTTCATTATGGTTACATGAAAAAGTACTATGGAGCAAAGGCTGTGTTACTATTCACTGACACTGATTCTTTAACCTATGAGGTGCAGTGTCGTGATTTTTATCAGGACATGCAGAAAAACAGCCATCTCTTTGACACCTCTGATTTCCCCGTGAACCATCCGGCATTCAGTGGTGTTAATAAAAAGAAGATTGGTTGTTTCAAGGATGAACTGAACGCGCAGCCGGGACTTGAGTTTGTGGGGCTCAGGTCTAAAATGTACTCACTACTGGCAGTTAGTGGTACAAAAAAGACAGCAAAGGGGGTCTCCCGATCAGTTATCAGTAAGCAACTGAGACATGAAATGTACAAAAGTTGTCTTACTGATAAAAAAGTTGCACGTCACGTTCAGTATCGCATCGGGAGTGAGTGTCACAAATTATACACTCTAAAACAGTGTAAGGTGTCACTCTCTCCATACGATGATAAACGCTACATAATGGACGATGGCGTGCATACTTATGCTTACGGCCACCACAAAATTAAAAGAGAAGACCAAAGAAAGAAAGATGAAGACCAAAGCAAGATATAGAGATATGAAAAAAAAAATAGAAAAAAAAAAGTAAAAATTGAAAAAAAAAAAAAAAATATTGAGAAAAAAAAAAATATGGAAAAAAAAATATATATATGGAAATAAAAAAAAATCCAACTGCATTGGAAAAAAAAAAAAAAAAAAAATGGAAAGAAGAAAAAATCTATGTACTGTGGAAAGATTTTTTTCCACTGATATAACATTTTTATGTTAAAACATTTTTATGTTTAATGTTTGGGAAATAGGCCTGCCAGTTTGAAAGTGTACTACTTTACATTTAAAATTAATTTTTCACTGTTTAAAAACAGCTAAGTTTAAATTCTTTATGAAACTTTATTTTGTAAAGTAGAAAATATAAATTTCTGAATTTAAAAATTCAGATTAAATTTTTAAAACTTTATCTTGTAACATTACAAGTATCTGAATTTAAAAATTCAGATTTAATTTTTAAAACTTTATCTTGTAACATTACAAGTATCTGAATTTAAAAATTCAGATTTATTTTTTTAAAAACTTTGTCTTGTAAAATTACAAGTATCTGAATTTAAAAATTCAGATTTATTTTAAAATTCTTTATAAAACTTTGTCTTGTAAAATTACAAGTATCTGAATTTAAAAATTCAGATTTATTTTAAAATTCTTTATAAAACTTTGTCTTGTAAAATTACAAGTATCTAAATTTAACTTTACTTATTTTAAAATTCTTTATAAAATTTTATCTTGTAAAATTACAAGTATCTGAATTTAACTTTACTTATTTTAAAATGTTTTTAAAAACAATAAAGATTAAAATTCTTTATGAAACTTGTAAAATAAAATTACAATTTAAATTAATAAAAAAAAAAACATTTCAGACTGGTGGGGAACGCTGCCCTTAAAGAGCGAAACGACAGAGTACACCACCTCATGGGGCTGTCGGAAGTGTACAAACTTTCTCTGCTTCTACTAACATTTTCCCACTTTTTCTAACACTCTTCTCTTATATAATATGTAACAGTTCTTAATAACATATATTTTCTAATGGAAACTTTCTTTTCAGATTGTGTGGTGTGAGTAGCTTGTCGCACCATTTTTGAAAATGTCTAAGTACAATGTAGTAATACATTAATTTTTAGATACACAACACACAAAAGGGTTGAATCCTATTCATTGAACACAATTTCTGTGTCCACTGAACACAATTTTTATGTATTCATTTGAAATCCGTAATCAATTTGTTTTTAAACATTCGAATTCATTTTGTTATTATAATAGTCATATACGTTGTTAGATTTATTTTTAAAAAATGTTTTAAACCAAACTTGCAATAGATTTTAAAAGTGTTTGTGTCAGGGAAAAATAATGTACACTCACTTCTAAGTTCTATCATGGTAGTAAAAATTACAATGTGAAAAGGGTCAAATCATATTCAATGCACAATATCATTAAAGTGATGTGTTTTAGATTACGTGTAGTAAATCAGACCGTTGAAGTATCCAGTTACTAGAAATATATTATTAGAAAAAATAGGTGGCAACACCTTATACTGTTGATGTCATTATAGATAAGACCTAATTTTTAATAGCGTAATGAGAGTGTCTCACTCATTTGGAGTTTGCCCAGCGGGTAGTGAAGAGGTCGTTCTGTGAGTTCTAATTTTCATTATTATTTTTATATACTGTTAGATTTATTTTTAAAAAATCACACACACACTTAGAATGGTCAAATCTTGTTCACTTCATTTTAACTAAATGCACTATTTTAAAGGTTGTCAAATATATTGTGCATACATTTGTTTTTAAATCCACAACATTTAAAAGGGTCGAATCCTATTCATTGAACACAATTTGTGTGTTCATTGTAAATCCGTATTCTATTTGTTTTTAAACAGTCGAAATCATTTCGTTATTATTATAAAAATCATATTGATAGTTAGATTTATTTAAAAAAAATCCGTATTGCTATATATCACTCAGCTAAGTATTACATTCGTGTTTTTAAAGTTTGTGTATACATTTGTTTTTAGATACACAACACTTAAAATGGTCGAATGGTATTCACTGAACACAATTTGTGTGTTCATTGGAAATCCGTAATCAATTTGTTTTTAAACATTCGAAATTATTTCGTTATTATTATAAAAATCGTATTGATAGTTAGATTTATTTAAAAAAAAAAAAAAAATCCACTGAATACAATTTTAGCTAATTATTACATTCGTGTTTTTAAAGTTTGTGTATACATTTGTTTTAAAAAAAAATCATAATGTTATAATACGCAATTTTATATTCACTCCGTAGCATTCTGTTTTAAAACACATCGCTATTCACCGAGCGATTCGAATGAACTTTGAAAAATAATCTAGCTTCCACTGATAAGGTACACTTCGAAGATAACTTCCTATAAAGCACGGGTGCTTTGGCACGACGGTAAGACGCTCGGCTTGTAATCAGTTGGGCCCAAGTTCGAATCCAGCTCCTGACCAGTGAAACATTAATTTCTTTTGGAAAAAAAATGCCGATAGATGGCAGCACTTCATCAAAATTCGCCAGAGGGCGCTTTAACTACGTCACGCTGATAAGATCTTTCACTCTGTCGCTGACCAGCAGAGAGGGAGGACGTGTGCTAAGGAGCTCCAAGGCGCGACACGTCATTTCCAGATTGTGTGATGCTCAGTCATCGATTGCGAAATCCCTTGAAACCACTTCCTCAGGTCAAGGGTCAGTCAGCGATTGTGACATTCCCTCTCAAGACTCGGAGTGAAACTCACTCCGTATGAGTCATCATGCCTCCGTGAAAGACTTCGCAATTGCCCTCTTTCGCAATACTAGGAAAGAGGCATCCGGTGTTGTGCCGCCTCACCAAACTTCCAAAAGAGGGGAGGGGGGCATCCTCCCAAAGAGGATCCTCTCAAGACCCTCCAAGGAGGGTCCACTCCAAAGAGGGAAGACACTCCAAAGAGGGGAGGCGGCTCAAGAGAGGCATCCTCCCAAAGAGGGACCCTCCTCCCAAAGAGGGCCTCTCCTCCTGAGCCGCCTCCCCGATCTGCCGCAGAACCAGTGTTTTATAACTACTAGTAATGCTATGCCACCGTCACTAACCGAAAGAAAACAAAGTGGCAAAACCAAAAGAATGACATACCTATATTTTTATAGAACTGCGTCAATGGATTTACAATTAAAGTACTTCAATACACCTTCTTCTGGATTTTGAGGAAATTTTTACACACATTAACAATTGCCAACAGCCGTACCGTGCTGAAAACACCGGTTCTCGTTAGATCACCGAAGTCAGGCTGCATCGGGCGCGGTTAGTACTTGAGTGGGTGACCACCTGGGAACACCGCGTGCTGTTGGCACATTTCGGGCGCGGTAGTCCGGCGGTTTGTGCTCTGGATTTGCACGCTGCCACAACTGCCGCTGTGTTCATGCGGAGTACGATCACGTTAAACATGTGGGTCCGTACGTCCTTCCGAGAGGTTGCTGGTAGGGGAAGGAGGGTACGGTCCCTGTGAATGCCTCCTCCACTGGGTTCCGGTCTAAATTGTGTGGTACTTCCCGGCTGTCCAAACAGTTACCTTACATCTATCTGGTAGGTCGGACGGTCTGGGTCTCAACAACAACAACACATTAACAATTACAATATGATTTGTGTCTTGATTTAGTGTAATTAAAAAAAGACTCGAAAATATTTTTTTCTGTAGTTGGGAGGGGGGGGGAGTATCTTTAACCAGGTAAGTCCATCAGTCACAACCAGTGCATACTTTTAAATAATAATAAGTTAATTTTTTGGCATTCTTTATTGAACTTTTATTTACTGCAAACATTTTCACACAATGTAACAACTGATACTTGAACATTGAAAATTTTGACAATCAGTATGTACATACTGACTCTAGTTCTCCTTTAATGCTCGCTCCTTGTTTCTATGTGAATAAAAGATACCAATAGATCAAAACAAATAAATTGCTGCTTTTGAGAATATAAATTTGTAATATTTTTTTAAAGAATCTGATTTGTCACCTAATTTTTTTATGCCTGGTTTCTTTACAGAAGTATTAAAAAGTTCTATACCAATAGAATAGATGCTATGGATTTGAATTGATATCACCAGAAATAAACAAGTTGGTTGAGATTTGCACTCTAACTTAGTGCGTTATCTGAAAAATTTGACTTTCAGAGGAATAGCTTTTTTTTACATTAATTCAAATTTCATGTTAACTACTTTATGAGTAACAAATAAATATATAATAGACACTGATAGTGCCTAGCCTGCAGTTTGTGCTAACTGATATTTCACATAAAGTGGTTTCAACTTTTCTTAGACAGCAAAACCCTCATATAATTCCATATTTTAATATCAGAACATTCTAAATTGATATTTTGTCTCTACGATAACCATCTACGTAATATATGTACACATAATAGGTGAATGGAAACAAATCTGAGTAAATTGATACAGCTTTCGAGTACATTCAAGTTAGTTTTAAATGCCTGAAATATAGCTAAAATACTTGTTCATCAAAGACGTCATGTGAAATATATTAGTTGTAGACCCAATTTCAACTTCAAAATAGATCTGCTATTTATCTTGCTCATATTTGTTTCTCCAGTCATAATATTTTTTGTGAAAATAGCTTGATAAAACTGTTTTGCACTTATAGTTTTGCAACATTCTAATATATCAATTTGTGAATAGGATATAATGGAGAAGACACTCCTATTGCAGATACTAGCATCCATGGACTACTTTCTCACTTATTATATGCTCGTCATTATGAAATAATCAAAATTTTCAGTGCTAGCATGAAAGTTAGCATGCACCACAATTTTATAAAACTTCTATGGGAACTAACATTTTCAGTTCTTCCACGTGGCCGACTCAAAATTTATATACAATTTAGCTCAGGCCACATGAAGCTGCAAAGGCAAGGATTAAAAACACAAAGCTCATCTATAAGAGGCATTCTAAAAAATATGGGTGATATTCCTATTACAGATACCAGCATGAGCATTCTTGGACTGGTTTCATGCTTATTATGCATTCGTCAATATAGAATATCTCATATATATAATGGTAACAAGAAACTTAATGTAGATCCAGGTATGGGTCATTGTGGAAATCTCCCCCCCCCCCTTTTTCAGATATATGTGTCATTTCTTGTGATTCATTTAGATTCACATATAAAAGTTTATTACAATGTCATAAATCCCAAAATGACATAACATTCATTTTATCAGGCTACTTTGCTTCATTTTAAGGTTAATCAAAAAATTTTATCAGTTTCGATAACTATTTACTGACATACTACAAAAACAATTCGTCAATATAGAATATCTCATATATATAATGGTAACAAGAAACTTAATGTAGATCCAGGTATGGGTCATTGTGGAAATCCCCCCCCCCCCTTTTTCAGATATATGTGTCATTTCTTGTGATTCATTTAGATTCACTTATAAAAGTTTATTACAATGTCATAAATCCCAAAATGACATAACATTCATTTTATCAGGCTACTTTGCTTCATTTTAAGATTAATCAAAAAAATTTATCAGTTTTGATAACTATTTACTGACATACTACAAAAACAATTCGTCAATATAGAATATCTCATATATATAATGGTAACAAGAAACTTAATGTAGATCCAGGTATGGGTCATTGTGGAAATCCCCCCCCCCCTTTTTCAGATATATGTGTCATTTCTTGTGATTCATTTAGATTCACTTATAAAAGTTTATCACAATGTCATAAATCCCAAAATGACATAACATTAATTTTATCAGGCTACTTTGCTTCATTTTAAGATTAATCAAAAAAATTTATCAGTTTCGATAACTATTTACTGACATACTACAAAAACAATTCGTCAATATAGAATATCTCCTATATATAATGGTAACAAGAAACTTAATGTAGATCCAGGTATGGGCCATTGTGGAAATTCCCCCCCCCCTTTTTCAGATATATGTGTCATTTCTTGTGATTCATTTAGATTCACTTATAAAAGTTTATCACAATGTCATAAATCCCAAAATGACATAACATTCATTTTATCAGGCTACTTTGCTTCATTTTAAGATTAATCAAAAAAATTTATCAGTTTCGATAACTATTTACTGATATACTACAAAAACAAATGTTCAATAAAAGAAACATGTCGAGGTAAATCCCTTTTTATTTCTGCCTGAATCTGCCCTTGTAATGTACTAACTGTAAACTTTGCAGCTACCTTTTAAATTTTGTTAACTGTACTCACGATTCATTGAATGATGATCAATTTACAAGGACCTAATTAACCTTCAGCTTTCTATAAGAAATTCGGATTGGCTAGACATGGATTAACATAAACACTATGTAATAAAAATTATAATGTTTTAAATTTGATTAAGTAGGTACTAGTCAATCAGGTTCAGTTGATTAAATATTTATAATTTTTCAAGATATTGTTCACCGGATGAACTAAAATATGTTTTTTAGGTAATGAGTATGCTTATCTTATTTGTTCTGATTTTTTCCCATCAGTAGTACAGATAATAGAATTTTGATGCATAAAAGTAAATTCCTGCCTTAGAGTAAAGGTAAAAATAAATTTCAAAAGTAAATAAAAACACCCCAACTGATATCTATATATTGCAATTGTAAATGTAAACGAAGAAATTGAAGAACAGATTTAGTTTTAGCTAGAATCATTGTACTATTAGAAAGAAATTGTATATATAGCTTGATTCAGTACTATCATATTATAGTGGCTCCCTTAAATCCGATTGAGCCAAGGTCGCAGTTAAGATTTCGCCAAGGTTTTCGTTAACAAAAAAGCAATATGACAATAATATAAACACGTACTGTTTCTTTAGGACTGCAAAAGTTTGGTGAGATTTTACAACCTACCTTGGCGATAAATCTCGGACGCTTGGTGATTCATCCTCGGGGGCCACTATAATTAGGAAGTACCCTGGATTCATTAAAATTATAGAAATACATTTAAGAAATATGTTTTGTCTCTACACACCAATAGCATTACCAAGTAGGGAAATCATATTCCCTAGAAACCCATTTAAGTTCAGAGAAATGATATTTAGCGAAATGGGAAGCAAACTGTTTGGTTACCAATTCAAACTGTTCCACACATAATACTAACGTTAAGCGAAAATATTGTAATAGGATCAAGTATTTGAAATATCAATGCATTTACATGTTTTTGTTTTAAATATTCTTATTTTCGAATTGAATGCTTTTGAGATAAGCATGTGTACGTTTGTAATCACCGATATCTCACAAATGATTCAAAAGTTAGTACTAATTTTCTACTACTCAATTGAATGTATCTTCAGGTAATGAAATATGGATAGTTATATTTTAATTTCAATATTTGTATAAAATTCATAATTTGTTGACAAATCAAAACAAATTTTAATTTTATTTACATAAAAATGATTCAAATATTTTGTTAAATCTTATATAGTCTAATTTCCCATTCTAATCAGTGAATATTAAATTTCAAATATTTGAAATACAGTACATACATCATTTATATGCATTTCTACATAGCTCGTCAAACATTCCTATCCAGTGACATTAATTTCAATTACATATTTTCACAGGTAAACGCTTTACTTCACTGGTTCCTAGAGTAGTGTATAAATAGTGCTTTACTATAGTTAAAAATATGCATTTTCTATTTAACAGTACAATCTGTTTGAACAACTTTAACTGCATAATAATGTTGCATGATATTAGCTAATTTCAGTTTATAACATGTTTATAAAGAAGGAGTTTATCCAACAGATATTTTAAATCAACTTACTGAATGCTGTTTTTGAAAATAATAGACAGTAGTTACTAATTTAATTTTATATGAAGATGGATTTGATATCCTAGGATGCCTGAATAGATGCAAATTGACTTACCTAGTTAATACTGATGTTATCTGATTTATCCTGATGTAATGAGATATAATGAAGCTGAAAATACATATACCAGTTAAAAGTTTGACTAGTTATCACTGCGTCCAACCGATGCTAAAGTATTTCGTTAACATTAGATAGTAATATATTATCTAAATCGAATTATAGTTGTTCAAGTAATAAAAGATATTGAAATTAATATGTGTTTCAAATAAATAATTTTGGGTTTAGAAATTAATAGTATTTTGACTAAATTTTTCAAATTGAAATTATTCAAGAGATTGAAAAATAATGCTTCAGGTTTTATATTTCAGATGTGTTATACAGAATAGCAAGTGTAAAGAGGTTTTTAACTGAATTAACGTTGAGTTAAATTCAAAATGTTCTGAAAAATTTGAATGATGCAATACATGCCTTTTAAATTTGAATATCAAAATTTTGTATATTCAAAATTCAAAGTGTAGGATAATACACATGTAATTGTTATTAAACATTTCTAAAGTTTAAATATTGGTTGTTAAATTTTAAACATAATTTGAAATAAACATGTTTAAGAGTTAAAATGTCCGCCGAAATCAGAAGGTCATAAGAAACAACAACAACAACAACAACAACAACAACAGAGTTAAAATGTAAATAATTTTAACTCGAACACCAAATGAATTCTAAACGCACAATAAATGTATATTATGTTAGTGTGAACTGCGAAGAATGATAGCATTTGAAACCATGATCTTGCATAATAGCTTACTGGCTGTTAAAAATTTGGCAGCTCACTACTAGGTACAGATCAAACTTCAAAGTATTTCATAAACATTAGGAAATGGCTATAAGTGTTTGATTTCTTCAGAATGTTACTTAATATCAAGAAAATCTCAAAATCAACACCCATACAATTGAAATGAAACTTCATATAAATGCTATTTAAATTACAACTTGGTATATACATATAGAATATATATTAATTTTATTAGTAATTTCATTAATTTGTATAACATCTTTACACTCTTATAACATTGCTCATGTCCTTGCTGACGAGCCGGTCGGTCTGGGTCTTCAACACTCTTATAACATCTTTACACTCTTATACTACTCCGGCCGTCCAAATAGTTGCTCTTAGTCCTCTGGACGAGTCGGACGGTCTGGGTCTTCAACACTCTTATACTATAACACACTACTGTGATAAACAAATTAACTATGAATTAGGTTAAAAAATATATTGCTGTCTTCTACTCAAATTTAATTAGCCTAGAAGGAAATAAATCAAAGTTTCTCCTTTAATAGAACTGATACAACAATAAAAACATCTGACCACCGAAGTTATTTAAACAGGCCAGATGAAATATTGGTATATACATATAAAATATATATTAATTTTATTAGTAATTTCATTAATTTGTATAACATCTTTACACTCTTATACTATAACACACTACTGTGATAAACAAATTAACAATGAATTAGATTAAAAAATATATTGCAGTCTGCTACGCAAATTTAATTAGCCTAGAAGGAAATAAATCAAAGTTTCTCCTTTAATAGAACTGAGACACCAATAAAAACATCTGACCACCGAAGTTATTTAAACAGGCCAGATGAAATATTGGTATATTCATATAAAATATATATTAATTTTATTTGTAATTTCATTAATTTGAATAACATCTTTACATTCTTATACTATAACTCACTACTGTGATAAACAAATTAACTATGAATTAGATTAAAAATATATTGCTGTCTTCTACACAAATTTAATTAGCCTAGAAGGAAATAAATCAAAGTTTCTAATTTAATAGAACTGATACAACAATAAAAACATCTGACCACCGAAGTTATTTAAACAGGCCAGATGAAATATTGGTATATACATATAAAATATATATTAATTTTATTAGTAATTTCATTTATTTGTATAACATCTTTACATTCTTATACTATAACACACTACTGTGATAAACAAATTAACTATGAATTAGATTAAAATATATATTGCTGTCTTCCACACAAATTTAATTAGCCTAGAAGGAAATAAATCAAAGTTTCTCCTTTAATAGAACTGATACAACAATAAAAACATCTGACCACCGAAGTTATTTAAACAGGCCACATGAAATATTGCAGTACAAGTTTTGATATATTAATATTTGGTCGGCGATTTTCTATCTAAAGTTAGGTACTATAAGAAATAAGTTTGAAAATCATTCAATCGGATTATTACAGATGTATAAGGTATAACGGTCCAGTGTCAGCATTTCATTTTACTCACAAAAATTGTATTAAATATATCGCGGGCGGACGCAGACCCCCCCCACCTTTTCTCCTGATCTCAAGCGTACCCCCACTTTTTATTTTGTAAGGGGACGCTCTTTTTTTTTTAAATTTATATATACATGTATAACCCCTCTGCAGCTTGGCATAGATGGAATGCTTGGCCGATGGCCTCGGATTATTATTCTTTGGTCACTCTTCCTCTGAAAAACATATGGATAGGGATGGCGGTTATTACAAAAATAACCGGTTTTCGGTTTTTTTTAGAAAAAAAAAACGTTTGTAGACAAAAAAATGTTATTTACATTTTATTTGCATTCGGATTTTAGAAATTTTCCAAAGCTATAAAGCTTTAAAAATATCATTAAATAAATCAATGACAAGTATCAATGTAATCAAGGAATCAATGTATTCAATGAGTAATCAATATAATCAATGAAAAAGTACCTCTATGAAAAGTTCTTTGAGATAATTTCATTTCAAAATGCAAGAATCTTAATTGATTTTTCTTTCTTGAGCTGAGAATCATATGCTTTGGGGCACAATTTTTGGTTTTTAATAAATAACTAAATAAAATTAAAATAATTATTATTCTTTTGATTTTTATCAACATGTTAAGAGTTCGAGTTGGAAAGTAAAAAAAGAAAGAAAAACAAAACAAAAAAAACTGGATACAATTGAAAAAAGTATCTCAATACAAAATCCACGATACATTTAGAGACTAGGGTCGTTACTCAAGACATTTTGTATGGGTGATACTTGTATCGCGATACTGCCCAGTCCTATGTCAGTCACAGAAATTATACAGTATTGGCTAAAATTCTTCAAAAAAAGAGCGTCCCCCCACTTTTTTTTTTACGACTACACCACTGGTACGCGATCATTTCAATGGGTTCTAGTTATTGAATACAGAGGTTTTGATAGTGATATAGTACGCGTGCCGTTATTGGGAACTATAGTAGTATTGGTTGCTAATATCTTAAATGGGCATATTTGAGCTATCTTTCTGTAATTTTAAAGTAAGAGTTTTCGTGTGGCCCGCATGGTTTTTACATAGTAATAATTGTTTTTACATGTCATTTATATATGTAATATTTTGAGATTGTTATACTTGTCTTGCTTTTTACATATTCGAATGTGAGGGTATGCTTTAGGGTTTTTAAATAATTTTAATTTAATACCTTTCGTAAATAGGTTGCGAAAGTCTGTGCTTTTGTTTTTCAAACTGTATTTTGTTTTCCGGTATTAGTATTGTTATAGTGTGTGTTTGTATCACATTTGCAAATATGCTGGGAAATAGTACATTCGAGAGAAAGATTCAGGGTCGGCAGGAAACTCAACCGGAATATTCGAGTATCTGTAAAGCCGCGTTTAAAGCGCCTGTTTTTTTGGAAACAGATCCTGCGTTATGGTTTTCACAGGTCGAATCACAATTTATTTCGGCAGGTATATCTGTGGATTCAACGAAGTTTCATTCGGTGGTTTCCGCGCTTGACACTCGGCTTCTAAAATGCGTTCGAGATATAATTTTGAATCCCCCGATTGGGGGAGCGTATCAGGTTTTGAAGGCACGAGTGTAGGCTTCGTATGAGCAATCTGAAGATTCAAAATTAAGATTGCTTCTCAATGATGTGCATTTGGGCGATCAACGTCCTTCGCAATTGTTATGTGAAATGGAGGGGTTAAATTATGGTAAGCTCAGCGACAGGGCATTTCGCACGTAACGTATGCAAAGACTACCAGCTCGGGATGCAGCAGATACTCGGTGTTTGTTCTGAAGAATCCATGGAGTTTTCTAGGATTGCGAAAATTGCAGATAAAATTTGAGAGGGTCCTAGAGATACTGCAGTTATTTCGAGTATTTCGAGGGATAACTCAGAGTTGGAGATAATTAAGTCAGAATTAGCTGAGGTAAAAAAAAGCAATCCGTGAGTTGGGTTCCGTTTTTAAGTCAGGGACTGTTCGTGCTGAACGTAGCAGTTTCGGCCGTAGAAGGAATAGATCTTCATCAGGTTCGCGCGCTAGTGGTTTCTGCTGGTATCACGATAAATTTAAGGGAAAAGCTCGGAGGTGTATTTCACCATGTAAGTGGTCGGGAAGCTAGTTGGCATTCCTGTTTTGTCGGCGGCGATGGATGTGTGTGCTGGTTGCCGATTATTTGTTTTTGAACGAGCTACAAAAACTAAATTTCTGATTGATAACGGAGCTGCAATTAGTTGCTTTCCTAAGAGGCTTACTTCACGAAAAGACCCTGGTGATTTGGTTTTGTATGCGGCTAATGGCTCGGTGATTAAGACATTCGGTGGTATCAGATTGGATTTCGGACTTCGGAGAAAATTTCATTGGAACTTGATGATTGCCGATATTTCAACGCCCATATTAGGTACGGATTTCTTAGAAAGGTTTGGCCTCCTGATCGATTTAAAAAACCGACGGATTTGCGGTGCGGAGACAAAATTGTTTGTATACGGTACAATTGTTTCTGGGTCGCCGTTAGGTTTGTCGTTGACGAGGGGGAAAAACAGGTATGATTCTATAGTTTCTGAATTCCTGCAGGTATTCAGTTCAAATCCACAAACTTTTATAGACACTGAAAACGGTTTGATTAAACACTGCACTCTAAATTTGAAAGAGTGAGAATTCACTCAAAAAGAGTGAATAGTCACTCTAAGAAAGACTTGAAATTGAGCCAACCTCTAAAGAGTGAGTATTCACTCTAAACAAAAGTGGGTTTTCTACTCAAGGGAAAGAGTGAATAGTCACTCCTTTGGAGTGAATGCCACTCTGAATGAGTGATTTATTGACTCCACCTTGGAGTGAATAATCCATGTCAAGGAGTGACTATATACACTCTTAGTAAAAGTGGTTTTTCCACCCATTAGAAAGAGTGACTATATGCACTCTTGGCAAAAGTGGTTTTTCACCCATTAGAAAGAGTGAAGAATTAGTGTTTTTGGAGTGATTAATAGACTCTATTTAGGAGTGAATAATCACTCTTTTCTAGGAGCTAATAAATATGCACTCCTAAATAGTGTCATCTCAGTGGAGGTAATCCTGTTTTTAGTTTTAAAATAAGCATTAAAATATATTTTAGCTGAGCTAAAATCAAGATTTTATCTGTATTCTATGTATTTAAAATTCTAGTGTTTACATTATCAAAATACAGAGATTAGGCTTTAAGCAAGCATAAAAGTGAAGTTTTACAATTTCAATGATTAAAATAACTTATTTTAGAATAACTTCACAGGCACTTTTATTTAATTTAGCTACTTAATTAGATCCATTTTCCATTAAATGAGTAAATTTACATTAAAATTATTAAAAATTAATAATTGTACTTTAAAATTACTTTAAAGTACATTTTATTACTGTCTCCTCATTAAAAAATGTTTTCAATCCTTGCTTCTTTTTGAATGAAAATAACAATTTCTGCAGATTTCTAACTTTGCAGCTATCAAGATTATTTTTATTAGTATTCATAAAGCAATTTAATTTAACATTTAGACATTAATGCATTTAATTTTTAACGACAGATTGCACAAATTTTTAAATTAAATTGAATACACATTTCATCAGGTGATTACCTTAACGCATAACAAGCTCAAAGATTTAAAGTAGGGCTAAATCTTTCTTGTGAAATTCAATGTGCAATGACAAAACTTCATACAAATTTAATTCTTTTTATTCCATAAACCCAATTTGTTTATATATTTCATTTTAGTCAATTATTTGAAAATATCTGCTTAAATTTGCATCCGAGAATCTTCATTAAATATAATTTCTTTCAGAGCATTATCTGATTATATATATATATGTCTTTAAATACAGCTTATAAAAAGCAAATGAAACCAGTGGCGGCTTGTGAAGTGAAGCAGGTGACACAGTATTGCTTCAATGTTATCGGCTGAATGGGTTATTATTATTGTTATTTGGCAAATTTTTCAGACTCGTTTGGCTACTTTTAGATAATTTAACAACATTTGTGCCAGTAGCGTGATGTGTTTTGATGATGCATGTTTTGTCAAGCTGTAGGATGAATCCTACCGCTGAAATCTGCTTAACCCATTTCTGAAATCACAAACAACCACTGAATGAAACAGCTTCATCTGTTAGTTTTATTAGATACACACAATTCCACATGTAGGCTAAATTAACCATGTGTACCTCACAGAGTAATCATGAGTACACCCACAGAGTAAAAAAAATTCAATTTTTTTTACTCTTAAAATATAACGCAGAGCTAGGTAGGTAGGAAAGGCTTGATTATACCCCCTCCCCCCCAAAGTTTCAAAAACACCCTAGTGATTTTTCAATTGTATATTGACATTGCAAATAAAATGCAAAAATGTAGTATTGTTTTCAATTGTATATTGACAATATACATTGCAAAAAATTTTGTTCGACATCATACATTGCAAAAAATTTGTTCAGGTGTGCAAAAGTATTTTTTTGTGTTGTTGTTACTTATTCCCACATGGTGAAGGAGCGTCTATGCACCACATCAACTAGACAACCTGATTCCATGGCAAAGGGGAGAAATTTGCAGCTTCACTTTATATTGAAGCACCCCAAAGGCGGAAGTCTGACTTTGCCTCGACAATACAGCATCCGTGTCCGCTGGCGGGATTCGAACCACAACCCGGCAATCCAACAATCAGACGGAAACACTTGCCCCTGACCGCTCGACCACTGGATCGGAGCTAAAGTATTTTAGCACTCCCGAACAAAAAAAATTCTAAATCTGTGTATGCCTAAAAATATCCTTACCAAAGATGTTCAAACCGGTAGTATTATAGAGTATCAATATGTGAATCTATCCTAATTGCATATCTTTTTTCCACTACAATTATACAATTTTTTTAATATACCAGATAGAAAATCTTATAAGCGTAGCCTATACAGGTATTCAAATGTTTACGGTTTCTCAAAACAGTAACACAATATACAGGTCAATCTCTGGGATCTAAGGATCAAACATAGCTTCAGAGCCACAATATGTATATAAAAGAAGAAAACCTAAATAACTCTTGAAATAATAATTCATAGAAAACAGT
The DNA here is from genome assembly GCA_951213105.1 of Amaurobius ferox. Classification (NCBI taxonomy): domain Eukaryota; kingdom Metazoa; phylum Arthropoda; class Arachnida; order Araneae; family Amaurobiidae; genus Amaurobius; species Amaurobius ferox. Next base: position 18,236,799 of record OX578141.1, read on the forward strand.
CTTAAAGCTGTATATATATATATAATTTATTAAAAGTTGACTAAATTCCTTTATTAGAAAATCATGTTATCTTATTTTTATTGTTGTGAAAAGGAAAAATAATATACCTGTAAGAATTTTGTTCAAATTATTAGCTATTTGATAATTATAAAAAATTTATCGCAAAATCAACTAATGCAAGAAACAAAATAATTTCGGTTTTAAAACCAGTTCTTTTACTGCAGACATGACAGCATTAATGTCTTGGTCAGACAGAAGAAATGAAAATTGATGATAGGGGTTTGACTTCGAATTCATTAAATGTTTTACAGGAGGATACCACCCGGCCGTCCAAACAGTTACCTTACACCTTTCTGGTAGGTCGGACGGTCTGGGTCTCAACAACAGGAGGATACCATGTTCTTTATACACTTCTATTATGACTGACAATTCATCAAGAGACACTAAATGTGTATCATATTTACCATGTTATGCAGCATTTTTTTTTTCTACTACCATATTCAAATCTTTGTATATTAATGAGGACGTAGCATGCATCAAAGCAGGGAAAATCTTGATACAGACAACAGAAAATTTTTCTTCACTGTTGAGTCGGTTTTTGCCTTTGCATAAGGGGCAAAAACACTAGACAATGTTATTTATGGTTCAATATTAATTCAAATTAGTATTGTTTTAATGTAGATTAGTGTTCAATAAAATTGTTTATAAATATTGGTTGGAGGATATACCCTTGCATCAGTTGTGACCAGTAACCCATTCTGTTCTATGTTCCATAAAAAGTTCGTTGTATATTATGTTTCATTATGGCACTTCTTTTTCTCTCCACTATGAAGCTACTGTTCATCCTTTTAATAAATATTTTTGAACTATTCCATCTTAATTACAGGATTTTAGTCTGTTCTATTTCCTAGACTACGTTGTATAGTCTGTTTTGTTCTGCTCCCTTTATGACTTAATCTGCTTGTTCTCTTATTCTGTTACTCCTTCCTTCCTGCTTAGACAATTTTGTAGTAGTTTCATTGCATTCTATTGCCTTGTTTTTAAAATTAGATTATTCCATGGTCCATTATGCTCTCTCATCACAATTTTGGTTCCATACTATTCCACATCATGTTCTCACAAATTTATATGCACTATAATTGGTGCTCCATTATCACCTTGATGTTCCGTTTCCTTAAATGGTTCCATTCTATTTGATTTCGTGATGGTCAATTGCATTCCATTGGTTGTCCTATTTTAATGGGCTCCAATTATTCTGGAACTGGACTGTTGTTTCGATTACTTGTTTTTTTAAATTTTGCACTATGCAAGGAAGCATTACCTTAGCACTATGTAGCGAATTCTTACCTTAGCACTATTTAGCGAATAGTTTTGTTTTTTCTACCAAGACCATCTGACCCACCCAAAGATGTAAAGTAACTGTTTGGAAAGCAAGTATTTATTACTATAGTAATTTAAAACTCTTCTTGAATTTTCTTTCTACCTACGGCTCTGGTTCAAAATCAGCTTTATTTTGAAGGTAAGTCTATATTAAATTTACCCTAGTGTACAAAAGATGACAGGCACTAAATTATAAAGAAAATAGAGAATAATGCTTGCCGATCAAACATAACAAGACTTAGGACTACTTCAGTAGGATGTAAATACTAGAATTTTACATCTAAAGCTTCCCAGTTTTAGTTAGTAGCCACTGACCTGTAAGTTTGTGAAGTTTAGTGGCCAGTTGACAGCTGTTAAATGTGCGATATTTTTCAACTTACTTAAAATTATGATAAATTGTGTATAAACATATTTAAATGTTATGTAATAATTTAGAAAATTACAGCTATATTACACTTATTTATTTATAGATTTATTATACAGTAGACACAAATCGAACAACCAGTCCTCCATGTCTTGAGCTGGCGAGTACTTTGTTCAGGTGCAAGGTATCACTATATGTCTGGCGTCAACTATCCTTGGCCGCGAGAAAGTTGAAAATAGAACTGATTTAACCTTGAATTGATAATTGTTAATAGTTAGTACTTCTGAAAACACAACTAAGCTCTTAGCATTTTAGGAATCCATTTTTAGTGTTTAACATTGTCAGTGACAGATAACTAAAATAAGTTACAATACATTAAATTAAAGGATTTCTGAAATTTTTCTGAACGAAAAACTTCCGTGCAGCAAGACTCACGATCTAGTTTAAAGCATTCCCCCAACCCCAAGATTGATGCCCATTATTTGCACCGGGTGCCCAAATATAGGTTAGCTCGTGCCAGTCCCGGGCCGCAGCGTATTATCGAAACTCTTTCATATAGATTATTTTAATTTTCATGGTGTAAAATATGTTATAATGAATATTTACTAATAAATAAATTTACAAGCTGTAAATAGCATGGGGCATGACAGCCCCGTGGTTAGCATGCGGGAAATGAACTTAGACGGCCCGGGTTCGATACCCGCCACTGTCAAAACTGTCACCGTGTTTATGCGGAGTACGATCAAATTAAGCATCTGAGTCCGTAAGTCCTTCCGGTCTGGTCTGAGTCCGGTAGTGGAAGAAGGGTACTGTCCCTGTGGATGCCTCCCCTACTGGGTTCCAGTCTAAACTGAAAAAAAGTGGTGCTTCCCAGCCGTTCAAACAAATACTTTATACGCTTTTGGTAGGTCGGATGGTCTGGGTCGAAGAAGAAGCCGAAAATAGCGGGGACGAATTTCATGCACCATTTTTATTTTTGCGAGTGATTTTATTTTCATTTGTGCATCTGCTTTCAGGAACCGTTTAAAATTTAATGTAGATGTAAAAATTATGAAACCTTATTGTATAGCATATAAAAGTGGGGGGCGGCACTCTGGGTCAATGGATAGAGCAGGGCAGAGATGCTATTCCTGGACATGGCTCAAAACACATTGGTGATTACGGGGAGGGAGAGGATAGGAATGTGGATTACACTCATTCTTGGCTGTAAATATAAATTACAATCGCAGTATCATAGCAATTGTTGCCAGATTTTCCAACTCCGCGGGAGGGATTGTTTAAGGAGAAGAATCATTTTAGACAATCATAAAATTTGGGGGGGCAGTCAGGATTTCGTTAATCGCCATGTGGCTACTGGGAATTTTAAGCTTTATTTACACCATAGCAACAAAATTCTTCATTTATATATATTTGCAGAATTGTTTTTATTCAAAACAACTCAATAAATACCAGCTTTTGTCAAATTAATATGAATTAATTTGGCTTGGATCAGGGCAAGAAATAAGATTTTAAAACTGGCATCATATACCGTTGTGACCTTTTATAAGTTGGAGTCCAAAACTATTAAGCTCACAGCAATCTTAACCATCAAAAATGATTTCTAAATTTGTTATAAATTTTTCACTAAACGTTAAAGAAAATTGAATGAATATAATGAAAAGAAAACCACTTACTTTGGAAACTGTTTACAAATTTAAATACGAAACACTAAAGTACACCTCAGATAAAAAGCATTTAAATATAAATATATTGTAGATGTAGTTACACACATTTATTTTTTTATTATTATCAAATTTATTAATGCATAGATAAAATTGCATTTTACTTTTATAGCTAAAAGTAAGGTATGGGATCACTTGCAAAACATTTTTTAACTGTTCAATTAGCCTTAAAATCTGAAAGTGAAGGACCATCTGTACTTATTCTTAGGGGGATTATGGTTTTTTAATATACTTCAGGTACATAATTTTTTTTTTCTTTCTGGGATTGATTTATGCTCCTAAAAAACTGATGTAGAGCACATTTAAGATGGATCATTCTTTAGACTTGGCAATAAACATCGTAAATGTTTTGCAATCCCTGTGGTTAACATTAAATTTCTCCCATATAATGTTATACCTCATTTCCAACTTTATTTGAGCAGGTAAAAGGCTAATTAGAAGTTCTTCTTTTGCAAGAAAGTGGCTTATATCAAAAAGCTTTACAACTTTACATTTCATTTCGGTTCCTCAATGAAACCACATCCACAGTTAGACTAAAGTTGTTCTCGCATGCACTGCATTATATTTTCCCATTACTTTTATATGTCAGTCATTTGTATTTGGAATGGTTTTCAGCATTGCATTTTTTAATTGATGAAGCTCCATCAAAGTAATTAACACTGTTATTACCCCGTCAATTCAGGTTAACTGCAACAAAACTTGTATTTTAGTTTCTTCACAAAGACATATTGATTTGTCACAGCATCCATATAATCCAATTTCCATTCTACCATAGCCTTCACTAGCTTCAATGCTGGTTCATCAGTCAATTTCATCAGTTGATTTCGTTTCTTAGCTTGCAGATTAGCTTTAGCTTCCACTTCAGAAAATTTACCATTTTTGTCGCACAGAGGTAACCAAAAGCTCGGATCACAGGTCAGTAAAAGAAAAGCAGGTAATTTTGTATGGAAATTTGAATCCTAGATCGAAGAAAGATTTGATGTGGATGTTGGAAAAAATCTTTAATTAGAAATTGTGGTACTTCCTTATTATAGTGGACCCCCCAATTACGATTTCGCCAAGGTCTGTAGAGCGAATGTGTAATAGAAAAATAAAAATAAAGGCAGATCGAAAGAATACCCCCCCCCCTCCATTCGGTGCGCCAAAAGTGAGCCAAGTTGACATGTTTCTCTGTGTTTTAAAATTGACTCCTCCCCACTAAAGTGACGTATATTCCCATATTTTAAAATAGGCTCTTCATACCAAAGTGACGTACGTATTCTACAGTTTTATGAACTGGAATTTTGAATGTAATTATGATAATGGAATTCAATTTGAATAAAAGTGAATAACACTCATAAAAAGATTACAAGATTTTTGTGCATTCTAAAAATATTGCATAACTTGCGAGTGTAATTGCAGAATAAGAAACTTTTTAAATTTTAGAAAACATATTGAAACACACGATACTTAAAATATTTTGTGATTTTAAAAATCAATTTCAAAAACTTATAACTCGAAACTTCAAAAATTTTAAAAGGATTTTAATGATATTTATTAAAAGGACAATTGGACTTTAACGAAAGTTAAGAACAATGATACTTAGAACAAATTTAAAAGAAAAAAAAATTAGACTTTAATGAAATTTAAGGAGAAACGATACTTTTAGAGAAATAATTGGACTTAACGAAATTTAAGAAAAAACGATACTTAGAAAAATGATTGTACTTTGAACCATTTTACAAACACAGAAAAATACAAAAGACAATTTTAAAACACAGGATGAATAAATAAAAGAACTAACCTTTATGTAAATGCACTTATATCCACATTTTCACTTACATCCACACAAACACGTTTTTTGAACATACACGTACATTCCCCTAAGACATCACATTTTTTAAACATTCCTCACCGAAACACGTTTTCTAAAACATTCGCACAAATCCATTTGCCGCGTACCAGATGTCATTGAAAACTTATCTGCAATCCAATTAAATCTACAGAAAATATTAAATAAATGAATAGATTCGAAAATTACGTATGAAATGTTTAATGAAAATGCAAGATAGATGTACAACAAAAATACTCAACAAATCCGATGAAATACTTATTTCCTATTCAAATGAAGAATCCAAAAAAACCGCATGTTGATTTGATGTCAGAAAGTCGCAGGCTACCAGACTAGTGATGAAAACAGAATAGAATTGTAACTCGGTGCTTCGCGGAAACCAGACGTTTCGCACCAAAGAAGCTGTGGGGAGAAATTCAACCGATCACCCAAAAATAAATAATATAATACTTACATGTTTTATAAGAAGAGTTTTAATAATCTTTATGACATTATGCTGTACATTACAAGCCATATTTCTGAAATTGTTTTCAATAATTCATCAAAAACATTTTTTTCCCCTTTGTATTTTCTCCACATAAATTCTGAAAGATATGATTCGAGGTGATCCCGAGCCGTGCCTTGATCTTTTTTATTATTCCACTTGACAGAACCCCACATTCTTTCTATATTTTGTGTGTGAACAAACCTGCTTCAAGATCCGCCGTTTTGTATCCCTCCCAACAGTCTGAAGAGATCGTTGATTCATCTTGTACATGTTCAATAATTTTTTCCATGAGTGTACTAGCATCTATTCGCAACTTGAATGAGAAAGCACTCGTCATTTTCCCAGCATATTCCTCCGAAATTCCATTGTTGGAGTACCATACCGCTGTTGTTTTTACGCCAGATGAACAAACTTTCATCGAACTCAACAATTTTATTGACACCACTTATTCGTCCATTAAATCTTTGCATTAGATGTAGGGAACACACTTCTCTCATGTAATTGTTCTAATCAATTGTTGCATTTTCACACATATGAAGGTGTTTGTCACACCATTTGAAAGTCGTCAACTCCTCTGCCCAACAGCACATAAATCTAAAAGCAGTTACGAACAGTATTCTGGAACCGCTGAACCAATTTCCAACATGGAGTCCCTTCTTTTTACATTGCACATCCAAATGGTTTCGTCGTTAACATACAGCTTCATGTCTTGGCCATTATCATATATTCATTTGTCAGGTAAAAGACATTATTCTTGGAATAATGATAAGGAATCTGTTTGGTAACAAGATCTGTCTGGTAAGATTGTTAACAAGATTGTTTTTAAAAAAAGCAAGCAATTTAAAAAAACTAGTACGAAATCGGAAACGTTAACAAAAAAGCAATATGACGATAATATAAATAGATGCTGTTTCTTTAGGACTGCAAACACTTAGTGAGATTTTACAACCTACCTTGGCAATTCATCCTCAGGGGCCACTATAATAAGGAAGTACCGAAATTGTTTTAAGTTCTAGGGAAAACAAGAAATACATAAATAAAAAAGAAATAGAAGTAAACATAACATCTCCTCATTCGCATGAAAGAATATGTTGAAAAAATTGGCAAAGAACAGTTGGTTTACAGTGAACGAAGAATAGCAATTTACTGCTATGTTTGTAAAATATTTTCTGTTAAGCGTACAACTTTTATTGAAGGATAGTGATTGGGAAAATGTATTTTCACGGGTCCAAAAACATGAAAATTCAACAGAGCATAGAAATTGTATCAAAATATATGTATAATTGTTTTGTAATTCTTTTAACTAAACAACATTCATTTTTTGAAAATTTGAACACGTTTCGATGCCAGAGTAATCAAAAAAGAAGTTCTAATATTTTTGAGAAGATAGAAAATACTCTCAAAATATCATTAATTCGAAGATAAATTTTTCGTGCCCGTCTTAAATAATAAAAACATTTTAAATCCGACCTGCTAGAAATTAAACGTTCGCTTACTACACATAAAAGTTAAGCAACAGTTTTGAAACATTAAATATTCATAAGAAAATAGCTATTGAAACTAAATTTTAAACAAAAGCAGCTCTAAATATCCTAAAAATATGCATTTACTATATATATACATATATTTTTTTTAAATCCAAAAGAAAAAATTAATGATATCACAACTGTTAGGCCTAGAACGTTCGGGGCAGCTGATACATTACGGTATCGCTTATCGAATTATTAACGATCGAAGATTATTAACGATCAGTATTAGAATACAAACTATGCTATTCTAATAATGATTAAACACATGAAAAAATTAATAAATTAAACTTGTGTAATAGAGAGTTTCGTATAAAACGAGCTGATACACCAATGCTACTAGTTCTGTGCAATGTGCACGATGTAAACAACAGCGCTGTTGCCATTTTTGAAATGCTTTCACTCGGAAAAGGAGTGATATGAAATTCACTTGTTCTAAAGAGTGAGATATTTCACTCAGTAAAGGAGTGCTATGAAGATCGCCTGCAAATGACTCTTGAAAAAAGAGTGAAAATTTCACTCTTTTTTTTCAGGTGAAATATCCATCCCTTTTACGAGTGAAATGACCAAAAAAATCACTCTAAAAGAGTGATTATCAGTTTTTAGGCTTGTCACTCCTCCCAAAAGTGACTTTCTCACTCCTTCCGAATTTAGAGTGTGTATTGCGACTACCGGTCCTCCAGTTTTTTCTAGACCAAGGAGACTAAATCCAGAGAAGTTGGCTGCACTAACAAAGGAATTCAACAAGGTGTAATTAGACCTTCAAAAAGCCCGTGGGCTAGTCCTATTCATATGGATAAGAAAAAGGACAATTTATGGAGAATTTGTGACGATTTTCGTTCAGCCAATAAGGTTACGACACCGGACAGGTACCCGCGTCCGCACATTCATGATTTTGTGATGGGACTTAGTGGCAAAACTGTTTTCTCAAAAATTGATTTGGTTCGAGCATACCAGCAAATTCCGGTGGAACCTAGTGATATTTGTAAAACCGCGGTAACTACTCCGATTGGTCTGTTTGAATTCCTAAAAATGCCGTACGGTTTGCGTAATGCAGGCAGTACGTTTCAATGCGTGTTGGATAATATCCACCGCGATTTTGATTTTTGTCTGTCGTACTTGGATGATGTGTTTGTTTTTTCGGAAAACGAGAAAATGCATGAGGATCATTTACGCAGATTATTTAGGAAATTGAATGATCATGGTTTGATAGTGAATTTGCCGAAATGCGAATTTGGAGTATCGGAGATTTCTTTCTTAGGGTTTTTGATATCCAATATAGGAATTTCTGCATTGGCGGATAAGGTTGGAAAATTAGCTGAATACTCTGTTCCTACTACAGTGAAAGAGTTGAAAACTTTTTTGGCAATGCTAAATTTTTATCACTGGTTTGTAAAAGGCGCTGCTGAAAAACAATCGCAGTTGAACGAACTCGTCAAAAATAAACGCAAAAATGATAAAACGCTTATCCTGCGGACGGATGAGGCTAAGGAAGCATTTGATTGTTGCAAGAAGGCGATTGCCGATGCAATATTTTTCGCATTTCCTGCTCCGAATGTACCGTTGGATTCAATGGTTGATGTTTCTCAGATCGCGACAGGTGCGGTTTTGCAACAACAGGTGGAAGAAGGTCTGGAATCTTTAGGGTTTTTTTTTCAAAAAAGCTTACTCCTGCGCAAATGAAATACAGCATGTTTGATCGGGTATTGTTGGGAGTTTATGCGGCTGTAAAACAATTTAGGTATATGTTGGAAGGTCGTCAGGTGATGATTTACCCTGATCATAAACCGTTGACGTATGCATTTAATCAAAAGCTGAATAACTTTTCCGCTAGACAGATTAGACATTTAGAATTAATCAGTCAGTATTCAACCGATATTAGGTATATTCCGGGAGATGAGAATGTAGTCGCTGATATCTTATCTAGGATCAATTCTATAAGTTTAACTGCTTCGATTGATTTTGATGGTATTACGCTGGACTAGTTACAGGATCAGGAGTTGAAAGATTTGTTAAAAACGCATACAGGTCTCGATTTGCAGCTCATGTCTTTCCCTGCCTGTAATAATAAATTATATATTGTGATATATCTAATGGCGTACCTAGACCTTTCATCCCACAGATCTGGGGGAAGAAAGTGTTTGACAGGACACACAATTTATCACAGCCTGGTTCAAAGGCGACATTGAAGTTGATGCAACAACGTTTCGTGTGGTGTGCTATGAGGAAAGATTGTGCTGAATGGTGTCGGCAATGTCTTGAGTGCCAAAGAACCAAGATATTTGAGCATACTAAGACGCCGTTGGCGGAATTTCCTCCGGCAACGAATCGGTTTTGTCAGGTCCATTTGGATATAGTGGGACCGCTGTTATCGTCAAAAGGTAATAGATATATCTTGACATGCATCGACAGATATACACGCTGGCCGGAAGCACTTCCGATGCAAGACCAGACCGCGGAGACGGTAGCTGAAGTTTTTCTCAGCAATTGGATCGCGCGTTTTGGAGTGCCGGAAGTTATCACGACAGACAGAGGAGCAAATTTTGAATCTCGTCTGTTCCAGCGTTTATCTAGGATTTTGGGGGTACACAAGTGTCGCACCACCGCATATCACCCTCAAGGGAACGGTATGGTGGAGCGTTTTCACAGAACCCTCAAATCGGCTTTAATGGCGGTGGATCCTATTCATTGGAGCGAGGCTTTGCCAGTGGTGTTATTATCTTTGAGATCGGCAGTGCAAGAGTAGTTAAAAGGCGCACCGACGGAGTTGGTTTACGGTACAGCCCTTCGCTTGCCGGGAGACATGATACAAAGAACAAACAGATCAGAAAGTAATGGCTCCAACACAATTCGTGCAAAATCTGAGGGAACACATGGCTAAGTTGAGGCAGATCCCGGCAACTGATCATTCCACGCAAAAAATGTATGTTCCTCAGGATTTAAAGAATTGTACCCATGTTTCTGCTGTCATACGAGCATTGGTGCCGCCATACCAGGGACCGTTTCCAGTTTTATTATGGACTGACAAAGTCATTTCGATTCTGTGCAATGGCCGGAAACATGACATGGCATTTTACAGAGTGAAGCCAGCGTACGTGGTGGTTCCTGAGGTGAATGAGCACACAAGTTTGGAGACTCCTATTGCAAGTGCCCAGAGTGTGTCTAGATCTGGTCGTAGAACTAAGCCTGTAGTTCGTTTTCAGGTTGGATCTTGACCTGGATGTTTTTTCCTAGGGGGAGTACTGTGGTGACGTCACGACTGCGGGGCTTCACAGACTCTCTGCGGGATGTTACAGACTCTGCGGTCCTGTGAGTGCATACTGCGCATGTCAACGATTCCATATTTAAGACGTTGCATCGTGCAGTTCTTCAGTCTCGTATTCAGTCTAGTATACTGACAATTCCGTACTCGCGTAGACTCGAAGTCTGAACTTTTGAAGCATGACGTCTCATATCCTGGAGTCTTGGCGTAACATCGGTTACGTGGCAGATACTTTCTAGCTTAACCTTATGCACGCATATAATGATGAAATTTGACGCTGTAATGTTTTCGAGTTCATCAAGTAAAAGTTCCTGTATTGTTAAGTTAAGTTTCAGTTATTAAATGTTAAGTTTTCTGATGTGTCGAGTATTCTTATACGTTAGCTGTAGTCCACTCACCCACGCAACATTCAACCAATGCAACCTGCAACAAACGTGTTCTTCAACAAAAGAGTTAGATGCAAATATATATATTAAAGTGGTGAGCTGAAACCCTTAATAGCACTCTTCACTATAGTGCCTAACAGCCTCACCAAATGCTCAAAAGAAAAATACTTGTTTGTGTATTTTATGTATTTAATAGTGATTTGGATAAAACCACCGTTAAGTTAAAATTTAGTAACTGAAAATCATTTTAAATTATTAAAATAAATATAAAATTGTATTTTAATAAAAAATGTTGAATGAAAATATGATATTTAAATTATTTAGAATTGTTTTTGACCCATTTCTACAAACTACATTTCAAATATAACTTTTTTTGCGAATGAAATGCAAAATAGCAAATAGTGACTGAATTATTAGTTTTGTGTTCAAGTTCAAATATTTACCCAGAAGAAAATAAAAATCAATAGTATCTGTGAACATAAATGCTAAAATAAAATTTGTTGCAAATTTTAGCTATAAATGCATTAAATTAGGAGATAACTAAGGAAGACACTCTCATTGTAGATAACAGTATTCATGGACTGGTTTCGCGCTTATTATGTGTTCATCAGGGAATAACCGTTAACTGCAATGCAGCAAGAAAACTTGCTATCTGCCTCTATTTAGTGAACTTTAGTGGGAATTGACAATTGCAGTCCTTCCAAGTAGCTGATATAAAATTCATTCACAATTTTGCTCAGACTACACAATTTGCAAGAACTAAGTTCAAAATCACAAGAACAGTCCAGAATATAATAAATAATTCGAAATATAACCTTCCAAAGATAGGAGATAACTATCAGAAAAATATCTGCATAAAATAAAAAGGCTAGATTCATATTTGATCGGCAAAGTTTGCTCAAATTTGGAAAGTACTTGTGCACATTTTATTATTTACGACTCTGAATTAACTATGTTTCAAATAGATGTTACAAAAATTGGATGTTGTTTTGAATGTCCGATTCAGTTTTAATTTGATTTTCAAGAGAAAATTTAATTCTTTTAATAGCTCCAGCCATTTTAACAAATTAGAATTTATTTTATTTAGTAATTCCATTCCATTAGTAAATGAATTTTTTACTTGAAAAGTTTATTACCAGCATTTTTTTTTTAAACTGATCCGATATCATAAAATATTCTGATGTTGACGCACAAGTACATACTTACTTTCTCAATTTTAGATTATTATGCTGGACAAGATACGAGACTAGCCCTAGTACATTGCTCCATTTCACACAACATAAGTATCCAATTGACACTATTTTCTACGATGTAGATACATCATAGATCTATTGTAGATCTACTATGTATCTACAATACATATCAATTAATATTTTATTATATTTTAAATAATTTTAGAAGGAAAAATCAGTTATACATACCATAATACCCGCCAAACGCTAAATAAACATGATACACAAAAGATCTGGGAATGCGCGTTAGCACACAGTTGTTCCACGCCAAGTTGGCAAATACTTTTGGCGCCAATATTTGTGTGGTCACGTAGTAAGTACTAGTAGCATACAAAGAAGCTGCTATAAGGTTACCATATTTACATAAAGTAAGGGAGACTTATCGCTATATTTGAGATAAATATTAATTTCTGAGAACAGATCTGATTTTTTGAAGTCTAGATTCTGTTACTGTGTTAATAAATTTCGCACGATTATACTCCCACCACATTTTCGAGGAATCTATTCAGTCAATTTCTCTTATCGCTTTTTTGTAAAATGAAAACATTTGTTATGTCAAATATTTGTTAAATGTATAACATTTCTGAAATGAAATAATTTCTAATAATTTTACAGGAGGGGGGGGGGGGGGGGGGACATGAAAACGTATTAAAACGTAAATTTGTTTCTATATATTGATATTAATTGGAATAATTTGTTAATGAAATACGTTAAAGATGTGGTTAGAGATGAAATTAAAATTGTAATGATTGTGTATAGTTCCTTTCATTACTCTTTTCGAAATCCTGGTTACGCCTATGGGTAGAAGGGTGGGGGGTTAGGCGTAACTTACCCTGTTAAATGCACTTTTAAAATATATTAATTCCCTAAATCGTACATATCGAAAAATGAAATCCAACACATTTGATCGTCGCCGCCCCTTTTTTTTCTTAGACCCTAGCTACGCCTATGTTAAAATATGGATATTGATTGTCAAATTTAGATTAGATAAACATGACAGGAGAAATGTAGCGTAACTAATTGTAGATGAAATATCGAATTTATACAAAAAGTTTGATATACACATACAATTTTCCTTCATTATATTTATTTTGAACATTTTCTTCATATACTGTACAAAAGTAAGAGGAGTGATAATCTCCCCCTCTTCACACCCACGCGCTGGCTTAATAACGTCGTTTATTCATCATTAGCTGAAAATATTTATTACTATTGAAATATTTGACTGTCGATCCCCATCCTTCATTTCGGCTACGTCGATGTTTAGGTATTATGTTTATTGGTCCAAAATTTCGCATTTGTGTATTTCGTAGCAATTATACTTATGAGTGCTGGTCAGAATAGGAAAAAGAGGCCCCTAATCTTTTGTTTACGGGTGGGACAACGTCCTTCCTGAGCGAAGAACCTCTCAAGAAGACAGGTATTTGACATACCCTATCCCAAACAGTATCGATCCCCCTTTGCAGGTCGTTGTTTGGCGTCCGGACGCTAGTGCCTCAGTTGAAAAGGTTATCATGCAAGTCACAGTTTAAAAGGTTGTCATGCAAGTCACAGTTAAAAAGGTTGCTGCCAAATTGTAATAAACATGGGGTTGCTAAAATATAATGTTTATTCAGTACACTGAACTAAAACAGTCGGTTATCAACTGTGAGTGACAGCTCAACCATATTTATGATTTCAATGGGGAAATATTTGGATAATAGCTTTTAGTTGGGGAAATATTTTAATAATAGTTGGATTTGAATGCAGTTTTTTGTAATTGATGTAAGATAATGTGTATAATAATAATATGCAAAACAAATTTTTTTTCATAAATTTTTGATAATTTGAACGTCCACTGTCCTCTTAAAGTTTTTGGTTTTTTTTTTCCTGAGGTGTCTCAAAACTTGCCCGGAAGTGCCCTTGTACTAAATTCCATAGTTGACATTGCTTCGATTTTCTGCTACAATGCCAACAAACAGACAGAAACATTAATTTTTTACTGACTTTCATCATTTGAGATTAATTTTATTTGCTTTCAGTTAAATTGACAATTTTTAATAGACACATAAATAAAAATTCACCGAATTCTAAATGTGTTTATGAAATAATACTATTTGTGAATCATAAACAGATGAAAACAGATTTTGCCACATATTTGATATTTAAATGTTTTAAATTTGTTAACACACTGATTCGGTATATTCCAATTATGACTGCAGGTTTAATTACCAAGTGTAATACATCAATGTGTGAAATATTATAATACTATTAGTAGTACAGTAAATTATTTTATAAATAAAAAATTATTTTGTAAAATATTTTGAACTAATATGCTTTTATTGCTTTATAATAATATTTTTTTGTATATATGGATGGGGAGGGGGCTGGTGGTTATGATATTAAAAAGAAGAAATTGATTTCTATGAAAATAAGTGCAATTGTTTTTAAATGATGCGATCATGCAAAAATTCCTAAAATTGAATAAAACAGAACGTGAATGGTTTAAGAAGTAGATTTTTTAAAAGTATAGAGTACATTACAAACAATACATTTTATTGTAAAAACATAATACATATCCATAATATTTTTCTTGATTTGTAAATCGTTGATCTATATAAATCCAGAATTTATTAATCTGTAAGAAATATATTAATAAAAGCACCCAAATGATTAAAAATTCAGAACACATTAGCCAGTCCGAGTGCTTCATCTAGCTAGCTTTTCTATTAAGCACTTTTTATCATAATAAAACAATGACATAATAACTTGAAAGTATCAATAATTCCTGAATAAATAATTCCCGAAAATATCAATAATAATAATGTTTAAACCTAAAGACCGAAATTGACATTATCCAGTCAAAAATGCAATGTCAATAAAATTTATTTTATATACATATCTTTATTATTCAAATTGGAAAAGATTTAATGAAAATCACATAACACATTGGATTTATATCCGTTGCTAAACGACGTGATATCATTTGCTTCAAATAAATTGATGGAAATCATATCGTTTGAATAATGCTATCTTCATGGAAGGTTTGGCGACATTTTCGTCAATTTAGCTATAATTTAAAAAAATCGAAAAATTTATCGCTAAGCGAGACTGTAGAACTGATAGTCCCATTTTGCGACAAATTGACGAAACATCATCACAATACTCAACATCCTAACAAAACACAATTAATTTCATTTAATAAGCTCAATTTTATCAATTTCATGATATTTTTACGGATTTACAAATATTTTTATCAATTTGATGATATTTTAAAAATTCGTTAAATGTGTTACTAAGTAGGATGGATGGGTTGACCGACAAATTCCACCGAAACATCATTTCAGTACTCTCTTCTAAAAAAACAAATTTAATTTCATTGATTTGCGTCGTTTTTATCAATCTGACGACATTTCCGTCAATTTGACAAAGTTTAAGAAAAGTTGCCAAGTTAGCGATATTCCGCTAAATTCGTAGCTCTGAATTTGTAGTTCTGAAGAATAAAACATCCTGATCCCGTTTGTATATACTAAATTAAAACACTAAAATTGTATTAGAATATAGGCCCGTTCTACTCTTTTTCTGTTTCAACAATCGGATAAATGAATTTATTGGGTAAATACAATATATGAGTTTATTAGCTGAAGATAATATATAAGCTTAAAACCGCTTTGCCAAAATAAATGAAAGTGATGTACGTAGTCCGCAATTAATATAATTAAAAGAAAAACCAAACCATTTTGCTCTAAAATATATTTTTATATCCATTTATTTATTATTCAAATCGAAAAAAAATAGTTAAAATTAACAGACAGAATTTAATTTCGTTTCTGAGCAACATGATATAAGATAGAATCTTCCTCATAAACTGCGAAATTAAATAACCATTTTGATTTCTTTATACTTTTCATTGTTGAGTAAAAGCTTGTAAGAAATAAACTATGGAGATATATTTTCCATTTAAATTCATGTTTCAAACAATTCATGTTTTCAGAAAGTGACTACTTAGCGCAAAAAATCTCCCAACAAACTCAGAAATGAAGTTTTAATTCACTTTCAAACGGTTTTCAACCTTTTCGTTTGGATAAACCACGGAGTTAGAGAGTAGAACTCCTAGGAAAAAGTTTCGTTGTTCATTAATATCTCGACAACCCCTGGTCTTAGAAATTCAAAACTGGGACTAAATTTATGGGGGAGCTATTTCAAGGCTATCAACAAAATTTCAATAAATTCGATTCAGCCGTTGTCCCGTGATGACGAGATAAACAAAAGTTTTGTTTTTCACTAATATCTCGAGAATGACTAGTGGTAGAAACTCCAATCATAGACTAAATTTTAAGGGGGGCTATTTCCAGGCTACCTACAAAATTTCATCAAATTCGGTTTAGCTGTTCTCCCGTGATGATGGGACAAACAGGCAGACAGACAGACGGACAGATTTTCAATTTTATTTTTAGAGACATTCTAGCAGCATACCCGTTCTTCGTACGGAATATATAATATAAAGAAACTTATAATTCGCAATCATGTGCAAATTCTGCTAAAGTATTAAATTTATTGCTCCTAAAGAGAAGTTTAAGAATATCTGTTCTCACTATGCAAAATTATCTTCACGGGCAGATCTGAAGAATAAAACATCCTGGCCCCTTTTGAAAGCAAATTTGCAAAAAAAAAAAAGGAATTGAATCAAAATATGCAATCCCGTCCTACTTATATTATCGCAGATGAGAAAATATGCCAGTGTGTTAATAGAAGATTACCCGTATTGCAATATGAGTCTAAAAATAATTGCCAAAATAAAAGAGATGACGTAATAAATTGAAGATATCAATAATCCCCATAATCTTTCTACCAGAAGATCGTAATTGATTCCAATATATGCCAATATATATCAAAATATATGCCATTATACCTGCACTACTTATATTCTCGTAGATTAAAAGATATAATGCATTTGTAGAATATTTCTCGTACAACGTACTATATATGAGTTTCAGCAATTTTCGTCATAATAAAACAATAGCATAATAAATTGAAAATATCAATAATCCCTGAATGAACAGTCCCCGAAAATATCAATGATAATAATGTTTAAACCGGAAGACCGTAATTGATATTATCCAATCAAAAATGCAACGTCAATGACATTTATTTTATATACATATCCTTATTATTCAAATCGGAAAAGATTTAATATAAAATCGTATGCCGCATAGCACATTGGATCCGTTGCTAAGCGACATGATATCATTTGCTTCAAATAAATTGATGGAAATCATGTCGTCTGAATAATGGGATCTCCATGGAAGGTTTGGAGACATTTTAGTTAATTTAGCGATAACTTAAAAAATCGCCAAATTTATCGCCAAGTGGGACTGTAGAACTGATAGTCCCATTTTGCGACAAATTGACGAAACATCATCACAATACTATCTCCTAACAAAACATAATTATTTTCATTTATTAAGCGCGATTTTATCAATTCCATGATATTTTTATGGACTCAATACTTTTATCAATTTCGTGATATTAAAAAAATTCGTTAAATGTGTTACTAAGTAGGATGGATGGATTGACCGACAAATGCTACCGAAACATCATTTCAGTACTCTATTCTATAAAACAAATCATTAATTTGCGTCAATTTTATAAATTTGGAAACATTTCCGCTAATTTGGTAAAGTTTAAGAAGTTATTTAGAGATAGTTTATCAAGTTATTTTTAGATATTCCGCTAAATTCGGAGCTCTGAATTTGCAGATCTGAAGAATAAAATATCCTGATCCCGTTTGTATATACTAAATGAAAACACTAAAATTGTATTATAAGATACACCCGTTCTACTTTTTTTCTGCTTCAACAATTAGCTAAATGAATTTATTGGGTAAACACAATATATGAGTTTATTAGATAAACACAATATATGAAATGGAAACGTCTTTGCTCAAATAAATGAAAGTGATGTACGCAGTCCGCAATTTATATAATTAAAAGAATAATCAAACCGTTCATTTAAAAAAATATTTTTACATCCATTTATTTATTACTCAAATAGAAGAAATAATAATAAAATATTAACAACACATTTAATTTCATTCCGTTGCCGAGCAACATGATATAAGATAGAATCTTCCTCATAAAATGCGAAATTTAATAGCCATTTTGATTTCTTTATACTTTTCATTGTTCAGTAAAAGCTTGTGAAATATAAACCAAGGAGAGAGATTTCCCATTTAAATCATGTTTCAAACAATTCATGTTTTCAGAAAGTGACTAATTAGTGCAACAAATCTCCCCCCAAACTCAGAGATACAGTTTTAATTCACTTTCAAACGATTTTTAAGCTTTTCGTTTGGATAAACCACGGAGTTAGGCAGTAGAACTCCCAGAAAAAAGTTTCGTTTTTCATTAATATCTCGACAACCCCTGGTCTTAGATACTCGAAACTTGGGCTAAATTTATGGGGGGCTATTTAAAGGTTATCCACAAAATTTCATCAAATTCGGTTCAGCCGTTCTCCCGTGATGACGGGACAAACAGACAGACAGACAGAGAGACAGATTTTCATTTTTATTTATATAGACTAGCAGCATACCCGTTCTTCGTAAGGAATATACAATATAAAGAAACTTATAATTCGCAATCATGTGCAAATTCTGTTAAATTATTAAATGTATTGCTCTTAAAGAGAAGTTTAAGAATATCTGTTCTCACTATGCAAAATTAACCTGACGGGCAGATCTGAAGAATAAAACATCCTGGACCCTTTTGTAAGCAAATTTATAAAAAAAAAGGAATTGAATCAATTTATGCAACCCCGTATTACTTATATTGTCGCAGATTAGAAAATATGCCAGTGTGTTAGTAGAAGATTCCCCGTATTACAATATGAGTCTCAAAAATGATTGTCAAAATAAAAGAGATGACGTAATAAATTGAATATATCAATAATCCCCGTAATCTTTATACCAGAAGGTCGTAATTGATTCCAATATATATCAAAATATATGCCAATATACCTGTACTACATATATTTTCGTAGTTTAGAAGATCCGTGCATTTGTAGAAGATTACTCGTACAACGTACTATATATGAGTTTCAACAATGTTCTTCATAAATAAACAATAGCATAATAACTTGAAAATATCAATAATTCCTGAATCAACAGTCCCAGAAAATATCATTGGTAACAATGTTTAAACCTGCAGACCGTAATTGATGTTATCCAGTCAAAAATGCAATGTCAATGAAACTTATTTTATATGCATATCTTTATTATTCAAATCGGAAAGGATTTAGTAAAAATCGTATGGCACATAACACATTGGATCCGTTGCTAAGCGACATGATATCATTTGCTTCAAATAAATTGATGGAAATCATATCGTCTGAATTATGTGATCTCCATGGAAGGTTTGGCGACATTTTCCTCAATTTAGCGATAACTTAAAAAATCGCCAAATTTATCGCCAAGTGGGATTGTAGAACTGATAGTTCCATTTTGCGACAAATTGACGAAACATCATCATAATACTATCCCCTAACAAAACACAATTAATTTCATTTATTAAGAACAATGTTATCAATTCCATGATATTTTTATGGATTTACAAATATTTTTATCAATTTGGTGATATTAAAGAAATTCGTTAAATGTGTTACTAAGTAGGATGGATGGACTGACCGACAAATGCTACCGAAACATCAATTCAGTACTCTATTCTAAAAAAACAAATTTAATTTCATTGATTTGCGTCATTTTTATCAATTTGGAGATATTTCCGCTGATTTGGTAAAGTTTAAGAAAAGTTACCAAGTTAGCGATATTCCGCCAAATTCGTAGCTCTAAATTTGCAGATCTGAGGAATAAAATATCCTGATCCCGTTTGTATATACTAAATGAAAACACTAAAATTGTATAAGATACACCCGTTCTACTATTTTTCTGTTTTAACAATCGGCTAAAAGAATTTATTGGGTAAACACAATATATGAGTTTATTAGTTAAACACAATATATGAGCTTGAAACCTCTTTTCTAAAATAAATGAAAGTGATGTATGCAGTCCGCAATTTATATAATTAAAAGAACAATCAAACCGTTCATTTATAAAATATATTTTTACATCCATTTATTTATTATACAAATAGAAAAAATAATAATAAATATTAACAACACATTTAATTTCATTCCGTTGCCGAGAAACATGATATAAGATAAAATCTTCCTCATAAAATGCGAAATTAAATAGCCATTTTGATTTCCTTATACTTTTCATCGTTGAGTAAAAGCTTGTGACAGATAACCCATGGAGGTAGATTTTTCCATTTAAATTCATGTTTTAAACAATTCATGTTTTCCTTGTGACTAATAGTGACTAATTAATGCAAAAACCCTGCACCAAACTCGGAAATAAAGTTTTATTTCATTTTGACGTTTTAAACAAACGATTTTCATCCTTTCCGTTTGGATAAACCACGGAGTTGGAGAGTAGAACTCTTAGGTAAAAGTTCCGTTTTTCATGAATATCTCGACAACCCCTGGACTTAGAAACTCGAAACTTGGACTAAATGTATGGGGGGCTATTTCAAGGCTGTCCATAAAATTTCATTAAATTCAGTTCAGCTGTTTTCCCGTGATGAGGAGACAAACGAAAATTTCGTTTTTTACTAATATCTCGAGAACCACTGCTCGTAGAAACTCAAAACACAGACTAAATTTTAAGTGGGGCTATTTCTAGGCTACCCACAAAATTTCATCAAATTCGGTTCAGCCGTTCTTCCGTGATGATGGGACAAACAGACAGACAGATTTTCAATTTTATTTATATAGATTTGCAAAGTTGATAAATATAAGCATGGCAAAAAATTTTGTAAACGAAATCGTGATAGTTCATTTTGCTAATGAAATATATAATACGTACTCTAAAATATATTTCGTTATGCCTAACGAAATAGATGGTATACTATGCATGATATTAGAAGTAATTTATAAGTAAAGCTGCACTGTTTGATCGTAAACATATGTACAAACAAAGCTGTACTGTGTGACCATTAACATATTTATTAACAAAGCTGTAATTTCTGATTTCATGAACGGTCAACTGCATTTTCCCTTTTACAGCCAATTACCGGTTATTGGGGGATTCCGTACGCAACAAAACAAAGCAAACTCTATTTGTTATTACGCAATCGTTTTCAATGAATTTATATTAAGTTACTTGCGCCATTTCTAGCGATAACTTCGTGGAAGTTTTTAAAGAGCGCCAAGTAATACGCCAAGACGAAATCGTGACGTCACAAGATTTTGAGCCAATAGAAAACGCGCCGCGTTTTGATATTTAATCTCTCGTCGGAAGAGAGAGGATGGTGCTGATGGAAATTGCACGTAACAAACATAATCAAAGAAGCGTATATGACCACAGGAGCCTTATACCCAATGATAGGAAACGGAAATCTTAGTTATCTAAACAAACTTCTAATATACAAATCGGTCAACCGCCCGGGAATGCTGTATGCAGCACCCGTCTGAAGATATGCCTGTAAAACTACCATAGACTTATTAGAAACAAAACAAAATAAAATCCTAAGGTGTATCAGGAAAGCCCCTAGATATTTAAGGAACTCGGTGATTAGAAAAGACTTCAAAATAAAAACCGTGAGATCTCAAATTAAAAAGCAAGCGCTAAAATTCTACAACAATCTGCCTTCAGTTCCAAATGAACTTTTATTCAGCCTACAAGACTATGATCATCACAATGCCAAATCTCGTAAGAGACCCAGTGCAGTACTTAACCTTGAATAACCGGAATTAGGTACGCCTTTTCCCAACATCTGAAATTAATGAAAAATCGCGATCAATATTTTAATTTTTTTTTAATGTTCTGAATCCTTATACTGCCAAAATGCTAGGTAACCCTCAGATCTGCATCAACCCCCCAAACTGACTAAACCCAAATGTGCAACAAACTGCCACACTAGGAGCCAAGTCAAAATAATAAAATAGTAAATAAAAACTTTGAGCCTCCATGAGTCAATGAAATAATGTCACAGCATGAAGATAAGAACCAGAAGTTGAGACTGGAGATTAAAGGTGGTGTTCTGTCCTGCACGACAAATTCGCTAGTACCTAATGCTGAAAAATCGCAAGTCCCGGTCGCAGCTATCACTGGTGGTTCCAAAATGCATCTGGCGTCGTCAGTAGCACCAGGACTGTTCATCGAGAGCTGAAAAGACAGGTTTCCGCGGTCGTGCAGCCACTCACAAACACAAGCCCAACATTAGCACGGTCAATATGAAACGTCAGTAGCAGTGGTGCAAAGTTCACCGCCATTGGACTGTGGAGCAGTGAATACAAGTACTTTGGAGTGATGAATCACGCTACATACACTATCTGACAGTCCGACTGAAGCATCTGGGTTTGGAGGATGTCAAGCGAACGCTGCCTGCCCATAGTCCATTGTGCCAACTGTAAAGTTTGGAGGCGACCGCGTCATGGTTTGGGGCTGTTTTTCGTGGTTCGGCCTGGCCCTTTAGTTCCTGTGGCGGGAACCATGAACGTTGTAATGTATGTTGACATTCTTGACAACTCTGCATTTCCAACTCTCCGGCAACAGTTTGGGGAAGGATCGTCTCTGTATCAACAAGATAGCTGTTCTGTCCATACAGCGAAGGGTGTACGGATGTGGTTTGCAGAGATGGGTGTTGGCCTTCCCAGAGTCCCGATCTAAATGCCTTTGAATACCTCTGGGGTGAATTGGAACTCAGAATACGCGACAGGCCAAATCGCTTCTGTGGGCCGACTCACTGCACTGCCACATGGAAGGCAATTCCTGCGAAATGTTTCAAAAGCTGATGGAAAGTCTCCCCGGAAGAGTGCAGATGCAAAAGGTGGCCCAACCTCCTATTAATATGTGCAACATGCCTGTCTGATTCCACAACTGTAGCTGTCCAGACACTTTTGGCCATTTAGTCTACTATGTATATAAGGAAAGTATTAGGACGGGGTCGAAAGTAAAATGTATAAGGAAAGTATTATGACGAGGTCGAAAGTAAAATGTACAAGGAAAGTATTATGACGGGGTCGAAAGTGAAAGGTATAAGGAAAGTATTATGACGGGGTCGAAAGTAAAATGTATAAGGAAAGTATTATGACGAGGTCGAAAATTCGAATCCGAGTTTTCGACGAGAGAGCACGTTTCAAGCATCCCTAAACACGAACCAAACGTTTTTGAGGTGATGTGTGTGTGTGTGGATGAGTCTATGGAAACGATTGCTGACGAACGAATGGAGCGACTCGAACGAAATTTGGTACAAAAATTACAATCTGTGAATACTGGAAGTCTATTGTTTTTAAACGCAATCGAATGTCGAGAACCTCACTAAATTTTCGAGTGAAATGTTGAAAAAACCACAAAAAAATCAAACTACTATTTCATAAAGTTACTCAAATAGCAATTTCTTCTGTAATTTTTCATTAGAAAACGATTGACATAAACTTTAGAAAGTTAGTATGAACCGTTCTCGAGATATTGTATATTTTTCAAATAAATTTATCAAAAAATCACATAAAACAAGAAATATCATTCATGTATAAAGCATTGATTATGAAGCACTTTCCAATTGCAATGCAATTTTATTTTAACATCTCTAAAATGCGATACATTCAGTGGTAATATTTTTAAATTAATCACACTATTACATTAATTTATTATATTTGCAAACTTAAAATTCATCGAAAAAAATGAACTTTATTCAAATGACGTCATTGAATATAAATCGCTTGAGATCCTCTATGAAAAAGCTGTAAATATTTCATTCATACAATTTTATTCCATTCCTTTCATTCATTACAATACTACAATAATTTATTTTATTTAAAAACTTAAAACCATGGAGGTACAAGTAATTTAACTCTATGCTTAAAACTTCATCGAAAAAATCGTCTGCTTCTATATGTAAAATCAATGAATGTTTCATTCATATCAGTAATATAGCAGACTTCATACAATTTCATTCCATTCCTTTCATTCATTACAATACTACAATAATTTATTTTATTTAAAAACTTAAAACCATGGAGGTACAAGTAATTTAACTCTATGCTTAAAACTTCATCGAAAAAATCGTCTGCTTCTCTATGTAAAATCAATGAATGTTTCATTCATATCAGTAATATAGCAGACTCCAGAGCTAAATAATTTTGCGTTAAAGAAATTCAGCAATTCTTGTACAACTCATCCTACATCATTATTTGTTTACATTCTCCATGAGTGAAAATTAGGCTTCGTTGTAGAAATAATCAAAATTTGATGATCATTTAAGCTCAAATATATTGTAATTGCGTTGTTTCAGAATGTATATGCACAGAATTTAAGCAAAAATAGAGCAATTTTTGGACGGATACAACACTAAATATAATTTAAAAAGAACTTTAGAAATCCCAATTTTGACACAAGATGGATGCTATATTTTATTTTGAAGTGCGGCACGTGAACTCTTCATATAATATGAGTGTAATTATTATTTTAATTTTTATTTAAAAAACTACCGAATATATTTTAAGGAATTTTTTTCATATTTTTAACACTTTACAACAAAGTTGAAAAGTGTTTATGACTTTGTTCATTCTGTCTGTCTGTCTGTCCGTTAGCACGATAACTGCCGTAAAAATGACTTAATCAAAATGAAATTTTAGTATGTTGTTCAGACGGTCTGTAGGACCTATGGGAATATAAATGAATAATATCACACAATTAGTTTTGGATTGAACCCGGGTTGAAAAAATGAAATACATTGAGCCCTATGGGACCTAATTTTTCTAACATTTTTTAAGCGGATTTAAAATTCACAAATTGCTTCGAAAATTTTAGGTAATAGTCAAATTGTTCCATAAAATATATATAAAAAAATTCAGCTAAATATATTCAGTAGTTTTTTAAATAAAAATTAAAATATTAATTACACATCTTATATGAAACGATCACGTGACCATGATATGAAACGATCACATGACCCACTTCAAAATGAGATATGGCATCCATCTTGTTTCAAATTCGTGATTTTTTAAAGTTCTTTTTAATTCATATTGAGTGTTGTATCCATCCTAAAACTACTTTATTTCTGCTTAAATTCTGTGCATCTACATACTAAAACAACACAATGACAATATATTTGAGTTTAAATTCTCATTCAAATTTGATTATTTCTACAATTAAGCCAATTTTTCACCTATGTAAAATGTAAACAGCAAAATATGTAGAATGAGTTGTGTTAGAATTACTGTATTTCTTTAACACAAAATAATTCAGTCCATGGAGTCTGCATGGCTGATATGAATGAAATATTAATTGATTTTATAAACAGAAGGACGATATTTTTCGATGAAGTTTTAAGCATAAAGTTTATGAATTGTAGCTCCATGGTCTTAATTTTTAAATAAAATAAATTATTATAGTATTGTGATGAATGAAATGGAGAAAGTTATGAATGAAATCCTGATTTTATAGAGAGATCCAGGCGTGTTATTTTTTCTATGACGTCATTTGAATTAATTTCAGTTGTTTTCGATGAAGTTTTCAAATATAATAAATTATCGTAGTATTATGATAGATTTAAAAATATTACCGTGGAATGTATTGCATTTTAGAGATATTTAAACCACGCAATTTATATTTCAATACCGTCTTTTGAATGAAGTTCATTTTTTTCAATGAAGGTTTAAGTTTTCAAATATAATAAATCAATGTAGTATCGTGATAAGTTTTAAAATATTACCGAGGAATGTATTGCATTTTCGACTTTTTTAAATAAAATTGCATTGAAGTTGGAAAGTGTTTCATAATCAATGCTTTAAGCATGATTGATCTTTCTTGTTTATAGGATAATTTGGATATTTACTAAACCTTTCGAAGCAATTTATGAATTTTAAATTCGCTTAAAAAATATTTGAAAAATTAGGTTCCATACGGTTCAATGTATTTCATTTTTTTTCAACCCGGGTAAAGTTCAAAACTAATTGGGTGATATTATTTATTTATATTCCCATAGGTCCCACAGACCGTCTGAACAACATACTAAAATTTCATTTTGATAAAACCTATTTTACGGCAGTTATCCTGCTAACGGACAGACAGACAGAATGAACAAAGTCATAAACACTTTTCAACTATGTTGTAAAGTGTTATAAACACTTTTCAACTATGTTGTAAAGTTTTAATTAAAAAGGAAGTATTAACAGTTGTGAAATATGTTCATTTTTCACATGCAATATTATGCGATAAAATTGTTATCATTTTCAAGGATCTAGCTCGTTTCATTTACAAGAAAAGATATTTTGAGTAATAGTTTTGTTTCTAAGCGTCCATAACGCTTAACTAATTTGGCGACGAATTTGGCGGAATACCGCCAACTTGGCGGGGGTTTGTAAATGTCGATTAAATTAAAATTTGTAAATGTCGTGAAATTGATAAAAATGTCGACAACTTGATAAAATTGACGCCAAATCAATGAAAATGACTACTACTTGGTGAAAATTCTATATGTTGAAAAGAATATACGAATAAGTGAAAATATTTTGGGCAATAGTTTTGTATTTGGAAGCCATTAGTCATTTATCTACAATAAGAATAGCCTATTTCTCAATCCATTATGCTTGGCAAAATTTTGGCGTTGAAATTGGCGGAATATTGTCAACTTGGCGAGATTTTATAATCTTGGCAAATTGACAAAAATGGCGACTAATTGATGAAAATTCAATATCTTGGAAAGAATATAAGAATCTACTATAAGAACAACCTATTTCTCTCTCTGTAATGTTCTGGCGACGAACTTTGACGGCATATCGCCAATTTGGCGAGTCTTTTTAAATTCTGCTAAATTGACAAAAATGTCGCCAAGTTGATAACAATGACGTTAAAACAATGAAAATGGCGACTAATTGATGAAAATTCAATATCTTGGAAAGAATATAACAGACGACGAAATGAATAACCTATTTATCCGCCCGGTTGTAATGCTTGGCGAAATATTTGGCGACTTTTTAAATATTGCCAGATTGACAAAAGTATCGCCAAATTGAGGAAAGTATCGACAAATTTATAAAATTTTCACCAAATTGATAAAAATGTCACCAAATTGATAAAAATGACGCTAAATAGGAGGCACTGCTTTGTACATTTTTAATGCCGTCATATGACGCAATTACAATATATTTGAGTTTAAATGATCATCAAATTTTGATTATTTCTACAACGAAGCCTAATTTTCACTCATGGAGAATGTAAACAAATAATGATGTAGGATGAGTTGTACGTGTGGTTCTCTCCGTTTGTTTGTAAAATACCTATGAGGACTTGAAGCATAATCTAGCCTATGGCGAACTTGAAGAATAATCTAGCGTATGGCCAACTTGAAGCATAATCTACCCTATGGCGAACTTGAAGAATAATCTATCGAAATGTCGCCAACTTGGCGATGTTTAGCCTTAGATTGACGAAAGTATCTTCAAAATTGCAAAATTTACGCCAAGTTGATGAAAATGACGCCTAATTGAGAATTAATTACTGAAATATGTTAATTTATGGACTATACTGCTTATTGAGGATGCTATCAATATCGATAATTGTTAATTTAGAGTTGCGTCAAATATAAGTTAATTGGGTACGAAATAGCTTAACATGCTGTCATTCGGAAAAGCACCAAATGTACAATTCAGCGTAATAAACACATTATGCCGTGCATCTTTCCATCATTTCTTAACTTCCAAAGAAATAAATTCATTGCATTAGAGCATTATATAAGGAAAGTCAGCTGCTGCCCACAACAGATTTTTAGTATTTAGGTTAGGTTCACTTTGTATTTTCTGATTGCTTTTCACTTTCATAAGGAAAATATTGTGACGGGGTCGAAAATTCGAATTCGAGATTTCGACGGGACAGCACGTTTCAAGTACCCCTGAACACCCATTAAATGTTTTTGAGATTATGTATGTGTACGTGTGTGTGTATGTGTCAGTGAGTCTATGGAGACGATATTTCATGAACGATTCGAACAAAATTTATTACACAAATTACAATCCTTGAATACTGGAAGCCTATTGCGTTTGTACACAATCGAATGTACAGAATACCCCTACATTTTCGAGTGAAATATTGAAATTCAAAAAATAAAAACCTTTAATAAAGTTACGTGAGTAGTCATTTCTTATGTAATTTTTCATTAGAAAACGATTGATATTGCACTTTAAAAAAAAATATAAAAAATCATATAAAATAAAACACAATATTAATTTTTGTGAAATATGTTCACTTTTCATACGTAATATCATGCGATAAATTTTGTGACATCATTCTCGTGGATCTAGCTTGTTCCATTCATGAGAAAAAATACTTTGGGTAAAACGTTTGTATTTGGACGCTAATTTGTTATAAGAATAATAGAGTTCTCTGCCCATAACGCTTGGCGAGACTTTAGCGGAATGTCACCAACTTGGCGACTTTTTTAAATGTTGCGAAATTAACGAAAATGTCGCTAAATTGAAAAAAATGACTCTCAATCAATGAAAATGACGATTAATTGATCAAAGTTCAATAACTTGAAAAGAACATAAGAGTAGACTTTAAGAATAACCTATTTCTTCGACCGTCCGTCCGTAACGCTTGGAGAGAAATTTAGCTGGACATCTGCAACTTGGCGACTATTTTAAATATTGCCAAAGTGACAAAAATGTCGCCATATTGATAAAAATGACGCCAAATAAAAAGTAATGTTTCGCAAATTCTGATTCCGTCATGTCATATGACGGGCATACATTCTAGTATATAAGAAATGCTCTTCTCTCCGTTTTTCTGTAACACTTGGTGATACATTTGGCGAATAATTTAGCAAAGTATCGCCAACTTGGCGATATTTCACCACAGATGGACAAAATATCGTCAAAATTGCAAAAATGTCGCCTGATTGATGAATTAATTATTGAAGTATTTTAATGTACGGACTATATGTCTTATTGAGGGCGCTATCAATATTGATAATTGTTTGATTAGAGTTACGCGAAGTATAAGTTAATTGGGTATTTTGAAATAGTTTTATATGTTGGCATCCGGAAAATCGCCAAATGTATAATTCAACGTTAAAAACACAGTACCGTGGATCTTATACATTATTTTTTGGCTGTAAAAATAGTAAATACATTGCATTATATAAGAAAAGTCATGCGCTGCCCACATCAGATTTTTTGAAAAAAGAATTCGTTTGAATCAACGTTCCTCACCCCCACATTCTTTGTTCACGTTCCAGAAAAAAATCTGATGTGGGCACACATGACATTTTCTATATAACGCAATGAATTTACTTCTTGCTCATTACTTTTCTTTATCTCATTTCTTACTACAGTGAAGAAACGAGGTACAAGATCTACGGCTTAATGTTTTCAATATTGAATTGAACGTTGGAAGCTAACAACATGCTCTTTCGATGCACCCAATCAACTTATATTTCAAACAACTCCAAAATGATAATTATTAATATTGATAGTACTCACAATAAACAATATAGTCTATAAGTAGAAGAGAAATAAGAGTTGAGCCTCCGCAGGCGGTGCTGCACCGCCTGCCGATGACTCATGGAGGAGAGTCCCTCTTTGGGGAGAATCCTCTCGGAGGGTCTTTAGACCCTCCAGGAGGAAGGTTACCTCACTTGGGAGGATCCTCTCAGAGGGTCTTTAGACCCCCCCTCATTTGGGAGGATGCCTCTCGGAGGCCTCGGTCAAGAGGCCAATTGCGAAAGAGGCATGATGACTCTTACCCTCGGAGTGAATTGTCTTGAGAGGGGATGACCCTTGACCTGAGGAACTTCGAAAGTAGTTTCAATAGACGTCGCAATCAGCGATTGCACAATCTGGAAATGACGTGTCGCTGACTAACTGGAGTACATGTGTCGGAATCGTCGATTGCACAATCGCAGGAGCTCTTAGCACACGTCCTCCCTCGATGCTGGTCAATGACAAAGTGATCGTTCTTATCAGTGTGACGTAGTTAAAGCGCCCTCTGGCGAAAGTTGATGAAGTGCTGCCATCTATCGGCATTTTTTTTCCAAAAGAATTTAATTTCTCACTTGTCAGATACGGGACTCGAACTCGCAACCATCAGATTACAAGTATGCCGTCTTATCTGTTGCACTAGCTGGCTTACGCTCCATATAAAGTTATCATCCAAGTGATGATTGTGAAAGAAGACCGAAGATAGAATATTTTTCGCTCGGTGAACAGATTGAATAGTGATGTATTTTATAAAGGGATTTCGGTGCGTTTCAAAGCAGAATGAAATGTTAAGTTACGAATTGAATATAATATTGTGTTGTGAATTACAACACTATGATTTTTTAAAACAAATTGAATACACAATTACGGATTTCCAATGAGCACAAAAATTGTATTAAGTCGATTCTAACACTACGATTTTTTAGTACATGTTTTTTTTTTAAACGAATTGAATACTCAAGTATAGTTACGCATTTTCAAAATTGTGTTAAGTGAATAGGATTCAACCCTTTTGTGTGTTATGCACTTAAATTTTAAACGCATTATACTTAGCTAAAATTAAGTGAACAAGATTCAACCCTTTTAAGTGTGTACTTAAAAACATGAATGCAATACTTAGCTAAAATTATGTTACGTGAACAGGATTCAACCATTCCAAGTGATATATACCAATGTGTATTTTTAAAAATAAATCTAACTATCGAAATGATTTCGAATGTTTAAAAACAAAAATATAATAGATTACGGATTTCCAGTGAACACAAAAATTGTGTTAAGTGAATAGGATTCAACCCTTTTATGTGTTGTGCATTTAAAACAAACTTAAACGCATTATACTTAGCTAAAATTAAGTGAACAAGATTCAACTCTTTTAAGCGTGTACTTAAAAACAAATTTATACACGTACAAAATATATTTCACAACCTTTAAAATACTACATTATACTGAGCTAAAATTATGTTACGTGAACAGGATTTGACCATTCTAAGCGTATGTGTGTGTGTTCAACCATTTTAAGAGTTGTGTACTTAAAAAAAAAAGAAAATGTAGTACTACAATATACTTAGCTAAAATTGTATTAAGTGAACAAGACTCGACTCTTTTAATGTTGTGTATTTAAAAACAAAATTTTTTAAAACACGTACAGAATTTATTTCGCAAGGTTTAAAATAGATTTTACGATTGTAAATATAAACGATGTATTTTATGAACTAACATTTTCGTGGATTGCAAATATATACATCGTAAATATTTTGGTGAAACCGTGGTTAAAGTTTGAATATATTTTTAGGAGATGTGTATGTTACATTGAAAATAGTTTACAAAATTGAAACCCGCAAAGAGATGTGTGACTATTCTAACTGCAAATGAACGATATAGTATTAAAAATGCACTTATATTTATTCTTTCTTAATAAGTTTGTGTTATTAACCACTGTTTGAGTGCACTCAAAGAACTTTATTCTCTCTAGATATATTAATGTATTGAAACACAGTTTGAGAATATATTTGAATAAAATGCATCAGAGAAGCAGATATAAATTTTAAAATGTTCAAAAATAAACCCATTCAAATTCTAACCATTTTTCAAGGAAAATATAGGTCATCGAATCTTCCAGTTTATCGGAAATCATATGGCTTTTATTTGCTGAGGGCATCTGATTGCTTATCTAAGATAACCCAAAGGTCACCTCTGAAATGGGTATAAAATGCGACCCTCATCGAGCAACTACAAACTGCTCTTTCTTTCAGCCAGTGCTTTGCTTTTCTGTTTAAATACGTTCATCAACATTTACGATGTCTTCTTCCCGTGCTTTTGAAGTAAGTATATTTTTGAATTTCATTATTTTAAAATTTGTTGTATGTGACTCCACGGTTAGCACTTAAATTTTATATTAATTCATTTTTATGGATTTTCAGTTTAATTTTGGAATATGTCCTGAGGAGATGGCCGTCCTATGTGGTAATGTAACTTCTACTGTGCCTAATGATGCCATAAATCAGATGAGTTATTTTAATAACTTTTTTTTTTAAATTGATAAATGTATCTGTTTTAATTTTTATTGTTTCGTGGAGTCTACACACGTTGTTTACTACTTTTATCATTAAGAAATTAAACACAACAATTTAATTGAACCTCAAAAATGAAATATAAACTTATTTTGTACTCCATCGAAGTAAACCCACCGCTGACTTTATTTAATAAAACATTTAATAGGCTCTGGAAAATAATTTTAAATGTTTCATGTGTTGAGCCATTCAGTTTAATTGAACTTTGAAAAATATAAACTTATTTCCATCGGAATGGAATCATTGCCGATTTTTATTTTTAGTAATAGATTTTATGACAATACTACACTGTATATAATATTTATAACAACATTTTAGTATGTGTTTTTAATAACATTTTTAAATTCAAATAAATAATGAGTTTAACATATAACTTAAAATAAAACTAAGAATGAAGCAGTGTTTAAAGAAAAAAACATATTTAATAAATTATAAAATAATACATAATTTTTTTTTTTACAAAAGTAATATTCTACTAACTTGTATTTCACATATGGAACAGTTCAATCATGGTTGTATAATAGTCCTTTACGGTGAGACTTTTAAAAAATTCAGGTAGTAGTAGTGAAACATTGTTTTCATTTGTTTCACAAAACTCTCGAGCGATTTCTTGAGTGTTTATCATTAAAAGTTCGTGATCGACTAGTTCATAATCCACAAATTGCATATGACAGGGTAGTGTACAGCACTTGTGTTTCAAATCGGTACACCCGTGACTTTTGCATGTTTCGCGTTGATATGATTTATACAACTCTGCACATAAATTTTTATGCACACACTGCATTAAAATACGTTTTAATTCATAGGGCGGTAAAGTCGGTAGTGCTTCGGCAGGTTTTTGATACTTCACAATACAATTTGGTAGGATATTTGCTAGTAGCTGATCCAAAACACAAACCCATAAGTAACATCTTGACTTATATACTGAAGGGTGTGAAAATTGTCCCGATTTAATAAGATTAATTTCTTTTTGAGTTGTCCATTGCAAGGTGGTAATTGTTTTAAATATATGCTGCTTTCATATACATACACTAAGAGTTCATTATGAATTATAAAAGATGAATGTTCACTGTCCATATTTGAAATGCGTTTTAAAAATACACTCCACGTATTAGGCGTGAGTGTTACACCATGAGGGGTAGGCACGATAACATCGGAAGCATTCGTCTTGTACACGCGAAAGTGTACTTTAACATTTCCTCGAAAATGCTGCACGGTAACGTAAATGTTACATCCCGAATGGTAACGGAACTTTTCAGATGAGGATAATTCGATAGAAACCGATCCACTTTGAGAAGTAGCATAGTTCAGGGCCGACGATATCATATCACTTTGCGAATCTGTAGTAGTTATAGATGGAGTATGCACTATGCATATGGCTCCAATCGATTTCAGATATAGGCGAAAGAGCTGCAGGCGGGACATACATTGGAAACTCGCACTTGCGTTTCTGCGCAGGCGTTTTAGATAGAATTTTTTTTAAATGTTAGACTTATTCTAGCTACCGAGACTTCGGGTTCCGCAGAAATTCCATGAGAATAGAATTTGTTGGTTGGCGCATGCATTGTATAAAGCGAACCGTGTTGAAGTGGAATACTTAGAGGAGATTGTCATTTTCTCTCGAAAATTATGGATCTCGTAGCACCGAAACTGAGAGCCGCTATAGGTGGTTTAGAGCATAGGGAGGATTCATTGTCCTTATGTTGCCCTATTTTAGCATGTCCGTCCACATAGTGGTTTACTAACACAAAATTGTAGCTGTATCCCATATGTTCTTCCACACGTGATTTTATCTCCGATAAGCGAGGTGACCATTCCCCAGAATTGTTTCCAGCATCTCCAAATGCATATACTTTTCGGGTCGGTTGATATGTGCGACCATGCACCACGACTTGTGATTGTTGAAAGGGCAGACTTTTTAACTCGTGAAAAATTAAATCAGCTACATTTACCGAATAAAATTCGCGAACATATTCTACATTCAACTTCTCGCGTTTAAAAAAGATTGACATTTTTTTTTTAAATAAGCAACAACAACCTTCTAGGAGAACAAACGTTGAATGAATGAGCTTTTATCTAAATAATATCCCTTATCGTATCATGTGATATTTCGTAACATTTCTCAGCGAATCACAGACTGCCATTTGTGATATTTCTTATCACATCACGTGACATGTCACGTGACACCTCCTTATCTGTTAATCATGTGATGTATCACATGATATTTCTTATCGTATCACGTGACACATCACATATTTCTTATCGCATCACGTGATGTACCACGTGATATCTCCTTATCTGTAAATCATGTGATCTGTTACGCATCGCATGACACATCACATGATATTTCTTATCTATAAATCATGTGATATATCACATGATATTTCTTATCGCATCGCATGCCACATCACATGATATTTCATATCTATAAATCATGTGATATATCACATGATATTTCTTATCGCATCACGTGACATATCACGTGATATTCCTTATCTGTAAATCATGTCACGTGACATCTTGTTAGCGAATCACAAGGTTCCACGTATGGAATCATGTGACAAGTTAGATAAGGTTTCCGCCCACAATACATGCTACGTGGAGCTCACTTTGACTCGAGACTTGCGATAGAGACTTAAAATATCTACAAACAAATTTTCCACAATGATGAATATGGTTGTTTCAGAAGTGAGTTCAAGATGTTTTCGAATTAAAAATAAAGATTTCAACATTTTTAAAAATTCATAACGTAATCATCCAAATGAATATTTTAATCATTCATGATACAAGAACTTTTAAAATTTAGCTTCATGCATATTTCACTCTTTTGCATGTTCTGTGTTTTTAATATTAAGGATATGACTGTACCAGCTGCTCCTGTGAAACCTGGTGTTACACCTGTTGTGAAAGCTGGTGTATTGCCTGCTGCAACACCGACTGTGAAAGCCAGTGCATTGCCTGCTGCAACACCGACCGTGAAATCTGATGTTACACCACTTGTGAAAGCTGGTGTATTGCCTGCTGCAACACCGACTGTGAAAGCCAATGCAACTCCGGCCATGGTGGGAGAGGCCGGACCTAGTGAGTTATTACCACGTGAGTCCACGTAAGTTATTTTATTTCATCTCTTGGAAGGGGTAGATAGGGAAAATCGGCTGTTTCTGGGAGTATAGGATTGTATCGTATATATTTCACATTTCAGAATTTTAAAAATAAACAGCTGATTCATTATCTATGTCATTTTTAGATTGCGTTTAGTTAGTTAGGTGTTTGAAACAGGCGCTAATGTTGGACTTTTGTCTGTTTTTCAGATGTGTCCAACCTGCCACAAAGTCTTCACTGCGAAGCGTAGTTTAACACGTCATCTGAAAATTCACAGCGAAGAAAAATATTTTTCTTATGGTATATGTGAAAAGACATTTTTAGGAAAAGGAGATTTAGACAGGCATTCCAAAGTCCACACCAATTCTAAATCATATCAACGCAACATTTGCAGTAAAACGTTCACGAGGGAAGATAATTTAAACGCACACAGGAAAATACACATACAGATAAAGACATATCCCTGTTCCCTTTGCAAGAGCACCTTTACGAGAAAGGGGGACCTAGCACAACATGTGCGAATTATGCATAAAACTCTTGCCCCCGTTGGATTGAAACGCAAGATCGCTGATGTGGCTTCCGCTTCTAGGATGCGTGTGAAACGGAGTAATAGGGCTTTGGGGGTGTTCTTGACAGAAATGTTAGAACCCTCCGAAGAAAATTGCCAGGATTTCCTACTATCCCTGGAAGAAATGAAACCGCATATGCAAAATCTCATTCTGACAGAATTGAATACACGTCAAATTAAGTGGTATGCTGTTCTAAATGTCAGGATGAGCCGAATCAATTCAGATGGGGAGGAGGAGTTTGCTGCACCTCATTTTCGCACAAAGTGCGCAATATCCCTACAAGTGTACAACGTTGATGAGCATGTGAAACAAGGCATTCAGAAAACTTTGAATTCTGTAGAAGAGTTTCACCAGCTCGAATCTGGATGGACCTTCGATCGAGTACTTAATATGGATGTTTATAACGGATCCTATCGCCCCTTGCGTCTGTCCAGCTTCATTCCGCTACCTCCCAAAATAATGGCAAAGAAGGCAGTTTTGAACATACAGAATGAAGAGCAAAAGTGCTTCGTGTGGTGTCTCATCGCACATTGGAAGAATTTAGACTCTTCTAATAATCCCAATCGCGTGAATCACTACTTGCCATTTGAAGGGGAGGTGAATCTAAGAAACGTGGAGTGTCCAGTGGCAGTATATAAGATCCCGATTCTCGAGAGGCTGAATTATTGTCGCATTAATGTGTTCGGATATGAAAAGGGGGAAGTTTTCCCCCTTCAAATATCTGAGCGGGAGGATTCCGACGTTGTTAATTTACTTTTAATCAGCGACGGGGTCCAACAGCATTATTGCCTTATACGCAATTTTTCACGCCTTCTCGGGGATGTATCAGCGTACAATGGAAAGACCTTTTTGTGCTACCGGTGCCTCCATAGATTCTGCCGTGAAGATCTTCTTCAGAAACACATACCTTTTTGCAAAGAGCATGCTCCTCAGCGGGTTTCCATGCCAAGTTCTGACAAAAGTCTTTTAAAGTTTAATATGGAGCACTACCAGCACCCCGTATCCTTTGTATTATATGCAGATTTTGAAGCGCTTCTGGTGAAGCTGAACAGCAGTGAACCCTCTCGTGAGAATGCCTTTACAGAGAAGATGGCTCTTCACGAACCCTGTGGATATGCTTAAGTAGTGATCGATCCACAGGGTAACTGTCTCAGAGACCCCAAGGTATACCGAGGCACTGAAGCAGTCATTAACTTTATAGAAGATGTCTTGCGAGAGAAGGATGAATTGATCCCCAAGATCAAGGCCAACAGGCCAATGAAGCTCACCAGGAGTGAGGCAATTGCGTTCAACCAGAGCACAGAATGCTATTTATGCAAGAAGCCCTTTAAACACGACGGGGTGAAGTATGTAGGGAAATGTAGAGACCACGACCATGTGAGTGGTGTATATCGAGGAGCACTCCATGTAGCGTGCAATCTGAGATTTCGTCTCCCTACTACTATTCCGGTAGTGTTCCATAACGTGAAGAATTATGACGGTCACCACCTGATGTCGGGCCTTGGCAAATTGAAAGATTATGAAATTACACCCATTGCAGTAAACATGGAGAAGTACATTTCGTTTACCCTTCAGAAGAA
Source organism: Amaurobius ferox (assembly GCA_951213105.1). NCBI lineage: Eukaryota > Metazoa > Arthropoda > Arachnida > Araneae > Amaurobiidae > Amaurobius > Amaurobius ferox. The sequence continues at coordinate 18,274,326 of OX578141.1, forward strand.
AGGCGAGGGTGTGAGGCTGCATTTTATAGACAGTCTTCAATTTTTAAACACCTCCTTGGAAAAATTGGTAGCCAATCTACCCAAGAACAAATTTACAATTACGAGCACAGCTATGCCAACTAATACTGATCTGCTGCTACGTAAGGGGGTGTACCCATACGAGTACATGGACTCGTATGGAAAATTTGAAGACCAGGTGCTGCCTCCACCTTCCGCCGTTTACAGCACACTAACAGAGGAAGATATATGTGAGGAGGACTACAAACACGCTCAGAATGTGTGGAGGACATTCAATCTGAAGAATCTTGGCGACTATCATGATTTGTACGTCAAAATGGATGTCATTCTGCTAGCCGACGTATTTGAGCATTTTAGAAAACTGAGTATGACATACTATGGTCTGGATTGCGCTCACCTGGTGACTACACCGGGGTTGGCGTGGCAGGCCTCCCTGAAGATGGTAGAACAACCCTTGGATCTTCTAACCGACATTGATATGCATCTTTTCGTTGAAAGGGGGATTCGAGGGAGAATATCTGTCACCACCAAACGGTGGGCGCGGGCAAACAACCCATACATGGCCCAGTATGATCATACAGACCCCACCCGGTATTTGATGTATTTAGACGCTTACAACTTGTATGGGTGGGCCATGTCTCAGCCCCTGCCTTATGGGAATTTTGAGTGGGTGTCACCATCCTTAGCAAGTAAAGAATGGATTTTGAGTCTCCCCAGCGATGGAACAGATGGGTACATATTAGAGGTGGATTTGGATTACCCATCTGAATTACACGACCTTCATAACGATTATTCACTAGCCCCTGAAAAGCTAAAGATCAGTGAAGATATGATTTCTCCATACACGGTAGAAGTTATGAAATCCCTTAAGATGTCTCGGTTCCAGAGTCATGAAAAGTTAACCCCTAATCTGAACAATAAAAAAAACTACATAGTACATTTTCAAAATTTAAAGTATTATCTGGAACTGGGACTTAAATTAAAAACCGCCCATAAATTTTTAAAATTTAAACAGCGAGCCTAGTTGAAGCCCTACGTTGACTTCAACACCGAACATCGTAAAAGGGCCCAATCAGGTTTCGAGAAAGATTTTTTTAAATTAATGAATAATGCCGTGTATGGGAAATGCATGGAGAATTTAAGGAACCGGGTGAAGATCGAGCTTGTGAAGGACGAGAAACGTGGGGAGAAACTTATGGCGGCACCCACATTTAAATCTTTTAAAATTTTCAATGAAGATTTGGTAGGGGTCGAGAGACTATACAACAATATATTACTGAATAGGCCCGTATACGTCAGTTTCGCCATTCTGGAGCTTAGTAAACTCCTCATGTACAGATTCCACTGCGGATATATTAAGAATAAATATGGAGCAGATGCAACACTTTTGTTTACCGACACCGACTCTCTCACTTATGAGGTCGAATGTCGAGATTTTTACAAAGACATGGAAAAAAGCAGCCACCTCTTTGACACATCGGATTATCCGACAGATCATTCCGCCCACAATGTGTCAAACAAAAAGAGGATAGGCTGTTTTAGGGACGAGCTAAATGGAACACCTGGACTTGAGTTTGTGGGGCTTAGGTCCAAAATGTATTCTCTCCTCTCCACACAAGGGGAAAATAAGACCGCTAAAGGTATTTCGAAAACATTCGTAAAGAAGCACATAAAACACCAACATTATGTCGAATGTTTGAAACAGGTGCAAACCACCAAATCTTTTCAACATCGTATAGGGAGTGAGTGTCACCGTTTGTATACACTCAAACAAAGTAAGGTGACACTCTCCCCATACGATGACAAACGATATGTTTTGGAAGATGGCATTCACACCTATGCACATGGACATTGGAGCATATCCAAGGAATAGCCACTCCATTCTTTTTTTCAACATTCAAGACCTGTCCAAGATTTTTTTTTTACATTTTCATTCAAGAATTTTCCACGATTCAAGACCTTTTCAATATTTTCGTTACAAGAACATTTCACGATTCAAGTCCTTTTCACCTTTTTCATATAAGAACTTTGCACGATAGAAGACCTTTTCAAGATTCAAGAACTTTCCATGATTCAATATCTTTTTACGATTTTGATTACAAGAACTTTTCACGATACAAGAACTTTCCATGATTCAAGAACTTTTCGCGATTTTGATTACAAGACCTTTTTACTATTTTGAATATACGAATTTTTCAAGATTTTTTATCACAATTCAAGAATTTTTACCAAGATTTTTAACACATGAACCTTTAAAGATGTTTCCATGTTTACTGCTGTAGACCTTTTCAAGATTTTGATTACGAGACCTTTTTACTATTTTGAATATAAGAACTTTTCAAGATTTTTATTACAATTCAAGAATTTTTACCAAGATTTTTAATACATGAACTTTTGAAGATTTTTCCATGTTTACTGCAGTACACCTCTTCAAGATTTTGAACACAAGAACTTTTTTCTATTTTGAATATGAGAATTTTTCAAGATATTTTATCACAATTCAAGAATTTTACCAAGATTTTTAACACAAGAACCTTTGAAGATTTTCACACAGTGTATTTTCCTGTTCTTCCCTCGTGAGAACTTTTGAAGATGTTAACACAAGACAAGATCCTTTCAAGATTTTAAACACAAGAACTTTTGAAGATTTTTCACACACGACCCTTTCAAGATATCCATATAGACTATTTTCAAGAATTTTACTTTCCTCGAAAGAACAATTGAAGAATTTTACTCTATAAATTTTGAGTGAACTCTATTCATTTTTAATGGGAAAATAGGTCTGCCAGTGTGAAGTAATCTAAACTATTAATATTTAACTTAAAATTAATTCTTATTATATATTTCTAAATTATTTGCTTTTTTTTTTTTTTTTTTTTTTTTTTTTTTCATTCGTTCTAAAATAATAACTTACTCACTCATTCCTTAAAATTAATTGTTATATTCATTTCCTCTTTTAAATCATTTATTCTAAAATATTAAATTGCTCAATCATTCCTTAAAATTAATTGTCATAATCATTTTTTTTCTTTAATTTCATTTATTCTAAAATAATAAATTAGTTACTCATTTCTTAAAATTAATTGTTATATTCATTTTTATTGTGTAATTTAATTAAACAAAATTATTTCACGCTGGTGGAGAACACTGCTCGAAAGAGTGAAACGACAGAGTGCACCACCTCATGGGGCTGTTGGAAGCGTAAAAACTTTCTCTTCTTCCACTAACATTTCCCACTTTTTTTCTAACACTTCTTTTTATATAATTTATAATATGTAACCGTTCTTAATAACATATAGCATGTATTTTCTAATGGAACCTTTTCTCTTAGAGGATTCTTTTCAGATGGAGCGGAGTGACTAGCTTGTCGCACCATTTTTGAAAATGTCTAAGTACAATTTAGTATTAAATTTGCTTTTAAGTACACACTTAAAAGGGTTGATTCTTGTTCACTTAATTTCAGCTAAGTATAATGCGTTTAAATTTGTTTTTAAGTGCACAACACATAAAGGGGTTGAATCCTATTCACTTAACACAATTTTGTGTTCACTGGAAATCCGTAATCTATTATATTTTTGTTTTTAAACATTCGAAATCATTTCCACATATGCTGTTAGATTTATTTTTAAAAAATTACATTGGTATATATCACTTAATACAATTTTAACTAAGTATTACATTCATGGTTTTATGTACACACTTAAAAGGGTTGAATCCTACTCACTTAACACAATTTTTGAAAATGCCTAACTATACTTGAGTATTCAATTCGTTTAAAAAAAAACATGTGCTAAAAAATCGTAGTGTTAGAATCCACTTAATACAATTTTTGTGTGCATTGGAAATCCGCAATTGTGAATTCAATTTGTTTTAAAAAATCATAGTGTTATAATTCACAACACAATTTTATATTCATTTCGTAACTTAATATTACATTCTGTTTTGAAATGCACCGAAATCCCTTTATAAAATACAACACCATTCAATCTGTTCACCGAGCGAAAAATATTCTATCTTTGGTCTGCTTTCACAATCATCACTTGGATGATAACTTTATATGGAGCGTAAGCCAGCTAGCGCAACAGATAAGACGGTAGTCTTGTAATCGGATGGTTGCGAGTTCGAGTCCCGTATCTGACAAGTGAGAAATTTAATTCTTTTGGGGAAAAAATGCCGATAGATGGCAGCACTTCATCAACTTTCGCCAGAGGGCGCTTTAACTACATCACACTGATAAGAACGATCACTTTGTCATTTACCAGCGTCGAGGGAGAACGTGTGCTAAGAGCTCTTGCGATTGTGCAATCGACGATAGTGACACATGTACTCCAGTTAGTCAGCGACACGTCATTTCTAGATTGTGCAATCGCTGATTGCGACATCCATTGAAACCACTTTCGAAGTTCCTCAGGTCAAGGGTCATCCCCTCTCAAGACAATTCACTCCGAGGGTATGAGTCATCATGCCTCTTTCGCAATTGGTCTCTTGACCGAGGCATCTCCCAAATGAGGAGGGTCTAAAGACCCTCTGAGAGGATCCTCCCAAGTGAGGTAACCTTCCTCCTGGAGGGTCTAAAGACCCTCCGAGAGGATCCTCCCCCAAAGAGGGATTCTCATCCATGAGTCATCGGCAGGCGGTGCAGCACCGCCTGCGGAGGCTCAACTCTTATATCTCTTCTACTTCTATATATTAAAATATTTTGTTCATTATTTCATACATTTGGCAATATTGTCATCAATCTGGGCGAAGTGTCGATATTTCGCCAAATGAGTCGCCAAGTTCGCTTAACTTTGCAGAAGAGCATTTCTTATATGTAAATTTATGTTGGCAAATTGTTAGGTGACAAAATACAAAACTATTACACAAATTATCTTCTTTCTTGAATGGAACGAACGAGATGCACGAGGAGAATGATGTTAACTAGTTTATCGCATAATATTACATATGATAAGTGAACGTATGGCATAATAGGCAATACTTTGTTGTTGTTGAGACCCAGACCGTCTAACCTACCAGAAAGGTGTAGGTAATACTTTGTATGATTTTTTATATATTTTAAATGATTTTTTGATAAATGTATTTGAAAAATGGGCAATATCTCGAGAACGATTCATGCTAGCCTTCTAAAGTATGACAATCGTTTTTTAATGAAAAATTGCATCTCAAATAATCATTTACAAAACTTTATCGACGATGTCTATTTTTTGATGATTTTTTCAATATTTCATATCGAAATTTGGGGGTGTTTTGTACTTGCGATTGCCTTTTAAAACAATCGGTTTCCAGTACTGATTGTAATTTTTGTACTAAATTTCTTTCGAATCTCTCCATTTTTTCGTGAGATATCCACAGTCTCACGTACACACATTCTTACACACACGGACACACATACTTACGCACACATATACAGACATCACCTCAAAAACGTTAGATTCGTGTTAAGAAATAACTTGAACGCGCTTTTAAGTTGAAAACTCGAATTCGAATTTTTGACTTCGTCAAAACATTTTCCTTATACAGTATACTATGTATACGAGTATAAGGAATGTAATTATATTTATATTTCAGCATTTCCAACATTTATAAAAAAATCTTTTGTGAGCAGTATACAACTTTCCCTGCAGACTTAAATTCATTTTCTCTTTATTTCATTAATAATTCATTAAATCGAGTTTAATTGCAGTAAATGACATGCATAATTCATTGCAATTACATTGATTTTACACTTTGAATTCAGCTTTCGTTTTCATTTGGTAACTGAACTTATTCTCAAAAGCGGATAGCAAAAATTCGAGAAAAAATATCTCGAGAACGGTTAGTTCTAGAGTTAATGGTTCTAGTCTTATTCTTTTCATCGTAAAAAATTACACATGAAACAAGTATTTAATTGATGCATTTGAGCATACGTAGTCATTTATTTTAGATTTTAACGACTTTTGAAGGGCCATTTCGCAAAAATATCAGGTTCTTTATTTCCGAATAGTACCAAAATCTAATCAGCACCAGGGTCACCCAGAAAGTCTTATGTAATTAGTCAATCAGTTTGTTTAGTTAGAATGGATACATGCGTTGCACAAACAGACACACTCACAGACGTCACGTTAAATATAGTTTCATCGTGTTCTGGAGTTACGATTTTCGTCACGATTCTAATACATTCACTGTACATTACCATGTATTGCAGGGAAAGTAAAAATGTTTCTGTAGTCTGAAATTAAAAATAATTTGCTAGTTACAACATAAATCGTTGATTAAATATATCAATGGTTTCAGGAGCAAAATGCATCCTCCTTCTTCAGCCAAGAAGTTCTTTGTTGGTGTGGTTTCTCTTTTTAGTTTGACAAAGGAGGCCTCAAAAATTGGTTGATACATTCAATCAAATATTTATGCTCTAACTAACGAAGTATTTTTTATTTCAGATTATTTAAACCAGCAGATTCAGCGAATATATTATAATATGTTTCTAAAGTATTACGTTGCTATTTTATCAATTTTAGCAGCCAGTCTCTAAATTTCAACAGCATCAGATAAAATAATATTCAGCATTAAACATCTTTCAATTGTTTTATGTTTTTGATAAATATATATTCTACTTTAAAACTTATTATTTTGAGATACAAGCTAGAGTATGTTTTATTGTTCAATCCCTAACTTGACCAAAAAATTCTTTAATTTTAAATTACTATTTACACAGGATTATTTATAGTTTATTATTGATCCAAGCAAGATCGTATCCAGGATTTGATTTCGGGAGGGGGGGGGGGGGTTAAACCCACATTTCATATCTTGGTGGATCTTTACCTTTTCAATGTTAACTTTTTCATTTTGGGGGGTTTGAACCCCCGAAAAAAACCCTTGGTTACGACCATAAATCCAAGTAAATAATATTTAAACAATATTAAATAATATTAAAAGCAAATGTTTACTTACCGAAAAATGATCTTCACAACACCAAAGAGATGTTTTATTCGATAATTTTGGATTTTTCTGTTCGTTCCTTTTCATTGCTTTAGTCCATGCTTTTCGTTTAATTGGATCTTTTGGAACATTAAAAAACAGCTTATCAACTGAATTAACGGTTGTATTTGTGTAGCAAGGTACTAAACAGTACTTGTAGGTCGATTTTAGAATCTCACTCATTATAAAAATATGATTAATAAAATATTTTGTCGGAGACTCAAGTGAGCACCTCTTGGAATCCACAGTAAACAGTGTATTGCGCTCTTTGTTTACATGCATAGTGACGTCACAAGAGCGGCTATTACAGAAACAGCGTTTTCGCGCCGGATTAAAATAATTAATATTAATAACAATAATAATAATAAGTTAAAAATTAAAAAAAATATATACTATCATTCATGATTTTTTCTCTACTACACTATAAAAATAAAAATAAAACGTGAAAATTCCTCATTGTATATTGTGTATTATATAATATCGGCCATTTCTTTCAAAAATTATATATTACTATTTGGGTGGAGTCTTGAATACCATTTCTAGTTAGCAACATATAGAGCCGTTCATTTTAGAATAAAATAATGTATAAAAATGGATGTTCCTTTTACATAATACATAGGGGAAGTATTGGAGTAAAGAGAAACCAACCATCGGATATTGATAGGTCTAGGTATTTTGAGCATCCCTATTTATGCATCCCTATATATATAAACCCATTTTCAATGATATCTGTGTGTGTTCTGTCACTTTGTAGACGCGATCTCTCTCGAGAAAATTGCAAGAATTGAACGAAACTTGACATGATTATTTGGAATCGATTTTTCCAAAGACATCCGAGGGCTATAAATGCTTAAACTAAGTGAAGCCCTCAATTTGGCATCCTTTGCATAATATTAACATCCACCGTTCTCGATGATATCTGTGTGTGTTCTGTCACTTTTTAGACGCGATCTCTCTCGTGAAAATTGCAAGAATTGAACGAAACTTGACATGATTATTTGGAATCGATTGTTCCAAAGACATCCGAGGGCTATAAATGCTTAAACTAATATGCTTAAACTAAGGGAAGCCCTCAATTTGGCATCATTTGCATAATATTAACATCCACCGTTCTCGATGATATCTGTGTGTGTTCTGTCACTTTGTAGACGCGATCTCTCTCGAGAAAATTGCAAGAATTGAACGAAACTTGACATGATTATTTGGAATCGATTGTTCCAAAGACATCCGAGGGCTATAAATGCTTAAACTAATATGCTTAAACTAAGGGAAGCCCTCAATTTGGCATCATTTGCATAATATTGACATCCACCGTTCTCGATGATATCTGTGTGTGTTCTGTCACTTTATAGACGCGATCTCTCTCGAGAAAATTGCAAGAATTGAACGAAACTTGACATGATTATTTGGAATCGATTGTTCCAAAGACATCCGAGGGCTATAAATGCTTAAACTAATATGCTTAAACTAAGGGAAGCCCTCAATTTGGCATCATTTGCATAATATTGACATCCACCGTTCTCGATGATATCTGTGTGTGTTCTGTCACTTTATAGACGCGATCTCTCTCGAGAAAATTGCAAGAATTGAACGAAACTTGACATGATTATTTGGAATCGATTGTTCCAAAGACATCCGAGGGCTATAAATGCTTAAACTAATATGCTTAAACTAAGGGAAGCCCTCAATTTGGCATCATTTGCATAATATTAAAATCCACCGTTCTCGAGACAGTGAATGTTTTTGATTTAAATTGGGAAAGCTCCTAAAAACTTAAATAGTTCACTATTATTCAATGGTCAAACGCTTTGTATGTATTTGCAATAAAAAATAAATGGATCCATCATTTAAATCTTTGGTATTATCCTCACATGTCATTTCACTCTGCTGTTATTTTGAGCACTTTACAACAGAGTTGAAAAGTGTTTAGGACTTTGTTCATTCTCTCTGTCTGTCTATCCGTTATTACGATAACTGTCGTAAAAATGACTTTATCAAAATAACATTTTAGTATATTGTTCAGGCGGTCTATGGGACGTATGGAAATATAAATGAATAATATCACCCAATTAGCTTTGAACTGAACCCGGGTTGAAAAAAATGAAATACATTGAACCCTATGGGATCTAATTTTTCAAACATTTTTTAAGCGAATTTAAAATTCACAAATTGCTTCGAAAGTTTTAGGAAATATTCAAATTATCCCATAAAAATTTGAAAACAATTTCAGAAAAATATATTTGATAGTTTATTAAATAAAAATTAAAATAATAATTACACCCATGTTATATGAAGAGATCACGTGACCCACTTCTAAATAAAATATGGCATCCATCTTGTATCAAAATCGTGATTTTTAAAGTTCTTTTTTATTTATATTCAGTGTTGTATATGTCCAACTTTTTAGTGTTGTATATATCCAACTTTGATTATTTCTACAACGAAGCCTAATTTTCACTTATAGAGAATGTAAACACATAAAGATGTAGGATGAGTTGTACAAGAATTGCTGAATTTCTTTAACACAAAATTACTTAGCTCTTTGTGTATGAAATATAGCTGATATGACTGAAACATTCATTGATTTCAGGTAGAGAACATGACTTATGTAAAAGTGACATTAATAGTATCGACCGGTTTCGAAGACAGAAACAACCTTCTTCGTCAGGAAACACAAGCGTAATTTTCACTGGTTTTGCATCAGTCGTTGATCTTTCTCTGGCGAGTAAAGGTTGCTCTCCTATTGTGTCCAGACGAAGAAAGCTGTTCGTATCGTTGGAACTTGTCGATGTCATTTTGTATTATATGCTGCTTGTAACGAAGTCATTTTAATTTTGTCAAAATCTTTGACCAACAACAACAAAAGAGAGTAAATAAATAATAAAAATTAAAAAATATTGTACACTGTTGTAGTGTACATGAACTTGCAAAGAAATGCACCTTTTCACAATACTGAACAAAAGGAGATATTATCAACAAGCAATCGGCAGATCGTTTGCCGATGAGACCTCCCCAAAGCAGAGGCAGAACTCGTTTGATGGCCTCGAACCGATGGGTCATGCTTTGCCAATATTTGGTTGAAGTTACATTTATTAGATATAAAATTGAATGAGGCAATAATGTGGAATTGGGTCACTTTATATCGCCACTCTGCTACTTGTACCCAATTCTGTACGACCTGAAATATCGGGGCAATATTTTTCGAGTTTCGATATCTGCGAAATAGATGTCTCGAAAAATATCTTAACGGAATAGCAAGATCATGGAAATAGAAATCATGGAATAGATCATGGAATAGGTGGTCATCTGAAGTTAATTGTTACAGGTGCGGGAAGGGGCAATATTTTTCGAGTCTCGATATCTGCGAAATAGATGTCTCGAAAAATATCTTAACGGAATAGCAAGATCATGGAAATAGAAATCATGGAATAGATCATGGAATAGGTGGTCGTCTGAAGTTAAGTGTTACAGGTGCGGGAAGGGGCAATATTTTTCGAGTCTCTATATCTGCGAAATAGATATCTCGAAAAATATCTTAACGGAATAGCAAGATCATGGAAATAGAAATCATGGAATAGGTGGTCATCTGAAGTTAAGTTTTGCAGGTGCGGGAAGGGGCAATATTTTTCGAGTTTCGATATCTGCGAAATAGATGTCTCGAAAAATATCTTAACGGAATAGCAAGATCATGGAAATAGAAATCATGGAATAGATCATGGAATAGGTGGTCATCTGAAGTTAAGTGTTACAGGTGCGGGAAGGGGCAATATTTTTCGAGTCTCGATATCTGCGAAATAGATGTCTCGAAAAATATCTTAACGGAATAGCAAGATCATGGAAATAGAAATCATGGAATAGATCATGGAATAGGTGGTCATCTGAAGTTAATTGTTACAGGTGCGGGAAGGGGCAATATTTTTCGAGTCTCGATATCTGCGAAATAGATGTCTCGAAAAATATCTTAACGGAATAGCAAGATCATGGAAATAGAAATCATGGAATAGGTGGTCGTCTGAAGTTAAGTGTTACAGGTGCGGGAAGGGGCAATATTTTTCGAGTCTCGATATCTGCGAAATAGATATCTCGAAAAATATCTTAACGGAATAGCAAGATCATGGAAATAGAAATCATGGAATAGGTGGTCATCTGAAGTTAAGTTTTGCAGGTGCGGGAAGGGGCAATATTTTTCGAGTTTCGATATCTGCGAAATAGATGTCTCGAAAAATATCTTAACGGAATAGCAAGATCATGGAAATAGAAATCATGGAATAGATCATGGAATAGGTGGTCATCTGAAGTTAATTGTTACAGGTGCGGGAAGGGGCAATATTTTTCGAGTCTCGATATCTGCGAAATAGATGTCTCGAAAAATATCTTAACGGAATAGCAAGATCATGGAAATAGAAATCATGGAATAGATCATGGAATAGGTGGTCGTCTGAAGTTAAGTGTTACAGGTGCGGGAAGGGGCAATATTTTTCGAGTCTCTATATCTGCGAAATAGATATCTCGAAAAATATCTTAACGGAATAGCAAGATCATGGAAATAGAAATCATGGAATAGGTGGTCATCTGAAGTTAAGTTTTGCAGGTGCGGGAAGGGGCAATATTTTTCGAGTTTCGATATCTGCGAAATAGATGTCTCGAAAAATATCTTAACGGAATAGCAAGATCATGGAAATAGAAATCATGGAATAGATCATGGAATAGGTGGTCATCTGAAGTTAAGTGTTACAGGTGCGGGAAGGGGCAATATTTTTCGAGTCTCGATATCTGCGAAATAGATGTCTCGAAAAATATCTTAACGGAATAGCAAGATCATGGAAATAGAAATCATGGAATAGGTGGTCATCTGAAGTTAAGTGTTGCAGGTGCGGGAAGGGGCAATATTTTTCGAGTCTCGATATCTGCGAAATAGATGTCTCGAAAAATATCTTAACGGAATAGCAAGATCATGGAAATAAAGGAGGTGGGCATCTGAAGTTAAGTGTTGCAGGTGCGGGAAGGGGGATTGACGATCAAATAACTTTTACAATGTTAGTTATCATTTGGCAAGCGCGCTTAATGGAGAGTTAATATAATAGTTCCGTCAATGAGGGGTTATAACCCTTAACCTATCTGGCTACTGATTGCAGGAAATCCTCTTAGCTTAAGTTGTTGCGTCACATATTTCTTGTAAATATTGGTGATATTGCATTTATAATGGCAATATATACAAAGTTCATCACTGGAATCTCAACCAATACTAAGTAATTCAGAAACTATCTTTAACATAACGGTCTTTATCAAACAACTCCTGGGGTTCGGCTACATGGCTCCTAGATTTTAAGCGCCCTGACTAGAGGTCTGTCATCACGAGTTGAAATTTCAGTCTTTTACTCAGACGAATAGTACGAGTGCTCGTATCTGGCTTGGAAGCCATTGAGTCTCGGCCCTCTCTGACCCGAAATGATGTTTATGCAAATAAATCGAAAACATCCATTTTGAGCTCATATTTTAAGTAAATGTCGTTTTTAGTATGTTTTGTATTTAGCAGAAATAAACAAAAACAGATTATGTGAAATTTCATTATTAAATATTGAATACGTCCGACCCGGCATGAAATCATGGAAGAGATATCTTGCCCTATCTAGCAGGTGCAGACTTTATCATTTGATACTTTAAATATTCCTTTAATGTTGGTATTAAAAATGCGTAAAGATAGGATAGCGACTTCTGGGATGTATACAGAAGTTTAAATTCGGGGTGTGGTGGGGGATTTTGGGTCTCCGAGATTCTTGAAATTTATAATCGAACATCGACTTGATATGCATCGGCTAATTTCCTAAAATCGATTGAAAACAGGGCATCAGAGTACCTATGTAATTCCAATTTATGGCCGATTCTCGGGAATGGATGATTAGCTGATGATTGGTAGAAGATGATTGGCCAATTTTCTTAAGCGACTAGGTCGCCGATTATCGGGATGGGGAGATCGACCCGATCTGCTGCCGAGCTCACTAATGGATAAGAAATAAAAAAGTTCAAGCATGCATAAAGCATTGATTATGAAACACTTTCCAACTGAAATGCAATTTTATTTAAACATCTCTAAAATGCGGTACATTCAGCTGTGATATTTTTAAAATTATTACAATACTACAATAATTTATTATATTTGAAAACTTCATCGAAAACAAATGAACTTTATTCATGCCAGAAGTGGCGACACGTCAAAATTTCAAATCACTAAATCAGCTAAACAAATGACACATCTTAAAACCAGATCCAAAGGTCACTTTATTGAACAATCATCCTACAGACGTACATCAAATACAGCCAAAGCGCTTTCGAACATCCTCATGTTCATCTTCAGTGGCGATATAATTAAAAACAGATGCCAACGTGATTAAATACAATCCACTGCCGTTAAGTGAAATTTGCATATCTTGAAAATTGTCAGCCGTACAAATTGGGGAATTATAAAACAGATATAAATTATAATATATACAAAGCACAAAAAAAAACTTTTAAAACTGTTTAAAGATATTAACTATTTTAGAACACTATTATAAATTACGGTAACTATGTAAAGGTTTAACTTGCACGGAATCGAGAACAAGTCGCCAAGCATAAGTTAAGACCTGAAAAGGGTCAAAATTACAAATAGAAAAATGATATGGATAAATGAAAAGGGATTGGTAAAGTAGTTATTTATTTTTGTTATCTAAGTTATTTATTTTTGTGCTTTGCATATATTATAATTTATATCTGTTTTATAATTCACCAATTTGTACGACTGACAATTTTCAAGATATGCAAATTTCACTTAACGGCAGTGGATTTTATTTAAGCATGTTGGCATCTGTTTTTAATTATATCGCCACTGGAGATGAACATGAGGATGTTCGAAAGCGCTTTGGCTGTATTTGATGTACGTCTGTAGGATGATTGTTTAATAAAGTGACCTTTGGATCTGGTTTTAAGATGTGTCATTTGTTTAGTTGATTTAGTGAACTTTATTCAAATAACGTCATCGAAATACAAATCACCTGGCTCTCTATATAAAAGAAGTGAATATTTCATTCATAAACATTTTTCCATTCCTTTCATTCGCGGCGATATTTTCAAATTTATCACGATACTACAATAATTTATTTTACATTAAAACGTAAAACCATGGAGGTAAAATTACTTTCTAATTCCATGCTTAAAACTTCATCAAAAAAGCAATAATATTGAATTGTCTGCTTCTCTATGCAAAATCAATGGATGTTTCATTCATATCAGCTATATTGCAGACTCCAGAGCTAAATAATTTTACGTTAAAGAAATTCAGCAATTCATATACAACTCATCTTCCAGCTTGATATGTTTACATTCTCTATACGTGAAAGTTGGGCTTCGTTTTAGAAATGATCAAAGTTTGATGATCATTTAAACTCCAAAATGTTGTAATTGCGTTGACGCAGTATATAGATGCACAGACAAAAATAAATATATAAAGTGGTTTTAGGACAGATGCAACACTAAATATACGTTGACGCAGTATATAGATGCACAGAAAAAAATAAATAAATAAAGCGGTTTTAGGACAGATGCAACATTAAATATACATGTTGTTGTTTCTAATCCCCGTGGTGAAGGAAAGCCTTACACCACGTCCAATAGACCTCTGGTCCCATGGCGAAGGGTAATATGCAGCTTCACTTTATTGAGGCTCCCCAAGGGCAGAAGACTGACTAAACTAGAGCTCCTCTACTACAGGCTGACTTATCAAGCATATTGAAGCCCATAGGGTTCAATACTACAGTTACAGAAATTATAAAATAAGTGTTTAAAATAAATACTTTATATAAAAAAAGAAGTTTCAATTAGAATATTGTAGAAGTTAGCTCGCAGAAGTATGCTCCATTACCAGGTATCCAATTATTTATTAGTCATTGTTTTCTTCTTTCTTCGTTTCTAAGAAAGCGAAATAGTTTAAAACCCTTTCTAGAATGATTAGAGCAGTTCGGTGCAGAACAACCACCCATAATTATTTCAATTACACTTCCTAAAGGGAAAATACGAATAGAGCTAATGCTAATGGATTGCGCTACCAGCTATGGTGGGCTTCAATATGCTTGATGAGTCAGCTCGTATATAAAGGAGCCTTAGACTAAACCTTGACATCACAACATCCATGCCTTCTGGCGGGATTCGAACCCACAACCCGGCAATCGAGCTATCAGGCGAAAACGCATGCCCCTGACCACTCGACCACCTCATCGGCCTGAACATAAATTAAAAAGAACTTTAAAAATCACGATGTTGACACAAGATGGATGCCATATTTTATTTTGAAGTGGGTAACGTGATCTTTTCATATAATATGTGTATAATTATTATTTTAATTTTTATTTAAAAACTACTGAACATATTTTGTTGAAATTTTTTTTTATATATCTTATGGGATGATTTGAATATTTCCTAAAATTTTCGAAGCAGGTTGTGAATTTTAAATTTGCTTAAAAAATCTTTGAAAAATTAGGTCCCATAGGGTTCAATGTATTTCATTTTTTCAACCCGGGTTCAATCCATATATATTTGGGTGATAGTATTCATTTACATTCCCATTTGTCCCGCAGATCGTCTTAACAACATACTAAAATTTCATTTGATAAAGTCATTTTTACGGCAGTTATCGTGCGAATGGACAGACAGACAGACAGAATGAACAAAGTCATAAACATTTTTCAACTATGTTGTAACGTGTTAAAAAACACACCGCTCTACCAAGCTAGGCCCGATCTGTTGTCGAGCCGTCACCCCCGATAGTAGAAGACGAAACTACTGCCCCCTCCCCCCCCCCTGCACTTCGATACGTAGGAGCTGTAGGCCCATGCTATTAGCTCGAACCTTCGAGACGTTTCGACTTCCGACCGAAGAATTCTCCCACACTACACAGGTCGTGTTTCCTCGTAGTGAATTCCTTGCTTGTTCGTCTTGTGTGTCTTCGCATTATTATTATATATAACAAATAATATTGTTTGTGACAATGGTGTATAAATGCTGTGTCCCTAATTGTACATCTAATTACAGAAATGGAGCCAAAAGAAGAATATTTAGATTTCCCCGGGACAATAATTTACAAATAAAATGGATTAGAAGAATAAAACGTGTAGACTTTAAGCCTAACGAAAATTCCAGAGTAAGTAACAAAATATGTCGTTTTACATTTTATTAATTTTGAGACGATTTTTGACTAGATCTTAATTTTGATTTGTCAGGTCTGTGTTCCATGATGAGCAAAACAAAATTGTGCATTAGTATTATTTTTCGAATTGTTATGCATTCGGTGCTTGTAAATTATCAGTATTAAGTAATGAATGATATCCTAACTACTTAAACCTTCTATTACATTTGTGTAAAGTTCTGGTTATTAAAATTTAAGCGGTTGATTTTTGTAATCTGAATAAACGTTGGGAATTTATTTCAAATAATAATTGATAGTTGTGCAGATTGTATTTAAATATTGAAATGGACGATCCAAATTTTCTAATGTTAAATAATCATATTATATGTACTTTTCATCAGAAAATGAATGGCACTCGTTTTAAATGTTAGCAAGAGCCACTGAAATATTGCTTCATAAATACATTTATCAGAATGGTTATTTAAAATCATTAAAATTATTAAATAAATTTTTTACACATGCTTATTATATGATATATATATATATTGAATTTCATTAATCGAAAATGCATATTTTGTAAAGTTTTACATATTATGTAAATTTTGATGCTTACCAATTTACCAATTTTAATTTATTTCATTTGATATTTATAAAAAGTTAATGGTATTTTCATGTGAACTTTTTAAGTGTGCATAACAAAACATTTTTACTAATTAAGCTGTCAAATTTCAGTTTACGTGATGTTTATTAATCTCTAAAACACCCTATGAGTTTTTCTATTTATATATATATTTGGAGACTTTATATACAATGATTAAAGGTTGCCATAGTAAAAGATTCATTTTTGAATTTAAGGAATAAGCAATACTTTTTAGTGAAATATGAACAAGAAAGATCAATCGTGCTTAAGGCATTGATTATGAAACACTTTCCAACTTCAATGCAATTTTACTTAAACATTCCTCGGTAATATTTTAAAACTTATCACAATACTGCATTAATTTATTATATTTGTAAACTTAAACCTTCATCGAAAAAAATGAACTTCATTCAAATGAAGGCATTCAATTTAAATTGCCTGGTTTAAACATCTCTAAAATGCGATACATTCCTCGGTAATATTTTTAAAACTATCATAATACTACGATAATTTATTATATTTGAAAACTTCATCGAAAACAACTGAAATTCATTCAAATGACGTCATAGAAAAATAACACGCCTGGATCTCTCTAAAAAAACAGCATTTCATTCAAAACATTTTCCCATTCATTTCATTCATCACAATATTATAAAAATTTATTTTATTTAAAAATTAAGACCATGGAGCTACAAGTAATTAAACTCTATGATTAAAACTTCACCAAAAAAAATCGTCCTTCTCTTTGTAAAATCAATGAATATATCATTTATATCAGCTATGCAGACTCCATGGGCTAAATAATTTTGTGTTAAGGAAATACAGCAATTCTAATACAACTCATTCTATATATTTTGCTGTTTACATTTTACATAAGTGAAAAATAGGCTTCGTTGTAGAAATAATCAAATTTGGATGAGCATTTAAACTCAAATATATTGTAATTGCGTTGTTTCAGTATGTAGTTTCATAGAATTTAAGCAAAAATAAAGTGGTTTTAGGACGGATACAACACTCAATATGAATTAAAAAGAACTTAAAAAATCACGATTTTGAGACAAGATGGATGCCATATATTATTTTGAAGTGGGTCATGTGATCTTTTCATATCATGGTCACGTGATCGCTTCATATAAGAAGTGTAATTATTATTTTAATTTTTATTTTAAAAACTACTGAATATATTTCGCTGAATTATTTTTATATATTTTATGGAACAATTTGAGTATTACTTAAAATTTTCGAAGCAATTTGTGAATTCGAAATCCGCTTAAAAAATGTTTGAAAAATTAGGTCCCATAGGGCTCAATGTATTTCATTTTTTCAACTGGGGTTCAATCCAAAACTAATTGGGTGACATTATTCATTTATATTCCCATAGGTCCTACAGACCGTCTGAACAACATACTAAAATTTCATTTTGATTAAGTCATTTTTACGGCAGTTATCGTGGTAACGGACAGACAGATAGACAGAATGAACAAAGTCATAAACACTTTTCAACTTTGTTGTAAAGTGTTAAAAAATTTTGAGGTAGTACATTCTAAAATTAATTTTTCTAGGTCTGTGAGGAATATTTTCTGTTTGAGGAGATTATAAGAATTTCGGAAATGTATAAGGGCGTGAAAGGTAAGCTTCATTCTGCACCATTGAGTTGCCCCAAACTGAAAACGGATGCTGTGCCATCTCTATTTCTTGGATCCCCTGACTATCTATACATGATCCCCTGACTATCTTCTATCTATACAGAAGAATTTGCGAGAAGGTCCTGAAGAAAAAAAGTTGAGCTCAAAACTGAAAACGGATGCTGCGCCATCTCTATTTCTTGGATCCCCTGACTATCTATACATGATCCCCTGACTATCTTCTATCTATACAGAAGAATTTGCGAGAAGGTCCTGAAGAAAAAAAGATGAGCTCAAAACTGAAAACGGATGCTGCGCCATCTCTATTTCTTGGATTCCCTGACTATCTATACATGATCCCCTGACTATCTTCTATCTATACAGAAGAATTTGCGAGAAGGTCCTGAAGAAAAAAAGTTGAGCTCAAAACTGAAAACGGATGCTGCGCCATCTCTATTTCTTGGATCCCCTGACTATCTATACATGATCCCCTGACTATCTTCTATCTATACAGAAGAATTTGCGAGAAGGTCCTGAAGAAAAAAAGTTGAGCTCAAAACTGAAAACGGATGCTGCGCCATCTCTATTTCTTGGATCCCCTGACTATCTATACATGATCCCCTGACTATCTTCTATCTATACAGAAGAATTTGCGAGAAGGTCCTGAAGAAAAAAAGATGAGCTCAAAACTGAAAACGGATGCTGCGCCATCTCTATTTCTTGGATCCCCTGACTATCTATACATGATCCCCTGACTATCTTCTATCTATACAGAAGAATTTGCGAGAAGGTCCTGAAGAAAAAAAGTTGAGCTCAAAACTGAAAACGGATGCTGCGCCATCTCTATTTCTTGGATCCCCTGACTATCTATACATGATCCCCTGACTATCTTCTATCTATACAGAAGAATTTGCGAGAAGGTCCTGAAGAAAAAAAGTTGAGCTCAAAACTGAAAACGGATGCTGCGCCATCTCTATTTCTTGGATCCCCTGACTATCTATACATGATCCCCTGACTATCTTCTATCTATACAGAAGAATTTGCGAGAAGGTCCTGAAGAAAAAAAGTTGAGCTCAAAACTGAAAACGGATGCTGCGCCATCTCTATTTCTTGGATCCCCTGACTATCTATACATGATCCCCTGACTATCTTCTATCTATACAGAAGAATTTGCGAGAAGGTCCTGAAGAAAAAAAGATGAGCTCAAAACTGAAAACGGATGCTGCGCCATCTCTATTTCTTGGATCCCCTGACTATCTATACATGATCCCCTGACTATCTTCTATCTATACAGAAGAATTTGCGAGAAGGTCCTGAAGAAAAAAAGTTGAGCTCAAAACTGAAAACGGATGCTGCGCCATCTCTATTTCTTGGATCCCCTGACTATCTATACATGATCCCCTGACTATCTTCTATCTATACAGAAGAATTTGCGAGAAGGTCCTGAAGAAAAAAAGTTGAGCTCAAAACTGAAAAAGGATGCTGCGCCATCTCTATTTCTTGGATCCCCTGACTATCTATACATGATCCCCTGACTATCTTCTATCTATACAGAAGAATTTGCGAGAAGGTCCTGAAGAAAAAAAGATGAGCTCAAAACTGAAAACGGATGCTGCGCCATCTCTATTTCTTGGATCCCCTGACTATCTATACATGATCCCCTGACTATCTTCTATCTATACAGAAGAATTTGCGAGAAGGTCCTGAAGAAAAAAAGTTGAGCTCAAAACTGAAAACGGATGCTGCGCCATCTCTATTTCTTGGATCCCCTGACTATCTATACATGATCCCCTGACTATCTTCTATCTATACAGAAGAATTTGCGAGAAGGTCCTGAAGAAAAAAAGTTGAGCTCAAAACTGAAAACGGATGCTGCGCCATCTCTATTTCTTGGATCCCCTGACTATCTATACATGATCCCCTGACTATCTTCTATCTATACAGAAGAATTTGCGAGAAGGTCCTGAAGAAAAAAAGATGAGCTCAAAACTGAAAACGGATGCTGCGCCATCTCTATTTCTTGGATCCCCTGACTATCTATACATGATCCCCTGACTATCTTCTATCTATACAGAAGAATTTGCGAGAAGGTCCTGAAGAAAAAAAGTTGAGCTCAAAACTGAAAACGGATGCTGCGCCATCTCTATTTCTTGGATCCCCTGACTATCTATACATGATCCCCTGACTATCTTCTATCTATACAGAAGAATTTGCGAGAAGGTCCTGAAGAAAAAAAGATGAGCTCAAAACTGAAAACGGATGCTGCGCCATCTCTATTTCTTGGATCCCCTGACTATCTATACATGATCCCCTGACTATCTTCTATCTATACAGAAGAATTTGCGAGAAGGTCCTGAAGAAAAAAAGTTGAGCTCAAAACTGAAAACGGATGCTGCGCCATCTCTATTTCTTGGATCCCCTGACTATCTATACATGATCCCCTGACTATCTTCTATCTATACAGAAGAATTTGCGAGAAGGTCCTGAAGAAAAAAAGTTGAGCTCAAAACTGAAAACGGATGCTGCGCCATCTCTATTTCTTGGATCCCCTGACTATCTATACATGATCCCCTGACTATCTTCTATCTATACAGAAGAATTTGCGAGAAGGTCCTGAAGAAAAAAAGATGAGCTCAAAACTGAAAACGGATGCTGCGCCATCTCTATTTCTTGGATCCCCTGACTATCTATACATGATCCCCTGACTATCTTCTATCTATACAGAAGAATTTGCGAGAAGGTCCTGAAGAAAAAAAGTTGAGCTCAAAACTGAAAACGGATGCTGCGCCATCTCTATTTCTTGGATCCCCTGACTATCTATACATGATCCCCTGACTATCTTCTATCTATACAGAAGAATTTGCGAGAAGGTCCTGAAGAAAAAAAGTTGAGCTCAAAACTGAAAACGGATGCTGCGCCATCTCTATTTCTTGGATCCCCTGACTATCTATACATGATCCCCTGACTATCTTCTATCTATACAGAAGAATTTGCGAGAAGGTCCTGAAGAAAAAAAGTTGAGCTCAAAACTGAAAACGGATGCTGCGCCATCTCTATTTCTTGGATCCCCTGACTATCTATACATGATCCCCTGACTATCTTCTATCTATACAGAAGAATTTGCGAGAAGGTCCTGAAGAAAAAAAGATGAGCTCAAAACTGAAAACGGATGCTGCGCCATCTCTATTTCTTGGATCCCCTGACTATCTATACATGATCCCCTGACTATCTTCTATCTATACAGAAGAATTTGCGAGAAGGTCCTGAAGAAAAAAAGATGAGCTCAAAACTGAAAACGGATGCTGCGCCATCTCTATTTCTTGGATCCCCTGACTATCTATACATGATCCCCTGACTATCTTCTATCTATACAGAAGAATTTGCGAGAAGGTCCTGAAGAAAAAAAGTTGAGCTCAAAACTGAAAACGGATGCTGCGCCATCTCTATTTCTTGGATCCCCTGACTATCTATACATGATCCCCTGACTATCTTCTATCTATACAGAAGAATTTGCGAGAAGGTCCTGAAGAAAAAAAGATGAGCTCAAAACTGAAAACGGATGCTGCGCCATCTCTATTTCTTGGATCCCCTGACTATCTATACATGATCCCCTGACTATCTTCTATCTATACAGAAGAATTTGCGAGAAGGTCCTGAAGAAAAAAAGTTGAGCTCAAAACTGAAAACGGATGCTGCGCCATCTCTATTTCTTGGATCCCCTGACTATCTATACATGATCCCCTGACTATCTTCTATCTATACAGAAGAATTTGCGAGAAGGTCCTGAAGAAAAAAAGTTGAGCTCAAAACTGAAAACGGATGCTGCGCCATCTCTATTTCTTGGATCCCCTGACTATCTATACATGATCCCCTGACTATCTTCTATCTATACAGAAGAATTTGCGAGAAGGTCCTGAAGAAAAAAAGATGAGCTCAAAACTGAAAACGGATGCTGCGCCATCTCTATTTCTTGGATCCCCTGACTATCTATACATGATCCCCTGACTATCTTCTATCTATACAGAAGAATTTGCGAGAAGGTCCTGAAGAAAAAAAGTTGAGCTCAAAACTGAAAACGGATGCTGCGCCATCTCTATTTCTTGGATCCCCTGACTATCTATACATGATCCCCTGACTATCTTCTATCTATACAGAAGAATTTGCGAGAAGGTCCTGAAGAAAAAAAGTTGAGCTCAAAACTGAAAACGGATGCTGCGCCATCTCTATTTCTTGGATCCCCTGACTATCTATACATGATCCCCTGACTATCTTCTATCTATACAGAAGAATTTGCGAGAAGGTCCTGAAGAAAAAAAGATGAGCTCAAAACTGAAAACGGATGCTGCGCCATCTCTATTTCTTGGATCCCCTGACTATCTATACATGATCCCCTGACTATCTTCTATCTATACAGAAGAATTTGCGAGAAGGTCCTGAAGAAAAAAAGTTGAGCTCAAAACTGAAAACGGATGCTGCGCCATCTCTATTTCTTGGATCCCCTGACTATCTATACATGATCCCCTGACTATCTTCTATCTATACAGAAGAATTTGCGAGAAGGTCCTGAAGAAAAAAAGTTGAGCTCAAAACTGAAAACGGATGCTGCGCCATCTCTAGTTCTTGGATCCCCTGACTATCTATACATGATCCCCTGACTATCTTCTATCTATACAGAAGAATTTGCGAGAAGGTCCTGAAGAAAAAAAGATGAGCTCAAAACTGAAAACGGATGCTGCGCCATCTCTATTTCTTGGATCCCCTGACTATCTATACATGATCCCCTGACTATCTTCTATCTATACAGAAGAATTTGCGAGAAGGTCCTGAAGAAAAAAAGTTGAGCTCAAAACTGAAAACGGATGCTGCGCCATCTCTATTTCTTGGATCCCCTGACTATCTATACATGATCCCCTGACTATCTTCTATCTATACAGAAGAATTTGCGAGAAGGTCCTGAAGAAAAAAAGTTGAGCCCAAAACTGAAAACGGATGCTGTGCCATCTCTATTTCTTGGATCCCCTGACTATCTATACATGATCCCCTGACTATCGTCTATCTATACAGAAGAATTTGCGAGAAGGTCCTGAAGAAAAAAAGTTGAGCCCAAAACTGAAAACGGATGCTGTGCCATCTCTATTTCTTGGATACCCTGACTATCTATACAAGATCCCCTGACTATATTCTATCTATACAGAAGAATTTGCGAGAAGGTCCTGAAGAAAAAAAGTTGAGCTCAAAACTGAAAACGGATGCTGCGCCATCTCTATTTCTTGGATCCCCTGACTATCTATACATGTTCCCCTGACTATCTTCTATCTATACAGAAGAATTTGCGAGAAGGTCCTGAAGAAAAAAAGTTGAGCTCAAAACTGAAAACGGATGCTGCGCCATCTCTATTTCTTGGATCCCCTGACTATCTATACATGATCCCCTGACTATCTTCTATCTATACAGAAGAATTTGCGAGAAGGTCCTGAAGAAAAAAAGTTGAGCTCAAAACTGAAAACGGATGCTGCGCCATCTCTATTTTTGGATCCCCTGACTATCTATACATGATCCCCTGACTATCTTCTATCTATGCAGAAGAATTTGCGAGAAGGTCCCGAAGAAAAAAAGTTGAGCCCAAAAGTGAAAACGGATGCTGTGCCATCTCTATTTCTTGGATCCCCTGACTATCTATACATGATCCCCTGACTATCTTCTATCTATACAGAAGAATTTGCGAGAAGGTCCTGAAGAAAAAAAGTTGAGCCCAAAACTGAAAACGGATGCTGTGCCGTCTCTATTTCTTGGATCCCCTGACTATCTATACATGATCCCCTGACTATCGTCTATCTATACAGAAGAATTTGCGAGAAGGTCCTGAAGAAAAAAAGTTGAGCCCAAAACTGAAAACGGATGCTGTGCCATCTCTATTTCTTGGATCCCCTGACTATCTATACAAGATCCCCTGACTATATTTTATCTATACAGAAGAATTTGCGAGAAGGTCCTGAAGAAAAAAAGTTGAGCTCAAAACTGAAAACGGATGCTGCGCCATCTCTATTTCTTGGATCCCCTGACTATCTATACATGATCCCCTGACTATCTTCTATCTATACAGAAGAATTTGCGAGAAGGTCCTGAAGAAAAAAAGTTGAGCCCAAAACTGAAAACGGATGCTGTGCCATCTCTATTTCTTGGATCCCCTGACTATCTATACATGATCCCCTGACTATCTTCTATCTATACAGAAGAATTTGCGAGAAGGTCCTGAAGAAAAAAAGTTGAGCTCAAAACTGAAAACGGATGCTGCGCCATCTCTATTTCTTGGATCCCCTGACTATCTATACATGATCCCCTGACTATCTTTTATCTATACAGAAGAATTTGCGAGAAGGTCCTGAAGAAAAAAAGTTGAGCTCAAAACTGAAAACGGATGCTGCGCCATCTCTATTTCTTGGATCCCCTGACTATCTATACATGATCCCCTGACTATCTTCTATCTATGCAGAAGAATTTGCGAGAAGGTCCCGAAGAAAAAAAGTTGAGCCCAAAAGTGAAAACGGATGCTATGCCATCTCTATTTCTTGGATCCCCTGACTATCTATACATGATCCCCTGACTATCTTCTATCTATACAGAAGAATTTGCGAGAAGGTCCTGAAGAAAAAAAGTTGAGCCCAAAACTGAAAACGGATGCTGTGCCATCTCTATTTCTTGGATCCCCTGACTATCTATACAAGATCCCCTGACTATCTTCTATCTATACAGAAGAATTTGCGAGAAGGTCCTGAAGAAAAAAAGTTGAGCTCAAAACTGAAAACGGATGCTGCGCCATCTCTATTTCTTGGATCCCCTGACTATCTATACATGATCCCCTGACTATCTTCTATCTATGCAGAAGAATTTGCGAGAAGGTCCCGAAGAAAAAAAGTTGAGCCCAAAAGTGAAAACGGATGCTATGCCATCTCTATTTCTTGGATTCCCTGACTATCTATACATGATCCCCTGACTATCTTCTATCTATACAGAAGAATTTGCGAGAAGGTCCTGAAGAAAAAAAGTTGAGCCTAAAACTGAAAACGGATGCTGTGCCATCTCTATTTCTTGGATCCCCTGACTATCTATACAAGATCCCCTGACTATATTCTATCTATACAGAAGAATTTGCGAGAAGGTCCTGAAGAAAAAAAGTTGAGCTCAAAACTGAAAACGGATGCTGCGCCATCTCTATTTCTTGGATCCCCTGACTATCTATACATGATCCCCTGACTATCTTCTATCTATACAGAAGAATTTGCGAGAAGGTCCTGAAGAAAAAAAATTGAGCTCAAAACTGAAAACGGATGGTGCGCCATCTCTATTTCTTGGATCCCCTGACTATCTATACATGATCCCCTGACTATCTTCTATCTATACAGAAGAATTTGCGAGAAGGTCCTGAAGAAAAAAAGTTGAGCTCAAAACTGAAAACGGATGCTGCGCCATCTCTATTTCTTGGATCCCCTGACTATCTATACATGATCCCCTGACTATCTTCTATCTATGCAGAAGAATTTGCGAGAAGGTCCCGAAGAAAAAAAGTTGAGCCCAAAAGTGAAAACGGATGCTGTGCCATCTCTATTTCTTGGATCCCCTGACTATCTATACATGATCCCCTGACTATCTTCTATCTATACAGAAGAATTTGCGAGAAGGTCCTGAAGAAAAAAAGTTGAGCCCAAAACTGAAAACGGATGCTGTGCCATCTCTATTTCTTGGATCCCCTGACTATCTATACATGATCCCCTGACTATCGTCTATCTATACAGAAGAATTTGCGAGAAGGTCCTGAAGAAAAAAAGTTGAGCCCAAAACTGAAAACGGATGCTGTGCCATCTCTATTTCTTGGATCCCCTGACTATCTATACAAGATCCCCTGACTATATTCTATCTATACAGAAGAATTTGCGAGAAGGTCCTGAAGAAAAAAAGTTGAGCTCAAAACTGAAAACGGATGCTGCGCCATCCTATTTCTTGGATCCCCTGACTATCTATACATGATCCCCTGACTATCTTCTATCTATACAGAAGAATTTGCGAGAAGGTCCTGAAGAAAAAAAGTTGAGCCCAAAACTGAAAACGGATGCTGTGCCATCTCTATTTCTTGGATCCCCTGACTATCTATACATGATCCCCTGACTATCTTCTATCTATACAGAAGAATTTGCGAGAAGGTCCTGAAGAAAAAAAGTTGAGCCCAAAACTGAAAACGGATTCTGTGCCATCTCTATTTCTTGGATCCCCTGACTATCTATACATGATCCCCTGACTATCTTCTATCTATACAGAAGAATTTGCGAGAAGGTCCTGAAGAAAAAAGTTGAGCCCAAAACTGAAAACGGATGCTGTGCCATCTCTATTTCTTGGATCCCCTGACTATCTATACATGATCCCCCGACTATCTTCTAACTATACAGAAGAATTTGCGAGAAGGTCCTGAAGAAAAAAAGTTGAGCCCAAAACTGAAAACGGATGCTGTGCCATCTATATTTCTTGGATCCCCTGACTATCTATACATGATCCCCTGACTATATTCTATCTATACAGAAGAATTTGCGAGAACGTCCTGAAGAAAAAAAGTTGAGCCCAAAATTGAAAACGGATGCTGTGCCATCTCTATTCCTTGGATCCCCTGACTATCTATACATGATCCCCTGACTATCTTCTATCTATACAGAAGAATTTGCGAGAAGGTCCTGAAGAAAAAAAGTTGAGCTCAAAACTGAAAACGGATGCTGCGCCATCTGCATTTCTTGGATCCCCTGACTATCTATACATGATCCACTGACTATCTTCTATCTATACAGAAGAATTTGCGAGAAGGTCCTGAAGAAAAAAAGTTGAGCCCAAAACTGAAAACGGATGCTGTGCCATCTCTATTTCTTGGATCCCCTGACTATCTATACATGATCCCCTGAGTATCTTCTATCTATACAGAAGAATTTGCGAGAAGGTCCTGAAGAAAAAAAGTTGAGTCCAAAACTGAAAACGGATGCTGTGCCATCTCTAATTCTTGGATCCCCTGACTATCTATACATGATCCCCTGACTATCTATACATGATCCCCTGACTATCTTCTGTCTATACAGAAGAATTTGCGAGAAGGTCCTGAAGAAAAAAAGTTGAGCCCAAAACTGAAAACGGATGCTGTGCCATCTCTATTTCTTGGATCCCCTGACTACCTATACATGATCACCTGACTATCTTCTATCAATACAGAAGAATTTGCGAGAAGGTCCTGAAGAAAAAAGTTGAGCCCAAAACTGAAAACGGATGCTGTGCCATCTCTATTTCTTGGATCCCCTGACTATCTATACATGATCCCCTGACTATCTTCTATCTATACAGAAGAATTTGCGAGAAGGTCCTGATGAAAAAAAGTTGAGCCCAAAACTGAAAACGGATTCTGTGCCATCTCTATTTCTTAGATCCCCTGACTATCTATACATGATCCCCTGACTATCTTCTATCTATACAGAAGAATTTGCGAGAAGGTCCTGAAGAAAAAAAGTTGAGCCCAAAACTGAAAACGGATGCAGTGCCATCTCTATTTCTTGGATCCCCTGACTATCTATACATGATCCACTGACTATCTTCTATCTATACAGAAGAATTTGCGAGAAGGTCCTGAAGAAAAAAAGTTGAGCCCAAAACTGAAAACGGATGCTGTGCAATCTCTATTTCTTGGATCCCCTGACTATCTATACATGATCCCCTGACTATCTTCTATCTATACAGAAGAATTTGCGAGAAGGTCCTGAAGAAAAAAGTTGAGCCCAAAACTGAAAACGGATGCTGTGCCATCTCTATTTCTTGGATCCCCTGACTATCTATACATGATACCCTGACTATCTTCTATCTATACAGAAGAATTTGCGAGAAGGTCCTGAAGAAAAAAAGTTGAGCCCAAAACTGAAAACGGATGCTGTGCCATCTCTATTTCTTGGATCCCCTGACTATCTATACATGATCCCCTGACTATCTTCTATCTATGCAGAAGAATTTGCGAGAAGGTCCTGAAGAAAAAAAGTTGAGCCCAAAACTGAAAACGGATGCTGTGCCATCTCTATTTCTTGGATCCCCTGACTATCTATACATGATCCCCTGACTATCGTCTATCTATACAGAAGAATTTGCGAGAAGGTCCTGAAGAAAAAAAGTTGAGCCCAAAACTGAAAACGGATGCTGTGCCATCTCTATTTCTTGGATCCCCTGACTATCTATACAAGATCCCCTGACTATATTCTATCTATACAGAAGAATTTGCGAGAAGGTCCTGAAGAAAAAAAGTTGAGCTCAAAACTGAAAACGGATGCTGCGCCATCTCTATTCCTTGGATCCCCTGACTATCTATACATGATCCCCTGACTATCTTCTATCTATACAGAAGAATTTGCGAGAAGATCCTGAAGAAAAAAAGTTGAGCCCAAAACTGAAAACGGATGCTGTGCCATCTCTATTTCTTGGATCCCCTGACTATCTATACATGATCCCCTGACTATCTTCTATCTATACAGAAGAATTTGCGAGAAGGTCCTGAAGAAAAAAAGTTGAGCCCAAAACTGAAAACGGATTCTGTGCCATCTCTATTTCTTGGATCCCCTGACTATCTATACATGATCCCCTGACTATCTTCTATCTATACAGAAGAATTTGCGAGAAGGTCCTGAAGAAAAAAGTTGAGCCCAAAACTGAAAACGGATGCTGTGCCATCTCTATTTCTTGGATCCCCTGACTATCTATACATGATCCCCCGACTATCTTCTATCTATACAGAAGAATTTGCGAGAAGGTCCTGAAGAAAAAAAGTTGAGCCCAAAACTGAAAACGGATGCTGTGCCATCTCTATTTCTTGGATCCCCTGACTATCTATACATGATCCCCTGACTATATTCTATCTATACAGAAGAATTTGCGAGAACGTCCTGAAGAAAAAAAGTTGAGCCCAAAATTGAAAACGGATGCTGTGCCATCTCTATTCCTTGGATCCCCTGACTATCTATACATGATCCCCTGACTATCTTCTATCTATACAGAAGAATTTGCGAGAAGGTCCTGAAGAAAAAAAGTTGAGCCCAAAACTGAAAACGGATGCTGTGCCATCTCTATTTCTTGGATCCCCTGACTATCTATACATGATCCCCTGAGTATCTTCTATCTATACAGAAGAATTTGCGAGAAGGTCCTGAAGAAAAAAAGTTGAGTCCAAAACTGAAAACGGATGCTGTGCCATCTCTATTTCTTGGATCCCCTGACTATCTATACATGATCCCCTGACTATCTATACATGATCCCCTGACTATCTTCTGTCTATACAGAAGAATTTGCGAGTAGGTCCTGAAGAAAAAAAGTTGAGCCCAAAACTGAAAACGGATGCTGTGCCATCTCTATTTCTTGGATCCCCTGACTACCTATACATGATCACCTGACTATCTTCTATCTATACAGAAGAATTTGCGAGAAGGTCCTGAAGAAAAAAAGATGAGCTCAAAACTGAAAACGGATGCTGCGCCATCTCTATTTCTTGGATCCCCTGACTATCTATACATGATCCCCTGACTATCTTCTATCTATACAGAAGAATTTGCGAGAAGGTCCTGAAGAAAAAAAGTTGAGCTCAAAACTGAAAACGGATGCTGCGCCATCTCTATTTCTTGGATCCCCTGACTATCTATACATGATCCCCTGACTATCTTCTATCTATACAGAAGAATTTGCGAGAAGGTCCTGAAGAAAAAAAGTTGAGCTCAAAACTGAAAACGGATGCTGCGCCATCTCTATTTCTTGGATCCCCTGACTATCTATACATGATCCCCTGACTATCTTCTATCTATACAGAAGAATTTGCGAGAAGGTCCTGAAGAAAAAAAGTTGAGCTCAAAACTGAAAACGGATGCTGCGCCATCTCTATTTCTTGGATCCCCTGACTATCTATACATGATCCCCTGACTATCTTCTATCTATACAGAAGAATTTGCGAGAAGGTCCTGAAGAAAAAAAGATGAGCTCAAAACTGAAAACGGATGCTGCGCCATCTCTATTTCTTGGATCCCCTGACTATCTATACATGATCCCCTGACTATCTTCTATCTATACAGAAGAATTTGCGAGAAGGTCCTGAAGAAAAAAAGTTGAGCTCAAAACTGAAAACGGATGCTGCGCCATCTCTATTTCTTGGATCCCCTGACTATCTATACATGATCCCCTGACTATCTTCTATCTATACAGAAGAATTTGCGAGAAGGTCCTGAAGAAAAAAAGTTGAGCTCAAAACTGAAAACGGATGCTGCGCCATCTCTATTTCTTGGATCCCCTGACTATCTATACATGATCCCCTGACTATCTTCTATCTATACAGAAGAATTTGCGAGAAGGTCCTGAAGAAAAAAAGATGAGCTCAAAACTGAAAACGGATGCTGCGCCATCTCTATTTCTTGGATCCCCTGACTATCTATACATGATCCCCTGACTATCTTCTATCTATACAGAAGAATTTGCGAGAAGGTCCTGAAGAAAAAAAGTTGAGCTCAAAACTGAAAACGGATGCTGCGCCATCTCTATTTCTTGGATCCCCTGACTATCTATACATGATCCCCTGACTATCTTCTATCTATACAGAAGAATTTGCGAGAAGGTCCTGAAGAAAAAAAGTTGAGCTCAAAACTGAAAACGGATGCTGCGCCATCTCTATTTCTTGGATCCCCTGACTATCTATACATGATCCCCTGACTATCTTCTATCTATACAGAAGAATTTGCGAGAAGGTCCTGAAGAAAAAAAGATGAGCTCAAAACTGAAAACGGATGCTGCGCCATCTCTATTTCTTGGATCCCCTGACTATCTATACATGATCCCCTGACTATCTTCTATCTATACAGAAGAATTTGCGAGAAGGTCCTGAAGAAAAAAAGTTGAGCTCAAAACTGAAAACGGATGCTGCGCCATCTCTATTTCTTGGATCCCCTGACTATCTATACATGATCCCCTGACTATCTTCTATCTATACAGAAGAATTTGCGAGAAGGTCCTGAAGAAAAAAAGTTGAGCTCAAAACTGAAAACGGATGCTGCGCCATCTCTATTTCTTGGATCCCCTGACTATCTATACATGATCCCCTGACTATCTTCTATCTATACAGAAGAATTTGCGAGAAGGTCCTGAAGAAAAAAAGATGAGCTCAAAACTGAAAACGGATGCTGCGCCATCTCTATTTCTTGGATCCCCTGACTATCTATACATGATCCCCTGACTATCTTCTATCTATACAGAAGAATTTGCGAGAAGGTCCTGAAGAAAAAAAGTTGAGCTCAAAACTGAAAACGGATGCTGCGCCATCTCTATTTCTTGGATCCCCTGACTATCTATACATGATCCCCTGACTATCTTCTATCTATACAGAAGAATTTGCGAGAAGGTCCTGAAGAAAAAAAGTTGAGCTCAAAACTGAAAACGGATGCTGCGCCATCTCTATTTCTTGGATCCCCTGACTATCTATACATGATCCCCTGACTATCTTCTATCTATACAGAAGAATTTGCGAGAAGGTCCTGAAGAAAAAAAGATGAGCTCAAAACTGAAAACGGATGCTGCGCCATCTCTATTTCTTGGATCCCCTGACTATCTATACATGATCCCCTGACTATCTTCTATCTATACAGAAGAATTTGCGAGAAGGTCCTGAAGAAAAAAAGTTGAGCTCAAAACTGAAAACGGATGCTGCGCCATCTCTATTTCTTGGATCCCCTGACTATCTATACATGATCCCCTGACTATCTTCTATCTATACAGAAGAATTTGCGAGAAGGTCCTGAAGAAAAAAAGTTGAGCTCAAAACTGAAAACGGATGCTGCGCCATCTCTATTTCTTGGATCCCCTGACTATCTATACATGATCCCCTGACTATCTTCTATCTATACAGAAGAATTTGCGAGAAGGTCCTGAAGAAAAAAAGTTGAGCTCAAAACTGAAAACGGATGCTGCGCCATCTCTATTTCTTGGATCCCCTGACTATCTATACATGATCCCCTGACTATCTTCTATCTATACAGAAGAATTTGCGAGAAGGTCCTGAAGAAAAAAAGATGAGCTCAAAACTGAAAACGGATGCTGCGCCATCTCTATTTCTTGGATCCCCTGACTATCTATACATGATCCCCTGACTATCTTCTATCTATACAGAAGAATTTGCGAGAAGGTCCTGAAGAAAAAAAGATGAGCTCAAAACTGAAAACGGATGCTGCGCCATCTCTATTTCTTGGATCCCCTGACTATCTATACATGATCCCCTGACTATCTTCTATCTATACAGAAGAATTTGCGAGAAGGTCCTGAAGAAAAAAAGTTGAGCTCAAAACTGAAAACGGATGCTGCGCCATCTCTATTTCTTGGATCCCCTGACTATCTATACATGATCCCCTGACTATCTTCTATCTATACAGAAGAATTTGCGAGAAGATCCTGAAGAAAAAAAGATGAGCTCAAAACTGAAAACGGATGCTGCGCCATCTCTATTTCTTGGATCCCCTGACTATCTATACATGATCCCCTGACTATCTTCTATCTATACAGAAGAATTTGCGAGAAGGTCCTGAAGAAAAAAAGTTGAGCTCAAAACTGAAAACGGATGCTGCGCCATCTCTATTTCTTGGATCCCCTGACTATCTATACATGATCCCCTGACTATCTTCTATCTATACAGAAGAATTTGCGAGAAGGTCCTGAAGAAAAAAAGTTGAGCTCAAAACTGAAAACGGATGCTGCGCCATCTCTATTTCTTGGATCCCCTGACTATCTATACATGATCCCCTGACTATCTTCTATCTATACAGAAGAATTTGCGAGAAGGTCCTGAAGAAAAAAAGATGAGCTCAAAACTGAAAACGGATGCTGCGCCATCTCTATTTCTTGGATCCCCTGACTATCTATACATGATCCCCTGACTATCTTCTATCTATACAGAAGAATTTGCGAGAAGGTCCTGAAGAAAAAAAGTTGAGCTCAAAACTGAAAACGGATGCTGCGCCATCTCTATTTCTTGGATCCCCTGACTATCTATACATGATCCCCTGACTATCTTCTATCTATACAGAAGAATTTGCGAGAAGGTCCTGAAGAAAAAAAGTTGAGCTCAAAACTGAAAACGGATGCTGCGCCATCTCTATTTCTTGGATCCCCTGACTATCTATACATGATCCCCTGACTATCTTCTATCTATACAGAAGAATTTGCGAGAAGGTCCTGAAGAAAAAAAGATGAGCTCAAAACTGAAAACGGATGCTGCGCCATCTCTATTTCTTGGATCCCCTGACTATCTATACATGATCCCCTGACTATCTTCTATCTATACAGAAGAATTTGCGAGAAGGTCCTGAAGAAAAAAAGATGAGCTCAAAACTGAAAACGGATGCTGCGCCATCTCTATTTCTTGGATCCCCTGACTATCTATACATGATCCCCTGACTATCTTCTATCTATACAGAAGAATTTGCGAGAAGGTCCTGAAGAAAAAAAGATGAGCTCAAAACTGAAAACGGATGCTGCGCCATCTCTATTTCTTGGATCCCCTGACTATCTATACATGATCCCCTGACTATCTTCTATCTATACAGAAGAATTTGCGAGAAGGTCCTGAAGAAAAAAAGTTGAGCTCAAAACTGAAAACGGATGCTGCGCCATCTCTATTTCTTGGATCCCCTGACTATCTATACATGATCCCCTGACTATCTTCTATCTATACAGAAGAATTTGCGAGAAAGTCCTGAAGAAAAAAAGTTGAGCTCAAAACTGAAAACGGATGCTGCGCCATCTCTATTTCTTGGATCCCCTGACTATCTATACATGATCCCCTGACTATCTTCTATCTATACAGAAGAATTTGCGAGAAGGTCCTGAAGAAAAAAAGATGAGCTCAAAACTGAAAACGGATGCTGCGCCATCTCTATTTCTTGGATCCCCTGACTATCTATACATGATCCCCTGACTATCTTCTATCTATACAGAAGAATTTGCGAGAAGGTCCTGAAGAAAAAAAGTTGAGCTCAAAACTGAAAACGGATGCTGCGCCATCTCTATTTCTTGGATCCCCTGACTATCTATACATGATCCCCTGACTATCTTCTATCTATACAGAAGAATTTGCGAGAAGGTCCTGAAGAAAAAAAGTTGAGCTCAAAACTGAAAACGGATGCTGCGCCATCTCTATTTCTTGGATCCCCTGACTATCTATACATGATCCCCTGACTATCTTCTATCTATACAGAAGAATTTGCGAGAAGGTCCTGAAGAAAAAAAGTTGAGCTCAAAACTGAAAACGGATGCTGCGCCATCTCTATTTCTTGGATCCCCTGACTATCTATACATGATCCCCTGACTATCTTCTATCTATACAGAAGAATTTGCGAGAAGGTCCTGAAGAAAAAAAGATGAGCTCAAAACTGAAAACGGATGCTGCGCCATCTCTATTTCTTGGATCCCCTGACTATCTATACATGATCCCCTGACTATCTTCTATCTATACAGAAGAATTTGCGAGAAGGTCCTGAAGAAAAAAAGATGAGCTCAAAACTGAAAACGGATGCTGCGCCATCTCTATTTCTTGGATCCCCTGACTATCTATACATGATCCCCTGACTATCTTCTATCTATACAGAAGAATTTGCGAGAAGGTCCTGAAGAAAAAAAGTTGAGCTCAAAACTGAAAACGGATGCTGCGCCATCTCTATTTCTTGGATCCCCTGACTATCTATACATGATCCCCTGACTATCTTCTATCTATACAGAAGAATTTGCGAGAAGGTCCTGAAGAAAAAAAGATGAGCTCAAAACTGAAAACGGATGCTGCGCCATCTCTATTTCTTGGATCCCCTGACTATCTATTCATGATCCCCTGACTATCTTCTATCTATACAGAAGAATTTGCGAGAAGGTCCTGAAGAAAAAAAGTTGAGCTCAAAACTGAAAACGGATGCTGCGCCATCTCTATTTCTTGGATCCCCTGACTATCTATACATGATCCCCTGACTATCTTCTATCTATACAGAAGAATTTGCGAGAAGGTCCTGAAGAAAAAAAGATGAGCTCAAAACTGAAAACGGATGCTGCGCCATCTCTATTTCTTGGATCCCCTGACTATCTATACATGATCCCCTGACTATCTTCTATCTATACAGAAGAATTTGCGAGAAGGTCCTGAAGAAAAAAAGTTGAGCTCAAAACTGAAAACGGATGCTGCGCCATCTCTATTTCTTGGATCCCCTGACTATCTATACATGATCCCCTGACTATCTTCTATCTATACAGAAGAATTTGCGAGAAGGTCCTGAAGAAAAAAAGTTGAGCTCAAAACTGAAAACGGATGCTGCGCCATCTCTATTTCTTGGATCGCCTGACTATCTATACATGATCCCCTGACTATCTTCTATCTATACAGAAGAATTTGCGAGAAGGTCCTGAAGAAAAAAAGATGAGCTCAAAACTGAAAACGGATGCTGCGCCATCTCTATTTCTTGGATCCCCTGACTATCTATACATGATCCCCTGACTATCTTCTATCTATACAGAAGAATTTGCGAGAAGGTCCTGAAGAAAAAAAGATGAGCTCAAAACTGAAAACGGATGCTGCGCCATCTCTATTTCTTGGATCCCCTGACTATCTATACATGATCCCCTGACTATCTTCTATCTATACAGAAGAATTTGCGAGAAGGTCCTGAAGAAAAAAAGATGAGCTCAAAACTGAAAACGGATGCTGCGCCATCTCTATTTCTTGGATCCCCTGACTATCTATACATGATCCCCTGACTATCTTCTATCTATACAGAAGAATTTGCGAGAAGGTCCTGAAGAAAAAAAGTTGAGCTCAAAACTGAAAACGGATGCTGCGCCATCTTTATTTCTTGGATCCCCTGACTATCTATACATGATCCCCTGACTATCTTCTATCTATACAGAAGAATTTGCGAGAAGGTCCTGAAGAAAAAAAGATGAGCTCAAAACTGAAAACGGATGCTGCGCCATCTCTATTTCTTGGATCCCCTGACTATCTATACATGATCCCCTGACTATCTTCTATCTATACAGAAGAATTTGCGAGAAGGTCCTGAAGAAAAAAAGTTGAGCTCAAAACTGAAAACGGATGCTGCGCCATCTCTATTTCTTGGATCCCCTGACTATCTATACATGATCCCCTGACTATCTTCTATCTATACAGAAGAATTTGCGAGAAGGTCCTGAAGAAAAAAAGTTGAGCTCAAAACTGAAAACGGATGCTGCGCCATCTCTATTTCTTGGATCCCCTGACTATCTATACATGATCCCCTGACTATCTTCTATCTATACAGAAGAATTTGCGAGAAGGTCCTGAAGAAAAAAAGATGAGCTCAAAACTGAAAACGGATGCTGCGCCATCTCTATTTCTTGGATCCCCTGACTATCTATACATGATCCCCTGACTATCTTCTATCTATACAGAAGAATTTGCGAGAAGGTCCTGAAGAAAAAAAGTTGAGCTCAAAACTGAAAACGGATGCTGCGCCATCTCTATTTCTTGGATCCCCTGACTATCTATACATGATCCCCTGACTATCTTCTATCTATACAGAAGAATTTGCGAGAAGGTCCTGAAGAAAAAAAGTTGAGCTCAAAACTGAAAACGGATGCTGCGCCATCTCTATTTCTTGGATCCCCTGACTATCTATACATGATCCCCTGACTATCTTCTATCTATACAGAAGAATTTGCGAGAAGGTCCTGAAGAAAAAAAGATGAGCTCAAAACTGAAAACGGATGCTGCGCCATCTCTATTTCTTGGATCCCCTGACTATCTATACATGATCCCCTGACTATCTTCTATCTATACAGAAGAATTTGCGAGAAGGTCCTGAAGAAAAAAAGTTGAGCTCAAAACTGAAAACGGATGCTGCGCCATCTCTATTTCTTGGATCCCCTGACTATCTATACATGATCCCCTGACTATCTTCTATCTATACAGAAGAATTTGCGAGAAGGTCCTGAAGAAAAAAAGTTGAGCCCAAAACTGAAAACGGATGCTGTGCCATCTCTATTTCTTGGATACCCTGACTATCTATACAAGATCCCCTGACTATATTCTATCTATACAGAAGAATTTGCGAGAAGGTCCTGAAGAAAAAAAGTTGAGCTCAAAACTGAAAACGGATGCTGCGCCATCTCTATTTCTTGGATCCCCTGACTATCTATACATGTTCCCCTGACTATCTTCTATCTATACAGAAGAATTTGCGAGAAGGTCCTGAAGAAAAAAAGTTGAGCTCAAAACTGAAAACGGATGCTGCGCCATCTCTATTTCTTGGATCCCCTGACTATCTATACATGATCCCCTGACTATCTTCTATCTATACAGAAGAATTTGCGAGAAGGTCCTGAAGAAAAAAAGTTGAGCTCAAAACTGAAAACGGATGCTGCGCCATCTCTATTTTTGGATCCCCTGACTATCTATACATGATCCCCTGACTATCTTCTATCTATGCAGAAGAATTTGCGAGAAGGTCCCGAAGAAAAAAAGTTGAGCCCAAAAGTGAAAACGGATGCTGTGCCATCTCTATTTCTTGGATCCCCTGACTATCTATACATGATCCCCTGACTATCTTCTATCTATACAGAAGAATTTGCGAGAAGGTCCTGAAGAAAAAAAGTTGAGCCCAAAACTGAAAACGGATGCTGTGCCGTCTCTATTTCTTGGATCCCCTGACTATCTATACATGATCCCCTGACTATCGTCTATCTATACAGAAGAATTTGCGAGAAGGTCCTGAAGAAAAAAAGTTGAGCCCAAAACTGAAAACGGATGCTGTGCCATCTCTATTTCTTGGATCCCCTGACTATCTATACAAGATCCCCTGACTATATTTTATCTATACAGAAGAATTTGCGAGAAGGTCCTGAAGAAAAAAAGTTGAGCTCAAAATTGAAAACGGATGCTGCGCCATCTCTATTTCTTGGATCCCCTGACTATCTATACATGATCCCCTGACTATCTTCTATCTATACAGAAGAATTTGCGAGAAGGTCCTGAAGAAAAAAAGTTGAGCCCAAAACTGAAAACGGATGCTGTGCCATCTCTATTTCTTGGATCCCCTGACTATCTATACATGATCCCCTGACTATCTTCTATCTATACAGAAGAATTTGCGAGAAGGTCCTGAAGAAAAAAAGTTGAGCTCAAAACTGAAAACGGATGCTGCGCCATCTCTATTTCTTGGATCCCCTGACTATCTATACATGATCCCCTGACTATCTTTTATCTATACAGAAGAATTTGCGAGAAGGTCCTGAAGAAAAAAAGTTGAGCTCAAAACTGAAAACGGATGCTGCGCCATCTCTATTTCTTGGATCCCCTGACTATCTATACATGATCCCCTGACTATCTTCTATCTATGCAGAAGAATTTGCGAGAAGGTCCCGAAGAAAAAAAGTTGAGCCCAAAAGTGAAAACGGATGCTATGCCATCTCTATTTCTTGGATCCCCTGACTATCTATACATGATCCCCTGACTATCTTCTATCTATACAGAAGAATTTGCGAGAAGGTCCTGAAGAAAAAAAGTTGAGCCCAAAACTGAAAACGGATGCTGTGCCATCTCTATTTCTTGGATCCCCTGACTATCTATACAAGATCCCCTGACTATCTTCTATCTATACAGAAGAATTTGCGAGAAGGTCCTGAAGAAAAAAAGTTGAGCTCAAAACTGAAAACGGATGCTGCGCCATCTCTATTTCTTGGATCCCCTGACTATCTATACATGATCCCCTGACTATCTTCTATCTATGCAGAAGAATTTGCGAGAAGGTCCCGAAGAAAAAAAGTTGAGCCCAAAAGTGAAAACGGATGCTATGCCATCTCTATTTCTTGGATCCCCTGACTATCTATACATGATCCCCTGACTATCTTCTATCTATACAGAAGAATTTGCGAGAAGGTCCTGAAGAAAAAAAGTTGAGCCTAAAACTGAAAACGGATGCTGTGCCATCTCTATTTCTTGGATCCCCTGACTATCTATACAAGATCCCCTGACTATATTCTATCTATACAGAAGAATTTGCGAGAAGGTCCTGAAGAAAAAAAGTTGAGCTCAAAACTGAAAACGGATGCTGCGCCATCTCTATTTCTTGTATCCCCTGACTATCTATACATGATCCCCTGACTATCTTCTATCTATACAGAAGAATTTGCGAGAAGGTCCTGAAGAAAAAAAATTGAGCTCAAAACTGAAAACGGATGGTGCGCCATCTCTATTTCTTGGATCCCCTGACTATCTATACATGATCCCCTGACTATCTTCTATCTATACAGAAGAATTTGCGAGAAGGTCCTGAAGAAAAAAAGTTGAGCTCAAAACTGAAAACGGATGCTGCGCCATCTCTATTTCTTGGATCCCCTGACTATCTATACATGATCCCCTGACTATCTTCTATCTATGCAGAAGAATTTGCGAGAAGGTCCCGAAGAAAAAAAGTTGAGCCCAAAAGTGAAAACGGATGCTGTGCCATCTCTATTTCTTGGATCCCCTGACTATCTATACATGATCCCCTGACTATCTTCTATCTATACAGAAGAATTTGCGAGAAGGTCCTGAAGAAAAAAAGTTGAGCCCAAAACTGAAAACGGATGCTGTGCCATCTCTATTTCTTGGATCCCCTGACTATCTATACATGATCCCCTGACTATCGTCTATCTATACAGAAGAATTTGCGAGAAGGTCCTGAAGAAAAAAAGTTGAGCCCAAAACTGAAAACGGATGCTGTGCCATCTCTATTTCTTGGATCCCCTGACTATCTATACAAGATCCCCTGACTATATTCTATCTATACAGAAGAATTTGCGAGAAGGTCCTGAAGAAAAAAAGTTGAGCTCAAAACTGAAAACGGATGCTGCGCCATCTCTATTTCTTGGATCCCCT
Organism: Amaurobius ferox; assembly: GCA_951213105.1. Lineage (NCBI taxonomy): Eukaryota > Metazoa > Arthropoda > Arachnida > Araneae > Amaurobiidae > Amaurobius > Amaurobius ferox. The sequence goes on from OX578141.1 coordinate 18,314,681, forward strand.
GACTATCTATACATGATCCCCTGAGTATCTTCTATCTATACAGAAGAATTTGCGAGAAGGTCCTGAAGAAAAAAAGTTGAGTCCAAAACTGAAAACGGATGCTGTGCCATCTCTAATTCTTGGATCCCCTGACTATCTATACATGATCCCCTGACTATCTATACATGATCCCCTGACTATCTTCTGTCTATACAGAAGAATTTGCGAGAAGGTCCTGAAGAAAAAAAGTTGAGCCCAAAACTGAAAACGGATGCTGTGCCATCTCTATTTCTTGGATCCCCTGACTACCTATACATGATCACCTGACTATCTTCTATCAATACAGAAGAATTTGCGAGAAGGTCCTGAAGAAAAAAGTTGAGCCCAAAACTGAAAACGGATGCTGTGCCATCTCTATTTCTTGGATCCCCTGACTATCTATACATGATCCCCTGACTATCTTCTATCTATACAGAAGAATTTGCGAGAAGGTCCTGATGAAAAAAAGTTGAGCCCAAAACTGAAAACGGATTCTGTGCCATCTCTATTTCTTAGATCCCCTGACTATCTATACATGATCCCCTGACTATCTTCTATCTATACAGAAGAATTTGCGAGAAGGTCCTGAAGAAAAAAAGTTGAGCCCAAAACTGAAAACGGATGCAGTGCCATCTCTATTTCTTGGATCCCCTGACTATCTATACATGATCCACTGACTATCTTCTATCTATACAGAAGAATTTGCGAGAAGGTCCTGAAGAAAAAAAGTTGAGCCCAAAACTGAAAACGGATGCTGTGCAATCTCTATTTCTTGGATCCCCTGACTATCTATACATGATCCCCTGACTATCTTCTATCTATACAGAAGAATTTGCGAGAAGGTCCTGAAGAAAAAAGTTGAGCCCAAAACTGAAAACGGATGCTGTGCCATCTCTATTTCTTGGATCCCCTGACTATCTATACATGATACCCTGACTATCTTCTATCTATACAGAAGAATTTGCGAGAAGGTCCTGAAGAAAAAAAGTTGAGCCCAAAACTGAAAACGGATGCTGTGCCATCTCTATTTCTTGGATCCCCTGACTATCTATACATGATCCCCTGACTATCTTCTATCTATGCAGAAGAATTTGCGAGAAGGTCCTGAAGAAAAAAAGTTGAGCCCAAAACTGAAAACGGATGCTGTGCCATCTCTATTTCTTGGATCCCCTGACTATCTATACATGATCCCCTGACTATCGTCTATCTATACAGAAGAATTTGCGAGAAGGTCCTGAAGAAAAAAAGTTGAGCCCAAAACTGAAAACGGATGCTGTGCCATCTCTATTTCTTGGATCCCCTGACTATCTATACAAGATCCCCTGACTATATTCTATCTATACAGAAGAATTTGCGAGAAGGTCCTGAAGAAAAAAAGTTGAGCTCAAAACTGAAAACGGATGCTGCGCCATCTCTATTCCTTGGATCCCCTGACTATCTATACATGATCCCCTGACTATCTTCTATCTATACAGAAGAATTTGCGAGAAGATCCTGAAGAAAAAAAGTTGAGCCCAAAACTGAAAACGGATGCTGTGCCATCTCTATTTCTTGGATCCCCTGACTATCTATACATGATCCCCTGACTATCTTCTATCTATACAGAAGAATTTGCGAGAAGGTCCTGAAGAAAAAAAGTTGAGCCCAAAACTGAAAACGGATTCTGTGCCATCTCTATTTCTTGGATCCCCTGACTATCTATACATGATCCCCTGACTATCTTCTATCTATACAGAAGAATTTGCGAGAAGGTCCTGAAGAAAAAAGTTGAGCCCAAAACTGAAAACGGATGCTGTGCCATCTCTATTTCTTGGATCCCCTGACTATCTATACATGATCCCCCGACTATCTTCTATCTATACAGAAGAATTTGCGAGAAGGTCCTGAAGAAAAAAAGTTGAGCCCAAAACTGAAAACGGATGCTGTGCCATCTCTATTTCTTGGATCCCCTGACTATCTATACATGATCCCCTGACTATATTCTATCTATACAGAAGAATTTGCGAGAACGTCCTGAAGAAAAAAAGTTGAGCCCAAAATTGAAAACGGATGCTGTGCCATCTCTATTCCTTGGATCCCCTGACTATCTATACATGATCCCCTGACTATCTTCTATCTATACAGAAGAATTTGCGAGAAGGTCCTGAAGAAAAAAAGTTGAGCCCAAAACTGAAAACGGATGCTGTGCCATCTCTATTTCTTGGATCCCCTGACTATCTATACATGATCCCCTGAGTATCTTCTATCTATACAGAAGAATTTGCGAGAAGGTCCTGAAGAAAAAAAGTTGAGTCCAAAACTGAAAACGGATGCTGTGCCATCTCTATTTCTTGGATCCCCTGACTATCTATACATGATCCCCTGACTATCTATACATGATCCCCTGACTATCTTCTGTCTATACAGAAGAATTTGCGAGTAGGTCCTGAAGAAAAAAAGTTGAGCCCAAAACTGAAAACGGATGCTGTGCCATCTCTATTTCTTGGATCCCCTGACTACCTATACATGATCACCTGACTATCTTCTATCAATACAGAAGAATTTGCGAGAAGGTCCTGAAGAAAAAAGTTGAGCCCAAAACTGAAAACGGATGCTGTGCCATCTCTATTTCTTGGATCCCCTGACTATCTATACATGATACCCTGACTATCTTCTATCTATACAGAAGAATTTGCGAGAAGGTCCTGAAGAAAAAAAGTTGAGCCCAAAACTGAAAACGGATGCTGTGCCATCTCTATTTCTTGGATCCCCTGACTATCTATACATGATCCCCTGACTATCTTCTATCTATGCAGAAGAATTTGCGAGAAGGTCCTGAAGAAAAAAAGTTGAGCCCAAAACTGAAAACGGATGCTGTGCCATCTCTATTTCTTGGATCCCCTGACTATCTATACATGATCCCCTGACTATCTTCTATCCATACAGAAGAATTTGCGAGAAGGTCCTGAAGAAAAAAAGTTGAGCCTAAAATTGAAAACGGATATTATGCCATCTCTATTTCTTGGATCCCCTGACTATCTATACATGATCCCCTGACTATCTTCTATCTATACAGAAGAATTTGCGAGAAGGTCCTGAAGAAAAAAAGTTGAGCCCAAAACTGAAAACGGCTGCTGTGCCATCTCTATTTCTTGGATCCCCTGACTATCTATACAAGATCCCCTGACTATATTCTATCTATACAGAAGAATTTGCGAGAAGGTCCTGAAGAAAAAAAGTTGAGCTCAAAACTGAAAACGGATGCTGCGCCATCTCTATTTCTTGGATCCCCTGACTATCTATACATGATCCCCTGACTATCTTCTATCTATACAGAAGAATTTGCGAGAAGGTCCTGAAGAAAAAAAGTTGAGCTCAAAACTGAAAACGGATGCTGCGCCATCTCTATTTCTTGGATCCCCTGACTATCTATACATGATCCCCTGACTATCTTCTATCTATGCAGAAGAATTTGCGAGAAGGTCCCGAAGAAAAAAAGTTGAGCCCAAAAGTGAAAACGGATGCTGTGCCATCTCTATTTCTTGGATCCCCTGACTATCTATACATGATCCCCTGACTATCTTCTATCTATACAGAAGAATTTGCGAGAAGGTCCTGAAGAAAAAAAGTTGAGCCCAAAACTGAAAACGGATGCTGTGCCATCTCTATTTCTTGGATCCCCTGACTATCTATACATGATCCCCTGACTATCGTCTATCTATACAGAAGAATTTGCGAGAAGGTCCTGAAGAAAAAAAGTTGAGCCCAAAACTGAAACGGATGCTGTGCCATCTCTATTTCTTGGATCCCCTGCTATCTATACAAGATCCCCTGACTATATTCTATCTATACAGAAGAATTTGCGAGAAGGTCCTGAAGAAAAAAAGTTGAGCTCAAAACTGAAAACGGATGCTGCGCCATCTCTATTTCTTGGATCCCCTGACTATCTATACATGATCCCCTGACTATCTTCTATCTATACAGAAGAATTTGCGAGAAGGTCCAGAAGAAAAAAAGTTGAGCCCAAAACTGAAAACGGATGCTGTGCCATCTCTATTTCTTGGATCCCCTGACTATCTATACATGATCTCCTGACTATCTTCTATCTATACAGAAGAATTTGCGAGAAGGTCCTGAAGAAAAAAAGTTGAGCCCAAAACTGAAAACGGATTCTGTGCCATCTCTATTTCTTGGATCCCCTGACTATCTATACATGATCCCCTGACTATCTTCTATCTATACAGAAGAATTTGCGAGAAGGTCCTGAAGAAAAAGTTGAGCCCAAAACTGAAAACGGATGCTGTGCCATCTCTATTTCTTGGATCCCCTGACTATCTATACATGATCCCCCGACTATCTTCTATCTATACAGAAGAATTTGCGAGAAGGTCCTGAAGAAAAAAAGTTGAGCCCAAAACTGAAAACGGATGCTGTGCCATCTATATTTCTTGGATCCCCTGACTATCTATACATGATCCCCTGACTATATTCTATCTATACAGAAGAATTTGCGAGAACGTCCTGAAGAAAAAAAGTTGAGCCCAAAATTGAAAACGGATGCTGTGCCATCTCTATTCCTTGGATCCCCTGACTATCTATACATGATCCCCTGACTATCTTCTATCTATACAGAAGAATTTGCGAGAAGGTCCTGAAGAAAAAAAGTTGAGCTCAAAACTGAAAACGGATGCTGCGCCATCTCCATTTCTTGGATCCCCTGACTATCTATACATGATCCCCTGACTATCTTCTATCTATACAGAAGAATTTGCGAGAAGGTCCTGAAGAAAAAAAGTTGAGCCCAAAACTGAAAACGGATGCTGTGCCATCTCTATTTCTTGGATCCCCTGACTATCTATACATGATCCCCTGAGTATCTTCTATCTATACAGAAGAATTTGCGAGAAGGTCCTGAAGAAAAAAAGTTGAGTCCAAAACTGAAAACGGATGCTGTGCCATCTCTATTTCTTGGATCCCCTGACTATCTATACATGATCCCCTGACTATCTATACATGATCCCCTGACTATCTTCTGTCTATACAGAAGAATTTGCGAGAAGGTCCTGAAGAAAAAAAGTTGAGCCCAAAACTGAAAACGGATGCTGTGCCATCTCTATTCCTTGGATCCCCTGACTACCTATACATGATCACCTGACTATCTTCTATCAATACAGAAGAATTTGCGAGAAGGTCCTGAAGAAAAAAGTTGAGCCCAAAACTGAAAACGGATGCTGTGCCATCTCTATTTCTTGGATCCCCTGACTATCTATACATGATCCCCTGACTATCTTCTATCTATACAGAAGAATTTGCGAGAAGGTCCTGATGAAAAAAAGTTGAGCCCAAAACTGAAAACGGATTTTGTGCCATCTCTATTTCTTAGATCCCCTGACTATCTATACATGATCCCCTGACTATCTTCTATCTATACAGAAGAATTTGCGAGAAGGTCCTGAAGAAAAAAATTTGAGCCCAAAACTGAAAACGGATGCAGTGCCATCTCTATTTCTTGGATCCCCTGACTACCTATACATGATCCACTGACTATCTTCTATCTATACAGAAGAATTTGCGAGAAGGTCCTGAAGAAAAAAAGTTGAGCCAAAACTGAAAACGGATGCTGTGCAATCTCTATTTCTTGGATCCCCTGACTATCTATACATGATCCCCTGACTATCTTCTATCTATACAGAAGAATTTGCGAGAAGGTCCTGAAGAAAAAAGTTGAGCCCAAAACTGAAAACGGATGCTGTGCCATCTCTATTTCTTGGATCCCCTGACTATCTATACATGATACCCTGACTATCTTCTATCTATACAGAAGAATTTGCGAGAAGGTCCTGAAGAAAAAAAGTTGAGCCCAAAACTGAAAACGGATGCTGTGCCATCTCTATTTCTTGGATTCCCTGACTATCTATACATGATCCCCTGACTATCTTCTATCTATGCAGAAGAATTTGCGAGAAGGTCCTGAAGAAAAAAAGTTGAGCCCAAAACTGAAAACGGATGCTGTGCCATCTCTATTTCTTGGATCCCCTGACTATCTATACAAGATCCCCTGACTATATTCTATCTATACAGAAGAATTTGCGAGAAGGTCCTGAAGAAAAAAAGTTGAGCTCAAAACTGAAAACGGATGCTTCGCCATCTCTATTTCTTGGATGCCCTGACTATCTATACATGATCCCCTGACTATCTTCTATCTATACAGAAGAATTTGCGAGAAGATCCTGAAGAAAAAAAGTTGAGCCCAAAACTGAAAACGGATGCTGTGCCATCTCTATTTCTTGGATCCCCTGACTATCTATACATGATCCCCTGACTATCTTCTATCTATACAGAAGAATTTGCGAGAAGGTCCTGAAGAAAAAAAGTTGAGCCCAAAACTGAAAACGGATTCTGTGCCATCTCTATTTCTTGGATCCCCTGACTATCTATACATGATCCCCTGACTATATTCTATCTATACAGAAGAATTTGCGAGAAGGTCCTGAAGAAAAAAGTTGAGCCCAAAACTGAAAACGGATGCTGTGCCATCTCTATTTCTTGGATCCCCTGACTATCTATACATGATCCCCCGACTATCTTCTATCTATACAGAAGAATTTGCGAGAAGGTCCTGAAGAAGAAAAGTTGAGCCCAAAACTGAAAACGGATGCTGTGCCATCTCTATTTCTTGGATCCCCTGACTATCTATACATGATCCCCTGACTATATTCTATCTATACAGAAGAATTTGCGAGAACGTCCTGAAGAAAAAAAGTTGAGCCCAAAATTGAAAACGGATGCTGTGCCATCTCTATTCCTTGGATCCCCTGACTATCTATACATGATCCCCTGACTATCTTCTATCTATACAGAAGAATTTGCGAGAAGGCCCTGAAGAAAAAAAATTGAGCTCAAAACTGAAAACGGATGCTGCGCCATCTCTATTTCTTGGATCCCCTGACTATCTATACATGATCCCCTGACTATCTTCTATCTATACAGAAGAATTTGCGAGAAGGTCCTGAAGAAAAAAAGTTGAGCCCAAAACTGAAAACGGATGCTGTGCCATCTCTATTTCTTGGATCCCCTGACTATCTATACATGATCCCCTGAGTATCTTCTATCTATACAGAAGAATTTGCGAGAAGGTCCTGAAGAAAAAAAGTTGAGTCCAAAACTGAAAACGGATGCTGTGCCATCTCTATTTCTTGGATCCCCTGACTATCTATACATGATCCCCTGACTATCTATACATGATCCCCTGACTATCTTCTGTCTATACAGAAGAATTTGCGAGAAGGTCCTGAAGAAAAAAAGTTGAGCCCAAAACTGAAAACGGATGCTGTGCCATCTCTATTTCTTGGATCCCCTGACTACCTATACATGATCACCTGACTATCTTCTATCAATACAGAAGAATTTGCGAGAAGGTCCTGAAGAAAAAAGTTGAGCCCAAAACAGAAAACGGATGCTGTGCCATCTGTATTTCTTGGATCCCCTGACTATCTATACATGATCCCCTGACTATCTTCTATCTATACAGAAGAATTTGCGAGAAGGTCCTGATGAAAAAAAGTTGAGCCCAAAACTGAAAACGGATTCTGTGCCATCTCTATTTCTTAGATCCCCTGACTATCTATACATGATCCCCTGACTATCTTCTATCTATACAGAAGAATTTGCGAGAAGGTCCTGAAGAAAAAAAGTTGAGCCCAAAACTGAAAATGGATGCTGTGCCATCTCTATTTCTTGGATCCCCTGACTATCTATACATGATCCACTGACTATCTTCTATCTATACAGAAGAATTTGCGAGAAGGTCCTGAAGAAAAAAAGTTGAGCCCAAAACTGAAAACGGATGCTGTGCAATCTCTATTTCTTGGATCCCCTGACTATCTATACATGATCCCCTGACTATCTTCTATCTATACAGAAGAATTTGCGAGAAGGTCCTGAAGAAAAAAGTTGAGCCCAAAACTGAAAACGGATGCTGTGCCATCTCTATTTCTTGGATCCCCTGACTATCTATACATGATACCCTGACTATCTTCTATCTATACAGAAGAATTTGCGAGAAGGTCCTGAAGAAAAAAAGTTGAGCCCAAAACTGAAAACGGATGCTGTGCCATCTCTATTTCTTGGATCCCCTGACTATCTATACATGATCCCCTGACTATCTTCTATCTATGCAGAAGAATTTGCGAGAAGGTCCTGAAGAAAAAAAGTTGAGCCCAAAACTGAAAACGGATGCTGTGCCATCTCTATTTCTTGGATCCCCTGACTATCTATACATGATCCCCTGACTATCTTCTATCCATACAGAAGAATTTGCGAGAAGGTCCTGAAGAAAAAAAGTTGAGCCTAAAATTGAAAACGGATATTATGCCATCTCTATTTCTTGGATCCCCTGACTATCTATACATGATCCCCTGACTATCTTCTATCTAAACAGAAGAATTTGCGAGAAGGTCCTGAAGAAAAAAGTTGAGCCCAAAACTGAAAACGGATGCTGTGCCATCTCTATTTCTTGGATTCCCAGACTATCTATACCTGATCCCCTGACTATCTTCTATCTATACAGAAGAATTTGCGAGAAGGTCCAGAAGAAAAAAAGTTGAGCCCAAAACTGGAAACGGATGCTGTGCCATCTCAATTTCTTGGATCCCCTGACTATCTATACATGATCCCCTGACTATCTTCTATCTATACAGAAGAATTTGCGAGAAGGTCCTGAAGAAAAAAAGTTGAGCCCAAAACTGAAAACGGATGCTGTGCCATCTCTATTTCTTCGATCCCCTGACTATCTATACATGATCCCCTGACTATCTTCTATCTATACAGAAGAATTTGCGAGAAGGTCCTGAAGAAAAAAGTTGAGCCCAAAACTGAAAACGGATGCTGTGCCATCTCTATTTCTTGGATCCCCTGACTATCTATACATGATCCCCTGACTATTTTCTGTCTATACAGAAGAATTTGCGAGAAGGTCCTGAAGAAAAGAAGTTGAGCCCAAAACTGAAAACAGATGCTGTGCCATCTCTATTTCTTGGATCCCCTGACTATCTATACATGATCCCCTGACTATCTTCTATCTATACAGAAGAATTTGCGAGAAGGTCCAGAAGAAAAAAAGTTGAGCCCAAAACTGGAAACGGATGCTGTGCCATCTCAATTTCTTGGATCCCCTGACTATCTATACATGATCCCCTGACTATCTTCTATCTATACAGAAGAATTTGCGAGAAGGTCCTGAAGAAAAAAAGTTGAGCCCAAAACTGAAAACGGATGCTGTGCCATCTCTATTTCTTCGATCCCCTGACTATCTATACATGATCCCCTGACTATCTTCTATCTATACAGAAGAATTTGCGAGAAGGTCCTGAAGAAAAAAAGTTGAGCCCAAAACTGAAAACGGATGCTGTGCCATCTCTATTTCTTGGATCCCCTGACTATCTATACATGATCCCCTGACTATCTTCTATCTACACAGAAGAATTTGCGAGAAGGTCCTGAAGAAAAAAAGTTGAGCCCAAAACTGAAAACGGATGCTGTGCCATCTCTATTTCTTGGATCCCCTGACTATCTATACATGATCCCCTGACTATCGTCTATCTATACAGAAGAATTTGCGAGAAGGTCCTGAAGAAAAAAAGTTGAGCCCAAAACTGAAAACGGATGCTGTGCCATCTCTATTTCTTGGATCCCCTAACTATCTATACATGATCCCCTGACTATCTTCTATCTATACAGAAGAATTTGCGAGAAGGTCCTGAAGAAAAAAAGTTGAGCCCAAAACTGAAAACGGATGCTGTGCCATCTCTATTTCTTGGATCCCCTGACTATCTATACATGATCCCCTGACTATCTTCTATCTATACAGAAGAATTTGCGAGAAGGTCCTGAAGAAAAAAAGTTGAGCTCAAAACTGAAAACGGATGCTGTGCCATCCCTATTTCTTGGACCCCTGACTATCTATACATGATCCCCTGACTATCGTCTATCTATACAGAAGAATTTGCGAGAAGGTCCTGAAGAAAAAAAGTTGAGCCCAAAACTGAAAACGGATGCTGTGCCATCTCTATTTCTTGGATCCCCTAACTATCTATACATGATCCCCTGACTATCTTCTATCTATACAGAAGAATTTGCGAGAAGGTCCTGAAGAAAAAAAGTTGAGCCCAAAACTGAAAACGGATGCTGTGCCATCTCTATTTCTTGGATCCCCTGACTATCTATACATGATCCCCTGACTATCTTCTATCTATACAGAAGAATTTGCGAGAAGGTCCTGAAGAAAAAAAGTTGAGCTCAAAACTGAAAACGGATGCTGCGTCATCTCTATTTCTTGGATCCCCTGACTATCTATACATGATCCCCTGACTATCTTCTATCTATACAGAAGAATTTGCGAGAAGGTCCTGAAGAAAAAAAGTTGAGCCCAAAACTGAAAACGGATTCTGTGCCATCTCTATTTCTTGGATCCCCTGACTATCTATACATGATCCCCTGACTATCTTCTATCTATACAGAAGAATTTGCGAGAAGGTCCTGAAGAAAAAAGTTGAGCCCAAAACTGAAAACGGATGCTGTGCCATCTCTATTTCTTGGATCCCCTGACTATCTATACATGATCCCCCGACTATCTTCTATCTATACAGAAGAATTTGCGAGAAGGTCCTGAAGAAAAAAAGTTGAGCCCAAAACTGAAAACGGATGCTGTGCCATCTTTATTTCTTGGATCCCCTGACTATCTATACATGATCCCCTGACTATATTCTATCTATACAGAAGAATTTGCGAGAAGGTCCTGAAGAAAAAAAGTTGAGCTCAAAACTGAAAACGGATGCTGTGCCATCTCTATTTCTTGGATCCCCTGACTATCTATACATGATCCCCTGACTATATTCTATCTATACAGAAGAATTTGCGAGAAGGTCCTGAAGAAAAAAAGTTGAGCCCAACACTGAAAACGGATGCTGTGCCATCTCTATTTCTTGGATCCCCTGACTATCTATACATGATCTCCTGACTATATTCTATCTATACAGAAGAATTTGCGGGAAGGTCCTGAAGAAAAAAAGTTGAGCTCAAAACTGAAAACGGATGCTGCGCCATCTCTATTTCTTGGATCCCCTGACTATCTATACATGATCCCCTGACTATCTTCTATCTATACAGAAGAATTTGCGAGAAGGTCCTGAAGAAAAAAAGTTGAGCTCAAAACTGAAAACGGATGCTGCGCCATCTCTATTTCTTGGATCCCCTGACTATCTATACATGATCCCCTGACTATCTTCTATCTATACAGAAGAATTTGCGAGAAGGTCCTGAAGAAAAAAAGTTGAGCTCAAAACTGAAAACGGATGCTGCGCCATCTCTATTTCTTGGATCCCCTGACTATCTATACATGATCCCCTGACTATCTTCTATCTATGCAGAAGAATTTGCGAGAAGGTCCCGAAGAAAAAAAGTTGAGCCCAAAAGTGAAAACGGATGCTGTGCCATCTCTATTTCTTGGATCCCCTGACTATCTATACATGATCCCCTGACTATCTTCTATCTATACAGAAGAATTTGCGAGAAGGCCCTGAAGAAAAAAAGTTGAGCCCAAAACTGAAAACGGATGCTGTGCCATCTCTATTTCTTGGATCCCCTGACTATCTATACATGATCCCCTGACTATCGTCTATCTATACAGAAGAATTTGCGAGAAGGTCCTGAAGAAAAAAAGTTGAGCCCAAAACTGAAAACGGATGCTGTGCCATCTCTATTTCTTGGATCCCCTGACTATCTAGACAAGATCCCCTGACTATATTCTATCTATACAGAAGAATTTGCGAGAAGGTCCTGAAGAAAAAAGTTGAGCTCAAAACTGAAAACGGATGCTGCGCCATCTCTATTTCTTGGATCCCCTGACTATCTATATATGATCCCCTGACTATCTTCTATCTATACAGAAGAATTTGCGAGAAGGTCCTGAAGAAAAAAAGTTGAGCCCAAAACTGAAAACGGATGCTGTGCCATCTCTATTTCTTGGATCCCCTGACTATCTATACATGATCCCCTGACTATCTTCTATCTATACAGAAGAATTTGCGAGAAGGTCCTGAAGAAAAAAAGTTGAGCCCAAAACTGAAAACGTATTCTGTGCCATCTCTATTTCTTGGGATCCCCTGACTATCTATACATGATCCCCTGACTATCTTCTATCTATACAGAAGAATTTGCGAGAAGGTCCTGAAGAAAAAAGTTGAGCCCAAAACTGAAAACGGATGCTGTGCCATCTCTATTTCTTGGATCCCCTGACTATCTATACATGATCCCCCGACTATCTTCTATCTATACAGAAGAATTTGCGAGAAGGTCCTGAAGAAAAAAAGTTGAGCCCAAAACTGAAAACGGATGCTGTGCCATCTATATTTCTTGGATCCCCTGACTATCTATACATGATCCCCTGACTATATTCTATCTATACAGAAGAATTTGCGAGAACGTCCTGAAGAAAAAAAGTTGAGCCCAAAATTGAAAACGGATGCTGTGCCATCCCTATTCCTTGGATCCCCTGACTATCTATACATGATCCCCTGACTATCTTCTATCTATACAGAAGAATTTGCGAGAAGGTCCTGAAGAAAAAAAGTTGAGCTCAAAACTGAAAACGGATGCTGCGCCATCTCCATTTCTTGGATCCCCTGACTATCTATACATGATCCCCTGACTATCTTCTATCTATACAGAAGAATTTGCGAGAAGGTCCTGAAGAAAAAAAGTTGAGCCCAAAACTGAAAACGGATGCTGTGCCATCTCTATTTCTTGGATCCCCTGACTATCTATACATGATCCCCTGAGTATCTTCTATCTATACAGAAGAATTTGCGAGAAGGTCCTGAAGAAAAAAAGTTGAGTCCAAAACTGAAAACGGATGCTGTGCCATCTCTATTTCTTGGATCCCCTGACTATCTATACATGATCCCCTGACTATCTATACATGATCCCCTGACTATCTTCTGTCTATACAGAAGAATTTGCGAGAAGGTCCTGAAGAAAAAAAGTTGAGCCCAAAACTGAAAACGGATGCTGTGCCATCTCTATTTCTTGGATCCCCTGACTACCTATACATGATCACCTGACTATCTTCTATCAATACAGAAGAATTTGCGAGAAGGTCCTGAAGAAAAAAGTTGAGCCCAAAACTGAAAACTGATGCTGTGCCATCTCTATTTCTTGGATCCCCTGACTATCTATACATGATCCACTGACTATCTTCTATCTATACAGAAGAATTTGCGAGAAGGTCCTGAAGAAATAAAGTTGAGCCCAAAACTGAAAACGGATGCTGTGCAATCTCTATTTCTTGGATCCCCTGACTATCTATACATGATCCCCTGACTATCTTCTATCTATACAGAAGAATTTGCGAGAATGTCCTGAAGAAAAAAGTTGAGCCCAAAACTGAAAACGGATGCTGTGCCATCTCTATTTCTTGGATCCCCTGACTATCTATACATGATACCCTGACTATCTTCTATCTATACAGAAGAATTTGCGAGAAGGTCCTGAAGAAAAAAAGTTGAGCCCAAAACTGAAAACGGATGCTGTGCCATCTCTATTTCTTGGATCCCCTGACTATCTATACATGATCCCCTGACTATCTTCTATCTATGCAGAAGAATTTGCGAGAAGGTCCTGAAGAAAAAAAGTTGAGCCCAAAACTGAAAACGGATGCTGTGCCATCTCTATTTCTTGGATCCCCTGACTATCTATACATGATCCCCTGACTATCGTCTATCTATACAGAAGAATTTGCGAGAAGGTCCTGAAGAAAAAAAGTTGAGCCCAAAACTGAAAACGGATGCTGTGCCATCTCTATTTCTTGGATCCCCTGACTATCTATACAAGATCCCCTGACTATATTCTATCTATACAGAAGAATTTGCGAGAAGGTCCTGAAGAAAAAAAGTTGAGCTCAAAACTGAAAACGGATGCTGCGCCATCTCTATTTCTTGGATCCCCTGACTATCTATACATGATCCACTGACTATCTTCTATCTATACAGAAGAATTTGCGAGAAGATCCTGAAGAAAAAAAGTTGAGCCCAAAACTGAAAACGGATGCTGTGCCATCTCTATTTCTTGGATCCCCTGACTATCTATACATGATCCCCTGACTATCTTCTATCTATACAGAAGAATTTGCGAGAAGGTCCTGAAGAAAAAAAGTTGAGCCCAAAACTGAAAACGGGTTCTGTGCCATCTCTATTTCTTGGATCCCCTGACTATCTATACATGATCCCCTGACTATCTTCTATCTATACAGAAGAATTTGCGAGAAGGTCCTGAAGAAAAAAGTTGAGCCCAAAACTGAAAACGGATGCTGTGCCATCTCTATTTCTTGGATCCCCTGACTATCTATACATGATCCCCCGACTATCTTCTATCTATACAGAAGAATTTGCGAGAAGGTCCTGAAGAAAAAAAGTTGAGCCCAAAACTGAAAACGGATGCTGTGCCATCTCTATTTCTTGGATCCCCTGACTATCTATACATGATCCCCTGACTATATTCTATCTATACAGAAGAATTTGCGAGAACGTCCTGAAGAAAAAAAGTTGAGCCCAAAATTGAAAACGGATGCTGTGCCATCTCTATTCCTTGGATCCCTGACTATCTATACATGATCCCCTGACTATCTTCTATCTATACAGAAGAATTTGCGAGAAGGTCCTGAAGAAAAAAAGTTGAGCTCAAAACTGAAAACGGATGCTGCGCCATCTCTATTTCTTGGATCCCCTGACTATCTATACATGATCCCCTGACTATCTTCTATCTATACAGAAGAATTTGCGAGAAGGTCCTGAAGAAAAAAAGTTGAGCCCAAAACTGAAAACGGATGCTGTGCCATCTCTATTTCTTGGATCCCCTGACTATCTATACATGATCCCCTGAGTATCTTCTATCTATACAGAAGAATTTGCGAGAAGGTCCTGAAGAAAAAAAGTTGAGTCCAAAACTGAAAACGGATGCTGTGCCATCTCTATTTCTTGGATCCCCTGACTATCTATACATGATCCCCTGACTATCTATACATGATCCCCTGACTATCTATACATGATCCCCTGACTATCTTCTGTCTATACAGAAGAATTTGCGAGAAGGTCCTGAAGAAAAAAAGTTGAGCCCAAAACTGAAAACGGATGCTGTGCCATCTCTATTTCTTGGATCCCCTGACTACCTATACATGATCACCTGACTATCTTCTATCAATACAGAAGAATTTGCGAGAAGGTCCTGAAGAAAAAAGTTGAGCCCAAAACTGAAAACGGATGCTGTGCCATCTCTATTTCTTGGATCCCCTGACTATCTATACATGATCCCCTGACTATCTTCTATCTATACAGAAGAATTTGCGAGAAGGTCCTGATGAAAAAAAGTTGAGCCCAAAACTGAAAACGGATTCTGTGCCATCTCTATTTCTTAGATCCCCTGACTATCTATACATGATCCCCTGACTATCTTCTATCTATACAGAAGAATTTGCGAGAAGGTCCTGAAGAAAAAAAGTTGAGCCCAAAACTGAAAACGGATGCTGTGCCATCTCTATTTCTTGGATCCCCTGACTATCTATACATGATCCACTGACTATCTTCTATCTATACAGAAGAATTTGCGAGAAGGTCCTGAAGAAAAAATGTTGAGCCCAAAACTGAAAACGGATGCTGTGCAATCTCTATTTCTTGGATCCCCTGACTATCTATACATGATCCCCTGACTATCTTCTATCTATACAGAAGAATTTGCGAGAAGGTCCTGAAGAAAAAAGTTGAGCCCAAAACTGAAAACGGATGCTGTGCCATCTCTATTTCTTGGATCCCCTGACTATCTATACATGATACCCTGACTATCTTCTATCTATACAGAAGAATTTGCGAGAAGGTCCTGAAGAAAAAAAGTTGAGCCCAAAACTGAAAACGGATGCTGTGCCATCTCTATTCCTTGGATCCCCTGACTATCTATACATGATCCCCTGACTATCTTCTATCTATGCAGAAGAATTTGCGAGAAGGTCCTGAAGAAAAAAAGTTGAGCCCAAAACTGAAAACGGATGCTGTGCCATCTCTATTTCTTGGATCCCCTGACTATCTATACATGATCCCCTGACTATCTTCTATCCATACAGAAGAATTTGCGAGAAGGTCCTGAAGAAAAAAAGTTGAGCCTAAAATTGAAAACGGATATTATGCCATCTCTATTTCTTGGATCCCCTGACTATCTATACATGATCCCCTGACTATCTTCTATCTAAACAGAAGAATTTGCGAGAAGGTCCTGAAGAAAAAAAGTTGAGCCCAAAACTGAAAACGGATGCTGTGCCATCTCTATTTCTTGGATTCCCAGACTATCTATACCTGATCCCCTGACTATCTTCTATCTATACAGAAGAATTTGCGAGAAGGTCCTGAAGAAAAAAAGTTGAGCCCAAAACTGAAAACGGATGCTGTGCCATCTCTATTTCTTGGATCCCCTGACTATCTATACATGATCCCCTGACTATTTTCTGTCTATACAGAAGAATTTGCGAGAAGGTCCTGAAGAAAAGAAGTTGAGCCCAAAACTGAAAACAGATGCTGTGCCATCTCTATTTCTTGGATCCCCTGACTATCTATACATGATCCCCTGACTATCTTCTAACTATACAGAAGAATTTGCGAGAAGGTCCTGAAGAAAAAAAGTTGAGCCCAAAACTGGAAACGGATGCTGTGCCATCTCAATTTCTTGGATCCCCTGACTATCTATACATGATCCCCTGACTATCTTCTATCTATACAGAAGAATTTGCGAGAAGGTCCTGAAGAAAAAAAGTTGAGCCCAAAACTGAAAACGGATGCTGTGCCATCTCTATTTCTTCGATCCCCTGACTATCTATACATGATCCCCTGACTATCTTCTATCTATACAGAAGAATTTGCGAGAAGGTCCTGAAGAAAAAAGTTGAGCCCAAAACTGAAAACGGATGCTGTGCCATCTCTATTTCTTGGATCCCCTGACTATCTATACATGATCCCCTGACTATCTTCTATTTATACAGAACAATTTGCGAGAAGGTCCTGAAGAAAATAAGTTGAGCCCAAAACTGAAAACGGATGCTGTGCCATCTTTATTTCTTGGATCCCCTGACTATCAATACATGATCCCCTGACTATCTTCTATCTATACAGAAGAATTTGCGAGAAGGTCCTGAAGAAAAAAAGTTGAGCCCAAAACTGAAAACGGATGCTGTGCCATCTCTATTTCTTGGATCCCCTGACTATCTATACATGATCCCCTGACTATCTTCTATCTATACAGAAGAATTTGCGAGAAGGTCCTGAAGAAAAAAAGTTGAGCCCAAAACTGAAAACGGATGCTGTGCCATCTCTATTTCTTGGATCCCCTGACTATCTATACATGATCCCCTGACTATCTTCTATCTATACAGAAGAATTTGCGAGAAGGTCCTGAAGAAAAAAAGTTGAGCCCAAAACTGAAAACGGATGCTGTGCCATCTCTATTTCTTGGATCCCCTGACTATCTATACATGATCCCCTGACTATCGTCTATCTATACAGAAGAATTTGCGAGAAGGTCCTGAAGAAAAAAAGTTGAGCCCAAAACTGAAAACGGATGGTGTGCCATCTCTATTTCTTGGATCCCCTAACTATCTATACATGATCCCCTGACTATCTTCTATCTATACAGAAGAATTTGCGAGAAGGTCCTGAAGAAAAACAGTTGAGCCCAAAACTGAAAACGGATGCTGTGCCATCTCTATTTCTTGGATCCCCTGACTATCTATACATGATCCCCTGACTATCTTCTAACTATACAGAAGAATTTGCGAGAAGGTCCTGAAGAAAAAAAGTTGAGCTCAAAACTGAAAACGGATGCTGCGTCATCTCTATTTCTTGGATCCCCTGACTATCTATACATGATCCCCTGACTATCTTCTATCTATACAGAGGAATTTGCGAGAAGGTCCTGAAGAAAAAAAGTTGAGCCCAAAACTGAAAACGGATTCTGTGCCATCTCTATTTCTTGGATCCCCTGACTATCTATACATGATCCCTTGACTATCTTCTATCTATACAGAAGAATTTGCGAGAAGGTCCTGAAGAAAAAAAGTTGAGCCCAACACTGAAAACGGATGCTGTGCCATCTCTATTTCTTGGATCCCCTGACTATCTATACATGATCTCCTGACTATATTCTATCTATACAGAAGAATTTGCGAGAACGTCCTGAAGAAAAAAAGTTGAGCCCAAAATTGAAAACGGATGCTGTGCCATCTCTATTCCTTGGATCCCCTGACTATCTATACATGATCCCCTGACTATCTTCTATCTATACAGAAGAATTTGCGAGAAGGTCCTGAAGAAAAAAAGTTGAGCTCAAAACTGAAAACGGATGCTGCGCCATCTCTATTTCTTGGATCCCCTGACTATCTATACATGATCCCCTGACTATCTTCTAACTATACAGAAGAATTTGCGAGAAGGTCCTGAAGAAAAAAAGTTGAGCCCAAAACTGGAAACGGATGCTGTGCCATCTCTATTTCTTGGATCCCCTGACTATCTATACATGATCCCCTGACTATTTTCTGTCTATACAGAAGAATTTGCGAGAAGGTCCTGAAGAAAAGAAGTTGAGCCCAAAACTGAAAACAGATGCTGTGCCATCTCTATTTCTTGGATCCCCTGACTATCTATACATGATCCCCTGACTATCTTCTAACTATACAGAAGAATTTGCGAGAAGGTCCTGAAGAAAAAAAGTTGAGCCCAAAACTGGAAACGGATGCTGTGCCATCTCAATTTCTTGGATCCCCTGACTATCTATACATGATCCCCTGACTATCTTCTATCTATACAGAAGAATTTGCGAGAAGGTCCTGAAGAAAAAAAGTTGAGCCCAAAACTGAAAACGGATGCTGTGCCATCTCTATTTCTTCGATCCCCTGACTATCTATACATGATCCCCTGACTATCTTCTATCTATACAGAAGAATTTGCGAGAAGGTCCTAAAGAAAAAAGTTGAGCCCAAAACTGAAAACGGATGCTGTGCCATCTCTATTTCTTGGATCCCCTGACTATCTATACATGATCCCCTGACTATCTTCTATTTATACAGAACAATTTGCGAGAAGGTCCTGAAGAAAATAAGTTGAGCCCAAAACTGAAAACGGATGCTGTGCCATCTTTATTTCTTGGATCCCCTGACTATCAATACATGATCCCCTGACTATCTTCTATCTATACAGAAGAATTTGCGAGAAGGTCCTGAAGAAAAAAAGTTGAGCCCAAAACTGAAAACGGATGCTGTGCCATCTCTATTTCTTGGATCCCCTGACTATCTATACATGATCCCCTGACTATCGTCTATCTATACAGAAGAATTTGCGAGAAGGTCCTGAAGAAAAAAAGTTGAGCCCAAAACTGAAAACGGATGGTGTGCCATCTCTATTTCTTGGATCCCCTAACTATCTATACATGATCCCCTGACTATCTTCTATCTATACAGAAGAATTTGCGAGAAGGTCCTGAAGAAAAAAAGTTGAGCCCAAAACTGAAAACGGATGCTGTGCCATCTCTATTTCTTGGATCCCCTGACTATCTATACATGATCCCCTGACTATCTTCTATCTATACAGAAGAATTTGCGAGAAGGTCCTGAAGAAAAAAAATTGAGCTCAAAACTGAAAACGGATGCTGCGTCATCTCTATTTCTTGGATCCCCTGACTATCTATACATGATCCCCTGACTATCTTCTATCTATACAGAGGAATTTGCGAGAAGGTCCTGAAGAAAAAAAGTTGAGCCCAAAACTGAAAACGGATTCTGTGCCATCTCTATTTCTTGGATCCCCTGACTATCTATACATGATCCCCTGACTATCTTCTATCTATACAGAAGAATTTGCGAGAAGGTCCTGAAGAAAAAAAGTTGAGCCCAACACTGAAAACGGATGCTGTGCCATCTCTATTTCTTGGATCCCCTGACTATCTATACATGATCTCCTGACTATATTCTATCTATACAGAAGAATTTGGGAGAACGTCCTGAAGAAAAAAAGTTGAGCCCAAAATTGAAAACGGATGCTGTGCCATCTCTATTCCTTGGATCCCCTGACTATCTATACATGATCCCCTGACTATCTTCTATCTATACAGAAGAATTTGCGAGAAGGTCCTGAAGAAAAAAAGTTGAGCTCAAAACTGAAAACGGATGCTGCGCCATCTCTATTTCTTGGATCCCCTGACTATCTATACATGATCCCCTGACTATCTTCTATCTATACAGAAGAATTTGCGAGAAGGTCCTGAAGAAAAAAAGTTGAGCCCAAAACTGAAAACGGATGCTGTGCCATCTCTATTTCTTGGATCCCCTGACTACCTATACATGATCACCTGACTATCTTCTATCAATACAGAAGAATTTGCGAGAAGGTCCTGAAGAAAAAAGTTGAGCCCAAAACTGAAAACGGATGCTGTGCCATCTCTATTTCTTGGATCCCCTGACTATCTATACATGATCCCCTGACTATCTTCTATCTATACAGAAGAATTTGCGAGAAGGTCCTGATGAAAAAAAGTTGAGCCCAAAACTGAAAACGGATTCTGTGCCATCTCTATTTCTTAGATCCCCTGACTATCTATACATGATCCCCTGACTATCTTCTATCTATACAGAAGAATTCGCGAGAAGGTCCTGAAGAAAAAAAGTTGAGCCCAAAACTGAAAACGGATGCTGTGCCATCTCTATTTCTTGGATCCCCTGACTATCTATACATGATCCACTGACTATCTTCTATCTATACAGAAGAATTTGCGAGAAGGTCCTGAAGAAAAAAAGTTGAGCCCAAAACTGAAAACGGATGCTGTGCCATCTCTATTTCTTGGATCCCCTGACTATCTATACATGATCCCCTGACTATCTTCTATCTATACAGAAGAATTTGCGAGAAGGTCCTGAAGAAAAAAAGTTGAGCCCAAAACTGAAAACGGATGCTGTGCCATCTCTATTTCTTGGATCCCCTGACTATCTATACATGATCCCCTGACTATCGTCTATCTATACAGAAGAATTTGCGAGAAGGTCCTGAAGAAAAAAAGTTGAGCCCAAAACTGAAAACGGATGGTGTGCCATCTCTATTTCTTGGATCCCCTAACTATCTATACATGATCCCCTGACTATCTTCTATCTATACAGAAGAATTTGCGAGAAGGTCCTGAAGAAAAACAGTTGAGCCCAAAACTGAAAACGGATGCTGTGCCATCTCTATTTCTTGGATCCCCTGACTATCTATACATGATCCCCTGACTATCTTCTAACTATACAGAAGAATTTGCGAGAAGGTCCTGAAGAAAAAAAGTTGAGCTCAAAACTGAAAACGGATGCTGCGTCATCTCTATTTCTTGGATCCCCTGACTATCTATACATGATCCCCTGACTATCTTCTATCTATACAGAGGAATTTGCGAGAAGGTCCTGAAGAAAAAAAGTTGAGCCCAAAACTGAAAACGGATTCTGTGCCATCTCTATTTCTTGGATCCCCTGACTATCTATACATGATCCCTTGACTATCTTCTATCTATACAGAAGAATTTGCGAGAAGGTCCTGAAGAAAAAAAGTTGAGCCCAACACTGAAAACGGATGCTGTGCCATCTCTATTTCTTGGATCCCCTGACTATCTATACATGATCTCCTGACTATATTCTATCTATACAGAAGAATTTGCGAGAACGTCCTGAAGAAAAAAAGTTGAGCCCAAAATTGAAAACGGATGCTGTGCCATCTCTATTCCTTGGATCCCCTGACTATCTATACATGATCCCCTGACTATCTTCTATCTATACAGAAGAATTTGCGAGAAGGTCCTGAAGAAAAAAAGTTGAGCTCAAAACTGAAAACGGATGCTGCGCCATCTCTATTTCTTGGATCCCCTGACTATCTATACATGATCCCCTGACTATCTTCTAACTATACAGAAGAATTTGCGAGAAGGTCCTGAAGAAAAAAAGTTGAGCCCAAAACTGGAAACGGATGCTGTGCCATCTCTATTTCTTGGATCCCCTGACTATCTATACATGATCCCCTGACTATTTTCTGTCTATACAGAAGAATTTGCGAGAAGGTCCTGAAGAAAAGAAGTTGAGCCCAAAACTGAAAACAGATGCTGTGCCATCTCTATTTCTTGGATCCCCTGACTATCTATACATGATCCCCTGACTATCTTCTAACTATACAGAAGAATTTGCGAGAAGGTCCTGAAGAAAAAAAGTTGAGCCCAAAACTGGAAACGGATGCTGTGCCATCTCAATTTCTTGGATCCCCTGACTATCTATACATGATCCCCTGACTATCTTCTATCTATACAGAAGAATTTGCGAGAAGGTCCTGAAGAAAAAAAGTTGAGCCCAAAACTGAAAACGGATGCTGTGCCATCTCTATTTCTTCGATCCCCTGACTATCTATACATGATCCCCTGACTATCTTCTATCTATACAGAAGAATTTGCGAGAAGGTCCTAAAGAAAAAAGTTTAGCCCAAAACTGAAAACGGATGCTGTGCCATCTCTATTTCTTGGATCCCCTGACTATCTATACATGATCCCCTGACTATCTTCTATTTATACAGAACAATTTGCGAGAAGGTCCTGAAGAAAATAAGTTGAGCCCAAAACTGAAAACGGATGCTGTGCCATCTTTATTTCTTGGATCCCCTGACTATCAATACATGATCCCCTGACTATCTTCTATCTATACAGAAGAATTTGCGAGAAGGTCCTGAAGAAAAAAAGTTGAGCCCAAAACTGAAAACGGATGCTGTGCCATCTCTATTTCTTGGATCCCCTGACTATCTATACATGATCCCCTGACTATCGTCTATCTATACAGAAGAATTTGCGAGAAGGTCCTGAAGAAAAAAAGTTGAGCCCAAAACTGAAAACGGATGGTGTGCCATCTCTATTTCTTGGATCCCCTAACTATCTATACATGATCCCCTGACTATCTTCTATCTATACAGAAGAATTTGCGAGAAGGTCCTGAAGAAAAAAAGTTGAGCCCAAAACTGAAAACGGATGCTGTGCCATCTCTATTTCTTGGATCCCCTGACTATCTATACATGATCCCCTGACTATCTTCTATCTATACAGAAGAATTTGCGAGAAGGTCCTGAAGAAAAAAAATTGAGCTCAAAACTGAAAACGGATGCTGCGTCATCTCTATTTCTTGGATCCCCTGACTATCTATACATGATCCCCTGACTATCTTCTATCTATACAGAGGAATTTGCGAGAAGGTCCTGAAGAAAAAAAGTTGAGCCCAAAACTGAAAACGGATTCTGTGCCATCTCTATTTCTTGGATCCCCTGACTATCTATACATGATCCCCTGACTATCTTCTATCTATACAGAAGAATTTGCGAGAAGGTCCTGAAGAAAAAAAGTTGAGCCCAACACTGAAAACGGATGCTGTGCCATCTCTATTTCTTGGATCCCCTGACTATCTATACATGATCTCCTGACTATATTCTATCTATACAGAAGAATTTGGGAGAACGTCCTGAAGAAAAAAAGTTGAGCCCAAAATTGAAAACGGATGCTGTGCCATCTCTATTCCTTGGATCCCCTGACTATCTATACATGATCCCCTGACTATCTTCTATCTATACAGAAGAATTTGCGAGAAGGTCCTGAAGAAAAAAAGTTGAGCTCAAAACTGAAAACGGATGCTGCGCCATCTCTATTTCTTGGATCCCCTGACTATCTATACATGATCCCCTGACTATCTTCTATCTATACAGAAGAATTTGCGAGAAGGTCCTGAAGAAAAAAAGTTGAGCCCAAAACTGAAAACGGATGCTGTGCCATCTCTATTTCTTGGATCCCCTGACTACCTATACATGATCACCTGACTATCTTCTATCAATACAGAAGAATTTGCGAGAAGGTCCTGAAGAAAAAAGTTGAGCCCAAAACTGAAAACGGATGCTGTGCCATCTCTATTTCTTGGATCCCCTGACTATCTATACATGATCCCCTGACTATCTTCTATCTATACAGAAGAATTTGCGAGAAGGTCCTGATGAAAAAAAGTTGAGCCCAAAACTGAAAACGGATTCTGTGCCATCTCTATTTCTTAGATCCCCTGACTATCTATACATGATCCCCTGACTATCTTCTATCTATACAGAAGAATTCGCGAGAAGGTCCTGAAGAAAAAAAGTTGAGCCCAAAACTGAAAACGGATGCTGTGCCATCTCTATTTCTTGGATCCCCTGACTATCTATACATGATCCACTGACTATCTTCTATCTATACAGAAGAATTTGCGAGAAGGTCCTGAAGAAAAAAAGTTGAGCCCAAAACTGAAAACGGTTGCTGTGCCATCTCTATTTCTTGGATTCCCAGACTATCTATACATGATCCCCTGACTATCTTCTATCTATACAGAAGAATTTGCGAGAAGGTCCTGAAGAAAAAAAGTTGAGCCCAAAACTGAAAACGGATGCTGTGCCATCTCTATTTCTTGGATCCCCTGACTATCTATACATGATCCCCTGACTATTTTCTGTCTATACAGAAGAATTTGCGAGAATGTCCTGAAGAAAAGAAGTTGAGCCCAAAACTGAAAACAGATGCTGTGCCATCTCTATTTCTTGGATCCCCTGAGTATCTATACATGATCCCCTGACTATCTTCTATCTATACAGAAGAATTTGCGAGAAGGTCCTGAAGAAAAAAAGTTGAGCCCAAAACTGGAAACGGATGCTGTGCCATCTCAATTTCTTGGATCCCCTGACTATCTATGCATGATCCCCTGACTATCTTCTATCTATACAGAAGAATTTGCGAGAAGGTCCTGAAGAAAAAAAGTTGAGCCCAAAACTGAAAACGGATGCTGTGCCATCTCTATTTCTTCGATCCCCTGACTATCTATACATGATCCCCTGACTATCTTCTATCTATACAGAAGAATTTGCGAGAAGGTCCTGAAGAAAAAAGTTGAGCCCAAAACTGAAAACGGATGCTGTGCCATCTCTATTTCTTGGATCCCCTGACTATCTATACATGATCCCCTGACTATCTTCTATTTATACAGAACAATTTGCGAGAAGGTCCTGAAGAAAATAAGTTGAGCCCAAAACTGAAAACGGATGCTGTGCCATCTTTATTTCTTGGATCCCCTGACTATCTATACATGATCCCCTGACTATCTTCTATCTATACAGAAGAATTTGCGAGAAGGTCCTGAAGAAAAAAAGTTGAGCCCAAAACTGAAAACGGATGCTGTGCCATCTCTATTTCTTGGATCCCCTGACTATCTATACATGATCCCCTGACTATCTTCTATCTATACAGAAGAATTTGCGAGAAGGTCCTGAAGAAAAAAAGTTGAGCCCAAAACTGAAAACGGATGCTGTGCCATCTCTATTTCTTGGATCCCCTGACTATCTATACATGATCCCCTGACTATCTTTTATCTATACAGAAGAATTTGCGAGAAGGTCCTGAAGAAAAAAAGTTGAGCCTAAAACTGAAAACGGATGCTGTGCCATCTCTATTTCTTGGATCCCCTGACTATCTATACATGATCCCCTGACTATCTATACATGATTCCCTGACTATCTTCTATCTATACAGAAGAATTTGCGAGAAGGTCCTGAAGAAAAAAATTGAGCCCAAAACTGAAAACGGATGCTGTGCCATCTCTATTTCTTGGATCCCCTGACTATCTATACATAATCCCCTGACTATCTTCTGTCTATACAGAAGAATTTGCGAGAAGGTCCTGAAAAAAAGTTGAGCCAAAAACTGAAAACGGATGCTGTGCCATCTCTATTTCTTGGATTCCCTGACTATCTATACATAATCCCCTGACTATCTTCTGTCTATACAGAAGAATTTGCGAGAAGGTCCTGAAGAAAAAAGTTGAGCCCAAAACTGAAAACGGATGCTGTGCCATCTCTATTTCTTGGATCCCCTGACTATCTATACATGATCCTCTGACTATCTTCTATCTATACAGAAGAATTTGCGAGAAGGTCCTGAAGAAAAAAAGTTGAGCCCAAAATTGAAAACGGATGCTGTGCCATCTCTATTTCTGGGATCCCCTGACTATCTATACATGATCCCCTGACTATCTTCTATCTATACAGAAGAATTTGCGAGAAGGTCCTGAAGAAAAAAGTTGAGCCCAAAACTGAAAACGGATGCTGCGCCATCTCTCTTTCTTGGATCCCCTGACTATCTATACCTGATCCCTTGACTATCTTCTATCTATACAGAACAATTTGCGAGAAGGTCCTGAAGAAAAAAAGTTGAGCCCAAAACTGAAAACGGATGCTGTTCCATCTCTATTTCTTGGATCCCCTGACTATCTATACATGATCCCCTGACTATCTTCTATCTATACAGAAGAATTTGCGAGAAGGTCCTGAAGAAAAAAGTTGAGCCCAAAACTGAAAACGGATGCTGTGCCATCTCTATTTCTTGGATCCCCTGACTATCTATACATGATCCCCTGACTATCTTCTATCTATACAGAAGAATTTGCGAGAAGGTCCTGAAGAAAAAAAGTTGAGCCCAAAACTGAAAACGGATGCTGTGCCATCTCTATTTCTTGGATCCCCTGACTATCTATACATGATCACCTGACTATCTATACATGATCCCCTGACTATCTTCTATCTATACAGAAGAATTTGCGAGAAGGTCCTGAAGGAAAAAGTCGAGCCCAAAACTGAAAACGGATTCTGTGCCATCTCTATTTCTTGGATCCCCTGACTATCTATACATAATCCCCTGACTATCTTCTGTCTATACAGAAGAATTTGCGAGAAGGGCCTGAAGAAAAAAGTTGAGCCCAAAACTGAAAACGGATGCTGTGCCATCTCTATTTCTTGGATCCCATGACTATCTATGCATAATCCCCTGACTATCTTCTGTCTATACAGAAGAATTTGCGAGAAGGTCCTGAAGAAAAAATTTGAGCCCAAAACTGAAAACGGATGCTGTGCCATCTCTATTTCTTGGATCCCCTGACTATCTATACATGATCCCCTGACTATCTTCTATCTATACAGAAGAGTTTGCGAGAAGGTCCTGAAGAAAAAAAGTTGAGCCCAAAATTGAAAACGGATGCTGTGCCATCTCTATTTCTGGGATCCCCTGACTATCTATACATGATCTCCTGACTATCTTCTATCTATACAGAAGAATTTGCGAGAAGGTCCTGAAGAAAAAAGTTGAGCCCAAAACTGAAAACGGATGCTGCGCCATCTCTCTTTCTTGGATCCCCTGACTATCTATACCTGATCCCTTGACTATCTTCTATCTATACAGAACAATTTGCGAGAAGGTCCTGAAGAAAAAAAGTTGAGCCCAAAACTGAAAACGGATGCTGTGCCATCTCTATTTCTTGGATCCCCTGACTATCTATACATAATCCCCTGACTATCTTCTGTCTATACAGAAGAATTTGCGAGAAGAGCCTGAAGAAAAAAGTTGAGCCCAAAACTGAAAACGGATGCTGTGCCATCTCTATTTCTTGGATCCCCTGACTATCTATGCATAATCCCCTGACTATCTTCTGTCTATACAGAAGAATTTGCGAGAAGGTCCTGAAGAAAAAATTTGAGCCCAAAACTGAAAACGGATGCTGTGCCATCTCTATTTCTTGGATCCCCTGACTATCTATACATGATCACCTGACTATCTATACATGATCCCCTGACTATCTTCTATCTATACAGAAGAATTTGCGAGAAGGTCCTGAAGAAAAAAAGTTGAGCCCAAAACTGAAAACGGATGCTGTGCCATCTCTATTTCTTGGATCCCCTGACTATCTATACATGATCACCTGACTATCTATACATGATCCCCTGACTATCTTCTATCTATACAGAAGAATTTACGAGAAGGTCCTGAAGAAAAAAGTTGAGCCCAAAACTGAAAACGGATTCTGTGCCATCTCTATTTCTTGGATCCCCTGACTATCTATACATAATCCCCTGACTATCTTCTGTCTATACAGAAGAATTTGCGAGAAGGGCCTGAAGAAAAAAGTTGAGCCCAAAACTGAAAACGGATGCTGTGCCATCTCTATTTCTTGGATCCCCTGACTATCTATGCATAATCCCCTGACTATCTTCTGTCTATACAGAAGAATTTGCGAGAAGGTCCTGAAGAAAAAATTTGAGCCCAAAACTGAAAACGGATGCTGTGCCATCTCTATTTCTTGGATCCCCTGACTATCTATACATGATTACCTGACTATCTATACATGATCTCCTGACTATCTTCTATCTATACAGAAGAATTTGCGAGAAGGTCCTGAAGAAAAAAAGTTGAGCCCAAAACTGAAAACGGATGCTGTGCCATCTCTATTTCTTGGATCCCCTGACTATCTATACATGATCACCTGACTATCTATACATGATCCCCTGACTATCTTCTATCTATACAGAAGAATTTGCGAGAAGGTCCTGAAGAAAAAAGTT
Organism: Amaurobius ferox; assembly: GCA_951213105.1. Classification (NCBI taxonomy): domain Eukaryota; kingdom Metazoa; phylum Arthropoda; class Arachnida; order Araneae; family Amaurobiidae; genus Amaurobius; species Amaurobius ferox. Next base: position 18,343,207 of record OX578141.1, read on the forward strand.
GAGCCCAAAACTGAAAACGGATTCTGTGCCATCTCTATTTCTTGGATCCCCTGACTATCTATACATAATCCCCTGACTATCTTCTGTCTATACAGAAGAATTTGCGAGAAGGGCCTGAAGAAAAAAGTTGAGCCCAAAACTGAAAACGGATTCTGTGCCATCTCTATTTCTTGGATCCCCTGACTATCTATACATAATCCCCTGACTATCTTCTGTCTATACAGAAGAATTTGCGAGAAGGGCCTGAAGAAAAAAGTTGAGCCCAAAACTGAAAACGGATTCTGTGCCATCTCTATTTCTTGGATCCCCTGACTATCTATACATAATCCCCTGACTATCTTCTGTCTATACAGAAGAATTTGCGAGAAGGGCCTGAAGAAAAAAGTTGAGCCCAAAACTGAAAACGGATTCTGTGCCATCTCTATTTCTTGGATCCCCTGACTATCTATACATAATCCCCTGACTATCTTCTGTCTATACAGAAGAATTTGCGAGAAGGGCCTGAAGAAAAAAGTTGAGCCCAAAACTGAAAACGGATGCTGTGCCATCTCTATTTCTTGGATCCCCTGACTATCTATACATGATTACCTGACTATCTATACATGATCTCCTGACTATCTTCTATCTATACAGAAGAATTTGCGAGAAGGTCCTGAAGAAAAAAAGTTGAGCCCAAAACTGAAAACGGATGCTGTGCCATCTCTATTTCTTGGATCCCCTGACTATCTATACATGATCACCTGACTATCTATACATGATCCCCTGACTATCTTCTATCTATACAGAAGAATTTGCGAGAAGGTCCTGAAGAAAAAAGTTGAGCCCAAAACTGAAAACGGATTCTGTGCCATCTCTATTTCTTGGATCCCCTGACTATCTATACATAATCCCCTGACTATCTTCTGTCTATACAGAAGAATTTGCGAGAAGGGCCTGAAGAAAAAAGTTGAGCCCAAAACTGAAAACGGATTCTGTGCCATCTCTATTTCTTGGATCCCCTGACTATCTATACATAATCCCCTGACTATCTTCTGTCTATACAGAAGAATTTGCGAGAAGGGCCTGAAGAAAAAAGTTGAGCCCAAAACTGAAAACGGATTCTGTGCCATCTCTATTTCTTGGATCCCCTGACTATCTATACATAATCCCCTGACTATCTTCTGTCTATACAGAAGAATTTGCGAGAAGGGCCTGAAGAAAAAAGTTGAGCCCAAAACTGAAAACGGATTCTGTGCCATCTCTATTTCTTGGATCCCCTGACTATCTATACATAATCCCCTGACTATCTTCTGTCTATACAGAAGAATTTGCGAGAAGGGCCTGAAGAAAAAAGTTGAGCCCAAAACTGAAAACGGATGCTGTGCCATCTCTATTTCTTGGATCCCCTGACTATCTATGCATAATCCCCTGACTATCTTCTGTCTATACAGAAGAATTTGCGAGAAGGTCCTGAAGAAAAAATTTGAGCCCAAAACTGAAAACGGATTCTGTGCCATCTCTATTTCTTGGATCCCCTGACTATCTATACATAATCCCCTGACTATCTTCTATCTATACAGAAGAGTTTGCGAGAAGGTCCTGAAGAAAAAAAGTTGAGCCCAAAATTGAAAACGGATGCTGTGCCACCTCTATTTCTGGGATCCCCTGACTATCTATACATGATCTCCTGACTATCTTCTATCTATACAGAAGAATTTGCGAGAAGGTCCTGAAGAAAAAAGTTGAGCCCAAAACTGAAAACGGATGCTGCGCCATCTCTCTTTCTTGGATCCCCTGACTATCTATACCTGATCCCTTGACTATCTTCTATCTATACAGAACAATTTGCGAGAAGGTCCTGAAGAAAAAAAGTTGAGCCCAAAACTGAAAACGGATGCTGTGCCATCTCTATTTCTTGGATCCCCTGACTATCTATACATGATCCCCTGACTATCTTCTATCTATACAGAAGAATTTGCGAGAAGGTCCTGAAGAAAAAAAGTTGAGCCCAAAACTGAAAACGGATGCTGTGCCATCTCTATTTCTTGGATCCCCTGACTATCTATACATGATCCCCTGACTATCTTCTATCTATACAGAAGAATTTGCGAGAAGGTCCTGAAGAAAAAAAGTTGAGCCCAAAACTGAAAACGGATGCTGTGCCATCTCTATTTCTTGGATCCCCTGACTATCTATACATGATCACCTGACTATCTATACATGATCCCCTGACTATCTTCTATCTATACAGAAGAATTTGCGAGAAGGTCCTGAAGAAAAAAGTTGAGCCCAAAACTGAAAACGGATTCTGTGCCATCTCTATTTCTTGGATCCCCTGACTATCTATACATAATCCCCTGACTATCTTCTGTCTATACAGAAGAATTTGCGAGAAGGGCCTGAAGAAAAAAGTTGAGCCCAAAACTGAAAACGGATGCTGTGCCATCTCTATTTCTTGGATCCCCTGACTATCTATGCATAATCCCCTGACTATCTTCTGTCTATACAGAAGAATTTGCGAGAAGGTCCTGAAGAAAAAATTTGAGCCCAAAACTGAAAACGGATGCTGTGCCATCTCTATTTCTTGGATCCCCTTACTATCTATACATGATCACCTGACTATCTATACATGATCCCCTGACTATCTTCTATCTATACAGAAGAATTTGCGAGAAGGTCCTGAAGAAAAAAAGTTGAGCCCAAAACTGAAAACGGATGCTGTGCCATCTCTATTTCTTGGATCCCCTGACTATCTATACATGATCACCTGACTATCTATACATGATCCCCTGACTATCTTCTATCTATACAGAAGAATTTGCGAGAAGGTCCTGAAGAAAAAAGTTGAGCCCAAAACTGAAAACGGATTCTGTGCCATCTCTATTTCTTGGATCCCCTGACTATCTATACATAATCCCCTGACTATCTTCTGTCTATACAGAAGAATTTGCGAGAAGGGCCTGAAGAAAAAAGTTGAGCCCAAAACTGAAAACGGATGCTGTGCCATCTCTATTTCTTGGATCCCCTGACTATCTATGCATAATCCCCTGACTATCTTCTGTCTATACAGAAGAATTTGCGAGAAGGTCCTGAAGAAAAAATTTGAGCCCAAAACTGAAAACGGATGCTGTGCCATCTCTATTTCTTGGATCCCCTGACTATCTATACATGATTACCTGACTATCTATACATGATCTCCTGACTATCTTCTATCTATACAGAAGAATTTGCGAGACGGTCCTGAAGAAAAAAAGTTGAGCCCAAAACTGAAAACGGATGCTGTGCCATCTCTATTTCTTGGATCCCCTGACTATCTATACATGATCACCTGACTATCTATACATGATCCCCTGACTATCTTCTATCTATACAGAAGAATTTGCGAGAAGGTCCTGAAGAAAAAAGTTGAGCCCAAAACTGAAAACGGATTCTGTGCCATCTCTATTTCTTGGATCCCCTGACTATCTATACATAATCCCCTGACTATCTTCTGTCTATACAGAAGAATTTGCGAGAAGGGCCTGAAGAAAAAAGTTGAGCCCAAAACTGAAAACGGATTCTGTGCCATCTCTATTTCTTGGATCCCCTGACTATCTATACATAATCCCCTGACTATCTTCTGTCTATACAGAAGAATTTGCGAGAAGGGCCTGAAGAAAAAAGTTGAGCCCAAAACTGAAAACGGATGCTGTGCAATCTCTATTTCTTGGATCCCCTGACTATCTATGCATAATCCCCTGACTATCTTCTGTCTATACAGAAGAATTTGCGAGAAGGTCCTGAAGAAAAAATTTGAGCCCAAAACTGAAAACGGATTCTGTGCCATCTCTATTTCTTGGATCCCCTGACTATCTATACATAATCCCCTGACTATCTTCTGTCTATACAGAAGAATTTGCGAGAAGGGCCTGAAGAAAAAAGTTGAGCCCAAAACTGAAAACGGATTCTGTGCCATCTCTATTTCTTGGATCCCCTGACTATCTATACATAATCCCCTGACTATCTTCTGTCTATACAGAAGAATTTGCGAGAAGGGCCTGAAGAAAAAAGTTGAGCCCAAAACTGAAAACGGATTCTGTGCCATCTCTATTTCTTGGATCCCCTGACTATCTATACATAATCCCCTGACTATCTTCTGTCTATACAGAAGAATTTGCGAGAAGGGCCTGAAGAAAAAAGTTGAGCCCAAAACTGAAAACGGATTCTGTGCCATCTCTATTTCTTGGATCCCCTGACTATCTATACATAATCCCCTGACTATCTTCTGTCTATACAGAAGAATTTGCGAGAAGGGCCTGAAGAAAAAAGTTGAGCCCAAAACTGAAAACGGATTCTGTGCCATCTCTATTTCTTGGATCCCCTGACTATCTATACATAATCCCCTGACTATCTTCTGTCTATACAGAAGAATTTGCGAGAAGGGCCTGAAGAAAAAATTTGAGCCCAAAACTGAAAACGGATTCTGTGCCATCTCTATTTCTTGGATCCCCTGACTATCTATACATAATCCCCTGACTATCTTCTGTCTATACAGAAGAATTTGCGAGAAGGGCCTGAAGAAAAAAGTTGAGCCCAAAACTGAAAACGGATTCTGTGCCATCTCTATTTCTTGGATCCCCTGACTATCTATACATAATCCCCTGACTATCTTCTGTCTATACAGAAGAATTTGCGAGAAGGGCCTGAAGAAAAAATTTGAGCCCAAAACTGAAAACGGATTCTGTGCCATCTCTATTTCTTGGATCCCCTGACTATCTATACATAATCCCCTGACTATCTTCTGTCTATACAGAAGAATTTGCGAGAAGGGCCTGAAGAAAAAAGTTGAGCCCAAAACTGAAAACGGATTCTGTGCCATCTCTATTTCTTGGATCCCCTGACTATCTATACATAATCCCCTGACTATCTTCTGTCTATACAGAAGAATTTGCGAGAAGGGCCTGAAGAAAAAAGTTGAGCCCAAAACTGAAAACGGATTCTGTGCCATCTCTATTTCTTGGATCCCCTGACTATCTATACATAATCCCCTGACTATCTTCTGTCTATACAGAAGAATTTGCGAGAAGGGCCTGAAGAAAAAAGTTGAGCCCAAAACTGAAAACGGATTCTGTGCCATCTCTATTTCTTGGATCCCCTGACTATCTATACATAATCCCCTGACTATCTTCTGTCTATACAGAAGAATTTGCGAGAAGGGCCTGAAGAAAAAAGTTGAGCCCAAAACTGAAAACGGATTCTGTGCCATCTCTATTTCTTGGATCCCCTGACTATCTATACATAATCCCCTGACTATCTTCTGTCTATACAGAAGAATTTGCGAGAAGGGCCTGAAGAAAAAATTTGAGCCCAAAACTGAAAACGGATTCTGTGCCATCTCTATTTCTTGGATCCCCTGACTATCTATACATAATCCCCTGACTATCTTCTGTCTATACAGAAGAATTTGCGAGAAGGGCCTGAAGAAAAAAGTTGAGCCCAAAACTGAAAACGGATTCTGTGCCATCTCTATTTCTTGGATCCCCTGACTATCTATACATAATCCCCTGACTATCTTCTGTCTATACAGAAGAATTTGCGAGAAGGGCCTGAAGAAAAAAGTTGAGCCCAAAACTGAAAACGGATGCTGTGCCATCTCTATTTCTTGGATCCCCTGACTATCTATGCATAATCCCCTGACTATCTTCTGTCTATACAGAAGAATTTGCGAGAAGGTCCTGAAGAAAAAATTTGAGCCCAAAACTGAAAACGGATTCTGTGCCATCTCTATTTCTTGGATCCCCTGACTATCTATACATAATCCCCTGACTATCTTCTGTCTATACAGAAGAATTTGCGAGAAGGGCCTGAAGAAAAAATTTGAGCCCAAAACTGAAAACGGATTCTGTGCCATCTCTATTTCTTGGATACCCTGACTATCTATACATAATCCCCTGACTATCTTCTGTCTATACAGAAGAATTTGCGAGAAGGGCCTGAAGAAAAAATTTGAGCCCAAAACTGAAAACGGATTCTGTGCCATCTCTATTTCTTGGATACCCTGACTATCTATACATAATCCCCTGACTATCTTCTGTCTATACAGAAGAATTTGCGAGAAGGTCCTGAAGAAAAAATTTGAGCCCAAAACTGAAAACGGATTCTGTGCCATCTCTATTTCTTGGATACCCTGACTATCTATACATAATCCCCTGACTATCTTCTGTCTATACAGAAGAATTTGCGAGAAGGGCCTGAAGAAAAAATTTGAGCCCAAAACTGAAAACGGATTCTGTGCCATCTCTATTTCTTGGATACCCTGACTATCTATACATAATCCCCTGACTATCTTCTGTCTATACAGAAGAATTTGCGAGAAGGGCCTGAAGAAAAAATTTGAGCCCAAAACTGAAAACGGATTCTGTGCCATCTCTATTTCTTGGATACCCTGACTATCTATACATAATCCCCTGACTATCTTCTGTCTATACAGAAGAATTTGCGAGAAGGGCCTGAAGAAAAAATTTGAGCCCAAAACTGAAAACGGATTCTGTGCCATCTCTATTTCTTGGATACCCTGACTATCTATACATAATCCCCTGACTATCTTCTGTCTATACAGAAGAATTTGCGAGAAGGGCCTGAAGAAAAAATTTGAGCCCAAAACTGAAAACGGATTCTGTGCCATCTCTATTTCTTGGATACCCTGACTATCTATACATAATCCCCTGACTATCTTCTGTCTATACAGAAGAATTTGCGAGAAGGTCCTGAAGAAAAAATTTGAGCCCAAAACTGAAAACGGATTCTGTGCCATCTCTATTTCTTGGATACCCTGACTATCTATACATAATCCCCTGACTATCTTCTGTCTATACAGAAGAATTTGCGAGAAGGGCCTGAAGAAAAAATTTGAGCCCAAAACTGAAAACGGATTCTGTGCCATCTCTATTTCTTGGATCCCCTGACTATCTATACATAATCCCCTGACTATCTTCTGTCTATACAGAAGAATTTGCGAGAAGGGCCTGAAGAAAAAAGTTGAGCCCAAAACTGAAAACGGATTCTGTGCCATCTCTATTTCTTGGATCCCCTGACTATCTATACATAATCCCCTGACTATCTTCTGTCTATACAGAAGAATTTGCGAGAAGGGCCTGAAGAAAAAATTTGAGCCCAAAACTGAAAACGGATTCTGTGCCATCTCTATTTCTTGGATACCCTGACTATCTATACATAATCCCCTGACTATCTTCTGTCTATACAGAAGAATTTGCGAGAAGGTCCTGAAGAAAAAATTTGAGCCCAAAACTGAAAACGGATTCTGTGCCATCTCTATTTCTTGGATCCCCTGACTATCTATACATAATCCCCTGACTATCTTCTGTCTATACAGAAGAATTTGCGAGAAGGGCCTGAAGAAAAAAGTTGAGCCCAAAACTGAAAACGGATTCTGTGCCATCTCTATTTCTTGGATCCCCTGACTATCTATACATAATCCCCTGACTATCTTCTGTCTATACAGAAGAATTTGCGAGAAGGTCCTGAAGAAAAAATTTGAGCCCAAAACTGAAAACGGATTCTGTGCCATCTCTATTTCTTGGATCCCCTGACTATCTATACATGATCCCCTGACTATCTTCTATCTATACAGAAGAATTTGCGAGAAGGTCCTGAAGAAAAAAAGTTGAGCCCAAAACTGAAAACGGATGCTGTGCCATCTCTATTTCTTGGATCCCCTGACTATCTATGCATAATCCCCTGACTATCTTCTATCTATACAGAAGAGTTTGCGAGAAGGTCCTGAAGAAAAAAAGGTGAGCCCAAAACTGAAAACGGATGCTGTGCCATCTCTATTTCTTCGATCCCCTGACTATCTATACATGATCCCCTGACTATCTTCTATCTATACAGAAGAATTTGCGAGAAGGTCCTGAAGAAAAAAGTTGAGCCCAAAACTGAAAACGGATGCTGTGCCATCTCTATTTCTTGGATTCCCAGACTATCTATACCTGATCCCCTGACTATCTTCTATCTATACAGAAGAATTTGCGAGAAGGTCCAGAAGAAAAAAAGTTGAGCCCAAAACTGGAAACGGATGCTGTGCCATCTCAATTTCTTGGATCCCCTGACTATCTAAACATGATCCCCTGACTATCTTCTATCTATACAGAAGAATTTGCGAGAAGGTCCTGAAGAAAAAAAGTTGAGCCCAAAACTGAAAACGGATGCTGTGCCATCTCTATTTCTTCGATCCCCTGACTATCTATACATGATCCCCTGACTATCTTCTATCTATACAGAAGAATTTGCGAGAAGGTCCTGAAGAAAAAAGTTGAGCCCAAAACTGAAAACGGATGCTGTGCCATCTCTATTTCTTGGATCCCCTGACTATCTATACATGATCCCCTGACTATTTTCTGTCTATACAGAAGAATTTGCGAGAAGGTCCTGAAGAAAAGAAGTTGAGCCCAAAACTGAAAACAGATGCTGTGCCATCTCTATTTCTTGGATCCCCTGACTATCTATACATGATCCCCTGACTATCTTCTATCTATACAGAAGAATTTGCGAGAAGGTCCAGAAGAAAAAAAGTTGAGCCCAAAACTGGAAACGGATGCTGTGCCATCTCAATTTCTTGGATCCCCTGACTATCTATACATGATCCCCTGACTATCTTCTATCTATACAGAAGAATTTGCGAGAAGGTCCTGAAGAAAAAAAGTTGAGCCCAAAACTGAAAACGGATGCTGTGCCATCTCTATTTCTTCGATCCCCTGACTATCTATACATGATCCCCTGACTATCTTCTATCTATACAGAAGAATTTGCGAGAAGGTCCTGAAGAAAAAAAGTTGAGCCCAAAACTGAAAACGGATGCTGTGCCATCTCTATTTCTTGGATCCCCTGACTATCTATACATGATCCCCTGACTATCTTCTATCTACACAGAAGAATTTGCGAGAAGGTCCTGAAGAAAAAAAGTTGAGCCCAAAACTGAAAACGGATGCTGTGCCATCTCTATTTCTTGGATCCCCTGACTATCTATACATGATCCCCTGACTATCGTCTATCTATACAGAAGAATTTGCGAGAAGGTCCTGAAGAAAAAAAGTTGAGCCCAAAACTGAAAACGGATGCTGTGCCATCTCTATTTCTTGGATCCCCTAACTATCTATACATGATCCCCTGACTATCTTTTATCTATACAGAAGAATTTGCGAGAAGGTCCTGAAGAAAAAAAGTTGAGCCCAAAACTGAAAACGGATGCTGTGCCATCTCTATTTCTTGGATCCCCTGACTATCTATACATGATCCCCTGACTATCTTCTATCTATACAGAAGAATTTGCGAGAAGGTCCTGAAGAAAAAAAGTTGAGCTCAAAACTGAAAACGGATGCTGTGCCATCTCTATTTCTTGGATCCCCTGACTATCTATACATGATCCCCTGACTATCGTCTATCTATACAGAAGAATTTGCGAGAAGGTCCTGAAGAAAAAAAGTTGAGCCCAAAACTGAAAACGGATGCTGTGCCATCTCTATTTCTTGGATCCCCTAACTATCTATACATGATCCCCTGACTATCTTCTATCTATACAGAAGAATTTGCGAGAAGGTCCTGAAGAAAAAAAGTTGAGCCCAAAACTGAAAACGGGTGCTGTGCCATCTCTATTTCTTGGATCCCCTGACTATCTATACATGATCCCCTGACTATCTTCTATCTATACAGAAGAATTTGCGAGAAGGTCCTGAAGAAAAAAAGTTGAGCTCAAAACTGAAAACGGATGCTGCGTCATCTCTATTTCTTGGATCCCCTGACTATCTATACATGATCCCCTGACTATCTTCTATCTATACAGAAGAATTTGCGAGAAGGTCCTGAAGAAAAAAAGTTGAGCCCAAAACTGAAAACGGATTCTGTGCCATCTCTATTTCTTGGATCCCCTGACTATCTATACATGATCCCCCGACTATCTTCTATCTATACAGAAGAATTTGCGAGAAGGTCCTGAAGAAAAAAAGTTGAGCCCAAAACTGAAAACGGATGCTGTGCCATCTTTATTTCTTGGATCCCCTGACTATCTATACATGATCCCCTGACTATTTTCTATCTATACAGAAGAATTTGCGAGAAGGTCCTGAAGAAAAAAAGTTGAGCTCAAAACTGAAAACGGATGCTGTGCCATCTCTATTTCTTGGATCCCCTGACTATCTATACATGATCCCCTGACTATCTTCTATCTATACAGAAGAATTTGCGAGAAGGTCCTGAAGAAAAAAAGTTGAGCCCAACACTGAAAACGGATGCTGTGCCATCTCTATTTCTTGGATCCCCTGACTATCTATACATGATCTCCTGACTATATTCTATCTATACAGAAGAATTTGCGGGAAGGTCCTGAAGAAAAAAAGTTGAGCTCAAAACTGAAAACGGATGCTGCGCCATCTCTATTTCTTGGATCCCCTGACTATCTATACATGATCCCCTGACTATCTTCTATCTATACAGAAGAATTTGCGAGAAGGTCCTGAAGAAAAAAAGTTGAGCTCAAAACTGAAAACGGATGCTGCGCCATCTCTATTTCTTGGATCCCCTGACTATCTATACATGATCCCCTGACTATCTTCTATCTATACAGAAGAATTTGCGAGAAGGTCCTGAAGAAAAAAAGTTGAGCTCAAAACTGAAAACGGATGCTGCGCCATCTCTATTTCTTGGATCCCCTGAATATCTATACATGATCCCCTGACTATCTTCTATCTATGCAGAAGAATTTGCGAGAAGGTCCCGAAGAAAAAAAGTTGAGCCCAAAAGTGAAAACGGATGCTGTGCCATCTCTATTTCTTGGATCCCCTGACTATCTATACATGATCCCCTGACTATCTTCTATCTATACAGAAGAATTTGCGAGAAGGCCCTGAAGAAAAAAAGTTGAGCCCAAAACTGAAAACGGATGCTGTGCCATCTCTATTTCTTGGATCCCCTGACTATCTATACATGATCCCCTGACTATCGTCTATCTATACAGAAGAATTTGCGAGAAGGTCCTGAAGAAAAAAAGTTGAGCCCAAAACTGAAAACGGATGCTGTGCCATCTCTATTTCTTGGATCCCCTGACTATCTATACAAGATCCCCTGACTATATTCTATCTATACAGAAGAATTTGCGAGAAGGTCCTGAAGAAAAAAAGTTGAGCTCAAAACTGAAAACGGATGCTGCGCCATCTCTATTTCTTGGATCCCCTGACTATCTATACATGATCCCCTGACTATCTTCTATCTATACAGAAGAATTTGCGAGAAGGTCCTGAAGAAAAAAAGTTGAGCCCAAAACTGAAAACGGATGCTGTGCCATCTCTATTTCTTGGATCCCCTGACTATCTATACATGATCCCCTGACTATCTTCTATCTATACAGAAGAATTTGCGAGAAGGTCCTGAAGAAAAAAAGTTGAGCCCAAAACTGAAAACGTATTCTGTGCCATCTCTATTTCTTGGGATCCCCTGACTATCTATACATGATCCCCTGACTATCTTCTATCTATACAGAAGAATTTGCGAGAAGGTCCTGAAGAAAAAAGTTGAGCCCAAAACTGAAAACGGATGCTGTGCCATCTCTATTTCTTGGATCCCCTGACTATCTATACATGATCCCAAAACTATCTTCTATCTATACAGAAGAATTTGCGAGAAGGTCCTGAAGAAAAAAAGTTGAGCCCAAAACTGAAAACGGATGCTGTGCCATCTATATTTCTTGGATCCCCTGACTATCTATACATGATCCCCTGACTATCTTCTATCTATACAGAAGAATTTGCGAGAAGGTCCTGAAGAAAAAAAGTTGAGCTCAAAACTGAAAACGGATGCTGTGCCATCTCCATTTCTTGGATTCCCAGACTATCTATACCTGATCCCCTGACTATCTTCTATCTATACAGAAGAATTTGCGAGAAGGTCCTGAAGAAAAAAAGTTGAGCCCAAAACTGAAAACGGATGCTGTGCCATCTCTATTTCTTGGATCCCCTGACTATCTATACATGATCCCCTGAGTATCTTCTATCTATACAGAAGAATTTGCGAGAAGGTCCTGAAGAAAAAACGTTGAGTCCAAAACTGAAAACGGATGCTGTGCCATCTCTATTTCTTGGATCCCCTGACTATCTATACATGATCCCCTGACTATCTATACATGATCCCCTGACTATCTTCTGTCTATACAGAAGAATTTGCGAGAAGGTCCTGAAGAAAAAAAGTTGAGCCCAAAACTGAAAAAGGATGCTGTGCCATCTCTATTTCTTGGATCCCCTGACTACCTATACATGATCACCTGACTATCTTCTATCAATACAGAAGAATTTGCGAGAAGGTCCTGAAGAAAAAAGTTGAGCACAAAACTGAAAACTGATGCTGTGCCATCTCTATTTCTTGGATCCCCTGACTATCTATACATGATCCCCTGACTATCTTCTATCTATACAGAAGAATTTGCGAGAAGGTCCTGAAGAAAAAAAGTTGAGCCCAAAACTGAAAACGGATGCAGTGCCATCTCTATTTCTTGGATCCCCTGACTATCTATACATGATCCACTGACTATCTTCTATCTATACAGAAGAATTTGCGAGAAGGTCCTGAAGAAAAAAAGTTGAGCCCAAAACTGAAAACGGATGCTGTGCAATCTCTATTTCTTGGATCCCCTGACTATCTATACATGATCCCCTGACTATCTTCTATCTATACAGAAGAATTTGCGAGAATGTCCTGAAGAAAAAAGTTGAGCCCAAAACTGAAAACGGATGCTGTGCCATCTCTATTTCTTGGATCCCCTGACTATCTATACATGATACCCTGACTATCTTCTATCTATACAGAAGAATTTGCGAGAAGGTCCTGAAGAAAAAAGTTGAGCCCAAAACTGAAAACGGATGCTGTGCCATCTCTATTTCTTGGATCCCCTGACTATCTATACATGATCCCCCGACTATCTTCTATCTATACAGAAGAATTTGCGAGAAGGTCCTGAAGAAAAAAAGTTGAGCCCAAAACTGAAAACGGATGCTGTGCCATCTCTATTTCTTGGATCCCCTGACTATCTATACATGATCCCCTGACTATATTCTATCTATACAGAAGAATTTGCGAGAACGTCCTGAAGAAAAAAAGTTGAGCCCAAAATTGAAAACGGATGCTGTGCCATCTCTATTCCTTGGATCCCCTGACTATCTATACATGATCCCCTGACTATCTTCTATCTATACAGAAGAATTTGCGAGAAGGTCCTGAAGAAAAAAAGTTGAGCTCAAAACTGAAAACGGATGCTGCGCCATCTCTATTTCTTGGATCCCCTGACTATCTATACATGATCCCCTGACTATCTTCTATCTATACAGAAGAATTTGCGAGAAGGTCCTGAAGAAAAAAAGTTGAGCCCAAAACTGAAAACGGATGCTGTGCCATCTCTATTTCTTGGATCCCCTGACTATCTATACATGATCCCCTGAGTATCTTCTATCTATACAGAAGAATTTGCGAGAAGGTCCTGAAGAAAAAAAGTTGAGTCCAAAACTGAAAACGGATGCTGTGCCATCTCTATTTCTTGGATCCCCTGACTATCTATACATGATCCCCTGACTATCTATACATGATCCCCTGACTATCTTCTGTCTATACAGAAGAATTTGCGAGAAGGTCCTGAAGAAAAAAAGTTGAGCCCAAAACTGAAAACGGATGCTGTGCCATCTCTATTTCTTGGATCCCCTGACTACCTATACATGATCACCTGACTATCTTCTATCAATACAGAAGAATTTGCGAGAAGGTCCTGAAGAAAAAAGTTGAGCCCAAAACTGAAAACGGATGCTGTGCCATCTCTATTTCTTGGATCCCCTGACTATCTATACATGATCCCCTGACTATCTTCTATCTATACAGAAGAATTTGCGAGAAGGTCCTGATGAAAAAAAGTTGAGCCCAAAACTGAAAACGGATTCTGTGCCATCTCTATTTCTTAGATCCCCTGACTATCTATACATGATCCCCTGACTATCTTCTATCTATACAGAAGAATTTGCGAGAAGGTCCTGAAGAAAAAAAGTTGAGCCCAAAACTGAAAACGGATGCTGTGCCATCTCTATTTCTTGGATCCCCTGACTATCTATACATGATCCACTGACTATCTTCTATCTATACAGAAGAATTTGCGAGAAGGTCCTGAAGAAAAAAAGTTGAGCCCAAAACTGAAAACGGATGCTGTGCAATCTCTATTTCTTGGATCCCCTGACTATCTATACATGATCCCCTGACTATCTTCTATCTATACAGAAGAATTTGCGAGAAGGTCCTGAAGAAAAAAGTTGAGCCCAAAACTGAAAACGGATGCTGTGCCATCTCTATTTCTTGGATCCCCTGACTATCTATACATGATACCCTGACTATCTTCTATCTATACAGAAGAATTTGCGAGAAGGTCCTGAAGAAAAAAAGTTGAGCCCAAAACTGAAAACGGATGCTGTGCCATCTCTATTTCTTGGATCCCCTGACTATCTATACATGATCCCCTGACTATCTTCTATCTATGCAGAAGAATTTGCGAGAAGGTCCTGAAGAAAAAAAGTTGAGCCCAAAACTGAAAACGGATGCTGTGCCATCTCTATTTCTTGGATCCCCTGACTATCTATACATGATCCCCTGACTATCTTCTATCCATACAGAAGAATTTGCGAGAAGGTCCTGAAGAAAAAAAGTTGAGCCTAAAATTGAAAACGGATATTATGCCATCTCTATTTCTTGGATCCCCTGACTATCTATACATGATCCCCTGACTATCTTCTATCTAAACAGAAGAATTTGCGAGAAGGTCCTGAAGAAAAAAAGTTGAGCCCAAAACTGAAAACGGATGCTGTGCCATCTCTATTTCTTGGATTCCCAGACTATCTATACCTGATCCCCTGACTATCTTCTATCTATACAGAAGAATTTGCGAGAAGGTCCTGAAGAAAAAAAGTTGAGCCCAAAACTGAAAACGGATGCTGTGCCATCTCTATTTCTTGGATCCCCTGACTATCTATACATGATCCCCTGACTATTTTCTGTCTATACAGAAGAATTTGCGAGAAGGTCCTGAAGAAAAGAAGTTGAGCCCAAAACTGAAAACAGATGCTGTGCCATCTCTATTTCTTGGATCCCCTGACTATCTATACATGATCCCCTGACTATCTTCTAACTATACAGAAGAATTTGCGAGAAGGTCCTGAAGAAAAAAAGTTGAGCCCAAAACTGGAAACGGATGCTGTGCCATCTCAATTTCTTGGATCCCCTGACTATCTATACATGATCCCCTGACTATCTTCTATCTATACAGAAGAATTTGCGAGAAGGTCCTGAAGAAAAAAAGTTGAGCCCAAAACTGAAAACGGATGCTGTGCCATCTCTATTTCTTCGATCCCCTGACTATCTATACATGATCCCCTGACTATCTTCTATCTATACAGAAGAATTTGCGAGAAGGTCCTGAAGAAAAAAGTTGAGCCCAAAACTGAAAACGGATGCTGTGCCATCTCTATTTCTTGGATCCCCTGACTATCTATACATGATCCCCTGACTATCTTCTATTTATACAGAACAATTTGCGAGAAGGTCCTGAAGAAAATAAGTTGAGCCCAAAACTGAAAACGGATGCTGTGCCATCTTTATTTCTTGGATCCCCTGACTATCAATATATGATCCCCTGACTATCTTCTATCTATACAGAAGAATTTGCGAGAAGGTCCTGAAGAAAAAAAGTTGAGCCCAAAACTGAAAACGGATGCTGTGCCATCTCTATTTCTTGGATCCCCTGACTATCTATACATGATCCCCTGACTATCTTCTATCTATACAGAAGAATTTGCGAGAAGGTCCTGAAGAAAAAAAGTTGAGCCCAAAACTGAAAACGGATGCTGTGCCATCTCTATTTCTTGGATCCCCTGACTATCTATACATGATCCCCTGACTATCTTCTATCTATACAGAAGAATTTGCGAGAAGGTCCTGAAGAAAAAAAGTTGAGCCCAAAACTGAAAACGGATGCTGTGCCATCTCTATTTCTTGGATCCCCTGACTATCTATACATGATCCCCTGACTATCGTCTATCTATACAGAAGAATTTGCGAGAAGGTCCTGAAGAAAAAAAGTTGAGCCCAAAACTGAAAACGGATGGTGTGCCATCTCTATTTCTTGGATCCCCTAACTATCTATACATGATCCCCTGACTATCTTCTATCTATACAGAAGAATTTGCGAGAAGGTCCTGAAGAAAAAAAGTTGAGCCCAAAACTGAAAACGGATGCTGTGCCATCTCTATTTCTTGGATCCCCTGACTATCTATACATGATCCCCTGACTATCTTCTAACTATACAGAAGAATTTGCGAGAAGGTCCTGAAGAAAAAAAGTTGAGCTCAAAACTGAAAACGGATGCTGCGTCATCTCTATTTCTTGGATCCCCTGACTATCTATACATGATCCCCTGACTATCTTCTATCTATACAGAGGAATTTGCGAGAAGGTCCTGAAGAAAAAAAGTTGAGCCCAAAACTGAAAACGGATTCTGTGCCATCTCTATTTCTTGGATCCCCTGACTATCTATACATGATCCCTTGACTATCTTCTATCTATACAGAAGAATTTGCGAGAAGGTCCTGAAGAAAAAAAGCTGAGCCCAACACTGAAAACGGATGCTGTGCCATCTCTATTTCTTGGATCCCCTGACTATCTATACATGATCTCCTGACTATATTCTATCTATACAGAAGAATTTGCGAGAACGTCCTGAAGAAAAAAAGTTGAGCCCAAAATTGAAAACGGATGCTGTGCCATCTCTATTCCTTGGATCCCCTGACTATCTATACATGATCCCCTGACTATCTTCTATCTATACAGAAGAATTTGCGAGAAGGTCCTGAAGAAAAAAAGTTGAGCTCAAAACTGAAAACGGATGCTGCGCCATCTCTATTTCTTGGATCCCCTGACTATCTATACATGATCCCCTGACTATCTTCTATCTATACAGAAGAATTTGCGAGAAGGTCCTGAAGAAAAAAAGTTGAGCCCAAAACTGAAAACGGATGCTGTGCCATCTCTATTTCTTGGATCCCCTGACTACCTATACATGATCACCTGACTATCTTCTATCAATACAGAAGAATTTGCGAGAAGGTCCTGAAGAAAAAAGTTGAGCCCAAAACTGAAAACGGATGCTGTGCCATCTCTATTTCTTGGATCCCCTGACTATCTATACATGATCCCCTGACTATCTTCTATCTATACAGAAGAATTTGCGAGAAGGTCCTGATGAAAAAAAGTTGAGCCCAAAACTGAAAACGGATTCTGTGCCATCTCTATTTCTTAGATCCCCTGACTATCTATACATGATCCCCTGACTATCTTCTATCTATACAGAAGAATTCGCGAGAAGGTCCTGAAGAAAAAAAGTTGAGCCCAAAACTGAAAACGGATGCTGTGCCATCTCTATTTCTTGGATCCCCTGACTATCTATACATGATCCACTGACTATCTTCTATCTATACAGAAGAATTTGCGAGAAGGTCCTGAAGAAAAAAAGTTGAGCCCAAAACTGAAAACGGATGCTGTGCCATCTCTATTTCTTGGATTCCCAGACTATCTATACATGATCCCCTGACTATCTTCTATCTATACAGAAGAATTTGCGAGAAGGTCCTGAAGAAAAAAAGTTGAGCCCAAAACTGAAAACGGATGCTGTGCCATCTCTATTTCTTGGATCCCCTGACTATCTATACATGATCCCCTGACTATCTTCTATCCATACAGAAGAATTTGCGAGAAGGTCCTGAAGAAAAAAAGTTGAGCCTAAAATTGAAAACGGATATTATGCCATCTCTATTTCTTGGATCCCCTGACTATCTATACATGATCCCCTGACTATCTTCTATCTATACAGAGGAATTTGCGAGAAGGTCCTGAAGAAAAAAAGTTGAGCCCAAATCTGAAAACGGATTCTGTGCCATCTCTATTTCTTGGATCCCCTGACTATCTATACATGATCCCTTGACTATCTTCTATCTATACAGAAGAATTTGCGAGAAGGTCCTGAAGAAAAAAAGTTGAGCCCAACACTGAAAACGGATGCTGTGCCATCTCTATTTCTTGGATCCCCTGACTATCTATACATGATCTCCTGACTATATTCTATCTATACAGAAGAATTTGCGAGAACGTCCTGAAGAAAAAAAGTTGAGCCCAAAATTGAAAACGGATGCTGTGCCATCTCTATTCCTTGGATCCCCTGACTATCTATACATGATCCCCTGACTATCTTCTATCTATACAGAAGAATTTGCGAGAAGGTCCTGAAGAAAAAAAGTTGAGCCCAAAACTGAAAACGGATGCTGTGCCATCTCTATTTCTTGGATCCCCTGACTACCTATACATGATCACCTGACTATCTTCTATCAATACAGAAGAATTTGCGAGAAGGTCCTGAAGAAAAAAGTTGAGCCCAAAACTGAAAACGGATGCTGTGCCATCTCTATTTCTTGGATCCCCTGACTATCTATACATGATCCCCTGACTATCTTCTATCTATACAGAAGAATTTGCGAGAAGGTCCTGATGAAAAAAAGTTGAGCCCAAAACTGAAAACGGATTCTGTGCCATCTCTATTTCTTAGATCCCCTGACTATCTATACATGATCCCCTGACTATCTTCTATCTATACAGAAGAATTCGCGAGAAGGTCCTGAAGAAAAAAAGTTGAGCCCAAAACTGAAAACGGATGCTGTGCCATCTCTATTTCTTGGATCCACTGACTATCTATACATGATCCACTGACTATCTTCTATCTATACAGAAGAATTTGCGAGAAGGTCCTGAAGAAAAAAAGTTGAGCCCAAAACTGAAAACGGATGCTGTGCCATCTCTATTTCTTGGATTCCCAGACTATCTATACATGATCCCCTGACTATCTTCTATCTATACAGAAGAATTTGCGAGAAGGTCCTGAAGAAAAAAAGTTGAGCCCAAAACTGAAAACGGATGCTGTGCCATCTCTATTTCTTGGATCCCCTGACTATCTATACATGATCCCCTGACTATCTTCTATCCATACAGAAGAATTTGCGAGAAGGTCCTGAAGAAAAAAAGTTGAGCCTAAAATTGAAAACGGATATTATGCCATCTCTATTTCTTGGATCCCCTGACTATCTATACATGATCCCCTGACTATCTTCTATCTAAACAGAAGAATTTGCGAGAAGGTCCTGAAGAAAAAAAGTTGAGCCCAAAACTGAAAACGGATGCTGTGCCATCTCTATTTCTTGGATTCCCAGACTATCTATACCTGATCCCCTGACTATCTTCTATCTATACAGAAGAATTTGCGAGAAGGTCCTGAAGAAAAAAAGTTGAGCCCAAAACTGAAAACGGATGCTGTGCCATCTCTATTTCTTGGATCCCCTGACTATCTATACATGATCCCCTGACTATTTTCTGTCTATACAGAAGAATTTGCGAGAAGGTCCTGAAGAAAAGAAGTTGAGCCCAAAACTGAAAACAGATGCTGTGCCATCTCTATTTCTTGGATCCCCTGACTATCTATACATGATCCCCTGACTATCTTCTAACTATACAGAAGAATTTGCGAGAAGGTCCTGAAGAAAAAAAGTTGAGCCCAAAACTGGAAACGGATGCTGTGCCATCTCAATTTCTTGGATCCCCTGACTATCTATACATGATCCCCTGACTATCTTCTATCTATACAGAAGAATTTGCGAGAAGGTCCTGAAGAAAAAAAGTTGAGCCCAAAACTGAAAACGGATGCTGTGCCATCTCTATTTCTTCGATCCCCTGACTATCTATACATGATCCCCTGACTATCTTCTATCTATACAGAAGAATTTGCGAGAAGGTCCTAAAGAAAAAAGTTGAGCCCAAAACTGAAAACGGATGCTGTGCCATCTCTATTTCTTGGATCCCCTGACTATCTATACATGATCCCCTGACTATCTTCTATTTATACAGAACAATTTGCGAGAAGGTCCTGAAGAAAATAAGTTGAGCCCAAAACTGAAAACGGATGCTGTGCCATCTTTATTTCTTGGATCCCCTGACTATCAATACATGATCCCCTGACTATCTTCTATCTATACAGAAGAATTTGCGAGAAGGTCCTGAAGAAAAAAAGTTGAGCCCAAAACTGAAAACGGATGCTGTGCCATCTCTATTTCTTGGATCCCCTGACTATCTATACATGATCCCCTGACTATCGTCTATCTATACAGAAGAATTTGCGAGAAGGTCCTGAAGAAAAAAAGTTGAGCCCAAAACTGAAAACGGATGGTGTGCCATCTCTATTTCTTGGATCCCCTAACTATCTATACATGATCCCCTGACTATCTTCTATCTATACAGAAGAATTTGCGAGAAGGTCCTGAAGAAAAAAAGTTGAGCCCAAAACTGAAAACGGATGCTGTGCCATCTCTATTTCTTGGATCCCCTGACTATCTATACATGATCCCCTGACTATCTTCTATCTATACAGAAGAATTTGCGAGAAGGTCCTGAAGAAAAAAAGTTGAGCTCAAAACTGAAAACGGATGCTGCGTCATCTCTATTTCTTGGATCCCCTGACTATCTATACATGATCCCCTGACTATCTTCTATCTATACAGAGGAATTTGCGAGAAGGTCCTGAAGAAAAAAAGTTGAGCCCAAAACTGAAAACGGATTCTGTGCCATCTCTATTTCTTGGATCCCCTGACTATCTACACATGATCCCCTGACTATCTTCTATCTATACAGAAGAATTTGCGAGAAGGTCCTGAAGAAAAAAAGTTGAGCCCAACACTGAAAACGGATGCTGTGCCATCTCTATTTCTTGGATCCCCTGACTATCTATACATGATCTCCTGACTATATTCTATCTATACAGAAGAATTTGGGAGAACGTCCTGAAGAAAAAATGTTGAGCCCAAAATTGAAAACGGATGCTGTGCCATCTCTATTCCTTGGATCCCCTGACTATCTATACATGATCCCCTGACTATCTTCTATCTATACAGAAGAATTTGCGAGAAGGTCCTGAAGAAAAAAAGTTGAGCTCAAAACTGAAAACGGATGCTGCGCAATCTCTATTTCTTGGATCCCCTGACTATCTATACATGATCCCCTGACTATCTTCTATCTATACAGAAGAATTTGCGAGAAGGTCCTGAAGAAAAAAAGTTGAGCCCAAAACTGAAAACGGATGCTGTGCCATCTCTATTTCTTGGATCCCCTGACTACCTATACATGATCACCTGACTATCTTCTATCAATACAGAAGAATTTGCGAGAAGGTCCTGAAGAAAAAAGTTGAGCCCAAAACTGAAAACGGATGCTGTGCCATCTCTATTTCTTGGATCCCCTGACTATCTATACATGATCCCCTGACTATCTTCTATCTATACAGAAGAATTTGCGAGAAGGTCCTGATGAAAAAAAGTTGAGCCCAAAACTGAAAACGGATTCTGTGCCATCTCTATTTCTTAGATCCCCTGACTATCTATACATGATCCCCTGACTATCTTCTATCTATACAGAAGAATTCGCGAGAAGGTCCTGAAGAAAAAAAGTTGAGCCCAAAACTGAAAACGGATGCTGTGCCATCTCTATTTCTTGGATCCCCTGACTATCTATACATGATCCACTGACTATCTTCTATCTATACAGAAGAATTTGCGAGAAGGTCCTGAAGAAAAAAAGTTGAGCCCAAAACTGAAAACGGATGCTGTGCCATCTCTATTTCTTGGATTCCCAGACTATCTATACATGATCCCCTGACTATCTTCTATCTATACAGAAGAATTTGCGAGAAGGTCCTGAAGAAAAAAAGTTGAGCCCAAAACTGAAAACGGATGCTGTGCCATCTCTATTTCTTGGATCCCCTGACTATCTATACATGATCCCCTGACTATTTTCTGTCTATACAGAAGAATTTGCGAGAATGTCCTGAAGAAAAGAAGTTGAGCCCAAAACTGAAAACAGATGCTGTGCCATCTCTATTTCTTGGATCCCCTGAGTATCTATACATGATCCCCTGACTATCTTCTATCTATACAGAAGAATTTGCGAGAAGGTCCTGAAGAAAAAAAGTTGAGCCCAAAACTGGAAACGGATGCTGTGCCATCTCAATTTCTTGGATCCCCTGACTATCTATGCATGATCCCCTGACTATCTTCTATCTATACAGAAGAATTTGCGAGAAGGTCCTGAAGAAAAAAAGTTGAGCCCAAAACTGAAAACGGATGCTGTGCCATCTCTATTTCTTCGATCCCCTGACTATCTATACATGATCCCCTGACTATCTTCTATCTATACAGAAGAATTTGCGAGAAGGTCCTGAAGAAAAAAGTTGAGCCCAAAACTGAAAACGGATGCTGTGCCATCTCTATTTCTTGGATCCCCTGACTATCTATACATGATCCCCTGACTATCTTCTATTTATACAGAACAATTTGCGAGAAGGTCCTGAAGAAAATAAGTTGAGTCCAAAACTGAAAACGGATGCTGTGCCATCTCTATTTCTTGGATCCCCTGACTATCTATACATGATCCCCTGACTATCTATACATGATCCCCTGACTATCTTCTGTCTATACAGAAGAATTTGCGAGAAGGTCCTGAAGAAAAAAAGTTGAGCCCAAAACTGAAAACGGATGCTGTGCCATCTCTATTTCTTGGATCCCCTGACTACCTATACATGATCACCTGACTATCTTCTATCAATACAGAAGAATTTGCGAGAAGGTCCTGAAGAAAAAAGTTGAGCCCAAAACTGGAAACGGATGCTGTGCCATCTCTATTTCTTGGATCCCCTGACTATCTATACATGATCCCCTGACTATCTTCTATCTATACAGAAGAATTTGCGAGAAGGTCCTGATGAAAAAAAGTTGAGCCCAAAACTGAAAACGGATTCTGTGCCATCTCTATTTCTTAGATCCCCTGAGTATCTATACATGATCCCCTGACTATCTTCTATCTATACAGAAGAATTTGCGAGAAGGTCCTGAAGAAAAAAAGTTGAGCCCAAAACTGAAAACGGATGCTGTGCCATCTCTATTTCTTGGATCCCCTGACTATCTATACATGATCCACTGACTATCTTCTATCTATACAGAAGAATTTGCGAGAAGGTCCTGAAGAAAAAAAGTTGAGCCCAAAACTGAAAACGGATGCTGTGCAATCTCTATTTCTTGGATCCCCTGACTATCTATACATGATCCCCTGACTATCTTCTATCTATACAGAAGAATTTGCGAGAAGGTCCTGAAGAAAAAAGTTGAGCCCAAAACTGAAAACGGATGCTGTGCCATCTCTATTTCTTGGATCCCCTGACTATCTATACATGATACCCTGACTATCTTCTATCTATACAGAAGAATTTGCGAGAAGGTCCTGAAGAAAAAAAGTTGAGCCCAAAACTGAAAACGGATGCTGTGCCATCTCTATTTCTTGGATCCCCTGACTATCTATACATGATCCCCTGACTATCTTCTATCTATGCAGAAGAATTTGCGAGAAGGTCCTGAAGAAAAAAAGTTGAGCCCAAAACTGAAAACGGATGCTGTGCCATCTCTATTTCTTGGATCCCCTGACTATCTATACATGATCCCCTGACTATCTTCTATCCATACAGAAGAATTTGCGAGAAGGTCCTGAAGAAAAAAAGTTGAGCCTAAAATTGAAAACGGATATTATGCCATCTCTATTTCTTGGATCCCCTGACTATCTATACATGATCCCCTGACTATCTTCTATCTAAACAGAAGAATTTGCGAGAAGGTCCTGAAGAAAAAAAGTTGAGCCCAAAACTGAAAACGGATGCTGTGCCATCTCTATTTCTTGGATTCCCAGACTATCTATACCTGATCCCCTGACTATCTTCTATCTATACAGAAGAATTTGCGAGAAGGTCCTGAAGAAAAAAAGTTGAGCCCAAAACTGAAAACGGATGCTGTGCCATCTCTATTTCTTGGATCCCCTGACTATCTATACATGATCCCCTGACTATTTTCTGTCTATACAGAAGAATTTGCGAGAAGGTCCTGAAGAAAAGAAGTTGAGCCCAAAACTGAAAACAGATGCTGTGCCATCTCTATTTCTTGGATCCCCTGACTATCTATACATGATCCCCTGACTATCTTCTAACTATACAGAAGAATTTGCGAGAAGGTCCTGAAGAAAAAAAGTTGAGCCCAAAACTGGAAACGGATGCTGTGCCATCTCAATTTCTTGGATCCCCTGACTATCTATACATGATCCCCTGACTATCTTCTATCTATACAGAAGAATTTGCGAGAAGGTCCTGAAGAAAAAAAGTTGAGCCCAAAACTGAAAACGGATGCTGTGCCATCTCTATTTCTTCGATCCCCTGACTATCTATACATGATCCCCTGACTATCTTCTATCTATACAGAAGAATTTGCGAGAAGGTCCTGAAGAAAAAAGTTGAGCCCAAAACTGAAAACGGATGCTGTGCCATCTCTATTTCTTGGATCCCCTGACTATCTATACATGATCCCCTGACTATCTTCTATTTATACAGAACAATTTGCGAGAAGGTCCTGAAGAAAATAAGTTGAGCCCAAAACTGAAAACGGATGCTGTGCCATCTTTATTTCTTGGATCCCCTGACTATCAATATATGATCCCCTGACTATCTTCTATCTATACAGAAGAATTTGCGAGAAGGTCCTGAAGAAAAAAAGTTGAGCCCAAAACTGAAAACGGATGCTGTGCCATCTCTATTTCTTGGATCCCCTGACTATCTATACATGATCCCCTGACTATCTTCTATCTATACAGAAGAATTTGCGAGAAGGTCCTGAAGAAAAAAAGTTGAGCCCAAAACTGAAAACGGATGCTGTGCCATCTCTATTTCTTGGATCCCCTGACTATCTATACATGATCCCCTGACTATCTTCTATCTATACAGAAGAATTTGCGAGAAGGTCCTGAAGAAAAAAAGTTGAGCCCAAAACTGAAAACGGATGCTGTGCCATCTCTATTTCTTGGATCCCCTGACTATCTATACATGATCCCCTGACTATCGTCTATCTATACAGAAGAATTTGCGAGAAGGTCCTGAAGAAAAAAAGTTGAGCCCAAAACTGAAAACGGATGGTGTGCCATCTCTATTTCTTGGATCCCCTAACTATCTATACATGATCCCCTGACTATCTTCTATCTATACAGAAGAATTTGCGAGAAGGTCCTGAAGAAAAAAAGTTGAGCCCAAAACTGAAAACGGATGCTGTGCCATCTCTATTTCTTGGATCCCCTGACTATCTATACATGATCCCCTGACTATCTTCTAACTATACAGAAGAATTTGCGAGAAGGTCCTGAAGAAAAAAAGTTGAGCTCAAAACTGAAAACGGATGCTGCGTCATCTCTATTTCTTGGATCCCCTGACTATCTATACATGATCCCCTGACTATCTTCTATCTATACAGAGGAATTTGCGAGAAGGTCCTGAAGAAAAAAAGTTGAGCCCAAAACTGAAAACGGATTCTGTGCCATCTCTATTTCTTGGATCCCCTGACTATCTATACATGATCCCTTGACTATCTTCTATCTATACAGAAGAATTTGCGAGAAGGTCCTGAAGAAAAAAAGCTGAGCCCAACACTGAAAACGGATGCTGTGCCATCTCTATTTCTTGGATCCCCTGACTATCTATACATGATCTCCTGACTATATTCTATCTATACAGAAGAATTTGCGAGAACGTCCTGAAGAAAAAAAGTTGAGCCCAAAATTGAAAACGGATGCTGTGCCATCTCTATTCCTTGGATCCCCTGACTATCTATACATGATCCCCTGACTATCTTCTATCTATACAGAAGAATTTGCGAGAAGGTCCTGAAGAAAAAAAGTTGAGCTCAAAACTGAAAACGGATGCTGCGCCATCTCTATTTCTTGGATCCCCTGACTATCTATACATGATCCCCTGACTATCTTCTATCTATACAGAAGAATTTGCGAGAAGGTCCTGAAGAAAAAAAGTTGAGCCCAAAACTGAAAACGGATGCTGTGCCATCTCTATTTCTTGGATCCCCTGACTACCTATACATGATCACCTGACTATCTTCTATCAATACAGAAGAATTTGCGAGAAGGTCCTGAAGAAAAAAGTTGAGCCCAAAACTGAAAACGGATGCTGTGCCATCTCTATTTCTTGGATCCCCTGACTATCTATACATGATCCCCTGACTATCTTCTATCTATACAGAAGAATTTGCGAGAAGGTCCTGATGAAAAAAAGTTGAGCCCAAAACTGAAAACGGATTCTGTGCCATCTCTATTTCTTAGATCCCCTGACTATCTATACATGATCCCCTGACTATCTTCTATCTATACAGAAGAATTCGCGAGAAGGTCCTGAAGAAAAAAAGTTGAGCCCAAAACTGAAAACGGATGCTGTGCCATCTCTATTTCTTGGATCCCCTGACTATCTATACATGATCCACTGACTATCTTCTATCTATACAGAAGAATTTGCGAGAAGGTCCTGAAGAAAAAAAGTTGAGCCCAAAACTGAAAACGGATGCTGTGCCATCTCTATTTCTTGGATTCCCAGACTATCTATACATGATCCCCTGACTATCTTCTATCTATACAGAAGAATTTGCGAGAAGGTCCTGAAGAAAAAAAGTTGAGCCCAAAACTGAAAACGGATGCTGTGCCATCTCTATTTCTTGGATCCCCTGACTATCTATACATGATCCCCTGACTATCTTCTATCCATACAGAAGAATTTGCGAGAAGGTCCTGAAGAAAAAAAGTTGAGCCTAAAATTGAAAACGGATATTATGCCATCTCTATTTCTTGGATCCCCTGACTATCTATACATGATCCCCTGACTATCTTCTATCTATACAGAGGAATTTGCGAGAAGGTCCTGAAGAAAAAAAGTTGAGCCCAAATCTGAAAACGGATTCTGTGCCATCTCTATTTCTTGGATCCCCTGACTATCTATACATGATCCCTTGACTATCTTCTATCTATACAGAAGAATTTGCGAGAAGGTCCTGAAGAAAAAAAGTTGAGCCCAACACTGAAAACGGATGCTGTGCCATCTCTATTTCTTGGATCCCCTGACTATCTATACATGATCTCCTGACTATATTCTATCTATACAGAAGAATTTGCGAGAACGTCCTGAAGAAAAAAAGTTGAGCCCAAAATTGAAAACGGATGCTGTGCCATCTCTATTCCTTGGATCCCCTGACTATCTATACATGATCCCCTGACTATCTTCTATCTATACAGAAGAATTTGCGAGAAGGTCCTGAAGAAAAAAAGTTGAGCCCAAAACTGAAAACGGATGCTGTGCCATCTCTATTTCTTGGATCCCCTGACTACCTATACATGATCACCTGACTATCTTCTATCAATACAGAAGAATTTGCGAGAAGGTCCTGAAGAAAAAAGTTGAGCCCAAAACTGAAAACGGATGCTGTGCCATCTCTATTTCTTGGATCCCCTGACTATCTATACATGATCCCCTGACTATCTTCTATCTATACAGAAGAATTTGCGAGAAGGTCCTGATGAAAAAAAGTTGAGCCCAAAACTGAAAACGGATTCTGTGCCATCTCTATTTCTTAGATCCAATGACTATCTATACATGATCCCCTGACTATCTTCTATCTATACAGAAGAATTCGCGAGAAGGTCCTGAAGAAAAAAAGTTGAGCCCAAAACTGAAAACGGATGCTGTGCCATCTCTATTTCTTGGATCCACTGACTATCTATACATGATCCACTGACTATCTTCTATCTATACAGAAGAATTTGCGAGAAGGTCCTGAAGAAAAAAAGTTGAGCCCAAAACTGAAAACGGATGCTGTGCCATCTCTATTTCTTGGATTCCCAGACTATCTATACATGATCCCCTGACTATCTTCTATCTATACAGAAGAATTTGCGAGAAGGTCCTGAAGAAAAAAAGTTGAGCCCAAAACTGAAAACGGATGCTGTGCCATCTCTATTTCTTGGATCCCCTGACTATCTATACATGATCCCCTGACTATCTTCTATCCATACAGAAGAATTTGCGAGAAGGTCCTGAAGAAAAAAAGTTGAGCCTAAAATTGAAAACGGATATTATGCCATCTCTATTTCTTGGATCCCCTGACTATCTATACATGATCCCCTGACTATCTTCTATCTAAACAGAAGAATTTGCGAGAAGGTCCTGAAGAAAAAAAGTTGAGCCCAAAACTGAAAACGGATGCTGTGCCATCTCTATTTCTTGGATTCCCAGACTATCTATACCTGATCCCCTGACTATCTTCTATCTATACAGAAGAATTTGCGAGAAGGTCCTGAAGAAAAAAAGTTGAGCCCAAAACTGAAAACGGATGCTGTGCCATCTCTATTTCTTGGATCCCCTGACTATCTATACATGATCCCCTGACTATTTTCTGTCTATACAGAAGAATTTGCGAGAAGGTCCTGAAGAAAAGAAGTTGAGCCCAAAACTGAAAACAGATGCTGTGCCATCTCTATTTCTTGGATCCCCTGACTATCTATACATGATCCCCTGACTATCTTCTAACTATACAGAAGAATTTGCGAGAAGGTCCTGAAGAAAAAAAGTTGAGCCCAAAACTGGAAACGGATGCTGTGCCATCTCAATTTCTTGGATCCCCTGACTATCTATACATGATCCCCTGACTATCTTCTATCTATACAGAAGAATTTGCGAGAAGGTCCTGAAGAAAAAAAGTTGAGCCCAAAACTGAAAACGGATGCTGTGCCATCTCTATTTCTTCGATCCCCTGACTATCTATACATGATCCCCTGACTATCTTCTATCTATACAGAAGAATTTGCGAGAAGGTCCTAAAGAAAAAAGTTGAGCCCAAAACTGAAAACGGATGCTGTGCCATCTCTATTTCTTGGATCCCCTGACTATCTATACATGATCCCCTGACTATCTTCTATTTATACAGAACAATTTGCGAGAAGGTCCTGAAGAAAATAAGTTGAGCCCAAAACTGAAAACGGATGCTGTGCCATCTTTATTTCTTGGATCCCCTGACTATCAATACATGATCCCCTGACTATCTTCTATCTATACAGAAGAATTTGCGAGAAGGTCCTGAAGAAAAAAAGTTGAGCCCAAAACTGAAAACGGATGCTGTGCCATCTCTATTTCTTGGATCCCCTGACTATCTATACATGATCCCCTGACTATCGTCTATCTATACAGAAGAATTTGCGAGAAGGTCCTGAAGAAAAAAAGTTGAGCCCAAAACTGAAAACGGATGGTGTGCCATCTCTATTTCTTGGATCCCCTAACTATCTATACATGATCCCCTGACTATCTTCTATCTATACAGAAGAATTTGCGAGAAGGTCCTGAAGAAAAAAAGTTGAGCCCAAAACTGAAAACGGATGCTGTGACATCTCTATTTCTTGGATCCCCTGACTATCTATACATGATCCCCTGACTATCTTCTATCTATACAGAAGAATTTGCGAGAAGGTCCTGAAGAAAAAAAGTTGAGCTCAAAACTGAAAACGGATGCTGCGTCATCTCTATTTCTTGGATCCCCTGACTATCTATACATGATCCCCTGACTATCTTCTATCTATACAGAGGAATTTGCGAGAAGGTCCTGAAGAAAAAAAGTTGAGCCCAAAACTGAAAACGGATTCTGTGCCATCTCTATTTCTTGGATCCCCTGACTATCTATACATGATCCCCTGACTATCTTCTATCTATACAGAAGAATTTGCGAGAAGGTCCTGAAGAAAAAAAGTTGAGCCCAACACTGAAAACGGATGCTGTGCCATCTCTATTTCTTGGATCCCCTGACTATCTATACATGATCTCCTGACTATATTCTATCTATACAGAAGAATTTGGGAGAACGTCCTGAAGAAAAAATGTTGAGCCCAAAATTGAAAACGGATGCTGTGCTATCTCTATTCCTTGGATCCCCTGACTATCTATACATGATCCCCTGACTATCTTCTATCTATACAGAAGAATTTGCGAGAAGGTCCTGAAGAAAAAAAGTTGAGCTCAAAACTGAAAACGGATGCTGCGCCATCTCTATTTCTTGGATCCCCTGACTATCTATACATGATCCCCTGACTATCTTCTATCTATACAGAAGAATTTGCGAGAAGGTCCTGAAGAAAAAAAGTTGAGCCCAAAACTGAAAACGGATGCTGTGCCATCTCTATTTCTTGGATCCCCTGACTACCTATACATGATCACCTGACTATCTTCTATCAATACAGAAGAATTTGCGAGAAGGTCCTGAAGAAAAAAGTTGAGCCCAAAACTGAAAACGGATGCTGTGCCATCTCTATTTCTTGGATCCCCTGACTATCTATACATGATCCCCTGACTATCTTCTATCTATACAGAAGAATTTGCGAGAAGGTCCTGATGAAAAAAAGTTGAGCCCAAAACTGAAAACGGATTCTGTGCCATCTCTATTTCTTAGATCCCCTGACTATCTATACATGATCCCCTGACTATCTTCTATCTATACAGAAAAATTTGCGAGAAGGTCCTGAAGAAAAAAAGTTGAGCCCAAAACTGAAAACGGATGCTGTGCCATCTCTATTTCTTGGATTCCCAGACTATCTATACATGATCCCCTGACTATCTTCTATCTATACAGAAGAATTTGCGAGAAGGTCCTGAAGAAAAAAAGTTGAGCCCAAAACTGAAAACGGATGCTGTGCCATCTCTATTTCTTGGATCCCCTGACTATCTATACATGATCCCCTGACTATTTTCTGTCTATACAGAAGAATTTGCGAGAATGTCCTGAAGAAAAGAAGTTGAGCCCAAAACTGAAAACAGATGCTGTGCCATCTCTATTTCTTGGATCCCCTGAGTATCTATACATGATCCCCTGACTATCTTCTATCTATACAGAAGAATTTGCGAGAAGGTCCTGAAGAAAAAAAGTTGAGCCCAAAACTGGAAACGGATGCTGTGCCATCTCAATTTCTTGGATCCCCTGACTATCTATGCATGATCCCCTGACTATCTTCTATCTATACAGAAGAATTTGCGAGAAGGTCCTGAAGAAAAAAAGTTGAGCCCAAAACTGAAAACGGATGCTGTGCCATCTCTATTTCTTCGATCCCCTGACTATCTATACATGATCCCCTGACTATCTTCTATCTATACAGAAGAATTTGCGAGAAGGTCCTGAAGAAAAAAGTTGAGCCCAAAACTGAAAACGGATGCTGTGCCATCTCTATTTCTTGGATCCCCTGACTATCTATACATGATCCCCTGACTATCTTCTATTTATACAGAACAATTTGCGAGAAGGTCCTGAAGAAAATAAGTTGAGCCCAAAACTGAAAACGGATGCTGTGCCATCTTTATTTCTTGGATCCCCTGACTATCTATACATGATCCCCTGACTATCTTCTATCTATACAGAAGAATTTGCGAGAAGGTCCTGAAGAAAAAAAGTTGAGCCCAAAACTGAAAACGGATGCTGTGCCATCTCTATTTCTTGGATCCCCTGACTATCTATACATGATCCCCTGACTATCTTCTATCTATACAGAAGAATTTGCGAGAAGGTCCTGAAGAAAAAAAGTTGAGCCCAAAACTGAAAACGGATGCTGTGCCATCTCTATTTCTTGGATCCCCTGACTATCTATACATGATCCCCTGACTATCTTTTATCTATACAGAAGAATTTGCGAGAAGGTCCTGAAGAAAAAAAGTTGAGCCTAAAACTGAAAACGGATGCTGTGCCATCTCTATTTCTTGGATCCCCTGACTATCTATACATGATCCCCTGACTATCTATACATGATTCCCTGACTATCTTCTATCTATACAGAAGAATTTGCGAGAAGGTCCTGAAGAAAAAAATTGAGCCCAAAACTGAAAACGGATGCTGTGCCATCTCTATTTCTTGGATCCCCTGACTATCTATACATAATCCCCTGACTATCTTCTGTCTATACAGAAGAATTTGCGAGAAGGTCCTGAAAAAAAGTTGAGCCAAAAACTGAAAACGGATGCTGTGCCATCTCTATTTCTTGGATCCCCTGACTATCTATACATGATCCCCTGACTATTTTCTGTCTATACAGAAGAATTTGCGAGAAGGTCCTGAAGAAAAGAAGTTGAGCCCAAAACTGAAAACAGATGCTGTGCCATCTCTATTTCTTGGATCCCCTGACTATCTATACATGATCCCCTGACTATCTTCTAACTATACAGAAGAATTTGCGAGAAGGTCCTGAAGAAAAAAAGTTGAGCCCAAAACTGGAAACGGATGCTGTGCCATCTCAATTTCTTGGATCCCCTGACTATCTATACATGATCCCCTGACTATCTTCTATCTATACAGAAGAATTTGCGAGAAGGTCCTGAAGAAAAAAAGTTGAGCCCAAAACTGAAAACGGATGCTGTGCCATCTCTATTTCTTCGATCCCCTGACTATCTATACATGATCCCCTGACTATCTTCTATCTATACAGAAGAATTTGCGAGAAGGTCCTAAAGAAAAAAGTTGAGCCCAAAACTGAAAACGGATGCTGTGCCATCTCTATTTCTTGGATCCCCTGACTATCTATACATGATCCCCTGACTATCTTCTATTTATACAGAACAATTTGCGAGAAGGTCCTGAAGAAAATAAGTTGAGCCCAAAACTGAAAACGGATGCTGTGCCATCTTTATTTCTTGGATCCCCTGACTATCAATACATGATCCCCTGACTATCTTCTATCTATACAGAAGAATTTGCGAGAAGGTCCTGAAGAAAAAAAGTTGAGCCCAAAACTGAAAACGGATGCTGTGCCATCTCTATTTCTTGGATCCCCTGACTATCTATACATGATCCCCTGACTATCGTCTATCTATACAGAAGAATTTGCGAGAAGGTCCTGAAGAAAAAAAGTTGAGCCCAAAACTGAAAACGGATGGTGTGCCATCTCTATTTCTTGGATCCCCTAACTATCTATACATGATCCCCTGACTATCTTCTATCTATACAGAAGAATTTGCGAGAAGGTCCTGAAGAAAAAAAGTTGAGCCCAAAACTGAAAACGGATGCTGTGCCATCTCTATTTCTTGGATCCCCTGACTATCTATACATGATCCCCTGACTATCTTCTATCTATACAGAAGAATTTGCGAGAAGGTCCTGAAGAAAAAAAGTTGAGCTCAAAACTGAAAACGGATGCTGCGTCATCTCTATTTCTTGGATCCCCTGACTATCTATACATGATCCCCTGACTATCTTCTATCTATACAGAGGAATTTGCGAGAAGGTCCTGAAGAAAAAAAGTTGAGCCCAAAACTGAAAACGGATTCTGTGCCATCTCTATTTCTTGGATCCCCTGACTATCTATACATGATCCCCTGACTATCTTCTATCTATACAGAAGAATTTGCGAGAAGGTCCTGAAGAAAAAAAGTTGAGCCCAACACTGAAAACGGATGCTGTGCCATCTCTATTTCTTGGATCCCCTGACTATCTATACATGATCTCCTGACTATATTCTATCTATACAGAAGAATTTGGGAGAACGTCCTGAAGAAAAAATGTTGAGCCCAAAATTGAAAACGGATGCTGTGCCATCTCTATTCCTTGGATCCCCTGACTATCTATACATGATCCCCTGACTATCTTCTATCTATACAGAAGAATTTGCGAGAAGGTCCTGAAGAAAAAAAGTTGAGCTCAAAACTGAAAACGGATGCTGCGCCATCTCTATTTCTTGGATCCCCTGACTATCTATACATGATCCCCTGACTATCTTCTATCTATACAGAAGAATTTGCGAGAAGGTCCTGAAGAAAAAAAGTTGAGCCCAAAACTGAAAACGGATGCTGTGCCATCTCTATTTCTTGGATCCCCTGACTACCTATACATGATCACCTGACTATCTTCTATCAATACAGAAGAATTTGCGAGAAGGTCCTGAAGAAAAAAGTTGAGCCCAAAACTGAAAACGGATGCTGTGCCATCTCTATTTCTTGGATCCCCTGACTATCTATACATGATCCCCTGACTATCTTCTATCTATACAGAAGAATTTGCGAGAAGGTCCTGATGAAAAAAAGTTGAGCCCAAAACTGAAAACGGATTCTGTGCCATCTCTATTTCTTAGATCCCCTGACTATCTATACATGATCCCCTGACTATCTTCTATCTATACAGAAGAATTCGCGAGAAGGTCCTGAAGAAAAAAAGTTGAGCCCAAAACTGAAAACGGATGCTGTGCCATCTCTATTTCTTGGATCCCCTGACTATCTATACATGATCCACTGACTATCTTCTATCTATACAGAAGAATTTGCGAGAAGGTCCTGAAGAAAAAAAGTTGAGCCCAAAACTGAAAACGGATGCTGTGCCATCTCTATTTCTTGGATTCCCAGACTATCTATACATGATCCCCTGACTATCTTCTATCTATACAGAAGAATTTGCGAGAAGGTCCTGAAGAAAAAAAGTTGAGCCCAAAACTGAAAACGGATGCTGTGCCATCTCTATTTCTTGGATCCCCTGACTATCTATACATGATCCCCTGACTATTTTCTGTCTATACAGAAGAATTTGCGAGAATGTCCTGAAGAAAAGAAGTTGAGCCCAAAACTGAAAACAGATGCTGTGCCATCTCTATTTCTTGGATCCCCTGAGTATCTATACATGATCCCCTGACTATCTTCTATCTATACAGAAGAATTTGCGAGAAGGTCCTGAAGAAAAAAAGTTGAGCCCAAAACTGGAAACGGATGCTGTGCCATCTCAATTTCTTGGATCCCCTGACTATCTATGCATGATCCCCTGACTATCTTCTATCTATACAGAAGAATTTGCGAGAAGGTCCTGAAGAAAAAAAGTTGAGCCCAAAACTGAAAACGGATGCTGTGCCATCTCTATTTCTTCGATCCCCTGACTATCTATACATGATCCCCTGACTATCTTCTATCTATACAGAAGAATTTGCGAGAAGGTCCTGAAGAAAAAAGTTGAGCCCAAAACTGAAAACGGATGCTGTGCCATCTCTATTTCTTGGATCCCCTGACTATCTATACATGATCCCCTGACTATCTTCTATTTATACAGAACAATTTGCGAGAAGGTCCTGAAGAAAATAAGTTGAGCCCAAAACTGAAAACGGATGCTGTGCCATCTTTATTTCTTGGATCCCCTGACTATCTATACATGATCCCCTGACTATCTTCTATCTATACAGAAGAATTTGCGAGAAGGTCCTGAAGAAAAAAAGTTGAGCCTAAAACTGAAAACGGATGCTGTGCCATCTCTATTTCTTGGATCCCCTGACTATCTATACATGATCCCCTGACTATCTATACATGATTCCCTGACTATCTTCTATCTATACAGAAGAATTTGCGAGAAGGTCCTGAAGAAAAAAATTGAGCCCAAAACTGAAAACGGATGCTGTGCCATCTCTATTTCTTGGATCCCCTGACTATCTATACATAATCCCCTGACTATCTTCTGTCTATACAGAAGAATTTGCGAGAAGGTCCTGAAAAAAAGTTGAGCCAAAAACTGAAAACGGATGCTGTGCCATCTCTATTTCTTGGATTCCCTGACTATCTATACATAATCCCCTGACTATCTTCTGTCTATACAGAAGAATTTGCGAGAAGGTCCTGAAGAAAAAAGTTGAGCCCAAAACTGAAAACGGATGCTGTGCCATCTCTATTTCTTGGATCCCCTGACTATCTATACATGATCCCCTGACTATCTTCTATCTATACAGAAGAATTTGCGAGAAGGTCCTGAAGAAAAAAAGTTGAGCCCAAAATTGAAAACGGATGCTGTGCCATCTCTATTTCTGGGATCCCCTGACTATCTATACATGATCCCCTGACTATCTTCTATCTATACAGAAGAATTTGCGAGAAGGTCCAGAAGAAAAAAGTTGAGCCCAAAACTGAAAACGGATGCTGCGCCATCTCTCTTTCTTGGATCCCCTGACTATCTATACCTGATCCCTTGACTATCTTCTATCTATACAGAACAATTTGCGAGAAGGTCCTGAAGAAAAAAAGTTGAGCCCAAAACTGAAAACGGATGCTGTTCCATCTCTATTTCTTGGATCCCCTGACTATCTATACATGATCCCCTGACTATCTTCTATCTATACAGAAGAATTTGCGAGAAGGTCCTGAAGAAAAAAGTTGAGCCCAAAACTGAAAACGGATGCTGTGCCATCTCTATTTCTTGGATCCCCTGACTATCTATACATGATCCCCTGACTATCTTCTATCTATACAGAAGAATTTGCGAGAAGGTCCTGAAGAAAAAAAGTTGAGCCCAAAACTGAAAACGGATGCTGTGCCATCTCTATTTCTTGGATCCCCTGACTATCTATACATGATCACCTGACTATCTATACATGATCCCCTGACTATCTTCTATCTATACAGAAGAATTTGCGAGAAGGTCCTGAAGGAAAAAGTCGAGCCCAAAACTGAAAACGGATTCTGTGCCATCTCTATTTCTTGGATCCCCTGACTATCTATACATAATCCCCTGACTATCTTCTGTCTATACAGAAGAATTTGCGAGAAGGGCCTGAAGAAAAAAGTTGAGCCCAAAACTGAAAACGGATGCTGTGCCATCTCTATTTCTTGGATCCCATGACTATCTATGCATAATCCCCTGACTATCTTCTGTCTATACAGAAGAATTTGCGAGAAGGTCCTGAAGAAAAAATTTGAGCCCAAAACTGAAAACGGATGCTGTGCCATCTCTATTTCTTGGATCCCCTGACTATCTATACATGATCCCCTGACTATCTTCTATCTATACAGAAGAGTTTGCGAGAAGGTCCTGAAGAAAAAAAGTTGAGCCCAAAATTGAAAACGGATGCTGTGCCATCTCTATTTCTGGGATCCCCTGACTATCTATACATGATCTCCTGACTATCTTCTATCTATACAGAAGAATTTGCGAGAAGGTCCTGAAGAAAAAAGTTGAGCCCAAAACTGAAAACGGATGCTGCGCCATCTCTCTTTCTTGGATCCCCTGACTATCTATACCTGATCCCTTGACTATCTTCTATCTATACAGAACAATTTGCGAGAAGGTCCTGAAGAAAAAAAGTTGAGCCCAAAACTGAAAACGGATGCTGTGCCATCTCTATTTCTTGGATCCCCTGACTATCTATACATGATCCCCTGACTATCTTCTATCTATACAGAAGAATTTGCGAGAAGGTCCTGAAGAAAAAAAGTTGAGCCCAAAACTGAAAACGGATGCTGTGCCATCTCTATTTCTTGGATCCCCTGACTATCTATACATGATCCCCTGACTATCTTCTATCTATACAGAAGAATTTGCGAGAAGGTCCTGAAGAAAAAAAGTTGAGCCCAAAACTGAAAACGGATGCTGTGCCATCTCTATTTCTTGGATCCCCTGACTATCTATACATGATCACCTGACTATCTATACATGATCCCCTGACTATCTTCTATCTATACAGAAGAATTTGCGAGAAGGTCCTGAAGAAAAAAGTTGAGCCCAAAACTGAAAACGGATTCTGTGCCATCTCTATTTCTTGGATCCCCTGACTATCTATACATAATCCCCTGACTATCTTCTGTCTATACAGAAGAATTTGCGAGAAGGGCCTGAAGAAAAAAGTTGAGCCCAAAACTGAAAACGGATGCTGTGCCATCTCTATTTCTTGGATCCCCTGACTATCTATGCATAATCCCCTGACTATCTTCTGTCTATACAGAAGAATTTGCGAGAAGGTCCTGAAGAAAAAATTTGAGCCCAAAACTGAAAACGGATGCTGTGCCATCTCTATTTCTTGGATCCCCTGACTATCTATACATGATCACCTGACTATCTATACATGATCCCCTGACTATCTTCTATCTATACAGAAGAATTTGCGAGAAGGTCCTGAAGAAAAAAAGTTGAGCCCAAAACTGAAAACGGATGCTGTGCCATCTCTATTTCTTGGATCCCCTGACTATCTATACATGATCACCTGACTATCTATACATGATCCCCTGACTATCTTCTATCTATACAGAAGAATTTGCGAGAAGGTCCTGAAGAAAAAAGTTGAGCCCAAAACTGAAAACGGATTCTGTGCCATCTCTATTTCTTGGATCCCCTGACTATCTATACATAATCCCCTGACTATCTTCTGTCTATACAGAAGAATTTGCGAGAAGGGCCTGAAGAAAAAAGTTGAGCCCAAAACTGAAAACGGATGCTGTGCCATCTCTATTTCTTGGATCCCCTGACTATCTATGCATAATCCCCTGACTATCTTCTGTCTATACAGAAGAATTTGCGAGAAGGTCCTGAAGAAAAAATTTGAGCCCAAAACTGAAAACGGATGCTGTGCCATCTCTATTTCTTGGATCCCCTGACTATCTATACATGATTACCTGACTATCTATACATGATCTCCTGACTATCTTCTATCTATACAGAAGAATTTGCGAGAAGGTCCTGAAGAAAAAAAGTTGAGCCCAAAACTGAAAACGGATGCTGTGCCATCTCTATTTCTTGGATCCCCTGACTATCTATACATGATCACCTGACTATCTATACATGATCCCCTGACTATCTTCTATCTATACAGAAGAATTTGCGAGAAGGTCCTGAAGAAAAAAGTTGAGCCCAAAACTGAAAACGGATTCTGTGCCATCTCTATTTCTTGGATCCCCTGACTATCTATACATAATCCCCTGACTATCTTCTGTCTATACAGAAGAATTTGCGAGAAGGGCCTGAAGAAAAAAGTTGAGCCCAAAACTGAAAACGGATGCTGTGCCATCTCTATTTCTTGGATCCCCTGACTATCTATGCATAATCCCCTGACTATCTTCTGTCTATACAGAAGAATTTGCGAGAAGGTCCTGAAGAAAAAATTTGAGCCCAAAACTGAAAACGGATTCTGTGCCATCTCTATTTCTTGGATCCCCTGACTATCTATACATAATCCCCTGACTATCTTCTATCTATACAGAAGAGTTTGCGAGAAGGTCCTGAAGAAAAAAAGTTGAGCCCAAAATTGAAAACGGATGCTGTGCCACCTCTATTTCTGGGATCCCCTGACTATCTATACATGATCTCCTGACTATCTTCTATCTATACAGAAGAATTTGCGAGAAGGTCCTGAAGAAAAAAGTTGAGCCCAAAACTGAAAACGGATGCTGCGCCATCTCTCTTTCTTGGATCCCCTGACTATCTATACCTGATCCCTTGACTATCTTCTATCTATACAGAACAATTTGCGAGAAGGTCCTGAAGAAAAAAAGTTGAGCCCAAAACTGAAAACGGATGCTGTGCCATCTCTATTTCTTGGATCCCCTGACTATCTATACATGATCCCCTGACTATCTTCTATCTATACAGAAGAATTTGCGAGAAGGTCCTGAAGAAAAAAAGTTGAGCCCAAAACTGAAAACGGATGCTGTGCCATCTCTATTTCTTGGATCCCCTGACTATCTATACATGATCACCTGACTATCTATACATGATCCCCTGACTATCTTCTATCTATACAGAAGAATTTGCGAGAAGGTCCTGAAGGAAAAAGTCGAGCCCAAAACTGAAAACGGATTCTGTGCCATCTCTATTTCTTGGATCCCCTGACTATCTATACATAATCCCCTGACTATCTTCTGTCTATACAGAAGAATTTGCGAGAAGGGCCTGAAGAAAAAAGTTGAGCCCAAAACTGAAAACGGATGCTGTGCCATCTCTATTTCTTGGATCCCATGACTATCTATGCATAATCCCCTGACTATCTTCTGTCTATACAGAAGAATTTGCGAGAAGGTCCTGAAGAAAAAATTTGAGCCCAAAACTGAAAACGGATGCTGTGCCATCTCTATTTCTTGGATCCCCTGACTATCTATACATGATCCCCTGACTATCTTCTATCTATACAGAAGAGTTTGCGAGAAGGTCCTGAAGAAAAAAAGTTGAGCCCAAAATTGAAAACGGATGCTGTGCCATCTCTATTTCTGGGATCCCCTGACTATCTATACATGATCTCCTGACTATCTTCTATCTATACAGAAGAATTTGCGAGAAGGTCCTGAAGAAAAAAGTTGAGCCCAAAACTGAAAACGGATGCTGCGCCATCTCTCTTTCTTGGATCCCCTGACTATCTATACCTGATCCCTTGACTATCTTCTATCTATACAGAACAATTTGCGAGAAGGTCCTGAAGAAAAAAAGTTGAGCCCAAAACTGAAAACGGATGTTGTGCCATCTCTATTTCTTGGATCCCCTGACTATCTATACATGATCCCCTGACTATCTTCTATCTATACAGAAGAATTTGCGAGAAGGTCCTGAAGAAAAAAAGTTGAGCCCAAAACTGAAAACGGATGCTGTGCCATCTCTATTTCTTGGATCCCCTGACTATCTATACATGATCCCCTGACTATCTTCTATCTATACAGAAGAATTTGCGAGAAGGTCCTGAAGAAAAAAAGTTGAGCCCAAAACTGAAAACGGATGCTGTGCCATCTCTATTTCTTGGATCCCCTGACTATCTATACATGATCACCTGACTATCTATACATGATCCCCTGACTATCTTCTATCTATACAGAAGAATTTGCGAGAAGGTCCTGAAGAAAAAAGTTGAGCCCAAAACTGAAAACGGATTCTGTGCCATCTCTATTTCTTGGATCCCCTGACTATCTATACATAATCCCCTGACTATCTTCTGTCTATACAGAAGAATTTGCGAGAAGGGCCTGAAGAAAAAAGTTGAGCCCAAAACTGAAAACGGATGCTGTGCCATCTCTATTTCTTGGATCCCCTGACTATCTATGCATAATCCCCTGACTATCTTCTGTCTATACAGAAGAATTTGCGAGAAGGTCCTGAAGAAAAAATTTGAGCCCAAAACTGAAAACGGATGCTGTGCCATCTCTATTTCTTGGATCCCCTGACTATCTATACATGATCACCTGACTATCTATACATGATCCCCTGACTATCTTCTATCTATACAGAAGAATTTGCGAGAAGGTCCTGAAGAAAAAAAGTTGAGCCCAAAACTGAAAACGGATGCTGTGCCATCTCTATTTCTTGGATCCCCTGACTATCTATACATGATCACCTGACTATCTATACATGATCCCCTGACTATCTTCTATCTATACAGAAGAATTTGCGAGAAGGTCCTGAAGAAAAAAGTTGAGCCCAAAACTGAAAACGGATTCTGTGCCATCTCTATTTCTTGGATCCCCTGACTATCTATAC
Organism: Amaurobius ferox; assembly: GCA_951213105.1. NCBI lineage: Eukaryota > Metazoa > Arthropoda > Arachnida > Araneae > Amaurobiidae > Amaurobius > Amaurobius ferox. The sequence continues at coordinate 18,384,468 of OX578141.1, forward strand.
ATAATCCCCTGACTATCTTCTGTCTATACAGAAGAATTTGCGAGAAGGGCCTGAAGAAAAAAGTTGAGCCCAAAACTGAAAACGGATGCTGTGCCATCTCTATTTCTTGGATCCCCTGACTATCTATGCATAATCCCCTGACTATCTTCTGTCTATACAGAAGAATTTGCGAGAAGGTCCTGAAGAAAAAATTTGAGCCCAAAACTGAAAACGGATGCTGTGCCATCTCTATTTCTTGGATCCCCTGACTATCTATACATGATTACCTGACTATATATACATGATCTCCTGACTATCTTCTATCTATACAGAAGAATTTGCGAGAAGGTCCTGAAGAAAAAAAGTTGAGCCCAAAACTGAAAACGGATGCTGTGCCATCTCTATTTCTTGGATCCCCTGACTATCTATACATGATCACCTGACTATCTATACATGATCCCCTGACTATCTTCTATCTATACAGAAGAATTTGCGAGAAGGTCCTGAAGAAAAAAGTTGAGCCCAAAACTGAAAACGGATTCTGTGCCATCTCTATTTCTTGGATCCCCTGACTATCTATACATAATCCCCTGACTATCTTCTGTCTATACAGAAGAATTTGCGAGAAGGGCCTGAAGAAAAAAGTTGAGCCCAAAACTGAAAACGGATGCTGTGCCATCTCTATTTCTTGGATCCCCTGACTATCTATGCATAATCCCCTGACTATCTTCTGTCTATACAGAAGAATTTGCGAGAAGGTCCTGAAGAAAAAATTTGAGCCCAAAACTGAAAACGGATTCTGTGCCATCTCTATTTCTTGGATCCCCTGACTATCTATACATAATCCCCTGACTATCTTCTATCTATACAGAAGAGTTTGCGAGAAGGTCCTGAAGAAAAAAAGTTGAGCCCAAAATTGAAAACGGATGCTGTGCCACCTCTATTTCTGGGATCCCCTGACTATCTATACATGATCTCCTGACTATCTTCTATCTATACAGAAGAATTTGCGAGAAGGTCCTGAAGAAAAAAGTTGAGCCCAAAACTGAAAACGGATGCTGCGCCATCTCTCTTTCTTGGATCCCCTGACTATCTATACCTGATCCCTTGACTATCTTCTATCTATACAGAACAATTTGCGAGAAGGTCCTGAAGAAAAAAAGTTGAGCCCAAAACTGAAAACGGATGCTGTGCCATCTCTATTTCTTGGATCCCCTGACTATCTATACATGATCCCCTGACTATCTTCTATCTATACAGAAGAATTTGCGAGAAGGTCCTGAAGAAAAAAAGTTGAGCCCAAAACTGAAAACGGATGCTGTGCCATCTCTATTTCTTGGATCCCCTGACTATCTATACATGATCCCCTGACTATCTTCTATCTATACAGAAGAATTTGCGAGAAGGTCCTGAAGAAAAAAAGTTGAGCCCAAAACTGAAAACGGATGCTGTGCCATCTCTATTTCTTGGATCCCCTGACTATCTATACATGATCACCTGACTATCTATACATGATCCCCTGACTATCTTCTATCTATACAGAAGAATTTGCGAGAAGGTCCTGAAGAAAAAAGTTGAGCCCAAAACTGAAAACGGATTCTGTGCCATCTCTATTTCTTGGATCCCCTGACTATCTATACATAATCCCCTGACTATCTTCTGTCTATACAGAAGAATTTGCGAGAAGGGCCTGAAGAAAAAAGTTGAGCCCAAAACTGAAAACGGATGCTGTGCCATCTCTATTTCTTGGATCCCCTGACTATCTATGCATAATCCCCTGACTATCTTCTGTCTATACAGAAGAATTTGCGAGAAGGTCCTGAAGAAAAAATTTGAGCCCAAAACTGAAAACGGATGCTGTGCCATCTCTATTTCTTGGATCCCCTGACTATCTATACATGATCACCTGACTATCTATACATGATCCCCTGACTATCTTCTATCTATACAGAAGAATTTGCGAGAAGGTCCTGAAGAAAAAAAGTTGAGCCCAAAACTGAAAACGGATGCTGTGCCATCTCTATTTCTTGGATCCCCTGACTATCTATACATGATCACCTGACTATCTATACATGATCCCCTGACTATCTTCTATCTATACAGAAGAATTTGCGAGAAGGTCCTGAAGAAAAAAGTTGAGCCCAAAACTGAAAACGGATTCTGTGCCATCTCTATTTCTTGGATCCCCTGACTATCTATACATAATCCCCTGACTATCTTCTGTCTATACAGAAGAATTTGCGAGAAGGGCCTGAAGAAAAAAGTTGAGCCCAAAACTGAAAACGGATGCTGTGCCATCTCTATTTCTTGGATCCCCTGACTATCTATGCATAATCCCCTGACTATCTTCTGTCTATACAGAAGAATTTGCGAGAAGGTCCTGAAGAAAAAATTTGAGCCCAAAACTGAAAACGGATGCTGTGCCATCTCTATTTCTTGGATCCCCTGACTATCTATACATGATTACCTGACTATCTATACATGATCTCCTGACTATCTTCTATCTATACAGAAGAATTTGCGAGAAGGTCCTGAAGAAAAAAAGTTGAGCCCAAAACTGAAAACGGATGCTGTGCCATCTCTATTTCTTGGATCCCCTGACTATCTATACATGATCACCTGACTATCTATACATGATCCCCTGACTATCTTCTATCTATACAGAAGAATTTGCGAGAAGGTCCTGAAGAAAAAAGTTGAGCCCAAAACTGAAAACGGATTCTGTGCCATCTCTATTTCTTGGATCCCCTGACTATCTATACATAATCCCCTGACTATCTTCTGTCTATACAGAAGAATTTGCGAGAAGGGCCTGAAGAAAAAAGTTGAGCCCAAAACTGAAAACGGATTCTGTGCCATCTCTATTTCTTGGATCCCCTGACTATCTATACATAATCCCCTGACTATCTTCTGTCTATACAGAAGAATTTGCGAGAAGGGCCTGAAGAAAAAAGTTGAGCCCAAAACTGAAAACGGATGCTGTGCCATCTCTATTTCTTGGATCCCCTGACTATCTATGCATAATCCCCTGACTATCTTCTGTCTATACAGAAGAATTTGCGAGAAGGTCCTGAAGAAAAAATTTGAGCCCAAAACTGAAAACGGATTCTGTGCCATCTCTATTTCTTGGATCCCCTGACTATCTATACATAATCCCCTGACTATCTTCTGTCTATACAGAAGAATTTGCGAGAAGGGCCTGAAGAAAAAAGTTGAGCCCAAAACTGAAAACGGATTCTGTGCCATCTCTATTTCTTGGATCCCCTGACTATCTATACATAATCCCCTGACTATCTTCTGTCTATACAGAAGAATTTGCGAGAAGGTCCTGAAGAAAAAATTTGAGCCCAAAACTGAAAACGGATTCTGTGCCATCTCTATTTCTTGGATCCCCTGACTATCTATACATAATCCCCTGACTATCTTCTGTCTATACAGAAGAATTTGCGAGAAGGGCCTGAAGAAAAAAGTTGAGCCCAAAACTGAAAACGGATTCTGTGCCATCTCTATTTCTTGGATCCCCTGACTATCTATACATAATCCCCTGACTATCTTCTGTCTATACAGAAGAATTTGCGAGAAGGGCCTGAAGAAAAAAGTTGAGCCCAAAACTGAAAACGGATGCTGTGCCATCTCTATTTCTTGGATCCCCTGACTATCTATGCATAATCCCCTGACTATCTTCTGTCTATACAGAAGAATTTGCGAGAAGGTCCTGAAGAAAAAATTTGAGCCCAAAACTGAAAACGGATGCTGTGCCATCTCTATTTCTTGGATCCCCTGACTATCTATACATGATCCCCTGACTATCTTCTATCTATACAGAAGAATTTGCGAGAAGGGCCTGAAGAAAAAAGTTGAGCCCAAAACTGAAAACGGATGCTGTGCCATCTCTATTTCTTGGATCCCCTGACTATCTATACATAATCCCCTGACTATCTTCTGTCTATACAGAAGAATTTGCGAGAAGGGCCTGAAGAAAAAAGTTGAGCCCAAAACTGAAAACGGATTCTGTGCCATCTCTATTTCTTGGATCCCCTGACTATCTATACATAATCCCCTGACTATCTTCTGTCTATACAGAAGAATTTGCGAGAAGGTCCTGAAGAAAAAATTTGAGCCCAAAACTGAAAACGGATTCTGTGCCATCTCTATTTCTTGGATCCCCTGACTATCTATACATAATCCCCTGACTATCTTCTGTCTATACAGAAGAATTTGCGAGAAGGGCCTGAAGAAAAAAGTTGAGCCCAAAACTGAAAACGGATTCTGTGCCATCTCTATTTCTTGGATCCCCTGACTATCTATACATAATCCCCTGACTATCTTCTGTCTATACAGAAGAATTTGCGAGAAGGGCCTGAAGAAAAAATTTGAGCCCAAAACTGAAAACGGATTCTGTGCCATCTCTATTTCTTGGATCCCCTGACTATCTATACATAATCCCCTGACTATCTTCTGTCTATACAGAAGAATTTGCGAGAAGGGCCTGAAGAAAAAATTTGAGCCCAAAACTGAAAACGGATTCTGTGCCATCTCTATTTCTTGGATCCCCTGACTATCTATACATAATCCCCTGACTATCTTCTGTCTATACAGAAGAATTTGCGAGAAGGGCCTGAAGAAAAAAGTTGAGCCCAAAACTGAAAACGGATTCTGTGCCATCTCTATTTCTTGGATCCCCTGACTATCTATACATAATCCCCTGACTATCTTCTGTCTATACAGAAGAATTTGCGAGAAGGGCCTGAAGAAAAAATTTGAGCCCAAAACTGAAAACGGATTCTGTGCCATCTCTATTTCTTGGATCCCCTGACTATCTATACATAATCCCCTGACTATCTTCTGTCTATACAGAAGAATTTGCGAGAAGGGCCTGAAGAAAAAAGTTGAGCCCAAAACTGAAAACGGATTCTGTGCCATCTCTATTTCTTGGATCCCCTGACTATCTATACATAATCCCCTGACTATCTTCTGTCTATACAGAAGAATTTGCGAGAAGGGCCTGAAGAAAAAAGTTGAGCCCAAAACTGAAAACGGATTCTGTGCCATCTCTATTTCTTGGATCCCCTGACTATCTATACATAATCCCCTGACTATCTTCTGTCTATACAGAAGAATTTGCGAGAAGGGCCTGAAGAAAAAAGTTGAGCCCAAAACTGAAAACGGATGCTGTGCCATCTCTATTTCTTGGATCCCCTGACTATCTATGCATAATCCCCTGACTATCTTCTGTCTATACAGAAGAATTTGCGAGAAGGTCCTGAAGAAAAAATTTGAGCCCAAAACTGAAAACGGATTCTGTGCCATCTCTATTTCTTGGATCCCCTGACTATCTATACATAATCCCCTGACTATCTTCTGTCTATACAGAAGAATTTGCGAGAAGGGCCTGAAGAAAAAAGTTGAGCCCAAAACTGAAAACGGATTCTGTGCCATCTCTATTTCTTGGATCCCCTGACTATCTATACATAATCCCCTGACTATCTTCTGTCTATACAGAAGAATTTGCGAGAAGGGCCTGAAGAAAAAAGTTGAGCCCAAAACTGAAAACGGATTCTGTGCCATCTCTATTTCTTGGATCCCCTGACTATCTATACATAATCCCCTGACTATCTTCTGTCTATACAGAAGAATTTGCGAGAAGGGCCTGAAGAAAAAAGTTGAGCCCAAAACTGAAAACGGATTCTGTGCCATCTCTATTTCTTGGATCCCCTGACTATCTATACATAATCCCCTGACTATCTTCTGTCTATACAGAAGAATTTGCGAGAAGGTCCTGAAGAAAAAAGTTGAGCCCAAAACTGAAAACGGATTCTGTGCCATCTCTATTTCTTGGATCCCCTGACTATCTATACATAATCCCCTGACTATCTTCTGTCTATACAGAAGAATTTGCGAGAAGGGCCTGAAGAAAAAAGTTGAGCCCAAAACTGAAAACGGATTCTGTGCCATCTCTATTTCTTGGATCCCCTGACTATCTATACATAATCCCCTGACTATCTTCTGTCTATACAGAAGAATTTGCGAGAAGGTCCTGAAGAAAAAAGTTGAGCCCAAAACTGAAAACGGATTCTGTGCCATCTCTATTTCTTGGATCCCCTGACTATCTATACATAATCCCCTGACTATCTTCTGTCTATACAGAAGAATTTGCGAGAAGGGCCTGAAGAAAAAAGTTGAGCCCAAAACTGAAAACGGATTCTGTGCCATCTCTATTTCTTGGATCCCCTGACTATCTATACATAATCCCCTGACTATCTTCTGTCTATACAGAAGAATTTGCGAGAAGGGCCTGAAGAAAAAAGTTGAGCCCAAAACTGAAAACGGATTCTGTGCCATCTCTATTTCTTGGATCCCCTGACTATCTATACATAATCCCCTGACTATCTTCTGTCTATACAGAAGAATTTGCGAGAAGGGCCTGAAGAAAAAAGTTGAGCCCAAAACTGAAAACGGATGCTGTGCCATCTCTATTTCTTGGATCCCCTGACTATCTATGCATAATCCCCTGACTATCTTCTGTCTATACAGAAGAATTTGCGAGAAGGTCCTGAAGAAAAAATTTGAGCCCAAAACTGAAAACGGATGCTGTGCCATCTCTATTTCTTGGATCCCCTGACTATCTATACATGATCCCCTGACTATCTTCTATCTATACAGAAGAGTTTGCGAGAAGGTCCTGAAGAAAAAAAGTTGAGACGAGAGATGTAGAATCTTGAACATGCTCTTGCAGAAAGTCTCGAAACTGCTACAGAATATGAAAAGGGGATAAGTTTTTCAAATTTTATTGAACTTCTTAAATGTCTGGATGAATGTAAGTCATAGATTTCATGGGATATTATTTGTAAGCAAGACTCTGTATTTATTTTTAAATTATCTGCACCTCCATCTCCTAAAATTATTAGTTAAAATTATTATTAGTTATTATTTATAAGTGAAAATTTGGAAGCATCTCTTGAATTAAAAGGGATATCATTAAGTAAAGTTGGAACTTTCACTTTTCCTTGCAAAATAAAAAATATTTATGAAATTTTGTCTATTATTGAAACATTTGACAACATGGAATCTAATCCAACTAAACCTGATAGTATATTTTTCATAAATGATTCAGTAGCAATTCTAAAAAATCTTATCCTGATAATATTACTTTGTATCAATTTATTCAAGAACAGTTATCAAATAGCATTTTATGCAATAACAAAAGACATTATTCAGCAAATATTTTAATTTTTTCATCTCTATTATTTTCCATCTGTCCCCATTCTTATAAATTTATTTGCAGTTCTCAGAATGTAATTCTTTCCCACCTATCTACTATAAAGAGGTTCTTTTCTAAATTCAGCATGAAAGCAAAAAGTGAAGTGATAAAAATTTTTTATCTTATATGAAGCTCAAGTTCAAACATTTGTCTGAAGAAGATCACATCCTAACATTAATGATGGATGAGATTTACATTCAACCTTATTTTGATTTCAAAGGTGGTAATATTGTTGGCATTTCCTATACCGCAACCAGTACTGCACAAGTTTTCATGGTCAGTAGCCTATTTTCTACTTCTAAAGATGTGTTGAAGACCTAGACCGTCCGACTCATCCTGAGGATTTGAGCAATTAATTGGACGGCCGGTTATAAAGATGTGTTGTTGTTGTTGAGACCCAGACCGTCCGACCTACCAGAAAGGTGGTTATAAAGATGTGTGTCATATTTTACCAGTTAAAAATATATGTGCTGATGAATTATTTATATTTTTGAAAAGATTAATTCTAGGTTCAGAAGATATTGGTTTTAAAGTTATTTGCATAGTTTCTGATAATAATTCCGTAAATAAAAAATGCGTTTCCTATTTTGCTAATCCTCCAACGTTTTCTATTTGTTATGAACAGCCTTGTGATGCATCTCGTGTACTTTTTATTGTATTGATTCTGTTCATATTTTAAAATGTATTAGAAATAATTGGATCAATCAAAAAGATGTAGATCAAACCATGTCTTTTCCAGGATTTGAGGATACAAGTAATATATAGAATTAAAGCAAGTTTTCAACTTTAAAGTCATTGCATAGAGCAGAAAGTGAGTATTTGGTTAAATTTGGTCATAGTCTTACTTTAAAAGCATTATATCCTATTAGTATAGAAAGACAGAATGTTAAACTTGCTCTTAAAATTTTTAATGACCATGTCATTACTGGACTGGAAGAAGTTGCAGAAAAGGAGAATTTAAGTGAGTATTCTGATTGTGCTTTTTACATAAATTTTATATTGAAATGGTGGAAAATAATGAATGTCAAAACTTGTTTTAAAGGCATAAGTAAGAGGGATGTCTATCGAGAACCTTTATATGCTTCTGATACGGATGAAAGGTATGTTTATTTACAAAAATTTTTGGTATGGTTTGATGCTTGGCCAAGTCCAGAATTTCAGCAAGGAAAACTGAGTCGAGAAACATTTTTTGCATTGTATCCCACTACTTATGCTATAGTAGAATTAAGTAAGTTTTGAGGAAATGAATTAAAGAAGGATTACATACTTCCAGGCGAAGTCCAGACTGATGAATTGGAACATAGGTTTGGCTAGTATCGCCAATTGGCTGGTTCTCAGTATTCTATTTCTCTTCTGTATGAGACTGAAAATAGGTTAAGAATTTATTCTACAATGGCGTTATCTTTAAAGTCGGAGCATTTCGGATCTCGTTCAATTGAGCCTTTCGTAGATTCTCATCATGATGATAATATTGAAGATCCTTATACCCAAGTAAGCAATATTAGTGTTTCCAATATTAGTGTTTAATGATATTGAGAATGTTAATTGCAGGTTGCCTATTCTGACACACATTGCTGGATACTGTGCTCATTCTGTTACGAAAAAGGTTGCTTTTCTTGTAAAAAAGTGCTTGTTTTAAATAAGGATTTTAATCTACGCTATCGGAAAGTTTGATCACAAGACTTGACAGAGGAGGTTTAAGCTATCCCCGACCGGAGGTACTAAATGCTATGTTATACAATTATGCTGTTATTAATAAATTAATTTCAGAAGAATATGAAAAAGAATTTTTACAATTAACAAGTCAGAGGAAAGCTGCTCCATTGACTACGTATGAGATATTGGAAGATCAAGACTATGATTTGGATTTTGATAAGTGCTCGGAGTGTCATTCTTCACATGAAATGATGAAGCAGGTACTTAAAGCATCTACGAATACATTTCTGAACAATTACTGCAAAACAAGAAATGATGTTCTATCTACCAGTAAAAATAAGAGAACATTAGAAACATTAAGTAAGTAGCCCAATTTGCATGTAACTGATGTGCATGGAATTGCTCAAACTTTTATATATTTGTAAAGGAGTGCATGAAATTAATAATTTTGCATGTTTTAACAGAGTACGGGAATTTTAACAATACTGCATCTAGTTAACACAGTGCAGGAAATAATGAATAGAACTAAATGTTTTTAACAGAATGCATGAAATCTAACAATATTGAATGTTGTTAGCAGAGTGCAGGAAATCTAAATATTTGGCATGTTTTTAATAGAATGTATGAAATTAAATAATTTTCCGTGTTTTTAAAAGAGTGTATGAAACTTAGCAGTTTGGCTCGTTTCTAACAGATTGCATGTAAACAGAGTGTATGGAATCAAACACCTTTTAAGTACTTTCTGGTGCATAAAAATAAAAGGATTTCTAAAATTTCAGCAAACTTTCTAGTTCTTTTGCAGAAAATCTTCAAAGATATAGTTATCTACACAGCATATGAAGAATGTGTTTTTTTATGTACAGTGTAACATGTAAGTATGAAGTTGTATGTAATAAGTTTAGCATCTTGATATTTTGCATGTGTATAATTTAGATTAAGGTGGAGCTTGTTTTTAATAGATTGCATGGATTCTACCAATTTTGTATGTTTCGGGGAAATAATTAACAGAACTGCATGTTTCCTAACAAGAGTGTATATTATTTGTTGATTTCAATGTGCAATCCTGCATTTATTTCATAAATTGAGTATTATTCTATGTACCTTTTCTGTGTATCTTTTAATTTCAGTTCAATGTTTAAATTGTACAGTGGGATTTATAAAGTACATTTACGGCGTCTTCCACTACAGTCATATAAAGCTAAATAATCACTAGAGAGAGAGTTATGCTGCTTATAAAGTATCAGTAATCTTCCTAGTGCATTTTTGCTGAAAACCTTTAAGGATATTTTTTCATTTGACAGATTTGAAAATGTTTTAATTTACGTAAGTAGTTGCATGTAATAATTTCAGAATTTTGATATTTTGCATGTGTGTAACTCCGTCTAAGTAAGAGCTCAAGAATTGAAATAGCATGTTTTTAATAGATTGCATGAATTCTAACAATTTTGCATGTTTTGGGGAAATAATTAACAGAGCTACATGTTTTCTAACAAGAATGTATATTGTTTGTTGTTTTCAATGTGCAACCCTGCATTTATTTCATGAATTATCATTCTATGTACCTTTTCTGTGTATCTTTTAATTTCAGTTTAATGTTTAGATTGTACAGTGGGATTTATAAAGTACATTTACGGTGTCTTCCACTACAGTCATATAAAGCTAAATAATCACTAGAGAGTTATGCTGCTTATAAAATGTCAGCAATCTTCCTAGTGCTTTTTTGGCTGAAAATCTTCAAGGACATTTTTCTCATCTCACAGAATAGAAGAATGTTTGATTTTACGTAAGTAGTTGCGTGTAATAATTTTAGCATCTTGATATTTTGCATGTGTATAACTTAGACTAAGTTGGGGCTTCAGAATTGAAATAGCGTGTTTTTAATAGATTGCATGGAATCTAACAATTTTGCATGTTTCTGGAGAATCATTAACAGTACTGTATGTTTTATAACAAGAGTGTATATTGTTTGTTCATTGGAATATGCAGCCCTGCATTTATTTCATGGATTGAGTATTATTCTATGTACCCTTTCTCTGTGTCTTGTAATTTCAGTTTAATGCTTGGATTGTACAATGAGATTTCTAAACTATGGTTTGGTTTTTTCCACTACAGTCATGCAAAGCTAAGTAATTACTAGAGAATTATGCTGCTTATATGAAATGTCAGCAATCTTCCAATTTTTTTTCGCTTTTCCTGAAAACTTTTAAGGATATTTTTATTGTCTCCCAGATTTGAAAAATGTGTGATTTTTTTGTGTACCGTACGGAATGTAAGTAGTTTCATGTAATAGTTTTTGTAATTTTAGTATCTTGATGTTTTGCATGTGCATGAAATAGCATGAAGTGAAATAGCATATTTTCAAGTGCTTGTCAAGTAAGTAATTGTATGTTAATAATTCAGTATCTTGATATATTATATGTATATTTTGATTATTTGTCATAGCATGATAAAACTAAAAATAATGGGTTATGTTCAGGTTGTGTAAATCTGTTTCTATAATATAGTGAATGAACTGTTATGTTATTAGGAATAGTTAATATTTCTTGGAAAAAGTAAAGTAATTAATTTATAGTTTCAAATTGTCATTGCATGTATTAATATTTTAGTTGCTATTTTTATAGTACAATATATGTACTAATTTTATCTTTCTTATATTTTCAATCCAATGCAATTATATATGTGACATTAATGTCAGAAAGTTTTATTATGCAGCTTTATTAAGCTTTTTACAAAGCACCTGTATTTCAAAACTTAGAATTACAATCCAATGGAATTATATATGTGACATTAATGTCAGAAAGTTGTATTATGCAGCTTTATTAAGCTTTTTATAAAGCACCTGTATTTCAAAATTTAGAATTAAGCAAAATATTTTACTATTTGTTAATGTGTGGAAGTGAAATTAGGAGTTTATGATGTGCTATATTATAAAACCTGAACTTCTATAGATTATAATCATAGGTTAATGAATGGCATTCAACTAGTATTTTATCTTAATTCTAAACTAAGATAAATTTACAATTTAAAACGAGGAATTCGGGGGAAAGAGCATAGAAAATCATATCGGAAGTTAAATTCTGAGTTCATTTTTTATGATTATTTTATGACATTTAAAAAAAAAACACAAAGAGAAAGCAATATTAATTTTTAAAATCACCCATTTTTATCTAACTTATCGGCATTTTCTTGCGTTGAAAAATATGTTTGTTTCACGATCTATAAGTACTGAAAATTTTGAACTTATAAATTTAATTAATACTATTACTTTACTAAAAAATATGTAATTATTCCGTTACATAGAACGGAGAAACGAAAGGGAAGCAAACAGAACCACCACCTATGGAGATCTGGGAGGGAGAAAAATTCGCAGTGGGCGTGGGCCTACAACCGAGACGTCACAAGTTAATGCGTCGACTTCTACTCTCGGAGGTGACGGTCGAGTTCACTAATAGATGGGAAAGAGCCACATCTGGCTGCCGATCTAGGCCCTATCTCTAGCCGGTGTATATGGCGAGCAACCGATTTTTAACTGATGGTCGGCCGATATTTTACCAAGCACATCATCATGTTTGGGTTAGTCGTTTATCTACTATAAGAATAACCTATTTCTGTATCCACAATGCTTGGCGAAATTTTGGCGGAATATCGCCAATTTGGTGTGTTTTTTAAATGTTGCCAAATTGATAAAATTGTCACGAAATTGATAAAAATGACGCTAAATCAATGAAAATGAAGACTAATGAAAATTCAATATATTGGAAAGAATATAAGAATCTACTATAAGTATAGCTTATTTCTCCATCCTCAAAGCTTGGCAAAATTTTGGTGACGAATTTGTCGGAATATCTCCAATTTTCTGACTTTTTAAATGTTGCCAAATTAATGAAAATGTCACCCAATTGATAAAAGTCGCAAAACTGATGAAACCGACGCTAAATCAATGAAATGGCGACTAATTGAGTTCATTATCTTGTAAAGAACATAAGATTAGACTATAAGAATAACCTATTTCTCCATCCTTCCTTTCGTAAAGCTTGGCGAGAAATTTATGGAGATTTCGCCAACTAGGCGACTATTTTAAATGTTAGGCTTCACTGTAGAAATAATCAAAGTTTGATGATTATTTAAACTCAAAAATATTGTAATTGCGTTGGCACAGAATATAGAATCCCATAAAATACGCAAAAATAAAGCGGTTTTAGAACGGATGCAACACTAAATATAAATTTAAAGGATCCTTAAAAATCACGATTTCGTCACATCGAGAAAAAAAAATGGATGCCATATTTTATTTTGCAATGACTCAGGTGATCTTTTCATATATCATAGGTGTAATTATTATTTTAATTTTCATTTAAAAAACTACCGAACATAATTTGCTGAATTTTGTTTTATATATTTTATGAAATAATTTGAAGATTTTCTAAAAGTTTCGAAGTAATTTGTGAATTTTAACTTCATTTAAAAATGTTTGAAAAATTAGGTCCCATAGGGCTCAATCTATTTCATTTTTTTAACCCGTGTTCAATCCAAAACTAATTGGGTGATATTATTCATTTACATTCCCATATGTCCCAGGGATCGGTCTCAACAACGTACTAAAATTTCATATTGATAAAGGCATTCGTACGGCTGTTATCGTGCGAACGGATAGACGGACAGAATGAACAAAATCATAAACACTTTTCAACTATGTTGGAACGTGTTAAAAATGAGAAAAGTAAAAAACGAGAACAAAAAATAGGGTTCAGAAGAATCATAGAAACTCTCATACAAGATCAATTACGTATTATACGTAATTACGTAATTACATTCTATACTGCGACTACGCTTTTTGTTTGCAGTACAGCAGAATGATGCAACTGCAACCAAGTTCCGTAATAAAAATTTGTATTTCATGATTCTAATGATATATTAATAAATAACAAATTTAATACTTGTAAAAAATAACAAGTTTGTAATAGCAACATGTAGCAAATTTGTTGTTTAATAAACTAACTTGCTACACGTTTGATAAGAACACGGAATGTTTCCTCAGTTAATAACAAATTCATGCGGCAGAAGCGATGCACGCATTTAAAATAAATACCGCTATAATTTTTAATACATTTGTCATATGTTACAAATCTGTGAGCACGCTACGACCACCATTAGCTAAATAATCTCTGTAAGCATTCCAACATTTTGGAAAAAATAGATTAAAACGTTTACAGAGAGATTCCATTTCCTTTTCCCCAGATCTAACATCAATTTCAGTTGGCCATTCACTTGATTAAAGAATTCGTAACAGTTTTATAATATCCAAAGTGTGTCCAGTAAAGGACTCTCACACTTTAAAGGTGAATATCTCCGAAACTGTTACAGATCAGAGGGTAAAATAAAGCGTATGTGTATTCAGGCCCCCCCCCCCCCCCCACATTCAATTTTGGGGCCGGGTACTAAGTCGAGTTGCGGGCCCTAGATAAAAACAAGGGGGAGAGGGGCACCTTTTTTTCTTTTATGTATTATTTAGGGGTAGAGTTGAATTTAATAAAATATATCAAGTACGATGTTTAACACAATATAACACAGAAAAATAACACAGTTTATACAATCTAATAATATATATCACGTACGAAATATAACACAATATAACACATTTTATGAAAGATCGTTCATATAATGGCAAGTGGTGTGTACATTTCATTTTAAACGAAATATTTTTATACTTAGTTGCACACTTATTTCGCATAGTCAAAGGAATTTTTGGAAAAATCGGAAGTGACATCTCCAGAACCGGAAGTGTAAATCATTAGTGATCCCAACTCTCTGCAAAATTCGTTGCTGAATACATATCAGTGATTATCTAAGCTATTCCTACAGCCAATCCTGAGAAATAGGTATTGTAAAGAAAGTTATAATTATTTTAATCGGAAGTGACATCTGTTGAACCAGAAGTGGAAATTTTTAATGAATTCTCCTAACCCCTAAGCAATTTTATACTGAATCCATATCAGTCATCATTTAGCTCTATCTACAGCCGATTTTGAGAAATAAATGTTTGAAGAGAAATGATTTTTTTTTTATCCAGTATTGGGAAAAGAACTGGAAGTGAAAATTCTTAGTAAATCCTCAACCCCTATCCTTACTGAAATTCGATGCTAAATTCCTATCAGTCATTATCTAAGCTCTATAGTTAATCAAAATATACGTTTCAAGGAAATGTTCTGAACCGTAAGATGAAAAACCGCAAGTAGAAATCCTTAGAAAAATAAATTCAAGAGGGGCAGGTGGTTCCCTACTTCCTCTGGAATATGATGCTGAATCTATATCAGTCATCATTTAAGCTCATCTTTAATAAGAAAGATCAATCATGCATAAAGCATTGATTATGAAACACTTTCCAACTGCAATGCAATTTTATTTAAACATGTCTAAAATGCAATACATTCCTCGGTAATATTTTAAAACTTATCACAATACTACCTACCATCCTTAGCCAATTCCAAAAAATAGATGAGGCAAGGGACATTTTTGAATATTTCTAGTAATTACCAAGTTCAACATAAAATCATACAATATAAAGTGAAAAAAGCATTATAAACACAAAATAATCCATTTTCCTTTCATAGTGCAATATTTTCTCAGAGATTTTTGTACATATTTAATTATAGTTATTTTAGACGATTGAATTTACAAAACAGCATAGAAATTTGATAAAATAAATTTTAATTAAATCTAAAATTAGCTTTGTTTAAAATTAATAAATCTGAAAATAATATTTGAAAACTATAAGAAAATGATGTTGAACATACCTTAAATCTTAGATGGTAGCATTGGGGTTTGTTTCAGCGAATCATTTTTTTACAAGATTTAGTCATGTGTTGAGAGTTGCACTAGCAACTAGCACTGATAACGCATATGAGATTACAATATAATTGCATGAGAAATTAAAAAACTTGCTTTTTGTGCTTTCTAATATCGGCTATCTCGGAAATCAAAATGGGAAGCAAGTTCATGCCAAGAGGTAGAAACAAGTATTTTTCTTTCTACATCATTCAGTCCGACACCCCTTCCCGTTAATTGGTTTACGACCTCAAAGAGCAGGAAGATAAATAAGATCGCCAATTCCTTTTTGGATCGCTCCCTTCCCAAACTGATAATTTCACAAAAGAAATTTCTAGACGGGTCGTCTCAGTAGTTAGCTGGAAGTGATTGATATGAGCTGTAAACATGAATGAATGAGCACTTACCCACTAGGGTCATAAACGTATCTGTTTTGGTGCAATTCTAGAAAATTTCTCCCGGTTCGGTTTTTATTGCCTCAGATTCTGAAGATAATGACACTGAAGCCATCTTTACCCAGACGGTTTGTATCAAAGAGCTAGAATCATTATAGGTAGCCTTTCCTTTCTTTAGCTATCAAAAGCATGGTCACTGGCCAGTATGTCCCCCTTCGGTTCTGCAAATGATTGATTACTCTTCAAAGGCTAACGGGTCCCTTCTTTGAGACTCTTTTGACTATTTCAAAAATGAGACACAG
This sequence comes from Amaurobius ferox, assembly GCA_951213105.1. Lineage (NCBI taxonomy): Eukaryota > Metazoa > Arthropoda > Arachnida > Araneae > Amaurobiidae > Amaurobius > Amaurobius ferox. The sequence continues at coordinate 18,400,886 of OX578141.1, forward strand.
AATCCAAACAGATGTTTACAAAACGTTTTGTACTTTTCTTTCATTCAAACTTACAGATTGTGTTTAGGCTTTATATATAATTTATATTTGTAAATTTATAATTACACATAATACGTAAATTTCAAAACCTTCAATTAATTTAGAAAAAAAATATATATTCATACACAAATGTATAAAAATTTTATCCTCAGCTATATTCACGGGCCCCTAACAATCGCCGGGCCCCAGTACTGTAGTACCAACTGACCCCCCCTTTGTGGGGGCCCTGTGTGTATTGGACAGCCAGTGAAATTTTCATACTGTGGTTTTAAAAAAATAATTCAAAATTTTGCCAACAGATGGTACTGATGATAATATAGATTCAAATGAGCTTGCTGTCTTTTCACATTCTGCGAACAAATATTGAATTTTTTTCTGATGAGGACCTTTCGATACTTGAAATCTACATTGAAAACTGCGTCTTGTGTCGTGTCGGGCTGCGGTTCAACCGCTGGTATTGGAGCACAATGAAAATTCTTTGCTCCAACGAATACAACTTTTCAGTGTTTCTGTCCACTTCGTTCACTACATAAAATATTCTTTCATGTTTCGACAGAGGAACACAAAGAAGACTAAATGAACTTTAAAACACATTGAGTTGCAAAGACGAGAAAAACACGGTTTATTGGGAGGGGAAGTCTGAAAGTTTGCAATTTTCAGTTATTGCATTCTGCAAACTAAAAGAATGTAATATATGAGCCAAAATTAATATTTATTTTTTGCATTCGAAATTGTAAATTGCTGAAGAATGGAAAATTGAGAGAGATTTGCTAGATACAATAAAAATATTTAAATTATATGATTAATTCCACAGATAAATTGTTATTCAATTTGTAAATATTTTAAACATAAGAATATTCAGCACAATAAAATACTTATTACAAAGGGATAATTTCACTCATATTCATTTCATATTGAACTCTAAAAAAAATCTATATTAGCTCTAATAACATTTTAATAATTTTGTGATTAACGTAATTTGCCCATTTTCAACAAAATTTTCGCATTTCCAATTTTTAAAAAAAATTATTTCAACAGACATTACCTTTAAACTAATACAAAGATTTAGTAAATTTATCAAAATGGTAATCGATCATTAAGATTTAAACTGCGTTACGTACCGGATTAGCCAGAGCATATAAGAAACGCGTAAATTAGTTTCTTTCCATCAAAGTTTCCAATTGATCCAAAATTCCCGGTTTATTCCCCAATATTCCCAAGATTTTTGCAACTCTAAGAAGGCACCACAATTTAAAGAAAATTTAAAAGCCGCCTGCAGAGCCATCTATTAGCAAAATTTTTAACTTTTTTAAAGAAACCACCGTATCTGAATTTTACTGGTTGTCCAATACTTTACATATACCCTTTTTTCACCCTTTCACCCCATACTTTATTTCACCCTTTTATCTGTAACCGTTTCCGAGATATTCGTCTTCAAAATTAAGGAGTCTTTTTGGGGGAAACTCTGTATCTGTATATACCTCATTTTTACAAAGTCCAGTAAAAGAAGATTAAAATTCTATTAATTTAAAAAAATATCACAAATATTTCTAGAATGCATGAAAATTCCAAAATATCTTTAACAACGAATATTTCAACTTTCGCGAGATCTTATATAAAATAACTCTTTCTTAAAATATGAAAACACAGAAAGCAAATATACTACTCGTATTAATTACACTAAAAGCATTAAACTTCTGAAATTTAAATTCCTTCAGTTAAAATTATATAATTTTAAAAATTACCATAAATATAAACCTATAATAGCAATGGGTGAAAAAAATATTATTAGTCCCTCTCTTTTGAATATGCCATTCTTACTTTCCCTATATAATATACATAGTATAATGTATAAGGAAAGAATTGCGACTGATTCGAATTCGAGCTTCCGACGAGAGAGCACGGTTAAAGCATCCCTGAACACGAATCAAACGTTTTTGAGGTGATGTCTGTGGGTGTGTTTGTGTAAGTGTGTGCGTCTGTGTGTGTGTCAATGAGATTGTGGAGACGAACGAATGGAGCGATTCGAACGAAATTCGGTAAAAAAATTACAATCTGTGAATACCGGAAGCCTATTGGCCAATTGCTTTTAAACACAACCGAATGTTCAGAACCCCACTAAATTTTCGAGTGAAATTTTGAAAAAATCGTCAAGAAATCATACCCTTTCATAAAGTTACTCAAATAGCCATTTTTATGTAATCTTTCATTAGAAAACGATTGACATAAACTTTAGAAAGTTAGCATGAACCGTTCTCGAGATATTGCACATTTTTCAAATAAATTTATCAAAAGATCACATAAAATTAAAAAGATAGTATTAACTATTGTGAAATATGATCCCTTTCATATGTAATATCATGCGACAAATTTGGTGACATAATTCTCGTGGATCCAGATTTTCCCATTCATGGGAAAATACATTATGGGTAATACTTTTGTAATGGACAATTCCGATTTTTTTTTAAGAGCTCTTAAAACCAATTGATATTTATAGTGAATTTTTTTTTTCTCATTTCAAATATCCAAGCGAAAATCTTTTAAAATAATTATTTTTTTAAATATCAAGAAATGAAAAAGCGCAAAATCTACTCAAACACAAAACGGCCCGTGATTGGCTGTGACGTCACAATGCCTGTTCGACTTGTGATGCAACATTCTACTATGTGCTGTTTCTACTGAGATATTTGCAAGTAGTTTGCGTTTAATTTTGTTTACAATTTGTTTATAATTACTTTAACCATTTGTTCTTGGTCTGCTTGAGTTTAAATTATTTGTTCCTTATTTTATTTTATTGTAAACATGGATTCTGGTTTTGTTAAAGGGCAATCAGACAATTTGATCAATTTTACTGTGATGGCGCTCTCTTTCAGAAATAATAAATATTTTGTGACAGCTGAAGCTCGAGATGTAAACTTGATGCCCTTTTCTTGAAGGTTTATAATAATAATAATAATAGTAATAATTATTATTATTATTATGTGAATTACATTTCCGTTTAAGATATCTGTGGTGGGAATCGGAGCATTACGAAAAATGCAAACACTTTGGACGCCAATTTCTTTGAACGTGATAGATATAAATGTACATAATTTTTTCTTGTTTCGTGGGTTCAGATTTTGAGCATATGAAAAAATTTTAATACTTTGGAACTTTTTTAGAAAACACTTAAAGCGTCTATCCGAGCGAGTGATTTTTTAATTTTTCCTACTTTCACTCAAACTTCAAAAGATAGATATAAATAGCAAGTGATAGAAATATGTATTAGCAAATTTATTTTCTGAACCTAATTTTTGGAAAAAAAAAATCTAATATATTGAACCATACTGACTTAGTTTTGGAGTAATCGTCTTGACAAGGTGAAGAAGATTGAAAATGTTTCATTTTACAAGTTTGTAATGCTTATATCTCAAAAACTAAAAGTGCTAGCTATGAACAATAAGCAAGAATTTGTAGCTCTTTTAAAGTCTTGCAAGTGTATATAATTGGGTTTTGGATCGAGTGGTTATAATTTCGATAGCTTAGTTTTTAACCTGAATTTTCCAATAGCTGGGAAAGTTAAATATCTAAAATATCAGGATTGCTGCAGCTCAGTGTCTTAACTTACTCCTTGGTGAAATATAGATGCATAAGGAAGAGATATATATTTTTTAAATTGGAAGGTCAAATAAAATTGGCGATTCTAAAGATGTTTAATGATTGGTGAGGTTTGAGCATAATACATGGAAATATACATAATCAAGTACGTAATTATGTGCCGCCAGACAAGTTTATATACACCTTTCTGGTAGGTCGGACGGTCTGGGTCGAAGAAGAAGAAGACAAGTTTATAAATTAATATATATACTGCACAGCAAGTCAAAAAAAATTTCATATTTTGAGAAAATTGCATAATTAGAGTCAGAGTATCCAGATGAAATCGGGACGAAAACTAAAAGTGCTAGCTAGCTATAAACAGTTAGCAAGTAATTTGTAGCACTTTGAAAGCTTGTAAGGGAAACAAATGAGTGTGAAAAGAAAATCGAACAAATTAAATCTTACTGGAGATTTATTTTACAAAATATTATTTAAACAAAACCATTTTGGCTCCATCAGACTGGACGACCCACTACTGATTTTTTTTTTTTTTTTTTAATGTGCTCCGTAATTTTTTGAATGCAAATAGCCTCTTAAAGTTAAGTTTGTTATACAGTAAATTTAAATCGAAAATTTAGATTGAGCTGTGTATTTTTTCTAGGAATTAAAAATAATATTTATGCATTTATGCTTATATGTATATATATTTTTATGCATATATTTTTTATTATATTTATATGATTTGTGAGGATACTAAATATAATATATAATAATTTATTTTTAAATTAAAAGCAGTTTTAAATTGTTTCTTATAATATTATATTTTAAAACCTATAATAAACAGTAAATCATTTATGATTCTGAATAGGTGAAGGAATTTTAAAATATTTTCCATTTAATTTCTATTCCTTTTGTGCAATGTTTCAAGTTTGTGATTTATTTTTTTAGATAAAATCTATTTTATAACTTTTCAAAAGCACATGTACTTAATGAAAATACTAAATTACGACTGCTCACTGCAGTATATACAGATATAAAAAAAATTTATGCATGGAATTTTTTATATTCACTAAACTAACTGCGAATATCACACACTAAACCGGGTACAAAGTCAATAATCCACTTTGATTCTGGCTTTAAATTCATTCGTAAGAGCAAAACTAAAAATAGTGTGCCGAACCAGTAAGTGGACACCAGTAGTGGATTTTCAACGTTTATTAAATCATAAAGAAATAACTTCTCTTAAAATGACTTTGAAAATTGGATTATACAGTCACTGATTTATTAACATAACATACGTAACGAACACTCTTTAATGATAGTGGGGAATTTTGTTTACAATCTGGCTTCCTGCTCTTCACCTAATTTTCCCCGAAAAACCTTTTTTGGTACAGATATAAATATTTTATCTGATGATGTAAAGCTAGTAGCCGGGCACATTAGAGCGATATAATATGTGGTAAACTCAGTCGTTTGCCCTCCTTCGGACATCATCGTTGACATTATTTCAGTAGCGTTCGGTCCTTCGGTGCGTATTGAATGGGAATGCACCGATATGATGCGTGACCGTTCCTTTCCGGGTATCGTGAATCACCGAATCCGTGAGATGATGGTAAATAGAAAGATTGCTCAAAGGCTGGAAAGACTAGGCATAGTTTGCAAATAAAACATACACTTTTATTTGTACGTGAAGTTGCATATTAAAATACAGCACAATACTCCTGGTTGAGGCATGAGAGTTGCAGCACAAAACGCTCGACCTAACTCCTCGAAAATCTTCGGGCGTCTCCTGAATGCACGTCTTTTTCGTGTATACATTCCATCTTCCTATCTCAGGACCACCCGGTGCTAAGCCCCTCTGGAATTTTCCCAGGCTTTCCATATCACAGATCACCCTAGTATCCCCATACGGGATTATCTTCAACCTGTTCTGATGACGGCTGGAATGGGTGCATTTCGTCGAAATCAGAGCGTGTTGACAGAATTTTATAGCTTTGTTTTGCACAACTGCAATGCATGCGGTCTCAGAATGTATGACCTCTCTGGGTGCTAAGGAAAATGGCTAAAAAATAACAGTGTTTTCTCACATGCCCCACCAGAGAAAAACTAGGGTTAAACACCCAGCTTTCTCAAATACATAACACTTTACTAACAATAAATACAAAAAATACAATTTCAAACTTTCCAATACCACCTGTACCGGTTCATACTGTCAGATCTGGTCACCTATAGTTGGTGCATCACTAAAACAAAGCAATAATAAGAAAACCCAAATATTTAACTCTCTTAAAGACCTTCAGATCACTGATCCAGTGATGTTCAGTACACATTTGATGTACATAGCCATAGCTTTTGACCAACGTTTCCAAATATTTAGTATTTGGCAAGTCCTTTTGTAACCAAACACAGTTTCGCATATGCCAAGTCCTTTGGCAGTAAGCGCATAAAGTTTCATATATCGTAAAAGTTTCCATAGTGAACACCTAAAGTTTAAGTATCACAGTTTACGTGCACACCGTTATGTTTTGAATGTCCAGAGTCTCTGGCATTCTTTGATGGTTTTCACTTTTTAAACACATGGTTGCTAGATAGTGACTATTTACCTAGGCTGTCACCCAGGATCTCATATTCGACACTTTCATAGCAAGTACTACAACTTTCCCAGAAATCCCGTCCAAAACAAATATAACCCCATCAGGTAAATATAACAGAAAAATAATAACAATAAAAGAAAGCTAATATTATACTATCCGACATCCATATATACATACCAATTCGATACTAACCCGTTTACTCAAACAAAAATTTACAGAACCCACTGGGTACCGAAACTAACTCTTTCTTTCCCTGTCAGCCCCCGCTCCGAAAGTCAGCTGGGAGAACTGCAGGATCCAGTTTTCCGAGGCCGGAGGAGTATGATTTGACCTACTTTCAAAACACACATCCCCCTCCCCACCGGGTTCTGCTCGCTCCTAGCCCATTCCCTTTTTCCACTGTGCAGAACGCTCAGAGAGCCTCTCCCTCTTCCCCCTTTTGCCACAGCCATCGTCTCTCATTACTCCGTCGGTGCTATCTCGCGCCAAAATTCAGTCGGGGATTCTTCAAGATCCCGCGCGTTGAGCTTTCTTTTCCGAAACAGAAACCCTATGGGACGGGGCCTTTTGCTCCCTTACCTCAGCTTTCGCGCTTCTCCTCCCTTGGTCCTAAAACCTGCTTGGGACATGTTTTCCTCTCTCCCTCCGGAACACCTAACTGCCCGGTATCCGCATTTTGACCATCGGAGGATCCCCCCCCCCCCGATCTCCGCTTGTAACAAGAAAATTTCCAGCGGCCATAGCTTCGCTCGTCGCCTTTTCTCTGCTCTGCTTCTTTTCGAATCAACTACTTGATCATTTCTCTCTCCTAACTTATTTTCGGGGTGAATTACAACTTCTCCAATCTCGAAATCTCCGCTTTCCCCGGCTTGGGTCTCCTCCTGCATTTCCTGCAACTCCGAACAACTTATTTGTTCCCTCGCAGAACTCTGCGATTGGGAGAACTCAGCTCCATTTGCTTTCCCGTCCTCTTCGGCTTCTCCCACCTTTTCTCCCATCTTTAATTTCGAAACTGGCCCTTCCTGGGGGTTGGAAACCGTTTTGGTCTCGTCCGCGCCCTCCGGAATCGGTCCGTGCTTACCTGGGTCTATGGCGTTCGCCTTCCCATCTCGCTGATTGCTTTCTAGAACTTTCTTCGCCTATGGCGGTAACAACACCTCTTCCGCCATATCCTGGACGACCGCGCAAAATATTTCCTGGTGGGGCGTATTACAACTCTCCCCTCTGACCACTCTCAACGGGATATTTACCAATGGACATTCTACGGCCGGCTCGAATACTCCCTGCAAATGTATCGCTGCCGCCTCCGTCCGCAACCCTCTCGGCATAAGGTCGCTTCTCACAACCGTTATCTCCGCGTCCGAATCTGCAAGGGCCGACGCCAACTTATCTTTCAAGCTAACCGGTACCCTCTCTAAACTGCATAGAGGTCTCCTTTCTGTAGTTACCGGATACTCCGCTCTTATTGCATCCACCCTGGCTACGACTCTGTGGTCATTTGCTCGTGGAGCATCCCTTTGGTCACCTGCGCGTCTGTCTTCCCATCTCCGGCTCGTATCCTTTGGAACACTCGCCCGTCCCTCTCTAACTTGAGGATAGTCCCACTTCAAATGCGTTTTCGATCCGCATGCAAAACATTGGCCTTTCTGGCCACCCTTTACAGGTCCCCCATTATTTGGTCGTGCTCTTTCGCCCTCTGGTCGAAATTGGCCACGCTCTTCCATTTTATTCGTACTGGACCTTCCATTTTCCGATCCCGACGCCGCATATGATTTTCCCCTGGCCGTGAAATACATATCGCATTCTTTAGCCAGCTCTCTGAGCTTAAACCACCCTTCACCTTGCCGTATACCTATATGGGCATAGATCTCGACGTCCAGTCCCAGGGTAAATTTGTCCGCTACGACTAATTGGTTCACGGTCTCAAAATCCTTTGCCTCCTTTAACTGGCAATAATATTCCCACATGGACGTCGCCCGAGTCGCGAACTGAACGAAGTTTTCGCCAGCCCTACGGCTCGCTTTCCGGAATTTCTCGAGACATACCTGAGGCGAAGGTTGGAAATTGTCTAGTATATCCCCCTTTATCACTTCAATTTCTCCATACTGTTCCTCCGGCACCTGAGTCAGCAAATCCGCTGTTCTATCTCCCAGCAAATTCAAAAGAATTTTTGCCCTGAATTCGAGATGTAGGCTCTCAGAGGCGAATGCCCTCTCCAAACTTGAGAAAAATAAGCCCACTGGTCGGACCGTGTGGGTACTTTGACTGTTAGCAGTCTTATTATCCTGACTGCCTCTTCCACCGTTCGAAACCGCATCTGCGTCCCTGCTTCTATGCTTATCACCGGACTCGCCATGTTACTGCGTCTCCCAGCCTGAATTTTCTCAAACGCCATCCTTTCTTGGGATTCTAAATTTAATTTAAATTGCTCCTGTTCTAATTTTAATTTAATGTCTAATTGTTCCCTTTCCCGAATTTCTTTCATTTCCGCTTGTTCTCTATCAAAATTTAACTGTTCCCTTTCCAATTGTAATTTGTTTTCTATTTGCTCTTTTTCTAATTGTAATTTGTTTTCTAATTGCTCTTTTTCTAATCTTTCAGCTATAAAAGCTGTCAACATCCCTTCCGCGATCTCTTCCTCGTAGTCTAGGCTTTCCAGAATCATTTTCCTCAGTTCTATAATTTTTAAATTTTGAGGTACAGTTTCCACCAACTCGGATGCTAATATAGCCAAATCCGCTTTTCGCGCTCTCGCTAAAATGCCATTTTAAATCAAAAGAAAATTTTGAATATATATATATATATATATATATATATATAAACAATGTATATTAAAACTGTCTAAACCTGAACCTTTCTCTACACCAATACTGTATTTCCAGTATTCAATTACAATTTAAAAATCTACACCTTAAATATGCATGAAATAAAACATAAAATATCTTTAAAATCACACTAAACATTACTATCAATAATTTTGAGCTTTGATTAAAATTTTGCCTAACCCTCTCCCTGATTTACAAACAGATCCTGAGTCACCAAAAAGCAAAAGTAAAAATTGTCACTCACTACTTCCGTAGATTTCTGTGGGCTTTGTTAAGCGTCGGTGCTGGTGTCGGGTTACTCGCTGAATGGTATGGGGATGTGGGACTCCAGCGTCAAGTGGTTGCGGCTTTTTCCGGGTTGCAGTTGGAAACGGACTCCTTCTGCCGACTCCACGTCAGTTCTCAGGGCGTTGACATCCGGTGTTGTTCTGCGGTTCCACACTCCAACGGCTCATCATTTTCGCTGGCTCGAATTGTCGATGGGGTTTGACGGTCTGGATTTTAGCATATCTCACTTTTCTGCCACAATTTTGTTATAAACTCGGTCGTTTGCCCTCCTTCGGACATCATCTTTAACATTATTTCAGTATCGTTCGGTCCTTCGGTACGTATTGAATGGGGATGCACCGATATGATGCGTGACCGTTCCTCTCAGAGTATCGTGAATCATCGAATCCGTGAGATGATGGCAAATAGAAAGATTTCTCAAAGGCTGGAAAGACTAGGCATAGTTAGCAAATAAAACACAAACTTTTATTTGTGCATGAAGTTGCATATTAAAATACAGCACAATACTCTGCTGGTTGAGGCATGAGAGTTGCAGCACAAAACGTGCGACCTAACTCCTAGAAAATCGTCGGGCGTCTCCCGAATGCGCGTCTTTTTCGTGTATATATTCCATCTTCTTATCTCAGGACCATCAAGTGCTAAGCCCCTCTGGAATTTTCCCAGGCTCTCCATATCACAGACCACCCTAATATCCCCATCTGGGATTATCTTCTCCCTTCTCTGATGACGGCTGGAATGGGTGCATTTCGCCGAAATCAGAGCATGTTGACAGAATTGTATAGCTTTGTTTTGCCTAACTGCGATGAATGCGGTCTCGGGTTGAAGACCCAGACAGTCCGACTCATTCTAAGGACTCGAGCAACCATTTATACGGCCGGGCGGTCTCGGGATGCTCTCTGGTTGCTAAGGAAAATGGCTCGAAAATAACAGTGTTTTCTCAAGAATACTTATTGGGACGAAAGTTTGGAAGTTTGGGACGGAAGAAACAATTATAATTATCGGAACTTTCCGAATGTAACCAAACTTATGCACCAATTCTCAAAGACAGGAGCCGCGGACGAACATTGTGGCGTCACATTCCTTGCGTGCCAAAATGGACCGTTTTCCCGCCACAGTCAGAAAGGCGAACTTGGACTGCTAATAAAACATGGAATACAGTTCGGAGAATAAAAATTTTTATACTTTTGTCCGTTTTAAAACATTTCGAATCGAATACAAAAATAAAATAAAGAGGTCGGAATTGTTCATTGGACTCCAATAGTCATTTATCTGCTATAAGAGTAACTTATTTCTCCGCCCATAACGCATGGCGAGATTTTGTTGACGAATTTGGCGATATGTCGCCACTTGGCAACTTTTTAAATATTGCTAAATTAACGAAATTGCCGCCAAATTGATAAGAATAACGCTAAATCAATGAAAATGACGACTAATTGATGAAAATTCAATATCTTGAAAAGAGTAAGAGAATCTACGATTACTATAAAAATTACCTATTTTTCCTTTGCGCTTTTGGATAAAATTTTGGTGACGAATTTTTCGGAATATCTCCAACATGGTGACTTTTTAAATGGTGCCAAATTTATGAATATGTCACCCAATTGATAAAAATTCGCCAAATTTATGAAAGTGACGTTGAATCAATGAAATGATGACTCATTGATGAAAGTTCAATATCTTGAAAATCACATGAGAATAGACTTCCGTCCGTCCGTCCGTAAAGCTTGGCGAGAAATTTAACAGGACGTCGCCAACTTGACGACTATTTTAAATGTTGCTAAAGTAACAAAAATGTCGGCAAATTGATAAAAATTACGCCAAATGTGGAGTAGTGTTTCGCAAATTCTGATTTCCGTCATATGACGGGCACACATTCTAGTATATCAGAAATGCTCTTCTCTCCGTTTGTTTGTAACACTTGATGATATATTTAGCAAACTCGGCGAATAATCTAACGAAGTATCGCTAACACTGCGATATCTCGCCCCAGATTGACGAAAATTTCGCCAAAATTGCAAAAATGACGCTAAATTAATGACAATGACACCTAATTAATGAATTAATAATTAAAATATTTTAATATGTGGATTATATCGCTTATTGAGGATGCTATCAATATCGATAATTGTTAATTTAGTATGTGAAATATAAGTTAATTAGGTAATTTGAAATAGTATTACATCTTGTCATCCGGAATGTATAATCCAAATGTACAATTCAACATTAAAAACACAGTACCGTGGATCTAATACATTATTTTTTGACTGCAAAAGGAGTCAATTGATTGCATTATATAAGGAAAGTCATCAAATATGTTTGTCTATATCCATGGTTCGATTTGAGGTGAAATCTAAAAATGCACAACCATCAAATTTGATATACAGGTACTTCACGACCCAAATAGGTGCACCTCAGCAATATTTTTACTTTCCTTATATATGTAGTATAATGTATAAGGAAAGTATTGTGACGGGGTCGAAAATTTGAATCCGAATTTTCGATGGGAGAGCATGTTTCAAGCATCCCTGAACATGAATCTAGCGTTTTTCAGGTGATGTCTGTGTGTATGTACGTGCGTGTGCATAAGTGTATGTGTGCATGTCGGTGAGATTGTGGAGATAATATCTTAGGAACGAATGGAGCGAATCGAAAGAAATTTGGTATAAAAATTACAGTTAGTGAATACATGAAGCCTATTATTATTAAACGCAATCGAATGCTCGGATGTCCCCCAAATTTAGAATGAAATTTTGAAAAGATCATGAGAAAATCAAATCCCTCAATAAAGTTACATAAATAAAGATTTCTTATGTAATCTTTTATTAGAAAACAATTGACAAAAATTTTAAAACGCTAGCATGAACCGTTTTCGATATATTGCACATTTTTAAAATAAATTTATCAAAAAATCACATAAGATTAAAAAAAGTACTAACTATTGTGAAATATGTTCACTTTTCATATGTAATTATGCTATAAATTTGTTAACACCATTCTGGGGAATCTCGTTCTACTCAAGAGAGTAACTACTTTGGGCAATAGTTTCGTATCATGACGCCTAACAATTCGCCAATAGTCATTTATCTGTTATAAGAATATTATATTTTCCCGTCCGTACAGCTTGGCGTAACTTTGGCGAATAATTTGACGGTATATCGTCAATTTGGCGTCTTTTTTATTAAATGTTGCTACATTGACGAAAGTGTCGCTAAATTGATGAAAACTACGTTAAATTAATGAAATTGACGACTAATTGATGAAAATTCAATATGTTGGAAAGAATATAAGAATCTACTATAAGAATAACCGATTTCTCCGTGTTGTTGTTGTTGAGACCCAGACCGTCCGACCTACCAGAAAGGTGTAAGGTAACTGTTTGGACGGCCGGGAAGTGCCACCCAATTTAGACCGGAACCCAGTGGGGGAGGCATCCACAGGGACCGTACCCTCCTTCCCCTACCACCAACCTCTCGGAAGGACTTACGGACCCACATGTTTAACGTGATCGTACTCCGCATGAACACGGCGGCAGTTCTGGCAGCGGCGAGAATCGCGCGCTAACCACTGGGCTGCCGCGCCCGAAAAGAGCCAACAACACGCGGTGTTCCCAGGTGGTCACCCACCCAAGTACTAACCGCGCCCGATGCTGCCTGACTTCGGTGATCTAACGAGAACCGGTGTTTTCAGCACGGTACGGTCGTTGGCCTCGATTTCTCCGTGTGTAACGCTTAACAAAATTTTGGCGATGAACTTAGCGGAATATCTCCAACTTGTCGAGTTTTTAAAATGTTATGAAATTTAAGAAAATGTTGCCATAAAATTGATAATATTGTCATCAAATTGATAAAAATGACGCTAAATCAATGAAAATGACAGGGATGGGAAAGCCCAGTAGCTAGCGCTCGGGGATTGCACTCGGATGACATGAGTTCGATTCCTGGCTCTGTCCAAATTATCCCCGTGTTCACGCGGAGTACAGGCATGTTAAATATGTGGGTTCGTAAGACCTTCTGAGAGGTTGATAGTAGGGAAAGATGGGTACGTCCCTGTGGATGCAGCCTCCACTGGGTTCCGGTCTAAATTATGTTGCACTGTCCCAAATAGATACCCTATATCTTCGGGTAGGTCGGACGGTCAGTGTTGAAGTAGAAGAATGAAAACGACAACTAACTGATGAAAATTCAATATCTTGGAAAGAATATAGGATTCAACTATAAGAATAACCCATTTCTCCTTTTGTCCGTCCTTAACGCTTGGCGAAAAAATTGGAGACGAATTTGGTGGGATGTCGCCATTTTGCAAAATTGACGAAAATGTCGTAGAAGTAATAAAAATGTTTCCATATTGATAAAAAAAGGTGATGTTAATAGGAGGTAATATTTTGCCAATTTTGAATTCCGTCATGCAACGGGTGTACATACTATTATATAAGAAATACATACATACTTGTATCTGTTTATCTTTGGCGATGCATTTGGAGAATAATATAGAACAATAATATAGAACAATTAAAATATCTTAATGTATGAACTATATGACTTATTGAGGATGTTACAATTATTGATAAATATCAATTTAGAGGTGCGTAAAATATAAGTTAATTGGATACTTGGAAATAGTTTTATATGTTATCATCCGGAAAAGTAATGTACAATTCGACGTTACAAACACTGTGCTTTGGATTTACTAGACATTTTGTTCACCGGGAAAGAAGTAAATTCATTGCATTATATAAGGAAAGTCATGTGCTGCCCACATCACATTTTTTTTATAATATAATATACAGATCTTTCAGTAGTGTTGGGATTTGTTATTTTCGTTGTTCTAATTTAAATTTATCCATGATAAATAAGTATGTTTTTAAATTACAAATCTAAATGCTCTTGTGTCTGTCTATATTTAATAACTGAAAATTGCATTTTCTGCTTTTTGGTAAAAAATGAAGTTAGAAAATATCTTCAAATTTCCCCCGTAGTCGGCGTTTATTATAATTTGTCTTCAACGCGTAGATTACAATTTATCTTCAACAAATAATTTCAATTGCTGAGAGATTTAAGATTTGTTTCTTCAATTACAGAACTGAATTTTAGAAACGCTGCAAATCTTTAAATTATAATTGAAATTGTGCAAGAGAATATTTTTACAGCATATAAATTAACTAACTACTAACAAATTAACTAACCATAATTAACCAACTACTAACAACTTGTACTTGGGCTTGACGGAGAATTTTGCAAACTAAAATTAATATCTAGAAAGCAGAGCGGAATTCAACAAAATGTTTTTTGTTAAAATCTATATTCTATAGATATGCAGCTAGTCGAAAATTCTATACAAGTTAAGCATTTTATACAAGTGCAGCAAATTAAATGTTCCACTTAAGTATTGCTACTTCAAATTTTATATAAATATTGCTAATTTATTTTAAGGGACAAGCTTTATTTTTTCTTGAGCAAAAAAATCAGTAAGTTTTGATTGACTTTTATTTGTTTTGAAATGATTTACACATAAAGCCCGTAACCCTGGTTAGAGTTGGATTCCTCCAAAAATTAAGAATAAAAATATTAAATAAAGAACTTGTACTGTAATTAAAATGTAGAATTTTAACTTGCTACACGTGTGTAAAATTTTTAATTTTCTGCACTTGTATAAGATATGTATTTAAAACAAAATCCTTTGCTGCACTCTGCTCTGTCATCTAGACATTCCATACTTAATAACTTCTATTGTTTCAAACCTATGAACTCATATTAATTTAATGACTCGTATTGAACTCTTATTAATTTAATCTAACATGATGCTAACTCCGATTTTTTATATTATATCTACATATAAAACATTCTTGATTTCTTTCTCCGGAAATTAGGTAATTAAAATAACCAAATATTTGTTCCTTTACTGCTGTAATAGAAAAGAAAATGTTTTCGTAATTTCTCAACATGAAGTAAAATGAATGATCTAAACTGATTTCGGCACCCTTCATCAGAATCGGTTTTCAGTGTTTCCCTGTGAAGCTGTTTTTCTTATCCTGACGAAAGGAGCTTATAAAACCGATTTATATAACTAATGTTTTCTTGCGCTGCTTTATAAACAAAGTAATATTTCACAAGTAGAAAATTTCAATTTAAATAATTTCATTAAATTGATCAGATATTTAGATTTTTGTATAGTTCAAGTGTATGAGCTTATATTTAATAATTTCTCCTTAAGTTTCGATTAATAGAAATATATAGATAGTGTTTTAATGTAATTAAATGATCTTCACTTTATATTTCTCATCAATTTTCGATTATTAGAAATATACGTATAGGTTTGCTTATGTAGCCAAAGTAATATGGTTTTGAAATTGTTCTTATTAAATCCATCTTTTTCGAGATACCACTGTTTTGTTACAACAATATAAAATCGCTGGGAAAGATGGCAAAAAGGCAAATGTACAAGCCAATCATTGATCTCTGAAGGTTGACGTCCGTTCCGGCAAGAACGTCATAACGGAAACGTGTTTTCATTGGTCTCTTCTGCAGAAAGTAGAAAACTGTTGACAGGTCATTGTTAACGGCAGGTACGAGCGTCTGCTTGCGTATGTTCTTTCGACGGCTTAGCTTATGCATTTCAGTTCCAAACTCAAAATTGAGGATTGTTTCTGTCTGCGCGCATCGAAATCACAATATTGGAATATCTGCGAATTGGGGGCAAAGGATATCTTGTGCTATATGTGGAAGCAATCATTTTTTGACTTATATATAATTCATGTTGGAACTGGTAAGTGAAAAATTTACACGTCACAAGACTTTTCGACAGCTAAGAATTTTCGACAGCTTTCAGAGCTTGCTTGACAAAGGTAAGAATTATTTAGTAATTTCATTTCGTACTCATAAGCTATTACTATAATTTTAAGCTGTTATATTAAAACATTGTTTGAATATTTTCACATAAAACTCAATCAAAATTCATTGAATGCAATTTGCAATATGCTTTATATTTAGTTTTTTCCTTCAACTACTGGAAAGTTTTATACTCAAAAAGTGAACCCATTTCTTTAAAATTGCAATTTTCGAAGTCATTTTGAAATGTTCGAAATTGGATCCAGATTTATATATGCTATCAATGTAATATAAGTTATAGATTTTTGCCTGACACAAAGTAGGTGCATTATAATGTTTTCAAAGTATGTTCATTCTATTTCAGAAAACATAAAATATTTACCATATAAAATGGAAGGATCAACTTGCATGCGTTCTTCATATAAAATTTTCCACTTTCAAACCAAACAAACTTAATTTAAACTATTTGAAAAGTGCGTCTATTATGTTTTTCATCTGTAGCAAAATATAAATTATTGCAATAACAGCTTTTTAACATGCTTGAACTTTTACAAGCCAAGGCAAATTGCATTACAACTCGATTTCTATAATTTAAAATTAATAGTTTATTTATTTTGATATTTAATTTCGAATTCCGCTACTTTCCTGATATAATGAGTACAATTGAAAAAATTATGTGATATATTAAATCTTATCCACATTTATAATTTCATTATTTTACTGTTTTCAATCAAAATATTTAATAAAAGTAGTTGGGAGTCAAAATATCGTGTATGTTTTGTTAGTCGAAATGAATTTTAGTAAAAGAAAAATTTGTTTTCTTTGCAGTGTACCTCGGTAATGATGTGAAATGTACAAATCCTACATTTGATCTTATTATATCTGAAAAGTGTTTACCCTCTAATCATTTGTCTTGACTGTTAGTTGAAATAATAGAAATGCTTTGCAGCTTCGAAACTAAAATAATACGTTATGTCTGTAGTGCTTGCTTTTAATTGGATTCTAGAGATGTTTTGTAGTATAAGATTGCTTGTTTTAAATTGATGGTAAAAATATACTGATGTTTTGTAGAGGTTTTTTTTTCCAATGTAATAAGGATGTTTTCTAAATTTTACAATCACTTCATTTTATTGTATTTGCTTTGATTGCAAATCATTTAATTTGATTGTAAATATATCTAAATATAATATCATTTGCAACATATTTTATTATCGCATGAGTGGGAGATTGTAAACGCCCACATTGAGAGTAATAAATTTGAAATAATTTCTAATTAGGGATTGTTTGACTTTAAGTAAATGAAATTATATAGCAAAGCCAATTCACTAACTTTTTGTGTAGTAGTACTATCTTACTATTTCTTTCACTGTTCAAATGGATCTTTTTAGGGAAACTATCTTATTTGACAGTATGGCTATATCTAGTCCTTGCCTGAAACAATCCAAATGTTTTGTTTGAAAGAAATGAAATGTGTGTTTGAGTTAACTTTTTTATACAAACATTAATACTGCAATAAACGGAATGTGTGTACTTAATTTGAGTTAACTTCCTTATACAAACATTAATACTGCAATAAACAGCTATTTATGAACTAGCTATCTCAGCATGGCTATAACACATGCATTCTTTTTCAGAAATGTTGACTTATAAAATTCCTTTATAAGCCATGTTGCTTTCCATTGTTTATTAGATTGCATTTGTTATAAAGTGAAACTCTATTTAGCTTTCAAACTAAAAATATTTTACACTCCCAAACTATATTTTTAAGACAAAACTAATAAAATGATTTTAGCTTATAAAGCAGCAAAGAAGGGTCACTGTATTTGAAAATAGTTTAGTTGCGGTGCTCATCTTCTCGTTGTACAAAAAAGCATGAAATAAATATAGGGAAAGAACTTGATTCTAAAAACGAACGAGACAATTTTGGATTGGCTAAATATTAAATTTGACATAGAAAATCAAAGGATTCTAATGTATCAACTAAAAATACAAATGTTAGAGTAATATACGTACGTCAAGATGATAACTTGACATGCATTCAAAGTGATTTCCGATTAAATACATTTTGATAGAACATTTTCGAGTGTACTTCATATATCCAAGTCCCAAATATAACAAAACAGTTATATGGTGTGCATACTTCCATTTTCTAAAACTATTAAGTATTTTAATTTTCTTTTCAAAATATATTTCTTACAGTCATACGACTTTTAAGAAAATTGAAGTCCTTAGTGAACCCCACACACCCTCTAGAGTCCGATGCTGAATCCATATAAGTCATCATCTAAGCTCTATCTGCAGCCAGTTTTAAATAATCTTTTTTCAAGGAATTTTTTTAAGCTACAAGTGAAAAAACTACAAGTGAAGTTTAAATCGTTAGGAAACCCCAATCACCGAAATTTAGGAATGAATTAATATCAGTCATCACACAAATTCTATGTATAATTAATCTTGAGAAATAGATGTTTCAAAAAAGAAACCAAAGTGGAAAAAGAACCGAAAGTGGAAATTCATAGTAAGCTCCAAAATCCCTCTAAAATTAAATGAAACTTTCGAAAATAAATGAACTTTCGAAACTAAAAATTCTTCGCGAGTCCCACAACCTCCCTCTGGGATTTGACGATGAATCCATATTTGTTATTATCTAGGCTATAATAAGTATTTAAAACAAAATATGGAAACGGGAGTAGACAATGAAACAGAATTATTTATCCTTGTTGAACCAATAAACTCCTGCAAAATGTGATGTTGAATCCATATCATTGTGTGAGCTCTATCGAATTAAGAAATTCTTAACGAGTCCCTTAACTCCCTCCAGAATTTGACGATGCATCCATATTTGTCATTATCTAAGCTCTAATAAATGTTTAAAATAAAATATTGAACCGGAAGGGGAAAAAGTAACAGAATTGTTTATCCTTGTAGAACCAATAACCACCTCCAAAATGTGATGTGGTATCCATATAAATTATCATGTAAGCTCTATCGAATTTAGAAATTCTTCGTGAGGACCTCAACCCCTCCAGAATTTAACGATGAATCCATATTTGTCATTATCTATAAGCTCTAATAAATGCTTGAAACAAAATTTTGTAGCGGAAGTGGAAAAATGAACATAATTGTTTATCCTTGGTGAACCCTTTACCTCCTCCAAAATTTGATGTTGAACCCATACCAATTATAATGTAAGCTCTATCGGAATTAGAAATTCTTTGTGAATCCCTTAACCCCCCCTCCTCCAAAATTTATCGATGAATCCATATTTGTCGTTCTAATATGTTTTAAACAAAATATTGAAACGAAAGTGGTGAAAAGAACAGAATAGTTTATACTTGGTGACCCCTTAACCTTCTTCAAAATGTGATTTTGAATCCGTATAAATTATTCTGTGAGCTCTATCGAATTTAGAAATTTTTTGCGAGTTCCTTAACGCACTCCAGAATTTGACGCTGAATCCATATTTGTATCTATCGAAGTTCTAATAAATGTTTAAAACAAAGTATTGAAACGAAAGTGGTGAAAAGAACAGAATAGTTTATACTTGGTGAGCACTTTATCTCCTCCAAAATGTGATGTTGAATCCATATCAATTATCATGTAAGTTCCTTCGAAATTAGAAATTCTTCGTGGGTCCCTCAACTCCTTCAGGAATTCGACGATGAATCCATATTTGTTATTATATAGTTTATAATAAATGTTTAAAGCAAAATATGGAACCAGAAGTGGAAAAGGGAATTGTGTATCCATCTTCAACCATTAACTTCCTTCAAAATGTGATGTTGAATCCATATCAATTATAATGTAAGAGTCATCAAAATAAGAAATTCTTTGTGAGTCCTTGAACCCCTTCCGGAATTTGACTCTGAATCCATATTTGTCATTATCTAAGTTCTAATAAAAGCTTAAAACTAAATTTTAAACCAGAAGTGGAAAAAGGGACAGAACTGTCTATCCTTGGTGAACTCTTAACCTCCTGCAAAATTTGATGTTGAATCCATTTCAACTATCATGCAAGCTCTATCAAGATTAGAATATCCTTGTGAGCCCCTTTACCCCCTCCAGGATTTGAAGATGAAACCATATTTTTTAATATCTAAGTTCTAATAAATGTTTAAAACAAAATATCGAACCGGAAATGGAAAAATGAACAGAATTGTTTATCCTTGGTGAACCATTAACGTCTTGCAAAATAAGATGTTGAATACATTTCTACACCGCTGGCCTTCCAAAATGCAACACCATGAAAGACAAGAGATATCAAAACCAAATTTATTGGACAAAGAACATAAAGTACAGGGATAAATTGATTGAAATACAGCCCCGTTCGACTTGCAGAATACGAAGAAATCAGTATTTTATGCAGCCGCCATGGCTGACACTAACTGCTGCTACACCCCTCGGCATTGAAAGAAAGAGACTTTGGATGTATTCTCGGGGTATGTCAGTCCATACTGCTTCCACACCTAGCCAAACTTCATCTGTCGTAGCAGCTGGTGGTGTTTGCTGGGCCAGTCGTTTGCCAATCATCGACCAGACGTTTTCAATGGGCAACAGATCTGGAGAACGGGCCGGCTAAGGGAGCAGTGAAACTTGGTGGGCACTGAAGAAATGCTGAACGATATGTGCCACGTGTGGTCTCGCATTGTCCGGTTGAAACTTGGCCGCAGGCAAGCCTTGAAGGTAAGGTAAGACAACAGGCTCCAAAACTTCAGAAATGTAGCGGTGGCTGTTGAGTGTACCGACAGTGCGTATTAGGGGGGGGAGTAAATTCCAATGCCACTCCAAACCATAACGCCAAGTGAAGGACCGGTAGGGCGATGCATAATGCAAGAGTTATGCACTATCTCGCTACGGTGCCGCCAAACCCGGATACGACCATCGTGGTGTTGTAGGCAGAATCGTAATTCATCTGAAAACACAATGTCGGGCCATTCGTTTGTCCATGTCCGGCGTTCAAGAGCACCATTGCAGCCGCATACGTCTATGGTCTAGAGTCAAAGGTAATCGCAGCAATGGACGCCTTGCTGAAATTGCCCGTTGCTGCAGACGATGTTGAATGGTACATGCTGACACAGATTGTTGTGCAACAGACCTCAATTCTTGCAATAGGGTTGTTGATGTTGCAGTGCGATCCATCATTGCCATGCGCACAACATGTCTGTCCTAACGTTCGGTGGTACTACGAGGCTGGTGCAATCGTTCCTGTCGGTTGGTCCATCCCTCCTGCACCCACTGATTCCATATTCGCATCACTGTGGCTTGATTTCGTCCAACACGAGCACCGATTTCTCGGAAGGATAATTCGCAATCTCTATAAGCCACAATTCCTCCTCTGTCAAACTCAGAAACGTGCTGGAATGGCTGCCGTATTCTTTGAGGAGGCATACAGGAGCTTCCCACACAAAAACACAGGGTGAAAACAACATTCCTGTACTTAAAAACAGCCTTCTCTTCTCCCCTTATATAGCGCTTGTAGGTGGCACTACTGGCGCACATGATTTGCATATGAGCTAAAATTATAATCATTTGTATTTCCTATGGAGGTCTACGTATTGTGCAAATTTCATGCTTATCGGAAGCTTCCTTCATGGTGTTGCATTTTGGATGGCCAGCAGTGTATTACCATGTGAGATCTATCGAATTTAGAAATTCTTAGCGAGTCCCTTGACCCCCTAAAGAATTTGACGATGAATCCATACAGGTCAAGTTGTAGTTAATGTTTAAAATAAAATATTGAACCGCAAGTGGAAAAGTAAATAGCATTGTTTATCCTTGGGGACCGCATAACCTCCTCTAAAATGTGAAGTTGAATCAATATAAATTATCATGTGAGCTCCATCGAATTTAGAAATTCTTTGCGAATCTCTTAACTCCCTCCATATTTTGACGATGAATCCATATTTGCCATTATCTAAGCTCTAATAAATGCTTAAAACAAAATTTTAAACCGGAACTGGAAAAAGGAACAGAATTGTTTATCTTCGGTGATCCCTATACCTGCTCCAAAATTTGATGTTGAATCCACATCAATTATCATGTAAGCTCCATCGAAGTTAGAAATTCCTGTGTGTTCCTAAACCCCTACAAATATTTGACTATGAATCCATATTTATCATTATCTAAATTCTAATAAATGTTTAAACAAATTATTGAACCGGGAGTGGAAGAAGGAGCAGAATTGTTCATCCTTGGTAAACCCTTTATCTCTTAAAAAATTTGAAGTTGAATTCTTATCAATTATCATGTAATCTCTATCGAAATCAGAGATTCATTTTGAGTCCCTTATCCCCTACTAAAATTTGCCGAGAAATCCATATTTTCCATTATCTATAAGCTCTAATAAATGTTTAAAACGAAATTTTGAACCGCAAGTGGAGAACAGAATTGTTTATCCTTGGTGAACTCTTTATCTCCTCCAAAATTTGATGTTGATGCCATATCAATTATAATGTAAGAATGCCGAAATTAGAAATTCTTTGTGAGTGCCTTACCTTCCCCCCTCCAGAATTTGCCGATGAATCCATATTTGTCATTATCTAAGTTCTAATAAATGTTTAAAACAAAATATTGAACCGGAAGCGGAAAACGGAGCATAATTCATTATCTTTGGTAAACCCTCAACATCCACCAAAATTTTGAAGTTGAATACATATCAATAATTATGTAAGTTCTAATGAAATTAGAAATTCTTTGTGAGTCCCTTAACCCCTACCTTAAATTTGACTATGAATCCGTTTTTGTCATTATCTAAATTTTAATAAATGTTTGAAACTAATTTTTAAACCGGAAGTGGAAGAAGGGTCAGAATTGTTTATCCGTAACCTCCTGCAAAGTTTGATGTTGAATCCATATTGTGGCACAAATTTTAAAATAAAACTTGAAGTTGAACTTTTCGATTAATTATCATTAACATAAAATATCTTAATATGGCCGTAAATTCGTACATAGTGGATTTATTATTAAATTGTACTTTGCATTATTGTGCTGCAATATAAAACATTCCAATTATTTACTTTCGCGTGAGTCCTGTAAAGGAATTATTAATTAATATAATACTCAATCGACCACACCGTTGAACCTTTAACAATAAAACATTTATTAACAACATAAACACTTATTAATTCATTACACAATTAATTATTAGTTTTGGCGGGGGGAACATGTGAGACCACTTAATTTGCCTAAACGTTTCTAGACCTAAAGTTATTTGAGGAACACATACCTTCAAATCTGTCTTGGATTTTGTTAGCAGCACGTATTTGATGTCGTCTTTGTTACTAGCATTAACTCGTAGTGTAATGCATCCACTCGTAACTTCGTCGATCATATTATACTGCTGACTCCAATACTCGCACTTATTTCATTCTCTTAGTATATCAAGTCATCTCTGTAGTATCTGCACAAGTCATAATGTTGCCCAAGTATATCTCTGAACATCTACACAAGTCATAATGTCGCCCGAGTCTACTAATGTCGCACAAGTCTTGTTTGATCCCCAACAGTTTGTTAACACATATCATACATAATATCTCAAAGTTATGTACTCATCAAATGTATCAGGTCAAGCTTTCGGTTGAAGCAAAACTAAATTTTGAATATTTTTAAAAATTTTAAACATATGCACATTCACCTGGCAATGTTACACACTTATATATCTAACTCTTGATACTTTTAACAAAATTACACATTTTTTGTACAGATTACACAGCATATTATATTTAACATTTTTTACACAATTCCTTCCTCATTAATCTACCAGTTTTCATTATTGATAGAGTTTGATGTTGAATCCATATCAATTTTCATGTAAGCTCTATCGGAATTAGAAAATCTTTTTGAGTCCCTTAACCTCCTCCAGAATTTGACGATGAATCTGTATTTGTCATTATCTAAACTCTAATAAATGTTTAAAACAAAATTTTGAACCGGAAGTGGAAAAAAGGAACAGAATTGTTATCCTTGGTGACCCCTTTATCACCTCCAAAATTGGATGTTGAATCCATATCAATTATCATGTAAGCTCCATCGAAATTAGAAATTATTTGTGAGTCCCTTAACCCCTTCCAGAATTTGACTCTGAATCCGAATTTTTCATTGTCTAAGTTCTAATAAATGTTTAAAACAAAATATTGAACCGGAAGTAGAAAATGGAACTGAATTGTTTATCCTTGGGGTCCCCTTAACCTCCTCCAAAAAGTGATGTTGAATCCATATATATTACCATGTGAGCTCTATCGAATTTAGAAAATCTTTGCGAGTCTCTTAACCCCTTCCAGAATTTGAGGCTGAATCCATATTTGTCATTATCTAAGTTATAATAAATGTTTAAAAAGAATTTTTGAACCTTAAGTGGAAAAAGAACAGAATTTTTTATCCTTGGTAAACCCTTTATCTCCTTCAAAATTTGATGTTGAATACATATCAATTTGCCGACGCGATGGCCGAACGCTCAAGGCAAGCGTTTCCTAGCGATCGTTCGGCCGCCGGGTTGTGGGGTCGAGTCCTACCTTCAAGCATGGATGTTGGGCGCGGTGGGTCCCTACCCCCTCTGCTGCGCTGGGGCAACGTCATACGACGGCTAAAAGGTTCACGGTTCTAGCCAGTGTGAAGGCGAATGATTAAAACAGATACCTGGCCATTAGAAAAAAAAATAATAATTAATATCAATTATAATGTAAACTGTATCGAAATTAGAAATTCTTTGTGAGTCCCTTAACCCTACCAAAATTTGACTATGAATCCATATTTGTCATTATATAAGTTCTAATAAATGTTTAAAACAAAATATTGAACCGGGAGCGGGAAACTGAACATAATTGTTTATCCTTGGTGAACCCTTAAACTCCTCCAAAATTTGAACTTGAATCCATATCAATTATCATTTAAGCTCCATCGAAATTAGAAATTCTTTGTGAGTCCCTTAACCCCTGCAAAAATTTGACTATGAATTCTTTTTTGTCATTATCTAAATTGTAATATAGTTTTATTCTAAATATCAATGTTTCTGCAGACGCTAAAATGACTAAAGAAAATACAAATTAAAATAACTTTCCAGTGCAGATTTCATAATAGGATTAATTCTATTACAATAACTTTGTTTATTTTATTTTATTTATAAATCGACTGGACATAGGTATAATTTTTTGGGACGGCAACTGTTTGGGTTAGTCTAGGTTAATCTCAAACAGAATATCCATTATTCAATCACCCAACAGATTATCTGATTGGAAATATAATTTGTTACAAAAATGTTTAAAGCAAATTAAGTTGAAGAAGGAACAGAATTGTTTATCCTAGGTGAACCCTTAATCTCCTCCAAAATTTGAAGTTGAATCCATATCAATTATTATGTAAGTTCTATCGAAATCAGAAATTCATTGTGAGTCCCTTATCCCCTATAAAAATTTGAAGATGAATACAAATTTGTCATTATCTAAGTAATAATAAATATTTAAAACAAAATATTGAAAAGGAAGTGGAAAATGGAACTGATTTGTTTATCCTTGGGGACCCCTTAACCTCCACCAAAATGTTATGTTGAAACCATATCAAATATCATGTGAGCTCTATTGAATTTAGAAATTGTTTGCGAGTCACTTAACCCCCCTCCAGAATTTGACGATGAATCCATATTTGTCATTATCTAAGCTCCAATAAATGTTTAAACAAAATTTTGAACCGGAAGTGGAAAAGGAACAGAATTTTTTATCCTCGGTGAATCCTCTATCTCCTCCAAAATTTGATGTTAAATCCATATCAATTATAATGTAAGTTCTATCGAAATTGGAAATTCTTTTTGAGTCCATTATCCCCCCCTCCTTCAAGAATTTGTCGATGAATCCATATTTGACATTATCTAATTTCTAATAAATACTTAAAACAAATTATTGAACTGGAAGTGGAAAAAGAAGATAATTGTTTATCCTTGGTGAACCCTTAAACTCCTTCAAAATTTGATGTTGAATCTATATCAAATATCATGTAAGCTCTTTCGAAATTGGAAATTATTCTTGAGTACCTCACCCCCTTCCGGAATTTGACTATGATTCCATATTTGTTATTATCTCGGCTATAATATGTATTTAAAACAAAATATGGAAACTGAAGTGGAAAAAGGAACAGAATTGTTTATCATTGTTGAACCATTAAACTCCTTAAAATGTGATGTTTGATCCATACCAATTATAATGTAAGATCTATCGAAATTAGAAATTTTTTGTGAGTCCCTTAACCCCCCTCCGGAATTTTTCATGTTCAAATAAATGTTTAAAGCTAAATTTTGAACCGGAGTGAAAAAAGAACAGAATTTTTATCCTTGGAAAATCCTTTGTCTCCTTCAAAATTTTATGTTGTTGAGTCCATATCAATTATAATGTAATATGTATCGAAATTAGAAATTCTTTAAGAGTCCCTTAACCTCTACCAAAATATGACTATGAATCCATATTTGTCATTATCTAAGTTCTAATAAATGTTTAAAACAAAATATTGAACCGGAAGCGGAAAACAGAACATAATTGTTTATCCTTGGTGAACCCTTAACCTCCTCCTAAATTTGAACTTGAATCCATATCAATTATCATGTAAGCTCCATTGAAATTATAAATTCTTCATGAGTCCCTCAACCCCTCCAGAATTTACTGATGCATCCATATTTAGTCATTATCTCTAAGCCCTAATAAATGTTTAAAACAAAATGTTGTACCGGAATTGGAATAATAAACATAATTGTTTATCCTTGGTAAACCCTTTATCGCCTCCAAAATTCGATGTTGAACCCATATCAATTATAATGTAAACTCTATCGGAATTAGAAATTCTTTGTGAATCCCTTACCCCACCCCCCTCAAGAATTTGCCGATGAATCCATATTTGTCGTTCCAATAAATGTTTAAAACAAACTATTGAAACGAAAGTGGTGAAAAGAACAGAATAGTTTATACTTGGTGTCTGATCCCTTAACCTCCTACAAAATGTGAATTTGAATCCGTATAAATTATCATGTGAGCTCTCTCGAATTTAAAAATTCTTTGCGAGTCCCTTAATTCCCTCCAGAATATGACGCTGAATTCATATTTGTCACTATCTAAGTTCTGATAAATGCTTAAAATAAAATATTGAAACGAAAGTGGTGAAAAGAACAGAATAGTTTATACTAGATAACCCTTTATCTCCTCCAAAATGTGATGTTGAATCCATATCAATTATCATCTAAGTTCATTTGAATTTAGAAATTATTCGTGAGTCTCTCAACCCCTTCAGGAATTTGACGATGAATCCATATTTGTTATTATCTAGGCTATAATAAATGTTTAAAACAAAATATGGAACCGGAAGTGGAAAGGGGAACAGAATTGTTTATCCTTCTTCAATCATTAACTTAATCCAAAATGTGATGTTGAATCCTTTTCAATTATAATGTAAGTTTCATCAAAATTAGAAATTTTTTTTGAGTCCTTTTACCCCTTCCAGAATTTGACTCTGAATCCATATTTGTCATTATATAAGTTCTAATAAATGCTTAAGCCAAAACTTTAAACAGGAAGTGGAAAAAGGAACAGAATTGTCTGTCATTGGTTAAAACTTAACCTCTAGCAATGTTTGATGTTCATCCATTTCAATTATCATGTAAGCTCTGTCGAAATTAGAATATCTTTTGAGTCCCTTAATTCCCTCATGAATTTATCGATGAATCCATATTTGCCATTATCTATAAGCTCTAATATATGTTAAAACAAAACATTGAACCGGAAGCGGAAAATGGAACATAATTCTTTATCTTTGGTGAAACCTTAACATCCTCCAAAATTTGAAGTTGAATCCATATCAATTACCATGTGAAATCTATCGAATTTAGAAATTATTAGCCAGTCCCTTAACCCCCTAAAGAATTTGACGATGAATCCAATTTGCCAATATGTAAGTTCTAGTAATGTTTAAAAGTAAATATTGAATCGGAAGTGGAAAAAGAAATTGAATTGTTTATCCTTGGGAACTCCTTAACCTCCTCCAAAATGTGATGTTGAATCAATATAAATTATCATGTGAGCTCTACGAATTTAGAAATTTTTGCGAGTCCCTTAACCCCCTCCATAATTTGACGATGAATCCATATTTGTCATTATCTGAGCTTTAAATAAAAGCTTAAAACAAAATTTTAAACCGGAACTGGAAAAAGGAACAGATTTCGGTGATCCCTATACCTGCTCCGAAATTTGATGTTGAATCCATATCAATTACCATGTAAGCTCCATCGAAATGAGAAAATCTTGTGTGTCCCTTATTCCCTACAAATAAATGCCGATGAATCCATAATTGCCATTATCTAAGTTATAAAAATTGTTTAAAACAAAATATTGAACCTGAAGTGGAAAACGGAACATAATTCTTTATCTCTGGTGAACCCTTAACTTCCTCCAAAATGTGATGTTCAATCCATATCAATTATCATGTAAGCTCCATCGAATTTAGAAATTATTTTTGTGTCCCTTAACCCCCTCCAGACTTTGACGATGAATCCTTAATGCCATTACCTTTAAGCTCTATTAAATGTTTAAAACAAAATTTTGAACCCGAAGTTGAAGAGGAACAGAATTGTTTATACTTGGTGAAACCTTAACCTCTTCCAAAATTTGATGTTAGATCCATATCAATTATCATATAAGCTGTATCGAAATTAGAAATTTTTTATAAGTCCCTTAACCCCCTCTAGAATTTGAGAATGAAACCACATTTACCATTATCAATAAGCTCTAAAAAATGTTTAAAAGAAAATTTTAAACCGGAAGTGGAAAAGAACAAAATTGTAAATCTTTGGTGAACTCTTTACCCCCCTCCAAAATTTGATGTTGAATCCATATCAATTATAATGTAAGCTCTGTCGAAATTAGAAATTCTTTGTGAGTCCCTTACCGCCCCCCTCCAGAATTTGCTGATGAATCCATATTTGTCATTATCTCAGTTCTAATAAATGTTTAAAACAAAATATTAAACCAGAAGCGGAAAACGGAACATAATTCTTTATCTTTGGTGAACCCTTAACATCCTCCAAAATTTGAACTTGAATCCATATCAATTATCATATAAGCTCTAAGGAAATTAAAAATTCTTTGGCAGTTCCTTAACCCCTACCTTAAATTTGACTATGAATCAGTATTTGTCATTATCTAAGTTCTAATAAATGCTTAAAATATATTCTTGAACCGGAAGTGGAAGAAGGAACAGGAAGGAACTTTTTCCGTAATCTCTTCCACAATTTCAAGTGGAATCCATATCAATTACCATGTAAACTTAACCATTAAAAAATTACCATTAAAAAATCTTTGTGTGTCCCTTAACCTCCTCCAGAATTTGACGATGAATGCATATTTTTCATTATCTAAGCTCTATTAAATGTTTAAAACAAAATATTGAACCCGAATTGGAAAAAGGAGCAGAATTGTTTGTCCATGTTGAACCATTAATAAAATGTGATGATGAATATATATCCGTTATCATGTGAGCTCTATCGCATTTAGAACATCTTAGCGAGTCCCATAACCCCTAAAGTATCTGACGATGAATCCATATTTCTCATTATCTAAGTTATAAAAAATGTTTAAATCAAAATATTGAAACGAAAGTGGTGAAGAGAACAGAATTGTCTATCCTTGGTGAATCCGTATAACCTCCTGCAAAATTTGATGTTGAATCCATTTCAATTATCATGTAAGCTGTATCGAAATTAGAATATTTTTGTGAGTCCCTTACCTCACACCCTCCTAAAGAATTTGCCGATGAATCCATATTTGTCATTATCTAAGTTCTAATAAATTTTTAAAACAAAATATTGAACCTGAAGCGGAAAAAGGAACATAATTCTTTATCTTTGGTGAACTCAGAACGTCCTCCAAAATTTGATTTCGAATTCATATCGATTATCATGTAAGCTCTATCGAATTTAGAAATTCTTTGTGAGTCCCTTAACCCTTCCAGAATTTCAGGATGAATCTATACTTGTCATTATCTATAAGCTCTAATAAACGTTTAAAACAAAATTTTGAACCTTAAGTGGAAAAGGAAGGGGATTGTTTATCATTAGTGAACCCTTTGCCTCCTCCAAAATTTGATGTTGAACATATATCAATTATCATGTGAGCAATTTCGAATTTAGAAATTCTCTGTGAGGTCTTAACCTCTTGCAGAATTTTACTCTGAATCCGTATTTGTCATTGTCTAAGATCTAATAAATGTTTAAAACCAAATATTGAACCAGAAGTGGAAAATGGAACCGAATTGCTTATCCTTGCTGAACACTTAATCTCCTCCAAAATGTGATGTTGAATCCATATCAGTTATCATGAATCCATATCAATTACCATGGTGAACCCTTTACCTCCTACAAATTTTGATGTTGAACCCATATCAATTATAATGTAAATTCTATCGAAATTAAAAATTCTTTGTGAATCCCTTAACCCCCCCCCCTCCAGAATTTGCCGATGAATCAATATTTGTCGTTTTCTAAGTTCTAAAAAATATCTAAAACGGAATATTGAACCAGAAGTGAAAAAATGAACATAATTGTTTATTTTTGGTGAACCCTTAATCTCCTAAAAATTTTGTTCTGAATCCAAATCAATTATCATGTAAGGTATATCGAAATTAGAAATTCTTCGTGAGTCCCCCCCCCCTCTTGGATTGGACGATGAATCCATATTTGTCGTTATCTAAGTTCTAATAAATGTCTAAAACAAAATACTGAACCGGAAGTGGAAAAAGAAGCAGAATAGTTTTTCCTTGGAAACCGCTTATACTCTGCGAAAATGTGATGTTGAATCAATATAAATTATCATGTGAGTTCTATCGAATTCCGAAATTCTTTGCGAGTCCCTTAACCCCCTCCATAATTTGACGATTAATCCATATTTGTCATTATCTAACCTCTAATAAATTCTTAAAACAAAATTTAAAACCGGAACTGGAAAAAGGAACGGAATTGTTTGTCTTCGGTGACCCCCAAACCTGCTCCAAAATTTGATGGGGAATCCATATCAATTATCAGTTAAGCTCTATCGGAACTAGAAAACTTTTGTGAGTTCCTTAACCCCTACAAAAATTTGACTAGGAATCCATATTTGTCATTATCTAAGGTCTAATAAATGTTTAAAAAAAATATTGAATCTGAAGTGGAAAAATGAACAGAATTGTTTATCCTTGGTGAACCCTTAACTTCCTCCAAAATTTGATGTTGAATCTATATCAAATATCATGTAAGCTCTTTCGAAATTAGAAATTCTTCGTGAGTCCCTCAACCCCTTCAAGAATTCGACGATGAATCCATATTTGTTATTATCTAGGCTATAATAAATGTTTAAAACAGAATATGGAAACGGAAGTGAAGAAGGGAATAGAATTTTTTATCCTTCTTCAACCATTAACTTCCTTCAAAATGTGATGTTGGATCCATATCAATTATAATGTAAGCTTCATCAAAATTAGAAATTCTTTGTGAGTCCCTTAACTTCCAGAATTTAACTTCCAGAACCCCTTCCAGAATTTGACGATGAATCCATATTTGCCATTATCTAAGCTCTAACGAAAGTTTGAAACAAAATTTTGAACCAGAAGTGGAAGAAAGAACAGAATTGTTTATACTTGGGGAACCATTTACTGTCTCTACATTTGATGTTGAATCCATACCAATTATCTTGTAAACTCAATTGAAATTAGGAAATCTCTGTGAGTCCCTTAACCCCTATTAAATTTGACTATGAATCTATATTTGTCATTATCTAAGCTCTAATAAATGCTTAAAAATATTGAACCGGAATTGGAAAATGTAACTGAATTGTTTATCTTTGGTGAACCC
The DNA here is from genome assembly GCA_951213105.1 of Amaurobius ferox. NCBI lineage: Eukaryota > Metazoa > Arthropoda > Arachnida > Araneae > Amaurobiidae > Amaurobius > Amaurobius ferox. The sequence goes on from OX578141.1 coordinate 18,432,882, forward strand.
TTAACCTTCTCCAAAATGTGATGTGAAATCCATATCAATTATCATGTTAGCTCTATCGAATTTAAAAATTCTTTTCGACTCTCTTAACCCCTTCAGACTTTGACGCTGAATCCATATTTGTCACTATCTAAGTTCTAATAAATGTTTCAAACAAAATAGTAAAAGGAAAGTGGTGAAAAGGACAGAATAGTTGATCCTTGGTGACCCGGTGGTTAGCTCGGTGGGCGAAATGTTTACGGCATTCGGTACATTCAATGGTTTTAGGGGGACCTTAAAGGAATCAGTTGAACAACTTGATTTAGTATTCACAGCTTTATGAATCTTATCACGACGAATCAGATTTTACCCATTACAAAGACCATCTCACACACATTTTGCATGAAAAATCCTTGTTTCCAACATGTCGAGTTGGACTTTACCTCTGAACAATAATCGTTTAAGATTAGCTCGGTGGGCAAAATCTTTACGGCATTCTGTACATTCAATGGGCTTGGGGTGACCTTAAAGGAATCAGTAGAAAAATTTGATTTAGTATTCACAGCTTTATGAACCTTATCACGACAAATCAGACTTTATCCCTTACAAAGACCATCGCACACACTTTGCATGAAAAATCCTTCTTTCCAACATGTGGAGTTGGACTCTGCCTCTGAACAATAAACTTTTAAGAATAGCTCGGTGGGCGAAATCTTTATGACATTCTGTACATTCAATGGGTTTGGGGGTAACCTTAGAGGAATCAGTAGAAAAACTTGATTTAGTATTCACAGCTTTATGAATCTTATCACGACGAATCAGATTTTATCCCTTACAAAGACCATCGCACACACTTTGCATGAAATATCCTTTTTTCCACATGTTGAGTTGGATTCTACCTCTGAACAATAACCTTTTAAAATTAGCTCTGTGTGTTAAATCTTTATGGCATTCCGTACATTCAATGGTTTTAGGGGGCCCTTAATGGAATCAGTAGAAAAACTTGGTTTAGTATTCACAACTTTATGAATCTTATCACGATGAATCAGATTATAACTCTTATAAAGACCATAGCATACACTTTGCATGAAAATATCCTTCTTTCCAACATGTCGAGTTGGGCTCTACCTCTGAACAATAACCTTTTAAGATTATCTCGGTGGGCGAAATCTTTCTGGCATTCCGTACATTCAAAGGGTTTAAGGGGACCTTAGGGGAATCAGTAGAAAAACTTGATTTAGTATTGACAGCTTTATGAATCTTATATTTAAACAAATATTTAATGGAATACAAATAATACATATAACAAATTTTTACATGAAATCATTGTTTTTTCACATTTCTTTTTCTTTTGTTAAATTTAAGTGAATTAGTTATTTGTACATAGATAAATTAAAATGTAGTTTCAAATGGAAATAACTTTTTTATGTGTACTAGGACCTATATCTTTTTACTTTCCCTGCAATACATGGTAATGTATAGGGAGAATTCAGGGAAACTAGCCTAGGCAACCGTGTAGGTTTTTGCCTCTTAATGGCTAGCCCCAGGGGTAAATCTCATTCCAGCGAAGCCGCAGCCAGGTCGCTGACTTGGCGAAATCATTCACCGGGCAGGGTCCGAGAGAACGTCCGCCAAGCTCGACACCAGCCACCGGTCAGCCCTTGGCTCAGGCGATGAATAGGCACAATCCATGGGCGCGACCACCTGGAAGAGTCTGGGCCTGAACGACTCACTGGTTCGACGGACAGTTCATCGTCGAGCAGGTAACCAGATTGATTTTCCCCAGCAGACGGAGGACCAGAGGTACAGACCTAAGATCCGTACACCGCAATCTTTGGCGGCGCCGCCCCCTGGGGGGCATGTATAGGGAAAGTATTGGAATCGAGTCGAAAATCGCATCTCGAATTTTTGACGGATCTACATGGCTTGGGACCTCTAGAGCACAAATATCTGTTTTCAGCGTGACGTCTGCGCGTGTGTGTGCGTGCAATGAATGTATCCATTCGAACTGAAAATGTAATTGTCCAAATTTCAATAAAATTTTATAGGTGAGTTACTTGTGCTGATCACTTTTGGGGACTATTCGGGAAAAAATAGCCTGCCCTCTTGCGAAATGGTCGAAGAAGAAAGTGGAAACTTTATATTAACGTTGAGGAATAAGGAGTAATGACCCCATATGGTAGATGAGATATTCAAAATTTTCGATTATTGAAACTGGCTCTTATTGAAAATTATAAAAAATAGCATTTGCTAAAAATTGCAATTGAAATTAGCAGCTAATACAGTCAAACATTAGCATTTAGCAAAGATAATGACAAATAACTATAATTCCCATCACTAATGCTCACACACATTGTTCGGTCGCGATCTTTTCCAGAGTTGCGAAAATCGTCTGGGTTTCAAGCATGTATGGGAAGACTTTCTATTTTCTTCATTCAGAAAAATGCTATCCAGATCTTTAGTTTTGCATAGTTCATGTTCTAATAGTGCAAATTACGAAAAGTTTTACAAAGTTCTAGATTAATGTATAATCTTTTTAAATATAGGATTTTATGGTGAAATCTGCATTTCTTCTTAAGTTATTTAGTCTACACCTCTTACGAACAATGGAACACACATTTTTCCGTATATATTAATTGCACTACACCTAAATCATTCGATAGATGCCATAACGGGAGACGGGGGTAAAAGATCCGATCAAATGCAATGGAACGTGATTCCATTTCATTTTTAGCTTTAAAATAATGATATCGCTTCAATCTTTAACATAAAGATGGTGATTTTTAAGCTATTCAGTTATTCACATTTAAGCTATTCTATTACGAGCATAGCCAGTGCATATCATGAAAATCAAGAAATAAGATTGAATCATGTTATAGAAAAGGAAATAGGGTGAGAATAATGATTCACAAATGGCAAAAATAATGATACCGCTTCAATCTTTAAAGATGGGGATTTTTAAGCTATTAAGCTATTCACATTTAAGCTATTTTATTACGCGCATAGTCAGTGCATATCTTGAAAATCAAGAAATAAATCAATTCAGTCATGAAAATCAATTCAATCATGAAAATCAATCCAATCATGAAAATCAATCCAATTATGTTATAGAAAAGGAATAGGGTGTGAATAATGATTCACAAGTGGGAAAAAATACTGAATCTATATAAATAAAATTGAAAATCTGTCTGTCTGTGTGTCTCGTCATCACGGGAGAACGGCTGAACCGAATTTGATGAAATTTTGTGGGTAGCCTGGAAATAGTCCCACTAAAAATTTAGTCTATGTTTGGCGTTTCTACAATCAGTGGTTCTCGAGATATTAGTAAAAAACAAAATTTTCGTTTGTCTCATCATCATGGGAGAACGGCTAAACTGAATTTGATGAAATTTTGTGGATAGCCTTGAAATAGGTCCCCATAAATTTAGCCCAAGTTTCGAGTATCGAAGACCAGGGGTTGTCGAGATCTTAATGAAAAACGAAACTTTTTCCTAGGAGTTCTACTCTCTAACTCCGTGGTTTATACAAACGAAAAGCTTGAAAACCTTTTGAAAGTGAATTAAAATTTTATCTCTGAGTTTGATGGGAGATTTTTTGCGCTAATTAGTCACTTTCTGAAAATATGAATTGTTTGAAACATGACTTAAATGGGAAATCTATCTCCATGGTTTATTTTTCACAAGCTTTTACTGAACAATGAAAAGTATAAAGAAATAAATATGGTTATTTAATTTCGCAGTTTATGAGGAAGATTCTATCTTATATCATGTTGCTCAGAAACGCAATCAAATTAAATCTGCCTGTTAATTTTAATTATTATTGTTTCGATTTGAATAATAAATAAGTGGATATAAAATATATTTTAGAAAGAACGATTTGATTTTTCATATAACATTTTTGACTGGATAATATCAATTACGGTCTTCAGGTTTAAACGTTATTATTATTGATATTTTCGGGGATTATTGATTCAGGGATTATTGATATTTTCAAGTTATTATGCAATTGTTTTATTATGACAAAAATTGTTTAAACTCATATATTATACGTTGTACGAGTAATCTTCTACAAATACACGGGTATATCTTCTAATCTATGAGAATATAAGTAGTACAGGTATATTGGTATATGTTTTGATATATATTGGCATGTATTGGAATCAATTATGACCTTCTGGTATAAAGAGTACGGGGATTATTGATATTTTCAATTTATTACGTCATCTCTTTTATTTTGGCAAAGATTTTTGAGACTCATATTGTAATATGGGTAATCTTCTACTAACACACTGGCATATTTTCTAATCTGCGACAATGTAAGTAGTACGGAATTGCAAAAATTGATTCAATTCCTTTTTTTTGTAAATTTGCTTAAAAAAGGGCCAGGATGTTTTATTCTTCAGACATGCCCGTGAAGATAATTTTGCATAGTGAGAACCGATATGCTTAAACTTTTCTTTAGGAGCAATAAATTTTATATTTTAACATAATTTACACATGATTGCGAATTATAAGTTTCTTTATATTATATACTCCGTACGAAGAACGGGTATGCTGCTAGTGTTTTATAAAAATAAGAATGGCACTTTATTCTGCAAAAAGTACATTTTAATGCAAACACCATGCGTCAGAAGTTGCCAAAAATCATTTTGCTTCAAAACTTTTACTTCAAAATATGCTTTAGAAGTCTCATTTTATTATTTATTCACTATTTTTATGTTTTTAATAATAGTTTTTTTACTTGATGTTAACATATATACGCTCCCATATATTTTTGCACTTAAGTTACCTTTTAAATATTGAGTTTCTTTGTTTTCTGTTAAACTTTAGCAGCAATACATAATATTTGAGATATGGTAAAATTGAATTGTAATTCTGTTATTTTCCCATTCATTTTATTAATCCTATTCATTGTTTGTGTGTTTCTAGTCTGATTTAATTGATTGACCAGTGTAATGCGCTTTGAAACTGAATTTTAACATCATGTTGTTTTCTTTTTAACCAAAATTATGGGCATAAGTATAATTTGCATTGAAATATATTCTATAATTAATTTCTCTTTTCATAATTTTCAGCATTTAATTAATTTTAGTGATGGGTATATTTTTTATTTTATGATTGCATAACATTAGTGTCTTTAAAAATTCAATTCAATCAATTATTTATATATTTATTATAAAATTACTCGTATCACCTAAATGTAGATAGAAGATAAGGGACAATGTGAATGAAATATGTATATTGAAATATGTATTGATTTAAAAACTGACGTTTTGAATACAATATTCAAATCGAATGTCTTTTGAGACTATACATCCATGTATGTGTGACTGTGTACGAAATATTATACTATTGACTGTGTACGAAATAGTATAATAATGACCGAAAATACTCAACAAACACATCCTTCTCTTCAATGGAAAGTATATATATTTTTGCAGTATCCTTTTACATATATTTTACTATATATTCATGAGAACTTATAAGTAAATTTATGCCATTACTTAAAAACACAACAAATTATTTTTCAATTTCAGGAAGCATTAAACATACTCTTCTAGAAAAAGTTTAGGACTTTGAAAAAAATTGCTTGAATATTTCAACTTTGAATAGTGTAAAAGTTATTTTTTTTATAAAACATAGGAAATCACAGATGCGCCTCCCCACTCAAAGATACCCGGCAAGAACGAGTCACCGTTGCAACAGTAATCCCAGCGGACCGCGACCGAAAGCCCCCAAGTTGGCCCCGCGGTCACTGGAACAGCCCCAGCGGCCACCATGCGCGACAGGCCAAAAATAAGTAACCACCATACCACACGCAGTCAAGAGTCGTCCTCTGACTGCCCGAACCATTTCTTAGCAAGAGAAATACAAAATGAGCCAAGTAATGGTAAAATCATCTCTAACACAGTTATATAGAGAATAACAAAGGAGATACAATAATAGCAGACTTGTAGCAAAGAAACATCCCAAGAGTTCCCCTAAGTGGGGCACCGACGAACCGAAATGATATGGCGAGAAATCGATGCCTGTTAAGAACAAAGAAAAGTTCTCTGTTAAGGTGATATTTTTTAATTTTCAATGGATTCATTTGGAATTATTCTGCAACTACTTGAATATACACAGCATTTGGTTAATACATAGTATTTAATTTTTGAATAATTTAATTATTTATATTGGAAATTTCATTTTCTTAAGAACAATGAATCTCTGCTACATTAACTCGTTTTTTACTTTCTCATACGTAGTACTGAGAAATAATTGTTTTCACGAAAATTTTCGATTTTGAAATTTTGAAGCCCATAAAAGGTTTAAGACCTCCTGAACACATTTGGAATATTTTGAGAGGTGTTGTCTGTTTGTCTGTTCGTTGATTTCTTGTGTACACGATAGCTGCCTCAAATATTAATTTTCACGAAACTTTATATCCGACTTTGTTATAAAACGATAGAATTTACTTTTTAAATCGAGAGAAAACTTTATATCCGGCTTTGTTATAGAAAGATAGAACTTACTTTTTTAATTCGAGAGAAAACTTTATATCCGGCTTTGTTATAAAAAGATAGAATTTCCATTTTAATTCGAGAGAAAACTTTATATCCGGCTTTGTTATAAAAAGATAGAATTTACTTTTTAATTCGAGAGAAAACTTTATATCCGATTTTGTTATAAAAAGATAGAATATACTTTTTTAATTCGAGAGAAAACTTTATATCCGGCTTTGTTATAAAAATATAGAATTTACTTTTTTAATTCGAGAGAAAATTTATTTCAAATTATATATCTTTTTAACATGGCAGTATGGAATCATGCATAAAAGGATTTATTTATGGCTCAATTATCATGAAACTGTATAGATTCAATCGTTGTTGTGAAAAATAGCCGTGATACAATTTTTTTTCGTGACGTTATTAGCTCCTCTCGGGGTGCAAGTTATCCGCCCCCCAGGGATACATTGTCAAGCACGCTATCAATCGAAATATTTTTCAAGCCCTTTAAAGCGAAGGGTGACATCCTATAATTGGAATCATTTGGATCCATGATACCGATTTTTTAAAAATTTCTTGTAAAATGTGAAAAAAAGCTACACAAATTTGATTCTGGTATGAGAACGTCGTTTTAAGCCACACTCCGTTTAATTTTAAAGATAGCATTAATAATTGCAATCAAAAGATAGGATCCCCCGTTAATATTAAAAGGAGATTTCGGATGAAAAAACTTCTTTAAAGTTGCCTTATTTTAAAGATAGTATTATTAGTTGCAATCAAAAGAAGGGATCCACCGTTAATATTCAAAGATGATTTCGGAAGAAAAAACTTCAATAATGTTGAATTATTTTAAAGATAGTATTATTAGTTGCAATCAAAATATGGGATCCACCGTCAATATTAAAAAATGATTTCGGCAGAAAAAACGTCTTTATTGTTGCCTTATTTTAAAGATAGAATTATTAGTTGCAATCAAAAGATGGGATCCACAGTTAATAACAAAAAATGATTTCAGAATAAAAATTTCTTTAATGTTGCCCTATTTTAAAGATAGTATTATTAGTTGCAATCAAATGATGGGATCCACCGTTAATATTAAAAGATGATTTCGTAAGAAAGAAATTCTTTAATATTGCCTTATTTTAAAGATGGTATTATTAGCTGCAATCAAAAGATGGGATCCACCATTAATATTAAAAGATGATTTTGGAAGAAAAAACTTCTTTTAATGTTGCCTTATTTTAAAGATAGTGCTATTAGTTGCAATCAAAAGATGGGATCCACCGTTAATATTAAAAGACGATTTCGGAAGAAAAAATTTCTTTCATGTTGCCTTACTTTAAAGAGAGTATTATTAGTTACATGCAAAAGATGGGATCCACCGTTAATATTAAAAGAGGATTTCGGAAGGAAAACTTCTTTAAGGTTGCCTAAGATAATATTAGTATTTGCAATCAAAAGTTGGGACCTACCGTTAATATTAAAACATGATTTCGGAAGAAAAATTTTCTTTAATCTTGCCTTATTTTAAAGATAGTATTATTAGTTGCAATCAAGAAATGGTATCCACCGTTATTAATAAAAGATGATTTCGGGAAACAAAAACTTCTATAATGTTGCCTTATATTAAAGATAGTATTATTAGATGCAATCAAAAGATGGGATCCACCGTTAATATTAAAAGATGATTTCAAAATAAAAACTTCTTTCATGTTGCCTAAGTTAGTATTAGTAGTTGCAATCAAAAGTTGGGATATACCGTTAATATCAAAAGATGATTTCGGAAGAAAAATTTCTTTAATGCTGCATTAATATAAATATAGTATTGTTAGCTGCAATCAAAAGATGGGATCCACCATTAATGATAAAAAATGATTTCGGAAGAAAAAATTTCTTTAATGTTGCCTTATTTCAAAGATAGTATTATTAGTTGCAATCAAAAGATGGGATTCACCGTTAATATTAAAATATGATTTCGGAAGAAAATCTTCTTTAATGTTGCCTTATATTAAAGATGGTATTAATAGTTGCAATCAAAAATGGGATCCACCGTTAATATTAAAAAATGATTTCGGAAGAAAAATCTTCTTTAATGTTGCATTAATTTAAAGATAGTATTATTAGATGCAATCAAAAGGTGGGATCCACAATTAATATTAAAAGGTGATTTCAGAAGAAAAACTTCTTTAATGTCGCCTCATTTTAAATATAGTATTATTAGTTGATAACAAAAGATACAATCTACCGTTAATATTAATTGATGATTTCGGATGAAAAACTTCTTTAATATTGATTGATATTAAAGATAGGATTATTAGTTGCAATCAAAAATGGGATCCATCGTCAATATTAAAATATTATTTAGGAAGAAAAACTTCTGAAAAGTTGCCTTATTTTAAAGATAGTATTATTAGTTGCTATCAAAACATGGGATCTACCGTTAATATTAAAACATGATTTCGGAAGAAAAATTTTCTTTAAGGTTGCCTTATTTTAAAGATAGTATTGTTAGTTGCAATCAACAAATGGTATCCACCGTTAATAATAAAAGATGATTTCGGAAAACAAAAACTTCTTTAATGTTGCCTTATATCAAAGATAATATTATTAATTCCAATCAAAAGATGGGATCCACCGTTAATATTAAAAGATGATTTCGGAAGAAAATCTTCTTTCATGTTGCCTTAGATAGTATTAGTAGTTGCAATCAAAAGTTGGGATCTACCGTTATTATCAAAAGATGATTTCGGAAGAAAATTTTTTTTAAGTTGCCTTATTTTAAAGATAGCATTACAAGTTGCAGTCAAAAGATGGGATCCACCGTTAATATTAAAAGATGATTTCAGAAGAAAAAATTTCTTTATTTTTTCTTTATTTTAAAGATAGTATTATTAGTTGCTATCAAAAGATGGGATCCACCGTTAATATTAAAACATGATTTCGGAAGAAAATATTTCTTTAATGTTGCTTAAGGTAGTATTAGAATTTGCAATCAAAAGTGGAGATCTACCGTTAATAACAAAAAATGCTTTCGGAAGAAGACCCTTTTTAAATATTGCCTTATTTTAAAGATAGCATTATTAGTTGCAATTAAAAGATGGGGTCCACTGTTAAAATTAAAAGGTGATTTCGGAAAACAACTTCTTTAACGTTGCCTTATTTCAAAGATAGCATTATGAGTTGCAATCAGGAAATGGGATCTACCGTTAATAATAAAAAATTATTTCGGAAAACAAAAACTTCTATGATGTTGCCTTATATTAAAGATAGTATTTTTAGCTCCAATCAAAAGATGGGATCTACCATTAATATTAATAAATGATTTCGGAAGTAAAAATTTTTAGTGTTGCCTTAATTTATAGTTTGTATTATTAGTTGCAATCAAGAGATGGGATCCACCGTTAATATTAAATGATGATTTCAGAAGAAAAACATCTTTAATGCTGCCTTATTTCAAAGATAGTATTGTTAGTTGCAATCAAGAAATAGGATCCACCGTTGATAATAAAAATGATTTGGGAAAACAAAAAACTTCTATATTGTTGCTTTATATTAAAGATAGTATTATTAGCTGCAATCAAAAGATGGGATCCACTGTTAAAATTAAAAGATGATTTCGGAAGAAAAACTACTTCCATGTTGAATAAGATAATATTAGTATTTGCAATCAAAAGTTGGGATCTACCGTTGATATAAAAAGATGATTTCGGAAGAAAAACTTTTTAATTTTGCCTTATTTTAAAGATAGTATTATTCGTTGCAATCAAAATATGGGATCCACCGTTAATATTAAAATATAATTTCGGAAGAAAATTTTTTAAGGTTGCCTTATTTTAAAGATAGCATTACAATTTGAAATCAAAAGATGGGATCCACCGTTAATATTACAAGGTGATTTCGAAAAAAAATTTCTTTAGTTTTGCCTTATTTACAGATAGTATTATTAGTTGCAATCAATAGTTGGATCTAACCTTAATATCAAAAGATGATTTCTGAAAAAAAACTTTTTATGTTGCCTTATTTTTAAGATAGTATTATTAGTTGCAATCTATAGATGGGATCCACCATTAATATTAAAAAATGATTTCGGAAGAAAAATGTTCTTTAATATTGCCTTATTTCAAAGATAGTATTATTAGTTGCAATCAAAAGATGGGATCCACGGTTAATATTAAAATATGATTTCGGAAGAAAATCTTTTTTAATGTTGTCTTATTTTAAAGATAATATTATTAGTTGCAATCAAAAGATGGGATCTACCGTTAATATTAAATGATGATTTCGGATGAAAAACTTCTTTAATATTGACTGATTTTGAAGATAGTATTATTAGTTGAAATCAAAAATTGGATGCACCGTTAATATTAAAAGATGATTTAGGAAGAAATAAAATCTTTAACGTTGCCTTATTTTAAAGATAATATTATTGGTTGCAATCAAAAGATGGGATCCACCGTTAATATTAAATGATGATTTCGGAAGAAAAATCTTCTGAAAAGTTGCCTTATTTTAAAGATAGTATTATTAGTTGCAATCATAAGATAGGATCCACCGTTAATTTTTAAAGATGATTTAGGAAAAAAAAACTTCTGAAAAGTTGCCTTATTTTAAAGATAGTAATATTAGTTGCAATCAAAAGATGGGATCCACGGTTTATATTAAAACATGATTTCGGAAGTAAAACTTCTTTAATGTTGCCTAAGTAGTATTAGTAGTTGCTATCAAAAGTTGGGATCTACCGTTGATATTAAAACATGATTTCAGAAGAAAAATTTTCTTTAGTGTTGCCTTATTTTAAAGATTATTGGTTGCAATCAGGAAATGGTATCCACCGTTAATAATAAAAGATGATTTCGGAAAACAAAAACTTCTATAATGTAGCCTTATATTACTGTGGCAAAGATAGAGAGTATTATTAATTGCAAGTAAAGATAGTATTATAAAGATGATTTAGGAAGAAAAACTTCTTTAAGTTTGCCTAAGATAGTATTAGTATTAGCAATCAAAAGATGGGATCTACCGTTAATATTAAAAGTTGATTTCGGAAGAAAAAATTTCTTTCATGCTGCCTAAGATAGTATTAGTAGTTGCAATCAAAAGTTGGGATCTACCGTTAATATCAAATGTGATTTCGGAAGAATAACTTTTTTAATGTTGCCTTATTTTAAAGATAGCGTTATTAGTTGCAATCAAAAGGTGGGATCCACTGTTAATAATAAAATGTGATTTCGGAAAAAAAAATCTTTCATGTTAATTTATTTTAAAGATAGTATTATTAGTTGCAATCAAAAGATGGGATCCACCGTTAGTATTAAACGGTGATTTCGGAAGAAAAACTCTTTTAAAGTTGCCTAAGATAATATTAGTAGTTGCAATCAAAAGATTGATCTGCAGTTAATATAAAATATGATTTCGGAAGAAATTTTTTTAATGTTGCCTTATTTTAAAAATAGTATTATTAGTTGAAATCAAAAGAGGTGATCCACCGTTAATATTAAATGATGATTTCGGAAGAATAATGTTCTTTAGTTTTGCCTTTTTTTTAAGATAGTATTATTAGTTGCAATCAAAAGATGGCATCCACCGTTAATATTGAAACATGATTTCGGAAGAAAAACTTCTTTAATGTTGCCTTATTTTAAAGATAATATTATTAGATGCAATCAAAAAATGGGATCCACCGCTAATAATAAAAGATGATTTCGGAAGAAAAAACCTTCTATAAGGTTGCATTAATTTAAAGATAGTATTATTAGCTGCAATCAAAGATGGGAACCACCATTAATATTAAAAGATGATTTCGGAAGAAATATTTCTTTAATGTTGCCTTATATTAAATATAGTATTATTAGTTACAAACAAAAGATGGGATCCACCGTTAATATTAAATGATGATTTCGGATGAAAAACTTCTTTAATATTGAGTGATTTTAAAGATAGTGTCACTAGCTGCAATCAAAAAATGGGATCCACCGTTAATATTAAAAGATTAATTCTGAAGAAAAATCTTCTTTAATAATGCTTTATTTTAAGAATAGCTTTATCAGTTGCATTTAAAAGATGGGATTCACCGTTAATATTGAAAGGTGATTTCGGAAGAAAAACTTCTTTAATGCTGTCGTATTTTTAAGATAGTATTATTAGTTGAAATCAAAAAATGGGATCCACCGTTAATATTTAAAAATGACTTAGGAAGAAAAACATCTGAAAATTTGCCTTACTTTAAAGATAGTAATATTAGTTTCAAAAGATGGGATCCACGGTTTATATTAAAAGATGATTTTGGAAGAAAAACTTCTTTAATGTTGCCAAAGATAGTATTAGTTATTGCAATCAAAAGTTAGGATCTACCGTTAATATTAAAACATGATTTCGGATGAAAATTTTCTTTAATGTTGCCTTATTTTAAAGATAGTATTATTAGTTGCAATCAAGAAATGGTATCCACCGTTAATAATAAAAGATGATTTCGGGAAACAAAAACTTCTATAATATTGTCTTATATTACGGTGGCAAAGAATCATAGTAATATTAATTGCAAGTAAAGATACATAGTATTATTAATTGCAAGTAAAGATAGTATTATATATAAAGATTGTATTGTAGAGATAGTATTATAAAGATAGTATTGTATAGATAGTATTATTAATTGCAATCAAAAGATGGAATCCACCATTAATATTAAAAGATGATTTTGGAAGGAAAACTTCTTTCATGTTGACTAAATTAGTATTAGTAGTTGCAATCAAAATTTGGGATCTACCGTTAATATCAAAGATGATATCGGAAGAAAAACCTTTTTAATGTTGACTTATTTTAAAGATAGCATTACTAGTTGCAATCAAAAGATGGGATCCGCCGTTAATATTCAAAGGTGATTTCAGAAGAAAAACTTCTTTAATGTCGCCTTATTTTAAATATAGTATTATTAGTTGCAATAAAAAGATAGGATCCACCGTTAGTATTAAATGATGATTTCGGATGAAAAACTTCTTTAATATTGACTGATATTAAAGATAGTATTATTAGATGCAATCAAAAATGGGATCCATCGTTAATATAAAAGATTATTTAGGAAGAAAAAACTTCTGAAAAGTTGTCTTATTATAAAGATAGTATTATTAGTTGCAATCAAAACATGGGATCCACCGTTAATATTTAAAGATGATTTCGGAAGAAAAACTTCTTTAAGGTTGCCTCAGCAGTATTAGTAGTTGCAATCAAAAGTTGAGATCTACCGTTAATATTAAAACATGATTTCGGAAGAAAATTTTCTTTAAGGTTGCCTTATTTTAAAGATAGTATTATTAGTTGCAATCAAGAAATGGTATCCACCGTTAATAATAAAAGATGATTTCGGAAAACAAAAACTTCTTTGATGTTGCCTTATATTAAAGATAATATTATTAATTGCAATCAAAAGATGGAATCCACAGTTAATATTAAGATGATTTCGGAAGAAAAGCTTCTTTCATGTTGCCTAATATAGTATTAGTAGTTGCAATCAAAAGATGGGATCTACCGTTATTCTCAAAAGATGATTTCGGAAGAAAAATTTTTTATTGTTGCCTTATTTTAAAGATAGCATTACAAGTTGCAATCAAAAGATGGGATCCACCGTTAATATTAAAAGATGATTTCGGAAGATAAACTTCTGTAATTTTGCCTTATTTTAAAGATAGTATTATTAGTTGCAATCAAAATATGGGATCCACCGTTAATATTAAAATATAATTTCGGAAGAAAAATCTTCTTTAAGGCTGTCTAAGATAGTGTTAGTATTTGTAATCAAAAGATGGGATCTTCCGTTAATATTAAAGATAATTTCGGAAGAAAAAAAATTTCTTTCATGTTGCCTAAGATGGTATTAGTAGTTGCAATCAAAATTTGGGATCTACCGTTATTATCAAAAGATGATTTCGGAAGAAAATTTTTTAAGGTTGCCTTATTTTAAAGATCGCATTACAAGTTGAAGTCAAAAGATGGGATTCACCGTTAATATTACAAGATGATTTCGAAAAAAAATTTTTTTTAGTTTTGCCTTTTTTTAAAGATAGTATTATTGGTTGCAATCAAAAGTTGGATCTATCCTTAATACCAAAAGATGATTTCTGAAGAAAAACTTTTTATGTTGCCTTATTTATAAGATAGTATTATTAGTTGCAATCTATAGATGGGATCCACCATTAATATTAAAAAATGATTTCGGAAGAAAAATGTTCTTTAATATTGCCTTACTTCAAAGATAGTATTATTAGTTGCAATCAAAAGATGGGATCCACCGTTAATATTAAAATATGATTTCGGAAGAAAATCTTTTTTAATGTTGTCTTATTTTAAAGATAGTATTATTAGTTGCAATCAAAAGATGGGATCTACCGTTAATATTAAATGATGATTTCGGATGAAAAACTTCTTTAATATTGATTGATTTTGAAGATAGTATTATTAGTTGAAATCAAAAATTGGATGCACCGTTAAGATTAAAATATGATGTAGGAAGAAAATCTTTTTTAATGTTGTCTTATTTTAAAGATAGTATTATTAGTTGCAATCAAAAGATGGGATCCACCGTTATTATTAAATGATGATTTCGGAAGAATAAACTTCTGAAAAGTTACCTTACTTTAAAGATAGTATTATTAGTTGCAATCAAAAGATGGAATCTACCGTTAATATCAAAAGATGATTTCTGAAAAAACTTCTTTAATGTTGCATAAGATAGTATTAGTAGTTGCAATCAAAATTTGGGATCTACCGTTATTATCAAAAGATGATTTCGGAAGAAAATTTTTTAAGGTTGCATTATTTTAAAAATAGCATTACATGTTGAAGTCAAAAGATGGGATCCACCGTTAATATTACAAGATGATTTCGAAAAAAATTTTTTTTTAGTTTTGCCTTTTTTTAAAGATAGTATTATTGGTTGCAATCAAAAGTTGGATCTAACCTTAATACCAAAAGATGATTTCTGAAGAAAAACTTTTTATGTTGCCTTATTTTTAAGATAGTATTATTAGTTGCAATCTATAGATGGGATCCACCATTAATATTAAAAAATGATTTCGGAAGAAAAATGTTCTTTAATATTGCCTTACTTCAAAGATAGTATTATTAGTTGCAATCAAAAGATGGGATCCACCGTTAATATTAAAATATGATTTCGGAAGAAAATCTTTTTTAATGTTGTCTTATTTTAAAGATAGTATTATTAGTTGCAATCAAAAGATGGGATCTACCGTTAATATTAAATGATGATTTCGGATGAAAAACTTCTTTAATATTGACTGATTTTGAAGATAGTATTATTAGTTGAAATCAAAAATTGGATGCACCGTTAATATTAAAATATGATTTAGGAAGAAAATCTTTTTTAATGTTGTCTTATTTTAAAGATAGTATTATTAGTTGCAATCAAAAGATGGGATCCACCGTTAATATTAAATGATGATTTCGGAAGAAAAAACTTCTGAAAAGTTACCTTACTTTAAAGATAGTATTATTAGTTGCAATCAAAAGATGGAATCTACCGTTAATATCAAAAGATGATTTCTGAAAAAACTTCTTTAATGTTGCATAAGATAGTATTATTAGTTGCAATCAAAAGATGGGATCTACCGTTAATATCAAAAGATGATTTCGGAAGAAAAACTTATTTATGTTGCCTTATTTTAAAGATAGCATTATTAGATGCAATCAAAAGATGGGATCCACTGTTAATATTAAAATATGATTTCGAAAGAAAAACTTCTTTAATGTTGTCTTACTTTAAAGACAGTATTATTAGTTACAATCAAAAGATGGAATCCACGTTTAATATTAAAAGATGGTTTAGGAAGAAAAACATTTTAAGGTTGCCTAAGATAGTATTAGTAGTTGCAATCAAAAGATGGGATTTACCGTTAATATTAAAAGATGATTTTGGAAGAAAAACTTCCTTAATATGGCCTTATTTTAAAGATAGTATTATTAGTTACAATCAAAAGTTGGGATTCACGGTTAATAACAAAAGATGATTTCGGAAGAAAAATTTTTTAAGGTTGCCTAAGATAGTATTAGTAGTTGCAATCTAAAAATGGGATCTACAGTTAATATTAAAAGATGATTTTGGAAGAAAAAATATCTTTCATGTTGCCTAAGAAAGTGTTAGTAGTTGCAATTATAAGTTGGGATCTACCGTTAATATCAAATGCTGATTTCGGAAGAAAAACTTTTTTAATGTTGCCTTATTTTAGAGATAGCATTATTAGTTGCAATCAAAAGATGGGATCTACCGTTAATATTAAAAGGTTATTTTGGAAGAAAAACGGCTTTAATGTTACCTTATTTTAAAGATATTATTAATAGTTGCAATTAAAAGTTGGAATCAACCGTTAATATTAAAATGTGATTTCGGAAGAAAAAACTTCTTTAATGTTGCCTTATTTTAAAGATATTATAATTAGTTGCAATCAGATGATGGGATCCACCGTTAATATTAGAAGATGATTTCGGAAAAAACTTTTTTTATGTTGCCCAAGATAGTAATAGTAGTTGCCATCAAAAGTTGGGTTCTACTGTTAATATATAAATGTGATTTCTGAAGAAAAACTTATTTAATCCTGCCTAAATTTAAAGATAGTATTATTAGTTGCAATCAAAAGATAGGATCCACCGTTAATATTAAAAGATGATTTCGGAAGAAAAAACTTCTTTAATGTTGCCTTACTTTAAAGATAGTATTAGTAGTTACAATCAAAAGATGGAATCCACGGATAATATTAGAACATGATTTCGGAAGGAAAAACTTCTTTAAGGTTGCCTAAGATATTATTAGTAGTCGCAATCAAATGTTGGGATCTACCGTTAATATCAAAAGATGATTTCGGAAGAAACACATTTTTAATGTTGTCTTTTTTAAAGATAGCATTATTAGTTGCAATCAATAGATGGGATCCACCGTTAATATTAAAAGATGATTTCGGAAGAAAATACGTCTTTATTGTTGCCTTATTTTAAAGGAATTATTATTCATAGTTTCAATTAAAAGATGGGATCCACCGTTAATGTTAAAAGGTGATTTCGGAAGTAAAAATCTTCTTTAATGTTGCCTTATTTTAAAGATTGTTGCAATCAAAAGATGGGATCCACCGTCAATATTAAAAAATGATTTCGGAAGAAAAATCTTCTTTAATATTGCCTTATTTTAAAGATAGTGTTAATATTTGCAATCAAAAGATGGGATCTACCGTTAATATTAAAAGATGATTTCGGAAGAAAATAACTTCTTTAATGTTGACTTATTTTTCAATAAAAACTGTATTTACAACCAACATATTTGAATTTAATACATGCTTGGAAACATAAAAAAATATAAATATCCCAATAAATATTCTATCTTTATATATTTAGACAAGAAAATATTTGAATCCAATCCAGCAAATAATGTGACGTATGGAGCGTTGTGAAGATGTGTTGCAAAAAATCTGGTTTTGAGAAAAAAGCATTTTAAGTTTACATTGCACTAGCAGTATACCCCTTCTTCTCACGGAATATATAATATAAAGAAACTGAAATTTCAATTATGTGCATATTCCTATAATACTTAAAATGATATTGTTATTCTAAATATTTATTAAATATTTATTTAATTCTCATAAAAATATGTATAAGAATCTCTGTTCTCGCTATACAAAATTACCTTCACAGGCAGATCTGAAGAGAAAAACATCCTGGTCCCGTTTGTAAACACATTTACAAAAACTATTATTTAATTTCCACAAAGAGACGGGGAATATCAAGGAAATTGAACTTAATGTTGCAAAATATTGAATTTTCATAAATTAAGAGTCAGTTTCATTAATTTAGTATCATTTTATCAATTCAGTCGCATTTTCATTCATTTGACGGCATTTTAATAAGTCGCCAAATTTGTCAGAATGTGGGATAGTTGGACTAAGACACAAACGCTACCGAAACATCATTGCAATACTCTCTTTCATAACGCAATTAATATCATTGATTTGGTGTCATTTTTTTTCAAGTTGACAACAGTTTTATCTATTTGGTGATATTTCAGCAATTTGGCCACTTTTTAAAATATAGCCAAATTTGTTGTCAAGTATGATGGACTGACTGACACTCAAAAACTACTGAAACATAATTACAATACTATCCCCTTTCAAAAGAAAATTAATTTAATTAATGTGGTATCATTTTTATCAATTTGGCGATATTTTTTTATCAATTTTGGGACATTTTTATCAATTTGGCAACATTTTTAACGATTCGACAACATTTTCTTCAATTTCACAATATTAAAAAAAAACCCGCCAAATCTTTCGCCAAGCGCTACAGTGACGGACGGACGTAATCACTTATATTTTTGTAGATTAGAAGATTATATCCATGTATTAGAAGATATACCCGTGCGGACTATACATATATGGATTTTAAAATGTTTCCGCAAAGTAAAACAAATTATGTAAGAATTAGAAAATATCAATAATCTAAATTCGTTAAACCCAAAGACAGTAATGATATGATCCAATCAAAAATGCAATTCCAAAAATATGTATTTATATACAGGGTGAGTCAGAACGCTTGGGCCAAACTTTAAGAGGTGATAAATTGCACCTAAACAAGCAATTTTTGTCATGCAAAGCAGGGTCGTAACGCAAGAGGTGAACCGCTAAACGTCGCTGACATTGAACGCAGTGACGAATCAAAAACCTCTTGTTTGATTTTCGCATTTTGGATAGTCTATTAGCATTTTGCGAAAAATGCGATCGTAGCGGAAACACTGGAACTAGCGAGCGAACCTCAACTTGCAGCGCCACTGTTATTCTCTTGTAAAGTAATCGAAAATAATTATTTTGTTTGCAGACGATTTTGTGTACTTGTGGCAACAGCTTTTAATTGTTTATTCTAGTTGATAGAATTTTGGTTAAAAAGTGGTGGAAAGAATAAAAGCTCGGAAGAAATAAACACATGAAGCTGTGGTTTTTCGCACTCATCGTCATTTCTACCTTGGATTGTAGAAGGAATGGCTGGTTTCACAAATCAGAAAAAGGCGGACATGCATTTTATGTATGGTACTGCGGACGGAAATGCTCGTAAAGCCCAAAGACTATACCTAGGGCATTTCCCGACAAGACACGTGCCATACCGAAAAATCTTTCAGCGATTGCATCGGTGTCTGTGTGAAACGAGCTCCTTTGTTTCTTTATACAGGACGTTCTAGGAGTGTAAGGATGCCACAAGTTGAAGAGAACATTCTGCAGACGGTTGAAAATCGTCCGGAAAGCAACACGCGGGCACTTTCACATGCCTTAAATATGTCCCAAAGAACGGTTTGCCGAGTATTACGGAACGAAGGATTACACCCCTACCAAGCACAGAAAGCGCAAGCCTTGACATATGTAGATTATCAGCCACGTGTCGATTTTGCACGCTGGTTTCTGCAACAGATGGCAGCGCAGTCTGATTTTAGTGCACATGTTTTATTCACGGACGAATGCACCTTTAATCGTGAGGGCGTTTTTAATATGCACAATTTTCATGTGTGGGCATCTATAAATCCGCACGCCACACGTCCACATTCCTTCCAGCAGCGTTTCTCCGTAAATGTTTGGGCTGGAATCATCCATGATTATTTGATTGGCCCATATCTTCTACCATGCCGACTGAACGTCAGAACATACCTCCTATTTTTACAGGAGGTATTGCCACAGTTACTGCAACATGTTCCTGCCAACATAAAAGCATGTGCGTGGTTCCAACACGACGGAGCACCACCCCATTTCAGCGTGGACGACATACCTTAGATGTGCGGCATACCTTAGATGCTACATTCCCAGGGCAATGGATTAGTCGGGGTGGTCCCATAGCTTGGCCGGCACGATCGCTTAATCTCTCCTGTCTCGACTTTTTTTTATGGGGCCATATGAAAAGTCTCATCTACGATAGCCCAATCGACTCCGACTAGGACCTTGTTGCTAGGATTGCTGTTGTTGCCGGTGTTGTCCAAGATATGTCGGGTGTTTTTGCTAACGTTCGCTGCTCACTACATCGGAGGTGTGAAGCCTGCATTACTGCTGGTGGTTGCACTTTTGAGCAGTTTCTGTAACTTTGTCCATGCGTACTGCAATTTCTGTCAGTAAAACGTACTTCGTGCCTATTCTGTCATTTTTGTGTTTCCTCTTTTCACGAGAGAGTCATCATTTCTTCATTTCATGAGCTACCACCTAGCGGTTCACCTCTTGCGTTACGACCCTGCTTTGTATGACAAAAATTGCTTGTTTAGATGTGATTTATCACTCCTTAAAGTTTGGCCCAAGAGTTCTGACTCACCCTGTATATATTTCTTTATTATTTAAATATTTTTTTTAATTTTGTGGGTGATTACAGAATAAGAGCCATGTTTTTAATGTTGTAGGTACATATCACACCCTTAAATCGCTATATTTTTTAAACTGTCACGATTTTTAGGCATATAGAATAACACTTAGCGATTTTTAAGGATATGCCATTGTTAACATTGAATTTAAATGAAAGAGTGACCCGCTGGAGTAAGTGTAGTACCATCTAATAACATTAAAATATGAAAGACACACAATTATCACTTTAAATGAAGCGTGTAATGAGTTTTGATATCTCATTGCGAAACATTATTGACTTCTATGTAGGAATATCATGATTTCGCGTCATAGATGCAGTATAAATCCGTTCAATTCTTTACGGATGACTACATTCTAATATGCATATTTAAACAAAGTGTGGAAAATAACAGGACAAAACTGAGATCTGTGACGAAATTTTATACTTCTTACAGAATAAATACCAACTTTGTTGATTTTTAGGAAACTGGGGTCTTATTTTCACTGATTCTTAGAGTCTGAAACCACATATTCTTTATGTATCTTCATACTTTTACAGAGTGGAACATAACTTAGCATTTATTTTTAATGAATAAGGGTATATAATTTCAGAATTTTAACACTGAACATAAATTTCATGAATTAAACACTGTAAAGTGTAAATATCTCTCATTACGAAAGTTAGATTATACACATTGATATGATTCGAATAAACCTATTTTTAATTTTTTATATTTTATTTTAAAAAGCAAGATTAATAAACCCAATACACTCGAATGCATAGATACGTAACCCACGAGCACATAGCATTTTTAAATAGAACAGGTTAAAATTGAGTTGATGAACGTAAATAAGGAGTTCAGTTTAAAAGATAAAAAAACATTTAATGAATCTATTCTTTATAAAATACACATTAAGCATTATTTGTTGTACATTTAAACAAATAAGTTAAAATAATTTTCTTATCTCGCATTCAGAGTCCTCTGATTTGGATGACTTGAAATATTTCGATCATACCAGTAAAAGACATCTTCACCACGCAACAAAACTTTCCTTCCTATGTTATTAATGCCAAGATTTAGAAGTACTCGTTCATACACACTGTCGTACATTTCTAATGGAGTACTGTAAAGACATTCATGGTAACTTTGATCTTAAATTTAAGCAACACAACCAACACATTTGAAAAGTTTTCTTACATGACACATCACACTGTCATGAATACAAGAGATTAAATGTGCGAATGCAAATTTTTGTCACGAATGATGGTAGAAAGGTTACAGTGTCCTTTATTTTTAGTATTTGAGCAGGAAGTCAGTCTATATACTTTCTCGAATTTTCTTACTAATGTTGTTAACACAATTCTTTAAACATGTAATTTGATTTATATCTAAGGTAATATGACAGTGTGTTAGACAAAATTTTGAAACATATAATTAAATTATCTTCTGTAAATGCAGTTTTCTATTGTTATTAAAATAGAATAACTCAATGCGACTGACGAAAGAGGTATCTGCATATAGAATATTGAACGACCACAATTTTTAAGAAAATTCACTCCAAGAAGCAGGTGACAATGTAACTCTTTTACGAGTAGGCAGCAGCTCATTTTGTTCGTTAGAGAGATATTTCCATATATACACTTTCAGCTTCCCATGGCGAAGTTTCAAATATGCATAGACACCAGAACCTAAATGCCAAAGACGGAGTGAATCTTGCATGGAATCTGAAGAAGTAGATTCATTCGAAACAGATTCTGTAGTGGGGGATAAAACTCTGCTCTCTGTTAGAGCACAAGAAAGCAGATCTTGAGTTGAGTTTCCGACCTCTGTGAGGACTTGTGAATTGGCAGTGGTAGATGTTTCTTCTGGGGCTATGGAAGACATAAGCTAGGTGTCTAACCATTCCACCGCAAACTTTGATGAGGATGAATTAATCACATCTGAAACAATATCCACAGATTTTGTTTCATCTAGGACAAGAACTGACAACTCCACAGTATTTCCACTAGAAATTAGTTCGAGTGATGGCATACTTTGAATTTTAGACATTATTTGTAGATAGTAACATTCAAGTACCACATTTACAGTATAAGATTTATTTTTAAAACACTAAGATCTTAAAACACTATAAATTTGTCACAGCTACGAATAAACTAAACCTATCCACGCAACAGTCAAACTCTTAATGCCTTATCGGTTCACGTCATAAGTTAATCACGTGACCTAAATCGAGTGTCGTGTGCAAACAGATTACATAAGATAAGATATGAAGCGGTTACAGCTTGTAATTTTCAGTTAATTGTACAACATTGGATTGTGCTAAACGCAATTTTTATCTACATGGGAGAATTTCTATATTATATTATTCATCTTCGAAATTAAAATATGTACCAAAGTTAAAATATGTACCAAACTTAGTTAAAGTTCATAATTTTTAATCACACTAATAATAAATACATAGGAAAATTTTGTATATTTTTATAATTTTAGGGGTATGTTTACCACATCGCGCGGAATATACAAGAGTAGTTAGCAAAAACATGAAAATAACTTACAGAATGAGGTTTTCATCAGCCGACATCCAGACTAGAAATGAACGATATACATACTAATTACAGTACTAAAATGAGAGCTTATCAGTTCTTATCTAAGATCTAATATAAGATGACGTCATCGATCCAAAGTTCACAATGCATATCTTCTTTCTTAATATCTGCCCAAAGCATATCCATATCTTCTTTCTTAATTACTTATATTTTAACTACTCCCTATTTTTAATAACTCCTTAATTTTTAATTACTTATAATCACTTATTAATAATTAAGAACAGATTCATTAAATGGTTTTTTATCTTTCAAATTGAACTTCTTATTTACGATCATCAACTCATTTTTACCTGTTCTATTTAAAAATGCTATGTCCTCGTGGGTTACATATCTGTGAATTCGAGTTATTGGGTTTACTAATCTTGCTTTTAAAATAAAATATATAAAAAATTAAAAATATATTTATTCGAATCATATCAAATGTGTATAATGTAACTTTCGTAATGACAAATATTTACACTTTACAGAGTTTTATTCATGAAACTTATGTTCAGTGTTAAAATTCTGAAATTATATACCCCTATTCATTAAAAATAAATGCTAAGTTATGTTCCATTCTGTAAAAGTATGAAGATACATAAAGAATGTGTGGTGTCAAACTCTAAGAATCAGTGAAAATTCGACCCCTGTTTCCTGAAAATCTACGAAGTTGGGATTTATTCTTTAATAAATGTAAAATTTTGTTTCATATCTCAGTTTCGTCCTATTAATTTCCACACTTTGTTTAAATATGCATATTAGAATGTGGTCATCCATTAAGAATTGAATGGTTTTATGTTGTATCTACGGCCGCGAAATCATGATATCTCTATATGTAAGTCAATAATGTTTCGCAATGAGATATCAAAACACATTACAAGTTTCTTTTAAAGTGGTAATTGCGTATCTATCGTATTTTAATGTTATTAGAATGTACTACATTTACCACCGAGGGTCACTGTTTCATTTAAATTCAATGTTAACAATTGAATATCCTTAAAAATCGCTAAGTGTTATTCTATATGCCTAAAATTCGTGACAGTTTTAAAAATTAGCGATTTATGGGTCTGATATGTACCTAAAACATTAAAAACAAGAAAGATCAATTATGCATAAGCATTGATTATGAAACACTTTCCAACTGAAATGCAATTTTATTTAAAAATTTCTAAAATGTGATACATTCAGTGGTGATATCTTTTACATTATCACAGTACTACAGTAATTTATTATACTTCAATATTTAAAACTATATCGAAATATAAATCATCTGATTCTCTATGCAAAATCAATGAATATTTCATTCATATAACTTGTATTCCAGACTCCAGAGCTAAATAATTTTGTGTGAAAAAAATTCAGCAATTCTTATGTAACTCACCTTACAATCGTTTGAAATGTTTGCATTCTGCATAAGTTAAAATTAGGCTTCGTTGAAGAAATAATAAAAGTTTAGGGATCATTTAAAATCATAACTATTGTAATTGGGTAAGCACGGAATTTAGATACACAGATAATACACAGATAATATATGTGTGGGTGTGTATGTATTCAAAGTATTGGAATCATGCCGAAGATCGGAACTCGAATTTTCGAAGGATCTACACGTTTGGGACTTCTAGAACACGAAAAAACTATTTTTAGGAAGACGTCTGTGTGTGTAAGGGTATATCTGTGTATGTTTCTGTGTGTCTATGAGGATATTACATCCACTCTAATTGAAAAACTAAGGGACCGAATTTCATAAAATTTGGTAGGTATGTTTTTTGTAGGAAACCCTGATGTTCATTATATTACAGTACGATTCGTAATAAAAGAACCTGCCTTCTTTGCGAAATGGCCGGCAGAAATTGCCTTTATCCACTTTAGCTAAATACTAATGGAACAAATTTAGCAAAATTTCGTGTATAATATTTCAATAACCTACAAGTGATTTATATACCAAAATTTGGTATATAAATCATTTGTAGGTTATTCTAGTATGATTCGGGAAAAAGGAACGGGCTATTTTTGCGAAATGGCCCGCAAAAATCGCTAAATATAAAAATAAAGGACTACGTGTGCTTAATTATATCAATTAAATTCCTATTTTATACGTGATTTTTGACAACAAAAGGAATAAGACTTACCCCATTACACTAGGACTAGCCGTTCTTGAGATATTCTAGTTTTTTCGCGGTTTCGCTACGCCACCTTTGACAATAAGTTCAGTTATCAAATGAGAACCAAATTTAAGTTTAACGTGCAAATTCAATGTCATTTAAAATACTTATGGCTGTTATTTTGTGCAGATAAATTCAAATTATTATTGAAGAAATAAAGAGAACGTGAATATGAGTCTGCAGGGAAAGACATATGCTGCCCACATCAGAATTTTTAACAATATTACAGCAATGATTTAAAGAAATGAACGGGAATTATTTGCAGGCCATTTCGAAAAAAATTTTGGATCTATATTTAAAGATCCACCAAATTTTTGTAGAATAAATGTTCAACAAACCAAAAATAATACCAAATTTTACAGTGTACCAAATTGTAGCTCTCTAGGACGTAGGAAAGTGCATTAAAAATGCCATCAAATAAGTATATTATGAAGAGTTATATAAAATTAAAAAAAAAATTTGAAAAATTGTTATCTAACAAATTTATTTTAAAATGTGAAGCCTCTCTCATATACAAAATAATTGATGGATACTCTTGGAAAGATATTTATTATATAATATATTTCTCTTTTCTTTCTGGAGGATATCCCAAAAGTCAGAATTTAATTGAATTTGCTTTTCTCCCTATATTAAATAATTTTTAATTAAAAAACTACCTAACATATTCTAGTGAATTTTTTTTTATATATTTTATGGTATAATGTGAATATTTCCTAAAAATTTCGAAGCAATCTGTAAATTTTAAATTTGCTTAAAAAATGTTTGAAAAAATAGGTCCCATAGGGTTCAATGTATTTAATTTTTTCAACCCGGGTTCAATAAAAAACTAATTAGGTGATATTATTTATTTATACTCCCATAGGTCCCACAGACCGTCTGAACAACATACTAAAATTTCATTTTGATAAAGTCATTTTTACGGCAGTTATCGTGCTAACGGGCAGACAGACAGACAGACTGAATGAAAAAGTCATAAACACATTTCAACTATGTTGTAAAGTGTTAATAAATTGATATAAAAATATATTTTAGAAAAGAAAGATCAATCATGCTTAAAGCATTGATTATGAAACACTTTCCAACTTCAATGCAATGTTATTTAAAAAAGTCGAAAATGCAATACATTCCTTGGTAATATTTTAAAACTTATCACAATACTGCATTAATTTATTATATTAGAAAACTTAAACCTTCATTGAAAAAAATGAACTTCATTCAAATAACGGCATTGAAATATAAATTGCCTGGTTTAAATATCTCTAAAATGCGATACATTCCACGGTAATATTTTTAAAACTATCATAATACTACGATAATTTATTATATTTGAAAACTTCATCGAAAACAACTGAAATTAATTCAAATGACGTCATAGAAAAATAACACGCCTGGATCTCTCTATAAAAACAGGATTTCATTCATAACTTTCTCCCATTCATTTCATTCATCACAATACTATAATGATTTATTTTATTTGACAATTAAGACCATGGAGCTACAAGTAATTTAACTCTATGCTTAAAACTTCATCGAAAAAAATCGTCCTTCTCCTTATAAAATCAATTAATATTTCATTCATATCAGCTATGCAGACTCCATGGACTAAATTATTTTGTGTTGAAGAAATACAGCAACTGTAATACAACTCATTCTACATATTTTGCTGTTTACAATTTACATAGGTGAAAAATAGGCTTCGTTGTAGAAATAATCAAATTTGGATGAGCATTTAAACTCAAATATATTGTAATTGTGTTGTTTCAGTATGTAGATGTACAGAATTTAAGCAAAAATAAAGTGGTTTTAGAACGGATACAACACTCAATATGAATTAAAAAGAACTTTAAAAATCACGATTTTGAGACAAGATGGATGCCATATATCATTTTGAAGCGGGTCACGTGATCGCTTCATATAAGAGGTGTTATTATTATTTTAATTTTTATTTAAAAAAACTACTGAATATATTTCGCTGAATTTTTTTTTATATATTTTATGGAACAATTTGAATATTCCTAAAATTTTCGAAGCAATTTGTGAATTTTAAATCCGCTTAAAAAATATTTGAAAAATTAGGTCCCTTAGGGCTCAATGTATTTCATTTCATCAACCCGGGTTCAATCCAAAACTAATTGGGTGATATTATTCATTTATATTCTCTTAGGTCCTACAGACCGTCTGAACAACATATTAAAATTTCATTTTGATTAAGTCATTTTTACAGCAGTTATCGTGCTAACGGACAGACAGACAGAATGAACAAAGTCATAAACACTTTTCAACTTTGTTGTAAAGTGTTAACAAGGTCCTTGTTCTGTAATCACCCACTAAATATTGTCAAATTTTTGCTAAATTTTGCTCAAATATAATTTTCGATAAAGGCGTCTTAGGGCTTATGTAACGTTAGCCCACAGAGTCATTCTTTCATTTAAATTTAATACTAACAATCATATATCCTTAAAAAAATCGCTAAGTGTTATTCAATTCCTCTGAAATTCGTGACAGTTTTATAAATATACCGATATAAGGGCCTGAGACGTACCTACAACATTAAAAAAATGCCTCTTATTCGATAATCACCCACTAAGTATTGTTAAAGTTTTAGTAAATTTCACTCAAATATCATAATTTTAAACGATAAAGGAATCTTAGGGCTTATGTAACATTACAAACACGCCTCTAGTTCCCCAACATTCACTGAGAATAAAACAATCACTAAAATGATGAAATTTTAGGGTCTTAAATGCGTTGGAATATCGAAAACGCATCCCACAACACTTATTATAACTATTAGCAAATATTAGCTAAGTATCAAGCAAGTCACTAAAAATAATGAAATTTGAACAATTCGCTAAAATATTGAAATTTTAAGTTCTTACACCCCTTGCAAGTATCGTCCAATTTAGTAAATTTCATTTAATTATAGAATAGTTCCCCGAAAAATTCGTTAAGTATATTGTACAATGTGGTAAATGCAAATTCCATTTATTATGATTTTAAGACTTTAGGCCTCTTGTAAAAAATATTCTAATTCCCTATGGGTGTTCTTAATTCCTAGGCATAAGGAGGAAAAAAATGTTTATTGAGAGCTACAAATATTAATAATTTACACGTTTAGTGATAATTAAGTAAGAAACAGTGGCTACTAAGATAATTACTGTATTCAACGCACGTCTGAATCCCTTTTTTCACTAGGTCGTTCGTGTCATAGCTGTGCAGGGCGATAAGATAGTGTAATTATTCAAATTTAATAGCATAGTTCTTGCAATTACATCGTACACTGTGAGTTTGAAGAAAAAAATGTAGTCTCTTAGGTTCAATAATATTAATTAATTATTAGTTCATATGGATTGGGTAAACACAGCATATGTATTCATATACATATGTAAATACAATTTTTTTTCAGGGCAGATTTTTTCAAAATAAGATCCACACAATTGAGTGGTGTGTATGGAAGTGTGAGGTTTCAATCATGTATTTGTGATCCTTGGATTTCCACTTGAATGAAATCAGATCTAAACCACATCTCTAATGTTTTTTCAAAACTACAATTTACATTTTAGAAGTCTCATGGAATATCCGCTTGTACTAAGTTTAAAAAATACACGTTCTTGTTTATTTAAAATTGTTGTTGGTTAAAAAAATTAATTTTAACTTCGTCGTGGTTAAACCACCAACGAGGTCTTGTTTTCGCTGCATATGTCCATGCATTGTCTTGGATTAAAATACATGGGCTTAATTCATTATTTTTAGTGATTTTTCGTATAGTCTATGTGTGTACATGGAACCTCGATAAGTACAATTCTAAATATATGCCACTAGCTACTTCTAATATAAGCATTTTCCCATTTTAAAATATTTCCCAAGTATCGAGTTTTCTGCTATGAAGGGATTCAATGGAGCTCTGTAGTGGTTAGCATGAAAGGCTCTCTGCATCGAGCATTTTCTCATTTTAAAATATTGACCAAGTATTTCGTTCTTTGGTGATTCAGTGCACCTATTCATTTTAACTACTGCGTTAAATACAACAAAGTTTTGCATTCTCCATTTCCCATATATTTTAAAAGAAATCACTACCAACATTTTTCTTAGCCAAAAAAATATTCGAAACGGGTTCAGCAGGTTCTGAAACGTGACATTAAAATATCGCATGTCACACACAATTATTCTGAAAGTAGTCGAATCGTATTCGGGAAGTGTTAGGCCGTGGTGTAAAAAATTCCCGTAGCACACACAATCACTTTGAAAATAGTCGAATCGTATTCGGTAGATACATAAAACGCATTGTTAAAATCCTGTAAACCCTCTTAACACACACACAATTTTTGTGTTCTCTGACCATTCATAAAAATAATTCTCATTTTTATTGTATCATTTTAATCATTCATTAAACCCATTAGCGTACCCAAATAAATTAACATCATTAACACGATTTAATCATGTACACATGTTTGTACGAGTACATACTGAAGTTAAAATATCGCAAAACTAAAATCCATTTAAAAAAATAGTCGAAACGTATTCAGTAGCTCCTAAAAACATTGGAATAAAAATTTGCATGGCACACACAATCATTCTGAAAATAGTCGAATCGTATTCGGGAAGTGCTAAGCCAGGGTGTAAAAAATTCCCATGGTATACAAAATCATTTTGAAAATAGTCGAATTGTATTCGCTAGATACATAAAACGGGGTGATAAAAGCCTGTAAACCCACTGAACATACACACACAATATTATGTTCTCCGATCGTTTATATGAATAATTCTAATTTTTATTAGTAGATTCATGAAACCCATTAGCGTAGCAAAATTAATGAACATCATTAACACGGTCTAATGTACATATGTTTGTATGAGTCCACATCGAAGTTAAAATCTTGTCAATCCATTGACACACACAATTCGTGTATCCCCTGAACATTCATTCATTAAACCCGTTAGCATAGAAAAAAAATAATTAAGTAATAAAATTAATAACTATTCTCGCACACATGCTTGGGCACATCGAAAATTCATTAAGAATCCAAGAATTTAATTCAGTATTTATTCATATCTATAAAAAAAGTATCATTTTTACGAAATATGGTTCCATTTTACAAAATATAATTCCTTTTAATAACTCTCTTCCATATCTCCATTCGAATTTCCAAGACATTCATTCATAATACAAAACATATCACCTATTGCATTGAGTAAATCCTCCATTCGCTTCTCGTTCATATTCACAGAAAATAGTTCACTCCTAAGCGCACATCAAGCAAGTCTCAATAGCACAACCGTCAAGGCATATGGCTACCAATCTCTGGACCTTGGGTTCGCTCCCCAAGCTGAAATATATCCTTTTACATTCAGAAATTTAAAAAATGCCGATAGATGGCGCCATCGGATTGTCAGTATTCTTTCAAATGCCAACTCAAGGTCGCCTAATGGCGTCATACGTCCAAAACTTCATCTCCCTCACCTTGACAATCAGATAAACTATCCAAACTCATGCCGTCATCGATCAACCATCATTTTGGATTTTGTGAAGCTGCTGCTTTTTGATTGTGGTGACTTTCTTTGCTTAAGTTTGGCGTGTTATATCTAGTTACGATAGAACACGTCGGGCTAAGCAATTACAGCTTTGTTGTGTACGGATTTCTCGCCATTTTGGATTCGTGCTTTTTCAACTTTGGAGTGCCACGTGTGTTTTTCCCACGTGGTAGTGCTATTGCTTTGATCGTTTCTACGCTGACGACATGGATTTGGATGCATTCGATACGGAAGCTACTCGCGGACTTGCTGGTGAGCTAGACGAAGATGGACTGCGGCCTCTCAGGGATGCCATGATTGAATATTGTGATAGTCTGCCCAAGGATGGATTGATGCCCGCTTGGAAGGAAGAAGTGAAAAACGCTGTGAACTTTTGTGCACTGGCAATCTACACTCTGACGCTACACATCAGGGAGCTACTGACGAATGGACTACTCGGACAGGACGAGGACCAAGTCTCCAAGATTCTGGGTTCGTTTCTTTCTGTAAATTCTTTTTTGTTGGTCCAGAATTTGGATAGGTTTTATGCTAGTAATTTAAATGAGATTTATAACTGTGAAGGAAGTAATTCTAGTGATGTAATTAAATGTAAAATGATAGAACTAGGCTTAATTAAAGAAATTAAAGATGAAGATAAACTTAAACCTGTTGAAAATCCAAATAAAAAGAGGAGGATAGAGGGGCAATCTACTATGGATGCTCCTACTAAAAACCAGAATGGAGAATTAAACTTAAAATCTAATGACAAGGATAACATGGATTGTAGTGAAAAAATTGATAAAGATGTAAATGATAATGTTAAAACTAAGAGTTATGCTGAAATTGTCGCGCAACCTATAGTGTTCAAAAGTGCACCAAAACCAAAAACGGTTCAAAATAGTGACAGGCAAAATAGTGTAGTGGTTGAGAAAAAAGACCCAAAAGCGGAATGTTTTTTCATCAAGTTTAATGACAATTACCAGGCTCTCCTTAAAAAATTAAATGAAATCTCAGGTAATAAAGTATCTGGCAAGCTCACAGGAGACATGCTAAAATTGATTCCAAATGACGCTGACGCCTATAGGGTTGTACAACGCCATTTATCTAGTGAGAAAATCCCCTTCCACAGTTTAAACTTAAAGACGGAAAGGCCCAAAAAGGTAGTTTTGAAGGGGCTACCAACAAACTATAACATTGAGGAAATAAAAATCACTCTAACATCCGAAGGATTAGATGTAGTCCGGGTTTCTCAACTAAGAAACAGAAAAACGAGATTGCCCCTGCCGATCTTCTTAGTCAGCATTAGGCCTACGGAAGACTGGCAGAGGGTATACCGAATGACAAGATTAGGATACTTGGCTGTGAAGGTAGAGGCCTTCAGAGCACGGGGCTTCAAAATCTGCTACCGGTGCCAGCAATTCAATCATTCCTCTGAGAATTGCAGCATGCCACCAAAGTGCCTTAAGTGTGCTGAAGAACACTTCACACGTGACTGCCAAAGACCAAGGACAGAGAAGGCAACGTGTGCTAACTGCAATGGAGATCACCCGGCGAACTTCAGGCAATGCCCGAAGAACCCCTGGAACAGAGGAAAGGCACCGGGGTATGCCCCCCTCCCCCAAAAAATCAGATACCCCCTTGGAGGCAAAAGGCCCTCGGTCTAAACCCTCAGACACCCCATCAGGACTCCTCGCACTCTGTGCCACAGGTTAAAAGAACTCAAACTTCAGCACCTACCAGATCGGTGCAAGAGCAGGCCCCTAAACCGTCGACCTCCAGAGAAATGACTGTGGAGGAAGTGGGAATAGCTCATGAAGACATAAATCAGAGGATAGCAATTGATAAAGCCGCCAAAGACGCAAGAGAAGCAAAACAAAGATTAGAAAAAAAGGTTCAGGAATGGCAGAAAACTAAACGCGCCCGAGAAGAGCTCGCGCAAACACAGCAGTTAGACAAATCGGCTGAAAAAAAACAAAAGACTACCGAGGTCCAAAAGGATACTCACAAAACAGATCAAACCGCGGTTCAGGCTGAGGAAATTGTAGCTGAGACTGAGGAAATGGAAGCTGAGACTGAACTTGCTGATAAATCCAATGATGAAAAGATGGATGAAATCCTCAACCTCGTCAGAGGATTTATCAGTATGTTCAACCTAGACGATATAAAACATCTGTTGATGCAGCTCGCTGAGTTAATTCAAAAAAAGAGCGATCCAATGCAAATGGTCTTTGAGGCTTTTAAATTAATCGCGGAATTTAATAAAAACAGTGAGAAACAAACCCGCCATGAATAGGTCCCAAAAAGAAAGTTTTAAAATAATATTTTGGAATGCGAACGGCATATCTCCAAGAATAAATGAACTTAGGAGCTACGTAAATGAAAATGATGTAGATGCCCTGCTAATCCAGGAAACTAAAGTTAGAGAAAACAAAAAACTAAATACAGCAAACTATAATAGCTATCATACCCTTAGCTCAAATATAACTGCTAGAAATCCCCATGGAGGAACAGCAATATATATTAAAAGTAATATTCCCCACGAGGAAATAAACAACATAAATCTTCAAGGTATAGAAAATACTAGTATAAAAATTAAAATAAATAATGTAAACCCATTTATCCTAACTTCAATATATGTCAAAAACATGAGTGGTATAAATGTAGCTGCGCAGCTGGAACTGCTTTTCTCGCGATATCCAAACACAATACTCGCGGGCGACTTCAATGCACACCACCGAGCGTGGGGCAGCAGGAGAGCCAACACACGCGGTACACAGATACATAGATTGCTAAACACAACAAACACTGACATCATTGCACCGTCGAGACCAACCTGCTTCTCAGGTGCCAATGGTTCATTCATAGACTTTGTCCTAACGAGAAACATAGAATACGCTCACACAATTGATACCCTGGATGAATTCGACTCGGATCATCTACCGGTACTGGTGACATTCGATTTGAACACTCCCCTTCCAGCCTCTCTGGGACAAGAGAGGGTGAACTGGAACGTATTCAAAAGAGCACTTTTCGAGCCGCATTTAGCAGTACCCAACATTATGAGCACGGCGGATATTGACTCTGCCACGCACACACTCACAACAGAAATCAGGAGAGCTATTGCATCTGCCACAACACATCGTGAGTCACCAAAAATGCCCACACTTTCCCACCATGTCAAACAATTAGTTAGGCAAAGGAACAGAATGCGTAAGACATGGCAGGCTAATAGAGACCCTACCCTCAAAAGGGAGCTTAACAGACTCACGTGGAAAGTCAGGGATAAAATTGTCGCAGAAAAGCAGCAACAGTATAAAGAGTTAATTGAATCCCTTAGCTCGGAAGACGTATCGCTCTGGCAATTCGCTAAAAGACTTAGAAAACCTCAAATTAAACTCCCGCCACTAATAGATGGCGCTAATATTGCGTACTCAGACGAAGAAAAGGCAGAGGCGCTTGCTAGGCATTACGAAAAGCAATTTGAACCAAACCACGATCAAATGTGTCAGGACACCCTAAGAATGGTTAGGCAAACTCTAAACAATTTCAGGAACTCCCCGGTCACGGCTGAGATTAACCCAGCCACCCCGCAAGAAATAGTAGAGATTATCAAAAACCGTAAAAGCCCAGGGCACGACAAAATCAGGAATATCGCGGTAAAAAACCTACCCTTAAATATAATATTTTACTTGACCATCTTAATAAATAAAATACTAGAACTAAATTATTTCCCTAAAGAATGGAAGGAAGCGATAATTATAGCGATCCATAAACCTGGTGAGGATGCCTCAATTCCAGCCAACTACAGACCAATCAGTTTGTTGCCGACACTTAGTAAAATTACTGAGAAAATAATTCTTAAGAGACTGAACACGCACCTTAGTGAGAATGACATTATCATTCCGGAGCAGTTTGGATTTCGGCCAAAACACTCCACCACTCATCAATTGCTGGGAGTGGTAGAGTACATTTCTTCTGGTTTTAATAATAAGACACCCACAGCTGCGATTTTTCTTGACATCCAAAAAGCCTTTGATAAAGTGTGGCACTGTGGATTAGCTTACAAATTGATCACTCTAAAAGTCCCTGACGCACTTGTCAAACTTTTAATTTCATACCTAAATAACAGACACTTTCAAGTCAGAGTAAAAAATAACTTATCTACACCCAAGCTCATTAAAAGTAGTGTACCGCAAGGATCCATCCTGGGCCCGACACTCTTTAACATATATCTAAATGACATTCCCAGGACCCCAGACACGGAGCTGGCACTCTATGCAGACGACAGCGCGATACTTGCAAAACACCCTTACGTCTCAGTAATGCACAGACAGCTACAACAACACTTAGACATACTCCAAACATGGCTGGAAAAATGGCGAATAAAATTAAATCCCAATAAATGTCATTGGATTTATTTCTCAAGAAAACGTAAACCTCCGCCTCCTCTGTACATAAACAACCATGCCCTAAAAGCGGAAAAATCTACTAAATACCTAGGTGTAACGATAGACTCCCACCAATAAGATAAGACGCTAACCCTTCCTCATGACGTCACCGATAAGATCAGCCGTTATCACTTCCTCATGACGTCATCCCATGATCACGTCATCGGCTGCTGCCCTGCTACCCCTGGTGTAGAACACCATTTTCCCTCTACTTATGTCTCTGATGACGGGCATTTGACGTCCGAAAGCGCACGGACTTACATTGTAAGTATGTCGTAAAACGTCCTGAATAAAGCTTTCAATTTTGAAAGTAGTTTTGTACTCCAATTTTAGACGTGCTATCTAGTGTAATTATTATAAAACACAATTTGTGAAAAATTCATACTATATGTTATTTATAAATCTTCGAAGTTATTACCAATATATCAGACTGTTTAGAGTTTGAGTAGATGAGACAGACACCTGTTTCTGCGGTTGGAACCTCGCTGGATGAGAGATTAGAATATGAGAGCCGCTTCAATATCAGCATAAATCCTCAGTAATTAATTGTAAATTGTAAAGCTTTTAATGACGTGCGATGGTTCTGATTGTATGTTTATGGTTAGTTATAGTTATACAAGTGTGCAATCTTATGTTGATATCTATTTGAAATAATCAATTGCCGTATATGTTTCTATTTAGGGAGAGATGAGTCATGTTATAAATAACCCTAGTTGCTAAACACTTACACGTTTTATTTATCTGCGGAATTTTTAAATATTTGTGTGAGATGTATGCTTTTATTTGAAATGAGTTTCTTACAAACAAATGTGCTTTGATCATAAATAGTAAAATGTCTTGCAACTCCATCTGCTTCAACAATATTCAAATCGAGAAATTGTACAGTATCAGGATTTGAGTTGTTATTTTTGACAAAAGAAAGATCCGAAGGGTAAAAACCAAAATCAAGTTCAGTATTATAGTCTTTTGTACATGCCACCACATTATCCACATATTTTAGGTATACCATATCATTGTTGATATGGACAGTGATATAAATAAATATCCACTAACAGTGTCGAGCATCCCTCCCCCCCATTGAGATGCCTCTTATTTGTTGATAAAAAGTTATACCATCATATAGAATATTCTCAAATACGACTATCTAGATCACTGACTTGTAAACATTAAATTCAATATTTGCTTTAAATCAAAATCTTCATATATTTGTAGAAGAATTTTCTTCAAATTATTAATATCTACATTATTAAACAATTCTTTAAAATCATATGAGTTTAAATAAAGACAACTTGGAATACTCGAAAGTATATTCTTTACTTCTTGACTATTTTTTACAGTGCATGATACCATTTCCACGAAACTGCTGAAGTATGGTAAGTAACTTACTGTTAGCAATAGTAAGATATGTCATATATCCAATAGTAACCGGCTTGAAGGTGAAAGGTTTTTTTATGGAGTTTTCGAATCATAGCTAGATAAGGGAAACAAATTGTTTTAAGATCATATTTAATCGCTTTGTACAAAACTCTAATCAACTGTACAAAACTCTAATCATCTTTTCAACTGAAATGCGGGGTTGAAAAATGTTCGTATATAATATAGTATTATCATAAGAATTACTAAGTTGTTTTAAATACAATTTCTTACAAGTTGACATCTTATCTATATAGCTTATAACATAATTCTCTTTAATTTTTTCTTATCCAATATCAAATTGTTTCTATAATAAGAATCAGGGTTGAAATAATACATCAGATTGTCTATAACATTATATCGCTATTCAGCAAATACGTTGTCCGTTATGCCCAATTCAATTGCCAATCTATGCAAAATATTATTAATTTCCGTAGTAAATTTATTTTTAGCAATTTTTAAGAACATTTTGACGGTATTCTATATTTCGTAATCAGGTTAAATATCTTTTTTAATTTGAAATCTTGTATAATATCTATCTGTATATATATATTATAATATATATATATATATATATATATATATATATATATATATATATATATATATATATATATATATATATATATATATATATATATATATATACATATATATATATACATATATATATATATATATACATATATATATATACATATATATATAATATATATACATATATATATATATACATATATATATAATATATATACATATATATATATATACATATATATATAATATATATACATATATATATATATACATATATATATAATATATATACATATATATATATATATACATATATATATAATATATATACATATATATATATACATATATATATAATATATATATATATAATATATATATATTAATATATATATATATATATATGTATATTGTCAGAAACTGGCTATTCTATCGATTTTAATTCGAATTGTATGGCTGTCCTGATGAGAATGCAATTTCGAACTAACCGCCATTTTTTGTGTAGTTTCAATTAATTGTTCTCTAACAATCCTTTTATCTTGAGCTCTTCTTTCAAATCTTTTATCTTGAGCTAATTATTATTGCCTTTTCTCATTTTTGCCGTGTTTTCTTTTTCATTTTTATTTATATTTATATACTTTTTATTGTGATTTTTGTATCCTAATATTCTTCTCATCCCCTTTCCATTGTAGTGATATATTACCTTCTATCTTTATCCTTAGTCTTGGTCTATAGTTACTCATTTGTAACAGATATGCTAGAGATGGGTTTTTTTGTACATACAGTAGTTTATGCATAATTTTCGATTAAAAACTTTCAATTTATATATACATATATATATATATATATATATATATATATACACGGAGAAAGAGAGTGAAATATAGACGGCCGATCCAACATTCAATCTGTCTCAATTTCGCCTCTAAACGGGGTGCCGTCGGTCTACCACAACTAAACCAGCTATCAACTTCCTTCCCCCTCTGGGGAACTTCTCACCACTACGGTGACCCAGTTTAAACCGAAACTGGAAATTCTTGTCTATTCCCTCTTCTTGAGTTCCTAGGTTCTCTCTTTCCTTTGAGTGAGTACGTCGGGAGCGCTCCTTCACTTCACCGGGCAATGGGATATTTCAGAATTCCATCTTTGCAATGCTAATGGAAATGTCAATGCCGATCTAATCACCCGCGGACTATTTGGTGTAGCATCACTGAGGAATTTTAACGGATGATGGTCGGTTGTGATTTCCACTCCCACCCCCCTCACAAATAAACCCACTTATCGAACTTGTAGAGTCCGAATTGAACCGTGCACGCTCCTTTTCATGCTGGGCCGATTTCTTTGTGGTATAACCATTAATTCTTATCAATTTGTAGCAAACGATATATGCAGATTTTACAGAAGTCGACCTCACTTCCGTTGAACGAATAGGGTTCTGACAAAAAATCATTTGGACTTCCACCACACACCTTTGGCTGACCATAAGAAAATACTTTCCACTCTATCTTGCTTCTCTAACCGGGAATCGAGCCATGGATCTTATTACTGGCCAGCCGACTCTCTAGAGCTACGGAACGGAATTGCAAGCTCTTACCGTGGAAGTGGACTCTGCACTACTTGCGGATGCACTTTCTCAAAATCGTCAGCTGAGTAAGCGAAAAGCTCACTCGTTTTGCACTTGATTCGTTGCAGTTGCCTTACTTGAAGTACAGCAGGCTAAACTCAAACACTATCATCAACCTAAAATTCTAAAATAACTAATTATTCAACATTAAAGTTGACAATTTTATTACAACAAGGGAGGAACCGCCAAAGTTTAATACATTAAAACGTTTATTGATTAAGCTGTGTACCAAATTTTAGCTCTCTAGGACATAGATGTCCTCAAGACACTTGAAACAGACACGCACACATTGGTCATTACGAGATTAATAAAGGCTTTTAAAATCAGGAAAAAAACATGACATCAAGGCCATAAGGACATATTAAGCAATCAGTAACAGTTATTTTTTCGTCCACTTCTATTATGAGTGTCCACCTTTTAATCAGTCCAAGGCACTGTTCCCTGGAAGCACTAACTTATAGTTTTTATATCGGCCGTAAAGGTTACAACCGTTAGTTTTGACACGAGTGACGCTTAGATCACCGCCTTTATAAGGAATCTATTCTATAACTCGGCAGAATGACCAGTGAGCCCGCTTTTTAAAGCCATTTTCGAAAAAGACATCTCTTAGGGATAGTTACTTGATTCTCTTACGTTGAAAGGTTTCTTGGCGTAACTGACGCAAGTATTCACAACGAAATCTGTGTATGTGATGATCTCGTACCTTCTACTTATATTGGGAGAATTCAGGGAAACTAGCCTAGGCAACCGTGTAGGTTTTTGCCTTTAACTGGCTAGCCCCAGGGGGTCAATCTCCAATCCAGCGGAGCCGCAGCCAGGTCGCTGACTTGGCGGAACCATTCACCGGGTAGGGTCCGAGAGAACGTCACAAGCTCGACACCAGCTTCCGGTCGACCCTTGGCTCAGGTCATGAATAGACACAGTTCAGTGGGCTCGACCACCTGGAAGAGTCGGGGCCCTACCAACTCAATGGATCGTCGGCCACTTCATCGTCAATAGGGTAACCCGATTGATTTTCCCCCAGCAGACGGAGGACCAGAGGTACAGACCTAAGATCCGTACATCCCAATCTTTGGCGGTGCCACCCCCTGGAAGGCACTTATATTGGGCCCTTTTGTCAACCTCTTTGTTGTCTACGATACCTATGTCAACTACAGCTAAAGATCGTAACTCTTCTAGGAACAGATAGTGTTACGGGCGCCAAATCCTCTATGTCTTTGGCAACATAAGTTACAG
This sequence comes from Amaurobius ferox, assembly GCA_951213105.1. Taxonomy (NCBI): domain Eukaryota; kingdom Metazoa; phylum Arthropoda; class Arachnida; order Araneae; family Amaurobiidae; genus Amaurobius; species Amaurobius ferox. The sequence continues at coordinate 18,473,220 of OX578141.1, forward strand.
ATCTAGCGTTTACGATTTGTTCACAATCGTAGGATATAGTGTTCAGTTCCTCGTGTTATTAGACAAGGAGGTTCATTGAAAAATATTTCTTCAGATACGTTTAGTTATTTAAAAACTCTGATGTGGGCAGCACATGACTTTATATAATGCAATGAATTTACAACTTTTATAGAAAAAAAAATAGGTTATTCTTACAGTAGATACTTATATATTTTCCAAGATATTGAATTTTCGTCAATTAGTCGTCATTTTCATTGATTTAGCGCCATTTTTATCTATTTGGCAAGATTTTCATTAATTTGGCAACATTTAAAAACGTCGCCAAATTGGTGATATTTCGCCAAATTCATCGCCAAAATCTCTCCAAGCGTTATGGACGGAATTATTCTTATAGCAGATAAATGACGTTATAAGTTATTCATATAGCAGATAAGTGACGTTATAAGTTATTCTTATAGCAGATAAATGACTATTGGCGTTCAAATACAAACGTATTACTCAAAGTATCTTTCCTTATGAATGGATCGAGCTAGATCCACGATAATGATGTCACCATATTTATCGCATGATATTACATTTGAAACGTGAACATGTTTCTCATCAACGGTTAATTTTTTTTTTTAATTTATGGGATTTTTTGATAAATTTATTTGAAATATATGCAATATCTCAAGAACAGTTCATGCTTGCTTTCTAAAGTTTATGTCAATCGTTTTATAAGGAAAAATCACATAAGAAATATCTATTTGCGTAACTTTATTAAATATTTTGATTTTCTGATGATTTTTTTCAAAATTTCACTCGAAAATTTAGGTCTGTCTGAACATTCGATTATGTTTAAAAACAATATGCTTCCAGTATTCATGGATTGTAATTTTTGTACCAAATTTCATTCGAATCGCTCCATTCGTTCGTGAGATATCATCTCCACAGACTCACTGACACACACACACACACACACACACGCACATATACATACACACACACATACATACACACGCACTCTCTCTCACACACACACACATCCCCTCAAAAATGTTTGTTTCGTGATCAGGGATGCTTGAAACGTGCTCTCCCGTCGAGAACTCGAATTCGAATTTTCGAACCCGTCCCAATATTTTTCTTATACATTATAGTATGTATATAAGGAAAGTAATAAACCTCTTCGACCAAGCAGCGGTAAGAGGATGAAACTTCCTGTAAATTTTCTGAATAGCAGCTGTAGCGAAATGGAGTTCCTAATTAATGTTAGACAGAGCTCTATCTGCTCTAATGCCATTTGCACCATAGTTGGAATACGTTGTCAAAGTTCTATCTGTTGTTGCAATAAAGAGTCGAAGAGCCCGAAGAAAAGATTCAGACAATAAAGACGAAATCTATGACGCATTCCAAATGGACTGCGCAAGTATAAAGCATTATCCACGCTTTTTGACCTTTTTTAAGATATAGAGGGCCACCCAGATCTATTCCAACTACTTGGAATATTTCCTCAGGTAATGAATGATCCAAGAACATGATTTATTTGCTGGACAATGTATGCAACAACAGACAACAACTCGGATAGTTCTTGTTGTTTTTAGTATCCAATAATTCTAAATGTCTCAATTAGATTAGGTCCCTTCTTCAAGCAATCTTTAGACGCTCTCCTCTTTACATGAGCTTAAGCATCAAAGACGGCTCTCACTTTATTACTTTTGCTTGATTCCTTAATTAGAGGTATAGGCGGAAGGTAATGTTAAGAAAACACTGTCCATTATTTCGCCTCCTAGGGCTGTACAGTCAAATCAAAAGCATCATTAGACTCGGAATAATGACTGCCATAAATAAATGTACATCTGATTTGCATAAGGAGTCGTCTTCATATTTAATTTCCCATTATTTTCAAAAATTCAAATGGCAACACCCATTATTTTGTCATTATGAAATTTTTTGTCAACAATGCTAAATATAAATTTGTGTGAGATTCTGGCAATAAATAAGAGAGACATGCGTAAAAAAAACCCATTCGGGGTCCGTGTCCATATTTAAGGGAGTAAAATGAAGGTCGCGCATACTCTGAAGTCATATACATTTTCTATTTCGTTGATATTACGCATTCTTTACAAATACATCTTATCAATGGGTTGTGGGATCCCGAACTCGTGAATTTTAAGAGCAGTGTAATCGATATTTTTAACCAATCATATGTTAATAATGAGACGTTTTGAAGTCACAATTTAGTGCCCTTGAGCCGCTATTAAATATTCCTCACTTAGTTGGGCGAAAATCATTGACAATTTATTCGAATCATCCAAAAATGTATTTTTAATTTCTAATTTTCTTTACAACTTTCATTAGAACTTTTAAAATATTTCTTTAGCAACTGGCTTTCATTTTTATATCACACAAATGCGTATCGCATTAAAACATTAAACGGCGTTAACATAATTTTTTTTTTCAAATTTTTTTGTTCTTGGCGCAATTTGTTTTAACTTATTAAAAACTTCAAATGCTTACTAATATATACAAAGAAGCTTAATAATATTTAACTTGACACAACTTACTATAATCCCTGATATGTACACAAAGCATTACGATTGAATTAGATGTAAGGTGGTCATTCTTGTTAATAACTTCTTGGATAAGTTGCGGCGTAGAATTATTTTTTTACAGTGGGGCTCAAAATTTTTTTCCGTATTTTGAAAATAAATGTTTAATATATCGTAGCAAACCCAAATTCTATATATCCCCGTTTTAGTATCTTGGCCCTTATATAAAGAGTCATGCCCTGTAAACATTTTTATGGGACAGTAGACATTACTCCTTATCATTTTATTGTGCTAAAAATTCTTTATTATTAAATATTTAATAAAATAAGAATGTCATATATTTCTCATGATTTTGGAATATTTTACACATATACATTTATAGTTTTTCACATATGCATAAGTAAATATTTTTGTGCATTATTACATACCCTCATCTTCAATATATTCATCAATATTAAAAACTTGAAATATCACTTTGCATGCGTAATTGTCCTTTTCTCTACAAATGTCATGGAAATATGTGGGCGATGCCATTATTTTAAGCACCGTTGTATCAAATTGCTGACAGGGGAGTTATCCAACTGAAATATTTCCCATATTACATAAGGCGGCTCAACTGCTAACTCTCATTAACATTTTATATAATAGTTTCCTGTCAAATAGAGTTACAAAATCATAAAATGGGTAAGGGTTTCCCAGGTTACATAAAGCGCCTCATATGCTAACTCTCATTAACATTTTATATAATAGTTTCCTGTCAAATTGAGTTACAAAATCATAAAATGGGCAAGGGTTTCCCATTTTACATAAAGCGACTCAAATGCTAACTCTCATTAACATTTTATATAATAGTTTCCTGTCAAATAGAGTTACAAAATCATAAAATGGGTAAGGGTTTCCCATATTACATAAGGCGGCTCAAATGCTAACTCTCATTAGCATTTTATATAATACTTTCCTGTCAAATAGAGTTACAAAATCATAAAATGAGCAAGGGTTTCCCATGTTACATAAAGCGACTCAAATGCTAACTCTCATTAACATTTTATATAATAGTTTCCTGTTAAATAGAGTTGCAAAATCATAAAATGGGCAAGGGTTTACCAGGTTACATAAAGCGCCTCATATGCTAACTCTCATTAACATTTTATATAATATTTTCCAGTCAAATTGAGTTACAAAATCATAAAATGGGCAAGGGTTTCCCATTTTACATAAAGCGACTCAAATGCTAACTCTCATTAACATTTCATATAATAGTTTCCTGTCAAATAGAGTTACAAAATCATAAAATGGGTAAGGGCTTTCCATAAGGCGGCTCAAATGCTAACTCTCATTAACATTTTATATAATACTTTCCTGTCAAATAGAGTTACAAAATCATAAAATGGGCAAGGGTTTCCCATGTTACATAAAGCGACTCAAATGCTAACTCTCATTAACATTTTATATAATAGTTTCCTGTTAAATAGAGTTGCAAAATCATAAAATGAGCAAGGGTTTCCCAGGTTACATAAAGCGCCTCATATGCTAACTCTCATTAACATTTTATATAATAGTTTCCTGTCAAATTGAGTTACAAAATCATAAAATGGGCAAGGGTTTCCCATTTTACATAAAGCGACTCAAATGCTAACTCTCATTAACATTTTATATAATAGTTTCCTGTCAAATAGAGTTACAAAATCATAAAATGAGCAAGGGTTTCCCATGTTACATAAAGCGACTCAAATGCTAACTCTCATTAACATTTTATATAATAGTTTCCTGTTAAATAGAGTTGCAAAATCATAAAATGGGCAAGGGTTTACCAGGTTACATAAAGCGCCTCATATGCTAACTCTCATTAACATTTTATATAATAGTTTCCAGTCAAATTGAGTTACAAAATCATAAAATGGGCAAGGGTTTCCCATTTTACATAAAGCGACTCAAATGCTAACTCTCATTAACATTTCATATAATAGTTTCCTGTCAAATAGAGTTACAAAATCATAAAATGGGCAAGGGTTTCCCATCGTACATAAAGCGACGCAAATGCTAACTCTCATTAACATTTTATATAATAGTTTCCTGTCAAATAGAGTTACAAAATCATAAAATGGGCAAGGGTTTCCCATGTTACATAAAGCGACTAAAATGCTAACTGTCATTAACATTTCATATAATAGTTTCCTGTCAAATTGAGTTACAAAATCATAAAATGGGGAGGGTTTCTTATGTTACATAAAGCGACTAAAATGCTAACTGTCATTAACATTTCATATAATAGTTTCCTGTCAAATAGAGTTACAAAATCATAAAATGGGCGAGGGTTTCTTATGTTACATAAAGCGACTTAAATGCTAACTCAACTGCTCAAACTGCTCAAATGCTCATTAACATTTCATATAATATTTTCCTGTCAAATTAAGTTACAAAATCATAAAATGGGCAAGGGTTTCCCATGTTACATAATGCGACGCAAATGCTAACTCTCATTAACATTTCATATAATAGTTTCCTGTCAAATAGAGTTACAAAATCATAAAATGGGTAAGGGTTTCCCATGTTACATAAAGCGACTCAAATGCTAACTCTCATTAACATTTCATATAATAGTTTCCTGTCAAAGAGAGTTACAAAATCTTAAAATGGGCAAGGGTTTCACATGTTACATAAAGCGACTCAAATGCTAACTCTCATTAACATTTTATATAATAGTTTCCTGTCAAATAAAGTTACAAAATCATAAAATGGGCAAAAAATTTATGTTCTTCGCAAATATCATTATGCCTTCTAAATGCAATTAATATTTCGAAAATAACTAAAAATATATATTATTATTTCTATTTTAAATGAGATAACCCTAATCCATTATGCATCACAAAAACTTCAAGATTGCAAGTTTTGTCTTTACCTATACATAGTCATCAAAAAATTTCTCACACTGAATATATGGAAGTAGTTTAATTTGTTTATTGTATTTTGCAATTTAATCATTTTTGTATTTTGCAATTTAACCATTGTATTTTGTAATTTGCAATTTAACCATTTATTGTTGTTAATTTGAACTTTAAATGAAAATTATTTTATATAAAAATATTTTAAAATATTAAACTTAAAGTTCAAGTTATATAACGAGGAACCAACATAACAAGCATGGATCGACGCTAAGACGTCTTTCAAATTTGACATTTAAATTATGGATATTTTCCTAATTCAAATTCAATAACAATGTTTAATCACTCATTGCTCAAATGGCAAGAGTCAAACACTGCATATTTGAAATTTTTCTTCTGAGTATTTTCCATCGGAAATTGAAAGATGGTTCTCAAAAAACTTCAAATTGACGCTGTTTTGATTATAAGTCTGTATTCCAATAAGTACCGAAAGGAATGAACAAAAGTTTTGCACACCAAGATTTCCATCAGTGCTACGTCAATTGTTATCAAAATTTAGCCACGTTTCAATTCATGTTTTCTTTAAATATCATTACCATAATTAGTAATTAATATTAAAAATTTGTTTGAAAATAAAAAATGGTATAAATTTTATTTAAGTTATTTAGTATCACAATAGAAAATAGGAATTAGTCTGTTTAGTTAATTATTTCAGAAAATATAAAACTAACAGTGCATCACCAATTTAACATTAGGAGGCCGAAATTTCAAAGAGTCATAACTCCCCAACGTCTTGTGTAAAATATATAAATTTTATATGAATTCGGGGTGCTTTGGCCTAATGAATTCGAATCTGTTATCAAAAGTTGGTGTTTCCCTTTGAAAAAATAGAGTTGGTGCAATATGAATACAACCGCTTATGCAAATTAATTGCTCATTTATGTATAGCAGGCGAGCCTAATGATACATATGGTTTTAAAACACATCCCGAGGAGCCGGAATAACGCGCGGTGTTCGGATTTTGTTTCGACCGACTATACCTACGAGTATTTTCTATTAAAAGCCTCTTCTATGATATGATCTCGTAATCAGATATCGAATATCTCTTGATAAGCTCTAATTTTGTTAAAATCTGAAAGCTTCTGTTTTGTTTTAAAATGTCAATTCTTAGCTAATTCATTTTGAAGGCAAATGAGCATTGTCTACAAAGAAAGGCAACGCAACCTCGTAACCTCGTACATACCCCCTCGTTCTACGTTCAAAGTATTTTAAAATTAAGACATTGGTTCTTCACGAATTTTAGTTTTTTTTTTGTTTCGACGAATTTAGAAATTTATATCCCATCTAAGTTAAAAATGCAACTTTCTTTTAAGAACAATGAAATTACAACAAAGGAAAAAAATTGTTTGGCCAGAAATTTTAGCCATAAAAATCTATCCTAATTGTGTTTCTACAGCCACCGGACCACTCTTTAATGATATTACGAGTATATTTCCAGTGAATCTACTTTTGGAACCAACAACAACTAAATTTCGGTTTCAATTGCAGTTGGGTCACTTTCTATATTTGTAACACTAGTACTATATTCATGTAATTCCCATTTTGTACTTTTCTGATATCAGAACATATAATTGGTTGATCCAAATAACATAAATAACATCCATATCTATTATCGATGCTACTCAAATTAACTTTATACATACATTCGTTTTGTTTCTACATCAACAAAAAGCTTATGTGACATTTTGAGTTGACTATTTTATATTTAAAGAATTTTATAATAACTTGAGTCATATGTTTTCTCAGACCCCTAACAATGATAGCTCTCACAATTTTTTCTTTATTCTTGTTCCTCAATCTAACAATTAAAGTTTATAATAAGGCGATCGACTAGTCAAAACACTGCTTTCACTTTGACTTTACATTTTTGATGCAGCAAGCTGGTTGGCGTGAGAGTCAATGTATGGGCACAACAGAGTCACACACATGACACATTTTACTCTCGATTTAGAGTTACAGGTTATATGAATTTCCCGTAAACACATGAAGCAAACTTGCAAAATGAAATTATTTTTAGCATCGTAAGTGAGGACGAAGCTTTGATCTGACAAATGTCATTTTTCTCAAAAAATACACATTGGATAAATCCTTTTTATTACAGTTTTATTCTTAGATGTATCCCTTTTAAGGAAATCCGCACTATTCTCCAAAAGAAAGAGCTTTTAGACTGCTTCTTAACTTTAGCAAATTGATAACCAATACGCTCCAACATAACCCATTCTTCAGAAACCACTTTATTTTTCAGAACCTGAAAAATATATCTAAGATCACCCCTACCTGTTTTATCAGATGAATCACATATTTTATGCATTTCTGCAGGCAAGCACGATTCTGCTAATGGAAAGGGAACTCTGGCATATTTACACTCAGTGATTCGAACGAACGGAATTCCGTTTTCAAGTTGCCATACAGCGATGATAACTTAAAGTCTCTCTTGGAACCACTATTGTTCGACAAGACTAAACTGTGAGAGATCGCGAACTTAATGAATTAAGGTGTCTTTACGTCCAAAACATTGTCGTAAATGGCTAATCATTTTTTCATAATTTTATGTTGTACTTTGAAAACTATCCACAAGCTCTTTTGCTTTAGATTTATGTGACGTTACTTGAATTGAATATATAAATTTCTAGTGGTTATCCATTAAATAATGTTCATATATTTTTAAGGTGTTCCAAAAATTAAACTAGGACCGGATATTGACATCAAAAGGCTTCAACGAAATTTCAGGCAGGCGAAATGTATAACGCATGTCCCTTCCATTTTCCGTATATGTGTTCTGTAAGCATAACTTGTGGGTGGGCTGTAGTAAATATATTTTTTCTTACACATTTAGGGATATCAGTTTTACATAGTAAGCTTCGAAAACTTCAAATTCTTTGTTATATTCCTCGTCAGATAATTTTTTTTCTAATAGCAGACTTAATATTTCATCACTAACTTGCTGTATCACTAAATACCTGTTGTAGAACTTGGAAAATTTCTTTCGAAATATTACAGATTCTCATAAAAACCTTACGAAGTGGAGTCCTCTGGATTTTAAAAATTTCATCTTTATCCTCTTATTCCTCCGCGTCCTTGTTTGGGTGCTATAATATGTTACAGCCACTAAATTCGATCCGAAACTTAGCGGTCATTCAAAAGGAAATAGAGAACAGAAATTTAGCATCTTTATTAGCAAACTATAAACGCAGCTCTTACAGAACTTGACTTCAGTTGGAAGGGCAGTGTTCTGAAGCCTTGGTTGGCAATAAGAAAACACCTTTTTCATTTACGCAGGCGATTTCCCAAAATCGTCAGCCGTATATATTCGACTCGTTTTGTGACACCTTTGGGCTTTGTCAACTTTTGGCTGACAAATGCGATTTTTTTGTTACCCAGCCAATCCAACTCACCCAAAGGGTGTTGAGCAGTTACAATGGACGATCAGGGCGGTTATTTAGCTGGATCGCCAAAGAATAATTTTGTTAGCAGTTCTGCTGTAGAGGTAGTTTTAGTGGTGTTTTTAATTCGTTAATATGTTTGCAACTTGTACTTTCTAGAGAGTCCCGATTGACCAACCTTCTTTTCTATGTTTCTTTATCATTATATTTGCTTTCTGCAGGTCTCTTAAATTTAAGATACTTACTGATTAGTCTTCACAATTTAAAGTGTTATGCTTCAACGCTCTTTCAATTTTCTTCTTTCATTTCGAAATTATAAGATATTTTTCGTGTACATTTTCAATGCATTTTCAGCATCTTTTACTTAATATCTCAATCTTTCACATTGTATGTCTCTTTAAAATCTGAAATTCTTTAGACTATTTTTTTATCTACTCTCTCTTTTGGATATATTACTATTTTATTATAGTATTACATGAGTCTAACTGAAACGTCCTAAATACTTACCAAATCATTCGTACAAGTGACGGAATAAAATAAATGAATTTAAACAAAAGACCGAGGAAGGGTGGAGGGAGGTCTCTAAGATCCTAGGATTTTGGTTAGACAAAAATAGGTTAGACAAAGAAAGAAAGCCATTTGAAATCTATAAAAATATATACAAACCTAATTTGCTTTCTAATTAATATCCTAAATGGGAAACCAGACTTTTCATCCATCCTCTGATAAACAAATCTCTGTTTAATACTTGTTATCTCACTTCTAAAAATAGGTTAGAGAGAGTACAGGGGCTTTCAGTGCTCAATCCTGTGTCCTATTTTAAATGTATAGATCCCGATGGCCCAAACCTTCATATCTCTATTACCGGCCTACTAGGAAGTCCTTTACTATTATAACGTGTTGCCTTTTAAAAATGACGGGAAATATTCTATGTCGTTCCATTCAAAAAATTGTAATTTATTTTAGAACAAATGTAATCTAAAAATGTATACTTTTAATTAGCTGTAGGCGAAAGATATGCGTTTCACTTTCGGATTATCAATAAAGGTTTCAACTGTATTGCATGATAATTTCTTCTAAACTCTATATTCTAATCAATCTAACTCTCGTATTCCCGAAACAATTGTATGGCGTTCAAACATCCCTCTACCACAGACCTTCGTTTGTGAGAGATATGTGAAAGATATGTGTTTCACATTCGGATTAACAATAAAGGTTTCAACTGTACTGCATGATAATTTCTTCTGATCAATCTAACTCTCGTATTCACGAAACAATTGTATGGCGTTCAAACATCCCTCTACCACAAACCTTCGTTTGTGAGAGATATGTGAAAGATATGTGTTTCACATTCGGATTAACAATAAAGGTTTCAACTGTACTGCATGATAATTTCTTCTGATTAATCTGACTCTCGTATTCACGAAACAATTGTATGGCGTTAAAACATCCCTCTACCACAGACCTTCGTTTGTGAGAGATATGTGAAAGATATGTGTTTCCCATTCGGATTAACAATAAAGGTTTCAACTGTACTGCATGATAATTTCTTCTGATCAATCTAACTCTCGTATTCCCGAAACAATTGTATGGCGTTCAAACATCCCTCTACCACAGACCTTCGTTTGTGAGAGATATGTGAAAGATATGTGTTTCACATTCGGATTAACAATAAAGGTTTCAACTGTACTGCATGATAATTTCTTCTGATCAATCTAAATCTCGTATTCACGAAACAATTGTATGGCGTTCAAACATCCCTCTACCACAGACCTTCGTTCACACGGTCCGAAAAAAAGGATATTTTTAGTTTGTTCGATACGCCAGTAATCCAACTCAAACATAATTATTTTTAACCCTGCAATCAGCCTGGCCTTAATATTCTTGAGTCTTGGACTAAAATTATTTTAAAAACCGCTAAAGTAGTGTTTTGGGCTAGCTCACAAGTTAATATAAACATGATGTAAGAAAAAAAAACATTGTCCATAGTGTATCCCAATCTTCCATATGTTGTATTAATATTAACTTTTATAATTTGAAAATTGACTATGATTTTTAATCTGAGTTCGAGTCGGTCTGTCTGAGTCTGTAAACACTTCTACCTGTATAAAATGCCTGGCAATATACTTAGATTATAGTCTCGCATCTTAAAAATCATAAATAGGAAAAAGGTGTTTTATTAGATCTCCAATTAAGTTTCAATGAAACTTGGAAAGCGAGGCACGTCCTCTTGTTCCGTGCTATATTAGCGAGCCAACTCTTTATCGGAAACTGCTGTATACAGGTGTTTTTGGGGCCCCATTCGTACTTGGGACAACAAATACCCTGTTTCCGTTTGCATGTGCTTGCATTGTTCATTTCGCGCATCACATAGCCCAGGATTTCCTGCGGACTACCTATGACGAGGGGTACTTCATTTTTACAACAGCCACCTAGATTTAAAGGACATTTTCTCAAGCTTTTTAGTTGGGAAGAAAACCCTCATCTGGAAATCATTAGTGCAGAGTAATTATTAATTTGTAAAATTAAATCACTTAATCATAATTATTAAATCACTTACTCATAATTATAAAAATTAAGAAGTAATTAAAAATAGGGAGTAATTAAAAAAATACGGCCATCTTGTGAACCTTGGACCAATGACGTCATCTTGTGAACTTTGGCGCGATGACGTCATTTTAAGTGAAATCTGAGATAGGATAAGAACTGATAAACTATCATCGTAGTGTTGTAATTAGTGTGTATATCGTTCATTTCTAGTTTGGATGTCGGCTAATGAAGACCTCATACTGTAAGTTATTTTCGTGTTTTTGCCAGGTATTCTTGTATATTCCGCGCGATAGATATCTCCTAAAGTTATACAAATATACAAAATTTTTCTAAGTATTTAATGCTAATGTGATTTAAAATTAGGAACTTTAACTAAGTTTGGTATATATTTTCACTCTATGATTTCGAAGATGGATAAAATAATGTAGAAATTTTCCCATGTAGATAACAATTGCATTTAGCACAATCTGATGTTGTACGATTCATTAAAAATTACAAGTTCTAATCACTTCATATCTTATTTTATGTGATCCGTTTGAAAAACGAAACTCGATTTAGGTCACGTGATTATACTTATGACATGGCCCGATAAGACATTTCAACCTTGGGCGTTGCGTAGATAGGTTCGGTTCGTTCATAGCTGCGACAAATTTATAGTGTTTTAAGATCTTAGTGTTTTAAAAATAAATCTTACACTTTGAATGTGGTACTTGAATGTTACTAGCTACAAATAATGTCTAAAATTCAAAGTATGCCATCACTCGAGCAAATAATTTCTAGTGGAAATACTGCGGAGTTGTCTGTTACTGCCCTAGAAGAAGCAAAATCTGTGGACATTGTCTCAGATGTGATTAATTCACCCTCACAAAAGTTTGCTGTGGATTGGTTAGAGACCTATCTTATGTCTTCCATAACCCCTCCAGAAACATCTACCGTTGTCAGTTCACAAGTTCTCACCGAGGTTGGAAACTGAACTCAAGATCTGCTTTCTTGTGCTCTAACACATAGCGGAGTGTTATCCTCCAATACAGAATCAGTTTCGACTGAATCTACTTCTTCAGATTTTGTGCAAGATGCGCTCCGTCGTTGGCATTTAGGTTCTGATGTGTATGTATATTTGAAACTTCGCCATGGAAAGTTAAAAGTGTATATATGGAAATATCTCTCTAACAAGCGAAATGAATTACAGCCTACGCGTGAAGGCGTTACACTGTCACTTGCTACATGGAGTGAATTTTCTCAAAAATTGTGATCGTTCAATATTCTATAAGCAGATACCTCTTTCGTCAGTCGCAATGAGTTATTCTGTTTTAATAACAATAGAAAACTGCATTTACAGAAGATAATTTAATTATATGATTCAAAATTTTGTCTAAAACACTGTCTTATTACCTTAGATATAAATCAAATTACATGTTTAAAGAATTGTGTTAACAACATTAGTAAGAAAATTCGAGAAAGTATATAGACTGGCTTCCTACTCAAATATTAAAAATGAAGGACACTATAACCTTTCTACCATCCTTCGTGACAAAAAAATTGTTTCAAAATTGTTCAAAAAAAGTTGATATGTCTGCCCTTTTGCTCTCCTTTAAGCTTTAAAATTTCTACAATTTTATCAACATTCAATTTTAAAGCTGTTTTCGGACCAATTAATAAATTCTAGTTTCCATCCTCTAAAACTGTACTTAAGTAAAAGTGTGATTTATTCTGTTAGTTGTAAGTGTAACTTAGTCTATATCGGCCAAACAAAGAGGAGCGTACCATAGAACATTCTAAGATAGCCATTAAGCAAGAAACATCAAAGTCATTCATTTACCAACATTGTTGGTCTGAAAATCATTCATTTCAATTGTTTGAAACCAAAACAATCACGCATGTCCGCACTGCATCTGAACTCCATTTTTTGGAATGAGATTTTATTTACTTGAACTCTGCTAATATTGTTAACGATAAATGAGCAGTTCCTTACGTCTTCTCAGCATAGAAAAAAATCCTTCATTCTAATCTTCAAAAAATCCTTCATTCTAAACTTCAATTATTATATTATAGTATAGTTTCCGATATATAGTTTTGCTTTCTTCTCAACTATGTATTTCGATTCTTTTTCATTTAATAGTGGTTTCAAGTTGCTTAGGTTAACACATATGCCGTCCACAACCGGCTACTTCCTTAATCTTTGTTTATTTTCTTATTCTCAATATCATGCACTGCTACTTTTAAAGTAGAATGGTCGTTGGTTATTTCACCATTTTGAAGTCACTCTTCAAAACCGATTGTTTCTCGACACTACCTCGTACTCGTTTTTTAACTACAACTTTTTTTATTTATTCGAATTCTGATAATCTTGCTATTATTAAATATGCAGTTCCTTACTTCTCCGTTGCCAGAGAAGTATTCTTTACACACATATTTGACTTTAAGAGTGAAATATGTGTATAATTTATGTAATATCCAAACCCAGTTGTCATTCTTTCAATTTTGTTATATCCTTCTAAATTGCAGTTTTATTCACGGATATTTTGAAGTGGACTAATCGATTGATATTTTTTTATAGTTGATGCAGTTAGCTCATATAGCGTCTGAAAACGTGTTTTTTCCCCTTTTTTCTGTACTTTTCCGTGTTATATCATCTTTTGACTTTGTTTCAACGACTTATTGTTACTTATTTAGTAGTTTTATTGATGAATTGAATTTTCGAAACCGGTTACAGCCTTCTGTTATTTTCTTCTTAATTACTATCTCAGTTTCCTCTAATTTTCTACCTTTTTTCTTTTACATGGGTTTCATTATATTTAATACCTCTAAAGCCTTCCTTTTTTACCAATAATTTAGCTGTTCATATATTTATTCTCTGTATCTTAAATCTCATATTAATGCTTTAGATTTTATTCTCCGTGCCAGCTCCCTTTGTCGATACCATGCGTTTCCGATTTTTTTTTGCCGTGTGTGCCTAGCTCATTTGAATTGGTCATCGAAATTGATTAGTCATCGTTTAAATTGGCAGTTCGTTCACAGCTTTTGTAAAGGTCGCATATTGTTCTAGCTGTTCTGTTTTGGCCCTCGAGACAATTGTAGTCACCTAACTGACTTGTGACTGTTTTATACAAGGAAGTTTTTTAAGTTTTGTTTTTCAAACAGCAGTTTGTTTGAGTGCTATTGACAAGCTTGTTCGTGCTACATTTTCCATCCCAAATACATCGGGTGCAATTTCTTAAATAAAGTCCTCCATTAAAGCCATAGTACGGCCACATCGTGTATTATGCAGACTTTGAAGAAAGAATTGAAACAGTAAACAAATGAAAGGTTTAAACTGTAAATTTAGTTTTGCCACGCAAGTTTTATTTTTCTTTTATTTGAGAAATAAGATTTTATCATTAAGGTAGGAAAAACCAGGACAGAAATAAATTGCTATGAGATGTTTGATCTAAATTATAATAAAAAGGCAAAGATTTTGAAATACATCAAGCTATTTATTTGTATATTGTTTTATCATACTCAATCGTCAACATTTGAACGAGAAAAAAATATTTTTGCCCCAACCTGGGGCGGAACGGAATAATTGCAAATCAATAAGAAAATGAATTAAGAAAATAAATCAAATGAATTAACGATACAGTATGTACTTTTAAAACTAATTTCGGGTGACAGATGATCCCAATTTTTATAGGCTCCGAAATTGTCATAGATGGAGCCAACCGACTCTTTAACCTAATGGGGGATACATTTCATTTGAGACCAATGTGTCTGAGCTTGAACTCACCTACCTTCTTTAGTGCCTTACTTTGGAAGACGCACATTGCGTAGATAGCTATTAATCTCGCCTCAATTGACAGTCGAAACTTGCAATGCTTAAACTCGTGACTAATGCTTAAACTCGTGACTAATGCTTAAACTCGTGACTAATTCTTAAACTCGTGACTAATGCTTAAACTCCTGAATATTGCCCTATCGACTGTGATAGATGGGCTTGGAAAGGAACCTGGGAATTGTGTGTATTATATATATGAAATGAGTAACTGAAGAAGTCGAAATCATGCGTATTCCAAATTTCGATGCGATTCGAATTCAATGTGTATATTCCAACATGAAAGACAAACTACCAGTCATACATTGTGTCTGTTTCATGTAATTAATTAAGTAGCATTATTAACTATTCCACGCTTTATTTAGAGTGATATGTAGCATATGCATTGAAGAACTCGCAGTTCAACAAAATTTGAAGCTAAGAATCCTGCTCCTAGTACAATGAGAATCATTTGTCAACTAGTTTTGTGCTTTTGAGCTCTTTTCAGCGAGGAATAGCTCCTACTTTCAATATTTGAAATTCTGTGACATCCAAACAATTCTGAAATTCTGTGTTATCCGATGAAATAAGTCATAGTACATTTGGTTTGAATTTAAAAAAAATTAAGCTCAGACAGTATGAGGCTGCAATAATCAAGTTCATATTCATAGTTACCGAGCTAATATCGTGCTCCTTTTACATCGGTCTGAAAATAATTTAAAACCGGCTGCATGGTATGACTTCTTTTAGCAACGGTTTGATAAATCAAGATATATAGCACGTTTTCATACTGCCTATTCTCGAAAACATAAAACTGGGAGACAATCTAGCTTTTGCAAAAAGAGAGTCATTAAGAAGTTGATAGAACAAGGCTACTCTATGTTAGCGCACTCAGTATGCACTATGTATGCACTCGGACGAATCGAGTTCGATTCCCGCTTCTGCACGATCCCGTTAAACATGTGGGTCCTTCAGAGAGGGTGGTGTTAGGGGAAGGAGGGTACTGTCCCTGTGAATGCCTCCCCCACTAGGTGCAGGTCAATATTGGGCAGCACTTCCCGGCCGTCCAAACTGATACCTTACACCTTCGGGTAGGTCAAACGGTCTGGATCGAAGAAAAATACTACTCTTAAGTAAATGGAAATCGGAACTTTGAAACTCCTAATTGCAATTAACACTTTGGTCGGAGCACATAGGTGTAAGTATGGAGAGGGCATTATGACGTCCCCCCCATTCTTATTGCATTAAATCGCCACAGATCCACATTAACAAACAAAATTCAAATCCCCCTTTCTGAAGATCTGACTATACCTATACCAGAATAACTTAAGTTAACTGATCTGTGAACGTTAAATGGATCAGTGAAATAGGCTTCAAAACAGTTTAGTTTCGATTTTGTCAAAAATCCTATAATTTATGGTAGCGTTTTTAAGTTCATGATTGGTAAAGTGGTAGAAGGCCATAATATACGAAAAGATACATATAATTTAGAATGTCATAGAGATCTGAAGTTACATTTATATCTCAAATTTCCAGTATAGATACGTATAACGTCTCAGTGGAGGGAACGTAAATTGCCGAAGGGATAATCAGAAGTTGGAACCCTTCTGAAATCATGAATTTTCTGCTAGTGCATAGATTGTTGGGAGAATACAAGGTGTACACCATATTATAAAAGAATACCAGTACTTTATTTTTCAAATTTTAAGAGAGCGACAATAACACGCGGCTTCTGAGAATTACCTGTTCTTTACTTAATCTCAAATTTCAAGTATAGACAAGGATAACGTCTCAGTGGACGGAACGTAAACTGCCAAAGGAATAATCAGTAGTTGGAACCCTTCTGAATGCATGAATTTTTTGCTAGTGTATCGATTGTTGGGAGAATACAAGGTGTACACCATATTATAAAAGAATACCAGTACTTTATTATTCAAATTTTAAGAGAGCGACAATAACACGCGGCTTCTGAGAATTACCTGTTCTTTACTTAATCTCAAATTTCACGTATAGACAAGGATAACGTCTCAGTGGACGGAACGTAAACTGCCAAAGGAATAATCAGTAGTTGGAACCCTTCTGAATGCATGAATTTTCTGCTAGTGTATAGATTGTTGGGAGAATACAAGGTGTACACCATATTATAAAAGAATATCAGTACTTTATTTTTCAAATTTTAAGAGAGCGACAATAACACGCGGCTTCTCAGAATTACCTGTTCTTTACTTAATCTCAAATTTCAAGTATAGACAAGGATAACGTCTCAGTGGACGGAACGTAAACTGCCAAAGGAATAATCAGTAGTTGGAACCCTTCTGAATACATGAATTTTCTGCTAGTGTATCGATTGTTGGGAGAATACAAGGTGTGCACCATATTATAAAAGAATACCAGTTCTTTATTATTCAAATTTTAAGAGAGCGACAATAACACGCGACTTCTGAGAATTACCTATTCTATACTTAATCTCAAATTTCAAGTATAGACAAGGATAACGTCTCAGTGGACGGAACGTAAACTGCCAAAGGAATAATCAGTAGTTGGAACCCTTCTGAATGCATGAATTTTCTGCTAGTGTATCGATTGTTGGGAGAATACAAGGTGTGCACCATATTATAAAAGAATACCAGTTCTTTATTATTCAAATTTTAAGAGAGCGACAATAACACGCGGCTTCTGAGAATTACCTGTTCTATACTTAATCTCAAATTTCAAGTATAGACAAGGATAACGTCTCAGTGGACGGAACGTAAACTGCCAAAGGAATAATCAGTAGTTGGAATCCTTCTGAATGCATGAATTTTCTGCTAGTGTATAGATTGTTGGGAGAATACCAGGTGTACACCATATTATAAAAGAATATCAGTACTTTATTTTTCAAATTTTAAGAGAGCGACAATAACACGCGGCTTCTCAGAATTACCTGTTCTTTACTTAATCTCAAATTTCAAGTATAGACAAGGATAACGTCTCAGTGGACGGAACGTAAATTGCCAAAGGAATAATCAGTTGTTGGAATCCTTCTGAATGCATGAATTTTCTGCTAGTGTATCGACTGTTGGGAGAATACAAGGTGTACACCATATTATAAAAGAATACCAGTACTGTATTTTTCAAATTTTAAGAGAGCGACAATAACACGCGGCTTCTGAGAATTACCTGTTCTTTGCTTAATCTCAAATTTCAGGCATAGATAAGGATACCGTCTGAGTGGACGGAATGTAAACTGCCGAAGGAATAATCAGTAGTTGGAACCCTTCTGAATGCATGAATTTTCTGCTAGTGTATTGATTGTTGGGAGAATATAAGTTTTACACCATATTATAAGAGAATACCAGTATTTTATTTTTCAAATTTTAAGGGAGCGACAATAACACGCGGCTTCTGAGAATTACCTGTTCTTTACTTAATCTCAAATTTCAAGTATAGATAAGGATAACGTACGTCTCAGTGGACGAAGGGTAAATTGCCGAAGGAATAATTAGTAGTTGGAACCCTTCTGAGTGCATGAGTTTTCTGCTAGTGTATTGATTGTTGAGAGAATACAGGGTGTACACCATATTATAAAATAATATCAGTACTTTATTTTTCTAATTTTAATGGAGGAACAAGAACACTCGGCTTCTGAGACCCAACTGTTCTTTACCTAATACACTTCATGGGGACGGAAGAAAACCTCATACTTTTCCCCCTTAAATTAAAAGGCGAGATTTCTTAACCTCAATCAATCTAGATTATTTAGTTTGTTTGCTATGTTTTAATCACAGAACCTCCATTTCATACATAAGTGTAAAAGACGGTTCAGGGTAGGCCCCAGTGTAATGTCATACCAGGGAAGGACTTACACTCTTGACCAAGGAATCACGTGAAATGACTTACCAACTAAATACTATCTGAATCACGAAGTTCTCCGGGTCTTAAGGAAACTTGAGAAATTTGTGAGATGTGAATCAATTATTCAAACAAGGAACGTGCAAGATTCTAATGCAACATACGATTCCAGTCCGAGGTATCTTTGAAAACATGACAGTAAAACAACCACTCATATGTTGGTTAGTATAAAAGTTTTTAGAAAATAATACACAAAATATTCTTTGTATGGAAATAAATCGTTCTATTGCTTTTCAAAATATTCACCTAAAGCATCAATACATTTTTGCATTCGAAAAAAAACAATTTTCGAAAGAGTTATGCCAATCAGAAGATGGTATAGATGAAACATGCGATTTTCAAGCTTCAGCTGCTTCTCTTGGACTTTTAAATCGTTGACCAAGCATTTGATTTTTGATTGTTCGGAACAAGAAAAAAAACAGTGGGTGCTAAATCAAGCGATTGAGGAAAATGGTTCATCCAATCAATGTTTTCATGCTTCAAATAATGGATAGTTTGAAATGCAGTGTGAGAGCTTGCCATGAAGTATAATGCGAGATTTCGCATTATTAATTTTGATTTGAGCAATGATTTTTGGCAAACAAATTGTATACTAATCATCATTTGCTGTTCTACGATCCTCCAAAGCCACGGTTGCAACCTGGACGGATTTATTAAACAACGAAGCAAATCAGTTTCTTTGAAACATTTCGTTCACGAACAACTTCCGTAGGATTTACCCAAACAGTAGATTGTTTTTTTCGGGTGCATAGGAATAAATCCACGTTCCGTCACTTATTACAATGCCAAACACATGTTTGGAATCTTTTGGGATTTTCCTTGCACCTGTAGATATGAGTATCCAATTGAGCTTGAGTTACATTGTATGGAATTCAATATGCTCATACGTTTCTTGAGTTTGAATGATCGCGTAACATTGAATGCACTCGTGCCCTCTCTTTTCTTCTTCTATTCAGACCGTCTGTCCTACCAGAAGGTGGAAGGTATCTGTTTGGACGGCCGAGACAGTGCTACTCAATTTAGACCGAAACCCAGTGTGGTGGCATCCACAGAGACCGTAACCCCTTTCTCTGCCACTAACCTCTATAAAGGACTTCCGGATCCACATATTTAACATGTCCGTACTCCGCGTGAACATAGGGACAGTTTGGGCAGAGCCGGGAGTCGAACTCGAGTCGTCCGAGTGCAATCCCAGTGCGCTAATCACTGGGCTGGCCCATATCAAACCTTATCAACCCTTGTGAAAAATCATAATAAATCCTAGCTCTAAAATTCCTTCGATTTCAATCCAATTTAGTATCCCCCACAGGGTTCCGGTCTAAATTGTGTGGCACTTCTCGGCCGTCCAAACTCTTACCTTATACCTTTCTGGTAGGTCGGGCGGTCTGGGTCGAAGAAGGAGAATCCAATTTAGTCTCTACCTTATTAACTTGGAAATAACTTTATATCATTTCTCGTTGTTTAACTGTCATTATTCACGTGAAAGTTCCAATTTTAAGAAATCGTCTGCACTGAAAGCTATTATTTTTGGTACTGCCACATTCTGAAAACTGAAGTACTGGGCCTCATACATCGAGTTTGGCAAATCTAATTCAATGAGTCAAATTACAAGCAGTCTCATTCTTTATTTATTGATGCATATACATTGATAATAGAAATCACGATCAAACAAAATTCGGAGTTCCGAGTTGCACTCCCGGTGCAATTATCAGCATTTGCGACCAGATTCTTTCAGTACAGACTAGCCCGTAATTGCAAGAGCTGAAAACTTGTTGTACGCCACTATTTTTTATTCTGTGCTATAACGAGTTCCAAAAAATTTCAAACCGATGCACGATCTTTGGTCATTGGACTGGAAGCTAGATTTTGAGCTATCAAAATTCCCCCTGTAATGAGAATAAAACACTTCTGTGACAATATTACTCGCAAAATTTAAACTCAGAAGGCACACTATTAAAACGGGATCGCGTATATATGTATATATGTAGTCACTATTCGAAAGAACCTACTGGATACTGGGTCTAGAAGCTCGTGGTTTTTTAAACGTAGCTATTGAACTGAAGATGGGCTCTCTACTTTGAAATTCGAAAAATTTGATAAATTTGTAAATATTTGCAAAAAAAAAAAAAAATCCCATTGAAACCGTGTACGTATGTATCTCTCGCCTATTCTGAAGCCTTTACTCGACCTAAAAGCTTGCGGCTATCGAACCGAAGATAGCCCTGCAACTTTCACAAATTAGAAACATTTTATAGATTTTGAAATATTTGTAAAAAGAGAACGCTTTTTTGAATGTATAAAGAGGATTGCTGAATAAACTTATGTCTTCTTGCAAAAAAGGTAGAACTTCGTTTTCTTTTAACGGGAGACAGATACATTTGAAGAACCCTCTAGAAGCCGAACTGTTGATAAACTCGATAGATTTTTATGTACATATCATTAAAAAATCGTGAAAAATACCGTTAAATGCATGAAAACAAAATGATCCCAATAGCAGATAGTCTGACTTGCAGAGCTGGGAATCCGAAAACATAAGTTTCTCCAGACAGCTGATTACCGTGGTAGTGGGACACAAAAATTAGAAATTTAAATTCGCGAGTTTTACAGATAGATATTTGAATTTTTAAATATAATATTGTAACAATATTATAAGCATCAAGGTGTTTCGACGAAAACTTTGAATTTTGCTCTTATTCGGCGTATTGCTCAAAATTTAAATTTCACAATGTTTTCCAGGTACGGTCTGCAATATTTATCATCGTGAAGTCTAAGTTTTAGCTCTAGAAAACTGCCAATCTTTTTATCGCAACTTTATTTGGTAATTTTTTGCAATTAAAATAATGATTCGATAACTTTCATTTTAAGGCACCATAATGCTCAAAATTTAAATTTCGTAACAAAAAACTGTTTTCTGTTATCGTGAAATCTCATGTTTCAGCTTTATAAAACTTGAATTCGTATGCTGTCACTTTATTTATTAATTTTTGACAGCATAATTCAGGATTCGATAAATTTAATCTAGAAAATATTTTAGTCTCTTAACTCGAGTTTAGCCTCTTTCTATTACCCAGTAGGGGTGAGTGCTAAACACGATCTTTGAATGTTTAAGGAGGCGTCTTCTTGGTCGTCTGCAGAAAGAGCGATTAAAATGCAAAAATCAAAATTTGCAAATTTAACAGCAAATTTATAAGGTTTTTAAATTTAAAATTGTAACATTAATTATTATAAGCATTTTCTGAAAAAAAACATGCTCTTCGTTAAAAACTTAGCAATTAAGAATTAAATCCTACTTAAATAACAGACAATTCATATTGAAACGGCGGGAGAGGCTTTCTAAATTCTTCGCTTTAAAAAAGTTATTTGTTAAGAGACGTTTGCTCTGATTTTGATGCGTTGTATTTTCGACTCTACAAAAGACCCACTGGCTCAAGGTTTGCTCACGCTAAACTTGAACCCATATTTGCTGCTTTGCGAGTTTTTCGCGGGCTAAACAACTAATTGCTATAAAAGCTGGTTGCTATATTTAGTTACCTTCTAGCGAATGAAGCCCACTAGTAGCAATTATTACTTAAATATATAGAAGCATAAAATTATTCGTTTCTGAATTTATAACAAATATGTAAAGGTATCAACTGGTTTTAAAGATGAAAATAGTTTAATTCTCAAAACCAGGAAATATACCCGACGTTGCTGCTGATTTTGGACAGGGATTAATTGTATTCATTCCAGGGCCGCCCATAAAAGGAACGAACACCACTAGAGGTGGGACCAGAGGGGGCCGTACCACGACAATTTTTTTTGTGAATGGAGAAGACATGAAAATTTTATAGAAAATGGAAAATCAAATATGGAGGGAGGCCGCAATAAGTGTTTGTAGGGGTTCGCGAATTCTATAGGCATTCCTGGTCAATCATTTCATTTTTTAAAAAAGCACAGTTGCCCCTCTGTGTGAGTACATGGGCGGTTACTGCCCGCTCGCTAAGAGGGCTTAATACACCCTAAATAAGTGCCACCCAATTTAGACCGGAACCCAGTGGGGGAGGCATCCACAGGGACTGTACCCTCCATCCTCTACCACCAACCTCTCTGAAGGACTTATGGACCCACATGTTTAACGTGATCGTACTCCGCGTGAACACAACGGCAGTTTTGGCAGTAGCGGGAATCGAACCGGGTCTCCCGAGTGCTATTCCCGCGCGTTAACCACTGAGCTACCACGCCCTCCGCGACAATCTCCATAATTTTCTTTTTATTCACCCAATTTAGACCGGAACCCAGTGGGAGAGGCATTCACCGGGACCGTACCCTCCTTTCCCTACCACCAACCTCTCGGAAGGACTCACGGACCCACATGTTTAACCTGATCGTACTCCGCGTGAACACGGCGGCAGTTTGGGCAGTGGCGGGAATCGAACCCGGGTCTACCGAGTGCAATTTCCGCGCGCTAACCACTGGACTACCGCGCCCTCAACCCCGTGGAGTTAACAAAGTTTGGTTTAGTTTAATGACGTTATAATTAATAATGAAATTTTAAGGCACCGCGACAATCTCCATAACTTTCTTTTTATTTCTTTAGTGTCTAAGTCTTTTGATTGTGGTCCCAACTACCCCCCGATGTAAACAATCCATCGCCACAATTCAATCCAGCAAAATGAGCCACAAACCTTATAAAAAGCAAACACTTTCTGTCGCGATAAACTTCTCACGAAATCTTTCGTTTGAAAGCAGCGTGGACCATTCCCATCGTGAACCCCTTTTTAGGAGAAGCTTCGAGAATAAGCTTGGGAACAGCGGTCAGGCGGAAGATCTGACCAATCACAAGCGACCTCTGACCCTGCCAGCGCCGAACGCGCTCTCTTCGATACTCGGACGCCGAAAGAAAAGGTCGCTTAGAGATTTGGAGCAGCTCACCGGCAGAGAGTCGATAATTTGGGATGATGAACAAACCAGATGCTGATAAGTTGAGCAGAGAGTGATAACTGATTATTTACGTAAATATATATTTAAACTTCACGATGTGAGACGAAATCTCCAGATAATAGTCGGATTAGAAAGGATGACGTCGGATCAAAGGCAAGGTGGCAGAAAATGCCGAGGACGCCCTTCGACATGTGAGAGCCTGGATGCATAACTTCGAAGTCAAATGCCGTGATGAACTTCGATAGGCCATCAATGAACAATACATTATTTGTACGTATAAATAAGTGGACTATATATACTTCAAATATCTCTAATTAAAATACTGCAACCGATGGAAGAAGGCGTAAGTTTGCCGGCCCTGAGTCAATTGGACTGTCATTATCCTCGTAGGGTAGGGTGCTCGAGGTATTTACGTTAGGAGAGCAAGATATGTCCCATGATGTAGAGACAACACCGGTCAGCGACTCAGCTCAAAATCGTTTTCCAGAATATTGTCCAAACTACCTCTCATCTATCCAGTTATGAATGCAGATTCTGACGATGTACGACTCATCAACGTAATTGACCTGTGGACGAACACAGCTATTCATCGAGTGTGTGTGCGATAGTGATAAAGAAAAGAATCGAAAGACCAGTGCACCAACTTAGCTATTCATCAAGATGGTGGGAGTGATAAATACAAGTAATCAAGTTGTGATTTAGAATAACAAGAATGATCCGTGCACTTTAAATCCCTGCACAGAGTGATTATCCTAAAGAGAGGTGGTAAGAGAAACCCACTAAGTTAAATTACTTTGTTTTACAACGATCAGCAAATATAAAAAATCAATCTAATAGATTAGAAGTGCTTTAGAACGAGGCAGGAGAGAATTGAATTGCACATTGTGATTTTTTTGCATATAAAATTATATTTTCAATTTGAGTGATAACGTATATAGATATATTTAAGTTGATATTAATCTAAGTGAAGTAGACCGTAGTGGTTTTATAATGTGAATTACCTATTTAATTTGCCATTACACAAATTATGATGTTTTATAATATACACTATTGAGATTAATGAAATGCAGATATTACACTATACATAAGATATGAAACTTAATAATTAATAAATAAAATAAAGAAGTAATAATTAATAAATAAATTAAACAAGTACAACACATCACGATAAGCATTTAAAATTTACACACAAAATGAATTGGAATTGAAAATAATTGTATTAATTTTAAGACCGAGAATCTGATACACTTTTGAAATATAGACACGGATATTGTTTTATTGTATGATTTTGATATTGATTGGAGGAAAATGAACGATGTTGAAGAATGAATTTAATATTTTACAAGCTTGAATTTGGTAGATAGGATCACATTGAGTTTTCATTCTCTTAAGTAAAAGCATAAATTTTTCCGCCGCTGATGTGAGCTAGCCTCATCTCAGGTAGAATTCCTGACAGCGGTGATAATTATAAAAGGTTAATTAGGAAAGTTTTGCAAAAATTAACAATTGGAGCTTCTTTTGATTTTACACACTAAGATGATGATCAGTGATGGAGTTTAATTTTAACATGTATATTTTGAATTTTAATAGAACGGGAGAACAGGTTAAATTAATGCAAATAATTTTGCTATGATTTTAATAATTATTTAGCCTCAGTACTAGAAAGGGATCTCTTAGTACCCTACAATTCCAAGATGAATACATTGATAAATGATACAATATGATAAATTTGATAATGCTACAGAGGATTATGAGTTTGAATTTTTATTGAGTTTTTAACGAACAAAAGAAATGTAAGTTTCTAGAAGTTATGAAATATGATGGTATTTGATCGAGAAATATGTTGGTTTGAAAATCTGAATTTATGGAAAGAATTATATACAATGAAGAATTTTATTTAAGATTAGAATGAAGTATGACAAATATGTGTCTTATAAGATAAAAAAAAATAAAACGTATAACACTTAAGATATTTTAAAATACTGGTATAGTAGAACAAGAAGAAATGATGAAATAGAAACAAAGGTATATTGTTACTGAGATATCTAAATGTGATTGATTTAATAAATAAGAATATTGGTACCCATATTAGAGAGTTTTGTTGTTTATATTAATGATTGTGATTTTATAGAAAGAAGAATAATTTACAGGTGAATTTTATTTAAGATAAATGAATTTTATAAACAAAAATATAGACTAATCCTTTTAGAACGAATTCCACCTTTAATAATCATCATCATTTAAATTTTAATGTGTAAGAAATATAACCTTATTTCTTTTCATCCTTTTTAGGATTTTCTCCTTTATTAATTTTTTATTCTTACAAGATCGTACCCTCCTTCCCCTACCACTAACCTCTCGGAAGGACTTACGGACCTGTATGTTTAACGTGATCGTACTCCGCCTGAACACGGCGGCAGTTTTGGCAGTGGCGGGAATCGAACCAGGGCCTACCGAGTGCAATTCCCGCGCGCGAATTTAAATTTTATAATGATCATATGCTAAACTCTTAATTCCATAATGACCATATGCTAAGCTCTTAATTCCCTATTTGTTAATTTTCTGCCTACAGGCTTTTGCCTGATATTGTTGGCCTTGTAACCGCCCTAACCAGGCATTCTTTTTTGTTCTTAATAAATTGGGGGATGGGTCGGTGAGAGTGAGTGGTGGTGGAGTGTTTGCTCTTGCTCGGCCAGGGTTTGAAAGAGTCCTATGCCATTCGTGGCGGGCCCCCTGGACCCGAGAATTCAAACTATTAATTCCATCATCCTCATTCCATCGTTCCATCATTTAAAATATCCATAAAATTAAAATATCCATAAATTAAAATATCCATTTTTAAATTATTTTTAACCATTTTTAATTATTTTTATCCATTATATTTTTATATCCATATTATTTTTATCCATTTTTAAATTATTTTTATGATTTTAATGAATTATTTTTAACTCTCTCGTTGTCTAAATCAAAACCTTACAAACTGCAGACTATTTTCAGGACAGTCTCAAATAAACCACCAAACATCCGCGCGCAAACCGTCGTTATAGAAACGCCGTGCTTTTGGGGGAAGTGGGAAGTCGATCTCGAGACATTGAAAATCATTAGTTCATTAAAATCAGGATCCTGCGACTATTTATAACTATTTCTTGACCAGATTGGGCTTGTAAGAAAGCCAGATCTTTGAGCTTTCTAAAAATGTAAATTATTAGTCGAAATACTCGATACTTTTCAGATGCAAGGATTTAAAAACGAAAGTTCGTTTTTTTTAGCCTAAAGTGATTTTTGTTTTAAAATCTTTAAAAAAAATTAGAAATTGAAATTGAGATTTGAAATTTATATATTTTTACTCGCAATTGTCTGCTCTTTCCGGTCGTTTGATTTGTTTTATTCTACAACGTCTGGATGGTGGAGAAAAAAGGACAAAAAACGGTCGAAATCGCATAAAACATTAAATAACAAAAAAAAATTAAATTTTAAAAATCGTTTTTCACGTGTCCCCTTCTGCCTCCCCCCGGGTCTCCGATTGCCAAATTTCGTAGCTCTGCGACGAGCGGTTGAACCTATAGTGTATAAGACAGACACACACACAGACATTTTCTTTCATTATTTAAGATGATACACCCGTGGCGCCAACTTGACTGCACCTAAGTACGCCGAAGTAAGCGCCTAAATGCGTCCTAAATAAGCGGTTTCAGCTGATATGCTCTTAATCCGTGCAAATTGCTTCGTTCAATTCCGTCCACTTTCAATGCATTTTAAGATTTTCTATGTCAAGTATTTACTCGTACTTGGTTAATATAACACGGATGAATAGCAAGCAAATGGAGAGACTACGGAATATATAAAAAAAATTAAATCCTATTCCCCACTTTATAACCTGATATTCATCGAATTTCCAAAATCTAGTAGAACTGAATTTATTTTTTGGAAACATGGAAAAAGCAAAGATTCAATGATTGTAATCTACAACTGAGCGCAAAATAATCCTTATTAAAATATAATGTCGGAAGTTGAAAATTATTATTTATATTTGAGAAACTTCCAGCCTTCTTAAGATGAAAGCAAGCTTTGTGACGATCTGTTAAATATATGTATTAATAAAACATAATTTTGGTTTTGGAACAATGTGTGATATTCAATTGGGAAGATCATAGTGTAAGTAGACTTTCTATAACCGATTTTTCGAATTGATTACTAAAATTCGGTTATAGAAAGGTCACTTCCGAGGCTATATGCCAAGATTCATCCCGGGCCATGACTGACTTAATTATTTTTACCTAGCTCTGCGCATATGACGACATTGGAAGTAAGAACGCGCGCATTTGGTTCTCGGGCTATCTGACTTTGTTAACTGTAACTGCTATCTTACTCCAACGACGTCACTAAATTTCCTTGGACGTAACGGATACTGTGTGCACAACACAATTTAAAATATTCGCGCAAGTTGTTTAAGCCTGGATATTGCCACTTGAAAATTAACAAAACTATTTTTATTTATAATAATGCACGTGTTTTTGCAAATCATCTTAAAGTTTACTCTAGACCGTGACATCACGAATGACGAAACTTAATTCCCATATCGTCAAGCTGACAACTTTTTCATTGGTTACCTGGCTGAGTGCTCAACTTTATGTTGAAGACGCCTGAATATTGCCACTTGAAAATTAACAAAACTATTTTTAATTATAATAATGCACGTGTTTTGGCAATCTTCTTAAGTTTACTCTAGACCGTGACATCACGAATGACGAAACTTAATTCCCATGTCGTCAAGCTGACAACTTTTTCATTGGTTACTTGGCTGAGTGCTCAACCTTATATTGAAGAAGCCTGGATATTGCCATTTGAAAATTAACAAAACTATTTTTAATTATAATAATGCACGTGTTTTTGCAAATCTTCTTAAAGTTTACTCTAGACCGTGGCATCACGAATGACGAAACTTAATTTCCATGTTGTTAAGCTGACAACTTTTTCATCGATTACCGAGCTGAGTGTTCAACCTCATATTGAAGAACCTTGGCCAAGTTGGTCGACGTGAAATTTTTTCAAAATGTGTGAATTGATGGTTCATTATACGGTTTGGGGGTTTATTATACGGTTTGGGGGTTATTTATAAGTGTATGAGTTATATATGTGAGGTTTTATTGGATTTAATTAGAGTCGTGTGTCATAAAACAGTGTTTAAAGTTCATCTGTTTGTGAGTGGATAGGTCTCCATTTGGAGGAGTCCGCTGCATACAGTGCCACTTCCTTTTGGGTCTTCTGAAAATATTCGTGTGAATTTTGCTTATTATTCACATATTCTTGTTTACGCATTTATTAAGTATTGATTAATTATATTTGACTTGTGAATGTGTCATCGGTATCCTTCAGTATTTGTTTAGCAGAAACCTCAAGTGGCACTTCTATCATAAACAGAGCTAATAATTATTCGAAATGCTTTATTAATGTTGGATATTATGTATTTATTGATTTATTAAAATAGAGCTTGATTATTTGCGATCTTTACAATCGTCTCAAGTAAAAGTTTGTGCCGAGTGATACAAGCCGATTTTCTATACTGCGCTTTTTGGTATAACTCTGAGTTATTTGAAGAGGAAAGTAAGTTTATTAGAGATTATTTTAGAACTCACTTGATGATAATATCAAGTTTTAATAGCATTTTATTCAAGTTTTTGATTCTTATATATTTTGGCGTATCCGCCATTGTATATATGATTTTTATGTCTGTGGAAGTGACTGAGCACTCTTCTCGACTTGCGCCTCCAGGCTGTCATCTTTACTGAGGCCCGTTTTTCAGCTGCTTTGCTCTGGTGTTTATACTTCCAAATTTCTTTATTAGTCATTACATATTACACTCTTTTGCAAAGAGAAAAAAACGAAGCACTCCCTAAAAAATTATCCGATCATCTCGAAATTTCGTATGCAAATTCCTTTATACCAAGTATGCAAATGATTAAATTTGCAAGGGCAATGGGTGTTAACTTCAATCATAGCGCGTTTCTACTCCGCAACTAGCATCCTATAAAACAAGTTAAAAACTTGGAGGGTTTATCTTTACTCGTTATCGGCGTTGCAGTTCCGTGAAGATATAACCAATAATGCCATTACGACGTTTCCGAAGACCGAAGACAATAGTGTTCAAAGAAGATAGACAATTAGACGAGTTCGAACGTGGTCGTATAATCGGGATGCGTGAAGCTGGCTGGTCATATCGAGCAATAGGCCGCCACCTGCGCCAGACGGACACTGCTGTGGAAAGTTGCTGGCAGCAGTGGTTGCTGCAAGGAACACATCGGGGGAATGAAGGCTCTGGAAGGCCAAGGTGCACGAATGCAAAGCAAGATTGGATGATTGTGCGACAGGCCCGAACTGGCCCAACGGCATCATTGTCCGCCCTCCAACATGCTACAGCCTCTTCCATACCACCCGTGGTACCTTCACCATCTCACGGCGCTTGTCTGAGGTGGAGTTACGCTCGCGGTGGCATTTAGGACGTCTGCCCATAACTCCATAACATCGACAGAGTCGTTTAGAGTGGTGTCGTAGCCGAGCTTTATGGCTGCCAGCAGACTGGCATCGCATAGTGTTCAGAGATGAATCACGTTTCAGTCTTTCAGCAGATGACCATTGGGTACGTGTGTGGAGGCGCCAGGGCCAGCGGTCTCAATCAGCCTTTGTTTTACACAGGCACACAGCCAGTACTCCTGGTATAATGGTGTGGGGTGTTATCTCTTATGACAGCAGATCGCCCCTAGTCATCCTGCGTACAACTTTAACAGCTCAATGATATGTTGATGAAATCCTGCGACCGTTTGCGTTACCTTTCATGGCACGTCATTGTGGGGCCATTTTTTAACAAGATTATGCCACGCCACATACGGTTCGCATATCTGTGGGCTGTCTCCGTTCTGTTGATACTGTTCCTTGGCCAGCAAGTTCATCTGACCTTTCGCCAATCGAGCATGCATGGAACATGTTAGGCCGCCAGATTCCGGCATCCCTAAATGTAGTAGATCTGGAGCAACAACTGAGGAAAGCCTGGCAGAATGTGTCGCAGGATGACATTAGGAAATTTTATCACTCCTTACCTAGACGTATACAAGCAAGCATTGCCGCCAAGGGGGGTTCACTAATTACTGATTTGAAAATTCAATGTGCAATTGCTAACCATTGATGGGTCCTGCGGCCTTGATTTTATAATCATTTCATTATCTGAGCTGTGCGCATATTTAATTTCAATAAAAACAG
The DNA here is from genome assembly GCA_951213105.1 of Amaurobius ferox. Taxonomy (NCBI): domain Eukaryota; kingdom Metazoa; phylum Arthropoda; class Arachnida; order Araneae; family Amaurobiidae; genus Amaurobius; species Amaurobius ferox. Next base: position 18,504,475 of record OX578141.1, read on the forward strand.
CCACTTTTCGTGGTTCTTGGTCTGTTTTGCAAAAGAGTGTATTATATACGAAAGTGCTTGCTCACTATATGGATGTGCTTGCTAAATGAATTGATAGTTTTTCTACTGATGACTTGAAATCAGAATACCTGGTTAAAGCTAAGGATAAACTGGAATCCCTTGGCCTACACTTTTCGAAGCATGGGGCACAAGAGTTGCGTTTTAATTGTCAGAGCCATTTTGTGAGCAACTACATTTCTCCCCTAGTAGAAATAGTTGCAAGTCTGGTTAGAACATTGAATGATGCGGAATTAGGCTCTGTAAATTACGAATTAACTAGTGTTTGTGAAAAATGGGAAAAAGTTGTGATGGAATTGAAAGCTGATTTTGCCAAATTAAAGGATGATTACGATAAGTTGACCAATCAGGTCACGGGAGTGAATTAGTCTTTGAGAATGTAAAATTAAGGGGATAAGTTACTGAACAGGATAAAATAATTAATGAGGGGGGGAGGGATATGAGGAACTCTATTGTGTTATCGGGACATGATACTTTACCCTCTTCTGGGCCGTCGACTAGGACCAGCGATTTTGAGAAAAAGAAAATTCTTGTTCAGCTGAAGTTGGATATTGCGGTATTAGAGAGTCAACTTATGGAGAGTGAACGCCTTTCATGGAGTTTCGCTCTGAACTTAAGGAAGTCCTGTTGCAGACAACCGAGGTGCTTCAAGCTAATGCCACTGTTGTTGTTGCATCTTTCCATGCTGGTATTACTTAAATGCTTGTCAGGGTTAGGTTCACGTCGAGGATTAGACCTGCCACTAATGTTTTATTAGTTAAGCCCAAGGTCAGAGGTGATTTTGTGGGGGAGAATTTGCTCGTCGGACGATATAGGGTCACTGTCGATACGAATGGATGATATCAAGAGAATCTGTGTGGATGGCTTGGCCATTGAATCTTCCAGGGGTGGGGACCTTGATAAACTAGCGGCTAAAGATGAACTTACTAAAGATTTTGAAATAATACGGCCTCGCAAAAGAAGACTGAGACTGATTTTAACTAATGTCAGTTCTGACTCCAAAATTCACTGGAAGAAAGTTTGCTCAGATTGACTGCAATTCTTACTAAAGACAACTTTAGTATTGAATTTCAAATGAAAGGTAATCATGTGGTCCATTGGCTTTTTTCTGTCTCACGAATTGTATTTAAATATATGAACGAGAAGTTGGTTATTTTTATGTAAATTGGGGCAGTTTCCTCGTTTGGGCGTCCCTGAGCGTGAGACACTGCCAGGTCCAGCTATAGCTAGTCCTGCCATACATCCACTAAATCTTGTTGAATGTATCTTGTCTTGTTATTAAAAGATGTTGTTTGTTTAGATGTGGGTTGGCTCATGAGTTAACGGTTTGTAAGAATCTAGTCAGGTGTATTAATTGTGTTATTAGTAATTGGGATAGGGAAACAAATTTAAAGCTTGAACACCTCTGGGCGAATCTGTGGCCAAATCAAAATTTATGAAAAAAAATAGATATAAAAACTGTGATCTTTGTCTTTTTGGAAAAGAAAATAGATTAATAATGATTTTCACCCTTTGGAATTTGCTAAGTTTAATTAAAATAAAAATATTTCAGATCTACTATGTGTGTGTCCCCTCCGCTATTTATATTACATATTCTATTTACATTACATTCTATTCTATTTATATTACATTAAATTGTATTTATATTACATTCTATTCTATTTAATTTATATTACACAGTATATTTGTATTACATATACGTTTTCGTTCATTTATATTACTTCTATCATATTCAGCTAAAAAGATATATTTTTTATTTGTTTTTTCAAGTGATTTGAAAACCAATTCTTTTTTTTTTTTCAGATGTTTTGTCACACCAAAGAGATGGAATCATCTGGATGATCTGTGTAAATATTTGCTATTTGAATACTTTTTTAAATCAATATCATAATTTAAACTACTAGTTGACCAAAGTACCATAATTGTTCTGGAATAGGTTTCTGAATAGGATATAATTATATGAAAATGTTAAATTTCGAATAGTTAGAAAGGATTTTCCATAATTTGAATACTATCTAGAAACCGTAAAGTTTCATTGAGGTATAAACATTGAGTGATTGTATACACACCTCATCATCACACACGAAAGTTTTCGCTATGGGTTCAGGAAATTTTAAAAATAAATTTTATTTCTCAAAATTGGGTACTTAAAAAATTTTGGAAAATAACACTTTTTCTATACAGATTTCTAGTATGAGAAATTGATACATATGCAAGCGAAATAATAATTATTTCTACCAAAATATTCATTCTTTAATTATTTTACTGAATCAATTTTTATATAATTTATACAAAAGTTTATATAACGAAAGTAAGTACTAGATGAATACAGTATTTTATTATACATAAAAAATACAAAAGCTCTGTCAAGTTTCATGTCTTATAGCAAAACGTTTCATATCGTATACATATATCTCTACCTGTTGTCAATGAAAATAAGTATTTTTTACCTTCAATATACAATTTTTTAATTAAATGTTCCAAGTGTATTTATTTTCTATTTTCATTTCTTGTCTTTAGAAATGAGTAAGTATTCTACTTGCACTTGGTACTCCTTTAGTTATAGTATGGTTATGAATTTTTGGAAAGAGTGCAACTGAATTTCAAAATATATAAGCATAATTGAATTAATTAAATTCGGTTCTAATATGTGAGGTTTCCATCGATTCAAATCTTTTAAATTTCAAATTACAAATTTAGTCTTTCTGTTTTTCTTTTTCAAATGCTACAAAAAAAAAACCGGAAATATCTTTTGGTTTCTTTGCACGTAACGTCTTTATTGGCAAATCAATTTCTGGTTGGATGGAAAGATCGCTTTGCTGTCCTATGTTAGAGTATGCTCTCATTATTCAAGCTTTTCTTGCATCTACGAAGCAAATATGTATCTATATACAAACCTCCTGCACGTAGTTTCTCTATATGCCATTCATATTTTTATAATATTTCTTAATACTATGATAACTGGATCTATTAATATTCCTTCCAAGATGGCGATTATGACGTACGTACAAATGTTCAACATTAGTAGAGATATTTAATAGTGATGCCAGATATTTTATGTTTAAAGGCGATTTATTTGACAGTTTTTATCTAGGATAACTTCGAATAACATATATATTTTCTAAATATCACGAGACGCCTAAATACAGCAACCGGCCACCATCTTTCATTTTGTCCCCTTTATATTCAAGAGTTTCATTTTTTTTTAGATGCCAAGTTGCTGCGGTAAAATGGCTTTATACACCCTCTAGGCTTTTCTCGTCTAAAGTTCAAGTAAAACATTTTTCTGCATTAACTGAAGTAACTATTTCTCATTTATTCTTAATTAACCTCAGAAACCAATTGATACATTTACAGATTTGTTATTTTACCAAGGAGTATTTTTATTTTCAGATAATTTTACTTTAACAGCTAGTTCTTCTTAATATTCTTCTTACTTTAACAGATAATTTTACTTAACTACCTTATGAGTTATTTTATCATACTTGACGACTTTATAAAAGTATTTATTTATAATACGTTTTTCTAATTTTTTATCTTGCTATTAACGCGTGAAAATGCATGTTCGTTTGTCAGTATGTTCCCTTTATTCCAAAGCTAATAATTTGCCTAGCACCTGGCGGTTTTTTTAAATGTAGCTTTCGATTTGAGAAGTTGCACGAAACTTTCAAAAATTCGAAAAATTCAATGGATTTTAAATATATTTTAAAAAACCTTAAGCGTCGATCCTGTCCTAAAATACGTATGTCTTTCCTCAATTTTGATCTGTGGTCTCGAATTGTTTTTAAACAGCAGTTAAATGTATTCTAAAGGGAGCTGAGGTGCCAGAATTTGAAAAAAACCGAAAACAATTTCGAAAATTCCCGAAATCTCGGGAAAAGGACGACAGGGACGTCCATGTTAAAAATCAAACACTTAACACCTCAATTTTAGGGCTATGATCTGAAGTTAAAAGTTCCAGGTTTGTAGCTCAAGTATCGAAAATTTAAAAAGATTGAAAGTTTCTTTGTTAGCGCCTTACTAAAAAGAAACAAGTGATACCATCTACAAAATATATCTCCTCATACAATTTCCGTGATAAGATCTCCATTTTTTTTAACAAATTACAGCTAATTTATTTTGAAAAAGGCCTTAGTTTTTCATATATGAATTTTCTAAAAAATCGTAATACAATTTTGAAGTTAACATTTCATTTTTTTTCACCATTCATCTTCAAAATCTAACATTTCACTGTTGCAAACAGTCTTGCGATTTAAAAAAAATAAAGATATTTAAATGTTTTGAACCCTTAAAAGTAATGCTGTTATAATATTGAATCCATGGATTAATCTCTATGCTTGAATCTATTGTTAAGACTTTCATAATCGTTAGCGCTTGACGTCATGAGCAAAGTTTCAAAAAAGATTGGGGATCGGCGATCGAATCAGAAGAGTAGTGGAGAATTTAAAACTATATGTGCAGTTGGTTGAATTGTGCTGGGATTATTGAATTGACGACATATGGATCTGTCGTAGGGACATAATTCTAATCGTAACTCTCCCCATGTTTGATTATCGGCATTTTGCTTTATCATAGCCTCTGTAGCTCCAATTAAGAGGGAAATTCATTGTCCTTGAAGGGGTATCATGCTCGCTATGCGAGTGTACACAAATTGCATGAAATGTTTATTCTTCTTTAGGGGTATCACACATGCTGCCTGGGTTTACACCTCAGGTAACTGTTACAACGTAAATTGTTTCAATCTGCTACGCACGAAGTCTCATCAAGTGACGGGTTTCAATGCACATTATATTTGTTGCGGAAATTTGCTTATTATATTACTTCATATGAGTATTGGAAATGTAAAAACTATGTTGTTTACGGAAGATAGTACGATTGCTCTAATCTAATTGTGTTATGAGTGTTGAAATTGCGATTCAACTTGTATCCAATAAACCCACTCGACCTGATCACGGTAAATTTCGACCCACTTTTGTTGCTTTGCGACTATAGAATGTACTAAAAATGTAATTACACTAAAAACTGTTTGTTATATTGTTGACCTCTGGCGAGCAACTTTATTTCATAATCCGTAATTCTGGAATGTAGAAATAAAGAAGACACCCTTTTTCTGAAATACGGTCGTGTTTGGATTAAAACGTACTCAATTTTCTCCTTTTGGCTAAAATTACGTTGTAGGGATACAATCTAATTAATAAATGAACAAGTATATGTATGTTTCTATAGCGGGAAATCGAAGCCATCAAATTTGGTACACAAATAATTCAATACACTGGAAGGTGTTTGGATTAAAACGTACTCATTTTTCTGCTTTTGGCTAAAATTACGTTGTATGGATACAATCTAAATAATAAATGAACATGTATATGTATGTTTCTATAGCAGGACATCGAAGCCATCAAATTTGGTACACAAATACTTCAAGACACTGGAGGTGTTTGTATTAAAACGTACTCCTTTTTCTGCTTTTGGCTAAAATTACGTTATATGGATACAATCTAAATAATAAATGATCATGTATATGTATGTTTCTATAGCGGGAAATCGAAGCCATCAAATTTGATATAAAAATACTTCAAGACACTGGAAGGATTGAAACGTACCCCTTTTTCTGCTTTTGGCTAAAATTACGTTGTATAGGATACAATCTAAATAATAAATGAACATGTATATGTATGTTTCTATAGCGGGAAATCGAAGCCATCAAATTTGATATAAAAATACTTCAAGACACTGGAAGGTGTTTGGATTAAAACGTACTCATATTTCTGCTTTTGGATAAAATTACGTTGCATGGATACGATCTAAATAATAAATGAATATGTATATGTATGTTTCTATAGCGGGTCTATAGCAGGAAATCGAAGCCATCAAATTTGGTACCCAAATACTTCAAGACACTGGAAGGTGTTCATTGGAATATTCTATTTTTTAATTCTAATTGGTTTTTCAGTTAAGTTTTTGAACGATATTGAGCGATTTTTATAATTTTCACACAAATCTGTTCCTAAGCAACTAAAAATATTACCACAGAGTTTCCATCTGGACACCATCGGAAAGTTCAAAGAATGTTCTTTCTAATGACGTTTGAACCGAATCCGTTGGACAATACTGTCATATTTATTTTTTTTAAATACATCGAAATTTACATTTTTTGTCTTCTCTGATCTTTCGCCGCATCCAAAAAGTAACATTAGCCCAATTCTATAGTTTTGTAAAATGTTGCGTTCGTATTCTAACAATTATTTTTTAAATAGTGCGTTATTTTAATTTTGGCGATTTTTTAATCGAACGCATTGAAACACAAATCCATTTTCTGCGGACTGAGGTTCTGCCTTCGAATTTTCTCCCTGTATGTCTGCGCAGGCCTGGGAAGGTTTAAGATCCACTTTCTCTCCTGTCCGTTTTTTTCTTTCTTTCCATATTTTCGGCGAGCTTGCGTGGTAATGACGTTTTGTGTACGCGATTGTGCAACTAAGGATTTCGCATTTGGTGGTGCTTAGCATTTGGTGATTTCCAAAATGAGTGGTATTATTTGAAAATGTATTATTTAAGTAGTTGAAACTTATTTAGGACCAGGGCAATTCTTTCTTTATTACTATAAAATGAGAAGCTTTAGATAATCCATTATTCCATTCATTATAATTTTTTCATTCATTAAATTTATTTTCCATTAAATTCATTTTCTTTTCCAATGAAAATCTATAAAGCGGAAAATCATCCAAACTCGGAAAATTTACTGTGTTTTAATACGAATTACGACCAATTCAGAAAAAAAATATATCGCACAATTTTAAAATGAAAAATCTTAATTATGTAAAAAACCGAGGAACATATTTTTATAAACGGAAAAAAACTAATATTCGGCTATAAATCGTAAAATTTTTAATAGTGTGTGCACTAGATGGGATTCAGTTCTGGTTGTCCAACTAAAGGGCGAAAGTTCGCTTGTTAATCATGCTACCTTGGTAATCATGCTACCTTGGTAATCATGCTACTAGGATGATGCAGAAAAGATTAAGCCAATAAAAATATTTCTTGCCAAACTCACCACCAGGGGGCTAAAATTGTGATAATTGGATATGTATTAGGAGTAAAAGTGTAAAATTTTCCACACAAGCTTGTGGACCGTATTTACAGTTAAATCTAAGCAATGCGCAATATCTCGTTCACCAAATTAATATAAAACCTTCGTATAAATACATCATGCAATAAAATTACTTATTCAAACACTGTCTTCCTTCAGGACATGCAAAAAGCGCAAGATCACTTAATCAAACAAGTTCGACATCTGAGGTAGAATAGAACATGTGATTAGCACCTAAATTTGATTGTACGCTGTATTTATATGAGGGTTTTCTATAATAGCTCAATATTATATGTAATTTACAGTTAAATCTAAGCAATGCGCAGTATCTCGTTCACCAAATTAATATAAAATCTTCCTATAAATACATCATGCAATAAAATTACTTATTCAAACATTGTCTTCCTTCAGGACATGCGAAAAGCACAAGATCACTTAATCAAACAAGTTCGACATCTGAGGCAGAATAGAACATGTGATTAACACCTAAATTTGATTGTACGCTGTATTTATATGAGGGTTTTCTAATAGCACTGTTTGAACTTTTTTTTTATTTCGTTCACTAATACTGGTCAACGGATTTTTCATTGTATCGAGTACAATATCCTCTGCCGCCCAAGCGGTGAAGTGGATAGCGTCTTCGGCTGCTGTCTTGTGGGCTCGGGTTCGAATCCCGAATAAGGCATGGATGTTTCTTGAGGATAAAGTCAGTCTTCCGCCTTCTGGGTCCTCGTCTAAATGTGTAGCTGCACTCCCTCCGACCTTCGTCAGTGATGCGTTCTTGTAATAAACTTTGTTCTCTCCTCTTGTGTCTTTCTTCGTTCTTCCCTGCTTCCTGCGTCACTGGTCCTGAATCGGCTCCGCCGAAGCAGGAGGTCATCAGTAACAACAACAACACAATATCCTCTACAAGTTGCTTGAAGAACGGATTTCTTCCCCAACTATGTTCAATACTAACGAGCCACTTTTGTCGATTTTTTCAAAGGCCAGTTGATGTCATTAGGGCAGCGGTGGAACAAGCTTTTAATCTTAGAAAGTGTCTTATCGCCACTGCCGCGCTAATTTTAATCTAGTAAAACAACTTCACCAATAGTCCATGATCAATTAACAATACTGCCATCGATTTTACTGCGTATCTCAAGTCTTAAATAGTCTTTGTTTTTGAAATATTGATTAGTTAGGTGCGGTGTTCGATGTTTTTAAAAAACAACCTATGATTATAAACATCTTTGTAACTACGAAATTTCTTCTAAAAACAGTGTAGGAAAAGTAAAACTTTTTGCCCAAAATTTGAAATTTTATTATTGACTTTATGTTTGATTTAGTACGATGTTATTATGCATTTGCATGCTCTTTTTTTAAGAAAAAATGTCATTTAAGAACCAATGCACTATAAATAATGTTTGCTTGAAAAATATAGATATTTTCTGCTTAAATTTTCTATGTTCAATGTTGTCTAACACCAATGCATCATTGCTTATGCTTAATTGTTTATTATGATTATATTGATATTTTTTGAGATGTATTTAGGTACTTTTAATAATCATACATTTAGTATTCATTTTAGTATTCATACAGTGAAATTTCATAAAAAATATTCTTATCCCAGTGGTGGAACTAGGATTATTTTTGACTCAAGGAAAAACCAGAGTTTGTCTCTCCTTTCCCCTAAAATCGACGACTCCCATCAATGGCACCTCCCTTGCTAGTTCTGCCTCTGCTTATCCGAAATGGAGGAAAATATAGCTCCCTAAAGTTAGGTGGCTAAGACAGCCATTGAACGCAAGAAGGACACTGAAGTTTCCTAGATAGCGAAAGTTTGCAATTCGGCATTGTGCTTGCCGGCTGTTCTGGGGTTGTTGGGTCTTATCCCCGCATCAGAGGGATAACCCTCCTGCATGGCTGTATGTTTATAGTGATTCAGAATAAAAGTTAGGTGGCTAAGACAACCATTGAACGCAAAATGGACACCGAAGTTTCCTAGGTCGTTTTCTGATAGTTTGGAATTCGACATTGCGTTTGCCGGCCGTTCTGAGGTTGTTGGGTCTTATCCCCGCATCAGAGGGATGACCCTCCTGCATGGCTGTGTGTTTATAGTGATTCAGAATAAAAGTTAGGTGGCTAAAAAAAACCATTGAACGCAAGATGGACACTAAAGTTTCCTAGATCGTTTTCTGATAGTTTGGAATTCGGCATAGCGTTTGCCGGCCATTCTGAGGTTGTTGGGTCTTATTCCCGCATCAAAGGGATGACCCTCCTCCATGGCTGTGCGTTTATAGTGATTCAGAATAAAAGTTATGTGGCTAAGACAGCCATTGAACACAAGATGGACACTGAAGTTTCCTAGATCGCGAAAGTTCGGAATTCGGCATTGCGTTCGGCAGCCGTTCTGGAGTTGTTGGGTCTTATCCCCGAATCAGAGGGATCCCCCTACTGCATGGCTGTATGTTTATAGCGATTCAAAATAAAAGTTAGGTGGTTAAGACAGACATTGAACGCAAGATGGACACTGAAGTTTCCTAGATCGCGAAAGTTTGGAATTCGACATTGTGTTTGCCGGCCGTTCTGAGGTTGTTGGGTCTTATCCTCGCATCAGAGGGATGACCCTCCTGCATGGCTGTGTGTTTATTGTGATTCAGAATAAAAAGTTGGGTGACTAAGACAGCCATTGAACGCAAGATGGACACTGAAGTTTATTAGATCGTGAAAGTTTGGAATTCGGCATTGCATTTGCCGGCCGTTCAGAGGTTGTTGGGCCTTATCCCCGCATTAGAGGGATTACCCTCCTGCATGGCTGTGTGTTTATAGTGATTCAGAGTAAATGTTAGGTGGCTAAAACAGCCATTGAACGCAAGATGGACACTGAAGTTTCCTAGATCGCGAAAGTTTGGAATTCGGCATTGCGTTTGCCGGCCGTTCTGAGGTTGTTGGTCTTATCCCCACATCAGAGGGATGAAACCTCCTGCTCGGCTGTGTGTTTATAGTGATTCGGAATAAAAGTTAGGTGGCTAAGACAGCCATTGAACGCAAGATGGACACTAAAGTTTCCTAGATCGCGAAAGTTTGGAATTCGGCATTGCGTTCGCCGGCCGTTCTGAGGTTGTTGGGTTTTATCCCCGAATCAGAGGGATCCCCCTACTGCATGGCTGTATGGTTATAGCGATTCAAAATAAAAGTTAGGTGGTTAAGACAGCCATTGAACGCAAGATGGACACTGAAGTTTCCTAGATCGCGAAAGTTTGGAATTCGACATTGTGTTTGCCGGCCGTTCTGAGGTTGTTGGGTCTTATCCCCGCATCAGAGGGATGACCCTCCTGCATGGCTGTGTGTTTATAGTGATTCAGAATAAAAGTTAGGTGGCTAAGACAACCATTGAACGCAAGATGGACACAGAAGTTTCCTAGATCGTTTTCTGATAGTTTGGAACTCGGCATTGCGTTTGCCGGCCGTTCTGAGGTTGTTGGGTCTTATCCCCGCATCAGAGGGATGACCCTCCTGTATGGCTGTGTGTTTATAGTGATTCAGAATAAAAGTTAGGTGGCTAAGACAGCCATTGAACGCAAGATGGACACTGAAGATCGCGAAAGTTTGGAATTCGGCATTACGGTTGCCGGCCGTTCTGAGGTTGTTGGGTCTTATCCCCGCATCAGAGGGATGACCCTCCTGTATGGCTGTGTGTTTATAGTGATTCAGAATAAAAGTTAGGTGGCTAAGACAACCATTGAACGCAAGATGGACACTGAAGTTTATTAGATCGCGAAAGTTTGGAATTCGGCATTGCATTTGCCGGCCATTCAGAGGTTGTTGGGTCTTATCCCCGCATCAGAGGGATGACCCTCCTGCATGGCTGTGTGTTTATAGTGATTCGGAATAAAAGTAAGGTGGCTAAGACAACCATTGAACGCAAGATGGACACTGAAGTTTATAAGATCGCGAAAGTTTGGAATTCGGCATTGCGTTTGCCGGCCGTTCTGAGGTTGTTGGTCTTATCCCCACATCAGAGGGATGAAACCTCCTGCTCGGCTGTGTGTTTATAGTGATTCGGAATAAAAGTTAGGTGGCTAAGACAGCCATTGAACGCAAGATGGACACTAAAGTTTCCTAGATCGCGAAAGTTTGGAATTCGGCATTGCGTTCGCCGGCTGTTCTGAGGTTGTTGGGTCTTATCCCCGCATCAGAGGGATGACCCTCCTGCTTGGCTGTGTGTTTATAGTGATTCAGAATAAAAGTTAGGTGGCTAAGACAACCATTGAACGCAAGATGGACACTGAAGTTTCCTAGATCGTTTTCTGATAGTTTGGAATTCGGCATTGCGTTCGCCGGCCGTTCTGAGGTTGTTGGGTCTTATCCCCGCATCAGAGGGATGACCCTCCTGTATGGCTGTGTGTTTATAGTGACTCAGAATAAAAGTTAGGTGGCTAAGACAGCCATGGAACGCAAGATTGGCACTGAAGATCGCGAAAGTTTGGAATTCGGCATTACGGTTGCCGGCCGTTCTGAGGTTGTTGGGTCTTATCCCCACATCAGAGGGATGACCCTCCTGTATAGCTGTGTGTTTATAGTGATTCAGAATAAAAGTTAGGTGGCTAAGACAACCATTGAACGCAAGATGGTCACTGAAGTTTCCTAGATCGTTTTCTGACAGTTTGGAATTCGGCATTGCGCTTGCCGGCCGTTCTGAGGTTGTTGGGTCTTATCCCTGCATCAGAGGGATGACCCTCCTGCATGGCTGTGTGTTTATAGTGATTCAGAATAAAAGTTAGGTGGCTAAGACAGCCATTGAACTCAAGAGGGACACTGAAGTTTCCTAGATCGCGAAAGTTTGGAATTCGGCATTGCATTTGCCGGACGTTCAGAGGTTGTTGGGCCTTATCCCCGCATTAAAGGGATTACCCTCCTGCATGGCTGTGTGTTTATAGTGATTCAGAGTAAATGTTAGGTGGCTAAAACAGCCATTGAACGCAAGATGGACACTGAAGTTTCCTAGATCGCGAAAGTTTGGAATTCGGCATTGCGTTTGCCGGCCGTTCTGAGGTTGTTGGTCTTATCCCCACATCAGAGGGATAAACCTCCTGCTCGGCTGTGTGTTTATAGTGATTCGGAATAAAAGTTAGGTGGCTAAGACAGCCATTGAACGCAAGATGGACACTAAAGTTTCCTAGATCGCGAAAGTTTGGAATTCGGCATTGCGTTCGCCGGCCGTTCTGAGGTTGTTGGGTCTTATCCCCGCATCAGAGGGATGACCCTCCTGCATGGCTGTGTGCTTGTAGTGATTCAGAATAAAAGTTAGGTTTCTAAGACAACCATTGAACGCAAGATGGACACAGAAGTTTCCTAGATCGTTTTCTGATAGTTTGGAACACGGCATTGCGTTTGCCGGCCGTTCTGAGGTTGTTGGGTCTTATCCCCGCATCAGAGGGATGACCCTCCTGTATGGCTGTGTGTTTATAGTGATTCAGAATAAAAGTTAGGTGGCTAAGACAGCCATTGAACGCAAGATGGACACTGAAGATCGCGAAAGTTTGGAATTCGGCATTACGGTTGCCGGCCGTTCTGAGGTTGTTGGGTCTTATCCCCGCATCAGAGGGATGACCCTCCTGTATGGCTGTGTGTTTATAGTGATTCAGAATAAAAGTTAGGTGGCTAAGACAACCATTGAACGCAAGATGGACACTGAAGTTTATTAGATCGCGAAAGTTTGGAATTCGGCATTGCATTTGCCGGCCATTCAGAGGTTGTTGGGTCTTATCCCCGCATCAGAGGGATGACCCTCCTGCATGGCTGTGTGTTTATAGTGATTCAGAGTAAATGTTAGGTGGCTAAAACAGCCATTGAACGCAAGATGGACACTGAAGTTTCCTAGATCGCGATAGTTTGGAATTCGGCATTGCGTTTGCCGGCCGTTCTGAGGTTGTTGGGTCTTATCCCCGCATCAGAGGGATGACCCTCCTGTATGGCTGTGTGTTTATAGTGATTCGGAATAAAAGTAAGGTGGCTAAGACAACCATTGAACGCAAGATGGACACTGAAGTTTATTAGATCGCGAAAGTTTGGAATTCGGCATTGCGTTTGCCGGCCGTTCCGAGGTTGTTGGTCTTATCCCCACATCAGAGGGATGAAACATTCTGCTCGGCTGTGTGTTTATAGTGATTCGGAATAAAAGTTAGGTGGCTAAGACAGCCATTGAACGCAAGATGGACACTAAAGTTTCCTAGATCGCGAAAGTTTGGAATTCGGCATTGCGTTCGCCGGCCGTTCTGAGGTTGTTGGGTCTTATCCCCGCATCAGAGGGATGACCCTCCTGCATGGCTGTGTGTTTATAGTGATTCAGAATAAAATTAGGTGGCTAAGGCAACCATTGAACGCAAGATGGACACAGAAATTTCCTAGATCACTTTCTGATAGTTTGGAACTCGGCATTGCGTTTGCCGGCCGTTCTGAGGTTGTTGGGTCTTATCCCCGCATCAGAGGGATGACCCTCCTGTATGGCTGTGTGTTTATAGTGATTCAGAATAAAAGTTAGGTGGCTAAGACAGCCATTGAACGCAAGATGGACACTGAAGATCGCGAAAGTTTGGAATTCGGCATTACGGTTGCCGGCCGTTCTGAGGTTGTTGGGTCTTATCCCCGCATCAGAGGGATGACCCTCCTGTATGGCTGTGTGTTTATAGTGATTCAGAATAAAAGTTAAGTGGCTAAGACAACCATTGAACGCAAGATGGACACTGAAGTTTATTAGATCGCGAAAGTTTGGAATTCGGCATTGCGTTTGCCGGCCGTTCTGAGGTTGTTGGGTCTTATCCCCGCATCAGAGGGATGAAACCTCCTGCTCGGCTGTGTGTTTATAGTGATTCGGAATAAAAGTAAGGTGGCTAAGACAACCATTGAACGCAAGATGGACACTGAAGTTTCCTAGTTCGTTTTCTGATAGTTTGGTATTCGGCATTGCGTTCGCCGGCCGTTCTGAAGTTGTTGGGTCTTATCCCTGCATCAGAGGGATGACCCTCCTGCATGGCTGTGTGTTTATAGTGATTCAGAATAAAAGTTAGGTGGCTAAGACAGCCATTGAACTCAAGAGGGACACTGAAGTTTCCTAGATCGCGAAAGTTTGGAATTCGGCATTGCGTTTGCTGCCGTTCTGACGTTGTTGGGTCTTATCCCCGCGTCAGAGGGATGACCCTCCTGCATGGCTGTGTGTTTATAGTGATTCAGAATAAAAGTTAGGTGGCTAAGACAGCCATTGAACTCTAGAGGGACACTGAAGTTTCCTAGATCGCGAAAGTTTGGAATTCGGCATTGCGTTTGCTGCCGTTCTGAGGTTGTTGGGTCTTATCCCCGCATCAGAGGGATGACCCTCCTGTATGGCTGTGTGTTTATAGTGATTCAGAATAAAAGTGAGGTGGCTAAGACAGCTATTGAACGCAAGATGGACACTGAAGATCGCGAATGTTTGGAATTCGGCATTACGTTTGCCGGCCGTTCTGAGGTTGTTGGGTCTTATCCCCACATCAGAATGATGACCCTCCTGTATAGCTGTGTGTTTATAGTGATTCAGAATAAAAGTTAGGTGGCTAAGACAACTATTGAACGCAAGATGGACACTGAAGTTTCTTAAATCGTTTTCTGATAGTTTGGAATTCGGCATTGCGTTTGCCGGCCGTTCTGAGGTTGTTGGGTCTTATCCCCACATCAGAGGGATGACCCTCCTGTATAGCTGTGTGTTTATAGTGATTCAGAATAAAAGTTAGGTGGCTAAGACAACCATTGAACGCAAGATGGACACTGAAGTTTCCTAGATCGTTTTCTGATAGTTTGGAATTCGGCATTGCGTTTGCCGGCCGTTCTGAGGTTGTTGGGTCTTATCCCTGCATCAGAGGGATGACCCTCCTGCATGGCTGTGTGTTTATAGTGATTCAGAATAAAAGTTAGGTGGCTAAGACAGCCATTGAACTCAAGAGGGACACTGAAGTTTCCTAGATCGCGAAAGTTTGGAATTCGGCATTGCGTTTGCTGCCGTTCTGACGTTGTTGGGTCTTATTCCCGCATCAGAGGGATGACCCTCCTGTATGGCTGTGTGTTTATAGTGATTCAGAATAAAAGTTAGGTGGCTAAGACAGCTATTGAACGCAAGATGGACACTGAAGATCGCGAATGTTTGGAATTCGGCATTACGTTTGCCGGCCGTTCTGAGGTTGTTGGGTCTTATCCCTGCATCAGAGGGATGACCCTCCTGCATGGCTGTGCGTTTATAGTGATTCAGAATACATTTAAGGTTGTTGGTCTTATCCCCACATCAGAGGGATGAAACCTCCTGCTCGGCTGTGTGTTTATAGTGATTCGGAATAAAAGTTAGGTGGCTAAGACAGCTATTGAACGCAAGATGGACACTGAAGATCGCGAATGTTTGGAATTCGGCATTACGTTTGCCGGCCGTTCTGAGGTTGTTGGGTCTTATCCCTGCATCAGAGGGATGACCCTCCTGCATGGCTGTGTGTTTATAGTGATTCAGAATAAAAGTTAGGTGGCTAAGACAGCCATTGAACTCAAGAGGGACACTGAAGTTTCCTAGATCGCGAAAGTTTGGAATTCGGCATTGCGTTTGCTGCCGTTCTGACGTTGTTGGGTCTTATCCCCGCATCAGAGGGATGACCCTCCTGTATGGCTGTGTGTTTATAGTGATTCAGAATAAAAGTTAGGTGGCTAAGACAGCTATTGAACGCAAGATGGACACTGAAGTTCGCGAATGTTTGGAATTCGGCATTACGTTTGCCGGCCGTTCTGAGGTTGTTGGGTCTTATCCCTGCATCAGAGGGATGACCCTCCTTCATGGCTGTGCGTTTATAGTGATTCAGAATACATTTAAGGTTGTTGGTCTTATCCCCACATCAGAGGGATGAAACCTCCTGCTCGGCTGTGTGTTTATAGTGATTCGGAATAAAAGTTAGGTGGCTAAGACAGCCATTGAACGCAAGATGGACACTGAAGATCGCGAATGTTTGGAATTCGGCATTACGTTTGCCGGCCGTTCTGAGGTTGTTGGGTCTTATCCCTGCATCAGAGGGATGACCCTCCTGCATGGCTGTGTGTTTATAGTGATTCAGAATAAAAGTTAGGTGGCTAAGACAGCCATTGAACTCAAGAGGGACACTGAAGTTTCCTAGATCGCGAAAGTTTGGAATTCGGCATTGCGTTTGCTGCCGTTCTGACGTTTTTGGGTCTTATCCCCGCATCAGAGGGATGACCCTCCTGTATGGCTGTGTGTTTATAGTGATTCAGAATAAAAGTTAGGTGGCTAAGACAGCTATTGAACGCAAGATGGACACTGAAGATCGCGAATGTTTGGAATTCGGCATTACGTTTGCCGGCCGTTCTGAGGTTGTTGGGTCTTATCCCTGCATCAGAGGGATGACCCTCCTGCATGGCTGTGCGTTTATAGTGATTCAGAATACATTTAAGGTTGTTGGTCTTATCCCCACATCAGAGGGATGAAACCTCCTGCTCGGCTGTGTGTTTATAGTGATTCGGAATAAAAGTTAGTGGCTAAGACAGCCATTGAACGCAAGATGGACATTAAAGTTTCCTAGATCGCGAAAGTTTGGAATTCGGCATTGCGTTCGCCGGCCGTTCTGAGGTTGTTGGGTTTTATCCCCGCATCAGAGGGATGACCCTCCTGCATGGCTGTGTGTTTATAGTGATTCAGAATAAAAGTTAGGTGGCTAAGACAACCATTGAACGCAAGATGGACACAGAAGTTTCCTAGATCGTTTTCTGATAGTTTGGAACTCGGCATTGCGTTTGCCGGCCGTTCTGAGGTTGTTGGGTCTTATCCCCGCATCAGAGGGATGACCCTCCTGTATGGCTGTGTGTTTATAGTGATTCAGAATAAAAGTTAGGTGACTAAGACAACCATTGAACGCAAGATGGACACTGAAGTTTATTAGATCGCGAAAGTTTGGAATTCGGCATTGCATTTGCCGGCCATTCAGAGGTTGTTGGGTCTTATCCCCGCATCAGAGGGATGATCCTCCTGCATGGCTGTGTGTTTATAGTGATTCGGAATAAAAGTAAGGTGGCTAAGACAACCATTGAACGCAAGATGGACACTGAAGTTTATTAGATCGCGAAAGTTTGGAATTCGGCATTGCGTTTGCCGGCCGTTCCGAGGTTGTTGGTCTTATCCCCACATCAGAGGGATGAAACCTTCTGCTCGGCTGTGTGTTTATAGTGATTCGGAATAAAAGTTAGGTGGCTAAGACAGCCATTGAACGCAAGATGGACACTGAAGATCGCGAATGTTTGGAATTCGGCATTACGTTTGCCGGCCGTTCTGAGGTTGTTGGGTCTTATCCCTGCATCAGAGGGATGACCCTCCTGCATGGCTGTGTGTTTATAGTGATTCAGAATAAAAGTTAGGTGGCTAAGACAGCCATTGAACTCAAGAGGGACACTGAAGTTTCCTAGATCGCGAAAGTTTGGAATTCGGCATTGCGTTTGCTGCCGTTCTGACGTTGTTGGGTCTTATCCCCGCATCAGAGGGATGACCCTCCTGTATGGCTGTGTGTTTATAGTGATTCAGAATAAAAGTTAGGTGGCTAAGACAGCTATTGAACGCAAGATGGACACTGAAGATCGCGAATGTTTGGAATTCGGCATTACGTTTGCCGGCCGTTCTGAGGTTGTTGGGTCTTATACCTGCATCAGAGGGATGACCCTCCTGCATGGCTGTGCGTTTATAGTGATTCAGAATACATTTAAGGTTGTTGGTCTTATCCCCACATCAGAGGGATGAAACCTCCTGCTCGGCTGTGTGTTTATAGTGATTCGGAATAAAAGTTAGTGGCTAAGACAGCCATTGAACGCAAGATGGACACTAAAGTTTCCTAGATCGCGAAAGTTTGGAATTCGGCATTGCGTTCGCCGGCCGTTCTGAGGTTGTTGGGTTTTATCCCCGCATCAGAGGGATGACCCTCCTGCATGGCTGTGTGTTTATAGTGATTCAGAATAAAAGTTAGGTGGCTAAGACAACCATTGAACGCAAGATGGACACAGAAGTTTCCTAGATCGTTTTCTGATAGTTTGGAACTCGGCATTGCGTTTGCCGGCCGTTCTGAGGTTGTTGGGTCTTATCCCCGCATCAGAGGGATGACCCTCCTGTATGGCTGTGTGTTTATAGTGATTCAGAATAAAAGTTAGGTGACTAAGACAACCATTGAACGCAAGATGGACACTGAAGTTTATTAGATCGCGAAAGTTTGGAATTCGGCATTGCATTTGCCGGCCATTCAGAGGTTGTTGGGTCTTATCCCCGCATCAGAGGGATGATCCTCCTGCATGGCTGTGTGTTTATAGTGATTCGGAATAAAAGTAAGGTGGCTAAGACAACCATTGAACGCAAGATGGACACTGAAGTTTATTAGATCGCGAAAGTTTGGAATTCGGCATTGCGTTTGCCGGCCGTTCCGAGGTTGTTGGTCTTATCCCCACATCAGAGGGATGAAACCTTCTGCTCGGCTGTGTGTTTATAGTGATTCGGAATAAAAGTTAGGTGGCTAAGACAGCCATTGAACGCAAGATGGACACTAAAGTTTCCTAGATCGCGAAAGTTTGGAATTCGGCATTGCGTTCGCCGGACGTTCTGAGGTTGTTGGGTCTTATCCCCGCATCAGAGGGATGACCCTCCTGCATGGCTGTGTGTTTATAGTGATTCAGAATGAAATTAGGTGGCTAAGACAACCATTGAACGCAAGATGGACACAGAAATTTCCTAGATCACTTTCTGATAGTTTGGAACTCGGCATTGCGTTTGCCGGCCGTTCTGAGGTTGTTGGGTCTTATCCCCGCATCAGAGGGATGACCCTCCTGTATGGCTGTGTGTTTATAGTGATTCAGAATAAAAGTTAGGTGGCTAAGACAGCCATTGAACGCAAGATGGACACTGAAGATCGCGAAAGTTTGGAATTCGGCATTACGGTTGCCGGCCATTCTGAGGTTGTTGGGTCTTATCCCCGCATCAGAGGGATGACCCTCCTGTATGGCTGTGTGTTTATAGTGATTCAGAATAAAAGTTAAGTGGCTAAGACAACCATTGAACGCAAGATGGACACTGAAGTTTATTAGATCGCGAAAGTTTGGAATTCGGCATTGCGTTTGCCGGCCGTTCTGAGGTTGTTGGGTCTTATCCCCGCATCAGAGGGATGAAACCTCCTGCTCGGCTGTGTGTTTATAGTGATTCGGAATAAAAGTAAGGTGGCTAAGACAACCATTGAACGCAAGATGGACACTGAAGTTTCCTAGTTCGTTTTCTGATAGTTTGGAATTCGGCATTGCGTTCGCCGGCCGTTCTGAAGTTGTTGGGTCTTATCCCTGCATCAGAGGGATGACCCTCCTGCATGGCTGTGTGTTTATAGTGATTCAGAATAAAAGTTAGGTGGCTAAGACAGCCATTGAACTCAAGAGGGACACTGAAGTTTCCTAGATCGCGAAAGTTTGGAATTCGGCATTGCGTTTGCTGCCGTTCTGACGTTGTTGGGTCTTATCCCCGCATCAGAGGGATGACCCTCCTGCATGGCTGTGTGTTTATAGTGATTCAGAATAAAAGTTAGGTGGCTAAGACAGCCATTGAACTCTAGAGGGACACTGAAGTTTCCTAGATCGCGAAATTTTGGAATTCGGCATTGCGTTTGCTGCCGTTCTGAGGTTGTTGGGTCTTATCCCCGCATCAGAGGGATGACCCTCCTGTATGGCTGTGTGTTTATAGTGATTCAGAATAAAAGTGAGGTGGCTAAGACAGCTATTGAACGCAAGATGGACACTGAAGATCGCGAATGTTTGGAATTCGGCATTACGTTTGCCGGCCGTTCTGAGGTTGTTGGGTCTTATCCCCACATCAGAATGATGACCCTCCTGTATAGCTGTGTGTTTATAGTGATTCAGAATAAAAGTTAGGTGGCTAAGACAACTATTGAACGCAAGATGGACACTGAAGTTTCTTAGATCGTTTTCTGATAGTTTGGAATTCGGCATTGCGTTTGCCGGCCGTTCTGAGGTTGTTGGGTCTTATCCCCACATCAGAGGGATGACCCTCCTGTATAGCTGTGTGTTTATAGTGATTCAGAATAAAAGTTAGGTGGCTAAGACAACCATTGAACGCAAGATGGACACTGAAGTTTCCTAGATCGTTTTCTGATAGTTTGGAATTCGGCATTGCGTTTGCCGGCCGTTCTGAGGTTGTTGGTCTTATCCCTGCATCAGAGGGATGACCCTCCTGTATAGCTGTGTGTTTATAGTGATTCAGAATAAAAGTTAGGTGGCTAAGACAGCCATTGAACTCAAGAGGGACACTGAAGTTTCCTAGATCGCGAAAGTTTGGAATTCGGCATTGCGTTTGCTGCCGTTCTGACGTTGTTGGGTCTTATTCCCGCATCAGAGGGATGACCCTCCTGTATGGCTGTGTGTTTATAGTGATTCAGAATAAAAGTTAGGTGGCTAAGACAGCTATTGAACGCAAGATGGACACTGAAGATCGCGAATGTTTGGAATTCGGCATTACGTTTGCCGGCCGTTCTGAGGTTGTTGGGTCTTATCCCTGCATCAGAGGGATGACCCTCCTGCATGGCTGTGCGTTTATAGTGATTCAGAATACATTTAAGGTTGTTGGTCTTATCATCACATCAGAGGGATGAAACCTCCTGCTCGGCTGTGTGTTTATAGTGATTCGGAATAAAAGTTAGGTGGCTAAGACAGCTATTGAACGCAAGATGGACACTGAAGATCGCGAATGTTTGGAATTCGGCATTACGTTTGCCGGCCGTTCTGAGGTTGTTGGGTCTTATCCCTGCATCAGAGGGATGACCCTCCTGCATGGCTGTGTGTTTA
Source organism: Amaurobius ferox (assembly GCA_951213105.1). Taxonomy (NCBI): domain Eukaryota; kingdom Metazoa; phylum Arthropoda; class Arachnida; order Araneae; family Amaurobiidae; genus Amaurobius; species Amaurobius ferox. Next base: position 18,525,494 of record OX578141.1, read on the forward strand.
TAGTGATTCAGAATAAAAGTTAGGTGGCTAAGACAGCCATTGAACTCAAGAGGGACACTGAAGTTTCCTAGATCGCGAAAGTTTGGAATTCGGCATTGCGTTTGCTGCCGTTCTGACGTTGTTGGGTCTTATCCCCGCATCAGAGGGATGACCCTCCTGTATGGCTGTGTGTTTATAGTGATTCAGAATAAAAGTTAGGTGGCTAAGACAGCTATTGAACGCAAGATGGACACTGAAGATCGCGAATGTTTGGAATTCGGCATTACGTTTGCCGGCCGTTCTGAGGTTGTTGGGTCTTATCCCTGCATCAGAGGGATGACCCTCCTTCATGGCTGTGCGTTTATAGTGATTCAGAATACATTTAAGGTTGTTGGTCTTATCCCCACATCAGAGGGATGAAACCTCCTGCTCGGCTGTGTGTTTATAGTGATTCGGAATAAAAGTTAGGTGGCTAAGACAGCCATTGAACGCAAGATGGACACTGAAGATCGCGAATGTTTGGAATTCGGCATTACGTTTGCCGGCCGTTCTGAGGTTGTTGGGTCTTATCCCTGCATCAGAGGGATGACCCTCCTGCATGGCTGTGTGTTTATAGTGATTCAGAATAAAAGTTAGGTGGCTAAGACAGCCATTGAACTCAAGAGGGACACTGAAGTTTCCTAGATCGCGAAAGTTTGGAATTCGGCATTGCGTTTGCTGCCGTTCTGACGTTGTTGGGTCTTATCCCCGCATCAGAGGGATGACCCTCCTGTATGGCTGTGTGTTTATAGTGATTCAGAATAAAAGTTAGGTGGCTAAGACAGCTATTGAACGCAAGATGGACACTGAAGATCGCGAATGTTTGGAATTCGGCATTACGTTTGCCGGCCGTTCTGAGGTTGTTGGGTCTTATCCCTGCATCAGAGGGATGACCCTCCTGCATGGCTGTGCGTTTATAGTGATTCAGAATACATTTAAGGTTGTTGGTCTTATCCCCACATCAGAGGGATGAAACCTCCTGCTCGGCTGTGTGTTTATAGTGATTCGGAATAAAAGTTAGTGGCTAAGACAGCCATTGAACGCAAGATGGACACTAAAGTTTCCTAGATCGCGAAAGTTTGGAATTCGGCATTGCGTTCGCCGGCCGTTCTGAGGTTGTTGGGTTTTATCCCCGCATCAGAGGGATGACCCTCCTGCATGGCTGTGTGTTTATAGTGATTCAGAATAAAAGTTAGGTGGCTAAGACAACCATTGAACGCAAGATGGACACAGAAGTTTCCTAGATCGTTTTCTGATAGTTTGGAACTCGGCATTGCGTTTGCCGGCCGTTCTGAGGTTGTTGGGTCTTATCCCCGCATCAGAGGGATGACCCTCCTGTATGGCTGTGTGTTTATAGTGATTCAGAATAAAAGTTAGGTGACTAAGACAACCATTGAACGCAAGATGGACACTGAAGTTTATTAGATCGCGAAAGTTTGGAATTCGGCATTGCATTTGCCGGCCATTCAGAGGTTGTTGGGTCTTATCCCCGCATCAGAGGGATGATCCTCCTGCATGGCTGTGTGTTTATAGTGATTCAGAGTAAATGTTAGGTGGCTAAAACAGCCATTGAACGCAAGATGGACACTGAAGTTTATTAGATCGCGAAAGTTTGGAATTCGGCATTGCGTTTGCCGGCCGTTCTGAGGTTGTTGGTCTTATCCCCACATCAGAGGGATGAAACCTCCTGCTCGGCTGTGTGTTTATAGTGATTCGGAATAAAAGTTAGGTGGCTAAGACAGCCATTGAACGCAAGATGGACACTAAAGTTTCCTAGATCGCGAAAGTTTGGAATTCGGCATTGCGTTCGCCGGCCGTTCTGAGGTTGTTGGGTCTTATCCCCGCATCAGAGGGATGACCCTCCTGCATGGCTGTGTGTTTATAGTGATTCAGAATAAAAGTTAGGTGGCTAAGACAACCATTGAACGCAAGATGGACACTGAAAATTCCTAGATCGTTTTCTGATAGTTTGGAATTCGGCATTGCGTTCGCCGGCCGTTCTGAGGTTGTTGGGTCTTATCCCCGCATCAGAGGGATGACCCTCCTGTATGGCTGTGTGTTTATAGTGACTCAGAATAAAAGTTAGGTGGCTAAGACAGCCATGGAACGCAAGATTGGCACTGAAGATCGCGAAAGTTTGGAATTCGGCATTACGGTTGCCGGCCGTTCTGAGGTTGTTGGGTCTTATCCCCACATCAGAGGGATGACCCTCCTGTATAGCTGTGTGTTTATAGTGATTCAGAATAAAAGTTAGGTGGCTAAGACAACCATTGAACGCAAGATGGTCACTGAAGTTTCCTAGATCGTTTTCTGACAGTTTGGAATTCGGCATTGCGTTTGCCGGCCGTTCTGAGGTTGTTGGGTCTTATCCCTGCATCAGAGGGATGACCCTCCTGCATGGCTGTGTGTTTATAGTGATTCAGAATAAAAGTTAGGTGGCTAAGACAGCCATTGAACTCAAGAGGGACACTGAAGTTTCCTAGATCGCGAAAGTTTGGAATTCGGCATTGCGTTTGCTGCCGTTCTGACGTTGTTGGGTCTTATCCCCGCATCAGAGGGATGACCCTCCTGTATGGCTGTGTGTTTATAGTGATTCAGAATAAAAGTTAGGTGGCTAAGACAGCTATTGAACGCAAGATGGACACTGAAGATCGCGAATGTTTGGAATTCGGCATTACGTTTGCCGGCCGTTCTGAGGTTGTTGGGTCTTATCCCTGCATCAGAGGGATGACCCTCCTGCATGGCTGTGCGTTTATAGTGATTCAGAATACATTTAAGGTTGTTGGTCTTATCCCCACATCAGAGGGATGAAACCTCCTGCTCGGCTGTGTGTTTATAGTGATTCGGAATAAAAGTTAGTGGCTAAGACAGCCATTGAACGCAAGATGGACACTAAAGTTTCCTAGATCGCGAAAGTTTGGAATTCGGCATTGCGTTCGCCGGCCGTTCTGAGGTTGTTGGGTTTTATCCCCGCATCAGAGGGATGACCCTCCTGCATGGCTGTGTGTTTATAGTGATTCAGAATAAAAGTTAGGTGGCTAAGACAACCATTGAACGCAAGATGGACACAGAAGTTTCCTAGATCGTTTTCTGATAGTTTGGAACTCGGCATTGCGTTTGCCGGCCGTTCTGAGGTTGTTGGGTCTTATCCCCGCATCAGAGGGATGACCCTCCTGTATGGCTGTGTGTTTATAGTGATTCAGAATAAAAGTTAGGCGACTAAGACAACCATTGAACGCAAGATGGACACTGAAGTTTATTAGATCGCGAAAGTTTGGAATTCGGCATTGCATTTGCCGGCCATTCAGAGGTTGTTGGGTCTTATCCCCGCATCAGAGGGATGATCCTCCTGCATGGCTGTGTGTTTATAGTGATTCAGAGTAAATGTTAGGTGGCTAAAACAGCCATTGAACGCAAGATGGACACTGAAGTTTATTAGATCGCGAAAGTTTGGAATTCGGCATTGCGTTTGCCGGCCGTTCTGAGGTTGTTGGTCTTATCCCCACATCAGAGGGATGAAACCTCCTGCTCGGCTGTGTGTTTATAGTGATTCGGAATAAAAGTTAGGTGGCTAAGACAGCCATTGAACGCAAGATGGACACTAAAGTTTCCTAGATCGCGAAAGTTTGGAATTCGGCATTGCGTTCGCCGGCCGTTCTGAGGTTGTTGGGTCTTATCCCCGCATCAGAGGGATGACCCTCCTGCATGGCTGTGTGTTTATAGTGATTCAGAATAAAAGTTAGGTGGCTAAGACAACCATTGAACGCAAGATGGACACTGAAAATTCCTAGATCGTTTTCTGATAGTTTGGAATTCGGCATTGCGTTCGCCGGCCGTTCTGAGGTTGTTGGGTCTTATCCCCGCATCAGAGGGATGACCCTCCTGTATGGCTGTGTGTTTATAGTGACTCAGAATAAAAGTTAGGTGGCTAAGACAGCCATGGAACGCAAGATTGGCACTGAAGATCGCGAAAGTTTGGAATTCGGCATTACGGTTGCCGGCCGTTCTGAGGTTGTTGGGTCTTATCCCCACATCAGAGGGATGACCCTCCTGTATAGCTGTGTGTTTATAGTGATTCAGAATAAAAGTTAGGTGGCTAAGACAACCATTGAACGCAAGATGGTCACTGAAGTTTCCTAGATCGTTTTCTGACAGTTTGGAATTCGGCATTGCGTTTGCCGGCCGTTCTGAGGTTGTTGGGTCTTATCCCTGCATCAGAGGGATGACCCTCCTGCATGGCTGTGTGTTTATAGTGATTCAGAATAAAAGTTAGGTGGCTAAGACAGCCATTGAACTCAAGAGGGCACTGAAGTTTCCTAGATCGCGAAAGTTTGGAATTCGGCATTGCATTTGCCGGACGTTCAGAGGTTGTTGGGCCTTATCCCCGCATTAGAGGGATTACCCTCCTGCATGGCTGTGTGTTAAAGTGATTCAGAGTAAATGTTAGGTGGCTAAAACAGCCATTGAACGCAAGATGGACACTGAAGTTTCCTAGATCGCGAAAGTTTGGAATTCGGCATTGCGTTTGCCGGCCGTTCTGAGGTTGTTGGTCTTATCCCCACATCAGAGGGATGAAACCTCCTGCTCGGCTGTGTGTTTATAGTGATTCGGAATAAAAGTTAGGTGGCTAAGACAGCCATTGAACGCAAGATGGACACTAAAGTTTCCTAGATCGCGAAAGTTTGGAATTCGGCATTGCGTTCGCCGGCCGTTCTGAGGTTGTTGGGTCTTATCCCCGCATCAGAGGGATGACCCTCCTGTATGGCTGTGTGTTTATAGTGATTCAGAATAAAAGTTAGGTGGCTAAGACAGCCATTGAACGCAAGATGGACACTGAAGATCGCGAAAGTTTGGAATTCGGCATTACGGTTGCCGGCCGTTCTGAGGTTGTTGGGTCTTATCCCCGCATCAGAGGGATGACCCTCCTGTATGGCTGTGTGTTTATAGTGATTCAGAATAAAAGTTAGGTGGCTAAGACAGCCATTGAACGCAAGATGGACACTAAAGTTTCCTAGATCGCGAAAGTTTGGAATTCGGCATTGCGTTCGCCGGCCGTTCTGAGGTTGTTGGGTTTTATCCCCGCATCAGAGGGATGACCCTCCTGCATGGCTGTGTGTTTATAGTGATTCAGAATAAAAGTTAGGTGGCTAAGACAACCATTGAACGCAAGATGGACACAGAAGTTTCCTAGATCGTTTTCTGATAGTTTGGAACTCGGCATTGCGTTTGCCGGCCGTTCTGAGGTTGTTGGGTCTTATCCCCGCATCAGAGGGATGACCCTCCTGTATGGCTGTTTTTTTATAGTGATTCAGAATAAAAGTTAGGTGGCTAAGACAACCATTGAACGCAAGATGGACACTGAAGTTTATTAGATCGCGAAAGTTTGGAATTCGGCATTGCATTTGCCGGCCATTCAGAGGTTGTTGGGTCTTATCCCCGCATCAGAGGGATGATCCTCCTGCATGGCTGTGTGTTTATAGTGATTCAGAGTAAATGTTAGGTGGCTAAACAGCCATTGAACGCAAGATGGACACTGAAGTTTATTAGATCGCGAAAGTTTGGAATTCGGCATTGCGTTTGCCGGCCGTTCTGAGGTTGTTGGTCTTACCCCCACATCAGAGGGATGAAACCTCCTGCTCGGCTGTGTGTTTATAGTGATTCGGAATAAAAGTTAGGTGGCTAAGACAGCCATTGAACGCAAGATGGACACTAAAGTTTCCTAGATCGCGAAAGTTTGGAATTCGGCATTGCGTTCGCCGGCCGTTCTGAGGTGGTTGGGTCTTATCCCCGCATCAGAGGGATGACCCTCCTGCATGGCTGTGTGTTTATAGTGATTCAGAATAAAAGTTAGGTGGCTAAGACAACCATTGAACGCAAGATGGACACAGAAGTTTCCTAGATCGTTTTCTGATAGTTTGGAACTCGGCATTGCGTTTGCCGGCCGTTCTGAGGTTGTTGGGTCTTAACCCCGCATCAGAGGGATGACCCTCCTGTATGGCTGTGTGTTTATAGTGATTCAGAATAAAAGTTAGGTGGCTAAGACAGCCATTGAACGCAAGATGGACACTGAAGATCGCGAAAGTTTGGAATTCGGCATTACGGTTGCCGGCCGTTCTGAGGTTGTTGGGTCTTATCCCCGCATCAGAGGGATGACCCTCCTGTATGGCTGTGTGTTTATAGTGATTCAGAATAAAAGTTAGGTGGCTAAGACAACCATTGAACGCAAGATGGACACTGAAGTTTATTAGATCGCGAAAGTTTGGAATTCGGCATTGCATTTGCCGGCCATTCAGAGGTTGTTGGGTCTTATCCCCGCATCAGAGGGATGACCCTCCTGCATGGCTGTGTGTTTATAGTGATTCGGAATAAAAGTAAGGTGGCTAAGACAACCATTGAACGCAAGATGGACACTGAAGTTTATTAGATCGCGAAAGTTTGGAATTCGGCATTGCGTTTGCCGGCCGTTCTGAGGCTGTTGGTCTTATCCCCACATCAGAGGGATGAAACCTCCTGCTCGGCTGTGTGTTTATAGTGATTCGGAATAAAAGTTAGGTGGCTAAGACAGCCATTGAACGCAAGATGGACACTAAAGTTTCCTAGATCGCGAAAGTTTGGAATTCGGCATTGCGTTCGCCGGCCGTTCTGAGGTTGTTGGGTCTTATCCCCGCATCAGAGGGATGACCCTCCTGCATGGCTGTGTGTTTATAGTGATTCAGAATAAAAGTTAGGTGGCTAAGACAACCATTGAACGCAAGATTGACACTGAAGTTTCCTAGATCGTTTTCTGATAGTTTGGAATTCGGCATTGCGTTCGCCGGCCGTTCTGAGGTTGTTGGGTCTTATCCCCGCATCAGAGGGATGACCCTCCTGTATGGCTGTGTGTTTATAGTGACTCAGAATAAAAGTTAGGTGGCTAAGACAGCCATGGAACGCAAGATTGGCACTGAAGTTCGCGAAAGTTTGGAATTCGGCATTACGGTTGCCGGCCGTTCTGAGGTTGTTGGGTCTTATCCCCACATCAGAGGGATGACCCTCCTGTATAGCTGTGTGTTTATAGTGATTCAGAATAAAAGTTAGGTGGCTAAGACAACCATTGAACGCAAGATGGTCACTGAAGTTTCCTAGATCGTTTTCTGACAGTTTGGAATTCGGCATTGCGTTTGCCGGCCGTTCTGAGGTTGTTGGGTCTTATCCCTGCATCAGAGGGATGACCCTCCTGCATGGCTGTGTGTTTATAGTGATTCAGAATAAAAGTTAGGTGGCTAAGACAGCCATTGAACTCAAGAGGGACACTGAAGTTTCCTAGATCGCGAAAGTTTGGAATTCGGCATTGCATTTGCCGGACGTTCAGAGGTTGTTGGGCCTTATCCCCGCATTAGAGGGATTACCCTCCTGCATGGCTGTGTGTTTATAGTGATTCAGAGTAAATGTTAGGTGGCTAAAACAGCCATTGAACGCAAGATGGACACTGAAGTTTCCTAGATCGCGAAAGTTTGGAATTCGGCATTGCGTTTGCCGGTCGTTCTGAGGTTGTTGGTCTTATCCCCACATCAGAGGGATGAAACCTCCTGCTCGGCTGTGTGTTTATAGTGATTCGGAATAAAAGTTAGGTGGCTAAGACAGCCATTGAACGCAAGATGGACACTAAAGTTTCCTAGATCGCGAAAGTTTGGAATTCGGCATTGCGTTCGCCGGCCGTTCTGAGGTTGTTGGGTTTTATCCCCGCATCAGAAGGATGACCCTCCTGCATGGCTGTGTGTTTATAGTGATTCGGAATAAAAGTTAGGTGGCTAAGACAGCCATTGAACGCAAGATGGACACTAAAGTTTCCTAGATCGCGAAAGTTTGGAATTCGGCATTGCGTTCGCCGGCCGTTCTGAGGTTGTTGGGTCTTATCCCCGCATCAGAGGGATGACCCTCCTGCATGGCTGTGTGTTTTTAGTGATTCAGAATAAAAGTTAGGTTTCTAAGACAACCATTGAACGCAAGATGGACACAGAAGTTTCCTAGATCGTTTTCTGATAGTTTGGAACACGGCATTGCGTTTGCCGGCCGTTCTGAGGTTGTTGGGTCTTATCCCCGCATCAGAGGGATGACCCTCCTGTATGGCTGTGTGTTTATAGTGATTCAGAATAAAAGTTAGGTGGCTAAGACAGCCATTGAACGCAAGATGGACACTGAAGATCGCGAAAGTTTGGAATTCGGCATTACGGTTGCCGGCCGTTCTGAGGTTGTTGGGTCTTATCCCCGCATCAGAGGGATGACCCTCCTGTATGGCTGTGTGTTTTTAGTGATTCAGAATAAAAGTTAGGTGGCTAAGACAACCATTGAACGCAAGATGGACACTGAAGTTTATTAGATCGCGAAAGTTTGGAATTCGGCATTGCATTTGCCGGCCATTCAGAGGTTGTTGGGTCTTATCCCCGCATCAGAGGGATGACCCTCCTGCATGGCTGTGTGTTTATAGTGATTCAGAGTAAATGTTAGGTGGCTCAAACAGCCATTGAACGCAAGATGGACACTGAAGTTTCCTAGATCGCGAAAGTTTGGAATTCGGCATTGCGTTTGCCGGCCGTTCAGAGGTTGTTGGGTCTTATCCCCGCATCAGAGGGATGAAACCTCCTGCTCGGCTGTGTGTTTATAGTGATTCGGAATAAAAGTAAGGTGGCTAAGACAACCATTGAACGCAAGATGGACACTGAAGTTTATTAGATCGCGAAAGTTTGGAATTCGGCATTGCGTTTGCCGGCCGTTCTGAGGTTGTTGGTCTTATCCCCACATCAGAGGGATGAAACCTCCTGCTCGGCTGTGTGTTTATAGTGATTCGGAATAAAAGTTAGGTGGCTAAGACAGCCATTGAACGCAAGATGGACACTAAAGTTTCCTAGATCGCGAAAGTTTGGAATTCTTCAATGCGTTCGCCGGCCGTTCTGAGGTTGTTGGGTCTTATCCCCGCATCAGAGGGATGACCCTCCTGCATGGCTGTGTGTTTATAGTGATTCAGAATAAAAGTTAGGTGGCTAAGACAACCATTGAACGCAAGATGGACACAGAAGTTTCCTAGATCACTTTCTGGTAGTTTGGAACTCGGCATTGCGTTTGCCGGCCGTTCTGAGGTTGTTGGGTCTTATCCCCGCATCAGAGGGATGACCCTCCTGTATGGCTGTGTGTTTATAGTGATTCAGAATAAAAGTTAGGTGGCTAAGACAGCCATTGAACGCAAGATGGACACTGAAGATCGCGAAAGTTTGGAATTCGGCATTACGGTTGCCGGCCGTTCTGAGGTTGTTGGGTCTTATCCCCGCATCAGAGGGATGACCCTCCTGTATGGCTGTGTGTTTATAGTGATTCAGAATAAAAGTTAGGTGGCTAAGACAACCATTGAACGCAAGATGGACACTGAAGTTTATTAGATCGCGAAAGTTTGGAATTCGGCATTGCGTTTGCCGGCCGTTCTGAGGTTGTTGGGTCTTATCCCCGCATCAGAGGGATGAAACCTCCTGCTCGGCTGTGTGTTTATAGTGATTCGGAATAAAAGTAAGGTGGCTAAGACAACCATTGAACGCAAGATGGACACTGAAGTTTCCTAGTTCGTTTTCTGATAGTTTGGAATTCGGCATTGCGTTCGCCGGCCGTTCTGAAGTTGTTGGGTCTTATCCCCGGATCAGAGGGATGACCCTCCTGTATGGCTGTGTGTTTATAGTGACTCAGAATAAAAGTTAGGTGGCTAAGACAGCCATTGAACGCAAGATTGACACTGAAGATCGCGAAAGTTTGGAATTCGGCATTACGGTTGCCGGCCGTTCTGAGGTTGTTGGGTCTTATCCCCACATCAGAGGGATGACCCTCCTGTATAGCTGTGTGTTTATAGTGATTCAGAATAAAAGTTAGGTGGCTAAGACAACCATTGAACGCAAGATGGACACTGAAGTTTCCTAGATCGTTTTCTGATAGTTTGGAATTCGGCATTGCGTTTGCCGGCCGTTCTGAGGTTGTTGGGTCTTATCCCTGCATCAGAGGGATGACCCTCCTGCATGGCTGTGTGTTTATAGTGATTCAGAATAAAAGTTAGGTGGCTAAGACAGCCATTGAACTCAAGAGGGACACTGAAGTTTCCTAGATCGCGAAAGTTTGGAATTCGGCATTGCGTTTGCTGCCGTTCTGACGTTGTTGGGTCTTATCCCCGCATCAGAGGGATGACCCTCCTGCATGGCTGTGTGTTTATAGTGATTCAGAATAAAAGTTAGGTGGCTAAGACAGCCATTGAACTCAAGAGGGACACTGAAGTTTCCTAGATCGCGAAAGTTTGGAATTCGGCATTGCGTTTGCTGCCGTTCTGAGGTTGTTGGGTCTTATCCCCGCATCAGAGGGATGACCCTCCTGTATGGCTGTGTGTTTATATTGATTCAGAATAAAAGTGAGGTGGCTAAGACAGCTATTGAACGCAAGATGGACACTGAAGATCGCGAATGTTTGGAATTCGGCATTAGGTTTGCCGGCCGTTCTGAGGTTGTTGGGTCTTATCCCCACATCAGAGGGATGACCCTCCTGTATAGCTGTGTGTTTATAGTGATTCAGAATAAAAGTTAGGTGGCTAAGACAACTATTGAACGCAAGATGGACACTGAAGTTTCTTAGATCGTTTTCTGATAGTTTGGAATTCGGCATTGCGTTTGCCGGCCGTTCTGAGGTTGTTGGGTCTTATCCCCACATCAGAGGGATGACCCTCCTGTATAGCTGTGTGTTTATAGTGATTCAGAATAAAAGTTAGGTGGCTAAGACAACCATTGAACGCAAGATGGACACTGAAGTTTCCTAGATCGTTTTCTGATAGTTTGGAATTCGGCATTGCGTTTGCCGGCCGTTATGAGGTTGTTGGGTCTTATCCCTGCATCAGAGGGATGACCCTCCTGCATGGCTGTGTGTTTATAGTGATTCAGAATAAAAGTTAGGTGGCTAAGACAGCCATTGAACTCAAGAGGGACACTGAAGTTTCCTAGATCGCGAAAGTTTGGAATTCGGCATTGCGTTTGCTGCCGTTCTGACGTTGTTGGGTCTTATCCCCGCATCAGAGGGATGACCCTCCTGTATGGCTGTGTGTTTATAGTGATTCAGAATAAAAGTTAGGTGGCTAAGACAGCTATTGAACGCAAGATGGACACTGAAGATCGCGAATGTTTGGAATTCGGCATTACGTTTGCCGGCCGTTCTGAGGTTGTTGGGTCTTATCCCTGCATCAGAGGGATGACCCTCCTGCATGGCTGTGTGTTTATAGTGATTCAGAATAAAAGTTAGGTGGCTAAGACAGCCATTGAACTCAAGAGGGACACTGAAGTTTCCTAGATCGCGAAAGTTTGGAATTCGGCATTGCGTTTGCTGCCGTTCTGACGTTGTTGGGTCTTATCCCCGCATCAGAGGGATGACCCTCCTGTATGGCTGTGTGTTTATAGTGATTCAGAATAAAAGTTAGGTGGCCAAGACAGCTATTGAACGCAAGATGGACACTGAAGATCGCGAATGTTTGGAATTCGGCATTACGTTTGCCGGCCGTTCTGAGGTTGTTGGGTCTTATCCCTGCATCAGAGGGATGACCCTCCTGCATGGCTGTGCGTTTATAGTGATTCAGAATACATTTAAAACCAAAGGAACCGCTTTAATTAATCACAGGATGTGTTCAGAAAATGACCCTAGATATCGAATTTTGACTGCCTTTTGAAAAGTCGATAACAAGCACAATATAAAATGCAAAAACTGTCAAAACTCCTAACTTCATACTAAATTCAGTTTCATTTATGTATTTACTATTTTATATTTACGAGCTATTTGTTTCGGCAATTTAGGAATGGTTCCCGATAAGCTTAATAATTATCGAATTTTGAATAAAATATAATAGCACCTTCAATATTGTGCGGATAAAACTGAAATTTTGCAAACCGATGTTTCACACGCAGTTGTACTAAATTTAATTCGACTTGCTCCATTCGTTCGTGAGATATCTTCTCTATTGACACAGACGCACACACAATCTCAAAAACGTTTGACTCGTGGTCAGGGATGTTTGAAACGTGTTCTATAGTTGAAATCTCGAATTCAAACTTTCGACCCTGTCACAATACTTTCCTTACATATATGGAATATATACATTATATGGAATATGCATATAAGAAAAGTGATAAATTTGATTAAAATAATTATTTATGAAAAAAAAACAGTTTTTGATGAACTTCATTTTATCAACTTTATAATGTCGGATTGTCCATATGTGAAGTATCTAGGAAGTTTATGTATGCACTGTAGTTCAAAAGATATTCACTAAATTTCCTTGAAATGTAGCAGCTATGTTGGTTAGGCATTACTCTGGAGCTCATTTAATTTTTGGTGAAAATCAAACAGTAATAGTGGTACTTAAAGAACTGAAAAATAAAAAGGTTCTATTAAATTATGCTGTACTCTGTAAAGTAAGTAGTTGTAGTACTATGACAGAAAATCAAATGTCACTACTCCCGCTATGTTGGAATCAATTGTTCTCTAGACCATTTTTTCAACTATGGCACAATACTTAGCAAATTGGCATTCAAATACAGCTAATTCACTATATAAAAGATGAAATTCAATGAAAAACTCTGCAAAATTAATGTAATTTATAAAATGTAATTTTGTAATAGACTGTTATAATATATTAAATCAAAAATGATTTCAATCTGTAATGTTTTCAATAGATTAAAACCTTTTAGGATACATTTAGTAGAGCATTTGGAGGATACAAGCTTTTGCAGCTAACTGATAAAAAAAAAACGGTTTTTCTTAAAAGCAGAGAACTTTGCGTCTTGGTATTTTCAGTGATTCAAAACTATTGATGCACAAAAACGGCATGTATCTGTACATGTGTGCTATTTTCATCTAAAAGTTACGAAACAAATAAACGTTGATCGTATAATAAGATCCCGAGATAATTCGAACATATTTTATTTTATTTATATGCTGCATATGCACACTGATTGGAGGTAATTCAGCTGTAACACTAGTAATTGTTTCTCCAGGGTTGTTGGCGGCAAAAATGTCTCAACACCATTGTTTTTACCAAAAAATTTTTTTGAAGCATCAATTTCTCAGGATCTACATATGGAACTTAGATAAGGACTGATATGGCTCTAGCATCACATTCTGGAGGAGACAGGGACGTTCACTAAAGATTTCCTTATCCGGTTCTTTTCACATTTCTAGTTCAAAATCTCCTTTTTTTTCCTTGAAACAACCATTTTCTAAGATTGGCTGTAAATATAGCTATGGTGATGGAAAGTACAGGAACATTTTTTAATACAGATTTTTACCCACTTTCGAATTTCCCTTGCAGCATCGATTTCTTGGAATTGGCTACGCATAGAGCTTAGACGATGATTGATGCAGTATCAAATTTCGAAGGAGCTACAAAAAATCCTATTATGGACATGTCGCTTCCACTTAAAATATTTACACATTTTCATTGCAGCACCTATTTTTTTATGAGCTTGGGTGATGATTGATATGGATTCAGCATCAAATTCCAGAGGAAGCAAGGAACCTCCTCTGAAATTTGGTTTTCTAAGGTTCTAATTGCTGTCTTTCATCTTATGGTCCAAAACATTTCCTTGAAACGTATATTTCGATTGAACATTTGCAAGCATGTTACTGAGAGTTTCAGGTGAATCAGCTGTCCGCAATGGGGAGTAAGGTTCCTGGTAGTTATGATGATAATAAATATATTGTATAAAAATAATGCTTCGGCAGATGATAATTAGCTGAATATTTCAGAAATGAAACTGAAATTTTCATGAAAGCCTGTAATTTCGTCTCTTCTGATAGTTTGTCGAAATTATCAAAAAAGTAGCTGAAAAAATGAGCAAAGGTTGCAGAATGTTTTACAGTGTAGAAGGAGCTTAGGTCATGAATAGTATGCATTTAGCATCGAATTTCAGGGAAGGAGGGGGATTTATCTAAGGAATTCAACTTCCAGTTCTTTTCCCAATATAGAACATTTTCATTTCCCTTCAAAGATATATGTCTCAAAATTGGTTATAGATAGACTTAGATGATGTTTGATATGGATTCAGTATCGAATTTTGTAGGGGTTAGGAAAATTCATTAAGGGTTTCCACTTCTCGTTCCACAGATGTAATAATTTCCGATTAAAAAAACAATTTTTTTTACGACACCTATTTCTCGGGATTTGCTATAGGCTTATATAATGAGTGATGAGTATCGAATTTTGGAAGGGCCACTAATGATGTCCATTTCTGGTTTTGAAGATGTCATATCCGATTTAAAAAATCTTTTTGTTTTACAATACCTATTTCTCGGGATTTGCTATAGGCTTATATCATGAGTGATGAGCATCGAATTTTGGAAGGGTCACTAATGATTTCCATTTCTGGTATTGGAGATGTCATATCCGATTTAAAAAACCTTTTTGTTTTACAATACCTATTTCTCGGGATTTGCTATAGGCTTATATAATGATTTATTCAGCATCGAATTTTGGAAGGGTCACTAATGATTTCCACTTCCGATTGTTCCAAAAATTCGTATGACTATGTGAAATACGCATGTAAACAAATATAAAAATATTTTGTCTAAAATAAAATGTACACACCACTTGCCATCATTGAAAAAATGTTTCATAAATTTCCTATTTTTCTGTTTTAAATTGTGTTAAACCTTGTAGTTGATATATTTTTCGAAATTCAACTCTACCCCTTAATTATACAAAAAAAGGGGGTACCCCCCTCCCCTTTATTTTTTATATAGAGCCCACGGCTCGACTTGATACCCGGGCCCAAAATCAGATGGGGGAGAGGGCTGCCTAATATTGGTACTGCTTCTTAAAATTAGCCAAACATTTAGTTTTTTGGTTCTATTTACTACTTACAAAAGAACCTTAGCTTTTGTTCCGGCTCGTTTCAGCTGGAATAGGGTGAAAACGGTAGGTACTAGTGAGAAACTAATGTCCCTGAAATATTTGTTGAATTGAGCGTGGAGATCCGTAGAAAAAAAAACTCAAAGTTTATATGGATTAGCATGTTTGCTAGCTCTTATTTGAAGTATAATATGTATATTTACATAGTGTGTGTGATTAAGCAGAAACAAACTTACATGTGGTATGTTTATGTAAAAATGACGTAATATTACACTCATGATTGTGCATTATTTTTGCAGTGGAAACCAAATATTTTATTACGAATACAAATTACTGTATGATGAAATTAGAATTATTCAACATATTCTTCGCAATAATGATACTTTACGTAGTAATCTGTGAAACATAGGGGAGTTTTGCACCAAGAATATCTCAAAAATAGAATGTTAGTATACAGTGCCCATTGTGGATTTTCTATAAGGGTGTGACGAAAGCAAAATGTCAAAGGGATTTTATTTTCTACGGATCTCCATGTTCAATTCAAGAGATATTTCAGGAGCATTAGTTTCTCGCTAGTACCTACCGTTTCCACCCAATTCCAGCTGAAACTAGCCGGAACAAAAGTTGAGGTTCCCTTGTTAGTAATAATATTCGTACCTGCCAAACTGCACTTGTTTATCGAAAAGTTATTTTGTCTTTCACAAGAATTCTACAGTATGTCTAATGGCTTGGCTATGTGTAATCCACTCAGTACTGTTTTTAGTGACATCTATATTCATTATTCTAAAATTATTCAGTTTGATTTTTTATGCTCGTTATATTGATGACAATTTTGCTCTTCTGGATCACATACACTTTCAATGATATCGATGGTATTTTGAATATTTTGAATTCCATTGATCCTTGCATTCAGTTTACCTCTGAAATGGAAAAGAAGAATCGACTTGCGTTTTGGGTCATCCCCAAAGTTGATGAATTTCTCACTACGGCCTTTCGTAAACATTTTTCAGTCTGTCTACCTCCGCAAATTCCTGCCATCCGCCAAACCAGAAAATTGCTGCTTTCAATACTTCTATCCACAGTACTTTCAAAGTATGTTCTACTATGGATTTTCTCAATGCTGAGATTAATTATTTAAAAGCTGTTCGTAGTTTCTCGCCCAGCATTGTTGATGGTGCAATTAAAAATTTCTCTAAACTTTCCTCCAAACTAACATCTGAAAAATATTTAAATAACACTATGCTCTCTGATTGGTTCTCCTCTCAAGTGAGCACTTAATCCAGGTCTTGGATATATAACCCCATCTGTTTCATTCATTTTCACTCATTCCTTCTTTTGACTTTGGGTTTATTGGTTCTCTTGCACTGATGAAGAGCGAACAGGCAATTAAAAACAGGACTGTGCTTAGAGTTTTCCTTTGCACAAAGTTTATTTTACTTACTTATTAACAACAATATTATTTTACCATTTTTTCTAAAAATCAGTCAGTTGATGGTTAAAATCCTTAAAAAATTAAAATTCAATATTGCGTTTTAACCTTCTATTAAACTCAGATTTTCTAATTTTAAAGATCCTTTAGAAATTTCTAATAGTTGAGATATAGTATTTCTTGCCAGTGTGCCCTTCCATATATTGGGCAAACTAAACGCGATTTAAAATTTTATTAACCACTTCGCCACCATGTATCCACTGAAGCAGTGCACACATTCTTCCTTAATAAATATGTTAGGGACACGACACCAACCAACCAACCACGCATCCACTAGTGGGTACATGCTACGTAAAGGGCTACAACCTATGTATCTTCTAGTGGATACATGATCTATAATAGTTGAAAACCCCGACCACCCGACTGAAGGTTTACAGCAGCAGTTTAGGTGGCCGGATGATCTATAATAGTGTAAAATTAAATATAACTACATAAGGAGACATCAAACACTGTAATTTACTATATTGGGATTAAATGCATACAATTATTCTGTAGGCTGGGTTATAAGAATTGTTAGATTACAAATTTTCATGGTATTGCTCAAAATGTTCGCTGGTACAAAAATATTTTTGACATGCATTACATGAATGAACGGTTAGTTTGGTTATTTTATTTACATTATAGCATATCCAACATCTATTTCGCTTTCTTCTTGAACCTTCTAAGATATTATCAGCAAGTACATGAAGTTTGTCAGGTGTATTTTTATTATCATACTCAGTTTTAAATTGTGCATAGTTATTAGAATGTTTTGCGAGAATTTAATCACATGCTAATAAAGTGAAATCTTTTAGTTCTACTTTTTTTTAATGACAGATATTATAAAATGCATTGGCATTTACAAGCATTCTATGAATAATATGGTGTCCTAATTTTTTAAAACATGTGTAGCTCTTCCTTGCACAATTATATGGCGCCAATGCTTAGTCTAATGAATCGACAGCACCCATATCTACATTATAATGTTGCATATGTTTCGGTTTCAGATAATATTTTTCATGGCCGCCTTTCTGGTATACAGTTTTATCAACAAAATTTGCTATCAGTTTTGTTGTGAGCACATGCACATCACGTCTGTTTCGAAATCTCACCAATAAGATGTGAGCCTTTCTCGCAAAACAGTATTGATGCTGAGGAAGTTGTATTTTTGTAAGTTCTTTTGGAACACCACGATTTAGTCGTATTGCTTCTGTTGTATCGTAGTTAGCAAGAATTCTGCAAGACGTACAGAAAGATACCAGTTATCAAGGATTACTTCCATACCTTCATCTAATATACTATGTAGTACAAAAACGACTATACCCTTTCAGACATTGTCAAGCCAAAAGTTGCAGGAATGTGGGAAATGCCATAAATGTCTTTTTCAATATACAGTGCAAAATTATAAGTATACCCGCGAAATAGTGGATCAGATGGACAAAGGCAAAACAATTTGATACCAAAACGTTCTTTTTTAGCTTTTATGTATTGTTCAAAATGAAGCCGTCCTTTGTAGAGCAATAAGCATCCATCCAAAGCACATGTGTCCCCAATATCTACTAGAATTGTAGTGATTATGGGGAGATATCCATAACGTGAATGAATAATCTTAGTAAGTCAATCGGGATGTGGAGATCTCAATTTTAAAGCTTACAAAATATTTCCAAATATGGACTGAGACTAACTCAAAAATTAGCCTCGACTTTTGATCTAAGTTATAAATTAAGACATCCCGCTTAACCTACCGTATAATATCAATCGCACATAGTGTGCATAACCAGAAAACTGGTTCTTTTGTGAGAAGACTCAAATTAATTAAATTAGGCCGTGCTAAATAATCTCCAATTTAAATTCAAACAACAAATTTTATTATTATTAGTGTCATTTACTTCTTGATTAAATAGGGATTTTCATAAATGTTGCAACAAATCAAATTCTTAATAATTAATATCATTATAATATTGGTAACAGTATCATTTTACAATAAACTCTCATCATTAGCATTTTGCTAAAATAAGCTATTTACTCAATTCTATACACATCTTATTATTAATATAAAATTCAGCATTATTCAATTCATTAAACAAAATTCAAATTCATGATTCGATAAATCTATACATAGTAAATCTCATAATTATTATCAATACAAAATATTATTTCTGAGTTTATTCCCTTCTGGAATGTGGACCAGGTAGTTAGATTACTCTTAAATTTTGATAATACCTTCTAATTCATTAGATTTAATCATGCACATTTCTGACTTCCTTAATATTGTATGAAAAATCATGTATTAATTTGTTAACTTAGCACCTTCGATGTCGGCTAGACATCCATCAGTAGATCACTGAGCACATTTTTTGAGTTCACTGTGAGTACTTATTAGAGTTCTTTTTTCTTTTTAATGATCACACACTTTCATATCAGATTCGTAGCGACCACATATCCCTCACGGAAAGTTTATT
This sequence comes from Amaurobius ferox, assembly GCA_951213105.1. Taxonomy (NCBI): domain Eukaryota; kingdom Metazoa; phylum Arthropoda; class Arachnida; order Araneae; family Amaurobiidae; genus Amaurobius; species Amaurobius ferox. Next base: position 18,544,335 of record OX578141.1, read on the forward strand.
GTTTTCTTGTCCTCATAACCAAGTCTTTTCTGAATAAAGGAACCTATTGTTGGATCGTTCCAATATCCTTCTTAGTCAGCTTGTCTGAGTTCCATTCAAATCAATGTCGAGGGTCTGTCTAATTATCGCCCAAAATTCCTCGGGATTTTCAGATCTGCTACTTTTTACTTAGCATCGATATGAAGATTTATTAGACTTACAGCAATCTCTGAGCATACAGTTTCTCTCTAGCCACTGGATCATCATCATTAAATCAGTTTTATAGTTAATCAGGCATTCCATCACTTTCTGGACGATCAGTCAATTAATACATCTATTTCATCAATCATACTCTGGAAAAGGACAATACATCTTGGCCATACTCTCGATTAGTTACGAGCATTCAGTTTCTAAATCTGCATCTCAGTAGCATAATTCAATTACAGAGAGGATCTCCTGTTTAGCGCGACCATCATACGCCAAAGCCAATTGTCGACTGATCCAAAGGTCAAGATTAAGATTTCGGGATGACGAAAACGACATGACCTTGCCACCCGAAGAACCGTTGTCATCTGTTGCCAATTCCTTAAAATAGACGACATTTTCTATAAATCAATTGGCATCACGTCTGATTTCAATTAGCAGAAACAACAAGCACACAACTATAATAGATGGTCTTTATTTCACTTCTTATAAGACGTACAAAATTTAAAAAAGGGCCAGAGCGCTTTCGAGCGTAAATACGCTCTTCATCAGTGGCTACATGGAAATAGAAATGATCGTTCATATATAGACCAGAAAAGGTAACAAATTTGCATAAATACAATTATCAATAAACTTACGTTTATGAAAGGAGAATCAAAAAATACAAAACATTTTGAACAGATTCAAAATCAAGCAAAAATCACGAAAAGTACAGTAAAAAATTCTTACAATTTTATTACAGAAATTTCAAATTCAAAAATATTTTTAAAATAGGGGGGGGGGGACAGTCAGACCCAATCCCCGAGAGGATGACGTCAAAGATAACTATGAAGAGACTTAATTGCATGGAGTCGAGAATGAGTCTCCAAGCATAACTTAAAATCTGAACGGGGTCAAAATTACAAATCGACGCGCGGTAAATATAAATAAAGAGAGATTCAAAAAGAAGAATATTACGAGGGTTATTACAACGCATGAGAAAGAAGGTTCTTTTAAAAATGGGCCGGAAATTTTCTTTAACAACAAAATGAACAAGGGCCGTAGAATGTTTACAACTTTTGACATCTCTAACATGTTCTGCCAAACGGATACCAATAGTACGTTTTGTACTGCCAATATAAAATTTAAAGTTACCATCGATGGACAACAGGGGAACCACATACACCCCAGCAAAGCTTTTAAAGTCATCCTTAGCACTCAGCTTATCAGACCGAATCTGGTTAAATAAAGAAGAAACATTAGAGTGAGCAGTACTGAAACCAAACTCAGAGCAGAACTCAATAAAGGGACGGAAAATCCTAGGATGGTACGAGAAACTAGATTTATGATTCAAACGATCTTTTAAAATAATAAGTTTAGTATCAATTTGAGAAAATTTACGGCGAACATGGAAAAAACCTTATGTATAAATTCAAAGGAATAGGCAGCCTCATGGCCAAGATTGAAAATGAAATTAATTTTTTCACTTAAAGTAGAAACAGAAGAACAAACGTTAAAAGCGCGATTAAAATAAGCATTAAAAGAAGATTTTTTAGAGGAAATCGGATGGCAAGAATTAGCAGGAATACAGGAATTAGTAAAAGACGGTTTACGGTAAACAGAAGTGTGAAAACCAACAGCAGAACGGGTAACCAGAACATCAAGAAAGGGCAAGGAACAATTATTTTCGTGCTCAACTGTAAAATTAATCGAGGGGTAAAAATCATTAACCTTGGACAAAGGGGAAGATCATTTAAATCCCAATCCCAAATAATAAAAACATCAATAACAAATCGGCACCAAAAAGAGGGGGGATGGGCAAAAAATGCAAAATTTCATTCTCGAGCTCTTGCAAAACCGCCTCTGCCAAAATACCAGTAAATGGGCTACCCATAGGGACACCACAAGTTTGTAAATAAATATTATCACAAAATCCAAAATAATTGGTCTCCGCAACAATGTTCAAAGCAGAAGTGATTGCGTCAATATTATTTTTAAAAAATTGCAAAATCATAATTTTAAAACCCCTACTTTTGACGCAATCATTTCTGCTTTGAACATTGTTGCGGAGACCAATTATTTTGGATTTTGTGATAATATTTATTTACAAACTTGTGGTGCCCCTATGGGTAGCCCATTATCTGGTATTTTGGCAGAGGCGGTTTTGCAAGAGCTCGAGAATGAAATTTTGCCTTTTTTGCCCATCTCCCCTCTCTTTGGTGCCGGTTTGTTGATGATGTTTTTATTATTTGGGATAGTGATTTAAATGATCTCTTTCTCTTTTTGTTCAAGGTTAATGATTTTTACCCTTCGATTAATTTTACTGTTGAGCACGAAAATAATTGTTCCTTGCCCTTTCTTGATGTTCTGGTTACCCGTTCTGCTGTTGGTTTTCACACTTCTGTTTACCGTAAACCGTCTTTTACTAATTCCTGTATTCCTGCTAATTCTTGCCATCCGATTTCCTCCAAAAATGCTTCTTTTAATGCTTATTTTAATCGCGCTTTTAACGTTTGTTCTTCTGTTTCTACTTTAAGTGACGAAATAAATTTTATTTCCAATCTTGGCCATGAGGCTGCCTATTCCTTTGAATTTATACATAAGGTTTTCCCCCAAGTTCGCCGTAAATTTTCTCAAATTGATACTAAACTTATTATTTTAAAAGATCGTTTGAATCATAAATCTAGTTTCTCGTACCATCCTAGGATTTTCCGTCCCTTTATTGAGTTCTGCTCTGAGTTTGGTTTCAGTACTGCTCACTCTAATGTTTCTTCTTTATTTAACCAGATTCGGTCTGATAAGCTGAGTGCTAAGGATGACTTTAAAAGCTTTGCTGGGGTGTATGTGGTTCCCCTGTTGTCCATCGATGGTAACTTTAAATTTTATATTGGCAGTACAAAACGTACTATTGGTATCCGTTTGGCAGAACATGTTAGAGATGTCAAAGGTTGTAAACATTCTACGGCCCTTGTTCATTTTGTTGTTAAAGAAAATTTCCGGCCCATTTTTAAAAGAACCTTCTTTCTCATGCGTTGTAATAACCCTCGTAATATTCTTCTTTTTGAATCTCTCTTTATTTATATTTACCGCGCGTCGATTTGTAATTTTGACCCCGTTCAGATTTTAAGTTATGCTTGGCGACTCATTCTTGACTCCATGCAATTCAAGTCTCTTCATAGTTATCTTTGACGTCATCCTCTCGGGGATTGGGCATGACTGCCCCCTCCCCCTATTTTTAAAATATTTTTGAATTTGAAATTTCTGTAATAAAATTGTAAGAATTTTTTACTGTACTTTTCGTGATACATGCTCGATTTTGAATTTGTTCAAAATGTTTTGTATTTTTGGATTCTCCTTTGATAAACGTAAGTTTATTGATAATTGTATTTATGCAAATTTGTCACCTTTTCTGGTCTACATATGAACGATCATTCCTATTTCCATGTAGCCACTGATGAAGAGCGTATTTACGCTCGAAAGCGCTCTGGCCCTTTTTTAAATTTTGTACGTCTTATATTATACCTTCTATTATAGTTGACATTTCCTATGTTTATTACTATCATCTTCTTTTCGAGCATGCCTCTCGGCTGAGTATTTTTGGTGATTTGCTGTATCTTTCATTACATCCGGAAAGAATTTTAAATTTGGGCGGCATAATCTTTAGAGAATTTCTTCCTTCCCGATTTTCAAATTTAGCTTTTTAATATCTATTATTTTATCTCTGTTTCCCATATTTTCAAAGAGTCATTGAAGGTCTCTCCCAAAATATAAAAAAATAATAACTCATATCTATTACTCGTATTTTTCTGTGGTTTACGTACAGTTTGAAACATTTTTAAACAAATTTAATGACTCGTCCCAAGTGCCATAAACACAGTGAATTTCGGATTCTTTATATTTTATTTTGTATCTTTTCTCCTATACATCAATAATACCTAAACATTTTATATATAATAAGTGAATATCTGTAGCATATATGATAGTTCTTTTATTAACGTGAGTCTAAAAATAATATTTTTTGAAATTGTATAATTTTCATGAATTTATTAAAATTTTATTACTTTCTTTATATACATAGTATAACGTATAAAGAAAGGAATTCGAGTTTGGATGGGAGAGCACGTTTTCAGCATCTCTGTACACGAATAAGACGTTTTTAAGGTGGTGTATGTCAGTGAGTCTGTAGAGACGATATCTCATGAACGAATGAAGCGGGTCGAACAAAATGTGATACAAATTTCACAATCAGTGGATACTTGAAGCCTATTGTTATTACACGCAATCGAATGTTCAGAACCCCCCTAAATGTTGAAATAAAATTAAAAAAAAAATCATCAAAAAATTAAACATTCAATAAAGTTTCGTAAATACTCATTTCTTAAGTAATTTTTCATTAGAAAACTATTGACATAAACTGTAGTACGCAAGCATGAGCCGTTCTCGAGATGTTGCACATTTTTTAAATAAATTTATCAAAAAATCCCATAAAATTAAAAAAAAAGTATTAAATATTGTGAAATCTGTTCATATTCCAAATGTAATATTATGCGACAAATTCATTATCATTATCATTTTCGTAGATTTAATTTGTTCCATTCACGAGAGAAGACACTTTAGGTAATAGCTTTGTAATTTGACGCCATCAGTCTTTTGTTTACTATAATCGAAATTAAAACACCGGCCCACCCGAAGATATACGGCAGAAAATAAGTCGTTACGACAGCGAGCGTGTATTCGTCCTAGCACATGCTCCCTATTTATAGCCCTAGCACATGCGCCCGCTCCCGGACAGCCGCACAAAGCCATCCCCGAGAGCCACCACCGGTGTCACCAAGCCCGAACCCCGTCCAGTCACAAACGCAAAAGGAACGAGGCCGGAAAAACGCAAAAACCCTGCAACCACCATATTGCTCTCTGTCGAGACTCCACCTTCACTTGAAAGATAAACTTTGTTAAAATAATGCAAACTATACCAAACTTTGGGAGGAATTCAGAGTTTAACCAACCTTGATGCCACATAAAATAAAACAAAACAAGTAAAACATAATTTAAATATACACTTGTGCACAAGTTTACAATATCTGAAAATATCAATTATTAAACATCAATTCAAATTACAATTCTTTTGCCAATAATTTTTTTTGCCGTTTATTTACTTTAAAAATAACTTATTTCTCCATCCACAATGCTTGGCGAAATTTTAGTGACGAATTTGGCGGAATATCGCTAACTTGGCCAGTTTTTTAAATGTTGCCAAATTGACGAAAATATTGCCAAATTGATAAAAATGTCACTAAATGGATGAAAATGACGCTAAATCAATGAAAATGAAAACTGGTGAAAATTCAATATCTTGGAAAGAATATAAGAATCTACTATAAGAGAAGATACTTTGAGTAATAGCTTTGTATTTGAACGCCATTAGTCGTTTACCTACTAAAGCATAACCTATTTCTCCGACCATAATGCTTGACAAAATTTTGGCGACGAATTTAACGGAATATCGCTAACTTGGCCAGCTTTTATATGCCGCCAAATTAATGAAAATGCTGCCAAATTTATGAAAATGTCGCCAAATTGATAAAAATATCGCTAAATTGATAAGAATAACGCTAAATCAATGTAAATGACAACTAATTGATGAAATTTTAATATATTTTGGAAAAAATATAAGACTCTACTATAAGAATAACCTATTTTTCCATCTGTAACGCTTAGCAAAATTCTGTCGAGAATTTTGGCGGTATTATAGTCAACTTAGTGACTTTTCTAAATGTTGCCAAATTGACGAAACTGTTGCCAAATTGACGAAACTGTTATCAAATTGATAAAAAATGTTATCAAATTGATAAAAAATGTTATCAAATTGATAAAAATGTCCCCAAATTCATAAACGTGACGCCACATGGGATGTAATGATTGGAAATTTTTAATTCCGTCATATGGTGGGCATACCTTTTATTATATAAGAAATGCTGTTTTAAATATCGCAAAGTTGGAGATATTTAGCCCCACATTGAAGAAATTATGGTCAAAATGGCCGCCTAATTGATGAATTTATTATAAAAAATGTTTAAATATATGGACTATATTGCTTATTGAGGTTGCTATCAATATTGATAATTGTTAATTTTGAGTTGCGTATAATATAAGTTAATTGGGTACGAAATAGTTTTACATGTCATCCAGAAAAGTACCAAATGTACAATTTAAAGTTACAAACACTGTGCTACAAACACTGTGGTTCTTTTCATCATTTTTTCACAGTTAAAGAAGTAAATCCATTGCATTGTATAAGGAAAGTCGTGTGCTGGCCACATCAGTATTTTTAACACTTTACAACAAAGTTGAAAAGTGTTTATGACTTTGTTCATTCTGTCTGTCTGTCTGTCTGTCTGTCTGTCTGTCTGTCCGTTAGCACGATAACTGCCGTAAAAATGAGTTTATCAAAATGAAATTTTAGTATGTTGTTCAGACAGTCTGTAGGACCTATGGGAATATAAATAAATAATATCACCCAATTAGTTTTTTATTGAACCCGGGTTGAAAAAATGAAATACATTGAACCCTATGGGACCTAATTTTTCAAACATTTTTTAAGTAAATTTAAAATTCACGAATTGCTTCGAAATTTTTCGGAAATATTCACATTATCCCATAGAATATATAAAAAAAAATTCAGTAAAATATGTTAAGTAGTTTTTTAATTAAAAAAATTATTTAATATAGGGAAAAAAACAAATTCATTTAAATTCTGACTTTGGGATATCTTCCAGAAAGAAAAGAGAGAGATATTATATAATAAATATCTCTCCATTTGTTTAAACGTTTTGCATATGGGAGTGGCTTCATATTTTAAAATAAATTTGGTAGATAACAATTTTTCATTTTTTTTAAATTTTATATAACTCTTCATGATAAATTTAATTGATGGCATTTTAAATGCACTTTCCTATGTCCTAGAGAGTTAAAATTTGGTACACAGCTTAAATTTGTTGAACATTTTATTCGACAAAAATTTGATGGATCTTTAAATATAGATCATACATTTTTTTCGAAATGGCCTGAAAATAATCCCCGTTCACTTCTATAAATCATTGGTGTAATATTGTTAAAAATTCTGATGTGGACAGCACATGTCTTTCTCTGCAGACTCATATTCGTTCTCTTTATTTATTCAATGATAATTTGAGTTTATCTGCACAACATAAGCATTTTAAATGACATTGAATTTACACGTTAAACTTAAATTTGGTTCTCATTTGATAGCTGGACTTATTGTCAAAGGTGGCGTAGCGAAATCGCGAAAAAACTAGAATATCTCAAGAACGGCTAGTCCTAGAGTAATGGGGTTAGTCTTATTCTTTTTGTTGTCAAAAATCACACATAAAATAGGAATTTAATTGATATAATTGAGCACACGTAGTCTTTTATTTTTATATATAACGATTTTTGCTGGCCATTTCGCAAAAATAGCCCGTTCCTTTTTCCCGAATCGTAGTAGAATAACCTACAAATGATTTATATACAAAATTTTGTTAAATTTGGTATATAAATCACTTGTAGGTTATTGAAATATTATACTCCAAATTTTGTTAAATTTGGTTCATTAGTTTTTAGCTAGAGTGGATAAAGGCAATTTCTGCGGCCATTTCGCAAAGAAGGCAGATTCTTTTATTACGAATCGTACTATAATCTAATGAACATCAGGATTTCCCACAAAAAACATACCTACCAAATTGTATGAAATTCGGTCCATTAGTTTTTCAATTAGAGTGGATGTAATATCCACACAGACACACAGAAACATACACAGATACACCCTTACACACACAGACGTCTTCCTAAAAGTAGTTTTTTCGTGTTCTAGAAGTCCCAAAACGTGTAGATCCTTTGAAAATTCGAGTTCCGATCTTCGGCACGATTCCAATACTTTGAGTACATACACATATATATTATCTGTGTATCTAAATTCCGTGCCTATGCAATTACAATAGTTGTGATTTTAAATGATCCCTAAACTTTTATTATTTCTTCAAGGAAGCCTAATTTTAACATATGCAGAATGCAAATATCTCAAGCGATTGTAAGATGAATTACATAAGAATTGCTGAATTTTTTTCACACAAAATTATTTAGCTCTGGAGTCTGGAATACAAGTTATATGAATGAAATATTCATTGATTTTGCATAAAGAATCAGATGATTTATATTTCGATACAGTTTTAAATATTTAAGTATAATAAATTACTGTAGTACTGTGATAATGTAAAATATATTACCACTGAATGAATCCCATTTTAGAAATTTTTAAATGAAATTACATTTCAGTTGGAAAGTGTTTCATAATCAATGTTTATGCATGATTGATCTTTCTTGTTGTAATATATGTTGGTTGCGCGCATGATTGCAGCTGTGGCGGCGCCTGCCATGCAAATGCTTGAAAGGATCGCATTATAAGAAGGCTGATTACTCTTGCTAAAGTAACTGACTTGCTGAATGTCCACTTCGTACGGTAATCCGACCTATCATGCATGCATGTGTGTGGTGTGCCTCATTTAGTAGGAAAGTGTTTCATAATCAATGCTTATGCATGATTGATCTTTCTTGTTGTAATATATGTTGGTTGCGCCTGCCATGCAAATGCTTGAAAGGATCGCATTATAAGAAGGCTGATTACTCTTGCTAAAGTAACTGACTTGCTGAATGTCCACTTCGTACGGTAATCCGACCTATCATGCATGCATGTGTGTGGTGTGCCTCATTTAGTAGGAAAGTGTTTCATAATCAATGCTTATGCATGATTGATCTTTCTTGTTGTAATATATGTTGGTTACGCCTGCCATGCAAATGCTTGAAAGGATCGCATTATAAGAACGCTGATTACTCTTGCTAAAGTAACTGACTTGCTGAATGTCCACTTCGTACGGTAATCCGACCTATCATGTGTGTGGTGTGCCTCATTTAGTAGGAAAGTGTTTCATAATCAATGCTTATGCATGATTGATCTTTCTTGTTGTAATATATGTTGGTTGCGCCTGCCATGCAAATGCTTGAAAGGATCGCATTATAAGAAGGCTGATTACTCTTGCTAAAGTAACTGACTTGCTGAATGTCCACTTCGTACGGTAATCCGACCTATCATGTGTGTGGTGTGCCTCATTTAGTAGGAAAGTGTTTCATAATCAATGCTTATGCATGATTGATCTTTCTTGTTGTAATATATGTTGGTTGCGCCTGCCATGCAAATGCTTGAAAGGATCGCATTATAAGAAGGCTGATTACTCTTGCTAAAGTAACTGACTTGCTGAATGTCCACTTCGTACGGTAATCCGACCTATCATGTGTGTGGTGTGCCTCATTTAGTAGGAAAGTGTTTCATAATCAATGCTTATGCATGATTGATCTTTCTTGTTGTAATATATGTTGGTTGCGCCTGCCATGCAAATGCTTGAAAGGATCGCATTATAAGAAGGCTGATTCCTCTTGCTAAAGTAACTGACTTGCTGAATGTCCACTTCGTACGGTAATCCGACCTATCATGTGTGTGGTGTGCCTCATTTAGTAGGAAAGTGTTTCATAATCAATGCTTATGCATGATTGATCTTTCTTGTTGTAATATATGTTGGTTGCGCCTGCCATGCAAATGCTTGAAAGGATCGCATTATAAGAAGGCTGATTCCTCTTGCTAAAGTAACTGACTTGCTGAATGTCCACTTCGTACGGTAATCCGACCTATCATGTGTGTGGTGTGCCTCATTTAGTAGGAAAGTGTTTCATAATCAATGCTTATGCATGATTGATCTTTCTTGTTGTAATATATGTTGGTTGCGCCTGCCATGCAAATGCTTGAAAGGATCGCATTATAAGAAGGCTGATTCCTCTTGCTAAAGTAACTGACTTGCTGAATGTCCACTTCGTACGGTAATCCGACCTATCATGTGTGTGGTGTGCCTCATTTAGTAGGAAAGTGTTTCATAATCAATGCTTATGCATGATTGATCTTTCTTGTTGTAATATATGTTGGTTGCGCCTGCCATGCAAATGCTTGAAAGGATCGCATTATAAGAAGGCTGATTCCTCTTGCTAAAGTAACTGACTTGCTGAATGTCCACTTCGTACGGTAATCCGACCTATCATGTGTGTGGTGTGCCTCATTTAGTAGGAAAGTGTTTCATAATCAATGCTTATGCATGATTGATCTTTCTTGTTGTAATATATGTTGGTTGCGCCTGCCATGCAAATGCTTGAAAGGATCGCATTATAAGAAGGCTGATTCCTCTTGCTAAAGTAACTGACTTGCTGAATGTCCACTTCGTACGGTAATCCGACCTATCATGTGTGTGGTGTGCCTCATTTAGTAGGAAAGTGTTTCATAATCAATGCTTATGCATGATTGATCTTTCTTGTTGTAATATATGTTGGTTGCGCCTGCCATGCAAATGCTTGAAAGGATCGCATTATAAGAAGGCTGATTCCTCTTGCTAAAGTAACTGACTTGCTGAATGTCCACTTCGTACGGTAATCCGACCTATCATGTGTGTGGTGTGCCTCATTTAGTAGGAAAGTGTTTCATAATCAATGCTTATGCATGATTGATCTTTCTTGTTGTAATATATGTTGGTTGCGCCTGCCATGCAAATGCTTGAAAGGATCGCATTATAAGAAGGCTGATTACTCTTGCTAAAGTAACTGACTGGCTGAATGTCCACTTCGTACGGTAATCCGACCTATCATGTGTGTGGTGTGCCTCATTTAGTAGGAAAGTGTTTCATAATCAATGCTTATGCATGATTGATCTTTCTTGTTGTAATATATGTTGGTTGCGCCTGCCATGCAAATGCTTGAAAGGATCGCATTATAAGAAGGCTGATTCCTCTTGCTAAAGTAACTGACTTGCTGAATGTCCACTTCGTACGGTAATCCGACCTATCATGTGTGTGGTGTGCCTCATTTAGTAGGAAAGTGTTTCATAATCAATGCTTATGCATGATTGATCTTTCTTGTTGTAATATATGTTGGTTGCGCCTGCCATGCAAATGCTTGAAAGGATCGCATTATAAGAAGGCTGATTCCTCTTGCTAAAGTAACTGACTTGCTGAATGTCCACTTCGTACGGTAATCCGACCTATCATGTGTGTGGTGTGCCTCATTTAGTAGGAAAGTGTTTCATAATCAATGCTTATGCATGATTGATCTTTCTTGTTGTAATATATGTTGGTTGCGCCTGCCATGCAAATGCTTGAAAGGATCGCATTATAAGAAGGCTGATTCCTCTTGCTAAAGTAACTGACTTGCTGAATGTCCACTTCGTACGGTAATCCGACCTATCATGTGTGTGGTGTGCCTCATTTAGTAGGAAAGTGTTTCATAATCAATGCTTATGCATGATTGATCTTTCTTGTTGTAATATATGTTGGTTGCGCCTGCCATGCAAATGCTTGAAAGGATCGCATTATAAGAAGGCTGATTCCTCTTGCTAAAGTAACTGACTTGCTGAATGTCCACTTCGTACGGTAATCCGACCTATCATGTGTGTGGTGTGCCTCATTTAGTAGGAAAGTGTTTCATAATCAATGCTTATGCATGATTGATCTTTCTTGTTGTAATATATGTTGGTTGCGCCTGCCATGCAAATGCTTGAAAGGATCGCATTATAAGAAGGCTGATTCCTCTTGCTAAAGTAACTGACTTGCTGAATGTCCACTTCGTACGGTAATCCGACCTATCATGTGTGTGGTGTGCCTCATTTAGTAGGAAAGTGTTTCATAATCAATGCTTATGCATGATTGATCTTTCTTGTTGTAATATATGTTGGTTGCGCCTGCCATGCAAATGCTTGAAAGGATCGCATTATAAGAAGGCTGATTCCTCTTGCTAAAGTAACTGACTTGCTGAATGTCCACTTCGTACGGTAATCCGACCTATCATGTGTGTGGTGTGCCTCATTTAGTAGGAAAGTGTTTCATAATCAATGCTTATGCATGATTGATCTTTCTTGTTGTAATATATGTTGGTTGCGCCTGCCATGCAAATGCTTGAAAGGATCGCATTATAAGAAGGCTGATTCCTCTTGCTAAAGTAACTGACTTGCTGAATGTCCACTTCGTACGGTAATCCGACCTATCATGTGTGTGGTGTGCCTCATTTAGTAGGAAAGTGTTTCATAATCAATGCTTATGCATGATTGATCTTTCTTGTTGTAATATATGTTGGTTGCGCCTGCCATGCAAATGCTTGAAAGGATCGCATTATAAGAAGGCTGATTCCTCTTGCTAAAGTAACTGACTTGCTGAATGTCCACTTCGTACGGTAATCCGACCTATCATGTGTGTGGTGTGCCTCATTTAGTAGGAAAGTGTTTCATAATCAATGCTTATGCATGATTGATCTTTCTTGTTGTAATATATGTTGGTTGCGCCTGCCATGCAAATGCTTGAAAGGATCGCATTATAAGAAGGCTGATTCCTCTTGCTAAAGTAACTGACTTGCTGAATGTCCACTTCGTACGGTAATCCGACCTATCATGTGTGTGGTGTGCCTCATTTAGTAGGAAAGTGTTTCATAATCAATGCTTATGCATGATTGATCTTTCTTGTTGTAATATATGTTGGTTGCGCCTGCCATGCAAATGCTTGAAAGGATCGCATTATAAGAAGGCTGATTCCTCTTGCTAAAGTAACTGACTTGCTGAATGTCCACTTCGTACGGTAATCCGACCTATCATGTGTGTGGTGTGCCTCATTTAGTAGGAAAGTGTTTCATAATCAATGCTTATGCATGATTGATCTTTCTTGTTGTAATATATGTTGGTTGCGCCTGCCATGCAAATGCTTGAAAGGATCGCATTCGAAGAAGGCTGATTCCTCTTGCTAAAGTAACTGACTTGCTGAATGTCCACTTCGTACGGTAATCCGACCTATCATGTGTGTGGTGTGCCTCATTTAGTAGGAAAGTGTTTCATAATCAATGCTTATGCATGATTGATCTTTCTTGTTGTAATATATGTTGGTTGCGCCTGCCATGCAAATGCTTGAAAGGATCGCATTATAAGAAGGCTGATTCCTCTTGCTAAAGTAACTGACTTGCTGAATGTCCACTTCGTACGGTAATCCGACCTATCATGTGTGTGGTGTGCCTCATTTAGTAGGAAAGTGTTTCATAATCAATGCTTATGCATGATTGATCTTTCTTGTTGTAATATATGTTGGTTGCGCCTGCCATGCAAATGCTTGAAAGGATCGCATTATAAGAAGGCTGATTCCTCTTGCTAAAGTAACTGACTTGCTGAATGTCCACTTCGTACGGTAATCCGACCTATCATGTGTGTGGTGTGCCTCATTTAGTAGGAAAGTGTTTCATAATCAATGCTTATGCATGATTGATCTTTCTTGTTGTAATATATGTTGGTTGCGCCTGCCATGCAAATGCTTGAAAGGATCGCATTATAAGAAGGCTGATTCCTCTTGCTAAAGTAACTGACTTGCTGAATGTCCACTTCGTACGGTAATCCGACCTATCATGTGTGTGGTGTGCCTCATTTAGTAGGAAAGTGTTTCATAATCAATGCTTATGCATGATTGATCTTTCTTGTTGTAATATATGTTGGTTGCGCCTGCCATGCAAATGCTTGAAAGGATCGCATTATAAGAAGGCTGATTCCTCTTGCTAAAGTAACTGACTTGCTGAATGTCCACTTCGTACGGTAATCCGACCTATCATGTGTGTGGTGTGCCTCATTTAGTAGGAAAGTGTTTCATAATCAATGCTTATGCATGATTGATCTTTCTTGTTGTAATATATGTTGGTTGCGCCTGCCATGCAAATGCTTGAAAGGATCGCATTATAAGAAGGCTGATTCCTCTTGCTAAAGTAACTGACTTGCTGAATGTCCACTTCGTACGGTAATCCGACCTATCATGTGTGTGGTGTGCCTCATTTAGTAGGAAAGTGTTTCATAATCAATGCTTATGCATGATTGATCTTTCTTGTTGTAATATATGTTGGTTGCGCCTGCCATGCAAATGCTTGAAAGGATCGCATTATAAGAAGGCTGATTCCTCTTGCTAAAGTAACTGACTTGCTGAATGTCCACTTCGTACGGTAATCCGACCTATCATGTGTGTGGTGTGCCTCATTTAGTAGGAAAGTGTTTCATAATCAATGCTTATGCATGATTGATCTTTCTTGTTGTAATATATGTTGGTTGCGCCTGCCATGCAAATGCTTGAAAGGATCGCATTATAAGAAGGCTGATTCCTCTTGCTAAAGTAACTGACTTGCTGAATGTCCACTTCGTACGGTAATCCGACCTATCATGTGTGTGGTGTGCCTCATTTAGTAGGAAAGTGTTTCATAATCAATGCTTATGCATGATTGATCTTTCTTGTTGTAATATATGTTGGTTGCGCCTGCCATGCAAATGCTTGAAAGGATCGCATTATAAGAAGGCTGATTCCTCTTGCTAAAGTAACTGACTTGCTGAATGTCCACTTCGTACGGTAATCCGACCTATCATGTGTGTGGTGTGCCTCATTTAGTAGGAAAGTGTTTCATAATCAATGCTTATGCATGATTGATCTTTCTTGTTGTAATATATGTTGGTTGCGCCTGCCATGCAAATGCTTGAAAGGATCGCATTATAAGAAGGCTGATTCCTCTTGCTAAAGTAACTGACTTGCTGAATGTCCACTTCGTACGGTAATCCGACCTATCATGTGTGTGGTGTGCCTCATTTAGTAGGAAAGTGTTTCATAATCAATGCTTATGCATGATTGATCTTTCTTGTTGTAATATATGTTGGTTGCGCCTGCCATGCAAATGCTTGAAAGGATCGCATTATAAGAAGGCTGATTCCTCTTGCTAAAGTAACTGACTTGCTGAATGTCCACTTCGTACGGTAATCCGACCTATCATGTGTGTGGTGTGCCTCATTTAGTAGGAAAGTGTTTCATAATCAATGCTTATGCATGATTGATCTTTCTTGTTGTAATATATGTTGGTTGCGCCTGCCATGCAAATGCTTGAAAGGATCGCATTATAAGAAGGCTGATTCCTCTTGCTAAAGTAACTGACTTGCTGAATGTCCACTTCGTACGGTAATCCGACCTATCATGTGTGTGGTGTGCCTCATTTAGTAGGAAAGTGTTTCATAATCAATGCTTATGCATGATTGATCTTTCTTGTTGTAATATATGTTGGTTGCGCCTGCCATGCAAATGCTTGAAAGGATCGCATTATAAGAAGGCTGATTCCTCTTGCTAAAGTAACTGACTTGCTGAATGTCCACTTCGTACGGTAATCCGACCTATCATGTGTGTGGTGTGCCTCATTTAGTAGGAAAGTGTTTCATAATCAATGCTTATGCATGATTGATCTTTCTTGTTGTAATATATGTTGGTTGCGCCTGCCATGCAAATGCTTGAAAGGATCGCATTATAAGAAGGCTGATTCCTCTTGCTAAAGTAACTGACTTGCTGAATGTCCACTTCGTACGGTAATCCGACCTATCATGTGTGTGGTGTGCCTCATTTAGTAGGAAAGTGTTTCATAATCAATGCTTATGCATGATTGATCTTTCTTGTTGTAATATATGTTGGTTGCGCCTGCCATGCAAATGCTTGAAAGGATCGCATTATAAGAAGGCTGATTCCTCTTGCTAAAGTAACTGACTTGCTGAATGTCCACTTCGTACGGTAATCCGACCTATCATGTGTGTGGTGTGCCTCATTTAGTAGGAAAGTGTTTCATAATCAATGCTTATGCATGATTGATCTTTCTTGTTGTAATATATGTTGGTTGCGCCTGCCATGCAAATGCTTGAAAGGATCGCATTATAAGAAGGCTGATTCCTCTTGCTATAGTAACTGACTTGCTGAATGTCCACTTCGTACGGTAATCCGACCTATCATGTGTGTGGTGTGCCTCATTTAGTAGGAAAGTGTTTCATAATCAATGCTTATGCATGATTGATCTTTCTTGTTGTAATATATGTTGGTTGCGCCTGCCATGCAAATGCTTGAAAGGATCGCATTATAAGAAGGCTGATTCCTCTTGCTAAAGTAACTGACTTGCTGAATGTCCACTTCGTACGGTAATCCGACCTATCATGTGTGTGGTGTGCCTCATTTAGTAGGAAAGTGTTTCATAATCAATGCTTATGCATGATTGATCTTTCTTGTTGTAATATATGTTGGTTGCGCCTGCCATGCAAATGCTTGAAAGGATCGCATTATAAGAAGGCTGATTCCTCTTGCTAAAGTAACTGACTTGCTGAATGTCCACTTCGTACGGTAATCCGACCTATCATGTGTGTGGTGTGCCTCATTTAGTAGGAAAGTGTTTCATAATCAATGCTTATGCATGATTGATCTTTCTTGTTGTAATATATGTTGGTTGCGCCTGCCATGCAAATGCTTGAAAGGATCGCATTATAAGAAGGCTGATTCCTCTTGCTAAAGTAACTGACTTGCTGAATGTCCACTTCGTACGGTAATCCGACCTATCATGTGTGTGGTGTGCCTCATTTAGTAGGAAAGTGTTTCATAATCAATGCTTATGCATGATTGATCTTTCTTGTTGTAATATATGTTGGTTGCGCCTGCCATGCAAATGCTTGAAAGGATCGCATTATAAGAAGGCTGATTCCTCTTGCTAAAGTAACTGACTTGCTGAATGTCCACTTCGTACGGTAATCCGACCTATCATGTGTGTGGTGTGCCTCATTTAGTAGGAAAGTGTTTCATAATCAATGCTTATGCATGATTGATCTTTCTTGTTGTAATATATGTTGGTTGCGCCTGCCATGCAAATGCTTGAAAGGATCGCATTATAAGAAGGCTGATTCCTCTTGCTAAAGTAACTGACTTGCTGAATGTCCACTTCGTACGGTAATCCGACCTATCATGTGTGTGGTGTGCCTCATTTAGTAGGAAAGTGTTTCATAATCAATGCTTATGCATGATTGATCTTTCTTGTTGTAATATATGTTGGTTGCGCCTGCCATGCAAATGCTTGAAAGGATCGCATTATAAGAAGGCTGATTCCTCTTGCTAAAGTAACTGACTTGCTGAATGTCCACTTCGTACGGTAATCCGACCTATCATGTGTGTGGTGTGCCTCATTTAGTAGGAAAGTGTTTCATAATCAATGCTTATGCATGATTGATCTTTCTTGTTGTAATATATGTTGGTTGCGCCTGCCATGCAAATGCTTGAAAGGATCGCATTATAAGAAGGCTGATTCCTCTTGCTAAAGTAACTGACTTGCTGAATGTCCACTTCGTACGGTAATCCGACCTATCATGTGTGTGGTGTGCCTCATTTAGTAGGAAAGTGTTTCATAATCAATGCTTATGCATGATTGATCTTTCTTGTTGTAATATATGTTGGTTGCGCCTGCCATGCAAATGCTTGAAAGGATCGCATTATAAGAAGGCTGATTCCTCTTGCTAAAGTAACTGACTTGCTGAATGTCCACTTCGTACGGTAATCCGACCTATCATGTGTGTGGTGTGCCTCATTTAGTAGGAAAGTGTTTCATAATCAATGCTTATGCATGATTGATCTTTCTTGTTGTAATATATGTTGGTTGCGCCTGCCATGCAAATGCTTGAAAGGATCGCATTATAAGAAGGCTGATTCCTCTTGCTAAAGTAACTGACTTGCTGAATGTCCACTTCGTACGGTAATCCGACCTATCATGTGTGTGGTGTGCCTCATTTAGTAGGAAAGTGTTTCATAATCAATGCTTATGCATGATTGATCTTTCTTGTTGTAATATATGTTGGTTGCGCCTGCCATGCAAATGCTTGAAAGGATCGCATTATAAGAAGGCTGATTCCTCTTGCTAAAGTAACTGACTTGCTGAATGTCCACTTCGTACGGTAATCCGACCTATCATGTGTGTGGTGTGCCTCATTTAGTAGGAAAGTGTTTCATAATCAATGCTTATGCATGATTGATCTTTCTTGTTGTAATATATGTTGGTTGCGCCTGCCATGCAAATGCTTGAAAGGATCGCATTATAAGAAGGCTGATTCCTCTTGCTAAAGTAACTGACTTGCTGAATGTCCACTTCGTACGGTAATCCGACCTATCATGTGTGTGGTGTGCCTCATTTAGTAGGAAAGTGTTTCATAATCAATGCTTATGCATGATTGATCTTTCTTGTTGTAATATATGTTGGTTGCGCCTGCCATGCAAATGCTTGAAAGGATCGCATTATAAGAAGGCTGATTCCTCTTGCTAAAGTAACTGACTTGCTGAATGTCCACTTCGTACGGTAATCCGACCTATCATGTGTGTGGTGTGCCTCATTTAGTAGGAAAGTGTTTCATAATCAATGCTTATGCATGATTGATCTTTCTTGTTGTAATATATGTTGGTTGCGCCTGCCATGCAAATGCTTGAAAGGATCGCATTATAAGAAGGCTGATTCCTCTTGCTAAAGTAACTGACTTGCTGAATGTCCACTTCGTACGGTAATCCGACCTATCATGTGTGTGGTGTGCCTCATTTAGTAGGAAAGTGTTTCATAATCAATGCTTATGCATGATTGATCTTTCTTGTTGTAATATATGTTGGTTGCGCCTGCCATGCAAATGCTTGAAAGGATCGCATTATAAGAAGGCTGATTCCTCTTGCTAAAGTAACTGACTTGCTGAATGTCCACTTCGTACGGTAATCCGACCTATCATGTGTGTGGTGTGCCTCATTTAGTAGGAGAGCCAGCAACGATTCTATCTACCCTATCGAGTACAGAGGGTTTGAGTATTACATGTGGTAGAACTTCGCTGTGTCAATGAAGATCAATGATTCTAGCAATCTCCTCAGGTGGCCTTTGCTCTGGGCATATTTTTGAAATAGACTAAAATTGACATTTATTTGCCCCATCAAATACACGGATGAAATTCAAGTCAAATGATAGGATTTTACGCCTCATTAACGGATTTATGAATCTGGCAGGCGTTACAGGTGTCAGGCTGTATACCAGACACCTCAAAAATGTGAAATTTAAATATCTATATTTCAAAAACTTATGCGCAGAATTCAAGAAAATTTTATAGAGGTTTAAAAATATGTACACAGAGATTATGTTAAATAATGTAATATGTTACAGTTAACTTTTTTCCCCGACCAAAATTTAAAATTTTTAAAGTTAAAAATATCAAAATGCAAACTTTTTTATTAAAATATTTCCTTTGAGTTATTCTACTATATATTTGAAATCCAAAGCTGTATCAATAAGTATATATTGTAGTGAAATATAGCTTAAAATCTCTTGAAACAAATTAACATTGAAAAATCCAAACTTCTGTTTCCAACGAATAAAAAAATGAAACTTTTCCTGAATGTTATTTAATGCATCAAATCGATTGGTGTAAAAAAATATAATTTTTCCTTGACTTATTTTGCATTTTTTGTCTCAACTTACCCCATCGACCAAATTATATGTTATCTTACAGCGGCCAACAGGTAAGTGGATAGTTAATGCCACTCAAGTTAATTTATATTTTGATTGCAAATTGTTTGAAAGGTCACTTAGATAGGAAATGCTGTACATAGTATTTTTTTATTTATCATTCCAGGGAATAAAGCTAAATCTTGAATTTTGTGGCATGCTGGATAATACTGGTAAACCTGATCACTTTTCGATATGCCGGATAATGCATGGGAATATAGTATTAAACACTTGATTTCATGCGTTAGTTTCAGCAACAGTATTTACATCATTAATGGTAAGTAAACGTTTTGGATAGTTTTCCATATTTTGTTCTAGGTCCATAGGAATTTTGTCATTTTCTTCATATTCCTGCCAAGTCGAACTTGAATTTTTCAATGCTGTACTGTTATCTTTTACCCCACCTTTTGTTTTCTTAGGTAAAAATGTAAATATGCGAGAGATTTGTCCTTTCAAGTTGCCTCCCCTTTTATTTAACACTATTAAGGCTATCGTCATTTTAATTCGAATTAAATGCAATAACAAATTCGAATGCATTATCAATGAAACAAAATTAATTTTCTTCTGGTCGATGTTGAACAATGGTAATTGCTGTGTAGTCAATTGCGTAACCGCAATCAATCGACTAATATGCAGACTATAAATCATATATACACATATTGATTCAAGCGTCAAATGAAACTAATCTAATTGGATTAGTTATTTCCATTGATTATTCCTTCCCATTAGATTACTCCTTTGAATCGTAATGCGTAATTGTTCACCCCACTCTACGCTATTATATCAATTAAAATTCTTCATTTCGAAGTAACGGGGAAAGAAAGCCGTAATTTGAAATTTGTCAAAAAGAAACCAATCTCCATTTTGTTGTTTTCATTTTAGCACGAATATTTGGTTATCTAATTCTGATACAGACACTGAATTCATTCCACTTGTCAGGGATTCCGTTGATTGCCTTTTTGCACTTACTCGGACTTGTTCTGCATATTAGGAATGCTGGTCACTCAACTGGAATCTGCAATGAAAGAAAAGTCGGGGACCTCACAGTTAACTACGAACCAAAGCTAATATGTCACTTGTAAAATACTTCAATAAAATAAAAACATACACAGAAACTATGTTTTTTTCAGTTATGCATTACCTCAAATTTCTTATACGTGCAAGCTGGAATATGCTTTATTACATCCACTCGTCAAAAGTGAAATTGCAACACCAGGAAGGAATTCACGTAGCCATATGCAAATCACAGTACCGATAGAAGAGGGAGTCATATGCAAATGATTAAAAGAACAAACAAAGATATGCAAAAGAAACCTGTTTATTTAGTAAAGAATGTGGTCCCCATGGGTAGCTATACAGGCCGCTAAACGGCAAGGCTTGCTATAAATGAGGCTATTAATAGTTGCCTAAGGTATTCCTTGCCAAGCAGCGTCCACTGCGGCACGCAGTTCGTCTATGATATGTACCGGTGGTGCCCGGTGCACCAGACGTCCGATGAGGACCCACACGTGTTCAATGGGAGAGAGATCCGGCGAGGCTGCACCCCAGAAAAGGATGTGAATTCCATTCAGGCTGTTGAGAGTTCGCCGTATGGTGTGCGATGTGACATTGCCTTGCTGAAACATCTGGCCGGGGAAGGCCTGCACCAATGGCTGAACCACATGCATCGCAAGTTGTCTGTCGTACCAGTCCGCTGTCACATTACATACAATGTGCACCAGAGCTGTCCTCTGATTGAACATGATATCACCCCAAACCATGATGCCCGGTATGGGGCCGGTGTGACTAACGCTCGGTGATATGGTCCGGCAAGTGGAGTTCCCCCGAGAAGCCTCCACGGCTGTAATTCCTCCACAGGCAGAAGCGAGGTTCATCCGTAAACAATACCCGAAGCCATACATTGGTCTATTTTCGATGACGACGACACCACGCCAGACGTGCATCCCTTCGTCGAGCGCTTAATGGCATCCCAGTGTCTGGCCGCCATGCGCGCAGCTGTACTTCATGCAAACTGTTGCGAATGGTTTGGGCGCACGCAGGTGAAATAGTTGATGGCAGTAGACTGTTTCGGATATCACTTGCCGTTGCAAACGGGTCTCGAGGAGCCGTTCAGCAAATCTGCCGGTCTGTGGGCGCTGACGTGCGCCTGTTCGATTCACTCCCTCTTCATCGTGTTCTCTGATGTTCCTGCGTCCATCGTGTCACACATAGTGAGATTGTACTCACGTCGTGCCCAACACTCGTGGCAATTGCACGCATCGACAAACCCAAGTCACTCAGCTCCAGGATACGGTCTCGTTCCCCAGTTGTTAACCGCTAGTACACAACTCGCTGACGTCTTTGAGGCATCGTTTCATCACTTTTTTAAAAGTTCGACTGCTTCAAATCGTTGCCGATAGCATTTACATGACGTGCCGTCAGTTGGTCTTTATCACCCGAGACTGGGTGTCACGTAACCTGATACGTACGAAAACTTTATCATTTGCATGCGACTCTCTCTTCTACCGGTTCTGTGCATATGGCTTCACGGTCTTGCAATTTCACTTTTGACGAATGTAGTTTTCCAGTTTTAGAAACTGATCTTTTGACATTTGTTACACAATTCCAAGATTTTTAAAAATTTTCCAATAGCAAATTAATAAAGCGTTTATATAATGTGTACCGTTGCATGAAAACCTATAAGACTTTTGTATTTTCTCTCTATGATACATAATCACAAATATTTTAATAAGGTATATAGAAATGAAATGAATTGCTAATTATAACCATATGATTCGGATACAAACTTGAAATTATTATGTTGACTTGCAAATTTGATTATGTATTTGTCTTTGTAAAGCTTCAAGATTATGTACGCATTAGTAATACATATTTAAGTATTAAAATATTTTGATATTTCAATCGCTAATTTAAGTATTTGAAATTTTTGTAAGGGTAGTAGGCACCGAGATAACGATAACCAGCTGGAATTAAAGAGAAAATAATTAATTGAATTAAAGGGAACGCACTTGATTGAGCACCAGAAGCAATAAAATTGACGTTGAATTTTAGCAAAATATTGTCTCACATAGATGAGGAAAACGGATAAATTAATTTTTGTAATTACACCCAAAATAGAAACATTCAATTATTGTACACTGTTTCAGGGAAGTTATTTAAATCCATGTTGAAATTTGTTCGAGTCATAAAATACTATCTCTGATTTCCGCCGTTGGGAATGATGTTCGAACAGTTGATGACTGAAACTTCATTGTTGGATTGCCCTCCGTTATTTAATCTACCTCACTTGGATAGGTCTCACTGGTGGCATCTCTCATTTTGGAAAATTTGAATATTTTTATCAATCTTAAAATCTCTGTGACGACCAAAATAATTCCAATAATAGATTACAATAAGATGATAATAATTCCAATCAGTAACCGTTTACTTATTGTTTGGGGAAACTTTCGATTGTAATATACGAATGAATTTATATAACCACGATGCCATTGTATATTTTGATATTGCTTTCTAAAACATACAATTATGCTTATACAAAAATAATTTTCGCTAGGAATACTTCACTTTAGGAAACATTTCAATTGAAGAATAACTGGAAATTGCAAATAGAAATTCTGAACTATAAGAAATTAGAGATTTTTTGCTATACATCCTCGAAATGCTTTCATCTACCTTTTCAACCCTTGTATGCACGCAACAGGGTTTATTTATTTTGGAAGCTACTTTACAAGATTGTTATTTGTGAAATTGCCTATAGCTACGTTAATCAACAATGCTATCAAAAATTTCAAAAAGTGGATTGCAAGCCAGTAAGAAAAGACAGCAATGCAGTATCAATCGTTCTTTCATTCAGATCATTGAGATAATGCATAATGAGACTGTGGCAAAAGTTCATACTTGTTAATTGCTTTTTTGCATCAGTTATGAAATAAAATAATTTAATATTGTTCATGAATGGCTGTTGTAAAACTTATTTTGGAAGCTATTTTACAAGATTGTTATTTGTGAAATTGCCTATAGCTACGCTAATCAACAATGCTATCGAAAATTACAAAAACTGGATTGCAAGCCAGCATGAAAAGACAGCAATGCAATATCAATCGTTCTTTCATTCAGATCATTGAGATAATGCATAATGAGACTGTGGGAAAAGTTCATACTTGTTAATTGCTTGTTTGCATCAGTTATGAAATAAAATAATTTAATATTGATCATGCATGGCTGTTGTAAAACCTATTTTTGGAAGCAACTTTACAAGATTGTTATTTGTGAAATTGCCTATAGCTACGTTAATCAACAATGCTATCAAAAATTACAAAAAGTGGATTGCAAGCCAGTATGAAAAGACAGCAATGCAGTATCAATCGTTTTTTCATTCAGATCATTGAGATAATGCATAATGAGACTGTGGGAAAAGTTCATACTTGTTAATTGCTTGTTTGCATCAGTTATGAAATAAAATAATTTAATATTGATCATGAATAGCTGTTAAGCTACTTTACAAGATTGTTATTTGTGAAATTGCCTATAGCTACGTTAATCAACAATGCTATCAAAAATTACAAAAAGTGGATTGCAAGCCAGTATGAAAAGACAGCAATGCAGTATCAATCGTTTTTTCATTCAGATCATTGAGATAATGCATAATGAGACTGTGGGAAAAGTTCATACTTGTTAATTGCTTGTTTGCATCAGTTATGAAATAAAATAATTTAATATTGATCATGAATAGCTGTTAAGCTACTTTACAAGATTGTTATTTGTGAAATTGCCTATAGCTACGTTAATCAACAATGCTATCAAAAATTAAAAAAAGTGGATTGCAAGCCAGTATGAAAAGACAGCAATGCAGTATCAATCGTTTTTTCATTCAGATCATTGAGATAATGCATAATGAGACTGTGGGAAAAGTTCATACTTGTTAATTGCTTGTTTGCATCAGTTATGAAATAAAATAATTTAATATTGATCATGAATAGCTGTTAAGCTACTTTACAAGATTGTTATTTGTGAAATTGCCTATAGCTACGTTAATCAACAATGCTATCAAAAATTACAAAAAGTGGATTGCAAGCCAGTATGAAAAGACAGCAATGCAGTATCAATCGTTTTTTCATTCAGATCATTGAGATAATGCATAATGAGACTGTGGGAAAAGTTCATACTTGTTAATTGCTTGTTTGCATCAGTTATGAAATAAAATAATTTAATATTGATCATGAATAGCTGTTAAGCTACTTTACAAGATTGTTATTTGTGAAATTGCCTATAGCTACGTTAATCAACAATGCTATCAAAAATTAAAAAAAGTGGATTGCAAGCCAGTATGAAAAGACAGCAATGCAGTATCAATCGTTTTTTCATTCAGATCATTGAGATAATGTATAATGAGACTGTGGGAAAAGTTCATACTTGTTAATTGCTTGTTTGCATCAGTTATGAAATAAAATAATTTAATATTGATCATGAATAGCTGTTAAGCTACTTTACAAGATTGTTATTTGTGAAATTGCCTATAGCTACGTTAATCAACAATGCTATCAAAAATTAAAAAAAGTGGATTGCAAGCCAGTATGAAAAGACAGCAATGCAGTATCAATCGTTTTTTCATTCAGATCATTGAGATAATGCATAATGAGACTGTGGGAAAAGTTCAAACTTGTTAATTGCTTCTTTGCATCAGTTATGAAATAAAATAATTTAATATTGATCATGTGTGGCTGTTGTAAAACTTATTTTGAAGCTACTTTACAAGATTGTTATTTGTGAAATTGCCTATAGCTACGTTAATCAGCAATGCTCTCAAAAATTACGAAACGTGGATTGCAATCCAGTATGAAAAGACAGCAATGTAGTATCAATCTATTAGCTTCTTTCATTTAGGTCATTGAGATAATGCATAATGAGACTGTGGGAAAAGTTCATACTTGTTAATACGTTTATACTTGATAATTGCTTGTTTGCATCAGTTATGAAATAAAATAATTTAATATTGATCATGCATGGCTGTTGTAAAACTTATTTTGGAAGCTACTTTACAAGATTGGTATTTGTGAAATTGCCTATAGCTACGTTAATCAACGATGCTATCAAAAATTACGAAACGTGGATTGCAATCCAGTATGAAAAGACAGCAATGTAGTATCAATCGTTCTTTCATTCAGATCATTGAGATAATGCATAATGAGACTGTGGGAAAAGTTCATACTTGTTAATTGCTGGTTTGCATCAGTTATGAAATAAAATAATTTAATATTGATCATGGATTGCTGTTGTAAAACTTATTTCGGAAGTTACTTTACAAGATTGTTATTTGTGAAATTGCCTATAGCTACGTTAATCAACGATGCTATCAAAAATTACGAAACGTGGATTGCAATCCAGTATGAAAAGACAGCAATGTAGTATCAATCGTTCTTTCATTCAGATCATTGAGATAATGCATAATGAGACTGTGGGAAAAGTTCATACTTGTTAATTGCTGGTTTGCATCAGTTATGAAATAAAATAATTTAATATTGATCATGGATTGCTGTTGTAAAACTTATTTCGGAAGTTACTTTACAAGATTGTTATTTGTGAAATTGCCTATAGCTACGTTAATCAACGATGCTATCAAAAATTACGAAACGTGGATTGCAATCCAGTATGAAAAGACAGCAATATAGTATCAATCTATTAGCTTCTTTCATTTAGGTCATTGAGATAATGCATAATGAGACTGTGGGAAAAGTTCATACTTGTTAATATACGTTCTTACTTGATAATTGCTTGTTTGCATCAGTTGTGAAATAAAATAATTTAATATTGATTATGCATGCCTGTTGTAAAACTTTGAATGGGTTGTTTATTAGTATTTTTTTCAAATTCGCAAAGAAATATAATTTAAAATAAACAAAGAAAATAAACATGCATCAATTAAATTTTAATTTTATCTTAAAAGTTATCAAACAAACGTTTTCCATAAGAGATTAATTCATTGAACTTTACTGTAATTGTTCCCGTGACGAATTGTACAACACAGCTCAAATAGTCTACGACTTAAAACGACACAATTCAAACAGTTGGCGACTTGAAATGACACAATTCAAATAGTCGATGACTTTGAACTATACTATACATAAAAGCTCAGGACATTGCACATTAACGCCTTTATTATTAGGATAAAATTTTTCACGACATGAATAAAATGTAGACAAAGTATATACATAAGATGAAGCAAAGTAACATAAACATCTAAATGTAACTACTCGAACAACAATTGACCAACTCAAAAAGTATTGCAAAAGTGAGATTTCAAAAAAGTGATGGATGCCAAATCGTTGAAAGTAATATTATAATTCCCCATCATAAAGATATAACATTTTAAGATAAAAACTAAATAATATAAAATGTATATAAAAATTACTGAA
Source organism: Amaurobius ferox (assembly GCA_951213105.1). Taxonomy (NCBI): domain Eukaryota; kingdom Metazoa; phylum Arthropoda; class Arachnida; order Araneae; family Amaurobiidae; genus Amaurobius; species Amaurobius ferox. The sequence goes on from OX578141.1 coordinate 18,571,370, forward strand.
ACATTTAACATACTTAGGTATGTAATTTTGAATTGAAAACGAAAATGAATAAATGCGTCAGCAGATTTTTTTCATAATTGACAATACATTTTCTTAAAATTCGTTGCATAAGTCCCCTCTCCCTCTCTCCCCTCCCCCCCCCCTCTCTCTCTCTTTGAGCATTTTCACTAAACACTTAGACCAACCTCCCCACCATGCTGCCGCCTGTAGAATCAACTTCCATGAAATTTATTGTGTGGTGGAAAAAGCGGCGATTTTGTTCAAAGCATTATTAGTGCCCATAAAGTTCATTCCAATGTTAGAGCAAGGAACTCTTTGAGAGAAGAACAGTCTTAAAGCTTGAATAAAGATATCAGTTCAGTTGTAAAAGCTTTTATTAGTTCAAAGTGAGCAGTTTGATAGACTGCACAAGTAAATAAAGCAATCCATCATTTTTTCTTGATCGCAAGTACAGCGGGTCTGCATAGCCTATTCCAGAAAATTCAAATACTTGTGCTGGGTTGACACTATTTTTGGTAATGGTGCGAACGGCACTTCCAAAGGCGTGTCGTCTGTAAATAACGCACTTAGAAATAAGTAGTTTAGTAACGCACTTAGAAATAGTAGTAGTTAGTTTTGCGCATTATTCAAAATATCCAATAACTTTCTCTCAGTTTTGCAAGCGATGTGAATATCCCTGTATACAAAGAGCATTTATGCTCTTCAGTAATTAAATTTGAAATTACAGCATGGTTTGAAGCTAAGAAAATGAGAATTTGTAAATGAGTTATTCTTAAACTCAACAGGCCATCTTTATCTTTAAATGTCTACATTATCTTTAAAAGTTGTTTTCATGTAAGAATCTCGGCATGCATCCACTAATTGTTATGGTTTTTCTATCACTTAAAAGCAATTGTCGATCAAAATTATTGGCACTTTGTATATTCACCATAGATGACACAATTTCTGTCTTTCTCTAGCTTATTACTTACTTTGCATTTACATTTAATTCAGATATTTGGGTAGAAAATGCAAACAACACTGGTCCTCCCACCATTTCGAATTAAGTATATCTGACGTTCCCAACAACACCTTCGGAGGTCAGCACTCATATGGTCTCCAGGATTATGGTGTCAGCCTTCTTATCTCTTGAACACGATAGTGAAAAATACACCCAATGGCTTTTCTCTTTCTATCTGTGTGAGTACTGTGAAAGAATCGGTCCAAAATAGACTTTTAATCTGAAATTTTTTAAATAATCTGATATGCTACAATTGTAGCTGTGAGAAGTTCCAACCTTGTAATATTAGTTTTCTTTTTCCAACAAGGAGTAATTGTGGCTCTAGCTAGTACTAACTGAACATGCACAGTGTCTTTGTGTTCAACTCTAAAGCTGCAACTAAATTAGCAAGTTTGCTTGCACCGCAAGAGAAATGCAGCAATAAATTTGCAAGTTCGTTATTGCATTGTAACTATTTAGGTATTCTTACATTCTACAAATAACACAAACTATTCAACCATTTAGGAAATTCTGACTTCATTTAGAATCTATTAATGTCACGTAAGCTTTGACTTTTAGAAGCATTGCAGTAGTGGACAAGGCAAGTTATTCTTAAAGGATTGAAGATTTTATGAGCAGCCGCTAAAACTACCCTTTTAGAAACTTTTCCAAGCAAGTCATATTTCATATTTGGTACAGTCGATCAAAAAATATCGGAACACTGCAGTGTATTCCGGTTCCTCGGATCGTTCAATAAAGCAAAATGTATCATTAGACTCTCAATAATGACCATTATAAATAAATGAGAAACTAATTTGCATAAGAGGATATCTTCATATTTCAAAGATTATGATTTTTTCAAAGTGCAACACCATCTTTTGATTACAGATTCTGATTTTTTAGGTCCAAGCACCCCGAATTCATTAAAATTTATATATTTTACTCAAGCCGTTGGGGAGTTATGACTACTTTAATTTTCGAGCTCCTAATGTTGAAATTTAAAAAATAAAACACTTTAGAATAAAAGTATTTATTTGATTACAGTAAAAGACGTTAAAAACACATTAAAAGTCCAAGCGCAAAATGTCCTTCATCAGGGACATATACTAAGAAAAAGATCGATTGGCTTTTTATACCCAGTCTGTATTTTGGGTTTCCCTGTCTTAAATCTAAAAACAACACAACTGAATACATTCTAGAACTTATTGATTATACCTCTAATAGCCAAGGAAAGAGCACACGGAAACTAGAATTTGAAGTCTGAACTAATTAACTCAATTAGAACAAATACAGCTAATAGCTGTTTAAATAAAGATTCTATATAATTCAAATATATATTATTGAACAATCCCGGTTCGCTTAAATTGGACGTACTTCATCTTACTGTGTTTGGTAATATATAGACAAATCTCGCGCTGTCTCGTACGTGCTTAAAATATGCAAAACGTTATTTTACCCAGGTCCAACTACTGTCGACTTTTGGTATGCCACTCCCTCTCGCAATACTGGACTGTTCTAAGGATAGTCCTTTATCCTACCTTATTATCTCATTCGGACGAACTCATACCTGCGGCTTATCGACCTTTCTCCGATCAATGAATTGTTGATTCCCCTCTTCTAACATTGAACCGAAAGTTTATCAGCAGGACTGCCGAAATTTGGTTGGAAGGCTCCCTGATTAGTCAACTTAACTGAAAGCAATCAAGAAGTTTGTTAGTTCAAATTTTCAAAACGTTAAACGGAGCTATATTATAACTAAAGGTTACGTAGACCTAACACTCAACTCGCCTAAACAAACATTTTGAACACGTGATCCCTCTTACCAGTATCGACCGTTCAAAATTACCTCAAACAGCCCCATTTCTTGACAGTCACCAGCCAAATTCCTACACCTTCGATACTCCCTCCCGCGTAGCATATTTCAGAGCGAGATACTGACTGTCCGAAATCCGATATTACCAAGCTCAGTTGGCAATACAGAGCAGCAAACCTAGGAGGGGAATGATATTCTTTCATCGCCACTCTGAGCAAATGACCGTTGTGTCATCACTTTAAGACCACTTTTCGATCACTTCAAAATTTCGCATTTTAAATCAAGGGAAAAAATAAAAACCTGTTTAACTTACAGGACAAACTAAACTATTTTTAACCTGAATGAGTAAAAACTTGAACAAAAAGTCCAAATGAAGTGATTGCGACTTATAAACATTTTACACATAAATCATATTTGTAACAAATATTACCATCATAGGGCAATAACCTCTTTTTTTTATTATTTTTCATTTAATCAAACCACTTATAAAAGAAAGTTATATTAGTATATATTTTATACACCTTCAATCCAATATATGTTTTATACACCTTCAATTTCGTCTGCTTCCAACCTAAATCCATGATGTGCAGCATTTCCTAATTTAATTCAATGAAGTAAACATTCATGATCAATAACTTAACTTGCACTTTATTTTTCTGCTGCGATTGACCTTCATTTATTCACCATACATTTGCTCACCTATCCCAATTGTTCATGATCTGGAAGTGTTCGTGACGCAATAAAGCCATTTTTTACATTTTCTTTAATTTGAACCCGGAAAACACAACCAACTAAACACGCGAACTATCCTCAATGATCCTCCACCCATCAGATCATGTAGCTCAGGGGTTTCTAACTGGCGGCCCGCAAAAACGCACCGCAAAAAAAGCCACAGAAAGGCATAAAAAAAAGGCACCGAAAGCACCGCAAAAAAAACCGCGGTGCCTTTTTTAGCGGCCGACGAAGCCTTCTGGGAAAATAATCTGAAGCATCAAATTAGATGCTCTTATTTAAGGCAAAAGTTTTGTGAAAATCCATATCGATTTCAAATGCTGTTCATTCGTGAATAAATTTGATTTTTCTCGGTTTCCATGAAATTGTGCGTCCACTTGTGTTCTATTTCCTCCTCCCCCTCCTCCGTTGCTTTTCACATTCGTGAACTCGTCCGTTGACTCGTTTAACCAGTTTTCTTTCGCCCCTGCTGACCCAAGTGGATTCTACCATACTGGTAGCTGACCTTTCTTTTCATTCAGCTTAATATTGTCAAGGCAAGTATTTGTCTTTCTTTTGTGACCAAGAGTTTACAAACGTTATTTTTAGTACGAGATAGGGTTTTCTTAAAACACGTTACTGTATGTCTGTTCTCTGATTATTTATTTTATACAAAATATCAGAATGAGTGGAATTTCAAATGGACGCAAGATTGAAAGTGAAAGTAGAGCTTACAAGGATCGTTGGGAAAGTGATTATTTAATTACGAACAATAACAGGGAGTTGCATTGTTTGGTTTGCATGCAAGTGGTATCAGTGCCTAAGGAATATAACATGAAAAGACATTATTCAAACTGCATGAAGAAAAGTAGCAGAGATACGGAGGAGAATCTGGAAATATCTTGATTTCAGAGTTAAAGAAGGAACTGAAACCGCTGACAGGCATTTTTACCAAAATATCGCACGGTCAATCATCTGCTTTGTATGCTTCTTCTGCTGTTTCTCTTGAGCTTGCTAAAGCAAAGAAACCCTTTACTGATGGCAATTTAGTAAAAAAATGTGCTATTGAAATGGCAAAGGCTTTTGGAGATGCTCATTTAGCCGAGAAATTTGATTCAGTGCCGCTTTCTAACCAAACTTTACAGAGGAGAGTTATTGATATGGGAGAGCAGGTAGAAAAGATATGGGAGAGCAGGTAGAAAAATCATTAATTGGTTTAATTGAAAAAATTACCTATTTCTCGCTTTGTCTTGATGAAAGAAACAGATGTGAGTCAGCTGTTAATATTTATAAGTGTTACCCAAGAAGATTTTCCTACCAAGGAAGAATTATTGGAAATGTGTCCAATGACTGGAACAATGAAAGGAAAGGACATCTACGAAGCTGTGAAAAAAGCAGTTAACAAACTCTGAGGTTTTAATAAATGTTCAGCAATTGTGACGGAGGGTGCACCAGCGATGGTAGGGGGAGAATCTGGACTGACTAGATTACTTAGAGAAAATGGAGTAACTTGTCCGACAATGTATTGTATTATTCATCAGGGAGCTTTGTGTGAAAAGTCGGTAAAACAAAATCAACTTTTCAAACTTGTAAAAAAGTTATCATTATGATAAGAGGTGGAAATCGTGCACTTTTGCATCGGCAGCTAAATCATTTTTTGGAGGAAATGGAAGCAGAATATGGGGACTTACTGCTCTAAAATCGTGTAAGATGGCTGAGTACTGGAAAGTGTCTCGAGAGATTCTTTGAGATAAGAAAAGAAATCCCTGCATTCATGAAGAAGTTATTTTCAACATACACTACGCAACTAGAAGAAGAGATCCAAAGTGTAGATTTCTTAAGAATTGGCTTTCCTCACAGACATCACCACTCATCTTAATGAACTGAATCTAATTCTCCAGGGAATAAACCAGCTGATGTCGGATTTAATGGGAAACGTAGATGGGTTTCGAAATAAATTAAGAGTTTTCAAACTGTCTTTGAACAAAAACAATTTGGCCCATTTTTAAGCTGAAGAACTTAAAGATAATGACACGCTTGATTTTTCTGAATTTGGTGCAAATATCCTAGAAATTATAGAGGAGTTTGACACTAAATTTAAAGATTTGGAATCATTAAAAAGTAGCATGCTTCTGTTTAGTAATCCTCTTCGAGCTAACATTGAAGATCAACCAACTCATCTTCAACTTGAACAATGTGACCCACAAGAGTATGTGACCCACATTTTTGCAAACAAGGGAAGAAAAAGAAGCAGATTTCTTTAAATTATTGCCAAAAGAAAGATTTCCAAACCTGCAAGATTTTAGCCGGAAAATTACATCAATGTTCGGGAGTACAAACTTGTGCGAAAGTGTATTTTCTGCATTGAAATTTATCAAGAACTACAATAGAAGCCGCCTCACAGATTCTTCTCTACTTCATCTCCTGGGACTCTAAACAACAGAGCTTGAGGTGAACATCCGTCCTTTGGTGGTTGCAGCAGACCGACCTCAAATTTCTCACTAAACATTTTGTGTGCTTTTACTTTTTTTTTTCCTTTTGTAATGTTTAAGGTTTTATGTTAATTTTAAATATCTGTATACTAGATATCAAAGTAAAATTATTTTGGTATGGAATTTTTTTAATATGCAATTAAAGGTGTTAAAATACCCACTTCTTATTTGATTCACAACTCAATACTTGGTTTTGTTTTGTATAATTTGATGAAAGTTGGTCAGTTATGATCAAGGTCGTAGCTGGAAGAGGTTCATCCCCCGAAATTTTCAAAAATTTCATAGTACATACCATATGCATGTATTTATATTCATTACGATGCCTCCATTCCTCTCCCGCCAGAAAAATTTCATATTGAACCCCCCTTCTTCCCCCCAAAATGTCCTGGGTATGGTCCTGTTTACGCTGTTTCCCGCCACTAGACAGGTGGTTTCGATTGCGGCCCTCGGGCACTTGTAAGTGGGAAACCCCTGATGTAGCTAAGCAAAACAACAGGGGATCATTCGTTGTATTCAATTGTAGAACCGCAGTTTATCCGAAATTACACTTTTATAAATATATTTATATGTCTGTATCTTCACTAATTTTACTAAACTGCAGTACATGTTATAATATTCTAAGTTTTGCAGAAACAAGAAGGTTGTCATTAACAGAATTAATTTGCACAGTTTTACAAAAGTCGTCAAAGTTTGTAGAGAAAGTGTTTAAGAGTTTTTCAAATACAAAGATATAAAAGTTCCATTTCAATTGGCTTTACAAATATACTATTTTAACATTAACTTACTTTAAAAATACCATATTACGAGTATTTACACATTATACATTTAACTTATTTCATAGGCATCTAAAAAATCAGATTCTACTTAACTTTCTATATATTTCCCGACAATCGATGTTGAGTTGGATCATTCCATGTTGAGTAGTTTAGTCTTTGGAACCCACCAGTTCATTCGTCTCCCTGGAGGTTTGTATTTTCATACGTGCTCCATCAGTCGTTATTGGTTTCAGCCTGGCCTTTTCTCAATCCTCCTTCGTTATCCGGCCTACGATGGGCGATCTGTCGCGAGCGTAGAATCGTTCATCTTTTCTTTTTCTTTCCATGTTGCTCCATTGATCCCAGTCTGTCCTTTTATCAATACTTCTCCAGGATCTTGCATGCGATAGGCGGTCCGACGGAATCGCAGTATCGTTCATCCTTTACTGTCGATGTGGTTCGGCTTGCGGTGAGAGTCCCGCTAAATTCATAATCAGTTGTAGTTTCTATTTCCTCACTCATCTTTTCCAGTCCATGTGGTTTGACTTGCGGTGGGAGTCCCGTCAGCTTGCGGTGGGAGTCTGTTGTAGTTTCTACTTCCTCGCTCACCCATCCTCGCTCCTTATCGGCTTGTAAGCCAAACCACACCGCAAGCTGATGTGGTTCGGTTTGCAGTGAGAGTCCCGCTAAATTCATAACCTATTGTAGTTTTTATTTTCTCGCTCATCCTTTCCAGTCGATGTGGTTCAGCTTGCGGTGAGAGTCCAGCTAAATTCATAATCTGCTGTAGTTTCTATTTCCTCGCTCATCCTTTCCAGTCAATGTGGTTCGGCTTGCGGTGAGAGTCCCGCTAAAATCGTAATCTGTTGTAGTTTCTATTTCCTCGCTCATCCTTTCCAGGCGATGTGGTTCGGCTTGCGGTGAGAGTCCCGCTAAATTCTTAATCTGTTGTAGTTTCTAGTTCCTCGCTCATCCTTTCAAGTCGATGTGGTTCGGCTTGCGGTGAGAGTCCCGCTAAATTCATAATCTGTTGTAGTTTCTATTTCCTCGCTCATCCATCCACACTCCTCATCGGTTTGCAAGCCGAACCACACCTCAAGCCGATGTGGTTCGACTTGCGGTGAGAGACCAGCTAAATTCATAATCTGTTGTAGTTTCTATTTCCTCGCTCATCCTTTCCAGTCAATGCGGTTAGGCATGCGGTGAGAGTCCCGCTAAATTCATAATTTGCTGTAGTTTCTATTTCCTCGCTCATCTTTTCCAGTCGATGCGGTTCGGCTTGCGGGGAGAGTCCCGCTGAATTCATAATCTGTTGTAGTTTCTATTTCGTCGCTCATCCATCCTCGCTCCTCATCGGCTTCCAAGCCGAACCACACCGCAAGTCGATGTGGTTCAGCTTGCGGTGAGAGTCCAGCTAAATTCATAATCTGCTGTAGTTTCTATTTCCTCGCTGATCCATTCCAGTCGATGTGGTTCGGCTTGCGGTGAGAATCCCGCTAAATTCATAATCTGTTGTAGTTTTATTACCTCGCTCAACGATCCTCGCTTCTCATCGGCTTGCAAGCCGAAGCAAACCACAAGCCGAAATGGTTCGGCTTGCTATGAGAGTCCAGCTAAATTCATAATCCGTTGTAGTTTCTATTTCCTCGCTCATCCTTTCCAGTCGATGTGCTTGGGCTTGCGGTGAGAGTCCCGCTAAATTCATAAACTGTTGTAGTTTCTATTTCCTCGCTCATCCTTTCCAGTCGATGTGGTTCGGCTTGCGGTGAGATTACCGCTAAATTCATAATCTGTTGTAGTTTCTATTTCCTCGCTCATCTTTTCCAGTCGATGTAGTTTGACTTGCGGGGAGAGTCCCGCAAAATTCATAATCTGTTGTAGTTTCAATTTTCTCGCTCATCCTTTCCAGTCGATGTGGTTCGTCTTGCGGTGAGAGTCCAGCTAAATTCATAATCTGTTGTAGTTTCTATTTCCTCGCTCATCTTTTCCAGTCGATGTGGTTCGGCTTGCTGTGAGAGTCCCGCTAAATTCATAATCTGTGGTAGTTTCTATTTCCTCGCTCATCCTTTCCAGTCGATGTGGTTCGGCTTGCGGTGAGAGTCCCGCTAAATTCATAATCTGTTGTAGTTGCAATTTCCTCGCTCAACTTTTCCAGTCGATATGGTTTGGCTTGCGGTGAGAGTCCTGCAAAATTCATAATCTGTTGTAGTTTCTATTTCCTCACTCATCCTTTCCAGTCGATGTGGTTCGGCTTGATGTGAGAGTCCCGCTAAATTCATAATCTGTTGTAGTTTCTATTTCCTCGCTCACCCTTTCCAGTCGAAGTGGTTCGGCTTGCGGTGAGAGTCCAGCTAAATTCATAATCTGTTGTAGTTCCTATTTCCTCACTCATCCTTTGCAGCCGATGTGGTTCGGCTTGCTGTGAGAGTCCAGTTAAATTCATAATCTGTTGTAGTTTCTATTTCCTCACTCATCCTTTCAAGTCGATGTGGTTCGGTTTGCTGTGAGAGTCCCGCTAAATTCATAATCTGTTGTAGTTTCTATTTCTTCGCTCATCCTTTCCAGTCGATGTGGTTCGGCTTGCGGTGAGATAACCGCTAAATTCATAATCTGTTGTAGTTTCTATTTCCTCGCTCATCTTTTCCAGTCGATGTAGTTTGACTTGCGGGGAGAGTCCCGCAAAATTCGTAATCTGTTGTAGTTTCAATTTTCTCGCTCATCCTTTCCAGTTAATGTGGTTCAGCTTGCGGTGAGAGTCCAGCTAAATTCATAATCTGTTTTGATTTCTATTTCTTTGCTCATCCATCCTAGCTCCTCATCGGCTTCCAAGCCGAACCACACCGCAAGCCGATGTGGTTCAGCTTGCGGTGAGAGTCCAGCTAAATTCATAATCTGTTGTAGTTCCTATTCCCTCACTCATCCTTTCCAGTCGATGTCGTTCGGCTTGCTGTGAGAGTCCAGCTAAATTCATAATCTGTTGTAGTTTCTATTTCCTCACTCATCCTTTCAAGTCGATGTGGTTCGGTTTGCTGTGAGAGTCCCGCTAAATTCATAATCTGTTGTAGTTTCTATTTCCTCGCTCACCCTTTCCAGTCGATGTGGTTCGGCTTGCGGTGAGAGTCCCGCTAAATTCATGATATGCTGTAGTTTCTATTTCCTCGCTCATCCTTTCCAGTTAATGTGGTTCAGCTTGCGGTGAGAGTCCAGCTAAATTCATAATCTGTTGTAGTTCCTATTTCCTCACTCATCCTTTCAAGTCGATGTGGTTCGGTTTGCTGTGAGAGTCCCGCTAAATTCATAATCTGTTGTAGTTTCTATTTCCTCACTCATCCTTTCCAGTCGATGTGGTTCGGCTTTCGGTGAGAGTCCCGCTAAATTCATAATCTGTTGTAGTGTCTATTTGATCGTTCATCCATTCCTGTCGATGTGGTTCGGCTTGCTGTGAAAGTCCCGCTTAATTCATAATCTGTTATAGTTTTACTTCCTCGCTCATCCATCCTCGCTCCTCATCGGCTTGCAAGCCGAATCACACCGCAAGCCGATCTGGTTCGGCTTGCGGTGAGAGTCCAGCTAAATTTATAATCTGTTGTAGTTTCTATTTCATCACTCATCCTTATCAGTCGATGTGGTTCGGCTTGCTGTGAGAGTCCCGCTAAATTCATAATCTGTTCTAGTTTCTATTTCCTCGCTCATCCTTTCCAGTCGATGTGGTTAGGCTTGCGGTGAGAGTCCCGCTAAATTCATAATCTGTTGTAGTTTCTATTTCCTTGCTCATCCTTTCCAGTCGATGTGGTTCGGCTTGCGGTGATAGTCCCGCTAAATTCATAATCTCTTGTAGTTTCTTTTTCCTCGCTCATCCTTTCCAGTCGATGTGGTTCGGCTTGCGGTGAGAGTTCCGCTAAATTCATAATCTGGTGTATTTTCTATTTCCTCGCTCATCTTTTCCAGTCGATGTGGTTCGGCTTGCTGTGAGAGTTCCGCTAAATTCATAATCTGTTTTAGTTTCTATTTCCTCGCTCATCCATCCTCGCTCCTCATCAGCTTGCAAGCCGAACCACACCGCAAGCCGATGTGGTTCGGCTAGCGGTGAGAGTCCCGCTAAATTCATAATCTGTTGTAGTTTATATGTCCTTTCTCATTTTTTCCTGTGGATGTGGTTCGGCTTGATGTGAGAGTCCCGCTAAATTCATAATCTGTTGTAGTTTCAATTTCCTCGCTCATCCTTTCCAATCGATGTGGTTCTGCTTGCGGTGAGAGTCCCGCTAAATTCATAATTTGTTGTGGTTTCTATTTTCTCGCCGGTCGTTTTCGGAACTCGTATTTTTCTACTTTTTCCTCCGGTTTCCATTGTAGGGTACTTTCTGCACATATCTTCGGATATGGGCCTCTCTTTTCCAGTTTAAAATGTTTTTTTTTTTAAGAATATTATCTTGAATTTTCCATGCTTAGGTTGTATTTCTATATTTTGTTTAGATCCTTCCGCTTTATTCTGCTTAATATTCTGCCTATTTGTTTTGTGTTCTCCAACTCTTTTAAAATCCAACTCTTTCCAACTCTTTTAAAATAGGCATCTGTTTCCTTTCTTAATATTATTTTACTTGCTCAACATTTACTCTAATCAATGTTTCTGATACATCGATCGTTATCACCGTGTTTCTAATATTTTCCACTTTCTATGGCCCTTCAAATTTTGTTGCAATTTTTGCTAATATATATTTCTCCACCATCGAGTGCTTATGTGTCATTTTTAAAACACTATCTCCTTGTATTACTTTTACCTCTCTTCGAGATCTGTCATAATTTCGATTTTGTACTACTCTTACTTTGTCGGTGTACTCTTTCGTTTCTGATCACAATCGGTCAATGTTTTGCATTGAGAATTCTGATTGTCTATTCTCGAAATAGATCTTGTTTAGCGGGGTCATGATTTTCCTTCCCAGAAATACTTCTGCTGGATTTTTGGCTGTTGCATCATGCTCGGCTGTTCGAAACGTAGATTCAATGTCGTTAATATATTGATACCATAGTGTGTGCATTTCTTTTACATATCCTCAAGTATGCTCTGTATGTTGAAATGAGCTGTTTCTACAGACCCTTTATCTTACATTCCACTGTGGGCGGTACGTTACTGTGAGCATATTAATGTTTAGACCTTGACACAAGTTTTTAATAGTTTGCTTGTAAATTGACAATCGTTAACGCTAATGATTTGGACAGTGACTTCCGAAGGTAAACCGCACCGCTTTACCATTTTATGAGTTTTCAACACATCCACTATCATTTTCGCAGATACTCTGCATAATGGTACGATTTCCATGCATTTTAAAAATTGGTCTGTCATTACTAAAATGCATCGTTATTTACCTGTTGCGCTTATTGGGTAAGGACCCAAAAGATTGATACTCACTATTTCATTTGGGAATATAACTACAATATTTGTCATATATCCCGCTGGTCAATAATATATGCACACATTGTTTTAAAAATTTGCGCTCCAAGAAAGAGTTGTCAGAATCGAACGAAATTTTATATACTGTGAGTGCAACGTTGATATAAGTGATACAAAATCAAAGCAAAAGGATCATTTATTACAGGCAAAACTACAAATGAATGGAGGTTCTAGAACCCTGTTGGGCTACCTCTAGCGTGAATAAACAACGCGATACGGACGGGCATTGAGGCATACAGGTCCCTTATGGTGTCTTGCGTCATCTCATTCCACAGTTATTGTAAGCGCGCCTCTAGTTCGACCAAACTCATAGGTTGTCCAACTTGCCGTCCCAAGTGATCCCAGATGTGCTCGATCGGTGACGACAAATCTGGGGATCGGATAAGCCACGGAAGGGTGGTAATGTGGCAGAAGCATTCCTGTGACACCCTTGCTATGTATGGCAGAGTATTGTCCTGTTGAAAAATGCTTCCTGGGAGCCCTGCCATGAGTGGTAACACATATGGCTGAAGGATGTCACGAACGCACCGCTGGGCTGCCATGGTTCTGTGGATCAATATTAGAAGTGACCGGGTGTCGTATGCGATGACACCCCATACCATCACACCAGCTGTGGGAACGATGAGCCACTGTAAAGTGAAGGCAGGATTGAGGCGTTCAACATGGGGCCTCCACACACGTACACGGTTGTCATCACTGCCTAAATTGAATCTCGATTCGTCGCTGAAGACGACCAGGTTCCATTCTCGATTACAGGAGGTCATCAGAAACAACAACAACAACACAATAGGTTCCATTCGGTTGCTGTCCAATCCCGTCGAGCGCGATACCACTTCAAACGGAGTCAACGGTGGGTGAGTGTCATTGGCAGCACACGTAATGGCCGCCGCGATACCAAATGTAATTCAGCCAGGCGCCTCGCTATGGTACTGACAGACATAGGGGCCCGTAGTTTAGGTGCTGCCTGTGTCCGTATGGCGGACAATGATGCAGTTGGCGCTGTGCGTCCGTGTCGTGTGATGTGACTGTCTTCTCGGCTATTGTTCTGCCGAGGGGGTCCTGAGCATGGTCACCCTGTATGCAACCTCCCTCTCGTCCACTGGTCCCAGCATGTCCTCATAGTAAAGTCAGAACGGCCTAAGTAGCTGGCCAAGGAAACCGGACAATGGAAACCGGAGGAAAAGCAAGTCAGCTGGTCCTCTCAGTTTTACTGCTGCAACAATTTGTTGTAAGATGTTCTGGTCTGAATCGTGTAATGCCATGAGGTGGCATGATGCTTTGATGATACTTCTAGAGTATGATTTAACATCCGTAGACTCTAATTTTTTAAATGATTTGGAACCATTTGGCGAGCGAAAATTATCTCAAAATCATGGATATATTTGATCAAAGAATTCAAACAGTCCACTTCCAGTGCGCTGTTGATGAGGCATCTTCTTGCCCTAAATTATTAACTTGGTGTTGCTGTCTGCCAGCTAGTCTTGGGATGGTCAGTTCCAGGAGCGGCGTTTCAGCATTTCATTTGGGGGTGAGAGATTTGTATATATAAAAATCCACAATATGGAATAAATAAAATGTTTGTTCACAGGATGGAGGTGGGGCGGGGGAGAGGGATCATAAAATTGAATTGATGTTGAGAAAAGTAATTTTTGTTATCATAATTTTTGTACATATATGTGTTAGCATAATTGCTGTTAACATAATTTTTCTAAATATAAATATTTATATTTATTTACCTTTTATCGAAATTTTAAACGCCGGTTCTTGGAGTCTGGAAGAAGAGAAAAATTTGTTACAATATCATCATAATCCAGTGGTATATCTTGTTCTATAGCTAAAACAGCTAAATATGAAAGTCTTCTTGTCCCATTGTACCACGAAAATAATTTTTCAGCCTCCTGAGACACGAAAAAGACCTTTCACAACTGACTGAGCTGATTGGCACAGTCAAAAACAATTTAACTATTACTGTTATGACAGGAAACGCATTTTTTAGATTCCTCTCTTTAAAATAATTCAGACGACTTTTAAAATTGAGATGGTCTATGTTTTCATTTTTCAGCATTGAATAAAACAGTCGCAATTCACATAGCAATTCCTCTTTCTGAAAGTTATATACTTTGCATATGGTTGAAATAATTTCTTATCTTTTCCGACATCTGATCCGGATAATACTGAACTAAGGGAAAACAGAACAGATATATTGTTCTCATTAAATCTTGTCTCAATTTCATTAGATATTGAATCTATAATTTCATATTGAATATTGATTCAGTGATATGATTTAACATCATCACGGGGATTTTTTTCACCGCCTCCGAATTCGCTTGGAATTTTTTTACGCCTTTTCAGTTTTGGTCCAGAATAAGAATTTTTTTTGCAAAATTCTGTCACAAAACTCCACTCTTCATTGAAATATGCATCAGTGCGAAAAGAGCTAACAGTTTCAATAGTAGCTTTAGTCAAATCTTGCATAGTCTGAAAATTAAGATCACATGACTGAAGATGCTTTGAGAGAGTATTGCATTGATCAAAAACACTGCGCAATACAAAGTGAATAAAAATTCGAACTATGTCATGCATGTTAAAAGGGTTTCAGCTCTTACACCATTGAGAGAATCGTTTTCAGATAATTCTTCCAGTGTTACAATCACAGTTTCAAAATTATCAAACAGTGCTTTTATGGCTTTAACTCTGGAAGACTACCTCGTATCCCTTAGTGAGGTTTATAAGGATGATGTAAGGATGATGTCATAGTAAGAACAGAGATTCTTAAATTTCTTTTTAGAAGCAATAATTTAAACATTTTAATAGAATGCTTTGAATAACATTGCCATTTAGAATATTATAGGAATTTGCACACGATTGCGAATTTTAAGTTTTTACTTTCCTTATATGCATAATGTATAAGGAAAGTATTGTGACGGGGTCGAAAATTCGAATTCGAGTTTTCGACGGGAGAGCACGTTTCAGGCATCCCTGATCACGAATCAAACATTTTTGAGGTGATGTCTGTGTGTGTGTGTGTGTGTCAGTGAGTCTGTGGAGACGATATCTCACGAAAGAATGGAGCGATTCGAATGAAATTTGGTACAAAAATCACAATCCGTGAATACTGGAAGCCTATTGTTTTAAACGCAATCAAATGTTCAGAACCACCCTAAATTTTCGAGTGAAATTTTGAAAAAATCATCAAAAATTCAAAACCTTTAATAAAGTTACGCAAATAGACATTTCTTATGTAATGTTTTTTCTTTAGAAGACGATTGACAAACTTTAGAACGCTATCATGAACCGTTCTCGAGATATTGCACATTTTTTAAATAAATTTATCAAAAAATCCCCTAAATTAAAAAAAATATATTAACTGTCGAGAAACATGCTCACTTTTCAACTGTAATATCATGCAATAAATTGGGTGACATCATTCTCGTGTATCTAGTTCGAACGAACTAGATACACGAGAAAAGATACTTTGAGTATATTCCAATAAAGTTCCATTCATGAGAAATTATACTTTGAGTAATACTTTTGTATTTGAACGCCAATAGTCATTTATCTACTATAAGAATAACTTATTTCTCCGTCCATAACGCTTGGCGAGATTTTTGCGACGAATTTGGCGGAATGTCGCCAACTTATCGACTTTTTTAAATATTGCCAAATTAACGAAAATCTCACCAAATAGATAAAAATGATGCTAAATCAATGAAAATGACTACTAATTGACGAAAATTCAATATCTTGGAAAGAATATAAGTATGTACTATAAAAAAACCTATTTTTTTTTTGCTGTAAAAGTAATAAATTCATTGCATTATATAAGGAAAATCATGTTCTGCTCACATCAGATTTTTTTGTAGTATTATATACTCCGTACGAAAAACGGGTATGCTGCTAATATATTTATAAAAATAAACTTTAGTTGTTCTTGGTAAAACTTGAAAAATTTTAACAGCCTATATGTTATAAGAGTTATTAACGTTTGCATATTTACGTTTTTTTAATAGCTATTTGTAATAATAACACTTTTACTTTAAGAACAATATTGTTATCCTTTAAAACTTTTAGATAATTAATTAAAACACCTTAAAGTTCAGGAACCAATGTTTCTTTACTTCCTGCACATAAAATGATCATATAGCACCCAAATAACCCAATTTTTACGGACATCAAAGCAGAGTTAAAGAACATCAACATAATGTATAAATTTTTCAAAAGCACATTAACATATATTCATACACAGATATCACCCCAAAAACGGCCAATTCAAGTTCAGCGATGCAAGAAACGTGCTCTTAAAAAAAAAAAGCGAAGTTGAATTTTTGACCTCATTGCAATTCTTTCCTTATACATATAAAACAAAAAAAATTTTTTGAATAACTATGATACAACAATATTAATTCATTTGCTTTCGTTTTGGAACTAATAAACATAAAAAATAATTTAACATTTATAAATACTGAAACTGCCTTTAAGATTGTGATAATAAATTTATATGTCAGACAATAATGAAATCTCAGGTTTTATATAAAGTAAAATGACTATTTACGAGAATAATTACATTTCTTTCCCACCCAACGAATTTTTATAATAAAATATAATATCGAAATTCCATATTTTAATTCCACCATATGATATGGAATATTAATTCATGATTTATAATTCAATCAATATTTTATAAAATAACGGTGATAAAACCTCAATTTAGCGTTGATCAAAATTAATAATTAGGGATATTGACAAATTTCCAGTTTTCAAGACAATCCACCATAAAATTCTATATGTGTCGAAAATAGTATGTGCTTGCTTCACCAAAATGATCGGCATTAGATTCATCGTAAATAACTACATAAATGATCCATCGCTTGAGTTTATTGAAAAGAATTAATACTTGATAAATAAATTGAAATTTATTTTGTTGGCTATGTCAGATAAAACTTTTATGAGATGAATGCAATTAGCCGAACATATTATTTCAAGTCAAATAGAAAACTCATATTTTCCGATATTTAGATTTCGATATTCATATTTTAAGATTCTGTCTTTTCAACTAGTCAAAATATAATGTATAAATTGGAATAGAAAATTAGATAATAAAAGCTGTTAAAAGATCTTATTATTTTAGGTGGAATTAAAAAAATTGATTTGGCAATAAAAAATGGAATTTGACACAAATATTGGAATTACATAAAGTTAATATTTAACAGGTGGAGTTCGTTTCTGAAGGCTGTCCGATAAAAAATTGCATGTGCTGCAAACTACATCTTCCTACGGAAGATGTACTTCGCAGCATATGCTGTGTAGCGCAGTAGCGCACGTATGTGCAGTAACGCATGTATAAATTTTTGGGTCCCACATAAGAAGGAAAATATAAAAAGAAATGAGAAGTAAAATTTAAATAACTCATGTTTACGTCTGATTCCAGTCATATTTGAAAAATAATTATAAGGGTAAAATAGTCGTACATTAAAAAAAAATCTGTTTCCTATCTTTAAATTTTGCAAATTTAGAAAAATAATAAATTTAACTCGAAATTAAAATTAATAAATAATTTATTATAGCCCCCCCCCCCTCCAGGAAAAAGTTTTATAGGCACTCTTCGGCGAATTTGCTACACCTCCTTACACCCCTCTATATCCAACCCTGATAAATACTAATATATATATATATATATATATATATATATACACAGGGTGAGTCGGAATTGTTTTTACAAAAGCAGAGGGGTGATAGTACTCCACCAGACGAGCAATAATTACCATGAAACATAGGGTCGCATTGCACTCAGAGAGGCAGAAAAGACTAAAATTAGAATACGAACCTGCACGTACACCAGTGTTGGGAAAGCGAATGAACGATACCAAACGTTGCACAAACAGATTTATTGTGCAGCGACGAACTCACAGCAAGTGCTCAAAGTGGCGACCACACGTGTCGTTGCACCGTTCACACCGGCGAAGGAATGACTGACACACCCTCTCGAAGATTTCGGGTGTTGTGTTAAAGTGGTCTGCGGCAACAACGATGCGCGCGACGAGATCTTCCGCCGAGTCCACAGGCGTCTCGTACACTAAAGATTTCATGTGGCCCCAGAAGAAAATGTCCAGTGGGAATAACTTGCAGCGTTGAAGTTGTGCCGGTTTTTAAAGAGCAACGTGTGCTCTGATTAGCTATCGCCCGCACCTACTAGGAGCCAGTTATGCTGATTCTGCTCTCTAGATATTTGCATACGGTAACTGCGTTCGTGTCTGGCGTAGGAGATAGTACGTAGGCAGGTACACAATGACGTCCGAGACGCTGACTGCGTCATGCTCGACGCGGTTCGACGTGCCTCTTTTCTGCCTCTCAGAATGCAATGCGACCCATGGTAATTATTGGTTCCATGGTAATTATTGTTCGTCTGATGGGGTACTATCACCCCTCTGCGTTTGTAAAAACAATTCCAACTCACCCTGTATGTATATATACATACATACATATATATATATATATATATATATATATATATATATATATATATATATATATAATTGAAGAATTTTAATTTACTTGTATTATATATACCAGAGATTGATCATTTATTGAGAAGTTCTGTACAGCGAAAATGAAAAAAAAATGTTTGAAGACATTATTTTAAATCAATAGTGGCTGTATGACATGCTTGTGAAGATAATAAAGAGAACATTATAAATAAAACATTATAAGTAAAACATTATAAATAAAGCAGGTACTAAATTGGTATAAAATACCCTTTCTTCCCTGTTTTATATATAAGTTAAGGAATTGAAAAGGAATGACATGTGGTATAGATTTGTTAAAATTTCTCTTAACTACACCCTTAGATTAATATATATAAATATATGTGTGTTCTTCATACAACTTTCATTAAAGGATAAGTCACAGGTAATTAAAATATACAAGTAACTAAATTTCTTACAATATATATATATATATATAAGTAAAGCATTATAAATGAAACAGGTACTAAATTGGTATAAAATACCCTTCTTCCCTGTTCTATATATAAGTTAAGGAATTGAAAAGGAATGACATGTGGTATAGATTTGTTTAAATTTCTCTTAACTACACCCTTAGATTAATATATATATATATATATATATATATGTGTGTGTGTGTGTGTTCTTCATACAACTTTCAATAAAGGATAAGTCACAGGTAATTAAAATATACAAGTAATTAAATTTCTTACAATATATATAAATATATATATATATATATATATGTGTGTGTGTGTATAAAATATATATGTGTGTGTATAAAAATGACATTGATAACAGAATAGATAGTACTTACCAAATTGAGATGTTGATTTGAGAGTATAGGGACGGGGATTAGCGTTCCTCGTAAAAATTAGTCCACTGCTACTTAAAAAATATACGTTATTTAAATATCACGTCATTCGTTTTCTCTTTCTTATTTTTAATCGTTTTATCAAATAGCACGACAAAAATATATTGCATTTGCTTATACCTTCTAGAAGTTGTGATGGCTTGACTAAGAAATGGGTTGCGAAATTTGGATAGTTTTAGCTAATTTTCAGAGAATATTCAGCCAACCAGCTTGTGCGAAAACTGTTCTCACCGTATTATCTCCCCCAGATCAGGTTTGTCAAGTACAGTTACTTGGCCCTTGACCGTCTTCTGATTTTGTAAGTTTAGTGTAACCCCTCTGGCCTAAAAGACACTTGCCTCATCTTTCTTACCATATGTGGCCAATGGTATGTTGATAGGGAACTATAGTACACTTACACTGTGTTCTGTTGATTTATTGCTTTCAGAGCGAAAAATACTTTGAGATGTCTGCTGTTCAGATAAGGTTTCCAAGAATTGAAACTAGTCGGATGTGGTACAATCTGTTTTCGGCAGTGCTGCCTGCGCAGGCTGAAGTACTTAGTATAAAATCTGTCATGGAATACAAAGAACATGGGTTTTCTTTAATTATGTATTATTATTATTTTATTATGGTCAAAAAGTTAAATTATTCAAGAAATTAAATGAGCATTGAATTTTATATAACGATAGGCAATTCTTGAATATGAGTACGTGATGAAAAAAAAATAAATTAAAAAAGGAAAGGGATGGGAAGAGAAATTGATTCGATAAGTCCAGTTGTGACCAGATTTTGAAAATGCCTTTCATAAAGAAACATCTACGGGAATTGTGCCTTATTTACGCTGTAGATTTGAAAAACAATGATGACCTAAGGCCGAATTCACAGTGACGCGTTCTTCCGTTGCGTTGCCGGTCCGTCAGAGGAGCAACGCAGAGCATCGATTTACACTAAACCGTCAACGCATGGAGTTCTCGAGAGCAAGGGATTCTCCTCTTTTTCCACGTTGTATGAGGCGATGGGGGTGCAAATGGTGTGGAAAAGAAGAAATCTTTGTGCGGCTCAACTTGATTGGTTAGGATTTGTTTACTATTTTGACAGCAGCTGTTCGATAGATTTTCATATTGCTCTATGATAATATATTGATATTGAGGTCTGCTGTGGTCTGGTCCATTAGCGCAGGTCCGAATTGTCCCGTGAGTTGGGTCGAGCTCAGTATTTAAAAAGTCGGACCGGGCGTATTTAAGTTTGAAAAAAAATTAAGTGAATTTTAATAGAGTACATGAGATTATGGTGTTGAATTTATCTATATGTAAATATAAATGTTTGAAAAACTTTTGTCTTAGTTCTTTGTACACACACATTTGTATAAAAATCATTTCGGCTGTGACGAAGCGTCTTCTAAATTTGTAAATTTCTTTGGGAAAGGCCGGCACGTCCCCCAAATTATGCCCCCTACAAACTTTATGGCGGGCTTCATATTTCAGTTCCCCTTGTGCATATATTTCATGTCTTCTCCAGCTTAAAAAAATTACTGGAGGTCCAGACCTCCCACTCGAGTGGTGTCCCCTCCCCTTCCATTGGTGACCCCGGACCGGGTGAAGGATGCAATCTCATATTTTTCGGGATATGGCCATATCCCAGTATATATGTAAATATGTTTTTTCAAATTCTCAATTTAGGGATTTTTCAAATGAAATCCTAATTTGGAAAATTCTTGAATTGAGCTTATGTGTATTTACTGTATACTTTTGACCACAATTCTCCTTTAATATATTTATGAGATTATTTATTTGTGAAAGTCTCTCTCTGTCAAAATTGCAAAAATCTTAATTATATGTCTTCTTAATTATTTGGTAATTTCGAAATGCACCTTACCAACAATAATTGAGAATTTAATATATTAGCAACTATTACATATTCATAATCTTAATTATTATCTGTCAGTATAAATTTAAATAAACAGCCTTGGGTTTATATATATATATAATTATAAAAATAAAATATTTTGAATTCCCATTCATTTTCTTATAAAAGAACTCAGATTTTTAATAGTATGTTGACTGTGAAAAATCATACAGTTTAAGATTTTTACCAGATATGTTGCATTTTTTAAAAGTAAAATTGAACAATACTTACCTTAAATATAAAAGTTATTTTGCCTTCCAAATTTTATAATTTTTGACTAAAAGGCTTCATGAACTTTGTGCACTACTCAGAGGTTTCAGTGTATATGTTAGTAGATTTTACCATTTTGCAAATTTTGGGTGCTTCTTAATGACAATTTCGTGCTCATTCTGTTATGCATATTTATTTTACATAATATTTTTTTTGTGTATTTTGTATATTCATCAGTGTTTGTTAAGGTATTGTTTGGCTACCAAGGTATTACTATTTAGAAAATACCTAGACTTTCTTGGTATTTTAAGTTTTACTACTTAAGACGGTGAAAAGTATTATTCAAATACAAAAAATTTAACCTACTTTTTAAGCAATAAATTAATTTCATATCTGATCCAACTTAATCTAATCATGTTTGCTGATGTGGAACAATCAGATATTAACATGATTTAACTTTAACTGAATTTATAATTATATTCTGCAACTGTCAGCAAATAACATTGAAATAGACAAATGTGATTAATAAGCGACTGACTCATAGTTAATAATAGTGCTAAATTTTTTTTAAATCAGATGTCAGCATTTTGTGTGAAGTAAACATATAATCCGACAAGACAAATACTTATTTCTCTCACATAAACTAATGCTCTTCTTAGCTAATATCTTCAATAAAACAATGCACATTACTACAAATTCTTTTCGCTTCTTATCATTATTTGATCTTTGAAATATTAAATTGCTTCAACAGACCAAACTTGGTAAGATGAAGTTTATGAAAGAAGAAATTGACATTTTAAAAAAATTGCTGTAACTTTTTTCTTATAATATATAGTTTTACCTGACATTTTCGTACAACTAGGAAGGTCTCCTGACCGACCTCAACCGATTTTAATGAAAAAATTACTGTGAATAGTATTGGTCTGTCACAACACATGGTGTAAGTACCAGCGGCCCTATAGCAATAGAAATGACACAATAAAATATTGAAAAAAATAGTTTTCATCGCCAAATGTAACCCTACTGTAGAACTCGGCGCCAACGTTGGCGTACAGTATACGTCACATTCCCCGACTATAAGTAAGGAAACAGCGCTAAATTTTTTTAAAATCAGGTTCGTTTGCTTTGCTCTTCGATGGGCTTATTGTTCTGTAGTACTGCACTTTTCGTATTTCCAGCAACATTTTATATAGTTTAATCCTTTTTACCGTTTGTTTGAATGCCAATTTGTTGCATGATTTTCTTTTATTTTACAGTATCAAATGCTGATAGAACAGTGTGTTTAAACTATTTGAATATTTTTTACATTTGCAATTTCACCTTGTTTATTTTTTTCAGGACATTTTCAAAATACGGTTGATTTTGTTTTTCATACATCAGATTCTTTTCATTGCTCTTTGGTCAATTGTTCTTTCCAAAGGTTTGCAAAATCTAGCTGGTGTTGTACATATTTCTGTTTCGAATATTTTTTTACTATTTCTCACCTCTGCAATATATTTATTCCATAAAATAATAAGCCTGTTAACGTTACATTAATTTAGGTCGTAGTGGCACCAGATTGGATTTGTCCTACAGATTAATTTATGACAAGTTTATAAAAATTGAGATTTCAAAAGCTGATGAATTGTATTAGTAGGTACTGTCTTGTTAGTGTTCACTGTTTAGTATTACTAGTGATTTTGTTAAAAACTGCACAAGAGCTTTCCTCCTGCTAGAAGAAGTGCCCAAGAGGGAGTAAAGCGGGACTTTCTAAAGATCTTGCAAGTTATATGTAGAGAGTTATATGTAAGGAGATTATATGTAGAGAGTTATATGTAGAGTTATATGTAGAGAGTTATATGTAGAGAGAGTTATATGTAAAGTTATATGTAGAGAGCACTACTCAAAACTCTGTGCTGTCTGATCAATCGAACCCGAGAACTCAAAATCTCCCAGTGGTGTCTTACTTACAAATGCGACGCTCGTATGCACCGGATCTAGGCATTAACCGAATTTTTATAGTATTACATCTTCAGAGGTTTTCAGATTTCACGATTGTTTAAACAATAATCATAATAAATAATCACCAAATCGGGATGACGTATAGATTCTGGTAACCCAGAACCAATTTTCAATATTTTATTGTGTCGTTTCTATTGCTATAAGGCCGCTGGTACTCACACAATATGTTGTGACAGACCAATACCATTCACAGTAATTTTTTCATTAAAATCGGTGGGGGTCGGTCAGGAGACCTTCCTTGTAAGTAAAAGATAGAAATCTGGGTGATAAAACACCAGTAAGCTTTACGATATATTTTACCAATAAAATCAGCTTATCCTTATAAATAAAACAATTTTCCCATAATATTGTAACTTTTAACATTTCCACTTGCATTTATATATATATATATATATATATATATATATATATATATATATATATATATATATATATTTCTTTAATCAATTTAGAATGCTTTCAGACCAACAACTTTATAATACCAGCCAATGGCAAAAATGATTGATAACCTCACTCAATTTCAAGTAGGATTTTACTGGGTATTTCACATTACTTCATGGAGAAAACAAAATAATGCGGATTAAAGGAATAATCCGCATTGTCCTGTATTTTAAAATTTTGTTGGTTTGAGAGCATTCCAAATAGGCTGTTTGTTGAAAACCCAGACCACCCGACAGCATAGAGCAGCTGGTTGAAAAGCCAGTAACAAGCTGTTTGTTGCAATATCAATGTATATATATTTTAATTAAATAAACAGTATTTATAAATATATAAATGAAATTCTCATCATTGATGACACAGCTCCATCAGGCTATCTTATAGATTTTCTCAGTAGTTCCTCTTTGTGGCTACTTCGCCAGTTTTACTTCTCACATCGACATCAAACCATCAAAATAATAAGCAATTTATATGGAACAATGAAAAGAATTTAATCCAATTGGACTTCCAGAATTAACATTTAGTTAAAAAAAATAAAATGTGCTCATTTTGTTAGAATTTGAGTTGTGATAAAATTTCAAATCTGAGTTCAGTAATTTTTCATAAATTGACATGCTCACACAAACACATTTTGATTTTATTGACATGATTTTAATAATGCTTTGTCAACTTTCAAGCCTGTGATGTTTAAATAATTTTTATATCAATATAATAAAATTAGCTTATAACAATTGAAAATCAATAATGCAAGATACCGTATGTATTTGTATAAATTTTTTCAGATATTGTTTTTACTACCACTCAAACCAGGAAAATAGTGAATAATGAAAAAAGAAAACGAAGAAATAAATTATTATTAAAGAAGAAAAATAATTATTTCTTATTAATGTATTAACATTAATTGAATGGAAATGAAGAACAGATGTTTCTTATAATAAATCTAATAGAATATTTCGGTATAAACCACATATTTAATAATTTTTTATAGCAAATTAACTGAAATCCACATTTGAATCCAAGCTAAAAACTAATAAACTGTGAATCCAGTTTCGAAAACATATTTAAATTAGAATTCCAAATTTGTTGATCAACTGCCCATTGTTGAAATATTTTTCATCTATACAGAAAAGTATTGAACTTATTGGGTCTTACTGCAGTCTGATAAACTTTTTATCATAGAGATATTTTTTCGTTTATGTGTAACCGCATTATTTTCCATATTTTAAATATCTCCTAGCCCTTTTAGTTAGGTGACAGTTTGCTTATAACAATGGCAATATGAATAGCCGTTGTTATAAGATAGTTAAAAATAGTCTAATATTCAGCTTCGCTTCTACAGAGAACATTTTAATAATAACAGTGAAGCTGAATATTGGACTCGTCTTATTCAATATTTTTCACCAGACAGAAGAACACATATTGGGGTCAGCACACCCCTCCGGAAAACTTTTCATCACGATTACTCATGCACCCTTTTGAGGTAAGAACTAAATACTTACCAAATTTTAGCTCCCTATACATTATGGTATTTGAGATGTTTTGGGGTCGACAGAGAAACCCAACTCAAAAGGTAGCACACTTCTTCGAGAAAATTTCTAAGGTATCCACATCAACTTTTGGGATAAGAATTAATTGCCTACCAAATTTCAGCTTCCTAGGCTTAACGGTTTTTGAGACATTTTTGCCCCGACATCGAATCTCACACATATGGATAAATTCAAAACATACTAATTAACAATAAAATCAAATACATAAATTTAATTTGTTTATTTTTCAGAAGTATACAACTAAAATTTTTAGATATAGGAAATAAAATATTTTATAACAGATTATGCTCACCAAATATGAATATTTTTTTAAAACAAAACTAGATCCAGTCAAACTTTTTTTAAATTTCTAGTCTATACTTGAATTCATAAAACCCTGTAAAAAATAAAAAAGTAAATTGTATATAGTTTTAAAGAATTCTCATTTTTAGCTATTTTACAAAATTAAATGAATAGAATATCAGCAAAGGCATGACCTAAACCACATATAGGCAACCCATGTCTTCATTTTTTTAGTTATGAATACTTCTTTTTAAAACTTTAAAATTGTATTTGAAATTTACGTATTTGGATTATTGTATACCATAAAGCAGTAGATTTTGGTCACAAAAGTGAGTCTTTCAATCCTATTGTTAGTCGTACCTGATAAAAAGTAACCTATGACTGTCGGCTAGTTATACAAAAATGCCAAGCCCTGACGCATCCCTTTGGGGTCCCTGTGTTAGAGACACTTACCCCCACATCGAATATAGCAATCTAGTGAATTTGTCGTGCAGGACAGAGTACCAGGCGCGAAGCGCCTTTAATCTCCAGTCTCAACTTCTGATTCTTATCTTCATGCTGTAATATTATTTCATTGACCCATGATATGGAGGCTCGAAGTTTTCATTTACTCTTTTATGATTTTGACTTGGCTCCTAGTGTGGCAGTTTGTTGCACAATTGGGTTTAGTCAGTTTGGGGGGGTTGATGCAGATCTGAGGGTTACCTAGCATTTTGGCAGTATAAGGAATAAAAACATTATTTTTTTAATTTAAAAATATTGATCGCGATTTTTAATTAATTTCAGATGCTGGGGAAAGGGCGTACCTAGTTCCGGTTATTCAAGGTCAAGTACTGCACAGGGTTTTTTACGAGATTTGGCCTTGCAATGATCATAGTCTTGTAGACTGAATAAAAGTTCATTTGGAACTGAAGGCAAGTCGTTGTAGAATTTTAGCGCTTGCTTTTTAATTTGAGATCTCACGGTTTTTATTTTGAAGTTTTTCTAATCACAGAGTTTCTTAAATATCTAGGGGCTTTCCTGATACACCTTAGGATTTTATTTTGTTTTGTTTCTAATAAGTCTATAGTAGTTTTACAGGCATATTCCCAGACGGGTGCTGCATACAGCATTCCCGGGCGAATGACCGATTTGTATATTAGAAGTTTGTTTTGATTACTAAGATTTCCGTTTCCTATCATTGGATATAAGGCTCCTGTGGTCATATACGCTATTTTGATTGTTTGTTACGTGCAATTTCCACGTCAGGTGGGAGTCTATCGTTACGCCTAGGTGTTTGGTTGATTTTTCCACTCGTAGCGCTTGGTTGTTTATATACAGATGCGGCGGAGGTTTACGTTTCCTAGAGAAGTAAATCCAATGACATTTATTGGGGTTTAATTTTATTCGCCATTTCTCCAGCCATATTGGAGTATGTCTAAGTGTTGTTGTAGCTGTCTGTGCATTACTGAGACATAGGGGTGTTTTGCTAGTATCGCACTGTCGTCTGCATAAAGTGAAAGCTCAGTGTTTAGAGTCCTGGGGATGTCGTTCAGATATATGTTAAAAAGTGTCGAGCCAGAATATAGCAATGACGTAAGTGTCGTACAGAACAGAGCACCAGGCGCGAAGCGCCTTTAATCTCCAGTTTCAAAATGTGGTTCTTATCGTCAAACTGTGACATTAATTCTGTGACCCTAATTTGAGGTTCGAGGTTTTTATTTACTACTTTTTATTATTTGTCCTAGCTCCTAGTGTGGCAGTTTGTTGCACATTTAGAGTTTAAGCAGTTTGGGGGGTTGATGCAGATCTAAGGGTTACCTCGTATTTTGGCAGTTTAGAGTTTAGAACATTTTTTTATAAAACATTAGTCGCGAGTTTTATTTAATATCAGCTGTTTGAGGTGGGATTTTTTAATTCCGATTATTGATGTTTAGAACAGCGCGGGCTCTCTAACGAGATTTGGCCTTGCATTGATCACAGTCACGCAGATTGAAAAATAGTTCATTTGGAACGGATGGCAAATTTTTGTAAAATTTATGCGCTAGCTTTGTAATTTGCGCTCTAACAGTTTTCATTTTGAAGTCATTCCTAATTACCGAGTTTTTTACGTACCTGAGAGCTTTCCTGATAATCCGTAGGATTTTGTTTTGTCTCTAGGAGGTCTATTGTAGTTTTACAGGCATATCCCCATACGGGTGCTGCATACAGCATTCCCGGGCAGATGACCGATTTATAAATTAGCAGTTTGTTTTGATGACTGAGATTTCCGTTTCCTATCATTGGGTATAAGGCTCCTGTAGTTATATACGCTTTTTTGATTAAGTTCGTTACGTGTTGTTTCCAGGTTAGGTGGGAATCTATCGTTACACCTAGGTATTTAGTAGATTTTTCCGCGCGTAGGGCATGGTTGTTTATGTACAGTGGCGACGGAGGTTTATGTTTCCTTGAGAAATAAATCCAATGACATTTATTGGGATTTAATTTTATTCGCCATTTTTCCAGCCAAGTTTGGAGTATGTTGTGTAGCTGTGTTGCTGTAGCTGCCTGTGCATTACTGAGACATAGGGGTGTTTTGCAAGTATCGCACTGTCGTCTGCATAGAGTTCCAGCTCTGTGTTTGGAGTCCTGGGGATGTCGTTCAGGTATATGTTAAAGAGTGTGGGGCCCAGGATAGAACCTTGCGGTACACTACTTTTAATGAGCTTGGGGGTAGATAAGTTACCTCCTACTCTGACTTGAAAGTGTCTGTTATTTAAGTATGATATTAAATGTTTGACAAGAGCGTCAGGAAGTTTTAAAATTATCAATTTGTACGCTAATCCACAGTACCACACTTTATCAAAGGCTTTGTGTATGTCCAGAAAAATCGCAGATGTAGGTGTCTTGTTATTGAGACCAGAAGATATGTACTCTACCCCTCTCAGCAATTGATGAGTGGTGGAGTGTTTTGGCCGAAATCCAAACTGCTCCGGAATGATAATGTCAGTCTCACTAAGATGCGTGTTCAGTCTCTTAAGAATTATTATTGTCTCAGTAATTTTACTAAGTGTCGGTAGCAAGCTAATTGGTCTGTAGTTGGCTGGAATTGTGGCATCCTCACCTGGCTTATGTATTGTTATAATTATCGCTTCCTTCCATTCTTTGGGGAAATAGATTAGTCTTAATATTTTATTTATTAAGATAGTCAAGTAACATATTACGTTTAGGGGCAGGTTTTTAACCGCAATATTTCTGATTTTATCGTGCCCTGGGCTTTTACGGTTTTTGATAATTTCTACTATCTCCTGCGGGGTGGCTGGGCTAATTAATCTTAGCCGTTAGCGGGGAATTCCTGAAGTTATTTAAAGTTTGTCTAACCATTCTTAGGGTGTCCTGACACATTAGATCGTGGTTTGGTTGGAATTGTTTTTCATAATGGCTTAGGAGCTCCTCGGCTTTTTCCTCATCTGAGTACGAGATTTTAGCGCCATCTATTAGTGGCGGGAGCTTAATTTGAGGTTTTCTGAGTCTTTTTGCGAATTGCCAGAGCGATACGTCTTCTGGACTAAGGGATCAGATTAGTTCTTTATACTATTGCTGCTTTTCTGCGACAATCTTTTCCCTGACTTTGCAGGTGAGTCTGTTAAGTTCTCTTTTAAGGGCGGGGTCTCTGTTAGCCTGCCATGTCTTACGTATTCAATTTCTTTGCCTGACTAATTGTTTGACATGGTGGGAAATTGTGGGCAATTTTGGAGACTCACGATGTGTTGTGGCAGAGGTAATAGCTCTCTTGATTTCTGTTGTGAGTGTGTGCGTGGCAGAGTCAATACCCGCCGTGCTCATTATAGGCTGGAAGAGGTGTGTTAAGGTCGAATGTCGCCAGTACCGGTAGTTGATCCGAGTCGAATTCATCCAGGGTGCTAATAGTGTGAGCGTAATCTATGTTTCTCGTTTGTACAAAGTCTATGAATGAGCCGTTGGCGCCTGAGAAGCAAGTTGGTGTCGACGGTGCCATAATGTTGGTATTTGTCGCGTTCAGCACTCTTGTGTATCTGTGTACCGCGTGAATTGGCTCTCCTACAGCCCCACGCTCGATGGTGTGCGTTGAAGTCGCTTGCGAGTATCGCGTTTGGATATCGCGAGAAAAGCAGTTCCAGTTGCGCAGCTACATTTACTCCACTCATGTTTTTGACATATGTTGAGGTCAGGATAAACGGGCTAGTATTTTAATTTTTATACTCGTATTTTCTATACCTTGAAGATTTATGTTGTTTAGTTCCTCGTGGGGAATATTTTTTTTTATGTATATTGCTGTTCCTCCATGGGGCGTTCAAGAATTAGTATTTGAGCTAAGATTATGATAGCCATAGTAGTTTGCTATGTTTTGTTTTTTATTTTCTCTAACTCTAGTTTCCTGAATTAATAAGGCGTCTACGTCATTTTCGTTTACATAGTTCCTAAGTTCATTTATTCTTGGAGATATGCCGTTCGCATTCCAAAATATTATTTTAAAGGATTCTTTTTAGGACCTAGCCCTGACGGGTTTGATTCTCACTGTTACTTTTAAAATCCGCGATTATTTTAAGGACCTCAAAGACCATTACCATTCGATCTCTCTTTTTTGTACCAACTCTGCGAACTGCATCAACAGATGTTATACGTCGTCTAGATTGAACATGCTGATAAATCCTCTGATGAGGTGGAGGATATCCTCCATCTTTTCAGCATCAGATTTGTCAGTCGGTTCAGTCTCAGCTTCCATTTCCTCAGCCTCAGCCGCGGTTTGCACTTTTTTGTGAGTGTCCTTTTGGAACTCGATAATCTTTTGCTTTTTTTCACCCGTTTTAACTAACAGCTGGGTTTGCGCGAGCTCTTCTTCCCTGACTCGTTTAGTTTGTTTCCAATCCTGGACCTTTCTGTCTAGTCTATCCTTTGCCTCCTTTGCCTGTCTGGCTTTATCTAATTCCGATCTCCTTTTTATGTCAGCTGTAGATGCTCTTACTCTTCCTCCAGGGTCAATTCTCTGGAGGTCGATGGTTTGGGGGCCTGCTCTTGCACCGATCTGGTAGGTGCTGACGGTTGAGTTCTTGTTTTCTGTGGCACTGTGTACGAGGAGCCCTGAGGGGATGCCTGGGAGTTTAAACCGAGGGCCTTTCGCCTCCAGGGAGTATCTGGTTTTGGGGGGAGAAGGGGCTTACCCCGGTGCCTTTCCTCTATTCCAGGGGTTCTTTGGGCATTGCATGAAGTTAGCCGGGTGGTCTCCATTGCAATCTGCACACGTTGCCTTCTCCGTCCTGGGTCTCTGCAAGGCTATCTAAAACAAGGCTCGGACATCTAGGAATCATGGGATACGTGACGTCAGCCGCGGAGGGATATGCAATCACTCCGCGTGTACGAAAGTGTATTGAAGTTTCAGGAGTGACTTTCAAAAATTCATATTTTTAAATAAAAAAAATAATTTAAATACGTGCCTACTAGGATTATAGTGTCTATTGAAAACAGGACTTCATAAATGGTGAGTTATTTTTTATTTTGTCTTATTTTATCCATGCAATTTTAACATTTTTGTAACACATAGCACGTGTAGCGCCGAATGTTGCTATATCTGTACGAATAGTCTTATATCTTGAGAAAAGTACTCTTTATTCATGTTTAATATTGCCTGAATGACTTGTTATTCATCACTGAACCTTGCATTTTAAGCATAATTTTATTACAGACTTTTGTGAAGTAAATATTTGCCTTTTTTGTTGAGATCGTGAATCGTACATTTTTTAGACGTTAGAAAACAAAATCTGTTACAAATTACTCCTTACACCATGATATGTTATTTTAAGTTAATCTAAAGTATCAATTAATCAAATTGCAGCCTTGCTAAATCATAGAATTATCGAAATAGCCATAATAAATCATAGAATTATCGAAATAGCCTTGATAAATCATAGAACATAGAAACTGTATTACAAATAAAATATGCGCAATATGCCTTTGTATAATTGTTTCGTACCGTTGCACATAGTATACCATTCCCGAAAAAATTATTAAATATATGCAGTAAGTTTCATTTCAACACATGCTGTGTAAATAAAGTTTATTGAAGCTTATTTAGATGTTTTGATTTCACTTGGGGGGGGGGGGGGAATCCCAGAGTATGTGTAAATGAAGTTTATTGAAGCTTATTTAGATGTTTTGATGTTACCTGGGGGGGGGGCGGAATCCCAGATATGCTCATCCAAAGAAAAATGCAGTGAAACTCGATATGTTTGTAAAACTTGAGTACCGTTGCACATAGGTAAATGCTTTACAGTACACCGTTACCGAAAAAATTATTAAATATATGCAGTAAGTTTCATTTCAACACATGCTGTGTAAATAAAGTTTATTCAAGCTTATTTAGATGTTTTGATTTTACTTGGGAGGGGGATCTCAGAGTATGTGTAAATAAAGTTTATTGAAGCTTATTTAGATGTTTTGATGTTACTTGGGGGGGGGGGGGATCCCAGAGTATGTGGAGTATGCTCTTCCAAAGGAAAGTGCAGCGAAACTCGATATATTTATAAAACTTGTGTATCGTTGCACGTAGGTAAATCCTGAAAAAATATTAAATATGTGTAGTAAGTTTCAAAGTTATTAAATATGTGTAGTAATCAAAGTATTTAATGTGTCATTTAGATTTAACTGATTAAATAGTTTTTGTATCTAATGAAGATGTCCTAATCCGTAGAGTGAGAATGTTTTTCAGAACTCAATTGGGGGGGGGAATGAAAATGTCAAAATTTTTTTTGATTTAATATAAATGCTTTTACTGTAAAATCAGTAGTATTTATTTATAATCCATACTTTATGTGCATCATTTAATATATATCAGGTTGGTATTCAGTAGATATAAATGGGGGAGGGGGGTAACTTTTGTTTGAGTGTGACATATGATATGCAGGTACTTTTCAGACAAAATATGGATCTAGCTTTTGCTGCAGATACATTTTATTTTTATGTAGCTTTGTTAACTCCAACTACTTGGATTTATAAATTTGTTGTAATAAAGTTTTTAAATGCTCATAAAAAGCTCTTCTTTTTTGTATTTTATTTACTTGCTTCAAGAAAACTTAATAACTTCACATTTCAACAAGAATAATAAATAATTTCACATTTCAACACAATATTAATGGTGTGAATTAGTTAAAACATACACACATACATGGTACTCAGATACTCAGAAAATTTGAGTTAATTTTGAATATACTTTTTTCAGACAAAATACAAATCTAGCTATTTATTGCTACATATACAGTATGATACATTTTAATATAAATTTGATGTCACTTAATTAGGTTTGTAAGATAAAATGTTTTTACAACTCATAAAAGCCCTGTTTTTGTATTTTACTTCCTTATTTGAAGAAATGCTGTTACATTTTTTGATGGATTTAATAATTTAAATAGTTTCATTGCACGTAGAAAGACAAAGATTTTCTACTTAGTGTGGTAACCTAACTTATGGATAATTAAAATTTGTACATATAATACATGTCATTACAAGTTAAGGTAATTTACATTTCAAGAAGGAAAAAATGATTTAAATTTCATGAAGATATAAATCAATAAATGGTGTGTACTAGCATATAGCATGCATACTGAGGTGTAACTATTGTGGTGATTGTCATTACTAAATTAAAAAGCTTTATATTTAGTCAGAAAGTTAAAATGATTAATAAATTTCTACTAAGTTATTTTCCCATCTAAAGTCCGACAGAAAATTAAGCACAAATTTGATTGAATTTTAAATGACGAATTTTCAGATTTTTTAAACAGGCATGTTTTTTGCATTTTTTATGAATTCTAGATTTACAGTATAAAATGTTGTTCAAGTTAAATAGGTAGGTATCAAGAGTTTTTGAAATATAGTATTAGTATAAAAGTAATAATGTTGCAAAAGTTACTGTCACAAAATAGAAAAGTTAAATTTAGAAATATATATTCATAACTATTTCACTGCGTTTTATGTTGCTTATATTTTAAAACTAAATGCTAAATCTGGAGATATATATATATGTATGTTAGCTAATAAAATATGTATTTTAAAGTCATAGGTAAGTGTCAGCAGTTTCTCCCATTATAGTGAATAATATGTAATTACTTTTTTCCTAATTTATAGTTATAAAATATTATTTGAATTTCTAAGGTTTATAAGTTTTGTTTTTTGATATATTTTAAATATTATATAAATATTAATATAGTTGTTTATTATATTAATATAACTTTAACATAAATGTTTACAGAAGAGAGTGAAAAAATATTTGTTCTCAATGTAGATCATTTTTTATTTTAGAATCACAGTTTGAAGTTTATTCTAATTTACTTGTTAGTAAACTAACAAGTATAGATATATTTTTTCATATTAGTCTTATTTATTACTGTATAAATTCATCTGTGTCAGATCCCGTACGTGTTACGCACAGGAGATACGTTCCCTCCGTTGCTGCGGTTGAGTTGTCAATGTCCGGGCCTCTTATTCTAGGTGGCCTTGGTCTCTGGCAGTCCCGTATGAAATGATCTTCAGCACACTTAAGGCACTTGGGTGGCATACTGCAGTTCTCAGAGGAGTGGTTGAACTGCTGGCACCGGTAGCAAATTTGAAAGCCCAGTGCTCTGAAGGCCTCTACCTTTACAACCAAGTATCCTAACCTTGTCAGTCTGTAAATCCTCTGCCAGTCTTCCGTGGGTCTAAGGCTGAGTAAGAAGATCGGCAGGGGGAATCCCGTTTTAGTATTTCTCAGTTGAGAAACCCGGACTACATCTAATCCCATGGCTGTTAGAGTAAGTTTTATTTCCTCAATGTTATAGTTTGCAGGTAGCCCCTTCAAAACTACCTTTTTGGGCCTTTCCGTTTTGAAGTTTAAGCTGTGGAAGGAGATTTTTTCACTCGTCAGATGGCGCTGTACAACCCTATAGGCCTCAGCGTCATTGGGAATCAGTTTTAGCATGTCGTCTGTGAGCTTGCCAGATACTTTATTGCCTGTGATCTCTTTTATTTAGGAGAGCCTGGTAGTTATCTCTAAACTTAATGAAAAAGCATTCCGCTTTTGGGTCTTTTTTCTCTACTTCCATACTTTTTTCACTGCCACTATTTACAACCGTTTTTGGTTTTGATGCACTTTTTAACACTACAGGTTGCGCGACAATTTCAGCATAAGACTTAGGCTTACTTACTTCATTAGAATTTGCATTTACATTTTTGTCATTTACATTATTAACAATTGCATCATTATCAATAACAACATTAAAATCCATGTTATCATGGTCACTAGATTTTAAGTTTGATTCTCCAGTCTGGATTTTAGTAGGAGTTCCCTTAGTGGGAAACTCCTCTCTCCTAGCCTTTTACGTGGACTTTCAACCATTTCAGTTTTATCAACAAGTTTAATTTCATTAATTAGTCTTATCTCTAGCAGTTTAGATTTAATTTCAGTGTTGTTTAATCTTAAATTACTATCCTTAAATGATTTAAAGATTACATACATGTCACTACTCCTAAATTTAGTCATGTCACAGCCTAACATAAAAGAATTCACAAAATTGAACATACCCAAAATCCGGGAGACTTGGTCCTTGTCCTGGTCAATGAGTCCATTCTTGAGCATATCCCCGATATGCAGAGTCAGCGTGTAGATGAGTAGTCCACAGAAGTTCACCGTTTCCATCACCTCCTGGGTCCATGTGCGAGAAAGTCCATCGTCCGGCAGGGAGTCACAATATAAATTCATGGCATCATTGAGAGGCCGAGCATCATCGCCATCCATCCCACTTGCATTATCCCTCGTCACTTCCGAAACATCACTTATGGGACACCAGGGTGTCTCATAAACCACCCCAGCACCAGGGTGTCCCATAAGTGATCATCCCCGGCAATGGCGGTGTAAGAGAAGTTGTGTTTATTTGAAAGATTTTTTTGTATTGAAATAGTTTATGTTAGACACATGGTTCTGAGATATATAAGTAGTATCTATGGATGTATTATGAATTGAGGTTTACGAAGGTAGTAATGAATATATATAATTGTTTATGTGTAATTTATAAATAGTGAATGTTTGCTTCAAAGTGCTTCCCAGTGTTAAGTGTTTTTGGATCTCTGTCTTAGAGTTCAGCAATGGCGGACTTTCTTACTGCGTAGAAGGATGGACTTGATATTTTTCTAGAAAAATTCGGGGCCTTGAATTGCCTATATCTGAAGTTATAATGTACTTGTGACCCTCTGGATTGCTTTAAAATTTTGGAAACATTGACTTATATATGCAGTATACATCATTTTATATAAAGTTCAACCGGTTTCGTAGTTATTGGTACTTGTTTAATTTACTAAACGACAGTCTTTTGATATCTCCAGTACGGTGATGATTAAAAATATATAGACTGTATAATAGTCGTCCTTTGACCTCTAGGGGCTATATATTTAATTTAGTACAATTATACACATCGGAACATTTATTATTGTAATAACTCTTGTGATGACGTCATTATCCGCGTTCTTATAAACTGTACTGTTGTTCCATACTCTTGGGTGGTATTGGAGATCGGGAAGATGTAACTCGCTCTGATGTGCTCGGCTACGATTTGTGACGTTCTGCTTTAAAAGTGAAATTTTCTTAGAATTTTCAAGAACTTGGAATGCTTATATCTGAAGTTATAGAGCTATTATGATCTTCTGAATGGTTTTAAAAATTTTGAAATATTATCTAATTTATGCAGTATGCTTCAATTTATATAAAGATCAACCGGTTTCATAGTTATTGGTATTTAATTAATTTTCTGCAGGACAGTCTTTTTGATAACTCCAGTACTATGATGATTAAAAATATATAGACTATCTATTAGTAGTCCTTAGACCTCTGTGGGGCTATATATTCAATTTGATATCTTTATACATATTGGAACATTTATTAACTTAATAAGTTTTATGATGACGTTATTGTGTGCGCCCGTATTCTTATAAACTGTGCTGTTGTTCTATTTTTTGGGTGGTATTGGAGATCGGGATGATGTACCTCGTTCATGATGTGCTCGGCTATGGTCTGTTGATGTTCAAATTAAATGAAATTTTTCTTGGAATTTTCAAAGATTTGTATTGACTATATCTGATGTCATAATGGACTTATGGCCTCCTTGATTGATTTTAAAATTTGGAAATATTGACTAATATATGGTGTATATTTCAATTTATATAAAGATCAATCGGTTTCGTATTTATTAGTATTTATCTAATTTTCTGCAGGACAGTCTTTTTGATATCTCCAGTACTATGATGATTAAAAATATATTGACTGTATATCTGCTATCCTAAGACCTCTAAAGGATAAATTATTTAACTTTGTACGGATATATATATTGGAACATTTATTACTATAATAACTTTTGTTAGAGCTCCTCTACTACAGGTTGACTTATCAAGCATATTGAAGCCCATAGGGTTCTATACTACAGTTACAGAAATTATAAAATAAGTGTTTAAAACAAATACTTATATAAAAAAAGAAGTTTCAATTTGAATATTACAGAACTTAGCTCGTACAAGTATGCTCCAGTACCGGGTATCCAATTATTTATTATCCATTGTTTTCTTCTTTCTTCATTTCTATGAAAGCGAAATAGCCTAAAACCCTTTCTGAAATGATTAGAGCAGTTCGGTGCAGAACAACCACCCATAATTATTTCAATTATACTTCCTAAAGTGAAAATACGAATAGAGCTAATGCTAATGGATTGCGCTTCCAGCTAGGTTGGCCTTCAACATGCTTGATGAGTCAGCTCGTATATAGAAGAGCCTTAACTTTTGTGATGACGTCATTGTCCGTGTTCTTATAAATTGTGTTGTTGTTC
This sequence comes from Amaurobius ferox, assembly GCA_951213105.1. NCBI lineage: Eukaryota > Metazoa > Arthropoda > Arachnida > Araneae > Amaurobiidae > Amaurobius > Amaurobius ferox. The sequence continues at coordinate 18,609,142 of OX578141.1, forward strand.
CAATTCTTGGGTGGTATTGGAGATCGAGATGACGTCCTTATGTGATTCTGTGCCTTTTATTGACGGGAATTGGTGTTGATCGTTTGTTGTGTCCTCGCATTGTGGGCTTGATTTTTGAAATGTGAGGTTGTAAAGGATTTGCCTCAATTTATTGGATAATTGGTTATTTGTAGGATTGAATGTATAATATTATTTATTGATATTTGCACTACTAATGAATTATATTAATGGTGTTTTGGTATTATTTAAACTGTGATTACATTTTGCATAGTCTAATGATTATTCATTTTATGTTGTTTATTATTATTAAAATAATGTTAACATTTAGTGAAATTTGAGGTATAGAGGTATAGTATTTTAGGGGCTTGTCTTCGATATTTAGATATTGACAAATAATTTGGTTAGAGTCATTATGTTCTATGCTCCGGAGCATGATGAGCTTATTAGCTTCCTACCTGATAATGAGGATTCTTGTATTGAACCCCTTGAGGGGACTGGTGGAGACTTTTGACTTCCAATTTAGGATGAGGCAACATACTTTGAGGACTTTAAGGTTTTCTGTTCAGAAAAGAGGACTTCCCATTTTGCTAGGCCCCTTCAGGGTCTACTCATTTCTCAGTTCCTGACTCCGCTTAAGGATATTGTAACACGATTGTGTGATGCATATCGGTTAAAACAATCAAGTTTAGATGATAGTAATCTGGAGGGTCGAGAAAGGGGTATTAGTATTGAAAAGTTGCAGGCTAGTGATAGGGAAAAAGATAGGGTCCTTGGGGAGCTGCGAGACAAGAACTGTAAATTGGAAATCACTGTCGGAGAATTGATTAAAATATAATTTTCCGGAGGCCTATGATTCATGGTTTGGAATTAGGGGTGCTACTGGGGGACTTCGTTCTCCGGAGATGGAAGTAGATGACTTAAGATTGAAGGATATTATTAAGCAAAAAGAGGCTCTCCTTAGGGAATGTAGGTCTCCGTTAAGAAGTGTTAAATATAGGGAGCTGGCGGATTTACAGGAAGAGTCTGATGGTTTTTTGGCTAAACGTAATTGTGCTGAACAGGCCTTGAATGAGTCTAGAGTCAATTGTAATGACATTCGTAGGCAACTTAATAAGAAAACAGGTAAACTTGAGAGGTTGAGAATTAGTATGAAGGCCAAGGAGGAAGAATTGTCTGACCTGAGCCTCAGGCTGGAACTCTTGAAACGGGGTCCTTCCTCGGTTGTTGATGACGTTGCAAGGAAATCCTCTCCCATTGTGGATCCTAGGTTGTTATTGGAAACAGTTAAGGGTAGTGAGGTTGGTGAGGAAGAACCTTCCTCTCCCATTTTTGAGGAGGGGAGGGGTTCTAGTGTTGATTTTACTGATGAGGCGGATCTTATGGGTGTTATTAGATACATTTTGGGAAAAGTTAAAGAAGATGACTTAAGAATTAGTTATTTTGCTGAAGATCAGAATATCCAACCTGGTGTTCTGGTACGGGATATACTGGTAAAACTTGGTAATTTTTTGGTTAATAAGAGAGGTAAAAATTTTTCTAAGTCTCTTCAGCGAGAAATGGTTAAGAAGTTTGTATCTCCTTTGGCTGAGTGTATTCTTTCGGCTTCTTGCACGCTCAAATTTACAGAGGGTGCGTTAGTTAAGTGTAGGCGTGAATTGCGGACCGGCCCTCCGGTTTCGGGAAGCGTTGCTTCTGCTCCTTTTGTACTTGGTTCGGGTTCTATTGATGGGATCGACAACTCTCAAGATGGGTTTGATGTGTCACGGTTGTCTGGTATTTCGGTGGAGAAATTGTTGAGCCCTCACTGCGAATTTCTGAAAGGTATTTCTGGTGAATTGAGGGAAACTCTAACGTGGCTCACGATGCTATGAAAGCTTTGAAGCTGGGTGTTGATGTGTCTCTTACGGATTCTCCTCCGGTTTTGGATTCGCTTTCATCGCGTACTCTGATGGTTTCGCCGGTAGTGGTGGCCCCTTTTCGTGCGACCCTTCAGTTTGTACGTAATGGACATTCACTTGTTGGTTCTCCCTTTGGCATTGAACGGTATTTTAGTGCATCTAAGGGTGGCTTAGTAATAGTGACTAAGAGTTTTAAACATAAAGAAGTTTTAAAAACTCAGTTGGCTGCACTCCCGAGGTTTGAAAAAACCTATACTTTGGGGGAATTTGTGAGGAGAAGACCGAGGGTCATTGTTTTTGGTGTTGACGCTAAATTGGACAGGGAAGCTGTGTATGAGTTGCTTTTGGGGCAGAGTGAATTGTTCTGCAATAGGGATGATTTTGAGTTGAATTTCTGTATAGAAGCTAAACGAGGTAAACTTTAGGTGATTGAGGTTGCTCCCAGGTTGTTGGAAAATCTGTTAGGTCAGGGACGGTTGCAATGTGGCATGACTAATTTGCCCGTTAGAGAGTTTGTAAATGTTTTATGGTGTACTAAATGCGGAAGGCTTGGACACACTAGGTCAAGATGTGAGGCTTCCCACAACTGTTTAAAGTGTGGGGACTTACATGATGACAATGTATGTATGGGTATAGTGAAGTGCATTGATTGTGTGGAGGCTAACCGGACATTTGTTTTGGATTTGGATGTCTTGCACTCGTGCCGGTCTCACCTTTGCCCAAGATACTTGCGGAGTCTGAGGGTTTCTAGAGATATTATTGATTATGGTAAGTAGTATTTAAAATGAGTATTTTGATAGATTTTTATGTTAAAATGGGAGCGTATATGCATAGTTGATTGGAGAATATTTTGATTTAATGGAATTGAATAGAGGTATGTAATATTAGTTTAGGTTTTATTTTGTATAGGGATGGATTATTTTAATATTGGATAGTTTAGAGGTAGTTAATTGTTAAAAATAATTGGTAATCTAACCGTTTAAAGGTTGGATTAATGTGGTATTTAAAATTGTATTTGATATTTTGATATTTTGGTTATAAGATATTTAAAGTTGTTGTTGTTGAGACCCAGACCGTCCGACCTGCCAGAAATGTGTAAGGTAACTGTTTGGACGGCCGGGAAGTGCCACCCAATTTAGACCGGAACCCAGTGGGGAAGGCATCCACAGGGACCGTATACTCCTTCCCCTACCACCAACCTCTCGGAAGGACTTACGGACCCACATGTTTAACGTGATCGTACTCCGCGTGAACACGGCGGCAGTTTTGGCAGTGGCTGGAATCGAACCCGGGCCTACCGAGTGCAACTCCAGCGCGCTAACCAATGGGCTACAGCGCCCAAGATATTTGAAGAGTCGGAGTTTATTGTATTTTATTGTTTTGATTTGAGTATCATATATAAGGATTGGTTTGTTTACATATTATTGAGGTATTGTGAAATATAGTGAATTGACAAAGTGGGATTTGATTATGTTGGATATGTGGTAGGAAGAGAATGTGGTAATGTGTTAGTTGCTTGGATATTTTATTGTTTTCGGGAGTACTGGTCTTGTTTTTTTCGGGTTGTAGTTTGGAACCGGTGAGTATTTTGGATGTTGGTGTTTTGTTTGGATTTATGAATGGTTTATTAATTTGGTAATGTTTGCGATTTGGATTTTTCTGTTTAGATTATAAATTTGTTATAATATTTTATAATATTTTTTGGTTATATTTGGTACCCTTGAACGGTTTATTTGTGGACAAGTTTATAACCCTGGAACTCAGGAATAATGCATTTATTTTTATCAGTTTGGCCTACTATTTTTGTTGTTGTTATCTATTCATTTGTTTATATGAATTTGCCCGCAAGTTATGCGGTTGATTGTAGGCCACACTAAATGCCTTGGCCAGGCTCTCTTTTTTCTGTTAATCCTTGGGTGTTCTTGGTTGTGGGTGCGCCGCTTGGGGGAGTCGACGGCCTTCCTTGTCCGTTGGGCTTGGGTTGCCCGTTGGCTCTTCTTTTTGTTGGGGATCGTCTTTTCCCCGGCCCGAGATTTAAGATGCTCAACCATATATTTGGCGAGCCCTCGGGTTTGGGCCGCGGTAAGCGGTAATATACTCCAAGGCACGAAAAGCAGAACCACGTGGGAAAAACACACGTGGTATTCCAAAGTCGAGAAACACAAAATGACCAGAAGCCTTACACAACAAAGTTGTAGATTACTTAGCCCGACGTGCTCTATCGTAACTAGATATAACACGCCCAAGCGTAAGCAAGAAAAGTCACAGCAAGAAGAAAGCAGCAGCTTCACAAAATCACAACTCGGACTCTGAGCTCCGAATGAGAATATAGCAATAGACGTAGAGTGTCGTACAGGACAGAGCACCAGGCGCGAAGCGCCTTTAAACTCCAGTTTCAGTATGTGGTTCTTATCGTCAAACTGTGACATTAATTCTGTAACCCTAATTGAAGGTTCGAGGTTTTTATTTACTACTTTTTACTTTCCCTGCAATACATGGTAATGTATAGGGAAAGTATTGGAATCATGCCGAAAATCGCAACTCGAGTTTTCCACGGATCTACACGTTTTGAGACCTCTAGAATACGAAAAAACCATTTTTAGCGTGACGTCTGTGTGTGTGTCTGTGTGTCTGTGTGTCTGTCTGTCTGTGCAGATTTTGTATCCACTCTAACTAAAAAACTAATGGACCGAATTTCACAAAATTTTGTAGGTAAGTCACTTGTGGGCGGGGCTGGTGCTGATTAGTTTTGGGTACGATTCGGAATAAAAGAACCCGCCTTTTTTTTTAAATGGCCCGCAAAAGCTTGTATCCACTGTAGCTGAAAAACTAATGGACCGAATTTCACAAAATTCGGTAGATGAGTCAAGTATAGGTCACCCTGGTGCTGATTAGATTTTGGTACGATTCAGAAAAAAATAACCTGCCTTGTTTTGCAAAATGGCCCGGAAAAATTGCCAAAATCTAAAATAAAAAACTGGGTATACTCAAATATATCCATTAAATGCTGATTTAATACGTAATTTTTAACGACGAAAAGAATAAGACCAACCCCATTACACTAGGACTAGCCGTTCTCGAGATATTTTAGTTTTTTGTACTTTTCCTACGCCACCTTTGAAAATAAGTCCGGTTATCGAATGAGAACGAAAATTGAATTAAAAGTGAAATAAATTTAATTAAAATAAAGAGAACGTTAATATAAGTCTGCAGAGATAGTCATGTGCTGCTCACATCAGATTTTTTACTTTCCCTGCAATACATGGTAATGTATAGGGAAAGTATTGGAATCATGCCGAAAATCACAACTCGAGTTTTCGACGGATATACACGTTTCGAGACCTCTAGAATACGAAAAAACCATTTTTAGCGTGACGTCTGTGTGTCTCTGTGTCTGTCTGTTCAGATTTTGTATCCATTCTAACTAAAAAACTAATTGACCGAATGTCATAAAATTCGATAGGTAAGTCACTTGTGGATGAATCTGGTGCTGATTAGTTTTGGATGCGGTTCGGGATAAAAGAACCCGCCTTTTGTTTGCGAAATGGCCCGCAAAAGCTTGTATCCACTTTAGCTGAAAAACTAATGGACCGAATTCCACAAAATTCGGTAGATAAATCACTTATGGGACACCCTGGTGCTGATTAGATTTTGGTACGATTCGAAAAAAAAATAACCTCCTTTTTTTGCAAAATGGCCCTTAAAAAATTGCCAAAATCTGAACTAAAAAACTATGTATGCTCAAATATATCCATTAAATGCTTGTTTAATGCGTGTCTTTTAACGAAGAAGAAAATAAGACCAACCCCATTACATTAGGACCATCCGTTCTCGAGATATTTTAGTTTTTTAGTATTTTCTCTACTCCACCTTTGAAAATAAGTGCAGTTATCAAATGGGAACGAAAATTAAATTAAAAGTGAATTAAATTTAATTAAAATAAAGAGAACGTGAATATAAGTCTGCAGGGAAAGTCATGTGCTGCCCACATCAGATTTTTACTTTCTCTGCAATACATGATAATGTATAGGGAAAGTATTGGAATCATGCCGAAAATCGCAACTCGAGTTTTCGACGGATCTACACGTTTCAAGACCTCTTGAATACGAAAAAACTATTCTTAACGCGACGTCTGTCTGTGCAGATTTTGTATCCACTCTAACTAAAAAACTAATTGACAGAATTTCATAAAATTTGGTAGGTATATCACTTGTGGACGGATCTGGTGCTGATTAGTTTTGGGTACGATTCGGGAGAAAAGAACCCGCCTTTTTTTGCGAAATGGCCTGCAAAGGTTTGTATACACTCTAGCTAAAAATCTAATGGACCGAATTTCACAAAATTTGGTAAATAAGTCGCTTGTGGGTCACGCTGGTACTGATTGGATTTTGGCGCGATTCGAAAAAAAAAATAACCTCCCTTTTATTGCAAAATGGCCAAAATCTAAACTAAAAAACTATGTATGCTCAAATATATCCATTAAATGCTCGTTTAATACGTAATTTTTAACGAAGAAAATAATAAGGCCAACCCCTTTACACTAGGACTAGCCGTTATCGAGATAGTTTAGTTTTTTCGTATTTTATCTACGCCATCTTTGAAAATAAGTCCAGTTATCAAATGAGAACGAAAATGGAATGAAAAGTGAATTAAATTTAAATAAAATAAAGAGAACGTGAATATAAGTCTGCGGGAAAGTCATGTGCTGCCCACATTAGATTTTTATTATTTGTCCTAGCTCCTAGTGTGGCAGTTTCTTGCATATTTAGAGTTTAAGCAGTTTGGGGGGTTGATGCAGATTTAAGGGTTACCTCGTATTTTGGCAGTTTAGAGTTTAGAACATTTTTTTATAAAACATTAGTCGCGAGTTTCGTTTAATACCAGATGTTTCAGGTGGGATTTTTTATTTCCGATTATCGATGTTTAGAACAGCGCGGGGTCTGTTACGAGATTTGGCCTTGCGATGATCATAGTCATGCAGATTGAACAATAGTTCATTTGGAACGGATGGCAAATTTTTGTAAAAGTTAAGCGCTAGCTTTTTAATTTGGACTCTAACAGTTTTTACTTTGAAGTCATTCCTAATTACCGAGTTTCTTAAGTACCTGGGAGCTTTCCTGATAATCCCTAGGATTTTGTTTTAATTTGTCTCTAGGAGGTATGTTGTAGTTTTACAATCATATACCCATACGGGTGCTGCATACAGCATTCCCGGGCAGATGACCGATTTATAAATTAGCAGTTTGTTTTGATGACTGAGATTTCCGTTTCCTATCATTGGGTATAAGGCTCCTGTAGTTATATACGCTTTTTTGATTAAGTTCGTTACGTGCTGTTTCCAGGTTAGGTGAGAATCTATCGTTACACCTAGGTATTTAGTAGAAATTTCCGCGCTTAGGGCATAATTGTTTATGTACAGTGGCGGCTGCGGAGGTTTATGTTTCCTCGAGAAATAAATCCAATGACATTTATTGGGGTTTAATTTTATTCTCCATTTTTCCAGCCAAGTCTGGAGTATGTCTAAGTGTTGTTGTAGCTGTCTGTGCATTACTGAGGCATAGGGGTGTTTTGCAAATATCACACTGTCCTCTGCATAGAGTGCCAGCTCTGTGTTTGGAGTTCTGGGGATGTCGTTCAGGTATATGTTAAAGAGTCTCGGGCCGAGGATAGAACCTTGCGGCACACACTTTTAATGAGCTTGAGTGTAGATAAGTTACCTCCTACTCTGAATTGAAAGTGTCTGTTATTTAAGTATGAAATTAAAAGTTTGACAAGAGCATCAGGGACTTTTAAAGTGATCAATTTGTACGCTAATCTACGGTGCCACACTTCATCAAAGGCTTTTTGTATGTCCAGAAAAATCGCAGCTGTGGGTGTCTTGTTATTGAGACCAGAAGATATGTACTCTACCACTCTCAGCAATTGATGAGTGGTGGAGTGCTTTAGCTGAAATCCAAACTGCTCCGGAATGATAATGTCAGTCTCACTAAGGTGCGTGTTCAGTCTCTTAAGAATTATTTTCTCAGTAATTTTACTAAGTGTCGGTAGCAAGCTAATTGGTCTGTAGTTGGCTGGAATTGTGGCATCCTCACCTGGCTTATGTATTGTTATAATTATCGCTTCCTTCCATTCTTTGGTGAAATAGTTTAGTTTTAATATTATATTTATTAAGATAGTCAAGTAACATATTACGTTTAGGGGTAGGTTTTTAACCGCAATATTTCTGAATTTGTAGTGCCCTGGGCTTTTACGGTTTTTGATAATTTCTACTATCTCCTGCGGGATGGCTGGGTTGATCTCAGCCGTTACCGGGGAATTCCTGAAGTTATTTAAAGTTTGTCTAACCATTCTTAGGGTGTCCTGACACATTATATCGTGGTTTGGTTGGAATTGTTTATCATAATGGCTTACGAGTGCCTCGGCTTTTTCCTCGTCTGAGTAGCGATTTTAAAGCCATCTATTAGTGGCGGGAACTTAATTTGAGGTTTCCTGAGTCTTTTTGCGAATTGCCAGAGCTATACGTCTTCTGGACTAAGAGATTAGATTAGTTCTTTATACTGTTGCTGCTTTTCTGCGGCAATCTTTTCCCTGAGTTTGCAGGTGAGTCTGTTAAGTTCTCTTTTAAGGGCGGGGTCTCTGTTAGCCTGCCATGTCTTACGTATTCAATTTCTTTGCCTGACTAATTGTTTGACATGGTGGGAAAGTGTGGGCAATTTTGGAGACTCACGATGTGTTGTGGCAGAGGCAATTGCTCTCTTGATTTCTGTTGTGAGTGTGTGCGTGGCAGAGTCAATATCCGCCGTGCTCATTATGTCAGGTACTGCTAAGTGCGGCTCGAAGACTGCTCTTTTGAATACTTCCCAGTTGACCCTCGCTTGTCCCAAAGAGGCTGGAAGAGGTGTGTTCAGGTCGAATGTCACCATTACCGGTAGATGATCCGAGTCGAATTCATCCAGGGTGCTAATAGTGTGAGCGTAATGTATGTTTCTCGATAGGACAAAGTCTATGAATGAGCCGTTGGCGCCTAAGAAGCAGGTTGGTATCGACGGTGCAATAATGTTGGTGTTTGTCGTGTTCAGCAGTCTGTGTATCTGTGTACCTCGTGAATTGGCTCTCCTACAGCCCCACGCTCGATGGTGTGCGTTGAAGTCGATTGCGAGTATCGCGTTTGGATATCGCGAGAAAAACAGTTCCAGTTGCGCAGCTACATTTACTCCACTCATGTTTTTGACATATGTTGAGGTTAGAATAAACGGGCTAGTATTATTAATTTTAATTTTTATACTAGTATTTTCTATACCTTGAAGATTTATGTTGTTTAATTCCTCGTGGGAATATTTCTTTTAATGTATATTGCTGTTCCTCCATGGGGCGTTCTAGAATTAGTATTTGATCTAAGATTATAATAGCCATAGTAGTTTGCTATATTTTGTTTTTTATTTTCTCTAACTCTAGTTTCCTGAATTAATAAGGCGTCTACGTCATTTTCGTTTACATAGCTCCTAAGTTCATTTATTCTTGGAGATATGCCGTTCGCATTCCAAAATATTATTTTAAAGGATTCTTTTTAGGACCTAGCCATGACGGGTTTGATTCTCACTGTTACTTTTAAAATCCGCGATTATTTTAAGGACCTCAAAGACCATTACCATTGGATCTCTCTTTTTTGTACCAACTCTGCGAACTGCATCAACAGATGTTATATGTCGTCTAGATTGAACATGCTGATAAATCCTCTGATGAGGTTGAGGAAATCCTTCATCTTTTCAGCATCAGATTTATCAGTCGGTTCAGTCTCAGCTTCCATTTCCTCAGCCTCAGCCGCGGTTTGCTCTTTTTTGTGAGTGTCCTTTTGGAACTCGATAATCTTTTGCTTTTTTTCACCCGTTTTAACTAACAGCTGGGTTTACGCGAGCTCTTCTTCCCTGACTCGTTTGTTTGTTTTCAATCCTGGACCTTTCTGTCAATTCTATCCTTTGCCACCTTTGCCTTTCTGACTTTATCTAATTCCGATGTTCTTTAATGTCAGCTGTAGCTGCTCTTACTTCCTCCAGGGTCAATTCTCTGGAGGTCGATGGTTTAGAAGCCTGCTCATGAACCGATCTGGTAGGTGGTCTCCCTTGCAATTTGCACACGGTGCCTTCTCCGTCCTGGGTCTCTGGCAGTCCCGTGTGAAATGATCTTCAGCACACTTAAGGCACTTGGGTGGCATACTGCAGTTCTCAGAGGAGTGGTTGATCTGCTGGCACCGGTAGCAAATTTTAAAGCCCCGTGCTCTGAAGGCCTCTACCTTCACAGTCAAGTATCCTAACCTTGTCAGTCTGTAAATCCTCTGCCAGTCTTCCGTGGGCCTAAGGCTGGGAAAGAAGATCGGCAGGTGGAATCCCGTTTCACTGTTTCTCAGTTGAGAAACCCGGACTACATCTAATCCCATGGATGTTAGTATATGTTTTATTTCTTCAATGTTATAGTTTGCTGGTAGCCCCTTCAAAACTACCTTTTTGGGCCTTTCCGTTTTCAAGTTCAAGCTGTGGAAAGGGATTTTCTCACTCGTCAGATGGCGCTGTACAGCCCTATAGGCATCAGTGTCATTGGGAATCAGTTTTAGCATGTCTCCTGTGAGCTTGCCAGATACTTTATTGCCTGTGATCTCTTTTAACTTATTTAGGAGAGCCTGGTAGTTATCTCTAAACTTAATGAAAAAGCATTCCGCTTTTGGGTCTTTTTTTTCTACTTCCATACTTTTTTCACTACCACTATTTACAACCGTTTTTGGTTTTGGTGCACTAGGCGTCAGTGTCATTGGGAATCAGTTTTAGCATGTCTCCTGTGAGCTTGCCAGATACTTTATTGCCTGTGATCTCTTTTAACTTATTTAGGAGAGCCTGGTAGTTATCTCTAAACTTAATGAAAAAGCATTCCGCTTTTGGGTCCTTTTTTTCTACTTCCATACTTTTTTCACTACCACTATTTACAACCGTTTTTGGTTTTGGTGCACTTTTTAGCACTACAGGTTGCGCGACAATTTCAGCATGAGTCTTAGGCTTATTTATTTCATTAGAATTTGCATTTACATAATTCACAATTACATCATAATCAATAACAACATTACAATCCATGTTATCATGGTCACTAGATTTTAAGTTTGATTCACCAGTCTGGATTTTTGTTGGAGTTCCCTTAGTGGGAAACTCCTGTGTCCTAGCCCTTTTACATGGATTTTCAACCGTTTCAGTTTTATCAACAAGTTTAATTTCATTAATTAGTCCTATCTCTAGCAGTTTAGATTTAATTTCAGTGTTGTTTAATCTTAAATTTCTATCCTCAAATGATTTAAAGATTACATACATATCATTACTCTTATATTAATCATGTCACAGCCTAACATAAAAGAATTCACAAAATTGAACATACCCAAAATCCGGGAGACTTGGTCCTTGTCCTGCTCGATGAGTCCATTGTTGAGCATATACCAGATATGCAGAGTCAGCGTGTAGATGAGTAGTCCACAGAAGTTTACCGTTTCCATCACTTCCTAGGTCCACGTGCGAGAAAGTCCATCGTCCGGCAGGGAGTCACAATATAAATTCATGGCATCCTTGAGAGGCCGAATATCATCTCCATCCAGCCCACTTGCAATATCCCTCGTCGCTTCCAAAACATCTCTGTCCAGCTCCATAATCAAGCAGGGTCAATACACTCCAAGGCACGAAAAGCAGAACCACGTTGGAAAAACTCGCGTGAAATTCCAAAGTCGAAAAGGACAAAATGGCGAGAAGCCGTAAACAACAAAGTTGTAGATTACTTAGCTCGACGTGCTCTGTTGTAACTAGATATAACACACCCAAGCGTAAGCAAGAAATGTCACAGCAAGACAAAAGCAGCAGCTTCACAAAATCACAACCTCACAACTCGGAGTCTGAGCTCCGAATGGGGAGAATATAGCAATCGGAAATGGTTTCGTCCAGAAAAGAGCACCAGCCGCGAAGCGCCTTTAATCTCCAATCTCTAGGTGTGGTTCTTATCTTCATACTGTGACATTATTTCATTTTCCCATAATTGGAATTTCTAGGTTTTTGATTTAAATGATTCCCGCATAAACTGGGAATGCTCATTTCGAAATACATGCTGATTTTCTGAAATGATGTATTTCGACTGGCAGTAGCTATCCAAACGTCTAAGCAACACCAATTCATAAATTTTGGAGAAACAAGAAAGCAGGCTTATTGGTCTATAGTTCCCGGGAAGCGAGAGATTTTGAGAATTTTTTGGAATAAGGCAAATAACGGCAGTTTTCCAGCTTTGGGGAAAAAGCGATAGTCCAGCATATAATTGAAGAGCATGGTAATCCAGCATAAATAAAGATCCAGGAGGTTTTCAATGATGCGATTGTTAATCTTATCAGGACCGGGGGATTTTTTGACATTCAATCCATCAACGATATGTAGTATTTCAGCCAGTGACATTCTCGCCAAGTCGTTTGGTGTTTGTAAGTGTAGAGCATTGTGATTAGACTGTTGTAGGTTGGTTTCAGTGTATGTGTGGATGAAGTTGTGGTCAATATGTGGTGAAAATTGGAGTTCCAAGCTGTCTGGAAAACCATTATCTTTCTCCTTCGCAGTCTGGGCGAATTCTTGTAAGCTGTTAATGGGTGGAATTGCAATTTTCGTGGTTCGTAAGGCTGTTCTCCAGAGACCGTGATTCGTTGGTGTAAGCCTCTCAAGGTGAGTACGCCAGCCTTGCTTGGTGCGTGTTTTTATCAAAGCCTTGATCTCGTTATGGAGTTTACGGATTTGTGCGCCGTAGACGGGGTACCTGGTGGGGGTATCTGGACGGGGTACCTGGTAATATCACCTGGAAGAGCGTGATAATTAGGTCGTGATTTTTTAGGTTTTGAGGCTGCAGCCACTGCCTCAAGCAGTATATGGTTCGTTCATATTAATGACACAGTTTTCTATATCATCGGTACTGGCAATTTTGAGGAGGGGGGCGCTTTAAAATTTTGAAAAACATGACGATAGACGTCCCAATTTGTGTGGAAACCCCAGGCCGTCCGACTCGTCCAGAGTCCCAATTTGTGTGTAGCTACGAAGGATAATCCAGAATTATTTTATCCAAGTTTAAGGTCAGTATCACAGGAAGGTGATCAGAAGTCAGATTAACTTCTGTTCTGATCGTATAATCAAAAGAAATGTTCCAAAAGACTGCCAAATCAATAGTGGTGGGGTTCCATCCTGTGAAGAAATGAGTCAGAGTGGGCGGAGCTACGATACTACAGTTGGCGCATTGAGCCAATCGATTTAGTTAGAGCAACGCCATAGCGGTTTGAAGCTGTGTCCCAGTTACTATGGCGTGAATTTAGATCGCCAGCTATGACCATATTACTGCAAAGTCCGAAAAGTGCTTCGAGCTCGTTGGTTGGGAAATAAGACTTCCCAACCAACTTTAAGACTTTACTGGAGAGATATACACCGAAGCAAATGCAATCGGGATAAGATTTGGAATAGTGACTTTTATGAGCTTGGCTTCAAGCTTCGTGAAGACCGGGACGCTCAGTCGATGATGAGGTATATTATTTTTGATATAGAGTGCAGTACCGCCGGATAAATTGGAACGGTGGACCAGGGGTCTATACAAGAAGTAACCCGTATAGTTGCAGATAGCAGGGGAGGTGGGCGGGGACAAATGGGTCTGATTAATCATGAAGATATCAAAGTTATTATTTACAACATAATCACGTACCTCGTCGAGCTTGGAATGCACACCATTGGCGTTCCAAAAGCCGACTTTCAGGGATTGCAAGTTAGTGGAATCCGAAAGAGAGAACATGGCGAGACCAGAAACGGGGAGATGGGCTGGGGTTTACCTGAGTAGCGCATCATAGCGCTGATAGATATGGAATATCATATCTATCTCGGTGGTAGCTTACCATCACTCAGGTAACGCTTGTTTAAAAGCTTCGAGAAGAATATCTTTATTATGAGTATGTCTCATGGCCATTAAGGACGAGAGAAATGAGGCATAATCTATATTCTTCTCTGGTTGGGATGGAGCACTCTGATTGGGTCTCGGGGTCTTTGAAGAATTTGGTCCATGTTCTCGTTTTGCATTGGAGGCTCTGGAAATCCCAGCAAAATTAGCCTCTACTTCGTTTTCGCTACCTTTGGAACGTAAATTAACAATTTGAGGGAGGTCTACTGGCTCCTGTGTATGTCCAGATACCACTGACGAAAAATTTTAATCCTTTCTTATGCTAGCCGACTGGAATGAGCGTCCTCGACTGCCAGCTTTATATGCTGGGGACGCCTGCGTTCCTGACCTGATTAAAATTATTGCTATTACGGAGTTGATTCGTTTGGGGGCCCTACGCTTATTAAGCACAGACGAGTTGCCCGGATTTCTAGGGCAACCGCTCCAATTGGCAGCATGCTGCCCATTGCAGTTACAGCAAAGCAGGTAATCTGCTTTGCAATTGCTGGCGGAGTGGTGCCCTGCACATCGCACGCATCTCAGCGGCAGTGTACGCACTTGGCTAGAGTGGTAATAGCCACAACAACCGTGACACTGTGAAGCAGAACCACTTCTGCCAGTGTAGGGCTCCTCCTTCACTTCTGTGCCTAATATTCTCTTGATAGCAAATAAATACTCTGGGCTAGTCCCAGGTTTAAGCTGGAGGTAATAGAGGGGGATCGGGTATTTGCTCCCCCTTCTGGACAATCTTACATTGCTGATCACTGAGAAACCAATGGCTTCTAAAATCTCAGTGATCGCAGGAATTTCGGTCGCCACCGGTAATCCTCGGATTACGACCTTAACGGGGCGGTCTTCTTTTAAATTAGAGGTTTTGAATTGAACACCGAATTCCTTAAGGAAATCGGTGCAATATCGAAACTCGGTTGCATTGTCAGCAAACATTTTTAAAAATCTACCCTCAAGTTTAGGATTAATGTTCTTAGCTATCGTTTTAAGGCTAAAAAGGACGGATGGCCAGTCAGGCTGTCTGGCACTTATAAAAATCGGTGGCGTGGCTGGGGGGGGGGGGTTCGTCACAATGACCTCGGCGTCCATTCCAGTTCCAGTACTTTCGATGCTTCTCAAGAGCTTCATATTTGTTTTTCAGTTGAATTGCCAGCTGGTAATCAGAGTAGGACATTTTATTTTTAGACTTAGATTTTCTCCTGGTGCACTTAATCCAAGTTCCTTCATCAGCTTCGGATTCCAAAGAATTTTCATCCGTTTTGGTACGTTTTTTACTTGCGCTTGCTGCGCTGATTCTTTCAGGTCTATTAGAATTAACACGTATTCTATGTCATCCAAGGTAAATGGAAGTAAGAGTGGACCTTGATAGTAAATCCTTTCAGTAGACCTTGACACAGAACAACCCCAAGCGAAGGAAGCTATAAGCTAATAATAGTTAAAGAGTTACTTATAGTACTTCAGTGGGGATAATGCTTCACGATCCCCCATAAAGACGTCCTTGGTAAGAACCAAACATTTTGATGCTGAAAGATATACAGGTTTATTCTTTTTCGCCATGCAATTTCATCACTCTCCAAGTTTAGGGTTGCCAAATATTCCTGTGCTTGATTGACAGGGCGATAAAGCGCTAAATTTAGTAATGAAAATGCGCCAAAGTTGCTGAAAACAGAGAAATCCTAGTCTTTAAAACAAAAAATGAAAGAACACTTCTCCGAAAAGTTTCAGAACAAAATTCATCAGAAAAAATTACTCTGTCACTGACGAAGCTTTTCTCGGCAACTTTAAAACTCTTAGAATTAAAATTAAAAAATCGGCCAAGAAAAAAACGGTCAGGAATCCATGTTAAGTATAGGAAAGTTTGATCGGAGATGGCCAGACTCTATCTGTAAAGGGACTGTCTCTATAATAAAAATAAAACCATCCCAAATCGAACTATACTTATCATCCCATGTAAAAAAAGAAAAGGAAAATACTAAACATGGATGCTTACATGGATACACTGAGATGTAGATGGATCCATTCTTACATGGATCCATTAGAGTTGAGGGGACTAAGGAGATATTTTGCAAACTTTTCAGCTGTTTACGACTTCAGAAATATTAAATAAGACTTTTGATTTATGCTTTATCTTCTCCTCCCACAGCTCTGAAATCCAAATTAGAGATTTAAGAAGTAGATAAAATTAATAATACCAACATACACAAACTTTACTAACTTTTGGACTTTTTCTTTTACTGAAAATAAAATTATCAAGCTATTTTTTTATTTCAGATTTATTTATTCGAGTACCTGCTCTGAATTTTATGAGTCATGGGATAAGATGGTTCACACACACATAATTTAAAGAGGATCAGGTCAGTACACGATTTTACTTCAATTATATGAATTTCTATAAAACTAAACCTTATTTAAAGGAAATCTAATGGCAATCTATTAGTTCTTAACTCTGAAGAGGTTAATGTTATAATGACTACGTGAGTGTCGTCTTCGAATGCAGTTTCACAGTCGACGCACAGACGTAAGAATTTCTTTCCTTGCCCTTAATACACAAACATTTTTGTGCTATAGCTCTATGCCACTTCTAATTTATATAAAAAAATTAAAGCAAATAGTAAATAAATATGAATATAAGGAATGTAGTATGAATATAAGGAGAAATCTGCTGAATTGAAACATCAGGATACTTGAGTAAAATATCTCATATTTTGGAAAAATTTAGCAATTTTCTAAATCAAATTTCCTATTAACTTTTAAAATTACTCTTCAGATAACTCAGACAATAAATACTATGTTGGCAAGAAAAAAAAAGAAAAACAGCCCCTTCCATATAGCGCAGACATGTATGTCAAAGAACTGCCATTGTCCTGGCCAGTTGTGCGCTCATTTTCTTTCGGTTTCATTTCTAGTGGAGTACCTTTAGGCGTAGGTAAACGAAGAACGATTGGTCTCTCCTGAAAATCCTGACTGACGCTTACAGTATACAAGGCGTCGACATTGAACTTTGGGCTAAACAAAGCAAAAATACTTCATTTATTTACACATTGAATATTTTATACATTTATTTCAAATAATATATGTAATTAAAATAAAAGTTACTTGATCGTAAATTATCTGTCTCCCTTGTTGTTCCGCCATTGGTCATTATTAAGTTTTTGTTTTTAAATATGACTGAAATCAGATTTTTAACCTTTACCATTTAGAATTTTAGAACAATTGGAGGATTTATTGTACTAAAAGATTAGATTTTCAGAACAATTGGATGATTCAGGACAATTGGATTTTATTGTATTGAAAGATCTACACAAAGTGAGCACGTCAATATGGTGTTGGTCCACCTCTGGCCTTGATACAACCTGTTACCCGACTTGACATTGATGCATAAAGTTACCAGCAGGTGTTCTGAGGGATGTCGTTCCACATGGCTTCCAAATGACGAGTTAATTCGTCTATATTCTTAGATGGTCGTAGGGGACGCCCCATCTCAGTTCAAATGGGATAAATAAGCGAGAGATCTGGGAATCTGACTGGCCAAGGAAGTGTGTCGTAAGCACGCAAACAATCAATAGAGAGGCGTTCTGTGTGTGGCCTGGCATTATCTTGTTGAAAAGTTAGCCCAGGGTGTCGCGAAAAGGAATGACAATACAACGGGTCGTAGAATGTCGGCAAGGTACCGTTATGCTGTGATGGTGCCACAGAGGCCTATCAAAGGGATCCGGCTATCAAACGAAATGGCACCTCAGACCATAACTCTTAAATTGTCGGGGCGTGTGACCGTAAGAGAAGGATCCTAACGATGTCCGGGCTGTCTCCAGACACGTCTGCACTGGTCGTCGGGATTCAATTCGAAGCGGGACTCATCACTGGAGACAATTCGCTCCCAATCCGAACAATTCCACGTTTATTGGGCCCGACACCATTGCAATCACTGTCCACGATGCGTACTGGTCAGTGGTAGGCGGCGTAATGGGCGCCGCGAGTACAGATTCCTCTCCCGTAGCCTTCTATTAATGGCTTTACTTCCAACATCCAACTACTTTAACATTTACTTTAACATCCAACGTGTGACAAACACTTCCGTGTTTGTCACACGTTGGATGGTTAGTAACGACGAATCTCTTGCTGTCACAGCTACTCTGACAATCGCTCTATCTTCCCGTTCTGTCGTCGCTCTTGGCCGTCCGCTGCCCGCTTGCCTCTAAAATTTGCCATTCCGGACCCATTCCTGCCAACATCGTCTAATTGCTGCATCGCTTCTACCCAAATGCCGAGCGATTCGTCGGTGTGCCCATCCAGCCTCATGCAGTTCGACCGCATGACCTCTTTGAAACTCCTTCACATGCTCGTAGTGGCCGCCAATTCACCGGCTAGGCATTGTTACAATCAAGGTACGTAAACGCAATCGAAATCCACTGCACGTCTTGTTCCTGAAAGCGAGGTTCGCTCCTTATATACATCACCAACGTGCTCAGTTTCAATGCGCTTTAGTTCCGACTATTCATTCATTGGCTGCGAATTTTTGATCATTTACATATTCGGTCGAAAGGTGTTTGCATGTAAAATTTCATTGCTATCGGATTTTTTTGCGGGGTGCGTCGATTTTTTGTCTTAGAGTGTATTTAATTAAAATTCAGCAATCACTCTCTATCTATATCTCTCACAGTTCTACGCATTTTTATCTGCTTCTTAAGCCGGAAGCCACACTCAAAACATACAATTAACGTTCTTTAATTTTCACTGATATTTCTAAGCAGAAACCCGTCACACCCTTAATTCCAGGATTCCACTATGTTTTATCTCCCTCGGAAGAGCCTCTTCTCTACTCCCTCGCAAGGTTATCAAGGACGCCAAACTTTGCCCTCTTTCGCGATGCGATCCTTACACATCACAAGAAGCGTATTCGTCTCACTTTACGAGGCAATATTGCAAGCAACTGACAACCTCACAGTTCTACAGTACGCTGACATGGTAAATTACAGCTGAAAGCATTCATATAAAAAACAACGTACAATCTAAAAATCCCTACCCTGATACATATATATATACACACTTTAAAATACTTCAGTTTGAAACATACAATCCATTCGTAAAACTCGAAACACCTTTGCAAAATATCCTTGAGCACATTAAAAATCGGTTGCATTTAAGAGCATATTTACAACACTACATTTTAAAAACACGTTTATAATCAAGAAACTTAAAAACATATTACAATCATTTAAAAGTAGAATCAATAACAGCACAGCTAGAAATATATTCTGAAATTCTAAGCTTCAGCGTAGCCTTACAATCCACCTAATTACAAGCAGATCAGTATTACGATCAATATTATTGCAGATCAATATTATTATTAAAAAACTATTAAAAATCATTACGCTTAAGATCATACATATAACACTAAAATTTACAGCCTGTTTAAAATCGCTTCACACATATTTACGATCACCAACTTCAAGGACAGCGCTAACGGCAACATCTACAAAGCAACACGTCGAAAAGCGCACTCACAAGTAGCAAACCGCATGGTAACTCGAAATTCAAATACAAGAGTATTATTACAGTCGATAGATTGCACGTGCAAATATCCTAAGTTAAAACATTATTATCACACCTCATGAAAACCCCCATAACCATCACACAAATCATAATACGTGATAACTGGCTTTGGTACTCTGCTTTTCCCTACCTTGCACTCCCTCATTACGGCAGGTGAGGCAGTTTTTTTTAGATATTCCCCGCCACCCAGGTTATTGGGTTTTACGACTTCATCATCGGGTTCGCACGTTCTGTCTAATCCTTTGGCCATGTGTTTTCGTCATTCCATCACCTGTTATTGGTACCGGCCTCATCAAGTCTAGTCGGTGCCCGAGAATATCTTCTGCATCCTTCACAATCGTGGCGGAGCTCCGCACAGCTTCCTTTTCCCAATCTGCCTTCATTACACTCTTCTGCACTGCCGTACCTCCTCCTTTCAAATCTCTGAACACAGGCTCAGAAATCAGCATTTCACTAACTAGTTTTTTGGCCACAGCGTAAGTCATCGAAACATCTCCATGGTAACGTTCATGTGGATGACCTTTAAGGGATCTGTCTCTGTGATTCTAAGCGCCGAGACGATTTTGATACATTCTTTCATTTCTTTACAAGATGGCCTGACCAAATCGTGGCATCTCCATGGTAACGTTCATATGGATGACATTTAAGGAATATTTCTCTGTGTCTCTAAACGCCGAAGCGATTTTGATACATCCTTTCATTACTTTACAAGATGACCTGACCAAATCGTAACATCTCCATGGTAATGCTCATATGAATGAGCTTCTAGGGATCTTTTTTTGTGTCTCCAAACTCCGAGACGATTTTGATACATCCTTTCACTTCTTTACAAGGTGACCTAGCCAAATCGTGACGTATGCAGATATTTCTATTCCAGTATCTATGATTCCTTCGAACACAACCCTTCTGTATTTCATCGGCAGTTTGTCCAACCTATATTTTCGCACCTCCCCCCCACCCCGTCGGGATATCAATACAAGTATGGCCAGAGAGCATCAAGACCGCCTTGTGTCAGAAACAGCGTAGAAATTTACCCAATTTCATGCGTTTCAATATTTACTAAAATTATTACAAAGCTGCTCTTCAGGAACCATTTCTTTATTCAAAGCTTAACATTCAAAACGTACAGCTCGTTCATCTGAGCGTGCAAACAAAACCGAGACTGTTGCCACAACATAATTAAAAATATATGGTGTTGCCATTGCGAGAACTAAACATAAACAAATTTACAATAAAAACAATTTTAAATATAAAAATGAATAACGAAATTAATGTACCTTACTTAACATTTTCCCACCTTTTGATTTAAACATTATAATCAAAACTTACAATAAAATGTTATGAACTTTCTAAAGACAAACTAGTATTTAAATGAAAATTAACCATTTTCTACATTTATCTAAACCTAGATGGAAGTCTAATTGTTCTGTCAGTTTTAGTAACAACAGTCTTTCGTAGAACAGAGGGTGAAGTGTCCATAACCCTTTTATCACTAGCTACAGTATCTGTTTCTGGTTCTCGGGATGGACATTCAATTTCAAGTGGAAAAATTTTCTGAACTGGCCGAATTAGTTCCCCCGTTGCTGTCTTAAATTTCACAACTCTGTTGTTGCCATCTTTTCCAGGATAAACTTCAATTATTTTTGCCATGGGCCAAAAAGTTCTTTTCTTATTCTCGCATTCAATGAGAACTATATCTCCAATTTTGACATTCAGCATTTTCATTTTTCCCCTATGTTGCACTAATTGGCCAAGATACTCTACTCTAAATCTCTTCCTCAGTTGATCCTTTAATGTCTGCTGATATCTCAGTCTTTTTGTGAGATCCACCTTGTCCCAAAGGTTCAAGTATGGCACTCCCACCGTCTGCATGGTCCTGCAAGAATATAGCCGGAGTCAAAAGAGTTAGGTTTTCAGGATTTTCGGAAATGTAAGTCAGTGGTCTGTCATTCACTATTGCTTCACAATCGCCTAGAATGCTCATCATTTTTTCATATCCCATAAAAGCTATTCCCAAAACACGTCTGAACAGTCTCTTAACCGTCTGTACAAGACGTTCCCAAAACCCTCCCCACCAAGCAGGGGAGGGTGGATTGAACTTCCAAGTAATTATTTTGACAAACTCTTCTATTTCAATGGCTTTCCAATCAATTCTTTGTAGAAGATTATCAGCTCCGTATCAGCTTTGTAGAAGATTATCATACTTCCATTATCACTGTAGATGGTATTAGGCCTTCCACAAAGTGATATGAACCGTCTGAAACTGAGCCGAAAAGCTTTAGTAGATAATGATGTTATGAGTTCAAAATAAATAGCCTTATATACAGCACACGTATAGAGGACAACCTAACTCTTCACACCTCCTCTCAATATTAGGGATCCAGCCAGATTTACTCCAGCAATTTCAAAAACTGACGCTTGTCTCACTCTGTCTTCTGGAAGTGAAACTGGAGCTGTGTGTATACATTTTGCATCTAGTGCATTTCAAAATTACATAACGTGTTGTTCTCCTTCCATTAAGTATCCATAATTTTTGACGCAAATCTGACAATAAATAATGTAATCCGGCATGAATTCTTATTGCATGGTGTTCTTGAATGACGAGGTCAACCAATTTATGCTCGCTTTTGGCAGTAGTATTGGATACTTGAAATCACCTTCATCTTTACGTTCCGTCAACTTTGTTTCCACTCGAATTAAATCAACACAATCTTTAAACAGACACAAGGATTATCAAACTATTTAACCGTTCTTTGGTAAATGAATATCTTTGAACAGTTTTGATAATTGCCTTTTCAGCTTCATTCAACTCATCAGCAGATAAATCTCCAGTGATTCGATCATGAATGTTTTTCCTAGCATTATGAAGAAATCTCAAAATCCATCCTACCATTCTTACAATTTTTGTGTACTTTCAAAAATATGATGGAAACCATGTCTCTTTAAAAGTTTTAATCAACAGCACCGTATAAATATTTTTTTCTTGCAGCACGTCTCCTTCATTAACAGTGCATTCAGAGTGTGACCAATCCTTTTCATCCAGTGTCAGCCATGGGGGTCCCTCCCACCACCTGAATTCAATTAATTTCTTCATTGAGCATCCTCTGGAGGACAGATCAGCAGGATTGTTTTGGCTATTAACATGTCTCTAATTTTCAATATTAGATAATTTCTGGATTTCATTTACTCTATTTGTAACAAATACTCCCCACTGCTCATTTCTTTTCATCCATTGTAGGCCAGTAGAAGAATCAGTCCAGAAATATTGCTTAACATAATTAAATTTCAAACTTTTCTTCACAAAGTCTGCCAGACGTGCACCAATACAACAAGCTAAAAGTTGTAGTCTTGGAATAGAAATGTTTTTTAATGGTGCAACTCTTGACTTTGTCATGAGTAGCTGCACGGAAATCTTAGTATCTGTTTCACATCGCAAATACACAACAGCTACATATGAAATCCCAGAAGCATCACAAAGCACATGTAGACTCAATGTTGAGTTACCATTGGTAAAAGCGTGTCTAGGAATCTTCACAACATTAAGCATTTGTAGTTCAGCTATCCACTTCAAAAATTTATTTGAAACATTTTCCGATACTTCAACATCCAACTCAATTCAGATTTCCAACTATTTTGTATTAACAACTTTGGATACAATGTTACTGGACAAGTGAAATCTATAGGGTCAAATATTCTTTGTGCAATGGATAAAATAGTCTTTCTAGTGATAGCTCTTTCAGGTTTGCTTATCGAATTGATGTCACAAAACAATACATCTTCTTGTTTTTTCCACAACAGTCCCTGGACTGATGACGGATTAGACTTGACACAAGTATCCGTTATTTTGGTGTGTTCCCAGTCTCTTAACTCAATTTTTTTTTCTCCATCACTGTGAATATTTGAACAAATTCTTGCAGTTCCACTTCAAAGTCTACAGAACAGATACAATTATCAACATAAAATGCTGATTTAAGTTTCTGTACTACATCATGTTGAGCTGAAGATGAATATTTATCCAAATGGTTTTGTATCACTGCTCCAAGAAGAAAAGGATTGCAGTTTAATCCAAATACTACTCTGCAAGGTTGAAAAATCTTTATAGCATTTTGGTTTTCCCCTTGTTACCAAAGAAATTAAAAAAAATATTGATCACTTTTGTCAACAGAAATTTGCAAGAAAGCCTTCTTTATGTCCGAGATAATACCATTTTTATTCTCTCGAAACTTCAGAAGTATTGTGGGAATCAACTCCAACAGATTTGGTCTCATTGCCAAACAGTCGTTTAAGGAATTAGATCCTTTCTGTTTACAGAAAGCATCGAAGACAGATCTAACATTAGTCGATGAATTGCACTTAAATATTCCTCGATGAGGTAGAAAATGATCACTATTCTCTGAACTTTCTATAATTATTCCTTCTTGCCACCGCTCATGGAAAACAGCGTTTTAGCTTTCAAATTTTTCCTCTTTTATGAGTTTAGATGTGGTGGAATTCACTGTCTTCTCAGCTATTTCTCTTTCAGTCGACAATTTTCCTTGGTTCCTTGGTTATGCATCCAAGGGAGACTAACTTCATATCTTCCATCTTCATTAATTCGAACTGTTTTCTTGAAATGTTCCAAAACAGCTGTTTCTACTTCGTCTTTGCTTTGATGCTCACAAGGATCAATGATTCCAATAGCTTCTAACTTTCATAAATCAAGAACATTATTACTATGAATCAAAAATGAAGTTGAAACAGAACCATAATTGTTATAATTTGAATCCTCCTGAGATTTCCCGTTACAACCCATCCGAGATGAGTTTGCACAGCAACCAGTCCACATTTTAGCTGATGAATGACTCCTGTGTAAAATTGACCAGCGAAATCGGTTCCAATAAGTATTTAAATAGGTGGCTGATTGCTCTCTATATCTGTGAGCTGGATTCCCTTTTGTCTCATTTCTTCCAACCATGATCCTGTCTTGAGTCTTGGTATTGAACCACATATCGTAGGTTGGTCTAACACTTTAATTTTACAACAATAGTTATTAACTGACCTGTTGAAAATTACATTGTTGCACTTGTGTTCTCGGATAGAGGTGGTTTCTCCAAACACAACTTGTGTTAATCTCTCAACACTCACAGGCTCAAATCCCATCTTATTAAAAAAAAACGCTTTAAAAGTATTTTTCAGAATATAAGAACGCTGAGAGCCTGTGCCAATCAGTGCCCTAACCTTTCGTTCTTTTCCTTGAGCTTTGAGAACCACAAGCAGTGGTTGCCATAGTATTTCTTCAGAATGACATTGGTAAAAGTAATATTCTGATCCACACCTTCTTTGAACTCTGTATCTGAAGCATTTTCTTATCGGTTAGTTCAGGACAAATAACTACGCAATGCCTTTCGGAACAAATTATACACCGAACATTTGCTTTGCACTTTTAGAACGATGTCCAATCCGTAAACAAGTAAAACATCCCTTCTTTCTTTTCAAAATATCGTGCTTCTCTTCCAACGGAAGTTTTTGAGCTTTGAAATATTCTTTACTTTCATGAAATTTTCCGCAAAATACACAAATGGACTTTTCACTTAGATTTATCCCTAAAAATAAATTTGTAGCAGTCTGTAAATTCATGCCCGTTTCCTTACAGGTTCCCTTTCGAATAATTTTCTCATTTTGCTTAAAACCCGCTTTAGCAAGTGAGATAGTTCTTCACCTTCTACTTCAGTTCTTAAGATTAATAGCAGGTTTTCAACTTATCAATTTAAGTATCACTTTCTTCACTCTTAGTCATCACTGAATTTCTTAACCAGACTCATAGTATTCCTTCCTGTATACAAGATTCGACAAGGGGAAAAAGCATTGCTGCGTATTTGTCAGAAGTCATACCAATTGATTCAAGAGACCTTAAATGAGATTCTAACTTATCATACAATTGAGCTGTATTTGCTTTGGATTTTGAAGACACTGCATTTTTAATCACCAGTCCAAGCAATTCCCTGATATAGAACGCTATAAGTAGCTCTTCCCATCCAAATCCTTTTTTAAGACTTTCAACAGCTTTTGAATTATTTTCTACAATACGAGGGAAGCTGTCTACTATTTCTCTTGCTCTAGTGTCAACGGTCATAGACTGGATTAAATATTGAAATGTATCTTCTTCTTCCATCAATTTATGTTAATGGATTCTCTTAAATTGACTCCAAAATGCTAGCCAATCTTTTGTTTCACCACCGAATTTCAAAAATTCTATTTTAGGAAGCTTCAGTTTCGTTTTCTCTTGAACATGGGAAAACGCCGCACTTTGTTTGGTTGCGTTTTTATTTAAATGCATTTCGACGCCAACCCTAGCTGTAACCATTTTTTCGCGATATTCTTCCATTACCCCATATTCATTTTCATATTTTCCCCCTTTTGAATCATCGCTCAGCAAAGCGTTGCAGATTTCGTCATCTACCTCTGCAAAATTCAACATTAATATCTCCATATTTGCCAAATGTGTTTGAATAATTTTATCGTCTGGCTCCCCATCAGTTAAAGCCGTTGTCAAAATATTATAAGACTTTGTGAAAGACGCTCGAATTGGTTTTCGCTTTCTTATGAGCAGTTCCATTATGAAAATACGACAATGACAGGTTTAGTTAAAACAAAATTCTAAACGAAACTAAACTTTATATCTTCGCTATCACGTCCGGGTTACCAAATGTCAGAAACATCATAGAAATTTACCCAATTTCATGCGTTTCAATATTTACTAAAATAATTACAAAGCTGCTCTTCAAGAACCATTTCTTTATTCAAAGTTTAACATTCCAAACGTACAGCTCGTTCATCTGAGTGTCAAAACAAAACCGAGACTGTTGCCATAACATAATTACAAAAATATGGTGTTGCCATTGCGAGAACTAAACATAAACAAATTCACAATAAAAACAATTTTAAATATACAAATGAATAACGAAATTAATGTGCGCTACTTAACACCTTGTCCCCCCAAAGCTTGTATATCCTCCGCTTTATTCAATTCCAAATCAATTTGACCAGAAGGTGCCATCACTTTCCTACTCTGGTAATTTACCGATGTTGCCGATTGCAGCTTTACGTTATCACATTATTTATTACGTTTACCCATTAAGTGTATTAAACACAGGGAATCGAACTCAAATCCTCTCAGTGCAATCTCCGTGCCTTAACCACTGAGCAAAAGTCTGAACCTTAAAAACGCCTCTAACTCGGTTCTGTTTTTAAGACCCAGACTATTGGACCTGGCCACTGGCTATAGTGGCTTCCAGTTATTTGAATGCGTCAGCTCCAATAACTCCTCAGAACACTACAAGTTAGCTTCAAAACAACACAGTTTTGTTCCATAAAATACGCGTCAAGCCACGCCATCCCTTTAAAAATCATGCAGCCGAAATTTTGTCTTTACCCCTTGCAATAATAAAACTAAATCTTAAGATATTTCCAAATATATCGCTTAATTAGTTGGCATTCAATTCGAATTCACTCTGGCTTTTGGTCTGTTATACGATAGAACCGTCCGTCGGGAAAACAGATCCCGGCATTGGTCACATTATTAATTCTAGGCACTCTAGTATTCCTGCTACAGGTGTGACCGAAGTGAACTGAACCCAAACTTCATTTCGAGAAGGTGCTGAGTACTCCTCATAATACCCAACCTGCTAAAACACCTTAAAAAGCCACCAACTACTACTGGGATATCTATATCTGATCTAATGTGGTTAGTAAATATCTGTTTACCCGTGCTCGAAAATTGAGAAGATAAAACAAAATTTTCATAATTACTGTACAGTGCAAGTTGGCTGAATGTTTGCATGCAATTTCGCCACATCATGACCAAGTTGTATGACAATTTCGTCGATTATAACGATTAATATATTTGTTTTCTAGACTTGTTAAAAGTCATTTTTAGGCATTCATTTATTTCAGGCGTCAATTACTGAGATAAACTATATGATACATTTGAAAAATTCACTAAATGGATATTTAGAAAAATTATGGAAAATTACAAATGTTAAACTGGTGAAATTATGGAGCGGGATAACCCAGTGGTAAAGGCACAAGGATTGCATTCAGAGAGTCTTAAGATCAACTGTCGGCTCTGCTCATACTATCCAAGTGTTTATGCGGAGTACAGGCACGTTAAATCTGTCAGTCCGAAAGTTTTTCCGAGAAATTGGTGGCAGGGGAAGGAAGGTACGGATTTCTCTCCCACTGGGTTCCGGTCTAAATTGGGGGACATTTTGTTGGCCGTCCAAAGAAATTCCTTACACCTTCGCATAAGTCGGACGGTCTGGCTCGAAAAAAAGAATGACTGCCGAAATGACAGTGCTCAAAAGTCGTGAGGTCGGTTTGTGGAGACACCTAATTTAGGTCATTTTGCTGACAAAGATAATGGGAAAGAAGATATTAATAGCTTTGCAAAAATTTGATAACAAATACTTGTCGATAAAAATATTGTTGGTAATCAATTTTTGAAGCAAGGAAAGTATTTTTTGCAATTATAATGTCATATTTATCTCCAGTAGTGAGAAATGAATCGTGCTCCAATTTGTAAAAAGCTTCATTTTTGCGTGATTACTATTAGGGTAAGTTTATAGCAGGGGAAAATCGAAGTAACTTGAACTAATGAATGACATTTTCTATAATTTTACAAATGTAAAATAAGTAGATTGCAACCTATACAAAACCCTTTCAGATACGAGAACAACACGTCAACAATTTTCAATCGAGAACTGCACGTCACCCTGCAAATTACCAAAAATGGAACAAGAAGAATGTCTTTTAAACATTTCCGATTCAAATGTATAGGCATTTTTGTCTTGGTATGAGTTGACATTAGTTGAAAGTATCCATTTGGTTAAATTCAATGCTTTTCTCCGTCTCACATTTGCGTTATCTACTATTGTATCAAGTTTCGCTTCAGCAAGCTCTTGAATTGCCGTTTGCAAGCAGATCAAGATGCTAAGGATGGATGTGGTAACATAACTGCAGCCGCAATCAAGCGGAAAAAATTCTTTTACGCATGGGCAGCTTTCAGATGTAAAAATGGAGATGACCGCAACTAGAATACTAAAGAACAATCGTCCGGTTCGATTATTTGAAAAAGTATATAGATCGATAAGACAGTATTTGTACTTAACGAGAGTCTAAACATTGAAAATGGTTGAGAAAAGTTTTTCCCTTGCAATTCTATTGTCCCTGTCAACCTCTATTGCAAACTTCGGATCATATATTCTGCAAACTATTACAATTCCGACAAAAGCTTTGAGCATCTAAACGTGCAACCGGGACTGTTACAGTTGTTATTTGCAGGGCATTTACAAGTGGATTTACAGGTACAGAGGAAACCTAAATAGGGACCTTTTGTTTTGTAACGCTGTAAATTGGGATTTTATGCAATGATTATGCTATCATTTTTCTTTAATTTTTATTATAAAACAGATTTTGAATACAGGGTTCAAATTGGGATTTTATGACAAATACAGATTTTACAGATGTTTATTTGGGTTCAAAGGGTAGCAAGATAAATATTTTATAACGTAAAAATAAAATGTATGTTTTATGTAAAATGTACACCATTCATTCCTATGTTTTTATTAATCGTACTTAGTATATGTTTAGGGAAAATATTCTGGCAGTTTAAAGAATACTGTTAAACAGAAAAAAAATTTAGCTCTTTGTTAAAATTCTTATGATTTTACATTGTTGAAACTTAGTATAACCACCATTACTCTATTCCACACATTTGTTAAAAGAGAATCGATTCATTTAAAGAACCACTTGAAAAGGTATACAATATATATGTCCAGTTGCTAAAAAATCTGAAAAAAAAAACTTGAATTAAATAATATCTGTGGGTCCATAGGGATCAACTACACATTAGATCCTTATATGTAATTTATTTGCAGTTATATAAAGCCCCACTTCTTGTCATTTGAACATCGCTCATCGTCGAAATAATTCACTCGATTAGGAACATAGAAATTCTTGTGGATATAGAAATTCTTGTAGAATTATAGAAATTCTTGATCATTATAGAAATTCTTGTGGATGACATTTGTATAAGGGCCGTCTCCATATTAAACCATCGAAATTTCCAACACCCAACTTTGACAATATATTTCAAATGAAAAGTAAAATTCAACCTTCGATACGAAATTTCAAATTATTTGGATCCAGCGTTACTATGTAAAGTTCAACGTTAAATTAGTTTCCCTGACTTTTATTCATATTTTCCGTAATAATTATTTTCTCATGCTGCTTTTTTGTATTACGTTACTACTAAGCAACCCAAACACACAATTACGTGATTTTTATTGTTTTGAAATAATCTTTGATATGAAATTAATATTCGAAATATCTATGAATAGGAACTTAGACATAATTTGATGGCAATCCATTCACAAAGACTTTTACTATATGAAAAATTTGAGCTGTATTCATATTTTTTTATTCATCATTACGATGATTTTAGGGGTCGTTTATTAGTTGAAAAAAAAATATTCATTTTTATTTAATATTTATTTAATATAACGGATATTTCTCTATATCCAGTTTTAACAAGACTTTGTATAAAAAGTGTAGTACAGATGCAACTTAATGAACGTAATTTTGCAACTACAAGTTCAAACTTATATTGTTATAAATGGGTCTTTAAAAGCCATCTAATAATGTATTATAAAGTATTCTACAATTAATAGTCCCGGAGTAATTGCCAGTTGAAATCGGTCACAAAATTATGTGATAATTTATGATAATAAATTGTTTATAAAAAATGACAAATATAGAAATATTTATAATCAAAATATAATAAATAAAATTATATGAATTTGAATTTATTGAATTTTTTGATAAATTGCTGAGATATGGTGTGGATTTTCCTGCTTTTCATTAATTTCTGATGCGATTCGGTACATACTCGTTGTACGGATACTTTTCATATTCTTGATTTTTGTCCTGATTAGTAAATAGAAGAAATTTTCACCAATCATGCGTTTTATTAAATTATGCAATATTTATGTTAAAAAGGTAATTAATTCGGTATTGTGTGTATAATTGATTTGTATATATTTTATTTTTCGATTTGCATATTCATATTTTCTACCTCTGGAAATGGATGTATGCCTGTTGAGTCAAAATGTAGTAATCCTTAAAATGTATTTTTCTTCTGTTTCAGAATGTAAGTCTCTATGAATAGCGTTTGTCATCCAGTCAAAGCGAAGTTATCATGGAAGAACGATACAAGCGCCTTCAATATGACCCTAGCAGAACTCCGCAATTTTGGGCACAGACCTCTCCCAAAGCAATTGCTCTAGGTTTGCCAGCAATTCCCAAAAAGAAAATCAAGGACTCCATTAAAAAGACGGCTCATTTTGAGATTCCTGTCTATCCGAAGCATTATAAAGATAAATATGGATCAGTCTCAGCCCATTCCACAAGTGCAATTTATGGAGCTCTCAGAGCTCCACATTACGCAATGTATGGTCCTACAGATATGTGGTACTCATCAGTCAGAAGTCTTAACAGAGATATTCACAGAGATGTGCTTTATACAGCTGAAGCTTACGAATGGAGAGAAACACAGTCTTCCAAAGAAGGTAATCTCTCTAGCGTAACTTAAAAATAATCTAATGTCACAAGCACGTGATAATGCAATAAATTACTTCTTCCAAAGTAAAAAACAATCTAATGTGGACAGCACACGATTTTCTTATGGAATGCAATGAAGTGACATTTTTCACAACGAAAAAACGATGTATAAGATATACGGCAAAATGTTTTCAGTGTAGAATTGTACATTTGGCGTTTTTCCAGATGACAACATGTAAAACTGTTTGGAAGTACCCGATTAACTTACATTTTATGCAACTAAATTGACAATTATCAATATTGATATCACCCGCAATAAGCAATATGGTCCATATGTCAAAATATTTTAATAATTAATTCATCAATTTGGCGTTATTTTCGTTAACTTAGAGTCATTTTTACATTTGTAACGATAATTTCGTTAATCTGTGGCAAAATATCGCCAACTTCACCACAATGATTGCCAAGCGTTACAGACAAAGAGCATTTCTTATATATAAATGACTGTTGAATTATTAACCCCTTTTGCCATAGCGGACGCTTCAAACCCAGATTTTCGCCCATACTGCCGTTGAGCTAATCGGCCGTGTTTCAAGGCGAGTGACTTGAACTGGCAGCAAATTTGGTTGAAAAAACTGTATACCAAAAAGGTGGCCATGAGAAATATTATCTGAAACCGAAATATATTCAACATTAGAATGCAAATATGGATGCAGTCCATTCCGTACACCAAACATTGGAGCCATATAATTGTGCAAAGAAAAGCTACACATAGTTTAAAAAATTAGGACTCCATATTATTCATAGAATGCTTCTAAATGCCAATGTATTTTATAATATATCTCATTCAAAAAAAGTAGGACTAAAAGATTTCACTTTATTAGCCTGTTATGAAATTCTCGCAAAACATGCTAATAACTATGCACAATTTAAAACTGAGTATAATAATAAAAATACACCTGACAAACTTCATGTACTTGCTGATAATATCATGTAAGGTTCAAGAAGAAAGCCAAATAGATGTTGGATATGCTATAATGTAACTAAATAACCAAACTAACCGTTCATTCATGTAATGCATGTCAAAAATCTTTTTGTACCCGCAACCATTTTGAGCAATACCATGAAAATTTGTAGTCTAACAATTCTTATAACCCAGCCTACAGAATAATTGTATGCATTTAATCCCAATATAGTAAATCCCAGTGTTTGAGGTCCCCTTATGTGGTTTTACACTATTATCGATCATGCATCCACTAGAGGATACATAGATTGTAGCCCTTTACATAGCATGTATCCACTAGTGGATACATGGGGGTGAAGGGGTCAAGCGTCAAAATATAAAACTATTATACAAAGTATCTTCTAGTGTGAATGGGACAAGCTAGATCCATGAGAATGATATTAAGAAATTTATTGCATAACATTACATATGAAAAGCGAACATATTTCACAATATTTAATATGCCCTATTGGAGAAATGGACATTGCTCGGATCTGCGATGGTTGATCACCTCATTGAAAACATGGAAAATCGTTGTAAAATTTGTATGAAGGTCCGGGGTGGTCACATACCATATTTATGTAAGTTTTGTTTGGTTTATTTGCCTTTAAACATCATTTTGTTAATGACCTAAATGTGACGTCATCGTATAACTTACGAAAAGTAAATATTTTTTTCATCTTTGTACATAATTATTATTTTATTTAATGCGTAAACACATTTGCTACCTTCATGTACAATTTTGAGTTAATCAAAGCTTTATTTTTCCATTTTTGTTGATTTTACCTTGCGTGCTTAACTTTTGGAAGCCAGTGTATTTCAGTGCGTACTAAGAGTTTCAAATATACACATGGGTCCACTTAATAATCTGATATATGAAGATATTATTGAGTTATTAATTTAATTATATTATAAGTCATTGTTTACTGTTATATCCATTCAGGTTATATTGGATCATTCTAATCTAACAGAATTTTAGTAAATCCCAGTTTATCAAGAGAGCAAATTAATTATTTAACAAAATATTATGCAAAATTAAACACTTTTAGAACGATGTAGAATAGTAAATTAGAACTTCGGAAGTTAAACGCTTTATGAACTAACACAGTCATGAGTACAGTCATCAGTATGGATGGTTCTAATGTCAAAGTTTTTACCCTTATATGAAAAGTTTCATAAATTTAAATCTCCAAAAGCGATATAAAAGTGATTATGTGGAATTTTCTTTTACGAAGAAAATCTGAAATATTTATTATAATATTTTAAGCAATTAATTTTGTTTATTTAATATTAATGTTTAAACCTATTTTGTATGAGTTGATAAATTTTAAATATTTTTTTATTTTTAGTTTTAACTGTTAGTCCACAAGTGGAAGTAATTCCTCGGCCTGCATGTATGTGTATGATACGAAGAAGACATCTGCATGATGGATCCATCGCAAAGTCCTGTCGACTTCCATCTTGCAAAACTTGTGCACCAGCTGCAGCCAACAATAGAACTACGAATGGTGTACCATCATCGAAACGAGTTTCGGGAATTCCCGAAAGAAACAAATCTCTTGCAATTAAGGAAGCAAAGGTGAACTCCAAATCGGAATCGACAAGTAGAATGTCTGGATACAAAGAGTGCATAACTGGGTCCAAATTCAACTGCCCGACATTTAAAAGGATATCGACCAAAGAATCAAGAAGGATGTCTCGAAAATCCATTTTGGAATGCGATGTAACTGCTTACGATTTAATCCAAAAAGTGCCTAAAACCCCTACTGTTCAGGAAATAGACGACAGTGATATTGACGATAATCTAAGTGACAATGCTGTAGGTAAGATAAATAAAGCTACTATAGTCAACTATGAGGATATATTCGAAACAGTATTTACATCACATACACCGGATAAAAAGCGTACTGCAGATTTCCAAAAAGCGCAAAGTGAAAACTGCATTTACCGAGAATCCTATAGCGTTTTAATTGGAGGACAAAGAATATTTACAGATAATGAAAACAGATCCAAATCTCCAAATTTGTGTGCTAATCTCAATTCTGGGAGTGAACTGGAGTATGTAAATAGTGAGACACATTCTTCGAAATGGAGAAATATTTCAGTTTCAGAAGATCCTGTTTGCATTCCAGATCCAGACTATGATTTTAGTGATGATAGCGACAACAGTACTGTGATAAATTCATATTTTACAGATCCCAAATTTACCTATTCACCACCACCTATACGAAAATCTGTGCATGAACACAGATTAGGTTACATTTCCCCCAAACTCTCCAAATCAATGTCGTCATTACAATCTGACGACACTTTCGAACCCAGTGTTAATAGAGACAAAGCAAATTCCTGTAATTGGATATCAGAACTACAAGAGTGTGATATCTTTGAAATAGGCATAAGAAATGACTTATCGGGAGTTGAAGAGTTCGATTTGCTGTACGATGAACATTCTCCTTTGCCTTCAAACACGTTCAATTTAAAAATGGATTCAACGTTCGAATCTGCGAGTGATTGTAGCAGCAGTCGAGGTACGCTATCTGACTATCCTACTTGGACATCGTCGTCTTCGAGTGAACTTAAATCAATATTAAAAAATAAGAAAAAGCGCGAAGATGCTATAAAAGAACTAGAGGATGCTTCTAGGGCCCTTAAATATCTTCAGGAATGTAAGGATAGTCACAAGAAAAAACAAGTGCAGTTTCGACCTGGTTCCAGTGACACTGCCATCAAACTGAAAAGTGAGGCTAAACACAATGATAATGTTGATGAATCCATGCAAAAAGGAAAACCAGAAAATTCTACGAGTGAACATTTGAATACTGTGGCAAATGATACGAATGAGGCACTTGCTGAAGCTACAGATGATAAAAGGTATCGAAAAGAAAACGAGTTAAATGCAGAAAACTGTGTTTCTGAGAAAGGTAAGAAAAATTAATTTATTTGAATTGAATAATAGTTTACTAGGGGTGCTGAATCAGGATTATTATTTAGCCATGTTTAATATGTTATTTTTCTTAAAGAAAAATTAGTTTAAATCAACGCTATGAAATCTGTCAGGAATTCTATTGGTCAGTTTGTAGTATTCCATAAAATATTTTTATTAATCTTACTAGTTTTGCTATTATTTCAATACTTAAAGCAAATGTTCACAATTAAACAGAGTTATTCAAATATTAAAAATTAAAATATTCTAAATAAATATCACAATACGTAGGCTAGTATTTAAGTTTTTAGAAAATAACTAGCAGCATACCCGTTCTTCGTACGGAGTATATAATATAAAGAAACTTAAAATTCACACTCATGTGAAAATTCCTATAGTATACTAAATGGCATTTTTAATCAAAATATTCTGCTAAAATATTTAACATAATGCTCCTAAAAAGAAGTAAAGAAGTTAAGGAATGTCTGTTCTCGCTATTCAAAATTATCTTTACGGGCAGATCTGAAGAATAAAACATTTGGCCTCTTTTGTAAACAAATTTATAAAAAATATGGAATTGAATCAATATATGCAAAATAAGAGCGTCAAAATTGTATGAGACCCGTACTACTTATATACGCGAAGATTAGAAGATATAAACTCTCTTAGTAGATTACATGTATAAATTGAAAATATCAATAAATCCGTAATCTTTAAACCAGAAGGCAGTAATTGATTCTAATATGTGCCGAAATAAAAGTGCTAAAATTATATGGGAAGATATGTGATATTATCCAGTCAAAAATATGATGGAAATGAAATTTATTTTAAATATATATCTTCATTATTAAAATCGGAAAATGCTTAATGAAAATATTCTTCCTCAAAAACACACGGGATTTAAGTCTGTTGCTAAGCAACATGTTATGATTTGCTTCAAATAAATTGGTGGTCAAAATATCTTCTGAATAATGCGATCTCTAATGAAGGTTTAGCAGCATTTTAAAAAATCGCCAAATTTATCGCCAAGTGGAACTATAGAACTGACAGTCCTACTTGGCGATAAATTGATGAACCATCGTCAAAATATTATACCCTAACAGAACACAATTTCATTTATTTAGCGCAATTTTATCAATTTCAAGATATTTTTATGGATTTACAAACATTTTTATCAATTTAGTGATATTTTAAAAATTCGGTAATTTGTTACTAAGTAAAACGGTTGGACTGACAGACAAATGCTAACGAAACACCAGTTCAGTACTTTCTTCTAGCAAAACAAAATAAATTTCATTTATTTACATCGTTTTTATCAATTTGGAGACATTCCAATCAATTTGGCAACGTTTAAGAAATTTGTCAAGTTAGCGATATCTAGCCAAATTCGTAGCTCTAAATTTGCAGATCTAAATAAAATATCGTGTTCCAGTATGTATATAATAAATGAAAACACTAAAATATTATTAGAAGATATTCCCGTTCTACTCTTTTTTGTTTCAACAATCAGATAAATGAATTTATTGGGTAGACAGAATATATGAGTTTATTAGCTAAACACAACACATAAGCTTGAAACCTTTGCCAAAATAAATTAAAGTGATGTACGCAGTTCGCAATTAATATAATTAAAAGAAAAAACAAACCGGTTTTTTCTAAAATATATTTTTATATCCATCTATTTATTATTCAAATCGAAAAAATAATAATAATCATTAACAAACACATTTAATTTTATTGCGTTGCCGAGCAACATGATATAAAATAGAATCTTCCTCATAAAATGCGAAATTAAATAACCATTTTGATTTCTTTATACTTTTCATCGTTGAGTAAAAGCTTGTGAAAAAATATAAGCCATCCAGGTAGATTTTTCCATTTAAATTCATGTTTCAAGCAATTCATGCTTTCAGATAGTTACTAATTAGCACAAAAAATCTCCACCAAACTCAGACATAAAGTTTTATTTCTCTTTGATGTTTTAAACAAACGATTTTCATCCTTTCCGTTTGGATAAACCACGGAGTTTGAAAGTAGAACTCCTATGTAAAAGTTCCGTTTTTCATCAATATCTCAACAACCCCTGGTCTTAGAAACCCGAAATTTGCACAAAATTTATTGGGGGCTATTTTAAGGAAACCCACAAAATTTCATTCAATTCGGGTCAGCCGTTCTCTCGTAATGATGAGACAAACGAAAATTTCGTTTTTTACTAATATCTCGAGAACCAATAGTCGTAGAAACTCCAAACACAGACTAAATTTTAAGTGGAGCTTTTTCCAGGCTACCCATAAAATTTCATCAAATTCGGTTCAGCCGTTCTCTCGTGATGATGGGACAAACAGACAGATTTTCAATTATATATATATACTAGCAGCATACCCGTTCTTCGTACAGAGTATATAATATAAAGAAACTTGAAATTCATAATCATGCCCAAATTCTTATAGTATACTAAATGACATGTTTAATCAAAATATTCTGTTAAAATATTTAATATAATGCTCCTAAAAAGAAGTTTAAGAATCTCTGTTCTCGCTATATAAAATTATCTTCATGGACATATCTGAGGAATAAAACATCTTGGACCCCTTATGTAAGCAAATATAAAAAAAATATGGAATTGAATCAATATATGCAAAGTAAAAGCGTTAAAATTGTATGGGACCCGTACTAATTATATACGCGAATATTAGAAAATATAACCTGTATTAGTAGATTACATGTATAAATTGAAAATACCAATAAACCCGTAAACTTTAAATCTGAAGACAGTCATTTATTCCAATATATGTCAAAATTAAAGTGCTAAAATTATATGGGAAGATATACACGTACTACTTATATTGTCCGATTATTAGTAGAAGATTACCCGTTTTGCAATATGAGTCACAAATGTTTTTTGGTAAAATACAACAGACGACGTAATAAATTGAAAATATAATTAATCCCCTTAATCTTCATACCAGAAGACTGTACTTGATTCCAATATATATGCCAATATATGTCAAAATATATGGCAATATACCTCTACTACTTATATTCTCGTAGGTTAGAAGATATACCCGTGCATTCCTAGAAGATTACTCGTACAACGTACAATATGCGTGTGTCAGCAATTTTTGCCGCAATAAAACAATGGCGTAATAACTTAAAAATATCAATAATCCCTGGATCAATAATTCCGGAAAACATCAATAATAATAATGTTTAAACCTGAAGAGTATAATTGATATTATCCAGTCCAAAATGAAATGGCAATGAAATTTATTTTATATACATATCTTCATTATTCAAATCGGAAAGGATTTAATAAAAATCGTCTGCCGCATAAACACATTGGATTTAAATCCGTTGCTAAGCGACATGATATCATTTGCTTCAAATAAATTGGTAGAAAAAATATCGTCTAAATAGTTATATTTCTATGGAACATTTGGCGACAGTTTCGTCAAATTAGCGACATTTTAAAAAATCGCCAAATTTATCGCCAAGTGGGACTGTAGAACTGACAGTTCCACTTTCCGACAAATTGACGAAATATCATCACAATACTATCCCCTAACAAAAAACAATTAATATCATTTATGTAGCGCAATTTTATCAATTTCAAGATATTTTTATAGATTTGAAAACATTTTTATCAATGTGGTGACATTTTAAAAATTCGCTAAATGTATTACTAAGTAGGATGGTTGGTCTGACAGAGAAATGCTAACCAAACATCATTTCAGTACTCTCTTCTAACAAAACAAAAAAAAATTTCATTGATATGTAGAAGACCCAAGCCACACGACCAACCCGAAGGTTTATGGCAGCTGTTTGTGTGTCGTTTATATCAATTTGGCGACATTTCCGTCAATTTGGCAAAGTTTAAGAAAAGTTGTCAAATTAGCGATATCCCTCCAAATTCGTAGCTTTGAATTTGCAGATCTGAATGAAACATTCTTATCCCGTTTCAATATACTAAATGAAAACACTACAATTGTATTAGAAGATATACCCGCTCTACTCTTTTTCTGTTTCAACAATCGGCTATATGAATTTACTGGCTAAACACAATATATGAGTTTAGTAGCTAAATACGATATAAGCTTGAAAACTCTTTGCCAAAATAAATGAAATTGATGTACGCAGTCAGCAATTAATATAATTAAAAGAAAAATCAAACCGCCCATTCATAAGATATACTTTTATATCGATTTATCCATTTATTTATTATTTAAATCGAAAAAAAATAATAAAAACATTAACAAACACATTTAATTTAATTGCGATGCCGAGCAACATGATATATCCTCCTAAAATGTTAAAATTTATTAACCACTAACAGCACACCCGTTATTCGTACGGAGTGTATAATTTAAAGAAACTTATAGTTCGCAATCATGTGCAAATTCTGTTAAAATATTAAATTTATTGCTCCTAAAAAGAAGTTTAAGAATATATGTTCTCACTATGCAAAATTATCTTCACGATCAGATCTGAAGAATAAAACATCCTGCCCCCTTTTGTAAGCAAATTTACAGAAGAAAAAATAGGAATTGAATGAATATATGCAACCCCGTACTAATTATATTGTCGCAGATCAGAAAATATGCCAATGTGTTAGTAGAAGATTACCCGTATTACAATATGCGTCTCAAAAATATTTGCCAAAATAAAAGAGATGACGTAATAAATTGAAAACATCAATAATATCCGTACTCTTTATACCAGAAGGTCGTAATTGATTCCAATATATGCCAATATATATCAAAACATATGTCAATATACCTGTACTACTTATATTCTCGTAGATTAAAAGATATACACGTGTATTTGTAGAAGATTCGTACAACATACAATATATGAGTTTAAACAATTTTTGTCATAATAAAATAATTGCATAATAACTTGAAAATATCAATAATCCTTGAATCAATAATCCCCGAAAATATAAATAATAATAATTTTTAAACCTGAAGACCGTAATTGATATTATCCAGTCAAAAATGCTATAAGAAAAATCAAATCGTTCTTTTCTAAAATATATTTTTATATCCATTTATTTATTATTCAAATCGAAAAAATAATTATTAAAATTAACAGACAGATTTAATTTAATTGCGTTTCTGAGTAACATGATATAAGATAGAATCTTATAACATGTTAAATATGTCATGTCTTATAACATAAACTGCGAAATTAAATAACGATTTTGATATCTCTATACTTCTCATTGTTCCGTAAAAGCTTGTTTTAAATAAACCATGAACCATGGAGATAGATTTCCCCTTTAAATCATGTTTCAAACAATTCATTTTTTCAGAAAGTGACTAATTAACGCAAAAAATCTCCCATCAAACTCAGAGATTAAATTTTAATTCACTTTCAAACGATTTTCAAGCTTTTCGTTTGGATAAACCACGGAGTTAGGGAGTAGAACTCCTAGGAAAAAGTTCCGTTTTTCATTAATATCTCGACAACCCCAAGTTTTAGAATCTCGAAACTTGGACAAAATTTATGGGGGGATATTTCAAGGCTATTCACCAAATTTCATTAAATGCGGTTCAGCCGTTCTTCCGTAATGATGAGACAAACGAAAATTTCGTTTTTTACTAATATCTCGAGAACCACTGGTCGCAAAAACTCAAAACACAGATATAATTTTAAGTGGGGCTATTTCTGGGCTACCCACAAAATTTCATCAAATTCGGTTCAGCCGTTCTCCCGTGATGGTGTGACAGACAGACAGACAGACAGACAGACAGACAGACAGATTTTCATTTTTATTTATATAGATATACAAAATATTTGTGTACGGAAATAAATCGTTTTATTGCTTTTCAAAATATCCGCATTTAGCATCAATGCATTTTTTTCATTCGAAAAAACCAATTTTCAAAGCAGTTATGCCATTCAGAAGTTGGTATAACTGAAACTTGTGAGTTATATTCTTCAAAAGCTTCTTTCGGGCTGTTAAATCGCTGGCCACGCATTTTATTATTGTTGGATGGGAACGAGAAAAAATCATTGAGTGTGACTCCTAGGAAAATGTTCCGTTTTTCATTAATATCTCCATAACCCCTGGTCTTTCATTAATATCCCGACAACCCCTGGTCGAAACCGGAAACTTGGACAAAATTTATGGAGGATTATTTTAAGGCTATCTACAAAATTTCATTAAATTCGATTCAGTCGTTCTCTCGTGATGATGAGACAAACGAAAGTTTCGTTTTTTATTAATATCTCGAGAACCACTGGTCGTAGAAACACAAAACATGGACTAAATTTTAAGTGGAGCTATTTTCAGGCTACCCACAAAATTTCATCAAATTCGGTTCAGCCGTTCTCCCGTGATGATGGGACAGACAGGCAGATTTTTAATTTTATTTATATACATTGAATAAACCTTAATTTGTGTAAAATAATATTAAATTCACTATTTAACGTTTACAAATTAATCTGTTATAAATTTTAATATATAAAAATGTCGAATTTGGTGAAGTTTGTGCAGCATAATGTGTCAGGGGAAAATATGAAAAGGATTCCCTTGATGTTGTATGTTTGAATACCAATGGTTTAAATTAATTTTATTTTACTCTATATAAAACAAACCTCTAGTTCGTGTAAAAGAATATTAAATACACTATTTTACTTTTCCAAATTAGGCTGTTCGAAATTTTATTGTATAAAAATATACAATTTAGTAACTCCGGTGTAGAATAAGCTGTCATGGGAAAAATATTAAAAGGATTCCTTAAATATTGAATGTTTGAACAACATTAATTTACTCTATATTTCGTGCCCCTATACAGGGTGTCCCAAAAAGAGTGAAACGCTTTTTAATTCTTTACCTGTTGGAGATATGTGGGCAATGGAAATTGCAAAATTGTTGAAAGTAAGGTAGGAAATAAGACTACGTTAATGAAATAGTCCTCCCATTCATTTTCAAAAAGTTACACTTTTTTAATTTTTATACGACCCCCGTACACAAATTTGGTCAATCAGAAAATTTTTATTTTTAATTCAACAAGATCATTAAAAAAACTTCATATCTGTATCTTTAAAATCAACTGAATTATAATAAAAGAAAGAATCTTACTTATGCCACTTTTCCGTACTATGTGAAAGGCTGTTTCATCAGTGAAAATAGGGATCATAAAACAAATTGACGATGGAAGTTGTTTAGATCAAAATTGTATTGAATGAAAATAATACTGGGAATAAATACGTAAATTAAAAAATAAATCATCTGCATTTCATTCTTCAGTTTTTTAAAATTATTTTACTATAAACATTTGAAACGGCTAAATTAGAGTTAACAGAAAGAAAAAATCGTCTATGAGTTCTATTCTTCGTTTTGAAAAATTATGTTAAATTGCAAAATCAAATACATACTTGCATTTGTTTACCTATTTATTTTAATTGTTTCAACTAAAAAATGGCATGTCTCAATGTGAAAAGTACTTAAGAATCCGTGATTGCATCATGAGCTTACGTGGAATTCGCAAAAATGTCTCCTATGTATTATCACCTAGTTTTATTTTCTTGGGATATGTCACACAGTTACATTTCTGGTTTGATATATGGTCCCCATTCACAATGTTCAATTTTCAATAAAATATAACTCGCTCAATTTTAAAGATATAGATATGCGTTTTTTTAATGATCTTGTTGCATTAAAAATAGACAAATTTTAATCAAATTTGTCTAAGGGGGTCGTATAAAAATTTAAAAAGTGTAACTTTTTGAGAATTAATGGGAGGACTATTCCATTAATGTAGTCTTATTTCCTACCTTACTTTCAACATTTTTGCAATTTACATTGCCCACTTATCTCCAACAGGTAAAGAATTGAAGCGTGTTTCAATCTTTTTGGGACACCCTGTATATGGTTGCCCACTGATTTAAAGACTTTAGTGCTATTCATCTGTACTGTGGGTATTCTTATTTTACTTTTCTTGCAATGCATAGTAAAGTATAGGAAAAGTATTGGAATGAGGTCGAAAATTGGAATAAGAGTTTTCGACAGATCTATACGTTTCGGGCACCCCAGCACAGGAATACAACTTTTTAGCGTGATGTCTGTATGTGTGTGTGTCTGTGCAATGTATATATATACTGTAAACTATCCGACGAAATTTCCCAATATTTGTTAGGTCACTTTCATTTTTTCTTCTGTTTATTTATGTTTTCGGGTTTATCTATCAGACGTGCATGCAAGAGCATAATTTGAAGTAGAAAATTTCGTGCTCGCCCTATCTCAGATGTTTTGGGGAGGATGATTACATATAAATTACCCGGCACAAACTAACACTTTAATCTATTTCTCCTCTTACGTAGATTATCCGTTAAAGTATGGAGAGTGTGAAGTAACTTAATGTAAAATTTCGCTTGCATTGTTTGGTTATGACTTTAGTAGCCATGTAATGATAGTACCTTAAAACATCGTAAATATTATCGTTAATAGATCAATTAGTTGTAAATCATTAATCGATTGATCAACTAACTCAACCCATTACTTAATTAAAAATTTTACTGAAAACCCGGATTTTTTCATTAAATGTAACGGCTTATATTTGACAACTGTCATTTACAAAGATATTGTATTTTATTATATTTTTTATTCTACTGATCAACTAACACTAACCTTTAATCAACTAGAATTTTTCAATTCCAGTTAAAACCCGATCCTTTTTCAACACATTACAACATAGCTGAAAAGTGTTTATGACCTTGTTCATTCTGCCTGTCTGTCATTTCGCACGATAACTGCCGTAAAAATGACTTTATCGAAATGAAATTTTAGTATGTTGTTCAGACAGTCTGTGGGATCTATGGGAATATAAATGAATAATATCACCCAATTAGTTTTGGATTGAACCAGGTTGAAAAAATGAAATATTTTGAACCCTACGGGAACTAATTTTTCAAGCATTTTTAAGCGAATTTAAAATTCACAAATTGCTTCGAAAGTTTTAGAAAATATTCAAATTTTCCCATAAAAAATATAATAAAAATTTCAGCAAAATATATTTGGTAGTTTATTAAATAAAAATTAAAATGTTAATTACACCCATATCACGTGAAGAGATCACGTAGCCCACTTCAAAATAAAATATGGCTTCCATCTTGTGTCAAAATCGTGATTTTTACAGTTCTTTTTAATTTATATTTAGTATTGAATCCGTCCTAAAACCGCTTTATTGCTGCTTAATTTCTGTGCATCTAT
The DNA here is from genome assembly GCA_951213105.1 of Amaurobius ferox. NCBI lineage: Eukaryota > Metazoa > Arthropoda > Arachnida > Araneae > Amaurobiidae > Amaurobius > Amaurobius ferox. Next base: position 18,653,310 of record OX578141.1, read on the forward strand.
ATTCTAAAAGAGCGCAAGTACAATATATTTGAGTTTAAATGATCAATCCCATCCATCTTGTGCAACATCGTGATTTTTAAAGTTTTTTTTAATTTATATTTAGTGCTGTATCCGACCTAAAACCGCTTTATTTTTGCTCAATTTCTGTGCATCTATATTATGAAACAATGCAATTACAATATGTTTGAGGTTAAATGATTATCAAACTTTCATTATTATTACAACGGAGCCTAATTTTCACTTATGGAGAATGTAAACACATCAAGCTGCAAGATGAGTTGTGTAAGAATTGCTGCATTTCTTTGACGCAAAATTATTTAGCTCTGATGTCCGCAATATAGTTGATATGAATGAAACATTCATTGATTTTACATAGAGAAGCAGACGATTTTTAGCAGACCTTTTCGATGAAGTTTTAAGCATAGAGTTAAATTACTTTTACCTACATGGTTTTAAGTTTTTAAGTAAAACAAATTATTGTAATATTGTGATGAATAAAAGGAATAGAATAAAAGTGTATGAATGAAATATTTATTGCTTTTTTACAGAGAGCCTGACGATTTATATTTCAATGACGTCATTTGAATAAAGTTCTTTTTTTTGCGATGAAGTTTTAAGATTTTAAATATAATAAATTATTGTAGTATTGTGATGATTTTAAAAATATTACTGCTGAATGTATCTCATTTTAGAGATGTTTAAATAAAATAGCATTGCAGTTGGAAAGTGTTTCACAATCAATGCTTTATGCATGACTGATATTTCTTGTTATTAAATTAATCGCATTTTATTGAATACTAGCAGCATGCACGTCCTTCTTACGGAGTATATAATATAAAGAAACTTATAATTCGCAATCATGTGCAAATTCTGTTAAAATATTAAATTTATTGCTCCTAAAGAGAAGTTTAAGAATATCTGTTCTCACAATACAAAATTATCTTCAAAATTATCTGAAGAATAAAACATCCTGACTCCTTTTGTAGGCAAATTTACAAACAAAAAGAAGGAATTGAATCAATATATGCAACCCGGTACTACTTATATTGTCGCAGATTAGAAAATATGCCACTGTGTTAGTAGAAGATTACCCGTATCACAATATGTGATTGAAAAATCTTTGCCAAAATAAGAGAGATGACGTAATAAATTGAAAATATCAATAATCCCTGTACTCTTTATAACAGAAGGTCGTAATTGATTCCAATATATGCCAATATATATCAAAACATATGCCAATATACCTGTACTACTTATATTCTCGTAGATTAGAAGATATACCCGTGTATTTGTAAAAGATTACTCGTACAAAATACAATATATGAGTTTAAACAATTTTTGTCATAATAAAACAAATGCATAATAATTTGAAAATATCAACAATCCCTAAATCAATAATCCCCGAAAATATCAATAATAATAACGTTTAAACCTGAAGACCGTAATTTATATTATCCAGTTAAAAATGCTATAAGAAAAATCAAATAGTTCTTTTCTAAAATATATTTTTATATCCATTTATTTATTATTCAAATCGAAAAAATACAGGTAATAATTAAAATTAACAAACAGATTTAATTTAATTGCGTTTCTGAACAACATGATATAAGATAGAATCTTCTTCATAAATTGCGAAATTAAATAACCATTTTGATTTCTTTATACTTTTCATTGTTCAGTAAAAGCTTTTGAAAAATAAACCATTGAGATAGATTTCCCATTTAAATCATGTTTCAAACAATTGATGTTTTCAGAAAGTGACTAATTAGCGCAAAAAATCTTCCATTAAACTCAGAGATAAAGTTTTAATTCACTTTCAAACGATTTTCAAGCTTTTCGCTTGGATAAACCACGGAGTTAGTGAGTAGAACTCCCTGGAAAAGTTTCATTTGTCATTAATATCTCGATAACCCCTGGTCTTAGATGCTCGAAACTTGGGCTAAATTTATGGGAAGCTATTTTACGGCTATCCATAAAATTTCATCAAATTCAGTTCAGCCGTTCAGCAGTGATAATGAGACAAATGAAAATTTCGTTTTTTTACTAATAGCTCGAAAACCACTAACTGTAGAAACTCCAAACATGGACTAAATTTTAAGTGGGACTATTTCCAGTCTATCCACAAAATTTCATTAAATTCGGTTCAGCCGTTCTCCCGTGATGACGGGACAAACAGACAGAGAGACAGCCAGACAGACAGATTCTCAATTTTTTTTATATAGATTTAACGACTGTCACACATAAGAAAAACATTAGTTGCAGATCAAAAGTTCTATTTTAAAAAAATTTGAAGCGATAGTGCCTTCAAACATCATTAACATTATTGTTAATCTATATAAATAAATTTGAAAATCTGTCTGTCTGTCTGCCTGTCTGTCCCATCATCACGGGAGAACTGCTGAACCGAATTTAATGAAATTTTGTGGATAGTCTTGAAATGCCCCCCCTTAAATTTAATCCATGTTTCGAGTTTCTAAGACCAGGGGTATTCGAGATATTAGTGAAAAACGAAACTATTTCCTAGAAGTTCTATTCTCTAAGTCCGTGGTTTATCCAAACTAAAAGGTTGAAAATCGTTCGAAAGTGACTTAAAATTTTATCTCTTAGACTAGAGGAAGATTTTGCGCTACTTAGTCACTATTTGAAAGCATGAATTGTTTGAAACATGAATTTAAATGGAAAATCAATCTCCATGGTTTATTTTTCACAAGCTTTTACTCAACAATGAAAGGTATAAAGAAATCAAAATGGTTATTTTATTTCGGAGTTTATGAGGAAGATTCTATCTTATACCATGTTGCTCAGAAACGCTATTAAATTGAATTTGTCTGTTAATTTATTATTTTTTTTATTTGATTAATAAATAAATGGATATAAAAATATATATTATAAATGAACGGTTTGAGTTTTCTTTTAATTATATTAGTTGCAGACTGCGTACTTCAGTTTCATTTATGTTCTCAAAGAGTTTTTAAGCTTATATATTGTGTTTAGCTAATAAACTCATATATTGTGTTTACACAATAAATTCATTTATCCGATTGTTGAAACAGAAAAAGAGTAGATAGGGTATATTTTCTAATAATATTTTAGTGTTTTCATGTATTATATACAAACGGGATCAGAATGTTTTATTTTTCAGATCTGCAAATTCACAGAGCTACGAATTTGGCGGAATATCGCTAACTTAGCAACTTTTCTTAAACTTTGCCAAATTGACGGAAATGTCGCCAAATTGATAAAGACAACGCAAATCAATAAAATTAAGTTTGTTTTTTCAGAATATAGTACTGAAATGATGCTTCGGTAACATTTGTTGGTCGTCCATCCATCCTACTTAGTAACACATTTAGCGAATTTTTAAAATGTCACCAAATGATAAAAATGTTTGAAAATCTATAAAAATTTCATGAAATTGATAAAATTGCGCTTAATAAATGAAATAAATTGTCTTTTGTTAGGGGACAGTATTGTGATGATGTTACGTTAATTTGTCGCAAAATGGGACTATCAGTTCTATAGTCCCACTTGGCAATAAATTTGGCGATTTTTTATATTATCGCTTGATTGATGAAAATGTCGCCAAACATTCCGTGAAGATAGCATTATTCAGATGATATAATGTCCATCAATTCATTTGAAAAAATGATATCATGTCGTTTAGCAAATGGGTGTAAATCCAATGTGTTATGCGGCATACGATTTTTATTAAACCTTTTACGATTTGAATAATAAAGATATGTATATAAAATAAATTTCAATGACATTGCATTTCTAACTGGATAATATCAATTACGGTCTTTAGGTTTAAACATTTTTATTATTGATATTTTCGGGGATTATTGATTCAGGGGTTATCGATATTTTCAAGTTATTTTGCTATTGTTTTAATGCGGCAAAAATGATTTAAACTCATATATTGTATGTTGTAGGAGTAATCTTCTACAAATGCACGGGTATATCTTCTAAACTACGAGAATATAAGTAGTACAGGTATATTGGCATATGTTTTGATATATATTGGCATATATTGGAATCAATTACGACCTTCTGGTATAAAGAGTACTGAATTATTGATATTTTCAATTTATTACGTCATCTGTTTTATTTTGCCAGATATTTTTGAGACTCATATTGTGATACAGGTAATCTTCTATTAACACACTGGCATATTTTCTAATCTGCGACAAAATAAGTAGTACGGGGGATATATAAATATATATATATATTCCCATATAATTTTAGTACTTTCATTCTGGCATATCATTAATTACGGGTTACGGCTTTAATGCTATTTTCAATTTATACATGTAATGTACTAATACAAGTTATATCTTCTAATATTCACGTATATAAGTAATACGGGTTCCATACAACTTTAATGCTTTGATTTTGCTTATATAGATTCAATTCCTTTTTTTTTTGTAAATTTGATTACAAAAGGGGCCTGGATGTTTTTTTCTTCATATCTGCCTGTGGATATAATTTTGTATAGCGAGAACAGAGATTCTTAAACTTCTTTTTAGGAGTATTGCATTAAATATTTTAACAGAATATGTTTAAAAATGTCATTTTGTATACTCTAAGAATTAGCACATGATTGTTAATTTTAAGTACCTTTATATTATATACTCCATACGAAGAACGGATATGCTGCTAGTCTATATAAATAAAATTGAAAATATGTCTGTCCGTCTGTCTGTTTGTTTCGTCAGCACGGGTAAACGGCTGAACCGACCTTGATGAAATTTTGTGGGTAGTCTGGAAATAGCCCCACTTAAAATTTTGTCCATGTTTGGAGTTTCGACGATTAGTGGTTCTCGAGATATTAGTAAAAAACGAAATTTTCGTTTGTTTCATCATCACGGGAGAGGGGCTGAAACGAATATGATGAAATTTTGTGGATAACCTTGAAATATGCCCCCATGAATTTAATTCAAGTTTCGAGTATCCAAGACCAGGGGTTGTCAAGATATTAATGAAAAACGAAACTTTTTTCTAGGAGTTTTACTCTCTAACTCCGTGGTTTATCCAAACGAAAAGCTTGAAAATAGTTTGAAAGTGAATTAAAACTTCATCTCTGAGTTTGATGGGAGATTTTTTGCGCTAATTAGTTACATTCTGAAAACACGAATTGTTTGAAACATGATTTAAATAGGAAATCTATCCACATGTTTTATTTTCCACAAGCTTTTAGTGAACAATGAAAAGTATAAAGAAATCAAAATGGTTATTTAATTTCACAGTTTATGAGGAAGATTCTATCTTATATCATGTTGCTCAGAAACGCAATTAAATTAAATCTTAAATTTAATTATTATTTTTTCAATTTGAATAATAAATAAATGGAAATAAAAATATATTTTAGAAAAAAACGATTTGATTTTTCTTATAGCATTTTTGACTGGATAATATCAATTACGGTCTTCAGGTTTAAACGTTATTATTATTGATATTTTCGGGGATTATTGATTCGGGGTTTATTGATATTTTCAAGTTATTACGCAATAGTTTTATTATGACAAAAATTGTTTAAACTCATATATTGTACGTTGAACGAGTATTCTTTTACAAATACACGGGTATATCTTCTAATCTACGAGAATATAAGTTGTACAGGTATATAAACATATGTTTTGATAAATATTGGCATATATTGGAATCAAATACGACCTTCTGGTATAAAGAGTACGGGGATTATTGATATTTTCAATTTATTACTTCATCTCTTTTATTTTGGCAAAGATTTTTGAGATTCATATTGTAATACGGGTAATATTCTACTAACACACTGGCATATTTTCTAATCTGCGACAATATAAGTAGTACGGGGTTGCATATATTGATTCAATTCCTATTTTTTTTGTAAATTTGAGTACAAAAGGGGCCAGGATGTTTTATTCTTCACATCTGCCCGTGAAGATAATTTTGCACAGTGAGAACAGATATTCTTAAACTTCTCTTTAGGAGCAATAAATTTAATTTTTTAACAGAATTTGCACTTGATTGCGAATAATAAGTTTCCTTATCTTATATACTCCATGCGAAGAACGGGTATGCTGTTAGTCTATATAAATAAAATTGAAAATCTGTCTGTCTGTCTGTCTGTCCCGTCATAAAGGGAGAACGGCTGAATCGAATTTCATGAAATTTTGTGGGTAGCCTGGAAATTGTCTCATATAAATGTAGTCCATGTTTGGAGTTTCTACGATCAGTGGTTCATGAGATATTAGTAAAAAACGAAATTTTCGTTCGTCTCATCATCACGAGAGAACGGCTGAACCGAATTTGATGAAATTTTGTGGATAGCCTTGAACTGGCCCCCATAATTTTAGCCCAAATCTGGAGTATCTAAGACCAGGGGTTGTCGAGATATTAATGAAAACCGAAACTTTTTCCTAGGAGTTCTACTCTCTAACTCCGTGGTTTATCCAAACGAAAAGCTTCAAAATCGTTTGAAAGTGAATTAAAACTTTATCTTTGAGTTTTGTAGGCGATTGTTTGCGCTAATTAGTCACTTTCTGAAAATATGAATTGTTTGAAACATGATTTAAATGGGAAAGCTATCTCCATGGTTTATTTTTCACAAGCTTTTACTGAACAAAAATATAAAGAAATCAAAATGGTTATTCAGTTTCGCAGTTTATGAGGAATATTCTATCTTATATCATGTTGTTCAGAAACGCAATTAAATTCAATCTGTCTGTTAATTTTAATTATTATTTTTTCGATTTGAATAATAAATAAATGGCTATAAAAATATATTTTAGAAAAGAGCGATTTGATTTTTTTATAGCATTTTTGACTGGTTATTATCAATTACGGTCTTCAGATTTAAGCGTTATTATTATTGATATTTTCGGGGATTATTGATTCAGGGATTATTGATATTTTCAAGTTATGCTATTGTTTTATTATGGCAAAAATTGTTTAAACACATATATTGTACGTTGTACGAGTAATCTTCCACAAATACACGGGTATATCTTCTAGTCTACGAGTAAATAAGTAGCACAGGTATATTGGCATATGTTTTGATATATATTGGCGTATATTGGAATCAATTATGACCTTCTGGTATAAAGATTTCGGAGATTGTTGATATTTTCTCTTTATTACGTTATCTCTTTTATTTTGGCAAATATTTTAGAGACTCATATTGTAATACAATCTTCTAATGTGCTAATACAGGTTATATATTCTAATATTCGCGTATATAAGTAATACGGGTCCAATACAATTTTAATGCTTTCATTCATTTTACATATATTGATTCAATTCCTTTTTTTATGTAAATTTGCTTCCAAAAGGGGCCAGGATGTTTTATTCTTCAGATCTGTTCGTGAAGATAACGTTTCATAGTGAGAACAGATATTCTTAAACTTATCTTTAGGAGCAATAAATTTAATATTTTAACAGAATTTGCACGATTCCGAATTATATGTTTCTTTATATTATATACTCCGTACGAAGAACGAGTATGCTGCTAGTCTATATAAATAAAATTAGTCTGTCCGTCTGTCTGTATGTATGTGTGTGTTTGTCTCATCATCACGGAAGAACGGCGGCACCGGATTCAATGAAATTTTGTGAGTAGACGTGAATTAGTCCTATTTAAAATATAATTCATGTTTCAAGTTTCTAGGAACAGGAATTGTCGTGATATTAATAAGAGAACGCTAATAGCTTCCATAGAGATAGCATTATGCAGAATATATTTTCTCGCCAATTTATTTGAAGAAAATTATATCATGTCGATTAGCAACGGACTTAATTCAAATGTGTTTATACTGCAGCCTTTTTTATTAAAATTTAATAAAAATTTAAATCTCCGATTTAAATAATAAAAAAATGTATATAAAGTACATTTTATGGAAATTGACTTTTTGACTGGGTCATTTTTATTTTGGCCTTCAGGTTTAAAGATGACGGGAATTATTGATATTTTCAGTTTATTATGTCATCTGTTTTATTTTGGCAAATATTTTTGAAACTCATATATCGTAGTACGGGTAATCTTCTACTAATGCACGGGTATTTCTTTTAATCATACTTGAATATAAGTAGTACGGGTCTATATTTTCCCATACAATTTTAGCGCTTTCATTATTGATTCAAGTGAATATTTTTTAGAAATTTGTTTACAAACGGAACCAGAATGTTTGCCTGTGAGGGTAATCTGCCTGTGAAGGTAGATCTGCCTGTAAAGGTAATTTTGTGTAGCGAGAACATAGTTATCGTGCTAATGGACGGACAGACAGACGGACCGACAGAATGAACAAAGGCATAAAACTTTGCAACTATGCTGTAAAGTGTTAAAAAGGGGTTCCGTCCTACAAAAATTCACTCATGTAGATACCTGCCTGCAAAAATCCATGGTCTTGCTATTGTTAGTCTATTCGAGACGCGAACTTGCAGCTCAAATATTTTGTCTTTGATTTTGACATTAAATATTTCTTAAACTGCAATATACTATTAAAAAATGGTTTATTTCAGCGTATTCCCCAAAGCTTTTTTTCTCATGTGCACCAAATTTCATAATTTTATATGCAACAGTTTTTGCGGCACGAAGCAAAGAATCTCGAGAAACCAGAAATTTGTCAAACAGCGGCTGCGTCAGTTACTTTTTTTAATATATATATATATATATATATATATATATATATATATACATATTTTAATCTTAAGAATTTTAATTTACTTGTAATATAATATACATATAATATATATGTATGTGTTCGAACCCAATTTTGATGATAAAATGACCAACAGGCAGGACCACAGAATATATATTAGTCTGTAGGCGAGACAATCTCATTTGGGATCAACTCACAAAACAAACTCGAAAAAGTATCATCGTCTGACGCGACTGTTAGAAGGGATTCAAAAAGGAATAGCGTGTCAAGTGTTGGCAGAATCTGATTGGCCGAACCGTTGCCCTTCTTACATAAAACTCTGCACTCAGAACATGGAGTTAAAAGAGTGAGTGCCAGACAGATAATTGAGCATAGTAGAGTTAACATGATGTTGCAGTTATGAATAAATAGTTATTTAGTAAATAATGTTATTAAAGCTATAATAAATAATTTAGAATAAGTTATTTAGAAAAAAAAATAATGAAATCTTGAATAATAATTTGGAGTAAATTAATTTATAATAATTGAAATTAAAAAAAAAGAAATTAAATAATTAAAATAAAATTATTTGTTATTAAAATATATTAAATGTTGAATAGAATTAACTCAGTGTCGTAATGGTTGTATAATATATAACGGATATAATATACACGGATTGTAATTTTTGTGCCAAATTTCTTTCGAATCGCTTCATTCCTTCTTCAGATATCATCTCCACAGACTCGCACACACACGTATACACACGTATACACACACACAGAGGCATCACCTCAAGAGGTTTGATTCGCATTGAGGGATGCTTGAAACGTCCTCTCCAGTCGAAAACTCGAATTTGAATTTTTAACCCCAGCACAATACTTTCCTTATACATTATATTATGTACTAGCAGTATACCCGTTCTTCGTACGGAGTATATTATATAAAGGAACTTAAAATTCACAATCATGTGCAAATTCCTATAGTATACTAAACGACATTTTTAATCAAAATATTCTATTAAAATATTTAATTTAATGTTCCTAAAAGGAAGTTTAAGAATCCCTGTTCTCGCTATACAAAATTATCTTCACGGGCAGATCTGAAGAATAAAACATCCTGGCCCCATTTTTAAGAAAATTTTCAAGAAATATGAAATTGAATTCATATATGCAAAATAAAAGGGTTAAAATTGTATGGGATCCGTACTACTTATATAGCCGAATATTAGAAGATATAACCTGTATTATTACCTGGATAAATAACCTGTATAAATTGAAAATATCAATAAACCCGTACTCTTTAAACCTGAAGGCCGTAATTGATTCCAATATATGCCAAAATGAAAGTACTAAAATTATATGGGAAGATATACCCGTTATACTTATAATGTCATAGATTAGAAGATATGTCCGCGTGTTAGTAGAAGATTGCCAGTATTACAATATGAGTCTCAAAAATCTTTGCCAAAATAAAACAGATGACGTAATAAATTGAAAATATAAAAAGACCCGCAATCTTTATACCAGAAGGCCGTACTTGATTCTAATACATGCCAATAACGTCAAAATATATATCAATATACCTGTACTACTTATATTCTCGTAGATTAGAAGATATACCCGTTCAGTTGTAGAATATTACTCTTAGAACATACAATATATGAGTTTCAACAATTTTTGTCACAATAAACTAGTGGCATAATGACTTGAAAATATCGATAATCTCTGAATCAATAATCCCCGAAAATTTCAATAATAATAATGTTTAAACCTGAGGACCGTAATTTATATTAATTAGACAAAAATGCAATGGAAATGAAATTTATTTTATATATATATATATCTTCACGAGCAGCATACCAGTTCTTCGTACGGAGTATATAATATAAAGAAACTTATAATTCACAATCATGTGCAAATTATGTTAAGATATTAAATTTATTGTACTTAAAGAGAAGTTTAAGAATATCTGTGTTCTCATTATGCAGAACTATCTTCAAGGGCAGATCTGAAGAATAAAATATCCTGGCCTCTTTTGAAACAAATACACAAAAAATATGAAATTGAATCAATATATATAAAATAAAAGCGCTAACATTGTATGGAACCCGTACTACGTATATACTTGAATATTAGAAGATAAAACCTGTGTTAGTAGATTGCGTGTATAAATTGAAAATATCAATAAACCCGTAATTGATTCCAATATATGCCAGAATGAAAGCACTAAAATTATATGGGAATATATATATATATATATATATATATATATATATATCCCCGTACTACTTATATTGTCGCAGATTAGAAAATATGCCTGTGTGTCAGTAGAAGATTACCCGTATTACAATATGAGTCTCAAAAATATTTGCCAAAATAAAACAGATGACGTAATAAATTGGAAATATCAATAATTTATACCAGAAGGTCTTAATTGATTCCAATATATGCCAATATATAACAAAATATATGCAATATACCTGTACTACTTATATTCTCGTAGATTGGAAGATTTACCCATGCATTTGTAGAAGATTACTCGTACAACGTACTATATTCAACAATTTTTGTCATAATAAAACAATGGCATAATAACTTGAAAATATAAATAATCCATGAATCAACAGTCCCCGAAAATATCATTAATAATAATGTTTAAACCTGAAGACAGAAATTGATATTATCCAGTCAAAAATGCAATGTCAATGAAATTTATTATATATATATATCTTTATTATTCAAATCGGAAAAGATTTAATAAAAATCGTATGCCGCATAAACACATTGGGTTTATATCCGTTGCTAATCGATATGGTATCATTTGCTTTAAATGATGGAAATCTTATCGTCTGAATAAGTCTATCTCCATGGAAGCTTTGGCAACATTTTCGTCAAATTAACGACAGTTTAAAAAATCGCCAAATTTATCGCCAAGTGGGAATGTAGAACTGACAGCCCCATTTTGCTACAAATTGACGAAACATCATCGCAATACTATCCCCCTAACAAAACACAATTAATTTCATTTATTAAGCGCAATTTTATCAATTTCGGGGTATTTTTATGAATTTACAAACATTTTTATCAATTTGGTGACATTTTAAAAATTCGCTGAATGTGTTACTAAGGATGGATGAACTGGCCGGCAAATGCTACCTAAACATCGTTTCAGTACTCTCTTCTGTAAAAACAAATTTAATTTAATTGATATGAGTAGTTTTTATCAATTTGGCCACATTTCCGTCAATTTGGCAACGTTTAAGAAAAGTTACCAAGTTAGCGATATTTCGCGAAATTCGTAGCTCTAAATTTGCAGATCTGAAGAATAAAACATCCTGATCCCTTTTGTATATACTACATGAAAACACTAAAATTGTATTAGAAGATACACCCGATCTACTCTTTTTCTGTTTCAACAATCGGCTAAATAAATATATTGGGAAAACAAAATATATGAGTTTATTAGCAAAACACAATGAATGAGCTTGAAAAATTAATGAAAGTGATGTACGCAGTCCGCAACGGATATAATTAAAAGAACAATCAAACCGTTCATTTATAAAATATATTTTTACATCCATTTATTTAATGTTCAAATACAAAAAATAATAATAAATATTAACAAACACATTTAATTTAATTGCGTTGCATGATATAAGATAGAATCTTCCTCATAAACTGCGAAATTAAATAACCCTTTTGATTTCTTTATACTTTTCATTGTTGAGTAAATGCTTCTGAAAAATAAACCATGGAGATAGATTTTCCATTTAAATTCATGTTTCAAACAATTCATGTTTTCATACAGTGCCTAATTTACGCAAAAATTCTCCACCAAACTCAGAAATAAAGTTTTATTTCACTTATTAATGTTTTATTTTCATCCTTTCCGTTTAGATAAACCACGGAGTTAGAGAGTAGAACTCTAAGGAAAAAGTTTCGTTTTTCACCAATATCTCGACAACCCCTGATCTTAGACACTCGAAACTTATCCTAAATTTATTGTGGACTATTTTAAGGCAATCCACCAAATTTCATTAAATTAGGTTCAGCCGTTCTCCCGTGATGATGAGACAAACGAAAATTTCGTTTTTTACTAATATCTCGAGAACCACTGGTCGTAGAAACTCAAAACATGGACTATATTTTAAATGGGACTATTTCCAAGCTACCCACAAAATTCCATCAAATTCTGTTCAGCCGTTCTGCCGTGATGATGGGACAAACAGACAGAAATATTTTCAATTTTATTTATATAGATTGAATGAATGAATGACATGAAGGTGGATAGCTCCGGAAGAGCCCAGCACATCGACCAGAGGTCTATTGTACTACCCCAACAGGTGAAAGTCCTTAAGAAAAGACCAGTAGCCGAAGCAAAAATCAAAGCAATCGTAGATTAGAAGATATACCCGTGTATTTGTAAAAGATTACTCGTACAACGTACAATATATGTGTTTAAACAATTTTTGCCATAATAAAACAATAGCATAATATCTTGAAAATATCAATAATCCCTGAATCAATAATCCTCGAAAATATCAATAATAATAACACTTAAACCTGAAGACCGTAATTGAAAATATCCAGTCAAAAATGCTATAAGAAAAATCAAATCGTTCTTTTCTAAAATACATTTTTATACCATTTATTTATTATTCAAATCCAAAAAATAATAATTAAAATTTAAAGACAGATTTAATTTGATTGCGTACCTGAGCAACATAATATAAGATAGAATCTTCCTCATAAACAGCGAAATTAAATAACCATTTTGATTTCTCGTAGCTACCCACAAAATTCCATTTCCCCTTACCAATTTCCCCGTACCAATTTCCAATTTCCCCGTACTACTTATACTTTTCATTGTTCAGTAAATGCTTGTGAAAAATAACCATGGAGATAGATTTTCCATTTAAAATCATGTTTCAAACAACTCATGCTCTCAAGTAGTGACTAATTTGAGCAAAAATGCTCCATCAAACTGAAAAATAACATTTTAATTCAAGTGGACGTTTTAAACAAACGAATTTTATCCTTTCCGTTTGGATAAACCACGGAGTTAGAGATTAAAACTGCTAGGAAAAAGTTCCGTTTTTCATTCATATCTCGACAATCCCTAGTTTTAGAAACGCGAAACTTGGACCAAATTTATGGGGGCCTATTTCCAGGCTACCCACAAAATTTCATCAAATTCGGTTCAGCCGTTCTCCCGTGATGATGGGACAAACAGACAGACAGACAGATTTTCAATTTTATTTATATAGACTAGCAGCATACCAGTTCTTCGTACGGAGTATATAATATAAAGAAACTTATACATTGCAATCATGTGCAAATTCTGTTATAATATTAAATTTATTGCTCCTAAAAAGAAGTTTAAGAATATCTGTTCTCACTATGCAAAATTATCTTCACGGGCAGATGTGAAGAATAAAACATCCTGGCCCCTTTTGTACGAAAATTTACAAAAAAAAAAAAGGAATTGAATCAATATATGCAACCCCGTACTACTTATATTGTCGCAGATTAGAAAATATGCCAGTGTGTTAGTAGAAGATAACACGTATTACAATACGAGTCACAAAAATCTTTGCCAAAATAAAAGAGATGACGTAATAAATTGAAAATATCAATAATCCTCGTACTCTTTATACCAAAAGGTCGTAATTGATTCCAATATATGCCAATATATATCATAACATATACCAATATACCTGTACTACTTATATTCTCGTAGATTAGAAGATATACATGTGTCTTTGTAGAAGATTACTCATACAACATACAATATATGAGTTTAAACAATTTTTGTCATAATAAAACAGTCGCATAATAACTTGAAAATATCAATAATCCCTGAATCAATAATCCCCGAAAATATCAATAACAATAACGTTAAAACCTGAAGACGATAATTGATATTATCCAGTCAAAAATGCTATAAGAAAAATCAAATCATTCTTTTCTAAAATATATTTTTATATCCATTTATTTATTATTCAAATCGAAAAAATCATAATTAAAATTAACAGACAGATTTAATTTAATTGCGTTTCTGAGCAACATGATATAAGATAGAATCTTCCTCATAAACTGCGAAATAAAATAACGATTTTGATTTCTTTATACTTTTCTTTGTTGAGTAAAAGCTTGTGAAAAATAAACCATGGAGATTGATTTTCCATTTATATTCATGTTTCAAGCAATTCATGCTTTCATATAGTGACTAATTAGCGCAAAAAATCTCCCATCAAACTCAGAGATAAAGTTTTATTTCACTTTCAAACGATTTTTAAGCTTTTTGTTTGGATAAACCACGGAGTTAGAGAGTGGAACTCCTAGGAAAAACTTTCCTTCTTCATTAATCTCGATAACCCCGGGACCTAGATACTCGAAACTTGGGCAAACAAAATTTCCACAAAATTTCATCAAATTCGGTTCAGCCGTTCGCCCGTGATGATGAGACAAACAGACAGACAGACAGATTTTCAATTTTATTTATATAGACTAGCAGCATATCCGTTCTTCGTACGGAGTATATAATATAAAGAAACTTAAAATTCACAATCATGTGCAAATTCTTAGTATACTAAATGACATTTTTAATCAAAATATTGTGTTTAAATATTTAATATAATGCTTCTAAAAAGAAGTTTAAGAATATCTGTTCTCGCTATACAAAATTATCTTCACGGGCAGTTCTGAAGAATGAAACATCCTGGACCCCTTATGTAAGCAAATTTACAAAAAAATATAGAATTGAATCAATATATGCAAAATAAAAACGTTAAAATTGTATGGGACCCGTACTAATAATATACGCGAATATTAGAAGATATAACCTGTATTAGTAGATTACGTGTATAAATAGAAACTATCAATAAACCCGTAATCTTTAAATCTGAAGGCAGCCATTTATTCCAATATATGTCAAAATGATATTGCTAAAATTATATGTTAAGATATACCCGTACTACTTATAATGTCGTAGATTAGAAGATATGTCCGATTATTAGTAGAAGATTACCCGTATTACAATATGAGTCTCAAATATCTTTGTTAAATTACAACAGACGACGTAATAAATTGAAAATATGAATAATCCCCTTAATCTTCATACCAGAAGGCCGTACTTGATTTCAATATATATGCCAATATATGTCAAAATATGCGCCAATATACCTATACGACTTATATTCTCGTAGGTTAGAAGATATATTCCTAGAAGATTAGTGCATTCCTAGAAGATTACTCGCACATCGTACAATATGTGAGTGTCAGCAATTTTTGCCGCAATAAAACAATGGCGTTATAACTTAAAAATATCGATAATCTCTAAATCAATAATCTCGCAAAATATCAATAATAATAATGTTTAAACCTGAAAACCTTAATTGATAATATCGAGTCAAAAATGAAATGGCAATGAAATTTATTTTATATACATATATTCATTATTCAAATCGGAAAAGATTTAATAAAAACCGTCTGCCGCATAAACACATTGGATTTAAATCCGTTGCTAAGCGACATGATATCATCTGCTTCAAATAAATTGGTGGATAAAATATCGTCTAAATTATATTATCTCTATGGAACGTTTAGCGACATTTTAAAAAATAGCCAAATTTATCGCCGAGAGGGACTGTAGAACTGACAGTCTCACATGGCGACAAATTGACGAAATATCATCACAATGCTATCCCCTAACAAAACACAATTAATTTCATTTATTTAGCGCAATTTTATCAATTTCAAGATATTTTTATAAATTTGAAAACATTTTTATCAATTTGGTGACATTTTAAAAATTCGCTAAATGTATTACTAAGTAGGACGGTTAGTCTGACAGACTAATACTAACGAAACATCATTTTAGTACTCTCTTCCAACAAAACAAAATAAATTTCATTGATTTGCGTCGTTTTTATCAATTTGTCGACATTTCCGTCAATTTGGAAAAGTTTAAGAAAAGTTGAAAAATTAGCGATATTCTGCCAAATTCGTAGCTCTGAATTTGCAGATCTGAATGAAACATCCTGATCGCATTTCTATATACTAAATGAAAACACTACAATTGTATTAGAAGATATACCCGAAGATATACTCTTTTTCTGTTTCAACAATCGGCTAAAAGAATTTATTGGCTAAACCCAATATATAAGTTTAGTAGCTAAACACAATATAAGCTTGAAAACTCTTTACCAAAATAAATGAAAGTGATGTACGCAGTCAGCAATTATTATAATTAAAAGAAAAATCAAACCGTTCATTCATAAGACATAATTTGATATTAATTTATTTATTATTCAAATCGAAAAAATAATAATAAAAACATTAACAAACACATTTAATTTAATTGCGTTGCCAAGCAACATGATACATCCTCATAACATGTTAAAATTAATTAACGATTTTGATTTCTTAATACTTTTCATTGTTGAATAAAAGCTTGTGGAAAATAAACCATGAAGCTAGATTTTCCATTTAAATTCATGTTTCAAACAATTCATGATTTCATATAGTGACTAATTTGCACAAAAAATCTCCACCAAACTCAGAAATAAAGTTTCATTTTACTTTGACGTTTTAAACAAACGATTTTCATCCTTTCCGTTTGGATAAACCAAGGAGTTAGAGAGTAGAACCCCATGGGAAAAGTTCCGTTTTTCATCAATACCTCGTCAACCCCTAGTCTTAAAAACTCAGAACTTGAACTAAATTTATGGGGGGCTATTTCAAGGATATTCACAGAATTTCATTAAATTCGGTTTAGCCTTTCTCCCGTGATAATGAGACAAACGAAAATTTCGTTTTTTACTAATATCTCGAGAACCATTGGTCCTAAAAACTCAAAACACGGACTAAATTTTAAGTGGGGCTATTTCTAGGCTACCCACAGAGTTTCATCAAATTCGGTTCAGCCGTTTTACCGTGATGGTGGGACAAACAGACAGACAGATTTTCAATTATATATATATAGACTAGCAGCATACCCGTTCTTCGTACGGAGTATATAATATAAAGAAACTTAAAATTCACAATCATGTGAAAATTCCTATAGTATACTAAATGGCATTTTTAATCAAAATATTCTGCTAAAATATTTAACATAATGCTCCTAAAAAGAAGTAAAGAAGTTAAGGAATGTCTGTTCTCGCTATTCAAAATTATCTTTACGGGCAGATCTGAAGAATAAAACATCTGGCCTCTTTTGTAAACAAATTTATAAAAAATATGGAATTGAATCAATATATGCAAAATAAGAGCGTCAAAATTGTATGAGACCCGTACTACTTATATACGCGAAGATTAGAAGATATAAACTCTCTTAGTAGATTACATGTATAAATTGAAAATATCAATAAATCCGTAATCTTTAAACCAGAAGGCAGTAATTGATTCTAATATGTGCCGAAATAAAAGTGCTAAAATTATATGGGAAGATATGTGATATTATCCAGTCAAAAATATGATGGAAATGAAATTTATTTTATATATATATCTTCATTATTAAAATCGGAAAATGCTTAATGAAAATATTCTTCCTCAAAAACACACGGGATTTAAGTCTGTTGCTAAGCAACATGTTATGATTTGCTTCAAATAAATTGGTGGTCAAAATATCTTCTGAATAATGCGATCTCTAATGAAGGTTTAGCAGCATTTTAAAAAATCGCCAAATTTATCGCCAAGTGGAACTATAGAACTGACAGTCCTACTTGGCGATAAATTGATGAACCATCGTCAAAATATTATACCCTAACAGAACACAATTTCATTTATTTAGCGCAATTTTATCAATTTCAAGATATTTTTATGGATTTACAAACATTTTTATCAATTTAGTGATATTTTAAAAATTCGGTAATTTGTTACTAAGTAAAACGGTTGGACTGACAGACAAATGCTAACGAAACACCAGTTCAGTACTTTCTTCTAGCAAAACAAAATAAATTTCATTTATTTACATCGTTTTTATCAATTTGGAGACATTCCAATCAATTTGGCAACGTTTAAGAAATTTGTCAAGTTAGCGATATCTAGCCAAATTCGTAGCTCTAAATTTGCAGATCAAAATAAAATATCGTGTTCCAGTATGTATATAATAAATGAAAACACTAAAATATTATTAGAAGATATTCCCGTTCTACTCTTTTTTGTTTCAACAATCAGATAAATGAATTTATTGGGTAGACAGAATATATGAGTTTATTAGCTAAACACAACACATAAGCTTGAAACCTTTGCCAAAATAAATTAAAGTGATGTACGCAGTTCGCAATTAATATAATTAAAAGAAAAAACAAACCGGTTTTTTCTAAAATATATTTTTATATCCATCTATTTATTATTCAAATCGAAAAAATAATAATAATCATTAACAAACACATTTAATTTTATTGCGTTGCCGAGCAACATGATATAAAATAGAATCTTCCTCATAAAATGCGAAATTAAATAACCATTTTGATTTCTTTATACTTTTCATCGTTGAGTAAAAGCTTGTGAAAAAATATAAGCCATCCAGGTAGATTTTTCCATTTAAATTCATGTTTCAAGCAATTCATGCTTTCAGATAGTTACTAATTAGCACAAAAAATCTCCACCAAACTCAGACATAAAGTTTTATTTCTCTTTGATGTTTTAAACAAACGATTTTCATCCTTTCCGTTTGGATAAACCACGGAGTTTGAAAGTAGAACTCCTATGTAAAAGTTCCGTTTTTCATCAATATCTCAACAACCCCTGGTCTTAGAAACCCGAAACTTGCACAAAATTTATTGGGGGCTATTTTAAGGAAACCCACAAAATTTCATTCAATTCGGGTCAGCCGTTCTCTCGTAATGATGAGACAAACGAAAATTTCGTTTTTTACTAATATCTCGAGAACCAATAGTCGTAGAAACTCCAAACACAGACTAAATTTTAAGTGGAGCTTTTTCCAGGCTACCCATAAAATTTCATCAAATTCGGTTCAGCCGTTCTCTCGTGATGATGAGACAAACAGACAGATTTTCAATTATATATATATACTAGCAGCATACCCGTTCTTCGTACGGAGTATATAATATAAAGAAACTTGAAATTCATAATCTTGCCCAAATTCTTATAGTATACTAAATGACATATTTAATCAAAATATTCTGTTAAAATATTTAATATAATGCTCCTAAAAAGAAGTTTAAGAATCTCTGTTCTTGCTATATAAAATTATCTTCATGGACATATCTGAAGAATAAAACATCTTGGACCCCTTATGTTAGCAAATATAAAAAAAAATATGGACTTGAATCAATATATGCAAAATAAAAGCGTTAAAATTGTAATGGACCCGTACTAATTATATACGCGAATATTAGAAAATATAACCTCTATTAGTAGATTACATGTATAAATTGAAAATACCAATAAACCCGTAATCTATAAATCTGAAGACAGTCATTTATTCCAATATATGACAAAATTAAAGTGCTAAAATTATATGGGAAGATATACACGTACTACTTATAATGTCCGATTATTAGTAGAAGATTACCCGTTTTGCAATATGAGTCACAAATGTTTTTTGGTAAAATGCAACAGACGACGTAATAAATTGAATATATAATTAATCCCCTTAATCTTCATACCAGAAGACTGTAATTGATTCCAATATATGCCAATATATGTCAAAATATATGCCAATATACCTGTACTACTTATATTCTCGTAGGTTAGAAGATATACCCGTGCATTCCTAGAAGATTACTCATACAACGTACAATATGCGTGTGTCAGCAATTTTTGCCGCAAAAAAAAAAAATGGCGTAATAACTTAAAAATATCAATAATCACTGAATCAATAATTCCGGAAAATATCAATAATAATAATGTTTAAACCTGAAGAGTATAATTGATATTATCCAGTCCAAAATGAAATGGCAATGAAATTTATTTTATATACATATCTTCATTATCCAAATCGGAAAGGATTTAATAAAAATCGTCTGCCGCATAAACACATTGGATTTAAATCCGTTGCTAAGCGACATGATATCATTTGCTTCAAATAAATTGGTAGAAAAAATATCGTCTAAATAGTTATATTTCTATGGAACATTTGGCGAGAGTTTCGTCAAATTAGCGACATTTTAAAAAATCGCCAAATTTATCGCCAAGTGGAACTGTAGAACTGACAGTTCCACTTTGCAACAAATTGACGAAATATCATCACAATACTATCCCCTAACAAAAAACAATTAATATCATTTATGTAGCGCCATTTTATCAATTTCAAGATATTTTTATAGATTTGAAAACATTTTTATCAATGTGGTGACATTTTAAAAATTCGCTAAATGTATTACTAAGTAGGATGGTTGGTCTGACAGAGAAATGCTAATCAAACATCATTTCAGTACTCTCTTCTAACAAAACAAAAAAAAAATTCATTGATATGTAGAAGACCCAAGCCACACGACCAACCCGAAGGTTTATGGCAGCTGTTTGTATGTCGTTTATATCAATTTGGCGACACTTCCGTCAATTTGGCAAAGTTTAAGAAAAGTTGTCAAATTAGCGATATCCCTCCAAATTCGTAGCTTTGAATTTGCAGATCTGAATGAAACATTCTTATCCCGTTTCAATATACTAAATGAAAACACTACAATTGTATTAGAAGATATACCCGCTCTACTCTTTTTCTGTTTCAACAATCGGCTATATGAATTTATTGGCTAAACACAATATATGAGTTTAGTAGCTAAATACGATATAAGCTTGAAAACTCTTTGCCAAAATAAATGAAATTGATGTACGCAGTCAGCAATTAATATAATTAAAAGAAAAATCAAACCGTCCATTCATAAGATATACTTTTATATCGATTTATCCATTTATTTATTATTTAAATCGAAAAAAAATAATAAAAACATTAACAAACACATTTAATTTAATTGCGATGCCGAGCAACATGATATATCCTCCTAAAATGTTAAAATTTATTAATCACTAACAGCACACCCGTTATTCGTACGGAGTGTATAATTTTAAGAAACTTAAAGTTCGCAATCATGTGCAAATTCTGTTAAAATATTAAATTTATTGCTCCTAAAGAGAAGTTTAAGAATATATGTTCTCACTGTGCCGAATTAAATTAATTCAGCAAATGAAGCTGTAATTAAATCTCCCCCCCCCCCCGAATTGGAATTGGGGCTTAGAAATTCCAGACCGGGCACACCTGTGACCCTTTGAATGTTAAAGACAGCAGAGGTCACCAGAACAATGGACGTCGCGAATCCCGCGCCACCATGTCTGGAAAATTGACAGTTAAGAAGAAAGGCTAAGCTGGCATGAACCGCCTTGAGTGATCGCGTGGACGTTAGCTCCAGACGTGAGGGGAGTGTCCCCTAGACTTACTGGCACGAGTCTCCGGACAAATGAGACTCAAGAAAAATGACATCACGGATATTAAGATCCAATAAAAAAAATAGAGAGTAAATTGTCCCCTGGTGGCTCTTTTTCTGAGGGCGACCGGAGCAGTTTTTGGAGAGACCAGTTAAGATCTGATCTTCGACAAGAGAGCTCGTCTTTTTGGAAAGAGAGTGCTTCTCGGGCATAGGGCCTGTATTATTGGCTTTTGAGCAGAAACCTTCTGCGATAGTTCCTGACCTAAGGACGGAACGGAAGAGAGATCGAGGGCCCAGTAGGACTCGATCCAGATAGACTACCGCTAGTCTAAAATTCAGACCACCCGGGTCTAGCATCGTCGTGACAGGACGTCACCGCATCGTGGACTTACGTCAGTTTCATCTTGAAGCCTAGTTAGAGAATCACCTCTCATAGACTCTCCACGGGAAATTAATGTGGACATTTTCTTGAACACGTCAGAGTGACCTCAGCGGACTATTCGCCTCACTTCAGATTTGGATACCTTTGTAACCTAATTTGTATATTACCTAATTGCTGTAAATAAATAAAGAATTGAAGTCACTCGAGAGTTATTTGGCTGTGACTATAAACCCACGCTACCACTACGCCACAGCCATTTTGGTGGCAGCTGAGTTGGATAAATCGATCGTCAAATTAAAGACGACAGGCCCACACTTCATCAAGAAGTTGAAGCAAGTAAACAGACCGGACCACTGCGGACTGGAGCTAGAGGACATCCCGTTCAAGAGTTTAAGAGGACATCCCGTCCAAGAGTTAAGAGGACATCCCGTCCAAGAGTTTAAGAGGACATCCCGTCCAAGACTTTAAGAGGACATCCCGTCCAGGAGCGAGTGCCAGATCCCTTCTGAAACCGTTGCGAGTCATCCTGTGGGGAAAGGTTACGTCAGAGGAGACGGCATCGTCATTGAGCTGAGTGACATCGACGCAGAGCGAGGGTCTTCAGACAAGGTAAGCCTGACTCATTTTTTTGGAGGCAAGCAAAATTTTGGTAGAATTAGATTAATTTGTAATTTGTGAAAAATAACTAATTTAATTAAGAACCAGATTAAATTGTTGTATGTGCGTAACTGTCAAATGGTATGCAAGTTTGAGGTCTAGGAAATTTTTAAAATATTCCAGTTTAGTAAACTATTTTTTTTGGCAAAATGTTATTATATATGTCTTACATTAATTTAAATTAATGCCATACAATCATATTGTATAGTGTTGGAAGTTGCATTTAAACTTAACTAAATTGTGGCATAAGTATCCGAATAATTATAATTGAATGACCAAGATAAAATCTTGTAAAGTGTTATTGCAACTAATAGTTTTATTTAATGTAAATTGTATAACCATTGCTAGTCAGGAGATAGATGTGTTATTGTGTGTTATAATCCTTAGGGGCTTAGAGCTGTGGAGATAGTTAAGCCGTGCTAGACGCACACCAGGCAGTTTCAATTGAAAGGAATTCTCCCCTTCTTCAGATGAGAGTCTTATTGTTAAGCTGGGAAGTAGGGAAGAGGGATTAGTGTATTGTGGGATAAATTATAGGTACTGTGTGTATTGACCTTTGGAAAGGGACGTTTTAAAAATTGAATTATTGTTATAATTAAAGCATTGTGTTAGTGATTCCCCGTGAATTCACGAATTAGGTGAAATGGCGTTTTTAAAAAGGCATAAAAAAACTGACCTTCAAAGCCTCGTTGTAGAATTAGGTCTAGAGTTGGGAGATGACGAAAAAATAATTGACCTTGTAAAGAAAATTCAAGAGAGTCCAGATTTTGACGAATCAGGTGTTAAGGCTATGTTAGAAACGATTATAGAGGAACGACAGTTAAATGAAGCCAGTAGGGAATCGGAATCGGTATCAGAAAAATTCAGAGAGGAACGGGCATACGAACTTGAAAAGTTGCGTTTGGCTCAAAGTGGGGAAACAATTAGCTTGGCCTCGTCGAGTCATGAGAGCGCGAGACCCCCTAGAAATCTAAAATATGTGATGCAGAAATATGAACCCGAAAAATCGGATATGGCTCTATTTCTGACTTGAGCGTCAAGCTCGTAAGAACGGGATCGATAAGGAGGAATGGGTAACTCAATTACTTAGTTTGATACCGATTGAGATCGCCGAAATTATAATTAGGGAGCCCGAAGATAAAGTCGATGACTATGAACACATTAAGGCGGTACTGATGGAAAGATTTAAACTTAACTCAGAGACCCTTAGGACCAAATTCCAAACACATAAAAAACGAGAAGGAGAGCTCTGGAAAGACCTCGTTTTTGAGTTACGGGCATATCTCGAAGGATGGCTAAGAGAAATAGAGGTTCAGGATTTTGAATCTTTAAAAGAATTGATGGTGGCGGACCAAATAAAAAGACGCGTGTCGGTCGAAGTGAAAGAACACTTCATCGATAATTGGGGAAAGGTTAACAGACCAAGCGAACTAGCAAAGAAATTAGATGATTATGAGGCAGCGAGACGTTTTCTAAAGAAACCCCAAATTTTTAAACCTCCCGAAAGGAAATTTGTAGACCGCCCAAAAATAACCGAACAAGCTGGGAAAAGGGTGGAAGTAAATAGGAACGTGCCTAAAAATGGGTCGAGTGCTAACCAAACAAATAACGATTGGAGAACGAAGGAATTCGAGCGGAAGAAAAGTGTAACGTGCTATCTCTGCCGGAAAATCGGACACATCAGTACGAACTGTACCGAATCAAAAAGAGGCGCGGAGATTGTAAATAATCTAGAGATGACCGACCATTTTAATGCTTCATTTAAACCCTATTTAAGCCGGGCGAAAGTGAATTCCATAGATACGCTTATACTTCGTGACAGCGGGAGTAGCATAGATCTTGCGTCCATCAAATTAGTAAAACCCGAAGATTTTACAGGGGAGACCGTGTGGGTAAAGCAACCCTTAGGAAATGATTTTATGTGTTTACCGCTAGCCCGTGTAATTTTGGAAAGCACTGAATTCGGAACAATTCGAACCAAGGCAGCCATCGTAGGCAAATCAGTGGAAATGAATCACTATCTGTTGGGGAACTCAAGTCAGGAATTAATCGACTTAAATAAGGATAACCCCCAAAGAATTAATGCTATGATTACGAGGAGTCAAAGCGAATCTAAAAAGGCGACCGAAGAACCAAAAGGGAGCGCGGAAACGGGAAATAAAGGAAATTTCGATGAAAAATTAAAATTGATTGAGTCAGAACCCGCAAATGGGGCGGAAAGTGAAGAATTAATAGATGGGCAAGAAGAACCGATTGATTTACCTCCGGTTGAACCATACCCTACGCAAGAATTGATAAACGTAGACGCTACTGAATTCTTAGAGGAACAGAAAAAATGCCCAAATTTAAAGTCTCTCGGGGAAAAGGTAGAGCAAAATAAAACGTCGGAATTTGTAATTGAACGCGAATTACTGTTCAGGAAATCGACAGATCACCGAGGATTAGTTAGGAAACAGCTGTTGATTCCCACTAAGTATAGATCAAAAATATTAAGTCTTTGTCATGAAGGTTTTGGTTCGCACATGGGAACTACTAAGACCAAGGATAAGCTTTTGAGACACTATTTTTGGCCTCAATGCTTTAAAAACGTCGAAGAAATGGTAAAAACTTGTGATGCATGTCAGCGGGTGGGGAAATCATTAGAAAAGAAAAAAGCCCCACTTAAACTTGTGCCTGTGATTTCAGAAATATTTTCAAAAATAAACATAGATACCGTAGGGCAGCTGCCGGTATCTTCGAAAAATAATAGGTACCTCCTAACTTGTATTGACATAGCCTCTAAATATCCTGAAGCTATACCTTTATCTACGGTAAGCTCGCAGAACGTGACGGATGCTTTGTTGTTGTTATTTAGCCGCATTGGGTACCCAAGGGAAGTCCAATTGGACAATGGAAGCTATTTCACTAGCAACTTGACTACAACGTTCTTCGAAAAGTTTGGAGTGAAAACCACCCATAGTTCTATTTATCACCCCCAGTCAAATCCAGTCGAGAGATTTCACCGAACAATTAAAAGACTTTTGCGTGCAATGTGTGCCGAAACCGGTACTGAATGGGAGCGACATTTGCCCTCAGTCTTGCTGGCATTACGCAATGTCACCCACGAATCTACTGGATTTAGTCCCTCCGAGTTAGTTCACGGCAGGAACCTTCGGACACCGGAGACTCTATTGTTCGAGCAGTGGGCGCG
Source organism: Amaurobius ferox (assembly GCA_951213105.1). Taxonomy (NCBI): domain Eukaryota; kingdom Metazoa; phylum Arthropoda; class Arachnida; order Araneae; family Amaurobiidae; genus Amaurobius; species Amaurobius ferox. The sequence continues at coordinate 18,679,547 of OX578141.1, forward strand.
TGAGCCGATAACAGATGATGTGGTCACGGATTATGTATTTGACCTTTTAAACCGATTAAGGCATTGTCAGCAGCTGGCTTCGGAAACGGAGACAGATAACAAAATAAAACGAAAGGAGTATTATGATAAGGGTTCCGTTAAAAGAGAATTTAAGACAGGGAATCAGGTTTTGGTTTTGGCGACGCACCGGCCGAATAAATTAGCCGTTAAGTGGATAGGTCCCGGGACTATTGAGAGACAATTATCCGAGACAAATTACACTGTAAGGATGCCAGGGAAAGCTGAAAAGGTACAAGTGTACCACGTAAATTTATTAAAACCATATCACCAGCGCGTGGAGTGCGTGAATGTTTTAATAAGCGAAAATGTTGCAGAGGAAACGAAGGATTCGGAGTTGGATATTTCATATCCCGTAGCTAATCCCAACATTTTTGATTTCGAGGAAATCGTCACGGACAGTGCGTTACGAGAAAAGTGCACTTCAGAACAGATTGAAGAGTTGAGGAAATTACTGAAATCGCATGAAAATCTATTTTCAAATGATCCAGGCAGAACGCATTTAATCGAGCACGATATTGAACTTATAAGCAATAAACCCGTACGCTCTAAACCGTATAGGACGTCCCCGAGACAGAACGATATTGTGAAACGGGAGATTAAGAGAATGCTGGAATTAAAAATCATTGAGATTGGAGAGTCGGATTATACTTCACCCATAATCCTAGTGGAAAGTCCAGGGAAGGACCCGAGATTATGTGTCGATTACAGGCGGTTAAATTCAATTATTCGCACAGAATATTATCCGCTACCTAACATGGATGATAGGATAGAGAAGGTGTCGTCAGCGAAGTTCATTACGGTAATTGATCTGACCAAGGGGTACTGGCAGATCCCCTTAAGTCCTAGAGCTCAAAGGTTAGCCGCGTTCGTCACGACCTTCGGAACGTACCGACCGTTAGTGCTTCCGTTCGGGTTAGTCAACGCCCCCTATTGTTTCTCCAAGTTCATGGCACAATTGTTACAGGGTTGTGAGGAGTTTTGTGTTCCATACCTGGACGACGTTGCCATTTTCTCAGAGACCTGGGATGAACATTTAAAACACCTGGATGTTGTTTTGAGGAAAATCGCTTCTGCCAAACTAACGATAAAACCTGCCAAATGCAAATTTGGACAGAGTTGTGTTAAATACTTAGGACACATGGTAGGGAACGGTCAAAGGACGCCGACCGAGGCGAAAATTAAAGCGGTGTTAGATTTTCGGACGCCCCGAAATAAAACCCAAATCAGGCAGTTTTTAGGCCTTAGTGGTTATTACGCACGCTATATACGTAATTACGCAATTATTGCCGAACCTCTGACTCGGGCACTGAAAGGAAAGAATAGGAAGGAGGAGATAGTATGGACGGAAGAGTGCGAGAGCGCTTTTAACGAGCTTAAAACAAAACTGACAGAAAAGCCTGTGTTATACGCACCCGATTTCACTAAGGAGTTTATCCTTCAAACTGACGCGTCATTAAAAGGGCTGGGCGTAATAATGGCTCAGAAGGGGGCGGATAATACTGACCACCCAATATTATATTTGAGTAGGAAATTTACGACAACGGAACAAAGGTTTGGAACCACGGAGAAGGAATGCGCAGGCATAATTTTTGCAATAAAAAAGCTGCGACATTACCTTGATGGTCAAAAGTTCACAATCGAAACCGATCATAACCCATTAGTGTTCCTTAAAACCAATTCTGGTCAGAACCCTAGATTGATGAGATGGGCCCTAGCTTTACAGCCTTTTAACTATCAGATCATTCACCGGGCTGGAAAGGATATCGGACATGCAGACTGTCTGAGCAGAATGCTGCCAGATTAGAAAAAACTGTATTACATTGTGCTGTATATATTTTTATAATTTTTGTAGGAATTGTTTTTGTGTATATATTTAATTTTTTTTTTGTTTTATTTTAATCCTTGTTGCCTCCAATGATGTTGTCAGGTGAACCATGTCTAACCCTTTGCCTTACAGATTTTGCCTGCTAGACAAAATCTCCCTAAGGGGGGAGGGATTGTGCCGAATTAAATTAATTCAGCAAATGAAGCTGTAATTAAATCTCCCCCGCCCCCGAATTGGAATTGGGGCTTAGAAATTCCAGACCGGGCACACCTGTGACCCTTTGAATGTTAAAGACAGCAGAGGTCACCAGAACAATGGACGTCGCGAATCCCGCGCCACCATGTCTGGAAAATTGACAGTTAAGAAGAAAGGCTAAGCTGGCATGAACCGCCTTGAGTGATCGCGTGGACGTTAGCTCCAGACGTGAGGGGAGTGTCCCCTAGACTTACTGGCACGAGTCTCCGGACAAATGAGACTCAAGAAAAATGACATCACGGATATTAAGATCCAATAAAAAAAATAGAGAGTAAATTGTCCCCTGGTGGCTCTTTTTCTGAGGGCGACCGGAGCAGTTTTTGGAGAGACCAGTTAAGATCTGATCTTCGACAAGAGAGCTCGTCTTTTTGGAAAGAGAGTGCTTCTCGGGCATAGGGCCTGTATTATTGGCTTTTGAGCAGAAACCTTCTGCGATAGTTCCTGACCTAAGGACGGAACGGAAGAGAGATCGAGGGCCCAGTAGGACTCGATCCAGATAGACTACCGCTAGTCTAAAATTCAGACCACCCGGGTCTAGCATCGTCGTGACAGGACGTCACCGCATCGTGGACTTACGTCAATTTCATCTTGAAGCCTAGTTAGAGAATCACCTCTCATAGACTCTCCACGGGAAATTAATGTGGACATTTTCTTGAACACGTCAGAGTGACTTCAGCGGACTATTCGCCTCACTTCAGATTTGGATACCTTTGTAACCTAATTTGTATATTACCTAATTGCTGTAAATAAATAAAGAATTGAAGTCACTCGAGAGTTATTTGGCTGTGACTATAAACCCACGCTACCACTACGCCACATCACCATGCAAAATTATCTTCACGATCAGATCTGACGAATAAAACATCCTGCCCCCTTTTGTAAGCAAATTTACAGAAGAAAAAATAGGAATTGAATGAATATATGCGACCCCGTACTAATTATATTGTCGCAGATCAGAAAATATGCCAATGTGTTAGTAGAAGATTACCCGTATTACAATATGCGTCTCAAAAATATTTGCCAAAATAAAAGAAATGACGTAATAAATTGAAAACATCAATAATATCCGTACTCTTTATACCAGAAGGTCGTAATTGATTCCAATATATGCCAATATATATCAAAACATATGTCAATATACCTGTACTACTTATATTCTCGTAGATTAAAAGATATACACGTGTATTTGTAGAAGATTCGTACAACATACAATATATGAGTTTAAACAATTTTTGTCATAATAAAATAATTGCATAATAACTTGAAAATATCAATAATCCTTGAATCAATAATCCCCGAAAATATAAATAATAATAATTTTTAAACCTGAAGACCGTAATTGATATTATCCAGTCAAAAATGCTATAAGAAAAATCAAATCGTTCTTTTCTAAAATATATTTTTATATCCATTTATTTATTATTCAAATCGAAAAAATAATTATTAAAATTAACAGACAGATTTAATTTAATTGCGTTTCTGAGTAACATGATATAAGATAGAATCTTATAACATGTTAAATATGTCATGTCCTATAACATAAACTGCGAAATTAAATAACGATTTTGATTTCTCTATACTTCTCATTGTTCCGTAAAAGCTTGTTTTAAATAAACCATGAACCATGGAGATAGATTTCCCCTTTAAATCATGTTTCAAACAATTCATGTTTTCAGAAAGTGACTAATTAACGCAAAAAATCTCCCATCAAACTCAGAGATTAAATTTTAATTCACTTTCAAACGATTTTCAAGCTTTTCGTTTCGATAAACCACGGAGTTAGGGAGTAGAACTCCTAGGAAAAAGTTCCGTTTTTCATTAATATCTCGACAACCCCAGGTCTTAGAAACTCGAAACTTGGACAAAAGTTATGGGGGGATATTTCAAGGCTATTCACTAAATTTCATTAAATTCGGTTCAGCCGTTTTTCCGTGATGATGAGACAAACGAAAATTTCGTTTTTTACTAATATCTCAAGAACCACTGGTCGTAGAAACTCAAAACACAGATATAATTTTAAGTGGGGCTATTTCTGGGCTACCCACAAAATTTCATCAAATTCGGTTCAGCCGTTCTCCCGTGATGGTGTGACAGACAGACAGATTTTCATTTTTATTTATATAGAAGACTAGCAGCATACCCGTTCTTCGTACGGAGTATATAATATAAAGAAACTTGAAATTCATAATCATGCCCAAATTCTTATAGTATACTAAATGACATGTTTAATCAAAATATTCTGTTAAAATATTTAATATAATGCTCCTAAAAAGAAGTTTAAGAATCTCTGTTCTCGCTATATAAAATTATCCTCATGGACATATCTGAAGAATAAAACATCTTGGACCCCTTATGTAAAAAAATATAAAAAAAAATATGGAATTGAATCAATATATGCAAAATAAAAGCGTTAAAATTGTATGGGACCCGTACTAATTATATACTCGAATATTTGAAAATATAACCTGTATTAGTAGATTACATGTATAAATTGAAAATACCAATAAACCCGTAATCTTTAAGTCTGAAGACAGTCATTTATTCCAATATATGTCAAAATTAAAGTGCTAAAATTATATGGGAAGATATACACGTACTACTTATAATGTCCGATTATTAGAAGACGATTACCCGTTTTGCAATATGAGTCACAAATGTTTTTTGGTAAAATACAACAGACTACGTAATAAATTGTATATATAATTAATCCCCTTAATCTTCATACCAGAAGACTGTACTTGATTCCAATATATATGCCAATATACCTGCACTACTTATATTCTCGTAGGTTAGAAGATATACCCGTGCATTCCTAGAAGATTACTCGTACAACGTACAATATGTGTGTGTCAGCAATTTTTGCCGCAATAAAACAATGGCGTAATAACTTAAAAATATCAATAATCCCTGAATGAATAATTCCGGAAAATATCAATAATAATAATGTTTAAACATGAAGAGTATAATTGATATCATCCAGTCCAAAATGAAATGGCAATGAAATTTATTTTATATACATATCTTCATTATTCAAATCGGAAAGGATTTAATAAAAATTGTCTGCCGCATAAACACATTGGATTTAAATCTGTTGCTAAGCGACATGATATCATTTGCTTCAAATAAATTGGTAGAAAAAATATCGTCTAAATAGTTATATTTCTATGGAACATTTGGCGACAGTTTCGTCAAATTAGCGACATTTTAAAAAATCGCCAAATTTATCGCCAAGTGGGACTGTAGAACTGACAGTTCCACTTTGCGACAAATTGACGAAATATCATCACAATACTATCCCCTAACAAAAAACAATTAATATCATTTATGTAGCGCAATTTTATCAATTTCAAGATATTTTTATAGATTTGAAAACATTTTTATCAATTTGGTGACATTTTAAAAATTCCTTAAATGTATTACTAAGTAGGATGGTTGGTCTGACAGATAAATGCTAACCAAACATCATTTCAGTACTCTCTTCTAACAAAACAAAAAAAATTTCATTGATATGTAGAAGACCCAAGCCACACGACCAACCCGAAGGTTTATGGCAGCTGTTTGTGTGTCATTTATATCTATTTGGCGATATTTCCGTCAATTTGGCAAAGTTTAAGAAAAGTTGTCAAATTAGCGATATCCCTCCAAATTCGTAGCTTTGAATTTGCAGATCTGAATGAAACATTCTTATCCCGTTTCAATATACTAAATGAAAACACTACAATTGTATTAGAAGATATACCCGCTCTACTCTTTTTCTGTTTCAACAATCGGCTATATGAATTTATTGGCTAAACACAATATATGAGTTTAGTAGCTAAATGCGATATAAGCTTGAAAACTCTTTGCCAAAATAAATGAAATTGATGTACGCAGTCAGCAATTAATATAATTAAAAGAAAAATCAAACCGTCCATTCATAAGATATACTTTTATATCCATTTATCCATTTATTTATTATTTAAATCGAAAAAAAATAATAAAAACATTAACAAACACATTTAATTTAATTGCGATGCCGAGCAACATGATATATCCTCCTAAAATGTTAAAATTTATTAACCACCAACAGCACACCCGTTATTCGTACGGAGTGTATAATTTAAAGAAACTTAAAGTTCGCAATCATGTGCACATTCTGTTAAAATATTAAATTTATTGCTCCTAAAGAGAAGTTTAAGAATATATGTTCTCACTATGCAAAATTATCTTCACGATCATATCTGAAGAATAAAACATCCTGCCCCCTTTTGTAAGCAAATTTACAGAAGAAAAAATAGGAATTGAATGAATATATGCAACCCCGTACTAATTATATTGTCGCAGATCAGAAAATATGCCAATGTGTTAGTAGAAGATTACCCGTATTACAATATGCGTCTCAAAAATATTTTCCGAAATAAAAGAGATGACGTAATAAATTGAAAACATCAATAATATCCGTACTCTTTATACCAGAAGGTCGTAATTGATTCCAATATATGCCAATATATATCAAAACATATGTCAATATACCTGTACTACTTATATTCTCGTAGATTAAAAGATATACACGTGTATTTGTAGAAGATTCGTACAACATACAATATATGAGTTTAAACAATTTTTGTCATAATAAAATAATTGCATAATAACTTGAAAATATCAATAATCCTTGAATCAATAATCCCCGAAAATATAAATAATAATAATTTTTAAACCTGAAGACCGTAATTGATATTATCCAGTCAAAAATGCTATAAGAAAAATCAAATCGTTCTTTTCTAAAATATATTTTTATATCCATTTATTTATTATTCAAATCGAAAAAATAATTATTAAAAATAACAGACAGATTTAATTTAATTGCGTTTCTGAGTAACATGATATAAGATAGAATCTTATAACATGTTAAATATGTCATGTCTTATAACATAAACTGCGAAATTAAATAACGATTTTGATTTCTCTATACTTCTCATTGTTCCGTAAAAGCTTGTTTTAAATAAACCATGAACCATGGAGATAGATTTCCCCTTTAAATCATGTTTCAAACAATTCATGTTTTCAGAAAGAGACTAATTAACGCAAAAGATCTCCCATCAAACTCAGAGATTAAATTTTAATTCACTTTCAAACGATTTTCAAGCTTTTCGTTTGGATAAACCACGGAGTTAGGGAGTAGAACTCCTAGGAAAAAGTTCCGTTTTTCATTAATATCTCGACAACCCCAGGCCTTAGAAACTCGAAACTTGGACAAAATTTATGGGGGGATATTTTAAGGCTATTCACCAAATTTCATTAAATTCGGTTCAGTCGTTTTTCCGTGATGATGAGACAAACGAAAATTTCGTTTTTTACTAATATCTCGAGAACCACTGGTCGTAGAAACTTAAAACACGGATATAATTTTAAGTGGGGCTATTTCTGGGCTACCCACAAAATTTCATCAAATTCGGTTCAGCCGTTCTCCCGTGATGGTGTGACAAACAGACAGACAGACAGACAGATTTTCATTTTTATTTATATAGATATACCGAAAAGGATAATAAAAATCTTCTGCCGCATAAAAAGATTGGATTTAAATCCATTCCTAAGCGACATGATATTATTTCCTTCAAATAAATTGGTGGAAAATATATCGTCTAAATAATGCCATCTCTATGGAAGGTTTGGCGACATTTTCGTCAATTTACCGACAATTTAAAAAATCGTTACATTTATCGCCAAATGGGACTGTCGAACTGACAGTTCCATTTGGCGACAAATTGACGAAACATCATCACAATAATATCCCCTAACAAAACACAATTAACTTCATTTATTAAGAACAATTTTATCAATTTCATGATATTTTTATGGATTTACAAACAGTTTTATTAATTTGCTGATATTTTACAAATTCGCTAAATGTGTTACTCAGCAGGACGGATGAACTGACAGACAAACGCTGACATTATTTCAGTACTCTCTTCTAACAAAACAAAATAAATTTCTTTGATTTTCGTCATTTTTATCCATTTGACGAAAGTTCCGTAAATTTGGCAAAAAAGAAAGGTTGCCAAGTTAGCCATATCCCACCACTTTCGTAGATCTGAATTTTGCAGATCTGACTAAAACATCCAGATCCCATATCCAGATTTTATCAATTTGTTGACATTTCCGTCAATTTGGCAAAGTTTAAGAAAAGTTGCCAAGTTAGCGATATTCCGCCAAATTCGTAGCTCTCTGAAATGGCAGATCTAAAGAATAAAACATTCTGATCCCGTTTGTATATATTAAATGAAAACACTACAATTGTATTAGAAGATATACCCATTCAACTCTTTTTCTGTTTCAACAATCGGCTAAATGAATTCTTTGGCTAAACACAATATATGTGTTTAGTAGCTAAACGTAATATATTGACTTGAAAACTCTTTGCCAAAATAAATGAAAGTCATGTACTCAGTCCGCAATTAATATAAGTAAAAGAAAACTCAAACCGTTTATTTATAAAATACATTTTTATATCCATTTATTTATTATTAAAATAGAGAAATAATAATACTAATTAACAAACACATTTAATTTTATTGCGTTTCCGAGCAACATGATATATCCTAATAAAATGATAAAATTAATTAACCATTTTGATATCTTAATTCTTGTCCTCGTTGATTAAAAGCTTGTGAAAAATAAACCATAGTGATAGATTTTCCAATTAAATTAATGCTTTCAAACAATTCATAATTTCAGGAAGTGACTATTAGCGCAGAAATCTTTCACCAAACTCAGATATAATTTTAATTCACTTTCACGTTTCAAACAAACGATTTCCAATCTTATCATTTAGAGGAACCAGGGAATTAGAGAGTAGAACTCCTCGGAAAAAGTTTCGTTTTTCACTAATATCTCGACAACCCCTGATCTTAGAAACTCGAAACTTGGATTAAATTTAAGGGAGACTATTTCAAGGCTATCCACAAAATTTTAATAAATTCGGTTCAGCCTTTCTTCCGTGGTGATGATACAAACGAAATTTTGGTTTTTTACAAATATCTAGAGAACCACTGGTTGTAAAGACTCGAAACATAGACTAAATTTTAAGTGGGGCTATTTCAAGGCTATCCACAAAATTTCATCAAATTCGGTTCAGCCGTTCTCCCGTGATGATGGGACAACAAACATACAGACATACAGATTTTCAATTTTATTAACAACTAGCAGCATACCCGTTCTTCGTACGGAGTATAAAATATAAAGAAACTTATAATTCAGAATCATATGCAAATTATGTTAAAATATTAAATTTATTGCTCCTAAAGAGAAGTTTATAAAAATCTGTTCTCATCATGCAAAATTATCGTCATGGGCAGATCTGAAGAATAAAATATTCTGACCCCTTTCGAAAGCAAATATACTATGAAATTGAATCAATATATTCAAAATAACAGTGCTAAAATTGTATGGGACCCGTAGTATTTATATACTCGAATATTAGAAGATATAACTTGTATTAGTACATTACATGTATAAATTGAAAATATCATTAAAGCCGTAATCCGTAATTAATGATATGCCAGAATGAAAGCACTAAAATTATATGGGAATATATATATATATTTATATATGCCCGTACTACTTATATTGTCGCAGATCAGAAAATATTCCTGTATGTTAGTAGAAGATTACAATTATTAAAATATTAGGCTAAAAAATCTTTGCCGATATAAAACAGATGATATTATAAATTGAAAATTTCAATTATCCCCGTAATCTTTATACCAGAAGGTTGTAATTGTTTCCAATATATGCCAATATATATCTAAATATATGCCTATATACCTGTACTACTTATATTCTCGTAGATTAGAAGATAACACGTGCATTTATAGAAGATTACTCGCACAACGTACAATATGTGAGTTTCAACAATTTTTGTCATAATAAAACAATGGTATAATAATTTGAAAATATCAATAATCCCTGAATCAATAATCCCCGAAAATATCAATAATAATAATGTGTAACCTGAAGACCGTAATCGATATTATCCAGTCAAAAATGCAATGCCAATGAAATTTATTTTATATACATATCTTTATTATTCAAATCGGAAAAGATTTAATTAAAATCGTATGCCACATAACACATTGGATTTACATCCATTGCTAAACGACATGATATCAGTTGCTTCAAATAAATTGAAGGAAATCCTATAGTCTGAATAATGCAGTCTCCATGAAAGGTTTGGCGATATTTTCTTCAATTTAGCGAAAACTTAAAAAATCGCCAATTTTATCGCCAAGTGGGACTGTAAAACTGATAGTCCCATTTTGCGACAAATTGACGAAACATCATCATAATATTATCCCCAAACAAAACACAATTAATTTTATTTATTAAGCGCAATTGTATCAATTTCATTACATTTTTATAGATTTACAAACATTTTTATCAATTTGGTGATATTTTAAAAATTCGATAAATGTGTTACTAAGTAGGATGGGTAGACTGACCCACAAATGCTACCGAAACATCATTTCAGTACTGTCTTCTAAAAAAACTAATTTAATTTCATTGATTTGCGTCGTTTTTAGCAATTTGGCGACATTTCCGTCAATTTGGCAAAGTTTAAGAAAAAGTGCCAAGTTAGCGATATTCCGCCAAATTCGTAGCTCTGAAATTGCAGATCTGAAGAATAAAACATCCTGATCCCGTTTGTATATACTAAATGCAAACACTAAAATTTTATTAGAAGATATACCCTTTCTACTCTTTTTCTGTTTCAACAATCGGATAAATGAATTTATTGGTAAACACAATATGAGTTTATTAGCTAAACACAATATAAAAGCTTAAAAACTCTTTGTCAAATGAAAGTGATGTTCGCAGTCCGTAATTAATATAATTAAAAGAAAAATCAAACCGTTCATTTACAAAATATATTTTTACATCTATTTATTTATTATTCAAATAGAAAACATAATAACAAATATTAAGAAACACATTTAATTTAATTGCGATGCTGAGCAACATAATATAATAATCTTCCTCATAAACTGCGAAATGAAATAACCATTTTGATCTCTTCCCCTTAAAATGCAGAAATAATAACCATTTTGATTTCTTTATACTTTCCATTGTTTAGTAAATGCTTGACCATGGAGTTAGATTTTCCATTTAAATTCATGTTTCAAGCAATTCATGCTTTCAGATAGTGACTAATTAATGCAAAAATCCTGCACTAAGCTCAGAAATGAAGTTTTAATTCACGTTGACGTTTTAAACAAACGATTTTCATCCTTTCCGTGTGGATAAACCACGGAGTTAGAGAGTAGATCTCCTAGGATAAAGTTCCGTTTTCCATTAATATCTTGACAATCCCTGGTATTAGAAACTCGAAACTTGGGCAAAATTTAGGGGGGGCTTTTTTAAGGCTACTCACAAAATTTCATTAAATTCGATTCAGCCGTTTTCTCGTGATGATGAGACAAACGAAATATTCGTTTTTCACTAATATCTCGAGAACCACTGGCTGTGGAAACTCCAAACATGGACTAAATTTTAAGTGCGGCTATTTCTAGGCTACCCACAAAATTTCATCAAATTCGGTTCAGACGTTCTCCCGTGATGATGGGACAAACAGACAGACAGACAGACAGACAGATTTTCAATTTTATTTATATAGATTTACGAGAAAGTTGAAAAGTGTTTATGACTTTGTTCCTTCTGTCTGTCTGTCTATCTGTCCGTTAGCAAGATAACTGTTGTAGAAATGACTTAATCAAAATGAAATTTTAGTATGTTGTTCAGACGGTCTGTAGGACCTATGGGAATATAAATGAATAATATCACCCAATTAGTTTTGGATTGAATCAGGTTGAAAAAATGAAATGCATTGAGCCCTATGGGATCTAATTTTTCAAACATTTTTTAAGCGGATTTAAAATTCAGAAATTGCTTCGAAAATTTTAGGTAATATTCAAATTGTTCCATAAAATATATAAAAAAAATTCTGCGAAATATATTCATTAGTTTTTTAAATAAAAATTAAAATATTAATAACACATCTTATATGAAGCGATCACGTGACCACGATATGAAAAGATCACGTGACCCACTTCAAAATGATATATGGCATCCATCTTGTCTCAAAATCGTGATTTTTAAAGTTCTTTTTAATTCATATTGAGTGTTGTATCCGTCCTAAAACCACTTTATTTTTGCTTAAATTATGTGCATCTACATACTGAAACAACGCAATTACAATATATTTGAGTTTAAATGCTTATCCAAATTTGATTATTTCTACAACGAAGCCTATTTTTCACCTATGTAAAATGTAAACAGCAAAATATGTAGAATGAATTGTATTAGATTTGCTGTATTTCTTTAACACAAAATCATTTAGTTCATGGAGCCTGCATAGCTGATATGAATGAAATATTCATTGATTTTACAAAGAGAAGGACGATTTTTTTCGATGAAGTGTTACGCAGAGTTTAATTACTTGTAGCTCCATGGTCTTAATTTTTAAATAAAATAAATTATTATAGTGTTGTGATGAATGACATGAATGGGAAATTATTTATGAATGAAATGCTGCTTTTATAGAGAGAGCCAAGCGTGTTATTTTTTTCTATGACGTCATTTGAATGAATTTCAGTTTTTTTCGCTGAAGTTTTCAAATATAATAAATTAATGTAGTATTGTGATAAGTTTTAAAATATTACCGAGGAATGTAATGCATTTTAGACATGTTTAAATAAAATTGCATTGAAGTTTGATAGTGTTTCATAATCAATGCTTTAAGCATGATTGATCTTTCTAGTTTACATAGATATAAGAAAAGCAATATGGCTTCGATTTTTTTGCCACTATATGTTTTATCCGTAGAAGTTTAAAGATCGTTTAAATTTATATTTAGTGTTGCATCCGTTATAAAACCGCTTTATAGTTGCGTTTTAGCTGTATATCTAAACTCTGTGCCAATGCAATTCCGATATTTTTTTTTATTTTAAAGGATCCCTAAACTTTCTTTACTCTTACGACGAAGCCTAATTTGAACGCTAAACTATAGCATACTGAATGTAAAGAAACCTTGCGATTGCAAGGTGAGTTGCAAAAGGAATTGATGAATTTTTCTTCACATAAAATTTAGTGATTATATAATTATTTAGTGATTACAATTCACGTAAAATTATTAGTCATATGAATGAAATATTCATTGGTTTTACATAGAGAGGCAAACAATTTATAAAATGAAATGGTTTGTCATAGTTACATTCATAGAGTTAGAGTAGTTACAACGATTTCGAAGAACTAATTTAACATAAGCTAGCCATATAATAACCAAATTTTATAAATGTGACTTAATATTAACCACAATAGCATTCCAAACACTTCATAAATTATACTTTCGATGATATATTCTTACATTTGAATAAAGTTCATTTTATTTAACTAGCATTTCAATGAAGATTTAAGATTAATTTTATCGACGGCAATTTTTTAAGGTTCTACCCCAAATTGGCCCATAATGACTTTCACATTTCCCGACCCTCCGGACGTCCAAACAGCTGCTCATGTCTCCGGACGAGTCGGACGGTCTGGGTCTTCAACACTTGCCGACCCTAATTCATTCAATGACACCCCGTGTGTCTTCAAATTTTATCCCCTGGTTCAGAGGAAGAAAAAAAAGAAGGGAATTTTCCCCTATGTTTCTGCTCCTCCTGGCCAGTTTGTCCCTAAACTCTTCACTGTTAATTTTTTTTGTTTGGACAAAGGATTTAGCATATTGGACGAAGAAAATAAATAACTACAACAACGGTAAACATGTCGTCTCAAATAGCATACATAAAATCGAGTCGTGGAGAAAATCTCTTGATGTTAAATGGATTTCTCTACAGGATTCACCACGAGCGAAATGATATATTTTTAAGTCAAAAATATGAATTTTTAAGATCTTTAGCTTAAAATATAAGCTAATAATTAGCAAATATAAGCTAATAATTAGCCAATATAAGCTAATAATAAGCTAATATAAGCTAATATAAGCTAATATATAATTTTAGCTTATAAGGCAAGGCTTTGAGTTGGAAATTCAAATTTCTTAGAGAACCTATCTCACACACACTATTTGTGCACATCTCTGGAAATGTCGTTAAACTCAAATGAATTTTTGATACAGATCTGAATAAAAAGAAGAAAACTGTAAATTTGCTATTTTCTGAAATTCAAAATTTTCTTGCTTTTGAAGATACCACCATACGATTTTAGAAAACATTCTCGACTACCGTAGACCTTTCCAACGTGACATCTCAACTTCGTTTAACCACTGTAGATTTTGAGATACAGGCATAGCAGGTACGCAGCTTGAAATCATTTTTGTAATATATTGTCTTGCAATGATGTTGCCATGTGTCTCTGCGTGCCGTAACACTTAATAAACTAATTATTCTTTTAAACAGTATTTTCATATTATTGCTTTAATATGGCAGATTATATAACTATAACTTTGATAAACTTAACTTCTAATTGATAATATTACTTAACTTATAGTCTAATAAGACTGACATCAAAGCTTTCTCGTGTAAAATGGATAACATTTAAGTTTTCGTCAACTGAATCATGAGTATCCGAATTGGGATATACTCTAATATTAATATAGTCATGTTCACTACTGTTTTTAACAATAACAGAGATATTAAGGGAGATGTTACTGTGCAAAAAATATTAGAATATTATTCATACAATGTGCTCAGAGGAAAAATTGAAGAAACACATATACATTTACACTATAGTAAAGTATAAGTTACCAAAAGGACTTTTTTTTTAACAAATTTATTTGCTTATCGGATTAAAATATCTTTGTTTCTAATGGTTATAAATATCTAACACTTATATTATAATTTGTTGACAAAATTCTGTTGTCACAGATATTCTAAGAATTGCAATTATTCAAGAAACGCATACTTTACATCATTTACTTGGAGTAAAACACTACCAAAAATGGTACAGATTGGATATAAAGAATTTGGATTTTTCAACTTTTTTTCACGAGCCAATTTTGGCGCCAAATGGCCAAATGTGGCGCGCCTGCTTTGCGCAACATTTTGCTTTTTCTGGAAATTCTGGCAACCCCACCCCTTTTACCTTTCTGATATAGTCGGCTGCGGCCATTTTATTTTTGTTTTGTTGTTGGTGTGTGTGTAAAAACGTGTTTGAGTGTGTTAAAAACGTAAATATCATACAGAAATTAAAGATAGCACATGTTATTAGATAAAGAATGTAGAAGCAGAAAATTTACATAGAAATAATGAGTTTTTTTATGACCGCAGTGTAGAAACAATTATTTGTGCAATTTGGATTTTTTCACGTGTTTTTCTTTGAAAAGTTTTGGATTTCATTAAACCAGGTACTGTGTTTTGATTTTGTTGTCCAGGTAAAGTATCGTTTCTTTTAAATTTCTTTAAAGTACAAACTTTTTTCTAAGTATTGTTTTTTCCTAAATTTAGTTAAAGTACAAACTTTTTTCTAAGTATCGTTTTCTCTTAAATTTAGTTAAAGTACAAACTTTTTTCTAAGTATCGTTTTTTCTTAAATTTAGTTAAAGTACAAACTTTTTTCTAAGTATTGTTTTTTCTTAAATTTAGTTAAAGTACAAACTTTTTTCTAAGTATCGTTTTTTCTTAGAAAAAAGTTTGTACTTTAACTAAATTTAAGTATCGTTTTTTCTTAAATTTTGTTAAAGTACAAACTTTTTTCTAAGTATTGTTTCTCGTAAATTTAGTAATTTCGTATTTTTAATAAGTATTGTTAATTATCGGCATTTGTATGCATTTTTTCTAAGTATTGTTTCTCGTAAATTTAGTAATTTCGTATTTTTAATAAGTATTGTTAATTATCGGCATTTTTATGCATTTTTAATGAGATATGTTTAGATTTCTTACGCGCAAAGTTCAAGATGGCGTCCGTTAAGAATTTATAAACACCGTACGCGTTGGCGCCAGTCTTGGCGACAAAAAAAATGGCGGATTTAGCCAAATTCTTTATATCCAATCTGTTCCCCCAAAATTTCCCTACAAGGTAATAGTTACTTCCCAACAAGGTAATGTATAGGAAAAGTATTGAAATCGTACCGAAACCGCAATTCGAGTTTTCGACGGATCTACACATTTCGAGCTCTCTAGAACCCGAAAAAACTAATTTTACAGTGACGTGGTCTGTGTGGACAATATATGTATCCATTCTAACTGAAAAACTACTTGACCCAATTTCACTAAATTGGATAGATAAATTACCCTAGTACTGATTAAATCTTGATACGGTTAGCATTTTTCACAGGATAAAAGAAATAAAATGAAGAAAAACTTGAAATTTTAGATATATATACGCATCACTATATAATATGATTTTGTCTATATTTTTATGAAAAGTATTTATGCCTAAATAAATATTTATAAATATTAACAAAATTTCAAGGAAAAATATCAATTCGTGTATCCTAAAAATTTATTTTTGCACTCTTTAAGACAGATAGTCAAGGGTCATTTATTGTACGTATTAGCTAGAGTTCATTATAGCAGGAGTCTATAAATCTGGCGCAAAATAGCAACATACTTTTATGTAACATACTAGGTACATTTAAAAATACAACCTTAAAACCAAAAAGACAATGTTGATCAAAACATTTTAATATGTATAATAAGGTAAATATGAAAAAATATTAACATTCAAATCATAAACAAAATATAGTTACGCGTATTACTTTTAAAATGAAGTAATCTTTATTTGTTTCTTCTGGGTAAACAGTCTTCTTTTTATGTCATTCTCAATTTTAGTCAATTGCTCAAAAGTGTGTTCTGGAACATCTTCTACATAAATTAATTGTGTCTATCTTAAGGAATTAACGAACGTATTAAGCGATGTTTATAACATGCAAAGTCTATAGACTTTAACCGGGGAATCCGTATTTGTACGTAATAACTTGAAATCCATCTTAAACGTGGGTGTCCCTACCTATTCGCCCCGGAGACGATTCGCCCCCCCCCCCCCTCGCGTCCCAGAATGATATGAAACATTACCACACAGTGGGGGAGTGCCATCTCCTTTGGCCTCAGATATAGGGATTTTTAGTAGGGATTATACCGGAGCATACAAGGAAATCTCGAAAACCAAACACTCATTCTCAAAAATAAAAGCAAGATGAAATACGGTGGACTCTCGTTAAGACGGCACACGTTTAAGATGGATTTCTGGTTATTACGTACAAATACGAATTCCCCGGTTAAAGTCTATAGACTTTGCATGTTATAAACATCGCTTAATACGTTCGTTCATTCCTTAAGATAGACACAAATAATTTAATTTTTTAATCAGTAGAAGATGTTCCAGAACATACATTTGAAAAATTGACTAAAATTGAGAATGACATAAAAAGAAGACTGTTTACCCATAAGCAACAAATAAATATTACTTCTTTCTAAAACTGGTAATACGTATAACTACATTTTGTTTATGCTTTGAAAGTTAATATTTTTTTATATTTACCTCATTATACGTATTAAAATGTTTTGATTAAAATTATGTCTTTTTGGTTTTAAGGTTGTATTTTTAAATGTACCTAGTATGTTACATAAAAGTCTATTACTATTTTACGCCAGTTTTATGGACTCCTGCTATAATGAACTTTCTCTAATACGTACAACAAATGTTGGCCCTTGACTGTCCGTCTTAACGAGTGTAAAAGTAAATTTTTCGGATACCCGAATTATGATATTTTTTCTTGATATTTTATAAATATTTACAAATATATCTTTCATGTATTTCAAATGTGTCATGTATTTCAAATGTTTCAGCTGATTTAGGCACAAATACTTTTCATAAAGATATAGACAAAATTATATTATAAAGTGATGCGATATATATATACAAGTATATATATCTAAAATTTCCAGTTTTATTCATTTCATTTCTTTTATCCTGGGAAAAATGCTAACTCTAAAATCAGTTTTTCGGTTTCTAAAGTGCTCGAAATGTGTAGATCCGTCAAAAACTCAAATTGCGATTTTCGGTACGATTTCAATAATTTTTCTATGCACTACCTTGTACGGAAAGTAAAATTAATATAACAAAGTCTAAGAGTTAAAATCAGATGCAAATGATGTTAAATTTAAATTTAAGTAGAAAAAGTTATTTTGCGACGCAAAATGGAATTCTAATAACTTTTTATCGATATTCGAATATGGTAGAATTTAGTTAAGTGATCATAGACAGTTTTTTTAATTTCTTTTCTGCAAGTATCTATTATAACATCATGAGTGATTCAAACCGGTTCCATACATAGTTTTATTTATAATTTAAAATTACTAATATTACCAGTTGTAAATTAATTAAAAAATTATTTCTTATATTTTTATTATATACAAAATTTAAGGGCTCCTTAAAATTTGGGGGACTATGGCCCCCGTGCGTTAATTCGGCCCTGCCAATGTACTCGTCTTAATAGAAAAATGTTTGGTGGTGTTTCACGCCAAGTCAATTATGTAAATTATGCATTTATTGAATAATTGCAATACTTAGAATATCTGAAGCTCGAGAGTCCAGTGGTTAGCGTGCGGGAATTGCACTCGTTCTTCCTGAGTTCGAATCCCGCCACTGCCAAAACTGCCGCCGTGTTCACGCGGAGTACGACCATGTTAAACATGTGGGTCCGTAAGTCCTTCCGAGAGGTTGGTGGGAGAGGAAGGAGGGTACGGTCCCCATTGGATTCCGGTCTAAATTGGGTGGCATTTCTCGACCCTGTCCAAAGAGATACCTCACACCTTCGGATAGATCGGGCGGTGGGGGGTCGAATTTGGGGTAGAACCTAAACGTATGCCGTCTTAATGAGAGTCCACTGTATTTCATCTTGCTTTTATTTTTGTTTTAAGAGAACGAGTGTTTGCTTTTCGAGATTTCCTTGTATGTTCTGGTATAATCCCTATATCTGAGCCCAAAGGAGATGGCACTCCCCCACAGAGTGGTAATATGTCATATCATTCTGGGACAATGGAATGGTGGGGTGGGTGAATGGTCTGCGGGGCCAATATGTAGGGACACCTTTTTTAAGCAGCTTAAATGCAATTAGAATTGCATTTCAGTTGGAAAGTGTTTCATAATCAATGCTTTATGCATGATTGATCTTTCTTCTTCATCATATTTATTGCATTTTATTGAATATTTAACGATGATCACACCCAAGTAAACACATTGTTTACATTTCAAATATTCTTGAAAAGATAGTACCTTAAAATATCATGAATGCTACCGTTAATAGAGCAATATATAAGTTTTTTCATTATTTCAGGAGCATCCGTTTCTATCAGCAACCCATTTTCAATTGATGGGAGTCTTGAACGTATCCGCAACACTCACTTTATTGTTAGCAGTATGAAAAGTGGTTTCCTCTCTACTTCAAAAGCCAATCTATCTCTTGGTCTAGCTCCTGATCGTTGTAGCTCCTTCGAAGATATAAGAGGTAGTAAAGAAAGAAGGAGGGCAACCCTTCCGAAGCGAAGATTTTCGGATCTGCATGTGTGCCCAACCAGATACTCATTTCATGGGAATGGTATTAAGCCTTCTCGAATTCACTGCTCTCTGCCAGATTCTTCGACTCAGCTGGATGACAGATCTTCGTCTTGTTTGGATTTACTAGAAAGAGATAAGGTATGATTGGACGATATTTTGGTTATTCTTTTGACAATTCATTTAGTTAAGACGATATAAATTCTTAAATGGTTACTTTAAGATATTCTTTTAGGGAGAAGCAAAATAAGTTGCACGATATAAAAACTGAAATTTAACATCAGCTTATTTATTCAAATATTGTAAAAACAATGTGAATGGGATTGAATTCGTTCTTGAAATTGGAGAATTCAAAATCGATCAAAATGATGCTTCTAAAAATGAATGAACTCTATCTGGAACAAGAAAAATATGATAATTCAAAATCGATCAAAACGATGTTTCTAAAAATGAATGGACTCTATCTGGAACAAGAAAAATATGATAATTCAAAATCGATCAAAACAATGTTTCTAAAAATGAATGGACTCTATCTGGAACAAGAAAAATATGATAATTCAAAATCGATCAAAACGATGTTTCTAAAAATGAATGGACTCTATCTGAAACAAGAAAAATATGATAATTCAAAATCGATCAAAACGATGGTTCTAAAAATGAATAGACTCTATCTGGAACAAGAAAAATATGATAATTCAAAATCGATCAAAACGATGTTTCTAAAAATGAATGGACTCTATCTGAAACAAGAAAAATATGATAATTCAAAATCGATCAAAACAATGTTTCTAAAAATGAATGGACTCTATCTGGAACAAGAAAAATATGATAATTCAAAATCGATCAAAACGATGTTTCTAAAAATGAATGGACGTTATCTGGAACAAGAAAAATATGATAATTCAAAATCGATCGAAACGATGTTTCTAAAAATGAATGGACTCTATCTGGAACAAGAAAAATATGATAAGTCAAAATCGATCGAAACGATGTTTTCAAAAATGAATGGACGCTATCTGGAACAAGAAGAATCTGTGCATTCTAAATCGATCAAAACGATACTTTTAAAGAGGAATGGACTCAATCTGGAGCAAGAAAGAATCTTCACCATTTTGAGCCAATGAAAATCAAGTTCGCTTTATGCCAATAACACACAAAAACAAATTCCTCCATTCAAAACATAGAAGAGGAAGTAGCATTACCCTCTGACCTGCCCCATGGAACACGAGTTGTGTTCCGTCTTTTCAGTTTAGCAAGATGTAAGTTGAGGATAAAAATCCAATATTCTAATTTACCGAATTTTAGAGATACCGCTTTTCTTTTTTAAACATCTTATTACTTTACCATTGTAAGTACTGCGCTCAAAAATTTCTCAGACCGCGTAAAAATTTTTGGAGATAGTATTAAATTCTTTAATTTTACTTCTTAAGGTACTTCTTCATCTCTTTTTTCTACTCTCCCTGCAATATACACTAAAGTATAGGGAAAGTATTGGAATCATGTCGAAAATCGCAACTCGAATTTTCGACGGATCTACACGTTTCAGAACATCTAGAACACGAAAAATCTATTTTTAGAGTGGCGTCTGTGTGTTTGTGCAGATTTTGTATCCACTCTAATTGAAAAACTAATTGACTGAATTTCATAAAATTTGATAAGTATGGCCTTTCTGGGTGACCTACACTGGTGCTGATTAGATTTTGGTACTATTCAGAAAAAAAGAACCTGCCTTTTTTTGCGAAATGGCCCACCAGAAATCGTTAAATCTAAAAATAAAAGTAACTTCAAATATATCAATTAAATGCTTATTTTATACGCAATTTTTGACGATGAAAATTATAACACTCATTACTCTAAAACTAGCCGATATACTCTAGAACGAGTCGATATACTCTAGATCTAGTCGATATACTCTAGAACTAACCTAGATATTTTAGTTTTTTTGCATTTCCGCTACGGCATCTTTAAAAATAAGTCCAGTTATCAAATGAAAACGAACATTGAAAAAAAAATGCAAATTCTATGTAATTTAAAATAATTATGGGTATAATTTCGTGCAATTAAACTCAATTTAATGAATTATTGAAGAAATAAAGAGAACTGGAATATGAGTCTGTAGAGAAATGCATGTGCTGCCCACAACAGAATTTTACTTTCCCTGCAATACATGGTAATGTATAGAGAAAGTACTAGTAGTAAAGGAAGGATAGTTCTGCAACAGTTGCGATATATTGCGGTATGCTGTATGCGGTATGGCCGCTATCTTGGATTCCGTAATCCTGAACGAGGGAGTAAAAGGGGGAAATGGAAAAATTTGGGGGTTTTAATTTTTTTAGAATCTCTTTCGGGGTAGCAACTACAGTCTGGTCTTGTACGAGGGTATTGTTTTCTGAGCGTAATGAGTTTCTTAATGAGGTAAAGGGAGTGCATAGAAACTTTTGAAGCGGTGGCAACACCAACAGTTTCGGTATGGAACCATCAGCGCCCCCTAGCGGCGGAAAGGGGCACTATTTAGAACGATACTTAAAAAATTTTCTAAGATTCATGGAAACTTTTAAGGCGGTGGCAACACCAAAAGTTGCGGTATGGAACCATCAGCGGCCCCTAGCGGCAGAAGGAGGTACTATTTAGGACGATACTTAGAAATTTTTCCAAAATTCATAGAAATTTTTGTGGCGGTGACAACACCTACAGTTACGGTATGGAACCATTAGCGCCTCCTAGCGGCGGAAAGGGGTACTTTTTAGGGTGATTCTTAGCAATTTTCTAGCTTAATGGGAGTTTTTTCTAATTTAAAATATTGAAAGGTGATACTTTTATGTATGTTTACATTCAGGTTGCTATAGTTGGTATTTCTGGGCCAGAGGCTCAGAATATGCGTTATAATCTGCGGTTCTGTAGTATACGCATACCGCAGCTCCACATCGTAGTGGAAGTATACTCAAGTGGTTAAGCATTGAATATCCTTGCACCAAGGGCTTGCCCGGAGAAAAAAAAGAGTTCTTACACTATCCCTACGCAATATCGCGGTTACGAACTGCGAATTTAGCTGGGAAGTTAACAGTGAGAATCTTTCACAATCGTGATGAAAGGGAAGAGCATCCAAGACGATACTTGAGAATTTTTTCTAATTTTAAAGAGTTCCTACCCTATCCCACCGCCAGGGTGACTGCTTATTAATTACCAAAACCTATTCAGCGAAAAAATTACTAACATACAGAGTTAAAAATACAAATTTTACAAATGTAAGTTTTCGCACTTTTACAAATTTTTCGCAAAAATTCGTAAAAATATGTGTTTTGTACAAAAAGAAACCGGCCAAAAATGGGTTTTTTTTAATAAGCGGAAATGGCCGAATTTTTGAAATTTCAGAATTTCTCTATGGGAAATAACATGGGTTTTTGCACTTTTACAAATGTGTATTTTGAATGAGCGGAATTGGCTGAATTTTTGAAATTTCAGAATTTCTCTATGGGAATTAACATATGTTTTCGCACTTTTGCAAATTTTTCACATAAAATGTGTGTTTTTTTGCAAAAAACGGCCAAAAATGCGTGTTTTTGAATGAACGAAATTAGCTGAATTGAGTGAATTTGAGGGGTGTGTATAACCAATGAGGGTAGGAGCCAGCAGGCTGTTTATCGACGATCCGCGAAACATTTAATGTTAAATAATCATAGTACGTGTTTTTCAACTTTTAAAAAGCCAATGAGTGCGTAGGTTAAGTACTGAATTTTATTCTGTACATCTTATTTCTTTAAAAAATATATCTTTAAACCTCTTCATCATCTGAGGTGCCTTAAACATTTTAAATGAAGTAGGTGTTTCAGACTATCTGGATAAAAATAGCCTATTTTCTTCAATGTGTGTGAGAGAACACTTCTACTGCTGAGTATTGGGATCTCACACACACCCCTAAAAAATCCGTGCAGAATCATTTTTAACAGGAGTGAATCCGCCTGCCTTGTACGGATGAGCGAGATACTTACGCGAAATGCTGGACGGCTTGTGATGTATTGCGACTCCTGTAGAGTCATAAAATGGTATTCAATTCATACATCTGCGGTGGAGTAGTTTTTCTTGGCCAGAAACCACCTTACAGAACTTGTGTTACTGCCCCTGAAAAAGAACGTTTTGTTACAAGATGGGGATGCCGAACCACTACGAAATGCTTTCCCAACTTTGAATTTAGCTGAAAGATAATCGCTAATAATATACCTAGAAGTACACCAAGTTTACCAAAACAGAATGAAATGTGTTTCACTAGAAAATTGCATTTCCATCTAAATTTCTTAACAATATCTAAAAATAGAGTGTAATTTACCTGTGAACCAAATATTTTTATGAGTATGCATTTTCGTCTAAATGTCTTAATACTATCTGAAAAAATGAAGATTTTTTCCCTTGATATAACCTAAAAAATTAAAATTTCTTGCTTTGCCTGAAATGAAAATACAACCTGAAACAAATATTCTTATGAATATGCATTTCTTGATATTACCTAGAAATGGAAATCTCTGAAAAATAAAAATGTGTCTATAGTTTTCAAGAACAAGACATGATTAAAAAATCACCCATTTGTTAAAATAAATAAATAAATAAATAAATAAATATACATATTTACACTTGAGGACTGCTAAAGGTATAACAGGGTGTTTCTTCTGCTTTTATACATGGATTATGAATATTTTTATAAAGTTCAGCAATATGGATGACTTAGAAGAAGTCATGTATGAACACGAGTTCTCCAAAATGGGGATTGTTTAAATTATTTCTTGTAAATTGGTGTGCTACGTGGAACCAATCCAATGCGTACAGTGCTTGCTGTCCATATTGTCTATATTTATCGAATTCACTGAATGGCATACAATCATGACTAGCTACATTATCGTATCCAACTGTACAGACGAAGCATTCAAAAAGTTCGGATAATTTCTCTAGTAGGAAGTTTTTTAAGTGGCTGCATAAAGCAGATTGGAGTTCATAAAATCCACGAGGGTTATCTGGATCCTCATTGGAAACAATGGGTGGCACTGAATAGGCATTAAGCCCCCTTTTCACCAAAAAATCCAAAGTATTGGAAATCAGACTTTCTTGCACTTAAATGTTAATGGCTTCGATGTGATCACACAATTGCATGGTTTCAGCTAGGGTAAGAACCAGATGTTCCGGAACAAATTGAAAAGATGAGTCTTTTTTTTTAAACATGGGCTGGAATGTCAGTTTGGATTCCCTTGCACTGTGTGTCTGGATATACAGAGATCCTTTTTCATGATGTGCAACATATCATCTTTCAGGAAATTCACCAGGGATTCCAACTCGGTATGAAGGGCGAACCATATTGTTGTAGATAGGGAAACACAGTCTTTCGTTGGTTTCAGTGTCCCATCAGCATCCGATACAAATTTGCGAATATGTATCCGTGTTTGTCCGAATATGTATCCGTGTTTGTACACAACACTTGCAAATATATGAAACAGAGTAGGAGGTAATGAATCCAATGTGGTACTCTCTGCTTCAGAACATACTCTCTTTGCTGCGGCATCAGTAGCATTCACCAAAGTAAGTTTATAAGACATTCTTGCTGCTGAAGATGATAATAATGATGATGATAGTAGAAAAACAGACCTCTCAATACGAATGTCAGTGAAAAAGTAAAGAGCGCTCGTAAAAAAACTAGCCAGAAGATGTCTCTCCAAACAGTGATACATCTTATTTCAAATCACCAAAAAGTGGTATAACATGCTTAAAATTGCAGCATGTTCTCTTTAAAAATTGCCAAAGGTGGGCGCCAACCTGTTTGTGACGTATTCAGACAGTGACGTCACTCATTTCATGTCCATTCTTGAGTGCACTTGTTTTGCAGAGCACATTAGAAAACTTCTTTTAAAACATCTGATATTTTCGGAATAAAATCTCAGTTGATCAGGGTTGTTGATCAGGGCAATTGATTAGGGCGTAATGTAATACAAATGGGTTTTAAGGCGAAACTATCATTTCCATTTCTGCATAGTCGCTATAGAATGCAATCCTCCTCTTCAAACATAACCAAGAGTGCGTTGTTAGCAACAAAACTGTTGTTGGAGTGAATGCTGGTAGTAAATGCATTCCAAGTGTCGAGATTCATGGTAATTCCACGAGTTGTTGTGAAATACTGTCCTTTGTTTTCTTTAAATTCGTGAATATGAATCATTAATTCATTTCTAAATCTAATCAGGGATGCAAAGTAACACCAGTTTAGATCCCACGCGGCAATATCTTCTGAAACAGGGGATGGTTCTTTCTTGGATATGTATTCCTGCAACCAGTCTTGGGATGTGAGCTCATCCTCTTATATACTGGGTAGGGAACGCTTTTTACTTCATAAAACTAGCTTTCTAAACGTTAAACTAATTCTTGCTTCAGAAATATTAGGTTGAGGTGGAATTATATGAGAGTAAAGTTCATTCGTGGGAGGATACATTACGTACAAGGAACCGTGCTTGGAAGGAATAGTGGTAGACTGTTCACCGTTTCTTTCAAAGATAATGCGATGAGTTGCCCCGAAACTAACACAGGCTATGGCATGTGCAGCATCCAAGTCCTTTTCATTATCCTTGTGACTGCCAATTTTAGCATGACCATTGGGATAATAGTTTAAAAGCGCATAGTTAATTTCCATATCACATGCTTTTTCCAATTTTGTTTTAATATCTAGCATCAGAGGAGTCTATTCGTTGGCTGGAAGAGAGGTGCACGAAAAGGTGTAGGATAGATCGGCATCTCCAAAGGCAAGGTTTTGCGTAGAGGCGTATAAGATCACCCATACACAAGAACATTGGTTTCTTTAAAGTTCAGTGTTTGCAGCTGTTTAAAGATGTCATCTCTTTTAGCTTGATCCATAAACTGCGGAATGTAATGTTCATTCAATCCATTTTTTTCAAATCGAATAATTCGAGGGAAAGAAGCCATGGTAGCGATAGAGAAAATATAACAACTTGGCTGGATAGAATCTAACGAGCAAGTAGCCTATCTTAAACACAATCCCCCTACTAGCGTTTTCTTCCCCTCATGCTGACGTAACAAAGCTGCTCTACCAATCCCATGCAATCCGATTCTTACGCATGCGCGATCCCCGCCCGGCAAGAACAGGCATGTTCAGTGACGTCACTGAAACTTGTTTCGTATAGGTAGTATACACTTAAAGTTTTGATAATGAGTGATAAAAAAACATTAGATAAAGTATAGAAACAACGCACAGGTAATTATGAATCATCATTTTATTAATCATTATTAATAATCATCCCATTTTAAATAACGGGATTTTACAGGTTCTACTTTGGTGGAGTAGGAGTATAAGGCTGATTATACAAGTTCTTGTTTTTACAAAGTGAGTAGGTATATTCAGTTCATCTAAAGCCGTTAAAAACACTTGCTGTCCTGTCACACTTCTTTTCCTTTGTCCAAATATCAGATTAAATAAAGCTCCAATATTAGTCTTTTGAATCCACTGCTAATGATTCGAAAATTGTCCTTTTTCGTTCCATGAAAGAATGTCGGGTGGCCTTTTAGAATATCCAATAAATTGTTGGCATAGTTTCTCATGTTTTGTGGAACACTATTTAAAATAATATCTTCATATCTTAATACTTTCCCCTCTTGCAGCTTTGGTAGAACATCTTCGGATATTTCCATCTCTGTATCTATCTCCATGTTCTCGAGAAGGCCCTTGTGAGTTACTTGTGTGTTCACAACAGGTTCCTTGTGAGAGACTCGTATGCGGGTGTTGAAAGAATCCGTCTTCATTTTCTTTCGTAAAAGTTCATAATAAAGTTTCACTTTATCATCTTCACTCAGAGAACTGTTCAGAATACGAGCCATTTCCTTATCGAAATCGGTTCTATACTTTTCTGTAGCAACATGTTTAGACAAAGAGTCTTCAGGAACTAAGGCGTAGTTTTTAGCGTGCCCTATTGAAAAGGCTTGTAATAACACTGAGGACTGCTGGAATGAGTAAGTTCAGAAAACCACCTTTCTAAATAATGAGCTTGCGTTTCAGGTAGATTGGCTTATGCTTGTCTGCCAACTCTCGTAAAACAGTTTTGTGCTCTCGAAATTTGCTCTTTTGATGTTTCGTCAGTGGTTTATTACCCTTTAATTTATTCAGGCTACACTCACAGATGGCTTTTATACAAGAGGGGGAAATCTTTTTCAACAAGTTCTTTCGTAGTTTTGAGGGCCAGTTATGAAGCAGTCGTAATTGCTTCTGTTGTTTCTTGGTGACTGTCATCTTCACGACTGAGAAAATATTGGGCATTCATATCCATTTATTCATTTGAAAAAGGCTTATTGAAGTTTATACACATATTGTGTCTGAGCTGGTAAAATCGAGGTGCACAAACGCAGCTCTTCTGGGGTCTCACTGCGCAGGTCTATAAACAAATAAGAATAGGGCTTTCGAGTGGCTTCTTCGTACACTTCTTAGAAGAATAGTAGGTGCCTGGGAAATAGTTTTTTCCCCAAATGGATGATTTGGCTCATGCCTCTTCGATTCTTGCAGAGTAGCAGATAGTGGACATTCAGAGTAATTTCACTCATTTCTTTCCCTTTATGAAAAGAATGTTGCGTGACAAACACCACCCTCAGATTTAAATGATGACTTCCTCTCGTAAACAGATGTGTTGGCCGTTTATCGTTACTACATTCACTCCTTAAATCATCTATAATAAAGAGAGTATTAGATCTCAGATACTCTTGATTGTTTTTAAGCAGTCTTTCCACAAAAATAACGTTTGGGATTTCATCGTATAAAGGCTGATGGATCCAATAGAACCACACGATTTTGTCCAGGGAAGGCGAAAACATATCCCTCTTGTGTTTAATCATATCCCGCACAAAGAAACTCTTCCCACGCCCTGTGGGACCCGAAAACCATCATAAAGGGGTGTTGTAAAGATGGGAACTCCATCGTAAATAACAAAACTAATATGTTCACATCAGTATGTATTGATAAAAAGGTGCACTTATGTGAAAGCGTTTGGTTACAAAGTTATATACTTTAACATCATGACATACTTCGTGGGCTACAAAGGATAATAAAAAGTCTTTCAAAGAAGATCCTCGACATTTGTAATATAAATAACAGATACAATAGTGTCCACAAACAGCTGTTGCATTGCTTTGTAGGGACATGGAGTTGTATTCTTGGCGTGGAAACAAAGTCCGAAAGGGATCCTTCAAAGGCTGTAGGTGGGTGTCCGTAAGAATCAAATAATTCTATCGAATCTTTATCTTGCATGAAGAAGGCTACCTAATGGCTTCCAGGATCTGTCGAAGCGTCCACGTTGGCAACCAAACAGGCTGGGAATTTCACAATGTCTTGGGATAGTAGATCACTCGGAAAATACCCAGAAATGTGTCCTTGGTAATATGATTCTTGGAGAGAGCTTTACCCAATTGCTGGCTTTCCATGATTAATTGGCAAAATCACACAAAATATGCCTAGACTTGTTAATTTCAACAACGTTTTCAAATTCGGCATACAACAGAATGGAGATGGTATTCTTTAAATCTTCCGAAAACTTGATTTCCAATCGTAAATTACCCTGGTGCTGTAGATTCATATGAGGGCCATCACACATGTCAGGGGATAAATCAAATGCATACAAGGTAAACCCTTTTGCAAATTCGTCTCGGGTGAAATGAATTCCTTTGTCTTTGTAAAATCCAGGGAATTGGGTGTGGTAGGCACGGAAATAGTTGTTTTTGTTAAAGTTCAATTCCTAGGGCTTGCTGAGTACTGGAAGTCCATCCACGTATACACATAGAAAACTCACTTGTAATGGCTTAGCAGGAAGAGGTTCGAATCATACTGTCCATTCATACCCGCATTGTTCAAACAGGCAACGACCACTCTTTTAGGCATAACACCTAAAAAGGCATTATCCTGCATAAAAGACCAACTTCCATTAAAAACAGAATACGTCTTACACAGAACGCGGTCGATGGGATACTTGGCCACGTTCTTCTCATATGCCCCAGTAACATGTCGGGGCCCAATTTCACTTTCCGAATGAACATGGAGGCATGTTCTATCACCACTTTATAATCAGGTTTGCCAGTGCTAGACACTAAACAAAAGTTGGATTTGCTACGAGTCATTTTATCTTCATCTCTACTAAGTTCAATATAAGGCGATTCTGCTGAAAAGTATCTGAATGAATCTGTCCAATCATATCCACAGTTTAGCTTTGCTTGCTTAATGCATACCTATGTTTCAGCCCTTCGTTAGCATCCTTCTCTGCAAGAGGATTCGTATTGCTCAGATGGGTGTCTTTAAAAGACATTCACAGGTGAGTAAACTTTACTTGGCATCGGCTCCATAATTCAAGAGGATTTCTATGTAGGCTCTGTAAGGATAGGTGTTGGTCGCTGAAGCAATAAATAACTCGATCGTTCAAACTCACATCCACTTGGGAGAACAGGGAATGTAGAAATAAGTTCACGGGGGCCACAGGTTCTTTGTTGGCTATAGGTGATCCATCGGGTTTCCCAATCTTTGCTTTCACATATAGAAAGGAAGAACCCAGATCCTTATATTCATCTCCGCTTCCAGATATGTTAAATTTCACGGGGCCTCCATCTCGTATGTTTGAGAAGGGGTGGTATTCGATAAAGTGTATTTTTCTATAGCTGTTTGAGTGGTTGGGGTCACGAATAAATCCAATTCTCTCTTGGTAGAGGGTGAAGAATCTTTATGGATAGACATCTTTAGGAGAAAATATCTCGTGCTCCCTCTTTCTTTGCCGAAGTGGGAATGAAGTGATTCTTGGATCGTTTCCTCCTTTTATTGTTTTTTCCAGGACCAATCATAGTCTTCATCTTAGTTGCAGCCTTGTCTGTGAGATTACGGCCTGCTTCCTTCAAATGGCGTTTGGCTGCCACTTTTAAATCTTCTCCTCTAGATACATCGCGCATCAAATTCAGTCCACTCTGCCACATTTGCTTTCCCACTGCTTTGGCATCCGACTTGAGAATGGGCACAGCCGCTCTAAAAAAGGAGCGAAACAAACTTCCAAATCCCTATCCTTTCTGAAATGTAGATCCTTGATAGCAATCCAATACATTACCCGTTTGCTGATGATAGTAGTCTTCATAAAATTTTTTGCAACATTCAGAAGGCACATACATCATGAGAAATACTTTTGGCGAAAGTGTAGCTTCACGTATGAGCGTCCGCGTTCAAATGGCGTTAGTTTTCCTGTGTGTGTATCCTTATAACGATTTCCAAAGTGTTAATCATCTTTCTACTCACAGGTAAATAGTGGGGGCGGTCGAATGTTAGAGAAACCAATTCACCATCGTTTTCTGTCACTTTCACTATGCGTAAAAGGGCTACTAGTACATCTCCCACATTTGGGGTTCCACAATGTCGGAATGCACAAACAGCATATGATAATGAGCGTTTACATCTGCAACGTAGGATCCTTCCACACTGGTTTTCAAATGAGAGTCTGATTTAATCACCATGGGATCAAAATCCAGTACCTGGGCCAATCCTTTGTCTAAAAGCACTCTTGCCTTGTTCTTTACTTTAATACTTACTCGTTTCGCGTAACAGGATTATAATGAAATGAAATATTGTTTTGGTGGTCTTTGATGAAAATAGCTTTCAAACAATCTGGAATGATTTCGTAATATCCTGTTGGAATTCTACGTCCTATCATTTTACCTCCACCTAGATCAAATCCAATAAAATTGTTCTCGGCAGTGATATTCATCCATGTATGCGGATATAAAATCGCCACGATTCCAATTTCCCAGCTTCCCTTTAGCTCTATAGAAGTGGGTAATCTCGTAATTGAATGTGAAATTTTATTCTCAGGAAAGTAGCTCATTGAGCTATCACTAGTAAGTGTCACGTAGAAACTCATATCGCTAACTGATTTCAGAAAGATACACTCCTTTTATAGGGTCGATAAATCAAAGGCAGGTATCCACTCTTTAAACTTGTGGGGGTAACCTCGATATTTCACAAAGTATTCCATATTATTCTTCTTGAAGTTCTTCTTTAACGCTTTTTCAATTGGAAATTCCTCTTTCATTCTCACTTTTTGAAATTCTTGCACGTAGAAGGTACCCTGTATGGGTTCTCCAAGTAAATCTTGTA
Organism: Amaurobius ferox; assembly: GCA_951213105.1. Lineage (NCBI taxonomy): Eukaryota > Metazoa > Arthropoda > Arachnida > Araneae > Amaurobiidae > Amaurobius > Amaurobius ferox. Next base: position 18,711,364 of record OX578141.1, read on the forward strand.
TTCGGTATATAGCAGGCTCTCGTTTCACACATTCTGTCACTTTAAATAATTCTTGCGACCAATTTGTTTCATATCCCTTCTCAAAGGTCATTTTAATCTTGGACACCTGCTCAGTGTCTCCCACATTTAAAATACATTTGTATACACCCTTAGCCAGGTTACCATAGTGAGTAAACCACATTTCTTGCTCATTGTCTGAATCCACATTCACAGGGGCTTTTTTAATACTGGAGTGATAGGTATGATTATAACTATCCATCAATGAGTCCAATATATCTAAATAGCGATAAGTATTTCGATTGGTAAAGTACTTCCACATTTTCGTCTTAAGGATTATGTTAAACCTCTCAACAATAGATGCTTTCGTGGTGTTAAACGTTGCAAAAAACTTGACATTATGCTCTTTAAGAAATTTTTGAAATTTCTGATTCTTAAATTCTGGACCTTGATCCGTCTGTAGGGATTTTGGAGTGCGCTCTTTAAATATATTCTGAAAGGCATTCACGATATCTACCCCTCTCTTGTGCTTCAGGGGTGTAGCCCATGCATACTTGGATTAAATGTTAATGCATGTTAAGATTTAGCGAAATCCATCATTCTGTCGGCTGAGTGTTGACATATCAGCTAAATCGGCTTGCCATTGCTGATCCATAGAATACATTATAACACGGTTGGTTTTAATTTTTCGCTAAACTGGCTTGTGTAATGTATAGACATCCACACCTTGTAACCTGGGCGCGGTAGCCCAGTGGTTAGTGCGAGAGAATTGCACTCTCTAGGCTCGGGTTCGATTCCCGCCACTGCCAAAACTGCCGCCCTGTTCACGCGGAGTACGATCACGTTAAACATGTGGGTCCGTAAATCCTTCCGAGAGGTTGATGGTAGGGGAAGGAGGGTACAGTCCCTGTGGATACCTCCCCCACTGGGTTCCGCTCGAAATTGGTTGGCACTTCCCGGCCATCCAAATTGTTACCTTACACCTTTCTGGTAGGCCGGACGGTCTGGGTCTTAACAACAACACCTTGTAACCAATTCTGTATATCCCTCTTGGGTACTTTTCCTTTAAGAGCACGGAATATGCTATCTACTCTACAGAAACTTGCAGAATGCTTTGGATCTTGATAGGCTACATCCATCATTCCAACGTGGAAATATGCACAGATTCGTTTAAATGTAGATTAAAATCCCTTGGTATATTTAAATCAATCAAAACTTCCGTCGTAATGTATACTATTAAAAGAGTGATCAGATAGACACACATCACCATAACCTCCTCTCTCGAAGACATCACTCCGAATAAATTAATCTCTCTTCTCGCCCCATTTATATACAGATTTAAAAATAACTCCAAATCTTAAAATGCGCTCTCTGAAACGCTGGCCGTCAATTTCCCAGAATCCCTTGTGATCTTCAGCTTTTGGTATCTCTATAATGCACACTTCCTCGCAAAATCTAACTCGCTTCATCCTGACTGATCACTTTCAATTTTAAGACTGAAATGAATACAACACTATGCACTTAAAAGTTTCGCGGATCGCCTATAGCCGATAAACAGTCTGCGAGCCCTTGCCCTCATTGGGTATACATGCCCCTCGAATTCACTCAATGTATCTAATTCCGCTCATTCAGAAACACACATTTTTGGTCGTTTTTTTGCAAAAATACCACATTTTTGTGATAAATTTGCATAAGTGCGAAAACCCATGTTATTTCCCACAGAGAAATTCTGAAATTTCAAAAATTCGGCCAATTCCGCTCATTCAAAAAACACACATTTTTGGTCGTTTTTCTGTGAAAACCACACATGTTTACAAATTTTTGCAAAAAATTGGTAAAGGTGCGAAAACACATGTTATTTTCCCATAAAGAAATTATGCAATTCCCGAAGTTAAACTCATTCAAAAAACACAGATTTTGGGGCTTTTTTTTACAGTTTTTAAAGAATAAAACCACATTATTACGAATTTTTACGAAAAATTTGTAAAAGTGCGGAAACCCATGTTATTTCCCATAGAGAAATTCTGAAATTTAAAAAATTCGACCAATTCCGCTCATTCAAAAAACACACATTTTTGGCTGCTTTTTTATAGAGAACACATATTTTTACAAATTTTTGCGAAAAATTTGTAAAAGTGCGAAAACACATGTTATATACACATGTTATATTCTGAAATTACCAAAATTCTGCTCATTCGAAAAACACACATTTTTGGTCGTTTTTTGCAAAAACACATTTTTGTTAAATTTTGTAAGTTCGAAAACTTACATATGTAAAATTTATATTTTTAACTCTGCATGTTAGTAATTTTTTCGCTGAATAAGTATTCGTAATTAATAAGCAGTCACCTTGGCGATGGGATAGTCAAAAACCCAGACCACTCGACTCGCCCTAGGGCACGAGCAGCCCGAGGGATAGTTGCTGTTGAGACCCAGACCCTCCGACCTACCAGAAAGGTGTAATGTTACCGTTTGGACAGCCGGAAAGTGCCACCCAATTTAGACCGGAACCCAGTGGGGGAGGCATCCACAGGGACCGTACCCTCCTTCCCCTACCACTAACCTCTCGGAAGGACTTACGGACCCACATGTTTAACGTGATCGTTCTCCCCATGAACACGGCGGCAGTTGTGGCAGCGTGCAAATCCAGCGCGCAAACCACCGGGCTACCGCGCCCGAAATGTGCCAACAGCACACGGTGTTCCCAGGTGGTCACCCACCCAAGTACTAACCGCGCCCAAAGGGGTGTGGTATAGTGTAAGAACTCTTTAAAATTAGAAAAAATTCTCAAGTATCGTCTTGAATGCTATTCCCTTCATCACGATGGCGCGGGATTCTCAAAGTTGGCTTCACAGGTAAATTCGCAGTTCGTAACCGCGATATAGCGTAGGGATAGTCAAAAGCCCAGATCGTCCGACTCGTCCGAGGACATAGAGCATCCGGAGCGTAGGGATAGTTGAAAACCCTGACCGCACAGCCAACCCAGGGGTTTACGGCAGAGAGCGTAGGAATAGTGTAAGAACGATTTTCTTTTCTCTTGACACGCCCTTGGTGTAAGGATATTCAATACTTAACCACTTGAGTATGCTTCCACCACGCTGTGGGGCTGCAATATGTTTATACTACAGAACCACAGATTATAACGCATCTTCTGAGTCTCTGGCCCAGAAATCTCAACCATAGCAACCTGAAAGCTAAACATACATAAAAGTATCACCTTTCAATATTTTAAATTAGAAAAAATTCCATTAAGCAAGAAAATTCCTAAGTATCACCCTAAAAAGTACCCCTTTCCTCCGCTAGGGGGGCGCTAATGGTTCCATACCGTAACTGTAGGTGTTGCCACCGCCTCAAAAGTTTCTATCAATCTTAGAAAAATTTCTAATTATCGTTCTAAATAGAGCCCCTTTCTGCCGCTAGGGGGCGCGGATGGTTCCATACCGCAACTGTTGGTGTTGCCACTGCTTCAAAAGTTTCTATACACTCCCTTTACCTCATTAAAAACTCATTACGCTCAAAAATCAATACCCTCGTACAAGACCACACTGCCATTGCCACCGCGAAAAAGTTTCTAAAAAATTAAAACCCCCAAATTTTTCAATTTACCTCTTTTACCTCCTCGTTCAGGATTTCGGAATTCAAGATGGCGGCCATACCGCATACCTCAATATACCGCAACTGTTGCAGAACTCTCCTTCCTTTACGACTAGTACTGGAATCATACCAAAAATCGCAACTCGAGTTTTCGACGGAACAACATGTTTGGAAACCTCTAGAACACGAAAAATCTATTTTTAGCGTGACACCAGTGTGTGTCTCTGTTTGTCAGTGCAATGAATGTATCCACTCTAACTCAAAAACTAATAACCCAAATTTCATAAAATTTTATAGGTCAGTCATTTGTGTCTGACCCTGGTGCTAATTAATTTTTTGTACGACTCATGATAAAAGAACTTTCTTTTTTTGCGAAATGGTCTTTTACAGAATTTGATAGATAAGTCATTATAATGATATGGCCACTGATGTTGATTAGATATTGGTATGATACGGAAAAACAAAATCTTTTTTTTTTTTTTTCTTGCAAAATGCCCCGCAAAAGTCATTAAGATATAAAATAAAAGATTGCGTATGGTCAAATGTATCAATTAAATGCTTGTTTTATACGCAATTTTTAATGCTGAAAAAAATAAGACCTACCCCATTATTCTAGGTCTAGCCGTTCTCAAGATATTTCAGTTTTTTTTGCATTTTTGCTACGCCGCCTTTTGAAAAAAGTATGTTCAGTTTGCAAATGAAAATGAAAATTAAATTAAAATTACAAATTTAGTGGAATTTTAAATAGTTATGCGTGCTATTTTGGGTCATTAAACTTAATTTAATGGATTACTAAAGAAATCAGGAGAAAATGAATTCGAATCTGCAGAGAAAGTCATATGCTGCCCACATCAGATTTTTACTTTTCCTGCAATACATGGTAATGTATTGGAAAAGTATTGGAATCATGTCGAAAATCGTAACTTGAGTTTTCGACGAATCTAAAAATTCCGGGAACTCTAGAACCAGAGTTGGGCAGTATCGAAAATACATGTATTTGAAATACAATTTCAAATTACATTTGTATTTTGTATTTTAAACGGAATAAACTAAAGTATTTTGGTAATGTATCGAAAATACATTTTCAGAGTATTATGTATTTTCAAAATACTCAAAATACATTTCTTCAGATTATAACCTATTTTGTTTAAACCGCAGACGAACAAATCGCAAGAGAGAAAACGGCTAATCTGCATTTTGTCTAGTCATTGATCTCTTTTCTAGGCGTTAATCTAAACATATTTAAGCTGGTGCCAATAAAGACATTAATTAAGTGGGATGTTTAGTATATGTGCACTGTAGTAGCCTTTGAAAACTATAGTTTCTGTTATAAGCTGAAAGTTCATATTGGATGTATATAATGATGTTGTTTGGTAGATGGCGCCATCTTGTCTATATATTTAAAGAAAAAGAGAAAGCGGAAAGCTTAAAGTTGCATTCTTTGTGAAAACAGCAACATAGGCAATTCCAGTTCTGCTGTGCATTATTATATTTTAAGTAAATTAAAGAGATGCAATGCAGTTAGTTTATGCAAAGACATGAGAAAATATGGAATATACTGCTGCTCGGTATGCAAATGCATCTAGATAACTAATGGATAATGATGTGCAGTATAAGATGGGAAATGTTTTAAAGTAATATTTATTGATGATAATGGAAAAGTAAGGCGGAAACCAAAATATGCCGTTATAAATGGGACTTTCAAAATTTTAAAATGCATCTAAAGGTAAGATTTTAGTTTTATGCAGTAGTACCTCGATTTGGCAAGTATTTATGTTAGTCCCATTTAATCGAGGTTGCGCTATGGGTCTGGGTCGTAATCCCGACAGCCGAAATCCCGACAAGCCAGAATCCCGACAGCCGAAATCCCGATATGCCAAAATCCCGACAGGGTCGAAATCCCGACAAGTCAAAATCCCGACGAGGTCGAAATCCCGACAAGCCAAAATCCCGACAAGGTCGAAATTCCGACAAGCCAAAATCCCGACAGCCGAAACCCACTCTTGCACAGACTAATACAACACTAAGGCGGTCATCGCAGTGACGTCACAAGGGTTAGAATTTACTAATCAGCACCCCCCCCCCCCCCCCACACACGCACATGCGCTGGACTCACTCTCCCTCTTGTCTACATCCGCTTGCTACGACAATGGCCAATATGCTATTTGAATATGCTATTTGAACATATGCAAAATGTGTAAGTGTTTTTTTTTCTTTTTTAATAAAATGAATTTCCTAAATCTTATACCGACCTGTTATATAATTTTAATCTTTATCATTTCAATTTGCCAAAATTTATTTCAGTAATGGCATAATTGTTATGATTTAGTGATTAAAACTATTAATTTGTAAAATGTAGAGATGTAAAAACGCCGATAATTTTGATCAAGCTATACATATAGGCGTAGAGAGCCATGTGCGTGGGCCCAGCGTCAGTCCAGCGCATGTGCGTGGAGGGGGGGGGGGGTGCCGATTAGTAAATTCTAACCCTAGTGACGTCACTGCGGTGACCGCCTTAGTGTTGTATTAGTCTGTGCAAGAGTGGGTTTCGGCTGTCGGGATTTTGGCTTGTCGGGATTTCGACCTTGTCGGGATTTTGGCTTGTCGGGATTTCGACTTTGTCGGGATTTTGACTTGTCGGGATTTAGACCCTGTCGGGATTATGGCTTGTCGGGATTTCGGCTGTCGGGATTCTGGCTTGTCGGGATTTCGGCTGTCGGGATTATGTCCGGAACCGCTCAAAATTGGCTATAGATAGAACTTTGATGATAACTGATGATATGGATTCTGCATAAAATTTTAGAAGATATGGGGTGGTTCACTAAGAATTTGTACTTCCGGTTTCTTTCCCACATCTGGTTCAAAAATTTTTCCTAAAGCATCATTTCTCAGAATTGGCTACAGATAGAGATAATGACTGATATGGATTCAACATCGAATTCCGAAGTGTGTCTGTGATTCACTAAGGATTTCCAACTCTAGTTCTTTTTCCATTTCCGGTTCAAAAATGTTTTTAAAACATCTGTTTTACAGAATTGTTTATAGATAGATATAATGACTGATATGAATTCAGCATAAAATTCAGGAGTGGATCGGGGGTTAACTAAAGACTTCCACCTCCGGTCCTTTTTTCTCTTCTAGTTTAAAAGAATTTCTTTAAAAAAAATTGAAACTTATTTCTTAAGATTAGCTGTAAATAAAACTTAGATCATAATTGATATGGATTCAGAATTGAATTTTAGAAAGAATAGCAGGATTCACTAAGGCAGTATTTTTCAAACTTTTCTGGTAGCAGAACCTAATTTTATGGCAGAACCCCAAAATGAGAAAAAGTCCTTTGCTGTCTAAATTATGCATCCAAATGTTATTCGTTTTTTAATTTTTAGACAATTTACACAAAACTATCACGTCACGAAACCCCTGGAATACGGCCGCGAAAGTCCAAGGGTTCGAAAAATGTTACGTGTTTTCATTTAGAGTATTAGAGATGCTAGTTCCGGTTTTTCTGAAAATGTATATGACTGTACGAAATATTTGTGCAAAAGAGAATTCAAATGCTTTATAGTTCTGCCAAAAATGAAGTGTACAAACCATTTGACACCATATGAAGGTTTCTTTATAAATTTCTTGTTTGATTTTTGCTATAATATATGATAATGGGAAAGGGAAGTATTGGAATCGTATCGAAAATTGCAACTGGAACTTTCGACAGATCTACACGTTTTAAGACAGAAACACTGTTTTAGCATGATGTCTCTGTGTGTGTCTGTGTAATGTATGTATCCACTCTAACTGTACTTGACCAAATTTCATACAGTTTTATAGCTAAGTTACTATCCTGCTGCTGCTTAGATATTGGTACGGTTCAGGATAAAAAAAAAAATACCATTTTTTACGAAATGGCCTGCAAAAAATATCCATATCCACTCTAGCTAAAATACTAATAGTCCAAATTTCACAAAATTTAGTAAATAAGTCACTTTTGTATTTCCCTAGTGCTGATTAGATTTTGGTACAATTCGGGGTTAAAAAAAAATACCTTTTTTGATAAATGACCCCCCCAAAATCGTCCAAATCTTAAATAAAAGACTATCAAGTATGCTCAAATGTATCAATCAAATACTTGTTTTATACGTAATATTTGACGATGAAAAGAATAAGACTAACCCCATTACTTTAGGATTAGCCGTTCTCGAGATATTTTTGTTTTTCGCATTTTTGCTATGCCGCCTTTGAAAATACGCCCCGTTACCTAATGAAAATTGAATTAAAAGTACAAATTCAGTGTGTTGTTTTGTGCAATGAAATTCAGTTTAATTAATTATTAAAGAAATAAAGAGAATTTCAGTCTGTAGTAAAAGCTATGTGCTGCCCCCATTAGATTTTTTTTTTTGTTGTTGTTGTAATGCTTTAGAAATTTCAAAGAGTAATATTTTGAAAAAGAATGGAGTAATTAAATATAAAATGTTTAAAGATTTTAATAAACAAACATCGTTAATGAAATCTGAAATCAAGCATGGAAAGAATAAGATTTACCTTATTACTCTAGGACTAGCCGTTTTTGAGATATTTGAGTTTTTTTGCATTTTTATTATGCCGGTTTTGAAAATATATCTAGTTATCAAATGAAAACGAATAATTGATATAAAAGTGCAAATTTAGTGTAATGTTAAACAATTATGCCTGTTATTTTGTGCAATTAAATTCATTTGTTAAAGAAATCAAGAGAAAATGAATTTAAGTCTGTAGGGAAAGTCATGTGCTGCCCACATCAGATTTTTTATTCTATCTTTGCCTGTTACATAAAATGTGTTCTCCCCTTAGATTCATTTATTTTTACTTTATTAATTTGAAAATTTAAAATTTCAGAGTTTAGTCTTTTAAGTCATACTTTTACAATACATTCTAATCTTCGTAAAATGCCAATATAGATATTTTTCAAATATGAGGTTGTTTATTTCCAATAAAATGTATAAACAAATGTTGCTTTGCATTGAAAATTCAGTTCAGTCCAATACAGAGTAATATTTAATTTTTTAAAATATATTTTGTATTTTGAATGTATTTTGTATTTGGAATTTTTTTAATTTGAAAAGTATATTGTATTTTGAATTTTATGTCGTAAAACCCATAAATTTTGTGTTTTGTATCAAAAATACATTTTCAATGTATTTTGCCCAACTCTGTCTGGAACACGTAAAAATTATTTCTAAGGTGACGTCTGTGTGTGTGTTGTTGAGACCCAGACCGTCCGACCTACCAGAAAGGTGTAAGGTAACTGTTTGGACGGCCGGGAAGTGCCACCCAATTTAGACCGGAACCCAGTGGGGAAGGCATCCACAGGGACTGTACCCTCCTTCCCCTACCACCAACCTCTCGGAAGGACTTACGGACCCACATGTTTAACGTGATCGTACTCCGTATGAACACGGCGGCAGTTGTGCCAGCGTGCAAATCCAGCGCGCAAACCACCCGGCTACCGCGCCCGAAATGTGCCAACAGCACACGGTGTTCCCAGGTGGTCACCCACCCCGTCTGTGTGTGTGTGTGTCTGTCTGTCTCTCTGTGCACCGTATGTATTCACTCTAACTCAAAACCTAATAGACTAAATTTCATGAAATTTTATGGGTAAGTCACTTGTATGTGACCCTGGTGCTGATTAGATTTTGGTACGATTCGGGATAAAAGAACCGCCTTTTTTGCGAAATGGCCACCCAAAATCGTATTTATCCACTCTAGCTAAGAAACTAATTGGCTACAAATAACAAAATTTGGTAGATATGTCACTTGTGGGTTACACTGGTGCTGATTAGATTTCGGTACCGTTCGAAATAAAAGAACCTGCATTTTTTTGCAAAATGGCCCGAAAAATTTGTATGTATCCACTGTAGCTGTAAAACTAATAGACCAAATTTCCCAAAATTAGATAGATAAGTTGCTTGTGGGTTATCTTGGTTCTGGTTGGATTTTGATATTATTCGGAATAAAAGAACTTACCCTTTTTGCGAAATGGCCCAAAAAATCTTCTAAAGTGAAATAAAAGAGAACAGATCTAAATTATAAATACTACAAATGTATCAATTAATGCATGTTTTATGCGTAATTTTTAATGACTAAAAGAATAAGACCAACCCTATTACTCTAAGATAGACCATTCTCGAGATATTGAAATTTTATATTAGGGAACTGGAGGCGTTTTCACTGTAAGAAAAAAACTAGTTCATGAAATTTCTTAAAATTTAGTATAGTTCTGACACTCATTTGGTATGATTCGGGAAAAATATAACCGTCCTGTTTTGTGAAATGGCCCATACAGATCGTAAAAATGTGAAATAAATGACTAAAATTACTGAAATATATTTATTAAGTACTTGCTCTTCATGTCATTTTTGACAACACAGCGAATAAAACTATCTTCATGACACTAGGATGACACTTTCTAGTCATATTTTAATTAAGTACTTTCTCTTCATGTCATTTTTGACAATACAGCGAATAAAACTATCCTCATGGCACTAGGATGACACTTTCTGCTCATATTTTAATTAAGTACTTGCTCTTCATGTCATTTTTGACAACACAGCGAATAAAACTATCTCATGGAACTAGGATGACACTTTGTAGTCATATTTTAATTAAGTGCTTGCTCTTCATGTCATTATTGACAACACAGCGAATAAAACTATCCTCATGGCACTAGGATGACACTTTCTAGTCATATTTTAATTAAGTACTTGTTCTTTATGTCATTTTTGATAACACAGCGAATAAAGCTATCCTCATGACACTAGGATGACACTTTCTAGTCATATGTTAATATATTTTTAATTTTGAAGAGCTAAAGATTTCATAAGTTTCCAAATGAAACGTATATGCATTAAAACTGAAAATTGGATATATCAGAAAGATATCTATGTTATTTTCTGCAATTAAACTGAATTTAATGCATCATGAAATAAAAAATAAGAAAATGTATTTGAATTTAAAGGAAAGTCATATGCTGCGCAGATCAGACTTTTTCTTTTCCTGCAATGCATGCTAATATATAGGGAAATTATCGGAATCGTGTCGAAAATCGCAACTCGAGTTTTCGACGGATATACACGTTTAGAGACGTCTAGAACACTAAAAAATCTATTTTTAGCGTGACGTCTGTGTGTCTGTGCAATGTATCTATCCATTCTAATTGAAAAACTATTTGATAGAATTTCATAAAATTTAGTAAGTCCCTTGTGGTTGACCCTGGTGCTGATTATCGGGATAAAAGAACCTAACTTTTTTGCGACATGGCCCACAAAAATCGACTGTATCCACCCTAGCTGAGAAAAACTAAAAGACCAGATTTTGCAACATTTGGTATATAAGTGTCTTGTGTGTGCCCCTGGTGCTGATTAGATTTCAGTACGATCCTGAAACAAAGAACCAGCTGTTTTTGCAAAATGGACTGCAAAAATAGTTAAAATTTTAAATAAAAGACTACGTATGTGGAGATACTTTAATTAAATACTTGTTTTACATGTAATTTTTACCGATGAAAAGAATAAGGCCAACCCCATTACTCTATTACTAGCTGTTATAGAGATATTTTAGTTTTTTCACTGTTTTGCTACGCCGGTGTTCAGAATAAGTCCAGTTACCAAATTATAACGAAAGCTGAATTAAAAGTGTCAATTCAGCGTCATTCCAATTAATTATGCGTGTTATTTCGTGCAATTAAATTCATTTAATGAATTATTAATGAAATAAATGGAAAATGAATTTGAGTCTGCAGGGAAAGTCATGATTTTTACTTTGCCTGCAATACATGGTAATGTATAGGGAAAATATTGGAATCATGTCGAAAATCGCAACTCGACTTTTCGACGGATCTACACATTTTGGGACCTCAAGAACTCGGAAAACTATTTTTAGCGTAACGTCTGTGTGTATGTGCGATGTATCCATCCATTCTAACTCTAAATCTAATAGACCAAATTTCATAAAGTTTTATCGGTAAGTCACTTGTATGTGTCCCTGGTGCTGATTAGATTTTGGTACGATTCGGGATAAAAGAACTCGCCTCTTTTGTGAAATGGCCCTCATAACTCTCATGTATCCACTCTAGCTAACTAGCCCCACTAATTCATCCAATTTCACAAAATTCGGTAGATAAGTCAGTTGGGGGATAACCTGATGCTGATTAGATTTCGGTTCTATCCGGAGAAGAAGAACCTCTCTTACGAAATGCTCCGCAAAAATCGCTAAATTCTAAAATACAAAACTATATATTCTTAAATGTATCAATTAAATGCTTATTTTCTACGTAATTTTTAACGATGAACATAATAAGACCAACTCCATTACTCTAGGACAACCGTTCTTCGTTTTTGTTTCACTGCCTTTCAAAAAATATCCAATTACCAAACCAAAAGTTCCGATGTGGGCAGCACATGACTTTCACTGCAGACTCACATACCCGTTCTCTTTGTTTCTTTAATAATTTATTAAATTGAGTTGAGTGGCACAAAATAATTATTTTAAATGACATTGAATTTGCACTTTTAATTTAATTTTCGTTTCCATTTGGCAAATGGACTTATTTTCAAAGGTGGCGTAGCGAAAATGAGAAAAAACTAAACTATCTTAAAAATGGCTAGTCCGGAGAGTAAAGGGGTTGTTCTTATTCTTTTCATCTTCAAAAATTATGCATAAAACAAGCATTTGATTAATACATTTGAGTATACGTTTCTTCTATTTTAGATTTTGGCGATTTTTGCTGGCCATTTCGTAAAAGAGGTAGGTTAATCTTTTCCGAATCGTACCAAAATCTAATCAGCACCAGGGTATCCTACAAGTGACTTATCTACCAAATGCTGTGAAATTGAGTCAATTAGTTTTTAGCTAGAATGGATACATAATATTTTTGCGGTCTATTTCGCAAAAAATGCGGATTCTTTTATCCTGAATTGTACCAAACTCTAATCAGCACCAGGGTCACACGTGACTCATTTATAAATTTTTTGAAATTTGGTTTATTAGTTTTTGAGTTAGAGTGGATACATCATTCATTGCACAGATAAACAGACACACACACAGGCGTTACTCTAAAAATAGTTTTTGGTGTTCTAGAGGTTCAAAACGTGTAGATCCGTCAAACACTGTAGGTCGAACACTTTCGACATTCCCTATACATTACATGTATTGCAGGGAAAATAAAAATCTCACGTGGACAGCACATGACTTTCGCTGCAGACGATGTCTGCAGACGATTCACGATGTCTTTACTTATTCAATAATTTATTAAATTAAGTTCAATTACACAAAATAATAACCATAATTTTTTTAATCACTTTTAAGTCAATTTTCGTTTTCATTTGGTAACCGGCCTTATTTTCAGAGGTGGCGTAGCAAAAACGCAAAAAACCTCAAATATCTCGAGAATGTCTAGTTCGAGAGTAATGGGGTTGCTTTTATTCTTCTCGTCGTCAAACATTAGAAAATAAGCATTCAATTCATACGCATTATTTTATTTTTAGATGTAACGATTTTTGCACGGGTTCTTTTTCCGAATCGTACCAAAATCTAATCAGCACTAGGTTAACCTGCAAGTTATTTGTCTACCAAATTTTGTGAAATTGGATCTATTAGTTTTTCAGCCAGAGTGGATAAAGGAAATTTTTGCGGACTATTTCCCCCCAAAAAGAGGCAGGTTCTTTCGTCCCGAATCGTACCCAAATCTAATCAGAACCAGGGTCACCCACATGGGACTTGCCAAATTTTATGAATTTCGGTCAATCAGTTTTTCAGTTCGAGTGGATACAAAATCTGCACAGTCAGGCTGAAAAGAGTCTTTTGTGTTCCAGAGGTCCCCAAACGTGTCGATCCATCGAAAAGCCAAGTTGTGATTTTCGGCACGATTCCAATACTTCCCCAATACATTACCATATCAAACGACCAAACTAGTCTTCGAAGGCGCCAAATTTTGAGCTTATTTTTAAATATTACATTTAAGCTAGAGTAATATGTACAGTGACCTTTAAAAGTATATATTCTTACATTAGAGCTACAGTCTTATATATATTAAATAATATGGTTGAAAAAAGGGTTTAAATTTAGAAATATATAAAAATATTCCATGTGCAAAAATTTCTAATACATATATTAAAGTCACCAGCTGCAATTTAATATTCTCATTGAGTACCTGTGCTTCTGAAAAATTGTAAAACAATTATTTTATCTATAACAATAGAAAAATATTTTTGTAAATCTTAAATTTAAAACAGTGCACAAAAGAAATATTTAAAAACAAATAAAAATTGCTAAACCCTTTTTTAATCATAAATAATTTATTGTTTATTACATAAATTATTAAATAAAACTTTTATATGCTTGCTTTCTTTAAGGAAGGATTAGAAAATTTTATTCTCCCGAGCAGCAGTTTTATTTATCGCGAAATAAAAATACCATAAGAAAAATACAAATTACTTACAAATTAAAAATAAATTATATTAACAATGTTTAAAACATGATTGCTGACGACGGTTGAAAAAAAGAAGGGTTTTTTTTAAACCAAAATTCATGGTTTAAACAGAAAACATAGTTTGAACCAATGGGTTTTCAATTAGCCAACCCTGCTGCTGATAATTGAAAGAGAAATCTGAAAGATTATGCCCTATAGGTATAGTACGTAAATTGGCCCAGCATGAGCCCTGAATCTACCACTTTCTTGAATCACTATTCTACTACTACTACTACAAAATAATTAATAATAATAATAAAAAGAAAAATAAATTGTTTAGTTTATTAAAGGCATAAGAAATATATTATTAAATATATAAAAATATTAAAAAAATACTTGTAATTAAACGTTTTATTTAATATTAAAATTTGTTTAAAAAATACCTGTTTATAATTGAATGGGTTAGTACCATAAAATAAGAGTCAATTTGGTGGACATTGAGTTAAGCATATATTTAGTGCTGTTAAAGTATTTTCCTTCAGCCGAAAATATTCCATATTTATTATATTTTCATAAATTTTATATAATTAATTGCTGAATGCTTCTAAAATATTATCTGCTGTTTTATCAGAATGAGTACTTTTAGTTCTTGTCTATCTTCTTCTAAATGAAACAACCCTTTCCTCTTCAAAATTAGAAAACTAAATAATCAAAGGCTTCTTGTAAAGTTACCTGCTTTGCAAAAAGCAACGTGAAAAGAGTATTTCATTTCATTTTTAAATGAATTACGGAGAAAAAAAAGTGGAACATTTTCCGGAAAAACATAGCGGAAAATTTTCCGACCCACATGTTGCGAGGTATTCCACCTCACGTTCGATTAGAACGCTAAAATACTTAAAATGTTCATGGAACAAATAAGTTTACGGCTTGCATGATCGTATAAGTGCTTTAAGCTGAAAATTAAAAAGGTAATTAAGAGGTTTGGAAATGAGGACCAAGATTAAATTTGAATTAAGGAAAATAAGTTTTATTTACATATTTTACAATTGAAAGAAACATGAAAAAGGTCTGAGCCAAAAGTTGCTCACTCGGAAGTACCGACACATCGTAAAAGTTTAACATGCTAGGTCATTAAACCTTATACACCTCCTAGGTCATTAAACATTATAAAAATCACTAATACACAGATAATTACTAATACACTTAAATTCACAATCCTCAAATTCTGTCAAAATTCCTCGTAAGGAAAAAATTTAGCATAGTGTTAACAGGAGAGAGATAATTCAACCTTGCGTGCTGTGCGAAGTCAAAAGGCCTTACCTTCGGCTCTTGGGCTCATCGGCCGAGGCGATCGGTTCTTCGGACGGGGAAACGGAGAGCATCTCGCTCCCGTGCAAATTTCTAGTACCTCACTTCGCAAACACTTTTTAGGCACTCCCGATTCCCTTTTTTTCTGAAAAAACCTCTCTCCAAAAACTTGTAATTTGAAGTCTCCTCCCTCTCAAATATTATTTGCTGACAGGACTTAAGTCCCCCTTAATATTACTGGTGGACACTTGGCTTCCACTTTCAGTGGCCAGTCCATGACAGCAGGGCTTGCCCACTAGCCCCTGAATTATCGCTTGCAGGTGGCCAGGAGTCCCACGCTCCTGTGCGAACCTCTGGGCTTAATTGCGCCCCCAACGACCGCTTTCCCCCCGTTCTGTCTTCCTCTTGTGTAAGACCACCCAGGCAGCTCCATTGACCGTCTCTTTTGCAGGTGGCCAGAGGGGGACCCTATATAAATTTGTAACAGGGCTAGGGACCGTCCTTTGCAGGTCGCCTTCTTCTCCAAAATTTCACAATGTCACATATTTTGGAAATCACCATGTGACACCACATCTCTACTTATGCGCATAGTATAATATATAAGGAAAGTATTGTGACGGGGTCGAAAATTCGAAATCGAATTTTGCTTACTTCAAGCTTAATTCCAAATAAATTACGAATTAGTCGTTTTTATTAATTCATTTGTTAACGACCAGTCAAAAGGCCATATTTAATTAGTTTTTTACTTTCCTTATGTACATAGTATAAGTATTGGCATAAGGTCGAAAATTCGAATTTGAATTTTTGACGGAAGAGCACGTTTCCAGCATGCTTGAACAAAAATCGAAACTTTTTGAGGGGATGTGTGTGTGTATGTGTGTGTAAGTATGTGCGTCTGTGTGGAGACGATATTTCAAGAATGAATGTAATGATCCTAACGAAATTTGAAGGAAGAATTATAATTGGTGAATACTGGAAGTTTACTCTTTTTATAAGCAATCGAATGTTCGATAGACCCCTAAAATTTTCGAATGCAATTTTGAAAAAATAATCAAAAAATAGAGAAAAAGCTTCATCTACACTGCTGGCCATTAAAATTGCCACACCATGAAGGCGGCATGCAACAAACGTCAAATTTGCATGAAAGGTACTACATGCTGGGATATGCAAATGATTAGCATTGCAGTGTGTGCGCAAAAAGCAGGTATGAATAACGCCATCTACATTCTCTATAAAAGGGAATATTGCACAGCTGATTTCTCATTTGAAAATCTCATTTGAACGTTGGTTGTTTGGGTGAAGGTCGTGTTATGCCTCGTGTAAGAAGGAGAAACTCCTATCAGTATATGTCGAAATTCGACCGTGTCAGGATCGTGGCCTATCGGGACTGCGGTTTATCGTTCCGCAACATTGCTGCTCGCGTTGGTCGGGATCCCATGACTGTCAGGCGAATATGGAATCAGTGGGTCCAGTAGGGCATACTGAACGCCATGCAGGATCTCAGCGGCCCCGGGCCACTAACTCCCTAGAGGACAGACATGTTGTCCTCTCGGTCTTGCGGGATCGTATAGCCACGTCACGTACCCTGAGTCAAGAACTTGGCTCGTTTGCAAGACGTCAAGTGTCCGCACGGACAGTGTGACGACGTCTGCAGCACCACGAACTGTAAGCACGGCGACCATTGTTGCGGTTTTCCTTGACGCTGCCGCAGAGACAGGCGCGCCTACAGTGTTACGACGACAATGGACACAGGAGTGGCACTACGTCGTCTTTTCAGACGAATCCCAGTTCTGCGTACAGCATCATGAAAGACGTATCCGTGTGTGTAGGCACCGAGAACGAACGTTGCCAGTTTGCATTCGTCATCGTCATATGGGTACACATCCCGGTCACCTCTTGTTCGCATAGCCGGAAATGTGGACATCCGACGTTACATTTATGAAGTGTTAAGCTCAGTGGCTGGTTCTGACGTGTTAAGAGGCTTCATCCGCGAGCTTCAATCTTCACCTTCCATGTTAATGTATGGCCGTTTTAGTGCTATTGCTAGATAGCATAGCTCCTCCAAAAATCAACCTATTTCAATTTTGTTTTCAGGATCTCAAAGCTATAGAAATTGAAGTTTGCTTCCAGATTTAACTTTTTGTTTAAATGATTGATAAGTATTTTTAACAATTTATTGAAGTTGAGAGTCACTAAGAAAAGTCAAAAGTAAAAGTTTAATCGTCTTTTTTCAATTTGCATTTCATAATACTCGAATTTGAAAAACGCAGTGTACATGAATAGAATTCTAGCTTTCGATAGAAGCCTAAATTTTTGCGCTATCATAAATAGATTTCCAGCAACTTTTAATTGAAGCAAATATTGATCTGAAAAAAATTGTATTTTGCTTTCCCCCTCTTTCTTATTTCCTTCAGGGGTTGACAGGACTCTCGTGGGGACACGTTGTTTATGGTGTACAGGCACGTTTGTGGTGGTCATGAAAGGAAGAAGGGTAAAGGGTGTGAAAATTGTTCTCATGTTACGTGGAAAGGCATTTCGAGTTGGGAGTGGAGAACGGTTTAGATACTGAACCTTTTTATTTCTGTATGCTTACTCGATATAGAGCGTCTCTTTCTTCATTCTTCAATTAGCTTG
This sequence comes from Amaurobius ferox, assembly GCA_951213105.1. Classification (NCBI taxonomy): domain Eukaryota; kingdom Metazoa; phylum Arthropoda; class Arachnida; order Araneae; family Amaurobiidae; genus Amaurobius; species Amaurobius ferox. Next base: position 18,729,335 of record OX578141.1, read on the forward strand.
TCTTACCAATCACTATTTAATAATATTTTGCTGCAATGAGGGCTGATATTGGTATCTGTCTTATTAAAGTTGCAGACTCCAATTTATTGGAAACATAAAAATCACGTTATTTGCGAAAGATACGCGCCAATATATAAATTGGTTTTGCGATTTGGAGGGGGGGATATTATTTCGTCGATTGCATCAATGTATACGCATTGCATGCAATTTTCACTGTTATTTATACGAATGAAACTTATATATTTTGTTATTTAATTACCCTGCTTTAACTCCTGTGTAACACAGGGTGCATTTTCTAGTCTATATAAATAAAATTGAAAATCTGTCTGTCTGTATGTATGTTTGTCTCATCGCCACGGAAGAACGGCTGAACCGAATTTAATGAAATTTTGTGAGTAGCCTTGAAATATCCCCACTTAAAATTGAGTCCATGTTTCGAGTTTCGAAGACCAGAGGTTGTCTAGATATTAATTAAAAACAAACAATTAAGCCTGCAATAGAAATAGCATTATGCAGACGATATTTTTTCTGCCAATTTATTTAAAGAAAATTATATCATGCCGCTTAGCAACGGATTTAAATCAAATGTGTTTAGGCGGCAGACTTTTTATTAAATCTTTTTGGATTTAAATAATAAAGATATATGCATATAAAATAAATTTCACCGATATTGCATTTTTGACCAGATTATATCAATTACGATCTTCAGGTTTAAACATTATTATTATTGATATTTTCGGGGATTATTGATATTTTCAATTTATTGCGTCATTGTTTTATTTTGACAAAAATTGTTAAAACTCATATATTGTACGTAGTACCTGTAATCTTTTACAAATGCACGGGTATATCTTCTAATCTACGAGAATATAAGTAGTACAGGTACATTGGCATATATTGGAAAGAATTGCGGCCTTTAGGTTTAAAGATAGTGGGATTATTGATATTTTCAATTTATTACGTCATCTGTTTTATTTTGGAAAATATATTATAAACTCGTATGTTGTAGTACGTGTAAATTTTCTACTAATACACGGGTATATCTTCTCATAATCGCGAATATAAGTAGTATGGGTACCATACAATTTTAGCACTTTTGTTTTGCATATATTGGTTCAATTTCATATTGGGACCAGTATGTTTTATTCTTCAGATCTGCCCGTGAAGATAATTTTGTATAGCGAGAACAGATATTCTTAAATTTATTTTAGGAGCATTAAATTAAATATTTTAATAGAATATTTTGATTAACAATGTTATTTACTATAGGAATTTGCACATGGTAGTGAATTGTAAGTTTCTTTACATTATATACTTCGTACGAAGAACGAGTATACTGCTAGTCTTATATAATTACGAATGTTCTTCCTCCTGTATGTATGAAATGGTATCACGTCGGGCCCGCCAGTCCATTTTCAATTAATTGCTACAGATACGCTGGTGCATTTCGGAGGATTTTCTTGAAACATTCAATGTTCCGTTGACTGATGTAATGAATGGGCGGTATAATAACCAAAATTTCACAAACTTTCACATTTAATACATGAGTAAAGTTACATAGCTTATTGTTCCGCTAAACAAGTAAATCCTATGTGAAAGTATTCATCATGTTAAATCATTAATACATTGCCTTTATTACTTTCCTTATATACATAATGTATGAGGAAAGTATTGTGACGGGGTCGAAAATTCGAATTCGAGTTTTCGACGGGAGAGCACGTTTCAAGCACATCTGATCACGGGTCAAACATTTTTGAGGTGATATCTGTGTGTGTGTGTGCAAAGGTATGTGTGTGTGCGTGTGTCAGTGAGCCTGTGGAGACAATATTTCACGAACGAATGGAGCGATTCGAATGAAATTTGGTACAAAAATCACAATCTGTGAATACTGGAAGCCTATTGTTTTTAAATGCAATTGAATGTTCAGAACTCCCCAAAATTTTCGAGTGAAATTTTGAAAAAATCATCAAAAAATCAAAACCTTTAATAAAGTTACGCAAATAAACATTTCTTAAGTAATTTTTCCTTAGAAAACGATTGACATAAGTTTTAGAACGCTAGCATGGACCGTTCTCGAGATATTGCACGCTTTTAAAATAAATTTATAAAAAAAATCCCATAAATTAAAAAAAATATATTAACTGTTGAGAAACATGTTCACTTTTCATATGTAATATCATGCGATAAATTGAGTGACATCATTCTCGTGGATCTAGCTCGTTCCATTCATAAGAAAAGATACTTTGAGTAATACGTTTGTATTTGAACGCCAATAGTCATTTAGCGGCTGTAAGAATAACTTATTTCTCCCTCCATAACGCTTGGCGAGATTTTGGCGACGAATTTGGCGGAATGTCGCCAACTTGGCGAATTTTGGGAATGTTGCCAAATTAACGGAAATCTCGCCAAATGGATAAAAATGACGCTAAATCGATGAAAATGACGACTAATTAACGAAAATTCAATATCTTGGAAAGAATATAAGTATTTACTATAATAATAACCTATTTTTTGCTGTAAAAGTAGTAAATTCATTGCAGTATATAAAAAGAGTCATGTGCTGCCCACATCATATTTTTTTAGAAACGTCACAGCGTTACGTCCCTTCAAGTTGTTATGCCTGAACCCGTAGCTGTGTCAAGTGTATATTATACGTGACGTGACCAAACCCGAATTTAGGAATCTGTATCTCCCTCCCCTCAAAAAAAAAAAAAAAAAAAAAAAAGCTATAGACATGATCTTACTTTTGTAATATGGCATCGAAGCAAAGAGAAAAAAATTATAATTGGTGCTATAGCACCTTAAAATAAAGAACTTAAAACTTTTTTCTATTTTCGTTTTTTTCCCGATTACCCCCCCCCCCCCTCCTTTTTCCAAGTTCATGTTTATACTTATGTATCTGTATATAATTGAATATTGTTGAAATTTCAAAATCGAACATTGTTGTAAACCCCCATTAATTTGATAGTATGTTTGTCTAAACTCACTGTTAAAAACAACAATACCGGTTATTTGTTTAAAAAGAAGTTTTTGACTACTATTACTAATTCACAGATTTTCTGTTATAATGTTATTTGATATGCAACTCGTAACACTATTTATATAATTTATTTCTTTACTAAGCAATACCAGTATTTTGATATATTCTATGTCGAAAAGTGTACCAAATGTTGCTACTAAAAAGCACCAAAAATAGCCATTGTAGGAGTGGAGTCTATTTTGGCAATTATTTTCTGCTTATAAGACTACTCAAACAAAAGTTTTTTATATGTCCGTCTTATGGCAGCTTTGAGGTTATAGTACAGCTTACAGTATGTGCATTTATTATTTTATGATGTCCCTATTTATAAATTTTATACGCAATTCGTTCAATATCAGCCAGTTACATTTTTCAGTATATATGTCAAAGTACACATGAGCATTATTCTAAAGTTGCTAAATTTTTTCCACATACATTATTGCCTAATGTATTGTTATTTACTGTAGTCGATTTACTGCATCGACAGTTGTTGCCATATTTTATACAAATGTTCGTCATATCCGAAAGTTCTTCTATTGGAAGTTGTTCTAGGAAGATTAGATTTCATTAAGGGTTTAAACTGGTTTAAATCCTTAGGTTTTTAGCTAAAATCTCTGAATTGATTTAGCATTTTCTGGGCAAATCCAGATTTTCTTTTACTATCGATTTGAAATAAATACAAGATGTTTGTCCCATAATAAGTTTATGCTTACTGTTACTAATTAACAAATTTTCCATTATACTGCTATTTGATATGCAAATCATACTGAAATCTCAACTGCACTACTGTCATCAACTGCACTACTGTCAAAACCGCACTACTGTCATAAAATATTTTCAATCAGGAATGGTAAAGCTATTATTTATTCCATTTGTCAAATAATAAATAAAGTCATGGACTAACGTGATAGTCTATTAAACCTAAAATCTAAACTGATAGAAAATTGTAGCAATGTTTACTTCCGAAAATGTCATTTGTTCAGATGATAGGGAATTAATTTTTCTGAAATTGTTCCATATTGTGTAACCATGTACTATAACAAGATTTTTAACAAGAAATATCAATCATGCATAAAGCATTGATTATGAAACATTTTCGAACTGAAATGCAATTTTGTTTAAACATCTCTAAAATGCAATATATTTATTTAGTGGCGATATTTTTTAAAGTATCACAGTACTACAATAATTTATTTCAATTTGAAACTATGTGATATCATTCTTTTACATTCACATATGTCCCACAGATCGTCTCAATAGCAAAATTTCATTTTGATAAAGTCATTGTTACGGCAATTATCGTGCAAACGGACAGACAAACAGAATGAACGAAGTCATAAACACTTTACAACTATGTTGGAAAGTGTTAACAAGAAATATCAATCATGCATAAATCATTGATTCATGCATAAGCACTGATTTATTTTACTATTATTAGCAAAATTAAAACATTTCTTATATTTCTCCTGTCGTATGTATCATACCCAAAATTGAATATTTAATTAAGAATCGAAAAAATTTCAAACGGTGTGTGTACAGACCTAAACTCCCCTTGGGTGCGGCAATGATAATTTTACATCTATGATAATTGCTGAATTCTCAGCCCGATACATGATCCTAATCCTCAATATCTTCCTCGTTCTACATGACCAATTTACCAAATTACAAAATTTGCAAACGGAGAATATTATGGGGGAATTTATTACATCATTTGTACTTCCATGTACAATTAAAATTCCTTTTGTTCAAAGCCTGTTATATTTTGAATCCTAGTACTGGTGTTGGGTTTATTCATGTTAGTTTTTTACATGAAATGGTCTAAAATGTTTTAGCAAAACAAGATTTTTTAAGCAAAATGTTAAAAAAGTAACATAGTTTAAACGCTAATTGCAGCATGGTATTATTGTTCACATATATATAATACTTATAGATAAAACATTGAAACATAAGAATATAAAATAGGGTTTTCTTTAAAAGTAAAACTAAATTCCCAATCCCGTGAAATATTGGGATTAAAACATTTAATCTCGAGATTGTAAAAACATCAGAGATTGCAATCCCTAAATGCATGAAAGCATAAATGTAAGAAATTATTGTTATTATTATTATTTATCATTATTCTGTTACATGTTCAAAAGGGATTACAAACTATAAATTTAAGATATTTGTAATAAAAAATAATTGGTTCCTCTGTTGTTTTTAAAACAAATATTTTACTACCTTGAGCAATAATCAATCAAGCATGGCTTTTATTCAATATTACCCCCCCCCCCCCATTTCTGACTGCATGTTTCGTTTCCCTTTAAATAGCCTTGGGTGTTGGTCTCATTATCGGAGGTGACGGGTGAAGATCCACCTTCAAAGTGATATAGTACTCAGCGGACACATACAATGGTAAGGGGAAGGTCTCTGGGGTGGGAATTCGACCCTCCTGGAAGCTGTCGGTCCTGTTGTGGGGGAAAGCAAAGTAGTAGGTCTGATCTCGGACGGAAAGGAATCTCGATATTTGTCGCGATTCCTTTCGCCCGTGGCTCGGGCGTTAGTTGTCCAGGGCACTGAGATCCTGCATGGCGTTCAGTAAGGCCCTCCGGGACCCATCGATTCCATATTCGCCTCACAGTCATGGGATCCCGACCAACGCGAGCAGCAATGTCGCGGAATGATAAACTGCAGTCCCGATAGGCCACAATCTTGCCGTGGTCGAATTTCGGCATGTGTTGGTAGGAGTTTCTCCTTCTTACACGAGACATAATACGACCTTAACACAAACAACCAACGTTCAAATGCGATTTCCGAATGAGAAACCCGCTGTGCAATCTTCCCTTTTGCACAGAATGTAGATGGCGTTACTTATACCTGCTTTGTGCGCATGCGCTGCATTGCTAATCATTTGCATATCCCAACATGTAGTACCTTTCATGCAAATTTGACTTTTGTTGCATACCGCCTTCATGTTGTAGTAATTGTAATGGCCAGCAGTGTAGTTCGTTCTATTAACGAGATTTAATTCGTTCTATTCCCGACAGAAAAATTTACCGAACTTAACGGCTCATTCAGCGAAATAATGCCAAATTGGCCATATTTCGCCCTAGATTGACGACAATATCGTTAAAATAACAAAACGAAAGTTAAGTTAATAAAACTGACGCTAAATTGTTGAATTAATTATTAAAATATTTCAGTATGTGGACCATATTGCTTATTGCGGGTAATATCAATATCGATAATTGTCAATTTCGAGTTGCGCGAAATATAAATGAATTGGGTACTTTGAAATGGTTTTACATGTTGTCATTCGGACAAGCGCGATCAACCCACAATTCAATGTTAAGAACATTGTGCCGTAGGTCTTATATAGCACTTTTTCACTTTCAAAGAAATAACGTCATTGCATTATATAGGAAAACCATGTGCTGTTCACATCAGATTATTTTATGCATGTATTTTTTTACACATATGTGAATAATTTCAAACAATTCGATTTAGCCATTTTAGAAAAATCATGCGTCGAAAGCCCAGACCATCCGTCTCGTCCGAGGACTTAGAGAAACCATATGGATGGCCGGGAAAAATCATGCGTGTAAAAACTTCTGTGTGAAGAAGCATATGCAATCTAGAATGAAGAAGCATATACAATCTAGAGTATATACGATCTAGAATCCTAAAAATCAAGACTAAGTGGAATCCCTAGATGTTAGATTTCTTGAAGGAACTAAGGGAAATGAATTTCTGGAACAAAATCGAGTATATTGTGATTCCCCTACAAAAATCTTAGATTTGGGTAAAAGTTTGTTGGAAGACAAATTTGATGGAGATGAAAAAAAATCGACCTGTGGTGAAACTGGGAAATGATCAAGATTCTGATGACGGTACAACTCGCAGTTTAAGACTCCGCACTCAAATGATAAACTATATCGAGTCATTTGAAAGTGATGATGCAGCTGTAGACCCAACTTATTATCCGGATCAAACCATACTAAAAGTGAGAGATCGGCAAAATATACTATAAAGCTATGAGGAAGCTGTATGTTCTGATCAAAGGGGAAAATGGACAGAAGCAATGGATAAATAAATAGAATGACTACATTTTCTCAATGTTTGGGCCTATGAAAAGGTTCCAGAAGAAATCAAACCAATAAACTGTAAATGGGTATACAGCATTAAAACACCTCAGAAGCATCTAACGTGACATACAAAGCGCGATTAATTGTTCTCAGAAATTTGGAGTAGATTATACTGAAACTTTTTCACCAGTTATTAAAACTGATAGCTTAAGAACACGTTTAGCATTTGCATTTATGAAGAACTGGCAAATTTATTTTTATGATGTTGAAACTGCGTATTTGTATGAGAAATTAACTGAGACTATTGGCATAGAAGAACCCAAAGGATATGAAGGTAGAAAAAATAAAAATATCTCGTGTAAATAACCAAGCTATCTACGGGTTAATACAGTCTGGTAAAGTGTAGTATGAGACTTCATCTGATAACTTACTAAAATGTGGATTCAAAGTCTTTAAATCTGACAAGTATGTTTACAACAACGAGAAGAAATGATTAATCATTGGGATTTATGTAGATGATCTGATCATTATAAATTCTGGGAGATTAAATTTTCGATCAGGTAATTAAAAAATTGGAAGAAAATTTTAAACTAAAGGAAAATGTCAATATAAAAAATTTCCCAAGATTAGAAATTTCAATCAAGGATCATCAAACAAGAAGCTATGTACATGAAATATTAAAAAGATTTAAAATGCAAGATTGCAACAGTATTGCAATACCAATAGACACAAATGTGACCCCCACAAATATCAGGAAATTATTGGTTCTTTAATGTACCTCGAAATGAAATCAAGTCCGGACATCGCGTATGCTTCAGCAACCTTGTTAAAGTATAACAAGAAGGATCAATCGTGCATAAAGCATTGATTATGAAACACTTTCCAACTGCAATGCAATTTTATTTAAACATCTCTAAAATGCGATACACTCAGCGGTAATATTTTTCAAATTATCATAATACTAAAATAATTTATTATATTTTAAAACTTCATGGAAAAAAATGAACTTTATTCAAATGACGTCATTGCAATATAAATTGCCTGGCTCTCTATGAAAAAGCAGTAAAAATTTCATTCATAAACATTTATTTTATTCCTTTCATTTATCACAATACTACAATAATTTATTTTACTTAAAAACTTAAAACCATGGAGGTAAAAGTAATTTTACTCTGTGCTTAAAACTTCACCGAAAAAGTCTGCTATAAAATTGTTTGTTCTCTATGTAAAATCAATGAATGTTTCTCCTTATCAGCTATATTGCAGACTCCAGTACTAAATAATTTTGCGTTTAAGAAATTCAGGAATTCTTATTCAACTCATCTTACAGCTTGATATGTTTACAATCTCCATAAGTGAAAATTAGGTTTCGTTGTAGAAATAATCAAAGTTTGATGATCATTTAAACTCAAATATATTGCAATTACTTTGTTTCAGAACATTGATGCACAGAAATTAAGCAAAAATAAAGCGGTTTTAGGACGGATGCAACACCAAATATAAATTAAAAAGAACTTTAAAAATCACGATTTTGACACAAGATGGATGCCATATGTTATTTTGAAGTGGGTCACGTGATATCTTCATATAACGGTCATGTGATCTCTTCATATAATGGGTGTAATTATTATTTTAATTTTTATTTAAAAAAACTACTGGATTCATTTTTCTGAAACTTTTTTTATATATTTTATGTGATAATTTGAATATTTCCTAAAACTTTCGAAGCAATTTGTGAATTTTTAAATTCGCTTTAAAATTTTTTGAAAAATTTGGTCTTATAGGGTTGAATGTATTTCATTTTTCAACCCGGGTTCAATCCAAAACTAATTGGGTGATATTACTCATTTATATTCCCATAGGTCCCACAGACCGTCTGAACAACATACTAAAATTTCATTTTGATAAAGTCATTTTTACGGGAGTTATCGTGCTAACGGACAGAGAGACAGACAGAATGAACAAAGTCATAAACACTTTTTAACTATGTTGTAAAGTGTTAAAAACGCCGCATAAATCCTTCCCTAGCAGTTATACAAGCCGATAGTCGGTGCATAATAGATTCATTTAAGTTGTTTATGTCTCTCTGAAGATTCTGTCACAAATGCTGCAACTGATCTGCTAATTCAGTGGTACTCTGAGAAGGTTGCAATTGCCGTACCAGAATCTTTTCAGACATGTTCTATTGGTGATGGGTCTGGGGACCTGGATGGCCATGGGAGGGTAGTAGTTATAAAAGGCCGGTCCCAGTCCAAAGAGGGGAGGCGGTGCCAGAGGAGAGGCCCTCTTTGGGAGGAGGGTCCCTCTTTGGAGTGGATCCTCTTTGGGAGGATGCCTCTTTGGAGTGGACCCTCTCAGAGGGTCTTGAAACACCCAGGAGGGAGGATGCCTCTCTTGAGACCCCCCTCTTTGGGAGGATGCCCCCCTCCCCCTTTTGGAAGTTTGGTGAGGCGCAGCACCGGATGCCTCTTTCGGAAGAGGGCAATTGCGAAAGTCTTTCACAGAGGCATGATGACTCATACGGAGTGAGTTTCACTTCACTCGGAGTCTTGAGAGGGAATGTCACAATCGCTGACTGACCCTTGACCTGAGGAAGAGGTTTCAAGGGATTTCGCAATCGCACAATCTGGAAATGACGTGTCGACCTTAGAAGTGACCTTTGACAAGAACACACGTCCTCCCTCTCTGCTGGTCAGCGACAGACTGAAAGATCTTATCAGCGTGACGTAGTTAAAGCGCCCTCTGGCGAATTTTGATGAAGTGCTGCCATCTATCGGCATTTTTTTTTCCAAAAAAATTTAATGTTTCACTGGTCAGGAGCTGGATTCGAACTTGGGTCCAGCCGATTACAAGCCGAGCGTCTTACCACCGTGCCAAAGCACCCGTGCTTTATAGGAAGTTATCTTCGAAGTGTACCTTATCAGCGGAAGTTAGATTATTTTTCAAAGTTCATTCGAATCGCTCGGTGAATACCGATGTGTTTTAAAACAGAATGCTACGGAGTGAATATAAAATTGTGTATTATAACACTATGATTTTTTTTAAAACAAATTGTATTCAGTGAAGACAAAAACAGTGTTCAGTGAATAGGATTCGACCCTTTCATGTGTTGTGTATCTAAAAACAAATTTATACACGTACACAAACTTTAAAAACACGAATGTAATAATTAGCTAAAATTGTATTAAGTGTCATTTAATTATATAGCAATGTGTTTAAAAATAAATCTAACAGCATATATCAATATGATTTTTTTTTTAAATGAATTGAATACACCCAAGTATAGTTACCCATTTTCAAAATGGTGTTAAGTGAATAGCATTCAACCCTTTTAACACTTAAAAACATGAATGTAATACATAGTTGAAATTATGTTTTGTGAACAGGATTCGACCCTTTCAAGTGTTGTGTATCCAAAATCAAATTTATACACGTACACAAACTTTAAAAACACGAATGTAATAATTAGCTAAAATTGTATTAAGTGATATATAGCAATGTGTTTAAAAATAAATCTAACAGCATATATCAATATAATTTTTATAATAATAACGAAATGACTTTTTTTCTTTTTATAAAAATAATAATGAAAATTAGAACTCACTGAACAACGTCTTCGCAGCTTCGCATCCACGCTGCAAATGAGTGATATACTCTCATTATCTATTAAAAATTAGATCTTATCTATAATGACGTCAGCAGTATGAGGTGTTGCCACCTATTTTTTCTAATAATATATTTTAATAGTTGGATACTTCAAGGGTCTGATTTGCTACACGTAATCTGAAATACATCATTTTAATGATATTACGCATCGATTATGATTTGACCATTTTAAAGTGGTGGATGTAATTGAAATATCGAAGTTTTGAATTTAACAAGCTAACGAATTTTCACCCCCAAAATTTTAGCATTAAGTTTAAATAAAATAAAAACCAACGAATATGATATAACCATTTTAACAGTGAAGGGTATAATTTTTACTACTATTATAGAACTTAGAATTGAGTGTACATTATTTTTTCAGGACACCTACACATTTTAAAATCTATTGAATAGGAATAGACCATTTTGCACAAAATAACTAACAGTATGAGGCCTTCACAAGTCGACATCCAAACTAGAAATGAACGATAAACACAGTAATTACAACAATTAGATGAGAGCTTATCAGTTCTTATCTTATCTAAGATTTCACATAAAATGACGTCATCACTCCAAAGTTCACAAGATGACGTCATTGGTCCAAGGTTCGCAAGATAGCCGTTTAGCCTTTTAAAATTAAGAAGTAATTAAAATAAAAATTTTTTAATTACTACCGATTTTAATTGCTTCTTAATTTTAAATCACTTATTCACAATTATAAAAATTTTAATTACTTCTTAATTTTAAAAGGCTAAACGGCTATCTTGCGAACCTTGGACCAATGACGTCATCTTGTGAACTTTGGAGTGATGACGTCATTTTATGTGAAATCTTAGATAAGATAAGAACTGATAAGCTCTCATCTAATTGTTGTAATTAGTGTGTTTATCGTTCATTTCTAGTTTGGATGTCGACTTGTGAAGGCCTCATACTGTTAGTTATTTTCGTGTTTTTGGTAGCTATTCTTGTATATTCCGCGTGATACATATCACCTAAAGTTATAAAAATATATATAAAATTTTTTAAGTATATAATGTTAATGTGATTTAAAATTAGGAACTTTAAGTAAGTTTGGTACATATTTTCACTCTATGATTTCGAAGCTGAATGAAATAATATAGAAATTTTCTCATGTAGATAACAATTGTATTTACCACAATCTAATGTTGTACGATTCATTAAAAATTATAAGTTCTAATCACTTCATATCTTATGTGATCTGTTTGCACACGACACTCGATTTAGGTTACGTGATTATACTTATGAAGTTGTTTGATAAGTCATTTCAACTTTGGGCGTTGTGTAGATAGGTTTGGTTCGTTCATAGCTGCGACAAAATTATAATGTTTTAAGATGTTAGTGTTTTAAAAATAAATCTTATACTGTGAATGTCGTAGTTGGATGTTATTATCTAAAAAGAATGCCTAAAATTCAAAGTATGCCATCACTCGAGCAAATAATTTCTAGTGTAAATAGTGCGGAGTTGACTGTTCCTGCCCTAGAAGAAACAAAATCTGTGGACATTGTCTCAGATGTGATTAATTCGCCCTCACAAAAATTTGCTGAGGATTGGTTAGAGACCTATCTTATGTCTTCCAAAACCCCAGCAGAAACATCTACCGTTGTCAATTCACAAGTTCTCACCGAGGTTGAAAACTCAACTCAAGATCTACTTTCTTGTGCTCTAACACATAGCGGAGTGTTATCTTCCACTACAGAATCAGTTTCGACTGAATCTACTTCTTCAGATTTTATGCAAGATGCACTCCGTCGTTGGCATTTAGGATCTAATGTGTATGTATATTTAAAACTTCGTCATGGGAAGTTAAAAGTGTATATATGGAAATATCTCTCTAACGATCGAAATGAATTACAGCCTACGCGTGAAGGTGTTACACTGTCACCGGCTACGTGGAGTGAATTTTCTCAAAAATTGTGGTCGTTCAATATTCTATATGCAGATACCTCTTTCGTCAGTCGCAATGAGTTGTTCTGTTTCAATGACAACGGAAAATTGCATTTGCAGAAAATAATTCAATTATATGATTCAAAATTTTGTCTAACACAGTGTCATATTACCTTAGATAAAAATCAAATAGCATGTTTACAGAATAGTGTTAACAACATTAGTATACATCTTCGAGAAAGTATATTTATAGAGTGGCTTCCTGCTCAAATATTAAAAATAAAGAACACTATAACCTTTCTACCATCACTTATTTGTGACAAAAATTTTGCATTCGAACAATTAATCTCTTGTATTCATGACAACATCATGTGTCATGTAAGAAAACTTTTCAAATGTGTCGGCTGTGTTGCTCAAGTTGAAGATTTAAGTTACCATGAATGTCTTTACAGCACTCCATTACAAATGTATGACAGAGTGTCTGAACAAGTGCTTCTAAATCTTGACATTAATAACATTGCTAAGAAAGTTTTGTTGCGTGGTGAAGAAGTCTTTTACTGCTATGATAGAAATTTTTTCGAGTCATTCAAATCAGAGGACTATGAATGTGCAATAAGGAAATCATTTTAACTTATTTGTTTAAATGTACAACTGATAATGGTTAATGTGTATTTCATGAATAATAGATTCATTAAATGGTTTTTATCTTTCAAATTGAATTCCTTATTTATACTCATTAGCTAATTTTTTTTTTTTTTAAGCATGTTCCATTTAAGAAATGTTATATGGTTATGAGTTATGTATCTATACATTCAAGTGTAACAGGTTTACTAATCTCACTTTTTAAAATAAAATATAAAAAATTAAAAATAGATTTATTCGAATCATATCAAATGTCTACAGTGTGAGTTTCATAACAAAGGATATTTACACTTTACAGAGTTTAAATCATAAATTTATAATCAATGTCAAAATTCTGAATTCATTCAAAATAAATGCTAAGTTATGTTCCATTCTCTAAAGTATGAAGATTCATAAACAATGTTGTGTTTCAATCTCTAAGAATCGGTGAAAATTCGACTGTAGTTTCTTAAAAATCTACGAAGTTGGGACTTATTCTGTAATAGGTGTAAAATTTTGTTGTGGTCCTGTCATTTTCTGTGTGTTGTTAAATATGTAGATTCAAATGGGATCATTTATTAAGAGCAGAAGGGTCTTATGGAGCACCTACAGCCACAAAATTGTGACATTTCTATGTGCATGTCAATAATGTCTCGTATTAAGATATCAAAACTCATTACATGTTTCTTTTAGGGTGTTAATTGTATATCTTTCATATCTTTTAATGTTATTGCAATGTACTGTACTTGTCTCAGAGGGGCACTCTTTCATTTAAATTCAATGTTAACAATCGCCTATCCTTAAAAACACTGAGTTATATACTATTCTTCTTTAAAAAAAAATATATATATATAGTCGTTTAATGATCTTAAACTTTGTTGTAACAATAAAACCTAGCTCTTATTTGATAGTCATACACTAAGTATTGTGCAATTTTTGTCAAATTGCATTAAAATTTGATAATTTTAAATTGGGAAAAAAAAACATTCGTGAGTATTCTATAATATTGAAATGTTAAGATCTTCCAGCTCTTGTATGTATTGTATAATTTGATAAATTTTTCATTTAAATATGGGATCTGCTTAAAACAATAACATTGCAATTATTTCGCTTTGCGAACATGAACTTTGGGTCACTATCTGTTACACTGATAAGCACGATAAGCTATAGAGCCGATTTGGAATGTATTCTGGGTGAGTCTTTGGCTTGCATGTTGTGTGTATTGTGGGGAGGGGGGGGGGTATTTATGGAAAATATGTATTCATATACATATTCTTTCTGAGAGCAGCTTTTTCAAAATAAGATCCACACATTTTAGTGGTGTCTATTGAAATGTAAGGATCCAATCATGGATTTGCAATCGTCGGATTTCCACTTGGACGAATTCAGACGTAAAATACACCTCTAATGCTTTTTTTTTTTAATTATAACTTAACATTTAGAAGGTATATGGAATATCTGCTTATATGAAAAAAAAAATGGATAGCATAAGACAGTAGCAAGTTATTAAAAAAAAAAAAAAAGAAAGAAAAAATGCATAATTTGGAAAGAATAATTGTGTAGTGGCAACACGTCAACATAATGATGTCATTATAGATAAGATCTAATTTTTAATAATGTAATGAGAGTGTATCACTCATTTGGAGTCTGGACAGTAAGCTGTGAAGATGTCACTTCGTGAGTTCCAACTTTGTTAACTATTTTCAATGTGAATATAAAAATTATATGAAATGATTCTAAATATTCAAACTTAGAAGCTTCAACTAAGTTCGGTTTCATCGAAATATTTGTCCTGTAAATATTTGCATCGGTAAAAACACCATTGGTAGTTCAAACAGTCGATTCATATTTAGAAAATTCTAGAACTGTAGTGTACAACTGTAGAAATCTATTTTAAAAGCTGTCGAAACAGATATTTTTTTCATAAAAATGTGTTCCATACAATTTATGTCTACCGATGAAATACAACTATTTCGGACATTTTTAAAAATTTAAAAAGTTTGAAAGTTAGTGTGATAAAATCTCACACAATACTTACTCGTTTCATGTTTAGCAGGTTTTAATACCGGGTGTTGAAATCTAGGTACATGTATGTGCAAAATGGTCTATTCCTATTCAATAGATTTTAAAATGTGTAGGTGTCCTGAAAAAAATAATGTACACTCAATTCTAAGTTCTATAATAGTAGTAAAAATTATACCCTTCACTGTTAAAATGGTTATATCATATTCGTTGGTTTTTATTTTATTTAAACTTAATGCTAAAATTTTGGGGGTGAAAATTCGTTAGCTTGTTAAATTCTAAACTTCGATATTTCAATTACATCCACCACTTTAAAATGGTCAAATCATATTCGATGCGTAATATCATTAAAATGATGTATTTCAGATTACGTGTAGCAAATCAGACCCTTGAAGTATCCAACTATTAAAATATATTATTAGAAAAAATAGGTGGCAACACCTCATACTGCTGACGTCATTATAGATAAGATCTAATTTTTAATAGCATAATGAGAGTATATCACTCATTTGCAGCGTGGATGCGAAGCTGCGAAGACGTTGTTCAGTGAGTTCTAATTTTCATTATTATTTTTATAAAAAGAAAAAAAATCATTTCGTTATTATTATAAAAATTATATTGATATATGCTGTTAGATTTATTTTTAAACACATTGCTATATATCACTTAATACAATTTTAGCTAATTATTACATTCGTGTTTTTAAAGTTTGTGTACGTGTATAAATTTGATTTTGGATACACAACACTTGAAAGGGTCGAATCCTGTTCACAAAACATAATTTCAACTATGTATTACATTCATGTTTTTAAGTGTTAAAAGGGTTGAATGCTATTCACTTAACACCATTTTGAAAATGTGTAACTATACTTGGGTGTATTCAATTCATTATAAAAAAAAATCATATTGATATATGCTGTTAGATTTATTTTTAAACACATTGCTATATAATTAAATGACACTTAATACAATTTTAGCTAATTATTACATTCGTGTTTTTAAAGTTTGTGTACGTGTATAAATTTGTTTTTAGATACACAACACATGAAAGGGTCGAATCCTATTCACTGAACACTGTTTTTGTCTTCACTGAATACAATTTGTTTTAAAAAAAATCATAGTGTTATAATACACAATTTTATATTCACTCCGTAGCATTCTGTTTTAAAACACATCGGTATTCACCGAGCGATTCGAATGAACTTTGAAAAATAATCTAACTTCCGCTGATAAGGTACACTTCGAAGATAACTTCCTATAAAGCACGGGTGCTTTGGCACGGCGGTAAGACGCTCGGCTTGTAATCGGCTGGACCCAAGTTCGAATCCAGCTCCTGACCAGTGAAACATTAAATTCTTTTGGGAAAAAAATGCCGATAGATGGCAGCACTTCATCAAAATTCGCTAGAGGGCGCTTTAACTACGTCACGCTGATAAGATCTTTCAGTCTGTCGCTGACCAGCAGAGAGGGAGGACGTGTGTTCTTGTCAAAGGTCACTTCTAAGGTCGACACGTCATTTCCAGATTGTGCGATTGCTAAATCCCTTGAAACCTCTTCCTCAGGTCAAGAGTCAGTCAGCGATTGTGACATTCCCTCTCAAGACTCCGAGTGAAGTGAAACTCACTCCGTATGAGTCATCATGCCTCTGTGAAAGACTTTCGCAATTGCCCTCTTCCGAAAGAGGCATCCGGTGCTGCGCCTCACCAAACTTCCAAAAGGGGGAGGGGGGCATCCTCCCAAAGAGGGGGGTCTCAAGAAAGGCATCCTCCCTCCTGGGGGTTTCAAGACCCTCTGAGAGGGTCCACTCCAAAGGGGCATCCTCCCAAAGAGGATCCACTCCAAAGAGGGCCTCTCCTCTGGCACCGCACGGCACCGCCTCCCCTCTTTGGACTGGGACCGACCTTTTATAACTACTGAGGGTATTAAATCCTCGAAGACACTGTTGAGAAAGTCGTGCAGCATGTGGTCGATTTTTGTGAAATCTAGGCGGCTTGACAGCATAGTTAGAACCATCGTCGACGTACAGGCAAACCGTTACAACACAACTCGGGAAATGAGCTGTCCCACGAGATGGCTCCCCAGACTGTCACACCACGTGGGATGACCGTGTGCTGCTCCGAACGCTGGTGGTAGGGGAAGGAGGGTACGGTTCCTGTGGAAGCCGCCCCCCCCCCACTCGAGGCCGAGCAATTACAATCTGCATGTTTCAGCCTCTTTGTTTTATTTTTTGGCTTTCAGTGTTGATATAGTTGCAGATGCGTGTTTTTTATTTGATTCAGTGGTATTATATACAGAGTATCTCACAAAAAATGAACAGTGAAAGATCTTTTGAACGGTTGGTTGCAGATTCGTAGTTCCGATTGCAAAAATGCTTTGCATAAGGTAGAAAGTTATGAAATAGTAATTTAAATGTTGTAGCATAATTTTGTAATAGGTAAAGAGAATTACCTTTTAATACAGCCCCTCTATAGAAAAAATCGAATTTTTAAAAATATTATCCATTCCGTATTTAGTAAAACTTAAAACCATTTGGCTATAATACCATCCAATTTGACATAGTTATTATTGATTAGAATTTTCATTGGGAAATAATGGGGCATCTACAAATGAACTGCGGTTGCAAACCGTTACTAAACTTTTTCCGCTTATTGAAATTTATGTTATGCAGATATTTCAATAAAGCTATTAGGTCGTCATTATGTCGATTCACAGTTTGTATTTAAGCATCCAAGTAACTGTGCTACCTAACCAAAGTTTTAATTTGAATTAGGGCTCTGTTCAGTAATGCTGAATTGCATATTGTGTGAGATGACTTTGATTTACAGCAAATGCAACCGATTTCCTTCCTAATGGTACTGTGGGGGAATATTGTTGTACAGCCGTCATCCTTCTATAGTTCTTATCTGTGGTTGATATATCAATTGTAATCAAGAAATTCGTTTCATCGTCGATATGGCTCAGAAAAGCGAGTACTAATGGAAAATGAAAATTGTATTTTAGTCTATTTCTAGTCGTATCTGGGTCGTAAGGACTGACCAACGTCTTCCTCGGACTCCCTGAACCCTCCGCCAGTCTACTCGATTCTGCCACAGGCTGTATTCAATGCAAGCGCCCTCATACCAACTCCTCAGCAAGGGCTCGCATTCTAGTGGGAAAAGGACTGGCCAACGTCTTCCTCGGACTCCCTGAACCCTCCGCCAGTCTACTCGAATCTGCCACAGGCTGTATTCAATGCAAGCGCCCTCATACCAACTCCTCAGCAAGGGCTCGCATTCTGGTGGGAAAAGGACTGGCCAACGTCTTCCTCGGATTCCCTGAACCCTCCGCCAGTCTACTCGAATCTGCCACAGGCTGTATTCAATGCAAGCGCCCTCATACCAACTCCTCAGCAAGGGCTCGCATTCTGGTGGGAAAAGTGCACTTACAAACATGGGTTAGAAACTTATTGAACCAACTGAAAACAGTGGTTTTATATGATCTTAGTTGTTTGCAAAAATTGAAAGAAATACTTATTTTTACATAGATTTGGATAGGAAAATATCTGACAGACCGACAAAATCACAATAATCTGTTTTATTTATCTAGTTTAAGGATTAAAATAACTTTTAACCAGTATCGTCCGTCTCTTTTTAATATTTTCCAAGACAAACCATGGAAAAATTGTTTTAAAACCCTACTAAATGATTTCTGTGAATCAATTCAATCTGTAAACGATACCTGAATTCATAAATTTTGGTAATTACAAGAGTATCGAAAAATCACGAGAAAGTGGTGTAAGTCAGGAAGTTTGACAATTTAGTTCATCATACATCTGAACTTTTCAAGTCCAAACTTTTTTTTTGTTTTGACTAAATGAGGACATTTTTGTGATTCAACTTTCTTCGCGAGGGAGTCTGTATAAAAATATTAATATTTTTTTTTACAAAAGTACTGCACATCCTTTAAATGACTATTTCCTAACTTCTTACCTTATTTAAAGCATATTTACAATTGGAACTATGTATCTACAACCAACGATTCAAACAATGTTCTACTGTTCACATTATATGAGACATACTGTATATTATTTGCGTAGTGGCCGAATATTTAGATATTTGCATGTTAAATCTCAAGCAATGTTGGATATTCGGTAATAATAATACTTAATAAGTAATAATAATAATTTACTTCCTCAAACATATGCAAAATGTTGTTGTGAAGATAAAGCGATTCAATATTTATATTTAATGTATAACACGCCCCCAAGTATAAATTGACTCCCTGAACCCATCGACCTCTGGGGCAATATCAACCACTTTAGAAAAGCCTGCCTAAGCCAACACTGTTTTTGAGGACTATAACTGCTTTTCAAATGATTTCTCTTAAATAAAAATCTAAAATAGCTATCCAATAAATGAATCTATTTTATCGACATGTATGATTTTTAGAAAAGTTTCGAGTTTAATTCTAAATTTGGCATTCTTCCAAAACCCTGATGTTCGAAAATCGATATTATATTTTCTTTTTATTCATTTCTAGGGTTTGTCAGTATTCTGTGTTCCTGTAGATGAGAATGTTCATAAAACAGACTTCCACAGTCAAGAACCTGTGGAAAGAACACTGGCCAATGTAACATCGCCATCTATCAACGGAACCAACAGTCAAACTGTTCGCGATGAGGACCAGGATGTTTCCGGTGGAGTTGGGACGATATCTTCTGAGACCTATGAAGATAATTTAAAAAATAACTATGAAAATATAGATCCTATATATGAAGAGCTTTCGGAAATTTCCAATTCATCAAAACGTATGTTTTTAACTTATTATTTTCTTTTCTGTTGCGAATATTCTTACAAAACAAATATAAATTCAGTCACGTATGCAAATTCAGTCACGAAAAGACGTCCTTTAGTCGGAACTCTATCCGTCTGCTCCGAATTTTTCCATCCTAGGACGCTACTGTCCCGGACTTTGCGTATGGCTTGTGCCCGACGCAGAACCGCTCTGCTTATGTAAATATTTCCTTGTGTATATAGTGTTTATGGCTAAATAATTATGGGCGAGTTGCGCACATCCAATTTCAAAATCATATAATGAACCGAGGAATTGCATAGTACATTTTGTTGATTAGGTTACATTAATATACACTAAAAAATGTATGAAAAATATTTTTAGTGTTTCAGAGGATAATTACAGACCTTGTTTTTTATGAATTGCAGAACCTCACAGTGAAGGAATATTTATTTGAGTGCAAATCTTTTCGAGTCATTCTTATGAGAATGTCGTTAAAAGTCTCCGCATTGCAGTCCCTATTTCAAGCAGTTTATTATTCTGAGATAAAATGAAAGAGCTGTCTGTTCTTACTTTGTCTACTACAGATCCAGTTTGTCAAAAATGCTTTATAACCTCGTAATTGTTGAATTGATAAGGGTTTTAGAGCATGGATATTTCTTCTGAAACTATTCAATGAACATGCCGTTTTCTGAGAGAGACGAAATTTTTAATTTTCAGCAATATTTCTCTAGCCATTCTTATGAGAGTGTCAATGAAGAATTTCAGGAGAAGTTCTTATACTTGAAAACTGATGACATCTATGAGGTTAGTAAAGTATTTTCGAGAAACTGGATCCTTTGCAGATAAAGCGATAACAGACAGGTAGGCCTTCCTTCTCTGTGAACTGGGGATAAACTGTCAGAAATAGAGACTGAGACGCAAAAAATCTTCATAGGTTTTTGAACTCTTTTGAAACTTTTCAATAACACTCTTATAAGAATAGCTAAAAAATATTTCTCTAAAATAGAAATTCTTTCACTCTGGGAAAACGTCATGTTCTTCGATTGATAAAAAAAAGCATTTATAATTTGAACTTTTAGAACTACAGATAATATTTCTGATATATTTTCGGAGTATATTAGTGCTCCGTAATTAAAAAAATTGACAATTTCAATTTCTTGGTACATTATATGGTACATTTCGATCAATCTGTATTTCCTAACATACAGTGAGTTTGTAGTTTTCTAACTGTTGTGACTTTGACCTTTGTTTAAATGTAAGGGTAATTTCTAAAGTTCAACATCATCGAATCAAACGTAGTTACAAAAGTAAACTCTTTTTACTGCACGCGATCAAAGAAATTTTCGATTTAAAAAAAATTACTTTCAATTCTTGAAAGCACATTTCATCAATTTTAAAGTCCTAACTCTTGAGTATCAAAAAATAAAGTACATGTAGATAAAATGAACTTCTTTTCATTTAGGGCTGTTGTCTTGTGAGTGTGAGCCCAAGTCTTTCTTCGAAGGTGCTTCCAAGACGGACATATTAAGTTATCTGGCAGATGCAAAGGAGCGTGGGCTCTCCGCGGAAGACTTATCCGAATATGAGAAGGAGGAAGAAGAAGAACAGAACGTCCTCAACGAGGAAGCTACGGTATCATTTTTATTTAAAGACAGATATTTATTTAAATTATTTGTTTCAGGTAATGCAATGTCTCTGCTTCGAATTTTATTTAATGCTAAATAATCGCTAAAATCTGCTGCAAGAATAACACAGAAAATGAAAACATAGGCCAAAAAACCTTCTAAAGTTGATGAAAATCCTGCGGCCTTCTTCATTCTTTGACAGCATTAATTTTGTCAGGATCGGTCTTCGAACCCTCCTCAGAGTTAATATGTCCCAAATAAGCGACTTCCGGAATAATTTGCATTTTGTAGGATTTAATTTGAAATAAGTGCTCTTTAATTTTTATGTTTCCCGCCGAAGATTTTGTAGATGTTTGTCAAATGACGTCTCAACAATAAATCTTCTAAATAGACGTCCATAATAATATCGTCCAAATAGACGTCCATAATAATATCGTCCAAACACACGAGGTAAGATTCACAGATCAGTCCTTTCAGCACGGTCTCCATTAGATGTTCAAATATTGTCGGTGCATTACAAAAGTTCAAAAGGCATGACTTAAACTACCAGAGTACTAGTCCGGTGGTAAGGACTGTCTTTTCTCGATCATCGGGATAGATTTCCACTTGCTAGTAGAGACTCTTGATATGTAGAGTTGAAATCACCTACTCCCGGAGACAGTATCTAAAATGTCGTAAATTCTTGGCAGTCGATAGCTGTCTTTCTTTGCTACGTAGTGAAGTCTTCAATAGTCAACTCAGAATCTTGTAGAACCATCTTTCTCATTCTTGCATCAAATGGTGAGGCCCGTAAGATTCAGTGATATTTTGATCATGTCGCTTTCCTGCATGTCTTTTAAAAGCGTGCCTACTTCTTCCCTCGTAGCTAGAAAAAGTCTTCGGGAAGCTTGTTTAATCGTAAACTAGTTACACGTGTTGATTTTATGTCGAGTTCATCCTGCGCATCCCATATCTTTGGAAACAGTTGAGAAGATTTCACTAAATTAAAAAATTATGCTTCTGCACGCCTCTTTAAGTTCCCAAAGCTTGCTTAAATGACCGGGACTGCCGTTTTTATCTTTTGGACAACCACGAATTAAGCTGGTTACTACAGAACATGAAGCTAACTGATCTGCTTTATGGATTATTTAGGATCTGTCGCTAATGTTTGCGATTTGAACAGGTACGTAGTCTCTTGAAATATCCACCAGAGCTGCAGTCACGATAATTCTTTTCCTTTGTACTTAGGAGATGGAAAATCTGCCATTTCCATTCCACATGTTCTTAGGCCTTCCTGAATTCCTCTCACCAAACACTCACTCTATGCAAGCAATAAAATATGTTTAGCAGTGACACTCTTGGATTACTTCCGTTTCTATTCCAAACAAAGTAATATCTCTAAAGTAGCTGTTCGTAATTCGTTGTTTAGAAATCCAGATTAAATCCGTGTTTCCTTAAAATGTCCGATCTCAGAATACGTGTTACGTATATCGCCGCAACATAATGATAAACCGCCAGAAATAGTAATTTCCATTTTTCCAAGCACGTTCGCTGTTTCTTGACCGGACATTTGGTGAGCAACTTCACTTTTAGTGATGGTCATATTTGCACTGTGTTTAACCACTTCACCGGCTGAGACGAGATAACTCGTCCGAAAGATTTTCATCGTTCGCCGGCCGGGAACGTAATATCTAGTCGAAAAATTCTGTGAGACTACCGGCTTTGACAGCCCCTTCAAAGGGGCAGACTAGCTTTCTTACAATACAACAGTTTCATTGCACCAAATGTCGGAAAGAAAAAAGGATGTTCTGAGAATCTGATTTATGGCAGGTCATTGTAAGGACCGAGACGCAAAGATCTCTTATCTTGTCTGTTTCCCGCCAACAAAGCTCCGACATCTTTCTCAATGTTTCGCTTTCACGCCTATCGTTCGATTTCACGAGCAGCAAATGCTGGGAAAATAATTCTTTTAGATTGGTATTCATTCGGTTATATTTCAGATTATTGCAATTTTTAAGTGACGGTCACAAAAACAACGTATTTTTTCTTAATTGCCCACTTAAATCCTTTAATCAACATTTTAATTATTTCTTAGAAAAATAATTTGCAGTCGGTAAAAAAAGTCGGTATTAAATCTTAGGTGGACCATATTGGAATCTACTACCTTATACTATTTATTTTAACAGCATACTAACAAATTTTTATAGTGTACTATAACGTCTATATTTATAGTATACGATAATAATAGACATTTTCACATTTAATAGCTAGCTTTCGCGACATGTTTGAAATTGGATTCTTAAATTATAAAAGTTAAATTTTTTAAATCATAAATTACTTATCAGATATTTTAATAATATAAATAAACTAACATATTTTGTGAAAAATCATTCAAGTTAACATTTTCATACATTTTATATATTGGGATATTTATTATAGATATTTGTCAGATTCCACCACTGATTTATGAAACACTCAATATAAACTTTTTTCATTAATATATTGTATCAGCATATATAATATATCAGCATTAATATATTATATCAGCATATTCCATTCATGTATTACATTATTTATTATATCAGCACGGGAGAACTCACCTATTTCCTTTTTATGAGAATTATTATAAAATTTTAAAGAAAGACCCCCAAATATTAAAAGTTCACCGCAAATTTCTTTATATTAGATACAAGCAGTATACCCGTTCTTCGTACGGAATACACATTATAAAGAAACTTAAAATTCACAGTCATGAGCAATTTCCTATAGTATTTCAAATGACATTGTTATTCAAAACATTATATTAAAATGTTTAAATTAATTTTCCTGAAAATAAGTTTAAGATATCTGTGCTCGCTTTACAAAATTATCTTCACAGACAGGTCTGAAGAATAAAATATCCTGGTCCCGTTTGTAAACAAATTTACAGAAACTATGAAATTGAATCAATATATGCAAAAATGAAAACGCTAAAATTGTATGGGAAGATATATCCGTACTACTTGTATTCTCGTAGAAGATATACCCGTGATTAGTAGTAAATTATGCGTACTACAATATATGAGTTTAAAAATATTTGCTGAAGTAAAACAGATGACGTAATAACTTGAAAATAAAAATAATACCCAAAATCTTTAAACCTAAAGGCAGCAATTGATTCCAGTACTCGTATATGTCAAAATGAAAGCGCTGAAATAGTAGGAGAAGATATACCCGTACTACTTATAATCTCGTAGATTAGAAAATGTACCCGTGTATTAACGGATAACGTTGCACTTCAACAATTTATTTGAATTGAATAACAAAAAATCGAAACCCAAGAAATGTTCAGAAAATGGAAACAGATAGCGAGTTTGGAAATTGAAGCATCTGCTCATGAAACTTTGATTTAAATATTAGATTAATAAAATATAATATATTTATTCTAATTTTTATAAGTTTACCAGAAAAAATGAAAATAGCGTATCGATGTAAAACACGATTTTATTTCGTGTAAATACAATCATGTGTGACCATTTGAATACTCAACGTTATTCATCTCAATAAAACTCAAAACATATTTTAATTGAAATGTATTATAATTTTTACTCACTATTGAAAGTTAAAAGATATTGACATATAAATCTTAATAAAGCGGTACATATATAAGTACTAGATAAGAAATAGACTAACATAACCATACAGAAAAAGAATAACAAATATATAAAAGTGAGCCTACCGAAAAAACATTATATTTGTGAAAAAAGTTTTTGCATGTAATATGTTATTAACCTGAAAAGGCGGCAACAATAACGTCATTAAAACATGTACGTTTTGTCATTGCAATATGTCTTTAATTATGGGGGTATATTCTTGCTGGCTGAAAGCCCTATATTTACTGGACATGGACAATATTATATAGGATCGCGCTCTCACTGCAAATAACATTATTTATGGACAAAGTTAATTCTACTCTCGTCAGCTTGGAATAGTCAATATTTGCAAAAGCAGTAGGAAGACTTGGTATATTTCATAATTTTATGTTTAGCATATTCAATCCAACCATGCAGCCAGCTTTACTCCTGTTACGTAGAACATTAACGCCGCAACAAATTCAGTCCTTTATGCCGGCTACTAAAGTATGTAAAATTATGTAAAAGCACACAGAATTAAGGAACATAGTACATTTTTTGCTGAAATTGCAGTTATCGAATATTAACTGCTGACGAGCACATAAATGTGAAAACGGTCCGTGGACATGGATAATGTTGTTTGCAATGGACACACGATGATCATTTTAAGAGAGTTTCTCTGTAGGCCGTAATGTTAAAAAAAGGATGTTTGAAAAATAAGAGTTAAACCTGTTTGACAAACAAGCATCTCGCATGCAACTTCGCATCAGAATACGAATGGGACTTATTTTAGAACACTAGAATGGATCCTCCTTAAGATATTGCATAATTTTCAAATAAATTTATATAAAATATGAAATTTTAAATGTGTTTAAATGAGTTAGCATCGTCAACATTTTCATCCAGTTAGCACATTCATTCGTAAGAAAACAGACACAAACAAAAATTTTCTCATTGCAAACATTAACTTTTTAAAACGATTATCTTTTTCTAGAAAATTGGCAATTAAGGAATATTTGTTGGAATTATGCAATTTTAAACAGTATGAATTCGTAATAAAAATAATTTATGAATGCTTGTTTCTTTATAATTTATGAAGTTTACTCTGCCGCACATTAACATTGTCATTTTACATCTAATATACAGAATATACAAAATAAAGTAATTTAACCCCGTAGCTTGATGGCTTCCTTCTAATAAATCAGCAGTTTTTAAAAGATTCTATTTAAGTATATAAAAAATGTATAAAATATTCTCTAAACCCCGATAAATGATAATCAAAGCTAAATCAAAATTGATTTGTAAAATAAATTTAAATATTTTCTTTGCATGCCTTACGATAAGAAAGAGGAAAATGAAGCAAAATGTTATATCAACATTTTATTAATCAAAATACATTTATCATGTAATTTAAACTTCAAATAGCGTTTGCTTAAAAAATAAGGAGAACGCGGCTATTAAAAAATTAGCTATAAACTTGTAAGGGTTTATAAAAAAGAACGATATTTCGGCCAAACAAGATCCATCCATTTCTTATTTTGTAACTCATTTGTTTTTCTGTAACAATTCTCTTTTCCCCTTTCTGAGGGGATCATGTCAGGGAGGGTCAGAGATCAAAAGACCAGAATGCCGCCGTTGACAGCATTCTAGAAGGTGGACGTTATCGCCGTTCGTGACGTCACTGGGTTA
The DNA here is from genome assembly GCA_951213105.1 of Amaurobius ferox. NCBI lineage: Eukaryota > Metazoa > Arthropoda > Arachnida > Araneae > Amaurobiidae > Amaurobius > Amaurobius ferox. Next base: position 18,756,289 of record OX578141.1, read on the forward strand.
GAAGGAGAAGTGCCAGTTTCTCCAACTAGCATTCATTTCTATGGGAAAACATAGACTGTGTCAGTCGTTGTTTTAATAAAATTTATATTTCTATCGTAAATGTGAAATTTAAGTGTAAATTTGTGTATTATAGATGTATATATATTAGTATTTTCACGTATATAAAGTATAATTTTGGTAAGCACAAAAATGCCTGGTTGATGCTCGGTTGCTTTGTGTTCAAATTATTATAAGAAGTCAATGGGATCTATCAGTTTTCATAGATTTCCAAAAGATCCTACACTCCAAAAATTATGGATCGTGAAGTGAAAAAGAGAGTATAAAATACACATTGCTAACGCAACTGTCTGTTCGAGTCACTTTTCTGGTGAAGATTTTCGGGCTAAATTTTGAATTTGATGCCGGTTAAACGATTAAAGCAAGAAGCCAATGGCACAAAAATCTCACATACCATTAATACCGCAGTTAAAAATAATGTTTTTAATATAGCAGTATAAAAAATACTTATGATTGACATGTTTCATTGATATGTAAAATAGGTGGTCCTCTAAGTAATCCAAAAAACAAGATTAATAAAATAAAAACGACGTCATATGCAGTATCTAAAATATATAAAAATAATTTATATTTCTGATACTAGCAATTATGGAGTTTTCTTTCTTTTTTTGGAGGGGGGGGGGGGAGATATTAGCATTTTGTAAGCTAATTTACACAGTTTAGTTTATTGCATAATGTATTTAAAGTTAATTTTAAATACCTTAAGCATTTTACTTTGTTATTAATATACATAATCATAAAACGCAATTCTTTAGTAATCATAATATTGACATTATATTCACATCATCTGAAGTTATGGGACATTTCGTTTTGATATGTAAAAAGCTTAGAATACAAAACTAAAATCATCAAAGTTGAAATATAATGCATAAAAAATTTATTTACAATAAAACTAAAAGCCAGCGGCACATTTTCCAGAAGAAATAAAAAAGTGGGAGATGATTTTTTAGAAATGCATGGCGCATATATATCAAAAGAGAAATGCGTTATTAAGAACTTGCAGTCAAAGTTAGCAAGCATTTCACCTTCTATATCTCTAAAAGCCATAACTTTGTTTTCACGAGCCAGAACATTCATTCGGATTAAACACTTAAATAAAACTTTCATGCAACAATTAGTAGAGAGAAAAAAGCAAAGAAAAGCCTCTAAATGGTGTAAAAGCAGTATCATGTCATAAAAATGGTATGTATTGATTTATTATTTATGATCCGTGTGAACATTGCTTTAAAATTTTAGAACTGTATATAGTTTATATTTAAAACTGTATAAAGTTTAATAACATCAATTTTGCATTCTTAACATATCTTTGTGAAAACTGACTTATCCAGTGGCTTAGCCAAGAGTCATAATATTCCACTAGCCCACAAAATGCATCGTCTCTTTGTTGGGAAAATAAAATAAATCTACTGCCATTGACCATCCATTCGACTGTCAACTCCCCCCTTTTCTCAAGATCCGATCTACGCTTTTTAATATAATATATAGTTATGTAACTACTAGATTGGTGATATTTCATAGTCATCAATATATGTTATATGTATGTGGGATATTTTACGCAATTAGATATTTTTGAAATGCATATTTATATTACATGTAGAAAGTATTATCAATATTTAAGATAATGGATACTATATTTTTAAAAATCCGATGATTAGATATTTATTCATATCTATATTAAAACACTTGAAATATAATTTTTATATTTACTACACTTTTCACGATATATTTCAGCTTTTATTATAAATAATATATGTATTATAATATTTTAATGATAGCCCTATGCATTTATGAGAAGAATCATTTAATTTCATTCTTCTAAAATTTTATTACGAATGATCTTATCTCCTTTTCGAATGATAAGCGCGAACTTTCTAAACTTTATACACGTATCTCTATGTCCCCTCTTCTTGACTTGTAATCTCAGTGACGTCACGCTTCAGGTTTCTCTCCCGGTCGAAAAGCAACCCCCTTCTCTGACCTACCTTATGTTTAAAGTACCTTGGGATCATGTTACATGAGCCCCGTTCACATGCAAGGCCGTATTGTCCGGCCATGAAACATTGGGGTGAAAAAGGGGGTATTTTGCGGGATCCATTCTAGACCCGTTCACATGTGCAACCCCCCATTACTCCCGCTTAAAGGGCTAGGACCAATTTTTCTTAAATGCTTTTGACATTCATTTTTGGTAAACAATATATCTTTTTCTTTTCTTTTTTTAATTGCTTTTTTAAAAAGCGTATTATTTTTAATTCATTATCCCATGTTATTATTTTATCTATTTAATATGACAAATGTGCGGAAATGAGAAACAAAATACTCTTATATATATATAAATTAAATCGAAATAATGTATATATAAATTAAACTTGGATCATTATAAACTAAACATAAAATTAAAAATAATATGCCAAAATTAAATTTAATATATTTTTAAAACTATAAATATATGCTTATTGTAATATATATATATATATAAATGTTTTATTCCATGAAACTGTTTAAAGAATTCATTCTTAAAAGTCAAAAAAGAAAGTTTTTCTCATTTAATCTTCGTTTTTAAGCTAAATTATGACGTATAAACTTGAATTAGTGGAAAAAGTGTAACACCATTTTAAGAAACTTTATTCAAGACAAATCGATATAAGAAGTTGGCATAGAGAATAAAATATGCATATTTATACCGAATACATTTTAATTATTACAAAATCGGTATAACTCATTTTTTATTAAAAACACATAAGACTTTACTGCATGGCCCAGATACAAAAAATCTCATATACCATTAATACCGCAATTAAAAATAATGTTTTTAATGTAGCAGTATAAAAAATACTTATGATGGACATGTTTTATTGATATGTAAAATAGGTGGTCCTCTAAGTAATCCAAAAATAAAATTAATAAAATAAAATCGTCTTCATATGTAGTTAGTATCTAAAATATATAAAAATAATTTATATTTCTGATACTAGCAATCATTCTTTTTTTTAAGGGGGGGGGGGGGGAGAGCATTTTGTAAGCTAATTTACACAGTTCAGCTTATTGCAAAATGTATGTATGTAAAGTTATTTTGAATGCCTGAAACATTTTACTTTGTTATTGATATACATAATTATAAAACGCAATTCTCTACTAATCATAATATTGGCATCATAATCACATCATCTCAAGTTATGGAACATTTCGCATTGATATGTAAAAGCTTAGAATACAAAACTAAAATAATCAAACTTGAAATATAATGTATAAATAACTTATTTACAATAATTAACAACATATATTCATTTAAATATAAACACATTATACTCCTTTTTAACAATATAAAATAAATGAGTATTAAGATAGATTTATCTAATATACATTCTCCTTATATAAAACTAAGAAAATCTTTGTATCATTTGTTAAAAACTACTTAGATAAATCCAGAAAATTTGCCCAAGAAACAGAACATTATATTTTAAAGTTGCTGCTTCAAAGGAAAATCAGCTGGCTTACGACTTTTAACTAACACTTAATTGTATACGTTTTGTAATTAAGAAACAAACATTTCTATAAAAATTATCCTGAAATCGAGGAACAAATATTTCTAATTCATGAATAACAGTTAGCTCAAATAAACGAAATGTACATACCCGTATCAGTCTTTTTCAGTAGGCTTCTCCGTTCATTAAATTCTGATGTATAAGGATCAATCCGTTTAATTCGTAAATAAGTCCGTGTAATGAATGCAAAATAATCTATATAACAAGCTATAAATTCATCATTATCATCAATCTTCAGATAGAATTTGTAAACAAGGTCCACGCGGTATCTCAGTATCCGCCATGTTTTTCAAGAAATAGCAGTTGCGCGAATGGAATTGTGGGTAAAAATCCCCAATCTACCCCCTTCGTTCCCTCAAATAAGAAGGAAGGAAATCATACCTCCTTTCAACCCTCTTTCGAACCGGTATTTTCCCCGCTTGGACATGTGAACGGTGACACAGTCGAAATGCGGCTATGATACCGGCTTTAAATTGGGCATGTGAACGGGGCTATGGTGCAAGCAAAGTGGGGTCGCCCGTCACTCCGCCACCTCCGAGACGACTCGTCAGATACCTGCAGCGCAAGCTAATGATCATTACTTTGTTGACAGTTGTCAGAGGGAGAACGGGAATGCTCAGTTGGGAAAAAAACATTTACTATGTGTCTCCGCGGTCAGTTGAGCTACAGATCTGCTTCTTGAAAAGGGACGAAACTGGGTCAGTCAGATAGAGTTTTTTCGGCCGGTCAAGTAATTAAAATCATTTGGCATTCGATGTTGTTTATATGACTAATGACCTAAAGTCCGTTATATCCTCTGTTCAATGTTAAAATTCGGAAAATCTTTATTGTGGTATTTTCTGAAGAGTAGGCTCCTTTATTCTCTTGCTCCAATAATAAGCATTTTCTTCGTTAATCCAGTACATTAATCCTTTCGCAAACGAGCCAGATGATCTCTTGAATTTGTCTTTAATTTCCTTCATAGTGCGCAGAGTATCCGATTCTGAGGTGCTCTCAGTCAGAGCTACGCAAGATACGATAGATTGATAAAGCCTATCGTGATACTTCAAACTTACTGGCTGTAGCCAGTGCAGCTCTCAGATAAAAGCATTCGACCATAAGAACAGCGTGCGGAATTTCTGGTTCACGAATGGCATCTATAAAACACTCGGCTTTGAGACTTTCACGAGCATTCGTAAGGGAGTCAATTGCCAATGTCATTCAATATCAGACGCGTAATTGGACGCAATTTTAATACTCTAATGTTACTGCGTTTATATAAAGCTACCGTATGTAAGAGTTCTCCCTGATCACTTTACAAATCCTACCCAGTAGTGGAAAGAAACCACATCCTTGAATATTCTACACTGTCTAAAAGAATCATGGCGGATATGTTTACCAGCCAAAAGGCTGCTTTTGGCAATGATTTGTACTATGCATATTTATCTTCATTTTAATTGAGATATTTTTATCTCACATTACATAAATGTTTACATATATGAATGCTTATTTTACATAAATGGTTGCTTTGGTTGAATAACCCCTGAGATTAGAAAAAAAAATTACTCAAAATATTTTGTGATATAAATATTATTGTTTTGTGAATTTTTATTTTGTGATTTCTGAAATTCTAACTTTTTTTCAGAACCGTGTCATCACAAATAATATCATTAATCACCAAAAAGTTCTACTTGAAATAGAAGAAGATATGGAAAAAGAAGACAACGCGGAGTTAGAAAATAACGAAGCTGGAGTTTCGAAGGTTAAGATTATTAGAAACACATTCTACAATAATTTGTTCTTTACACTCATACAGAATGTTTGACGGCAACTTTGCTTTATTTCTACATACAATATTTTCATATGCATTCACCTGTTTTATATTTGGTCTACTTCAAAATGAAGCAAATAGAAATAGATGTAAAGTATATCTAATGAATGAAGTTATGTATAGAGCGGTTGTCATCAATATATGCTAATATTTTATGATCTACTTAACTAGTGGACATATGTGAAATGTAAGCCTCGGGTCGTACATCGTATACTATGAAATAATCCAACAGATCACTTTAATAAACAAAATAACCTTAAAGTAGTAACTGGAAAAGGGAAGCATAAACGGTGCTTCTCAAACGTTTACTTGACATTATACAGTGGAAGCATTCACCTCCCTTCATGCAATTCTCCTTCAGTGGCGATAATAAAATTCATGGTTTTAAATATTACACTAAAAATTACACTTCCAGATAGACCCATCCGATAACCGCGAAAGTTTGCAAATACCTATGTCTAGTGTTGCAGTTGTTCGTAAGAGAAGCAAAAACAACTACAACGATATTTTGTTCACCACACTGATACTCGTGAAAGTTTCTTAATATGATCCTTATTTTCTACCAGGCGACTAGTAGAAACAAATTTTGCTGCTTTCGTTATGCTTCCTGCCATTACATCTTCGGATTCGTTTGCAGTGGTGCCCTAACAGAGAAACATGAACTGCTATGAACTGGATACGTATCGTCTTTAATGATGAATTGGATCCCCTTCTGATTGGGAATAAATGACCCTATGTTTGAGTATAAAGGACTACTAACTAGCAAACTATTTAATCTCAACTTGACTGCTAAGCAACATACTGCCATCAATGCTGGAGTGCTGATCTGCGGAGCCCTCTCGTATGATAGTCGGACATCACTAATAATGGTACAAGGGACACTGGCAGCACAGCGGATCAGGAAATCCCCATGTTTTCCTGTGCTGTCCACAAAAACCCATTGTTCAATAAAATAATGTTTACGCGTACAAAACTAAAGTTTACCGGGACATTTACCGTTGACACACTTCATTGCCGTGTCTAGTATCCACATTTGTCGCTCATCGAGCATTTGGGGTATTAGATACGACGGCAGCTTTGGCCAACAACTAGTGTGGAATCTGTTGTGGCAGTTGCAATATGTGTGAGCAAATCTGTCACAAGAATGCATAGGGTACCTGCATGACTCTATATTGTTAGAATCGTAGAATGTATCCAAGTAAGTGATGTCCCTACAAATTACTAGAAGTAACTTTAAATTCTACCACTGTTCCACAGGAAACCGTCTCTTTACTATGATATTGTAATTACTCGTTATCGTCGTCATTGCGATCACACACAAAGTGTCATTCTATTCCAGTTCTTCCATTTTGGTGCATATTTTTTTACCAATGAGCGCATTTGTCTATTTTATATCCTCTTCAAATTCTTCATTTTAAAGATACAAGCCAAACAAACTGTTAAGATGAAGAGTGATAATCGCAGACTTCACTTTCTCGTTATAAAAAATTATGTAAACACAACCGGTTTCGGAAGCTAGACAATACGATTTCCTCAAAATAAAAATTACTGTAAAAATACTATTGTATAAAATACTTTAAAATGAAGAATATACCAAACATTATTGGGAAATAAACAGTTCCCGACAATTATAAAATACAATTCATCAACAAAATTCAGTTTATTTTCAATCAAACAATCTAAAATTTGCCAACTTATAAAAGACTGCAGAATTAAGAAGAACATGATGCAAAATATGCAGAACGTGACCAGTATCATAAGATATATGAGCTTGCTTCATCAACTAAATGAAAATAATACTCAATTATAGATTCAAATAAAAAAAATGCTGAAAAATGAAGTAAGTAACAGGATTCGAAAGCTGCATGGGCTAACTTCGTCGACTAAAAATTCAATATTAGAATTTAATAAACTACTTTAAAATACCAGTGAATAAAATCTTGCATTAGTAAAAAGAACATAGCAAAAATTGTTAGAAGCAATATGAGCTACTTTCATAAACTAAATTCAATAATGATCTCAGATCAAACTATAAAAATGCAAGTTATTATTAAAGCTCGTGGTTTTATTGAGTAAGAAAACAATTTTTAATGTATAAGGATGTTTGGAGAAAAATCACAGTGACAGTGACATTAAAACTGTTGGGGCTTTTGATCGGAGACCAAAAATTCGACTGCGTGTGAAAATTTATAGTGTTTCAGCAAAACTGTACCCTCAGTTGATGACGCGGGACCTTTATTTTTTTCGAACAACGAACAGCGTCACTAACCGCTTTTTGTTCACCTCTTTCTAGAGTCATTTTTTCGATTTTTCGTTTGGTAACGATAATTTTCTTATGTAAGATAATACAAGTGTTCTTTGAAAAAATATCGCTTGTCGTTATTGGTACTGGTTCATTGATCCTGAAGAAAAAAGCTCCATTTTGCTCAGTCAAGTCGCCTTATTATCGATTAGTCAAGGATCGAAACCACAGTGAAATTTCTTCTTTTCATTTTCTTATGTAAGATAATACAAGTGTTCTTTGAAAAAAGATCTCTTGTCGTTATTGGTACTGGTTCATTGATCCTGAAGAAAAAAGCTCCATTTTGCTCAGTCAAGTCGCCTTATTATCGATTAGTCAAGGATCGAAACCACAGTGAAATTTCTTCTTTTCATTTTCTTATGTAAGTTACTGGTTCATTGATCCTGAAGAAAAAAGCTCCATTTTGCTCAGTCAAGTCGCCTTATTATCGATTAGTCAAGGATCGAAACCACAGTGAAATTTCTTCTTTTCATTTTCTTATGTAAGATAATACAAGTGTTCTTTGAAAAAAGATCTTTTGTCGTTATTGGTACTGGTTCATTGATCCTGGAGAAAAAAGCTCCATTTTGCTCAGTCAAGTCGCCTTATTATCGATTAGTCAAGGATCGAAACCACAGTGAAATTTCTTCGACCCAGAAATAATGTCTTGGGAATTTAGTGGCGAACAGTACAACAACAACAACCTTACTAGAAGCAAGCAACGTATTCTAAAAGAAGTGAAATGCAATCCTGATTTGGTAATTATCAAAACTGAGAAAAGAAGCCATTTTTTTTGGCTTCGCAAGTCTACATATGTTGAAAATTCGAAAAACTATTAATTGAGGGACCTTAAAGTGAAAAAAGAGCCACCGAACGGGCATCTTAAAAGTATTAAAAACGTCGTCAAAATTGATGTTATGTTTAGTGATAAAACTTAGTGGGTGGTAGTGCCCTCTATTGCTAATTGTGCTTGCTTTTATGCGCTTCCAATGATACACACTAGTAATACTCTTTTTAAGCATCTAACATTGGCACTGTTTCATATCCCCTTACAGTGTCCCTTATCAATTATTGTGAAAATTATTTTCACACTGTAAAATATTTGAGTTTGTTAGCGAGTTGAAAGATGTCTCTCCTACAAACTGTATGATGCTATCTTTGGATGTAAAATCCTTGTTCACCAATGTTCCTATACAGGATTCACTTCTGTGCTTAAAAATATACCTAGGGGATTTTATTACTCTGCTTAAGCCAAAGTCAAGACTGAATTATGCATTTTTATGCAAAACACTTTTTCATTCAATGGAAAGTATTTTAAATAATCTGAAGGGCTTGCGATGGGGAATTCTTTATAGTCCTTTCTTTGTGATTTGTATATGCACTATTTCGAGGAAAAGGTATTTTAAATATTACTTTTAAATGCTGGTTTCGTTATGTAGATAATACACTTATTCTGGTATATAATCCTATCGATATCTCCTCTATTCTTAATCTTATAAAGGGAGGTGGGATCTTATATTTACCCTCATATTCAATTTATATATAAAATTAAAATAAACGATCAATTTTCCTTTTCAAATGTTCTTGCTTCCAGAAAGTATTCTTCTTTTAACCCTTTTGTTTTTCGGAAATCTTTCTATGCCTCCGCAGTTTCTTTCAAACTATCCTCCCCTAAAGAAATTGGCTTCATTTTACATATTTGTGTATCGCGCAATACACATATGCCCTGAATCAACTTCTTTAACTTCAGAAATTAAATTTCTGAGGTAGAGGTTTCAATATTTCTATCATTGATAAAGCTTTGGTAAAGTTTACCAGACACAGTCCACACACACTGTGGTGTTGAAGACCCTGACCGTCCGACTCGTCCGAGGACTTAGAGCAGCTATTTGGACTGCCGGGAAGAGAGTTAGCGGGTGCCAACTCCCAGGGCCAACGTCCGACGGTCCATAGCAAAATTTATTTAAATTCTAAGAATTTACATAGGGTTACATATGGTGAATTGCATTACATAAAAATTTTTCTTGATGACATTTGCTGAAGATGACATTGATGACATTTGATGTAGCAGAACATAATGGAACATAATATGTTCTTACAATATATCGATTGAACATGATGTATAAGAATATAATTTGTTGAATATAATTTGTTGATTAATTTGTTGATAAATTTAATACAGTTGTAATTATATATGATTTGAATATATAGATTTAGTATAAATTCACTTGGAATAAATTAAGATTGAGTATAAATTCACTGTTAGAATAATTTGAATGACAGTTATGATATAAGTATGTGTGGAGTGATTGACAATTATTATGATGTTAAGAATGTTCTTTGACGAATCAATCTTTAACATTTTTTGAAGACGAAAAAGGGAGCAAAATGGGTTGCTAAATGTGCTGTCCAATTTTATTTGACATTTTTATTAACATTTTTTGAAGATGAAAAAGGGAGCAAAATAGGTTGCTGAATGTGCTGTCCAATTTTATTTCGAAATATAAACTTTGATAAAATATCTATACAATATTTATGGTATGTGTGCCGATTTATTAATTTTGTTGATTAAAATTAATATTGTCAAAAATGCATTTTACATTAAATTAATTATTTATTAGTATATTAATTATACATGTAATCTGTTCTAAAACTTACTGCTGTGTACATTGCGTTGGTGGCCGTAAAACCCACCTATTTCTGTGCTTAACGGGATACTAAGTTAACAAACTAAAAAATTAGGGTTAATAGTAAAGGAACAAACATTTATTTATCACATACTCAATTTACACTCTTTAGTTTTACAAATTAAATAAATATCACAATAGTGGAATACATCTCAATGGTAGTTCGGGGGGTGTAATGCCAGATGAATTGATATTTGGTTGGAGCACGTGGTGGGATGCATAATTAGCTTTTCCTTAAAAACACAAATTTAGACAAAGAGGTTATCCTCATATAGTTTAATTGTACGGTACCTGATCTTCTTTCATATAACTTGGGTAACACCGATGCTTTGTCACACTTTACACTTGCAATACCAGATGAACATGAGCTCTCCTTCGAATTCCTATATCAGAGACGCACACACAACTCTTAACTCTGCTACCGTCGCTTCTTCTTGACTAGTCTAACTCCAACAGCCTGCCTTGACCAATTCTGACTCCCACTTCGAGCAACTCTCACTTATATCCCTTTTTCGGTCACGTGCTGAAATGTAGAGCTGATGGCTAATCCGTAGACATGGCGTCGCCGTCTCGGTTGCCGCCAAACGGCTTAGCGTGGTATGTAAACATGGGCGTGGTATGTAAGATATGGGGCCACCTGTATATTATCGCCCATCTGCTTAGCGTGGGGATAATCCGCCCGCATTCCTGGTTCCATTATTTTTTAATCCAAATATTTATTACTTTACATTTCTGGCATTACAGTATGTAAAAGCAATGAAAGTGAATGGAGGTTGGTTTATATTCAAGGTGACATTATTTTGATGAGTTGTAAAATTTAGATCTTAGGTCGCTGAACTCTGCGAAAACGCATATTCGTTTGCGTCAAGCAACCAGAAGCACCTTAGAATATACAATTCAGGCAAAACCAACATAAACCAAAGAACAAACAAGCACAGCACAACAAAAAACAAACAGGGCAGCAAAAAGACAGAACAGCGACACCACCGAGGAATAAAAAATAAACCGGGGGGTCCAACAACCAGAGAAAAAATTAAGAGCAGAAAAGGCTTCCAGGCTAATCAGGTGATTTTATTGGAGATTTCTCTTGCTATGAGAACACAGTTTTTGATTTTGTTTATAGACGATTTATTTGAGCAGACACTCGAGAACCAGGCCGCAGAATTACTGGGAGAATGTTTAGAAAGGTGAAAAGATTTTGTAAGGGGGCAAGAGAAAATATAATGGTCGGCGTCTCCGAAGGAACCACAGGGGCAGCAAGAAGTAGATATATGTTTAAAAAAATGAAGATAATCAAGGAAAGGGCCGTGGCCCGTTAAAAAATAAATAAGATATTTGTTTGTTATATGAGTATTGAAGTTAACGTTAAGGAGGAAGTTTAAAATTCTGGCGGGGTCATGGGTTCGGGGAGATATATAGTTATTTAAATAAGTTTGCCAAGCGTTTAAAGTTTCTAATTTGCAGTGTTTTTTTAATGGAAAGTAGAGAAAAGGTATAGAAGTAGGGGTTCCAGAAATAGTAGCAAGTTTAGCATTTTCATCGGCGACCTCGTTACCCGAGATGTCCGAGTGGGCCATGACCCAGCAAAGGTTAATTAAATGTTTGTTAGAATTTGCATTAAGTTTAATTTTAGATAAGTAATTAGATTTATTTTTAATGGAGTTTCAGGCCGAAATGGAGGATTGGCTATCTGAGAAAATATTAATTTTTGAATTATTAGAAGATGCCCAATTTATTGCGAAGTGAATTGCAGCTATTTCTACTTGGGAAACTGTGTTCCCATAGTCGAGTTTAAAAGTAAAAATGTTTTCTAGTGTATCTTTATTGTATATACAATTGCGTATCCTGTTTTATTATCAATGGCTAATCCATCTGTGTAAACGTTAAGATCTGAAAAATTTGTGGGATTGTGAGGGGTAAGATTGGCAATACGTTGAGAAGGTGGAAAAATGGAAGTGTATTGATTATATGTGTTAAAATAATAAAGTGCGTCTGAGTTTTATCAAGATTCAATTTTAAAGTAGTTTGTAGATCAGTTAATAAATTCCAGTTTTTATCAATTAAAACTGTTATTCCACACCTACGTATACATGGTATTTTTTCTGTTAGCTGTCAGTATAACGTGGTCTATATTGGTCAGACAAAGTGAGCTCCCGAGGATTGTATCAAAGAACATTCTAGGATGATCGATAAGCAATAAACATCTAGGTTATCCACTTTCCAACATTGTTGGTCTGAAAATCATTCCTTTCAGTTTTACCAGGCTAAAAGTATTGCTCATGCCTGTACTACATCTGAACTGGATATTGTAGAAGGAGCATTTATTTATTTAAACTCTGATAATCATGTTAATGATAACAGCAGTTCCTTACGTCTCCATAGCCTGGAAAAATAACTTCAACTTCCTTGACTTTAAAAGTAGCTCCTATAGCTTTCGAAACTGTTTTGCAATCAATTTATCTATTTCCTTCTGAATTACAGTCCCATTCACCAATATTTAAGTACTTTGAACAATTGTTATTTGGGTTTTATTGATAATGTCTTAATGAATCTTATTTTATTCATATTCTTCGATGTTCCAGATTTATGTTTGGTACGTTTTACGCAGTTTGTTTGCATGTTAGTTGAATATTCTTCTTATATTGCTTCCGAAATCGGGTACTTCCTCCAATTTGTACTATTACTCTTAATTTATTGACTGGGGATTCTTTAGTGCTTTGATCGCACGCTGTTTGATTTCAGTTGTATGAAGGTAACTTATACCAGGTGTCCCAAAAAGATTGAAACGCGCTTTCATTCATTAACTGTTGGGGATACGTGGCCAATGTAAATTGCAAAAATGTTGAAATAGGACTACATTAATGAAATAGTCCTCCCATTAATTTTCAAAAAGTTACGCTTTTTACATTTTTATACGACCCTCTTAGACAAATTGGGTCAATCAGAAAATTTTTGTTTTTAATGCAACAAGATCATTAAAAAAAACGCATATCTGTATCTTTAAAATTGAGCGAGTTATATAGTTAATTGAAAATTGAACATTGTGAATGGGGACCATATATCAAATTAGAAATGTAAATTTGTGACTTATCACAGAAAAGATAAAACTGGATGATAATACATAGGATACATTTCTGCGAATTCCGCGTAGGCTCACGATGCAATCACGGATTCTTAAGTACTTTTCAATAACTAAGTACTTTTTCAATAATTATGTACTTTTAAGTATATCTAAACAATTTTCATCGTCAATTTGTTTATGATTCCTATTTTCATTGTTGAAACAGCCTTTTACATGATACGGAAAAGTGGCATAAGTCAAATTTTTTCCATTATCTTAATTCAGTTGATTTTAAAGATACAGACAACAAACATTTCATAACATTTTCAAACATTTTTAAGCGAAGTTAAAATTTACAAATTGCTTCGAAAATTTTAGGAAATATTCAAATTATTCCATAAAATATATAAAAAAATTCAGCAAAATGTGTTTGGAAGTTTTTTAAATAAAAATTAAAATAATAATTATACCCATATTATATGAAGAGATTACGTGACCCATTTCAAAATAAAATATGGCATCCCTCTTTTTTTTTCCCACGTGACAAAATCGTGATTTTTAAGGATCTTTTATATTCATATTTAGTGTTGCGTCCGTCCTAAAACCTCTTTATTTTTGCGTATTTTCTGTGCATCTATATTCTGTGCCAACGCAATTTGAGTTAAATTATGAGTTTATGTTATTCTTTAGTTTAAATGATCATCAAACATTGATTATTTCTACAAAGAAGCCAAATTTTAATGGATGCAGAATGTAAACAAGTCATTGTAAGATGAATTGTACAAGAATTGCTGAATTTTCTTCAAGCCATATTACTTAACTCTGGAGTCTGGAATGTGACAGGAATGAAATATCCATTGCTTTTACATAGAGACGACTTACATTTCGGTGACGTCATTTGAATAAAGTTCATTTTTCGAGGAAGTTTTAAGTTTTCAACTATAATAAATTATTGTAGTACTGTGATAATTTAAGATATATCAGCGCTGAATGTATCGCATTTTAGAGATGTTTAAATAAAATTGCTTTTCAGTTGCGCAGTGTTTCATAAACAATGCTTTATACATGATTGAACTTTCTTTTTATTTACTATTTTCGTTATTTTGTTATCTTTAACTTTTTATATGTGTTTGTCTATTTCTTCCTCTCTCTCTAATTTCTCACAATTCCCTTATTTTTATTAGAAATTTAAAGAGTTTATTTTTCCACAATTTTATTTTAAATCTCAGATCAATTCGGTCATTGCTTTCGCTTGGCGTGAGGTGTGGAAAAGGGTAAATTCGCCTTATCGACCTATGTTAACATATTTAGAGTTAAAGTCTCGATTCCAATGTCTGTTACCACCGCTAAAGACTTTCGCTTTGGGTGCTCCAAATCTATCTATTCGACTATGGCCTGCCTTACAGTTCTTTCTTAGCGGATGTTAATGAAAGAAGCTGTTTGACCTGAAGAAGAGGGATCAAAACGCCCTCAAAACAATTGTAATCACCTAATTTTCATACGCCTGCTTTCTTTAAAAAGTATTAAAATGTTTTACTCTCACAAGCAGCAGTTTTGTTTATTTCAAAGTTTTTGTTTTTCAGATGATGAGTTTAATTTTATCTCACCAATCCATTTGTTTTCAGAGTTTTCGCATTTCTGAAGTTGAACGGAATGACAGTGGTGTTGGAACAGAGACCAGCAACCTTCCCAGGATGAAATTCCTTCCTGCTGATTGGGAAGAACAGCTCTGTGCAGACTGTGATCACCAGGTTGAGCCCCAGGAAGATGAAGACTCTGGATTGCTTTTTAGTCCCCTTGTATGTCGTAAATGCGAATTCAGGCGAAGCGAGCGTAAAGAAATCATAATTGAGTTTGTAGATACGGAACTTAAATATGGAAGAGACCTGCGGATTATAAAGGAAGTGAGTGTTCAATTTATTTTCTCTTTCTCA
Organism: Amaurobius ferox; assembly: GCA_951213105.1. Classification (NCBI taxonomy): domain Eukaryota; kingdom Metazoa; phylum Arthropoda; class Arachnida; order Araneae; family Amaurobiidae; genus Amaurobius; species Amaurobius ferox. The sequence goes on from OX578141.1 coordinate 18,771,661, forward strand.
CACACCAGTTCAATATTTTCCTATTATATAGACGCTATATAATAGGAAAATTAATATTATGTACATATTAAATGTACCGATAACAAAATGCGTTTAGGCGAATACCCCTACTGATTCAAAACGCTACGCCTTTACAAAATTTCCATTTCAATAATAATGCCTAATTCCTATAAAAATTGGAATCAAGGACCTGGAAGTTCGCTTTTATATTTGTTTTTATTTATTTCTTTTATAATTTCAGACCCATTTGCCACTCTTCTCCCCCCCCCCCCTTCAATATTTTTTCTCTCAATATTAGAAAATACCGAAACAGTATAGCGTATTGCTTGGAAAATGTTGCATAGTAAATTTTGCTAATACAAACTCTAAAGAATGCTAAGTTATAAGAAGTTGAAAAGTCCTAAACATATTTTAGAGAAATATTTCATAATTTTCACTCAATCTTAAATTTATTATAATCTATAATGATTTCATCCCCCTCATGGCTGGATCATTTGATAGTCGTTTTGAGTCATGCCAAAAATGGCTCATTCATAACATTTCACAAATACTGATATATTCTGAAAATTTCCACAAACTGAAATTTGAATTCAATCTTTTATTTATAACTGTCACTAAAGAAATTTTACCCTCATGTTTTGTATTGTCAAGTGCTTTGATGGAATAAAATCTTAAAATTGGCTCATTTTTAAGTAAATGTAATTTAACGCATTCTATTTATTTTGTTTTAAACGAATCAATAAAAATCGTTAAAGTTCGGTTATGAGATCTTTCATAATGCAAGACATATAAAATGGGGCATTAGCTTTCGAAGCAAAGGTTGTCCAATTTTTTTATGTAAAGAGCGTATTGAGAAAAAGATTGTTTCAACCGTTCAAAATGCCTTCACTGGAGCCTCTTTTAAAAACACCCGTAGAGGTAACCTTTCAAATGACGTCAATCTAGAGTTGCCAAATGCTTAAGATGGAAGGGGGTTGTCAGATTTAGTGACTTTTCGAAGGTCCGATAACCGCCTCAAAATAACGAATATGCGAATATTCTACGAGATATGAGAGATTTCTAGAAATTTCTACAGATAGTATATATAAAGGAGTCATTACTCAATTGGACAGCAGTTGACGGAGAAGACACGAGATATTGTAATACGAGCTATATTGAACTGTAACATACGTCAACCTTTTAAGAATAGTAAGTAGCCTCTGTTTTGTGAGATGAGACAACTCAATGTTTCAAGAATAGTATCTGATATTTTGTGAAATGAGGGGAGCATTTTATGCTTATTTTACTGTGCCCAACAGTTATTCAGTCATCTGGTGAGATAGTTATCGAATTATTTGCTGTTTATACGCTGTGTTTGTGAATAAACGTGTAAGTTATCAGAAAATTTGGGCTCACTCTTGTATCCTGAGCGTACACCCAGGATATCAGAGGATACGTCGCTACAATATTATGTTTATTACTTTCCATGACAAAAATATTTGTTTAAATTTTTTAGCTCGTGTAGTTACTAAAATTTGTTCTAAGTATCTACAAAACAGAGAAGGGTTATGATGCCATTTTAAAGATTTGTTCTAAGTATCTACAAAGCAAAGAAGGATTATAATGCCATTTGAGATTTGAAACACGACTCTTAAAGATATTTCCAACTCTTTATTTAATAATCAATATGTAGGAGTTCTGCTTTCCAATATAAATTGCTGGTCTATTAGTGAAGGAACAATTAATTATTCAGCAGCTTTCTGAACCTCGATGAGCTGACTGCCGTCAATACCTTTCATAATAATATATTTGTTTATTTATTTGCTCGTATAGTTACTAAAGATTTGTTCTAAGTATCTTCAAAACAAAGAAGGATTATGATGTCATTTTAAAGATTTATTTTAAGTATCTACAAAACAAAGAAGGATTATAATGCCATTTGAAATTTGAAACACGACTCCTACTGATATTTCTCTTTACTTAATAATAAATATTTAGGAGTTCTGCCTTCCAATATAAATTGCTGGTCTATTAGTGAAGGACCAATTAATTATTCAGCAACTTTCTGAACTTCGATGAGCTGACTGCCATCAGTAACCTTCATAATAATATATTTGATTATTTTTTTGCTCGTGTAGTTTCTAAAGATGTGTTCTAAGTATCTTCAAAACAAAGAAGGATTATAATGTCATTTGAAATTTGAAACACGACTCCTATTGATATTTCTCTCTAACTCTTTATTTAATAATCAATATATCAGTTCTACCGCCCAATAGAAATTACTGGTCTATTAGTGAAGAAATAATTAATTATTCAGCAGCTTTCTAAACCTCCATGAGTTTATTGCCGTCAATACCTTTCATAATAATATACTTGTTTACTTTTTGCTCGTGTGGTTACTAAAGATTTGTTCTAAATATCTTCAAAACAAAGGATTATTATGTCATTTTAAAGATTTGTTTTAAGTATCTACAAAACAAAGAAGGATTATGCCTTTGGAAATTTGAAACACGACTCTTATCGATATTTTAAACTGTTTATTTAATAACCAATTCTTAGGAGTTCTATCGTACAATATAAAGTGCTGTACTATTAGTGAAGAAATAATTGATCAGCATCTTTCTAAACCTCGATGAGCAGAATGCCGTCAATACCTTTCATGACAAAAATATTTGTTTATTTGTTTTTGCTCTTCTATTGTTGTTGTTTATTTGTTCTAAATATCTGCAACACAATGAAGGATTATGATGCCATTTGAAATTTGAAACACGACACTCACTGATATTTCTAACTTTTATTGAATAATCATTATTTAAGAGTACTACCGTCCAATATAAATTGCTAGTCTATTACTGAAGAAACAATTATTCAGCATCTTTCTAAACCTCGATGAGCTGACTACCGTCAATAACCTTCATTACAAAAATATTCATTTATTTATTTTTTCGTGTATTTACTAAAAATGTATTGTAAGTATCTGCAAAACAATGAAGGATTACGATGCCATTTGAAATTTGAAACACGACTCTTACTGATATTTCTAACTCTTTATTTAATAAACAATATTTAGGAGTGTTACCTTCCAATATAAATTGCTAGTCTATTAGTGAAAAACAATTACGCAGCATCTTTCTAAATCTTGATGAGCTGACTGCCGTTAATACATTTCATAACAAAATATTTGTTTAATTTGTTTTGCTCATATAGTTACTACATATTTGTTCTAAGTATCTACAAATCAAAGAAGGATTATGATGCCATTTAAAAGATTTGTTCTAGGTATCTACAAAACAAAGAAAGATTATGATGCCTTTCGGAATTTGAAACACGACTCCTATCGATATTTCTAACTATTTAATAATCAATATATAGGAGTTCTACCTTTCAATATAAATTGCTTATCTATTAGTGAAGAAACAATTATTCAGCAACTTTCTAAACCTCGATGAACTGAGTGCCATCAATACCTTTCATAACAAAATATTTGTTTAATTTGTTTTGCTCGTATAGTTACTAAATATTTGTTCTAAGTATCTACAGAACAAAGAAGGATTATGATGCCATTTAAAAGATTTGTTCTAGGTATCTACAAAACAAAGAAAGATTATGATGCCTTTCGGAATTTGAAACACGACTCCTATCGATATTTCTAACTATTTAATAATCAATATATAGGAGTTCTACCTTTCAATATAAATTGCTTATCTATTAGTGAAGAAATAATTATTCAGCAACTTTCTAAACCTCTATGAACTGAGTGCCGTCAATACCTTTCATAACAAAATATTTATTTAATTTGTTTTGCTCGTATAATTACTAAATATTTGTTCTAAGTATCTACAAAACAGAGAAAGATTATGATGCCTTTTGGAATTTGAAACACGACTCATCGATATTTATAACTCTTTACTTAATAATCAATATTTAGGAGTTCTACCTTCCAATATAAATTGCTAATCTATTAGTGAAGAAACAATTATTCAGCATCTTTCTAAACCTCGATGAGCTGACTTCCGTTAATACCTTTCATAACAAAATATTTGTTTATTTTTTGTGCTCGTATCGTTACTAAAGATTTGTTCTAAGTATCTACAAAACAAAGAAGTATTATGATACCTTTTGAAATTTGAAGCACGACTCTTATCGATATTTCTAACTCTTTATTTAATAATCAATTTTAGGAGTTCTACCGTCCAATGGAAATTGCTGGTCTGTTAGTCAAGGAACAATTATTCAGCATCTTTCTAAACCTCGATGAGCTGACTGCCGTCAATACCAAATTCTCTGAAAAGTTGCAAGATGCACTTGACATAGCTATGGAACATGGAGATGAAGTACGTCAAACTATTTTCAATTTATAACCTAGCGCATTTGAACATCATGTACATTTATTATTTGATCCCAATAGCTTGACTTGGTTAATGGGAGTTATCACAGCTAATTAAAAGAATAGTCTTATCTTTTAATTAGCTTCAATAATTCCCGTAATATTTTACTTCATGAATCCCTTTTCAGTTACCTTTACTGTGATTCTTTTTGTAATTTTGATCCCGTTCAGACCCTTATTTATGCTTGGCGTCTCGCTTTCGACTTACTGTGTGTTAAACCATTGTATGATTTTCTGGATATTGAGTAGTTGCTTTCTTTTTCTTTTGACGGCATATCTACTGGTTACTCTAATTTACGACCTTTTTTAATTTTTGTATTTTATAATTAAATTATGTTTTTTATATGTATCATATTTTAAATGGAAAATGATTAATATGCAAATTTTGTATTGCGGTTGTAGCCTGCGTCTTTAAGCTCATGTTCGCCACCTATTTTCTCTTTGCCACTGATGAAGGGCATAATAATGCCTGAAAGCGCTATGGTTTTGAATTTTTGTACGTTGTAGATTGGAGATTTTACCTAAAGACTTTCAATAACAGCCAATTTCAGTTGTCTTCATTTTTTAAAGTAGTATTTAAGTTTTTAGAAAATAGTACACAAATTAATTTCGTATGGAAATAAATCGTTTTATTGCTTTTCAAATTATTCGCCTTTAGCATCAATATATTTTTTCATTCGAATAGATCCATTTCAACAGTTGTGCCATGTTGGTATAATAGCAAAATCATATGATTTATAAGCTTCAATTGCTTCTTCTGGGCTATTATATTGTTGACCGCGCAATTTATTTTTGATTGTTGGGAATAAGGAAAAATGAAAAATATCATTGGGTGCTAAATCAGGCAAATTCGGACAATGAATCATGAAATAAATTTTTTCAAGCTTCAAATAATTGATAGTTTGAAATTCAGTGTGTTAGCTTGCATTGTCATGGTGAAAAATAATACAACAGTAGTGTACATTTACGCGTTCTGACTTACTTTATAAATTTTGTCTTGTTTAAAAAATTAATATATAAAAAATCATTAAAATGCTTGATTTTAGAGAAAAAAATTCAATAAATAAAATCGAGAAAATTTTACTAAAATCAGAGAGCAAAGCTCACGCTTTCAGCATTTTTAAGAAAAAATCAGTATATAAAAAATCATTAAAATCAGAGAGCAACGCTCACGCTTTTAGCATTTTAGGAATAAAAAACATTATTTTATCTTCATAAATTCATCGAGACGATCTTCAAGAAAATAGCATGATTTTGAGTATTTTAGTATGATTTTTACCCCCCCCCCAATTCAGGGGGTAGCAGTTAACCCCCTGAAAATCCAGAAATATATAGAAAAATAAGAATAACTAAGACGATTAGCCTTTCGGCTAAAAAATGAGAATAATATCATTGAAATAACTCTAAACAATAATTATTTCTAAAATATATAAAAGTAAAATAAAAAAAATAAATGTATTGAATTTTTACATTGGAAATAACATAAAAATAAAAATAATATCATTTAAAACGAAGCTGTTTGAAACCGCCTCTTAAATAACAGTAATTGCTTAAAATATACTATAAAATTAACTTTTTTACTCTTAAAATATGCGATCCAAAATCCGATAAAGCATCTATAAATTGATTTCATTAATATTTTACTCAATCCGAATTCTGTTATCATTATACAGTGTTGGATGTCTATCCAACACTGATTTATGATAGCATTTTGGTTAAAAATATTAATATTTGTGAGCACCGTTGAGTGCATCTCTGAGTTCAATAATAGTTTCAATCGAGGAAGAATAAATGCTTTACGTTTTTTATCATTATCAGTATTAGCTATTAAACTATATATTTTTTTACATATGTATGTATTAGATCATCTAAATCTAAGCCGAAAGGCTATCGCCTTAAATATTTTAGCCAAAGGCTATCGCCTTAAATTTAATTTTATGAGTTTCTCAGTAAATTTCATTAGATTAAGAATCTCTTCAAAATCATCCATCCTGCTCTAATTATATAGAATTATTTTTTCAAATATTTTTTGGTAAACAAAATGTTTATTCATGTCATTTAACAACCGCAAACTTTCTTTTTTAATGTTTTCATTTTTTTCGTCATTGATTATTACGTACATTTGAACAAAATATTTGAAAGTAATTTTTTAATGTATAAATCATCATATTCATCATAACTTTGAAGTAATTCTCCACATTTTCTAGATAATTCACAGATTTCCTTATATCTATCACGATAGAGAGCTTCTATATCTTCAAATATGTTAATCATTTAAGTAGTATATATATGCACGTACGAGCGCACATGTACTTTATACACTAAAAACTATATTTTATAGCTTATTTTTTATCTTTTTTATATAAAAAAAAAGGTCTCGATCCATTTTAATATTAAAAACATGATTTTATAGTTAAATAAGACCTTTTTTACATTTAGACCGAATTTTTAACTTTTTTTAGATAAATACGTGAAAAAAGAGAACTTCCAAATGAATGGAAGTCCTCTAAGCTTTAAAATAAATGGGGGGACTAACGGTCCCCCCATAAAAGAACCTAATATATAGATGAAAATAAAATATATTATAAAAATGATTAAGCTTTCTCTAATTCATATTCATCATCACCCGAAATACTTAAATATATATAGTCATTCACCTAAACACTCATCCATTTATAAATAACCATATGTGCGACTGTGTGCTATCTTAAATATCAGTCGCGATTCGTTCCTTCTCTTCTTAGAAGGAGAATGAAAAAGTCTGAGGTCATTTATTATCTAAAAAATTCCCAGCTCGCGGTGCTTTTTTCCAGCGCAATATGTTTGACACCGCTCCGTGGAACAAACACCACTTCCCGGTGCTGTGATGTGTCATCTTCTGACTCATTCTTCTGACTCATAAGAGCAGTCTATATAAAGGGTTCACTTTGTGATAAACTTGATTCTTTCTCTCCTCAAAGCAGAATGGAATCAGATGATGAAAAAATAAATGCAAAATCACGATTCGAATCTTTTTTTAAATCTATAGAAAAAAATACTGTTGGTTCATTAGCTCAAACAGAAAGAGATTTAATAAATGTAAAAGATAAATTACGTAAATCATATGAGAAACGAAGAGATTTAAAAAAGAGATTAAAACGTATAAGTAATGATTTAATTTCTATTGAAGAAAGTATTGATGATTATAACTGTAGAAAATTGAAATTGGAAAAAACTATAAATCAAGCTAATGTTATCAAAATGAAAGAAGATTTGAAAGATCTTACAATGGATTAATTTTTTATATGACTATAAGGGGGTGACCCCACTAATGCTGCCATAGCCTGTCTCAAGCCAGGTTGAGAAAAGTAAAGTTTATTATAAATTCACCCATTCTTCATAATCTAGGAAGCTTTTATCAAACCAGTTAAAACTATGATAAATATAAAATTGAGAATAAATTATATTAAAACTAATAATTATCAATTAGGTTGAATTTAAGAGTTATAAAATATACTTTTTTCTTTTAACATCTATATTTTTTGATAGTATGTTATGTACCATCTCCAAAAAAAGTATAAATATATATTGGATAAATCACCCGAATACTCTTTATTGATTAATCAGAAAGTTTTACATGGTCTCTAATTTAACATATTTTAGTTATATATTCATCCATTCTTCATAATCTGTAGAACCTTCCATCTCTTTTTTAAGTCTGTCTTTAGAATCTCAGAAAATATATTATAAAAATGATTAAGCTTTCTCTAATTCATATTCATATTTATCATTAATCATACCTAAATACTTAAATATATATCTACCTTTATTGATTTTATATATTGATTCATCAGAAAGTATTCCATGTTTATTCGCTAGGTAATAATCCTTTTCTTCATCCACCACATATAACTTTGCGATTACTGTATCTCCATATTTAGTTTTAATTTTTTTCAATGATATCAGATTATATTTCCCAGGATATAAATCATTTAATTTAAGCGTCTTAGGATAACCTCTCAGTCTATTGAACTTTTCCATTTATTAGTAAACATTTTTTATAAATTCATGACCAATAGAATAAATTCTTTGAAATAACATATAAAACTCCTAATCCATTCAATTTAATATCTTCATTTTCTTCTTTTTCAATTAATTCAGTCAACCTTTGAAAACTTTCTGATAATAGTTTTTTAGTATGATCATATTTTATATACAAATCATACAATTCTTCACAAAGATAAGTCAAATAGTATATTTCTTCAGAATTTGTAAAATTTAAAGCTCGAATATCACCTAAACACTCATCCATTTATATAGAAACATTTTTATAGTGTCCTAAAACTCTAGTATTCATACCATCTTCTAATATAAATCTTTTATCATCTTTTGCTGATAAAGCTATCTTGTTCATTTGAATTGAATACAATTCATGTTTCTTACTTCTAATTAAATTCTGTGTTCTATATTGATCTTTTTTATTTAATAAACAGTCTTTATAATCTTCAAATGATATTCTGTTTTTAACGGTACTAGTCTTAGTTCCTTTAGACTTCTTAGTCTCAAATTTTTTATGGTTTTCTTTATCTTCTTCATTATTATTGTATTCTTCAACACTCTGCTTTTCTAATCTTATTGAATACATTTTACTTCTTAAACCTACAAATTCTTCCATAATCACACCGTTATTTTCATCTTTCATTTTACCTAATACTTTTTTATTACATCTAGACATATTACACAGATTATTTACTTGATAATCAGATGTATCGAAATAATCAATCATAGACTTCATATCTTCATAAAAGTCATCTGTTTTAATATCATATATAAAACTATCTGTATCCATATATAATAACTTAATATTATCCTTATATCTCGGTTTCATGACATTATAATGAAAATCATACATTAAATGTTTAGATAAATCTAATATACTCATTCCAACATAAATCGGTTTATTAAAATATAGTTTTGTTTTTTTCATGTGAACAGCTACCAAATTTTCATCAAAAATAGTTCTACATTTGAAATTAGGTTTAGCAATTAATTTTTTAACTTGATCATAATTACAACATAATCTTACATCGATTCGTTTTCTTATATTTTCCATAGTTTTTCCAAATATTGAATTATTCATTAATTTATAAAAATCTTTCTCAAAATCATTAGCAGCTTTCTTTCTCATTTCAGTGTTTAAATCTATATATTTTTTTAACCAATTCGATTGTTTAAATTGTAATACTCTATGTACTCTTACAGCCTTTAAACCCATTTTCAAATATTGTTTTAAACTTCTATAATGAACTACATATTTCTCTTTATCGTGTAAAGTTGTTAATAACTTACCTTGTTTCGAATTTTCAGGAATTCTATTTTCAGGACATAATGGTAAATCTGAATGATAATCATGTAACTCTTTTGGATATCTTAAACTAATTTCAAATATATATCCAATCTCTGAATCATCTTTTATTTTATTATTATATAATTCACGTTTAACATAATTTATTTCATCCCACCATTTAAATTCTCCATATGGTAAATATTGACTCATAGCCCATCCATATAAATTATTAGCATCTAAATACATTAAATAATTGGATTCTTTACTATTATCATAATTTTTCATATATTTATTATTAGCTTTTCCATATCTATTACAACATTGTGAAACACCTCCTCTTAAACCTTTTTCTATCATGAGAATCATATCATAATCATTTAATAAATCTAATTTAACATTTGTTATTTTTAACATAGCATCCCAAGATAAACCAGGAGCAGTAAAATACCAATCTGGATCTAATTTATAAGTTTTTAAACAAACATCTCTAAAATTTTCAAATACATCTGTTAAAATTAATACATCTGTTTTAACATATAAATCTGTATATTCACCTAAATTTTTTATATTAAATTCTTTCCAAACACGTTGAGCATGTTTATATTCTTCATCAGTTATATTACATTCATTCAATTTATTATAAAATTTATCTTTTGAAGGTAATTCTGTTTCTTTGTATTTATCTCTAGAATCCATATAATCATAAGGATATACACCTTTTCTTGTAATGAGATCTAATTTATCATCAGGAAAATGTAATGATGTCTCTCTAAATTTTGATTTTAAGTATTTAATATATTTTATTTTTCGTATTTTTGGAGGATATCTATTTATTTCATTCTCTGGTCTCAAGTTTCTTGATAAATTATCTAAACTGCAAGACATAAATTTAAATGAATCAATAAATCTCAATTTCATACCTCCTATTTTTTTGCTGAAAGATATATATTTTTCTTCAGTATTAGGTATAACATCTATTTTTGATTGATCAAATCCAAGTTCTTTTATAAACAAATGAGAATCATAACCTGTTAAATTATGAATTTTTACTGGAATAAATTTTGGAATTTGATAATTTAAATTACAAACATTATGAGCAGGACCCCTATATTTTCCAGTTATATGACAATGATCAATTACTTTTTCATCATTTAAGATTTGATTTTCACATATATGACAAATATTAGTTCTTTTATAATGATTTTCATCGAACTCTATCATTGATTTGATACTTTCATATTTTTTAGTTTTGTCTTCTATCATTTTTTCAATTTTAAGAGTATCCTCTTTTAACATAGATACAAACTTTTTGATTGTATCTGGTCCTCTATAAATAACAGGAGGTTTAAAGTATTCCTTTTCATATTTGATATAATAACAAAATGCATCTGCTACATGTTTTTGATATTTCACAGTATATGATTTAGTTTGATCTTGCTCACATGTATCAATTTTAGGTAAGAGAGATTCAAAATCAGCATATATAGTATATGGTACTCTCATTTTTCTTTCATGATTTTTAAATTGAATAACTTCATCTTTTTTAGGCATATTAATTGTGACAGCATCTTTACAGTATTCCACATGTATCTTTAATCTTTCCTCAGAATAAAAATAATTTAAACATCTATCACATAAAAATATACGATGATTAGTAATTTGTGATCTGATCAAACTATTCATATTTTTAATCCAACAATAATGATCTTTCATATAAAACAAGTTTACATGTTTTTCTAATTTATTGTTAGTTATTCTAAGTGGATAAATTGAACCATCATAACTATAAACATTTACAGATATATTATTTAGTTTTTCAAATTTTTTAATATTGTCTAATGAAACAGGAAAATCAATTCCTTTAAAATTTAATTCATCTTTATATTGTTCATATTTTGACACTCTTTGAGGATCTTTTTTTACAGGATGAATTGCTGATAATATTGACCACATAAAACATTTATTACCTTTATTTTTTACATTTATTATGGCTTGTTTAGATTTAATTTTTTCAGGTAAATCAATATAACTTGATCCTCTCAAGGGTTGATACTTATTTATTCTCAATTCCAAAAATTTAATTTCTTCAAGACTCCAACCAGATCCTTTTGATATAAAATCATCAGATTCATTTATTAAGTTGTCAATAACATAATCATAAAAAGTATGTAAATCATTAGATTTTAATATAATTTGATTCTCAGTTTTGAATGTAAATTCTTGAATTTCTTCATTTAATTTATACAAACAAAACAATTTAAAATTTACCTTTATTCCATTAAATTCTTTCATAATTTGCTTTATTTTTTCTATTACAACCTTTCTTTTCTCTTCTAAAAATTCTAGAGGGATTTTAATATTATTACAATTATTAATTCTGTATGATCTTAATCTAGATTTATAAGCAGTTTCATATTCCTTAATTTCTACATTACCGTCATCATTTAATAATGCTTTTTTATGTTTTCGACTTGATATGTGATTTTCTAAATGTTTATAATATATGCCGCAAATAATACATTTTCTTTTTTGTTTTGATCTTTTAATCATTAAGTCTTTCTTTATATGTTCTTCTTCATCTTCATAATATTTATCACATATACGACATTTTCTATCTTCTGTAAATAACTTTTCAAGATTTTCTTCTACTGTAAATACATTTTCTTCAGGAAAGACAGATTTAAAATCATTTTTATCAAATCTTAAACTAAGAGAATCAAAAATCTTTTTAATTTTTTTACGTTTTTCAGGTTTATCAATAAATATTTTTTTCTTTTTTTCCAAGTATGCTGACAAATCTAAATTTAATAAATCTACTAAAACAGGTTTATATTCACCTGTTTTACTGATATATTTAGTTAATAATGTAATTAAATCAACCTTCTTACAACCTTTAGGTTGTTTAATATTCAATTGTTTTACTACTTTTCTAAGCTTATTAATAGTCTTTGACTTTAATGTAAACTCCATTTATTAGGAAACATTTTTTGAAATACTTTTTCCTGGAAGATGCTTACTGTGATAATTACTTTTCAAATGTCTCTTCTTGTGTGTATATGTATATTGCTTTCCACATTCACATATATTTTTTTTATATTTAATTATGGATTCACAACATTTGCAACGACTTTGGAAATTAATTTTTCCATTTCTATGATATATGTAAAACTCATTTACTGATTTCATAGTTAAACAGTGTATGAACTTTTTTGTAACCTCCATTTATTAGGAAACATTTTTTGAAATACTTTGTAAGAATTCATTCCATATTTTTTCATATTTCTTTTTAACTTTTTGGACTTTTATATTATTTTCAATATTAAAAATATCACAAATCTTTTTCATAAAATAGTAATAGTTAATTGATTTCTCATAATACATAAAATCTAAAAATTTTAAAAACATATCCTCAACTTCTTGAGAAATATTATATCTCCTTCTTAATCGATTAAAATAACAAACTCTACTATTATATCTTTGTTTTAAACTTTCATAATCGATAACATAAAAATATTCTTCTTCTTCTGAATCATAGATTAATTTCGTCTTATGCTTATTATCTTCAATCTCATCAAAAAAGTTCATTTATATATGAACTAATTCAGATGTCCAACTATTAAATTCATCTGGATATCCTAGCCATTTTACAAAATACTTATTTCCTTTCTTTTTTATGATTTTTTCAATTTTATATACATCATCTTTTTTATTATATTTTATCATTTCATTTTCATAAAAAGTTCCTTCAATTTCTTTACTGTTTAAATCTTTTAATCGATAAGTAATAGGATCTGTTTTTAATACTTCAGAAACTATAAAAATCTCTTCAGTAAATGTAGAATCATCTACTTTCCTGAATGTTTTCTTAATTGTAGATATTCTAACACTATCCCCTATCTTAAATTTAGGTTTTTTTATGATCTTTTTCGTATATAAATTTTTATAAACTTGAGATTCATTTTCTCTAGCCTCAACGGGTGTCATTTTTATTGATCTATGATATGAATTGTTATAATTTTTAAGTAATTTGGGTAATACATCAATATATCTTTTAGTATTGTTAGCATGCATATATTTTATAATTTTTTCTCTTATACTTCTATTAAATCTCTCAGCTATTGCAGATTTTATTTCTTTATTTTTAGTTGTAAACCAATGTATATTATTATCTTTAAATAATTTTTGTGTCTGTTTTCCTGTAAATTCAGTACCTTCATCTGTCAAAATGAATTTTGGTATTCTTTCTTTAAAAACTTGTTTAAAACCTTGTACTACTTCTTCAGATGTTTTTCTTTTTATAGGAAAAGCCCAAGCATATTTATTAAAAGCATCTATAACCGTTAACAAATAATTAGTTCCATCATTATATTTGCTATAATTTTTTATAAATAACAAATCAGCGTCAAATTGATTATTACTGTTTGGAACATAAACTCTTCTTCTTTTAAATTTACGAATGACAGGTTTATATCTAGTATATACATCTTGTTCATGTAAAAATTCTTCAACATTAGGTAACCCTGTTTTTCTTTTCAATTCTTGAATACCACAATAACCTGTTTCTGGATTATAATAGACCTCTTTTAAATTCCTAAAAAAGTATTCTTTTTACTTCCACAAATAGTACAGATACCTTTACCAACAGGTTTATTATTTTTAGAAGTAGTTTTATGATAATTTTTAGTTGGGGTTTTATCTTTACACTTGACACAATATATAGAAAGACCTAATCCAAAAGTTTTTTTAGCTTTAATAATAGGTTTAATAATTCCTCTAGCTAATCTTTCTCGAAATGTTGGATCTTGTATAGCATTTAAATCATCTATTAATTCTTGATCAGCAACATGTCTCAGTTTTGTATCTTTTGTTTTATTGTAATCAATATCATGTTTTTTACATGCTTTATCAACTCTGTTTATTCCTGGATCACCTCTTTTTAATCTTTTTTCTAATTTTGTATTTGGACCACAATATTGATATCCTGGTAAATGCATTTCTGGAAGATTTATTTTATCTTGTATCCATCCAACAATATCACCACCTTTCTTTTTACAAACCATTTATTTAGAATGAATAAATTTATATCCATTCAATTGCATTTGTTTTACGTGTTTTTCAACTGGATTAAATTTTAAACTTTTTATGAAATCCTTTTCTCGCATATAAATTTCTTCTTCTGTCATATTTTTAGCTTTAAACGAATTAATGAGTTCTTTATAAAAATTATAACAATGTCTATATTCTTCCTTTCTTTCCGCAATTTTTAATGCAAGATCAATAGCTTCTACGATACCAACTGACAAACTTAAAAAAGCAAGTGGTAGAAAGGCAATAGCTGATAAACCTGTTCCACTTAGAATAACCTTACTTACTGATAATGAAATACTTATCTTTTGATACATATTTCTACTCTTTCTGTAAACATACAATCTTTTTTCTAAATATACATCCATTTATATAGGATTAAATTTTTTCCTGTATCTTATTTCTGGATTCACTAAATCTAACATAAAAAAATCGTATTTTTCTTGAACACTTTTATTATATATTTGTTTGAATTCTTCAGTACTTAATAAACCATCTATCTCTCTTATAATCTGTTGATTTTCTTTTGGTTGTAGAGTGAAAAATATATCGTAATTACAGTTCCTTCTTATATTGATAGGTGCTAAAAAATATGACTGAGATAAATAAATAAAGGATGCGTTTTTCTTTCTACCTCTGATAAATAATTCTTCGATGTTTTTTGATCTTTCTCAATCACACAATCATCAAAAATAACTAAATTCTTTAATGTAGGATTTAAATCATCTACAGTAATAAAATTTTGATGTGAAGAAAATAATACTTTTTTTTTGTATTTATCATATAATTTTAATAATCTTTTCTTATTCTTTATATTCTTACATTTCAAAATATCTTCTCTTTCTATATCTTCAAACAATGTATATATTTCTTGTAATTTAGAATATTTAGGTTCGTATAAATCTTTTGCACATATATATAATACATCAAAAAATAATAAATCATAAATCAAATTTAACAGTAAATTTGTTTTACCTGAACCTGAAGATCCTACTATAAGCAATCTAAATGGATGTTTAGGTAACAAAGGATGTTGTTTAGGATCAGGTAATTCTTCTGGTTCTGTGTAATCTTTAATTTTTATCATAATTTACTAGCAGTAAAAATAAAATTTGCTGCAGTAAAAATAAAATTAGCTGCAGTAAAAAAAATTAATATTATATAAATGAACTTAGAAAAGGAACGGAAACACAAGTTTATAAAGCAAATAAAAGATTCAATTAAATTAGTAAAAATAGAAAAAGAAATAAGAAAGAATAATGAAGATCAACTAAAAGAAAAAATAGGTATTCAAAAAACCTTAGAGGAATTTCATAAACCAGTCACTCAAGAAATTGAAAAATATGAAAAATCAAATAAAGAGGTTGTAAAAAGTATTCAAAATGTTGTAGAAAATATTTCATTTTCATCTATAGAAGAGCCTATTGAAGCTGTGAAAGAATTAGTATCTTATACTTATGATATCGATCAAAATTTAAATTTAAAATATTTAAAAGAGGAAAAATTATACAGACCGTCAGTATTTTTAAACGATCAAGAAAAATTAGAGGAGATGTATGGAAGAGCTAAACAGTTAAAAGAAGGATTATCTAAGAAAAGAGGCAACTTAAAAAGTACAATTTCTAGGGCTAAAAATTTTTCAGAGGAGGAATTAAACCAGAAAAAGAATGATATAAAAGAAATTAAAAATAAAGAAAATATGTTGCAAAATTATATGCATAGATTAAATATGATTCGAAGTAGTAAAGAAATGAAGGTGTGTAAAGGATTGAATGTATTATCAAATTTAACAGAAAAAATATGTAATGGTAGTAAATCGAAGAAATTATATAATCAAGTAGCTTTATTGTTAGATATGTTATTAAAAAATAAAGAAATGACTTATAATGATGTACAACGATATCATAAACAATTTCTCTGTTAATAAATGATAAAAAATAAAGTTTATTTGAGTGAAGGTCAGAAAAATAAACTTAAATCAGCTTTTAAAAATAAAGAAGAAGTAACATTACAAATAAATAAATCTAAAACTCCTAATCATGAGATGTATTTAACTAAAACTCAAATTAATCATATTAATGATAAAAAAAGAATTACAATCAGTAAAACTCAATTAGATAAAAATGGAGGATTTTTACCATTTCTAGCGGCACTTATACCCTCTGCAATAGCTGCTGCTAAACTTGCAGTTCCAGCATTAGCAACAGGTGCTTTATCAGGATTAGCTAGTTCAGCTATACAAAAAAAGATGAAAGGATCTGGGGAAAAAAAACTTGGAAAGGGAATATATCAACAGTGGGAATTAGTGACAAAATGATTAAAGATAATATGAAAAATTAAAAAGGATTTAGAGGTGTGTTTACCTCCGATTTATTACCTAAAACAATAGGAAAATTTGAAAATGGAATCATTAATTTAGATGTATCAACAGGCCCCGGAACTCATTGGGTTTGTTATTATAATGATCCTAAATATAAATATGTGGAATATTTTGATCCGTTTGGTGAATATGACAATATGAAGAAGGACTATATTCCTAAAAATATTAAATCATTTCTTGTTATATCCAATAAAAAAATAGGTTATAATGATAGTTTTTTACAGAAACCTTCATCTGTGAAATGTGGTATATTTTGTATGAAATATATAAGAGAAAGGAATAAAGGTATATCACCTAAAAATGTTCTCAAATCATTTCCTACACAAAAACCTAGTGACTATAATGAAAATTTTGTTATGTATAAATGATAATATTAAAATCTGAAGGTCATGAGAAATCAGAGGAATTTACTGTAAATTTTATTACACCTCTTAAAATAAAAAAATTAGCTTTACACTCATTCTCTATGGAAGTTTCCTGGTTTAATATAAGTAAGAATTATGGAAATAACATATTTAGAATGTATACATTAGACACAGATATAACAATTGTTATCTCAAATGGTAATTATACTGTAAGAGGTTTAAATGAGTATATGATGAAAATATTTGGTAAGGATCCACCTGTCAAATTTGGTATTATTGAAGCAAGACAAAGAATATCTATTAAACTGAAAAATGGTTGGGTAATTGATTTTACAAAAAGTAACTTTCATAAAATTATAGGCTTTTTAAATCCGACATATGGAAGTTATGATGAAGAAACAGAGGTTGAAGGTGAACATATTTCTGATATATCTAATGGAAATGATAATATTTATATTCACAGTGATGTTGTAAAAGGATCTTTAATAAATCAATATAATTCAGAAGTCATATATTCTTTCACTAATAAAAACCCTCCAGGTAGTATAATTTCAAAAGAATTTAATAATTGGATATATTTTCCTGTTAAAGTAGATCCTGTTGAAAGAATAAAAATGAGGATTACTAATCAAAAAGGTGAATTAATAGATTTAAATAAAGGAGCTGTAGAATTTAATTTTATTTCTTCTTAAATAAATGAATAAACATAGATTATATAGAAAAAGTAAAAAAATACAAGGATTTTTAAAGGTTTTATTGAAACCTATTATTAAGAATAAATTAAATGAAATATTTTCTATGAAAAAGAAAGGAGGTGGTTTAAAAATTCTTCCTAAATAAATGATTTATGATTTAAGTGATACTCGTTATTATTATAATGATCACATTAAAAGTTATGAATTAAGAGAAATTCATCCAAAAGAACATAGTTCAGATGAGAATGCTACCTATGTTTTTCATATTAATGATACTAAAGCAAAAATTTTATATTCTAGACGATATCTTGAACAAAAATTAAAAATTACAAAAAATGATAAATCATCCATTGGAAACGAAAATGTGAGTCTGGTAAATGGCGGAGGTTTTATCAAAACTTTAAAAGTATATATAGGAGATACCGAAATTGAATCAAATACACAGTCAAATTTTTCAATCATGAATCATGTTTTAAGATTAATTCATTATACTCCTGATTATGCAACATCACAAGCTCAAAATGAATTTTTTTATCTAGATACATCTGATTCAGCTGACCGTAATGAGTTCAAATATGATGGTACTTTAGAAGATACTACTAAAATAACTGAATTTTTTAATAATTTGAAAATGAATAAAGATT
This sequence comes from Amaurobius ferox, assembly GCA_951213105.1. NCBI lineage: Eukaryota > Metazoa > Arthropoda > Arachnida > Araneae > Amaurobiidae > Amaurobius > Amaurobius ferox. Next base: position 18,790,522 of record OX578141.1, read on the forward strand.
ATAACGAAGGATTCGTAAAGAGATGGGAACTAACGAAAGATAGCAATGTCATTAAAATATGGACACCTTTAAAAGATATAATCGATTTCTTTAGAGAATATGAAAAGACAATTTCAGGTTTTGAAGTGAAAATAGAAATTCAAAGAAATGAAAATAAAAATATGATATATACTAATATAAGAAACGAAAATTATAAGGTAGTAGTTGAAGGTTTAACCTTGCATTTACCTTATATAGAATTAAAAAATTCTGCAGAAAGCTTGTTTCTGGAATCATATCTATCTGATAAAGATATAGAGGTAAATTGGGATCGATATAGATTTAAGATGGTAGGCCCCTATAGAAGCGACAGTGGATCTGTGACAGCAACTACAGCGTCAGATGAAGTTTTAGGTGTCTATGTTATTCCTCAATATGTTGAAAGAGATAGTAATTATGAAAAAAATAATATGATATTTGATAATATAGATATGACAGAATGCTGGTTGATGATTAATAATAAACAAGTTCCTCTTATGCGTTATAAAACAAATTTTACCTATAAAGATTATAATAGAGTGTATGAAGCTCTTTTATATGTAGGATTAAACAATATTAATACAGAAACAGGATTTTTGATAAATAAGAAGAATTTTGGTGATCTGTATCCTATTTTTCCTTTTGACTCATCAAATCATGAAAACTATACCGATTTAAATAATTTAGATATTGAATTTAATTGGGTAACGAATAGTCAAAAGGAATATAAGTTTTATTTTATTTTTAAAGAAAGAAAGAGATGTTTTATAAATTTGAAAAATAAAACTATAACAATGGTTAAGAGTTTAAAATCTTAAAATTAATAAATGAGTGCTTATTATCCACCTTATGATGATCAAATGAAAGAAGGACCTATTGGACCTCCAGGTATAGGTTTTAAATTAATGGCTGATGGAAATTATGATATGGAAAATAGAATTTTAAAAAATTGTGAAAATCCTATAGATGATTTAGATTTAACCACTAAAAGTTTTGTTTTGAATAAAAGAGAGAATAATCATTTTGAATTGAGAGATCTTATGAAAACTAAATATGATGAGGGTTTTTTAACCTTTACTGAAGAAACAGGCAAGAGAATAAAATAATTAAATGATACAACTTTACATTCTTTAGAAGGAAAAGCTTTTGATGCAAAAGGAAAAAGAATAGGAAATGTTGCAGATCCTAAAGATGAAAAAAATGTTGTGAATAAAAGATATTTTGAAAAAAATTCGTTAATATTACAGAATGATAAATTTGATGCAAAAAATAAAATAATTACGAATGTTTCTGAACCTGAAAATGATAACGATGCTGTCAATAAAATATATTTAGACAATAGAGATATCTGGGTTACTATACTAAATGATTTTCATACAGATGGGGATTATAAAAAAGTAAATTTCAACATGATGAGCTCAAAATTACTGGATCAGGAGATACGATTATCTACCGATATGTATATGAAAATTTCCATATATATAGATATATATGATACAGTAGAAAGTAAATATATATATGATAAAAGTCCACTGATATCACTGGAAATCAATGGTAAGGAAATTTTAAATGTTAATAGAGATGTAGTAACCTGTTTTGTTTATGGTAAACGTGATGATATCATCACATTAAAGATAAAATGCGATGGTAACGCTTTAAAACCTTATATGCATAATGAAAAAATTTCTTTCTAATAAATGGATATTGATTGGAATGAATTTTCCAGAAATAATTTATCTGAAGATGTAATTAGAAATCTTAAAGATCATGTAAATTGGGATTTAGTTTTACAATATTCAACACTGTCTGAATCTTTTATTGAAGAATTTGCTCAACTTGATGATTGGTCTAAAATTTCTAGATATCAAAAATTATCAGAAGATTTTATAGAAAAATGTAAAGATAAAGTAGATTGGGTAAACATATCTCAATATCAAACTTTAAGTAACGAATTTATCATAAAATTTTCTGATAATTTAGATTTATATAAAGTATCAATGTTTCAAAATCTTTCAGAAGATACCATGAGAGTATTAAAAGATGATTTAAATTGGCTGTATATAACTAGATTTCAAACATTTAGTGAAAATTTTATAGAAGAATTTATGCATAAATTAGATTTTTGTTATTTGATTAAATATAAATTTGATCTATTACCTGATCACTTTTTTAATGTTTATTGGAAAAAAGTACAAGCTATACAGATGAGTGAATTAAATAAAAAGTTTGGTCATCATGAAATAGAACCTTACCGAGAGAAAATAATTAGCGAGATATATGAAGCTAAATCAATCTTGAGAGAGTGTGTTTATCTTTTGAGACAATTAACTAACAAAAATGATAAATAAATATTTAATAAAAAAATGTTTCTATATAAATGGATGTTATATATAATAATGGTATAAAAAAAACATTTATATCTTTCTTAAATATAGAGAATCCTACTGAAGTGGAATCTATTTTTATATTATATTGTGGAGGAAATAAATTAACATCTCTTGAAGGTATAAAAAATTTAACTAATTTAAAAGAATTATATTGTGAGGGATATAAATTAACATCTCTTGATGGAATAAAAAATTTAATAAATTTAGAAATATTATATTGTGTGGGGAATAAATTAAAATCTCTTGAAGGAATAGAAAATTTAAAGAATTTAAAAGAATTAAATTGTAGAGGAAATATATTAATATCCTTTGAAGGAATAGAAAATTTAACGAATTTAGAAACATTAAATTGTAATAAAAATAAATTAACATCTCTTGAAGGTATAAAAAATTTAACTAATTTAAAAGAATTAAATTGTAGAGGAAATATATTAACATCTCTTGAAGGAATAGAAAATTTAACTAATTTAGAAACATTAAATTGTTGGGGAAATAAATTAAAATCTCTTGAAGGTATAAAAAATTTAACTAATTTAAAAAAAAATATATTGTGGAGGAAATAAATTAACATCTCTTGAAGGTATAAAAAATTTAACTAATTTAAAAGTATTATATTGTGAGGGAAATAAATTAACATCTCTTGAAGGTATAAAAAATTTAACTAATTTAAAAGAATTAAATTGTAGAGGAAATATATTAACATCCCTTGATGGAATAAAAAATTTAACTAATTTAAAATTATTATATTGTGATTTAAATAAATTAACATCCCTTGAAGGAATAGAAAATTTAGAAACATTAAATTGTAATAAAAATAAATTAACATCTCTTGAAGGTATAAAAAATTTAACTAATTTAAAAAAATTATATTGTAATAAAAATAAATTAACATCTCTTGAAGGTATAAAAAATTTAACTAATTTAAAAGTATTATATTGTGAGGGAAATAAATTAACATCCCTTGTAGGAATAGAAAATTTAACTAATTTAGAAACATTAAATTGTAGCGAAAATAATATTACATCTCTAAATGAATTAATATTTTTGCCTGGAATATATGAAGTATGCTATGATACAGATAAAATAAATTTACCCCCGATTTTAAGAAGACAATTATTTCATAATAATGTATATAATGACTCTCAAAATGTGCATAATACATATATTCAAAAATCTTTGAGAGAGAGTATCATAAAATTATTAAATACAGAAATTACATATGATTTAGATGAATGCTTTAAAGAATTAGATATAAAAATTAACTTATTGGAGGAGGAATTCTATAATATTAAATTTAGAGAGATATTAGTTGTTGTGTTTAATAGAATTTTAAAAAATGTGAATAAAAATGAAATTATAAAAGTGTTAAAAGATGAACTAAAAGAGGCTGATGATAAATGTTTCGTTGGGAAAGTAACTAGAATAATTAATGTACTAAGTGGATTTGATCCTGATGTTTCTATTACGATTTCTGAAAATGAACAAAAAAATATTATAGCAGAAAAAATATTTAGAGAGTCAAAGTCTGAAGATGAATACAGACTAAATCTTAAAAAAGAGATGGATCATAGAGGTTTTACAGATTATGAAGAATGGATGAATATATAACTAAATATGTTAAATTAGAGACCTTACGTATGTAAAACTTTCTGATTAATCAATAAAGGTAGATATATATTTAAGTATTTAGATATGATTAATGATAAATATGAATATGAATTAGAGAAAGCTTAATCACTCAGGAATAGAAAATTTAATATATTTAGAATACGATGATAATTTTATGATCTATCTGTTCATCTCTAAAAAACGCGCCCGTAAATTACGGACACGTTTCGTCATCAATATATTTTGAGTCACTTTGTAATGATGGACTGTAGATCTCTCTTTTATTTTAAAGTTTATTTAGAGGATTCATTTGGAAGTTCTCTTTTTTCATGCATTTATCTAAACTTTTATTTTCTAAAAAACTTTGAAAAATAAAATATTTTTTTTTTCACCTTATGGATAATTTTCCCATGTTTAAAAAATCTCTTCTTTTATGGGGGGGGACTAACGGTCCCCCCATTTATTTTAAAGCTTAGAGGACTTCCATTCATTTGGAAGTTCTCTTTTTTCACGCATTTATCTAAAAAAAGTTAAAAATTCGGTCTAAATGTAAAAAAGGTCTTATTTAACTATAAAATCATGTTTTTAATATTAAAATGGATCGAGACCTTTTTTTTATATAAAAAAGATAAAAAATAAGCTATAAAATATAGTTTTTAGTGTATAAAGTACATGTGCGCTCGTACGTGCATATATATACTACTCATTTATTTAGAATTATTTTTAACAATATAATGCTATCGTCTTATAAATTAAAATTCAACCATTCCTCATAATCTGTAAATTCTCTTTCTTTCATTTCTTTAATAAATTTATCTCTGTATTCTTCATCAGTTTTTGATTCTCTAAATATTCTCTGAGCTATAATATTTTTTGTTAATTTTCAGAAATATTAATAGAAACATCAGAATCAAATCCGTTTAATACATTAACCATTCTCGTTACTTTTCCTACAAAACATTTATCATCTCCAGCTTTTATTTCATCTTTTAACACATTTATCAATTCATTTCTATAATCATTTTTTAAAATTCTATTAAAATCTACAAGGAGTATTTCACTAAATTTAATATTGAAGAAATCATCATGTAGTAAACGAATATGTTTTTTAATTTCTTTAGATATATTTAATTCTTTAATACATTCATCTAAATCATATTGAATGTCTGTATTTAATAATTTGATAATGGAATCTCTCAAAAATTTATGAATAAATCTATTACGCACATTTTGTGAATCGTGATATACATTGGCTTCATTATGAAATAAATGTCTTCTTAAAATAGGAGATAAAATTACTTTTTCTTCATCAAAATATACATCATCTAATTTAGATCAAAATATTAATACATTTAAGGATGTAATATCATTATCTCTACAATATAATGTTTCTAAATTTGTTAAATTTTCTATACCCCTCCAACTGGGGTTAAATTATTATAAGAACAATCTAATTTTTCTAAATTTGTTACATTTTCTATACCTTCAAGTGAAGTTAAATGATTATCAAGACAATATAATGTTTCTAAATTTATTAAATTTTCTATACCTTCAAATGAAGTTAAATTATTATGAGAACAATCAATTTTATATAAATTGGTTAAATTTTCTATACCTCCAGGTGAAGTTAAATTATTCTGAGAACATACTATTTTATATAAATTGGTAAAATTTTCTGTACCTCCACGTGAAGTTAAATTATTCTGAGAACATTCTATTTTATATAAATTGGTTAAATTTTCTATACCTCCAAGTGAGGTTAAATTATTACCAGTAAAACTTATTTCTTTTAAATTTGTTAAATTTTCTATAGCTTCAAGGGAGGTTAAATTATTATCAGAACAATCTAGTTTTATTATATCTTCTGAATTTAACCAAAAGGCTGTCGCCTTAATATTTTGCAAACTAGTAAAATATTTTCGTCTACTAATATCATAAGTAACAATCATTTATTAGTAATCATTTTTACGAATAGAAGCGTGAGCCTAATTTATTTTTCAAACATGTCGTCTACAGATTGTATTTAATCTACATTTTTATTAATTTTTTGTTTCAAAAGATAAAGAGTTTCTCTCAAAAGATTAAAAGTTTCTCTCAACACCTGCTTAACTTCACAAAGTTCTTCAAGTACTCTATAAGGTTCTTCTACTTCATAATGTCCAAACTTTCCACTGAGTTCAGCTAATAGTATTACAGTCAATTTTCTCCAATGAAGATTATAAAAGTAATAAGCATTTGTTTAGATTTATATTTAACCAGGAAACAAGGATCTCATTTATCCATAAATTCTAATATAAATGCTTCACTAAATGCCTGATATTGAGTTATATGCATCCAATCTAATTCGTCTTGCAATTTTCTCATTGTATCTTCAGAAAGTTTTTGAAACAAGACTATTTTATGTAAATCGAGTCTTTCATGATATTCTACAATAAATTCGTCACTTAAAATCTGAAATTGAGAAATAATAACCCAAGTTATCTTATATGAATGTTTTATCATAAATTTTTCAGATAGCTTCTGATATCTAGAAATAAGATCCCAATCAAATTCTTTTTCATATTTTTCTATGAAAGATTCAGATAAATTTTTATTGATAGTTATAGCATTCCATTCAACATAATCAATAAGCTCTTCCATAAAAGTTTCTGTAAGTTCTGAATATTGATAGTCTAATTTCCATTTCAGAAGATCTTTTAAACTTATGATGTCTTCAGATAAATTAGTTTTAGAAATTTCATACCAATTAACTTTAACCTCCTCCATTTATATAGAAACCATTTTATTAAGGTGATTAGCCTTACGGTTAAACCAATTCAATTTCTCAATTTCTAAATGAATTTTAATACTATTTGGATTAATATCACCTGAAGACATAACATACATTTAAGCTTCATCTCCTTGTTTACCTTTTGTAATAAAAATTTTACTTATATTATTTTTATAGGCAAATGTTATATTTCTGTTATAAATGTCACCTACCATAAGTGAAATTATAGGACTTATATCTTCTTTAGATTCAAGATGTAAGGTGATTTTCATATTCATATCTGTTGTTAGTATCATATCTTTATTTAATAAACTGCCATTAAATCTAGAAAATATTACTTTTCTATGAATCGTTTTAAAAAAATCTTCAAACTCACTTTCAGTTGTAGCATAAAAAATTTGTTATCTACATAAAATTTAGTAGCTACATCATTATTTAAAATGGGATTAGCTACATTCGATATTTTTTTATTATTTACTTCATAAATATTATTTTTCAACACTAACGCTTCATTTTCCAAATACCTTTTGTTTACAGCATTTTTATCTTCAACCAGATCAGCTAAATTAATAATTTTTTATCTTTAACATCAATAGATTTTTCTGTTTTTATAATATATTTTGCTTCTGTTTCTTTGATTATTTGTTCATAACTAGTAGTTATTTTTCCTCTAAGATTTTTATCTAATTCTTGAATTTTATTAGCTGTTTCTTTTAATCTTTAAAAATAAGCTGTTTCTTTTAAAGCTGTTTCTTTTAAAGCTGTTTTTTTAGCTGTTTCTTTTAAAATTTAAAAAACTCTCATCTATATAATTTTTAGTATTATCCATCGTTTCTTTCAAAGCTTGATAATTATTTTTTCATTCATCCAAAACAAATCTTTTTGTACTTGCATCGTAATCATCCATAAGATTTTTACAATTTTTTAGAATTTTATTTTCCATATAATAATTTCCGTCATTGGTTAATTTAAATCCTATTCCTGGAGGTCCTATTGAACCTTCTTGTAATTCATTATCAAAAGAAGGATAATAAGCATTCATTTATTTAGATATATATTAAGGCGATTAGTTGAAAGCATTTGAATTTTTTGTGCCGTCATATTTAGATAACATTTTCTACGTTTTTTTAAAATATAGTGAAATACAAAATCTTTTGCTGTGTTATTTCTCAAAGTATAATCATTTGACATAGTCTTAAAATGCTTAAAATGCTTGATACATTTGTACAGTTTTCATGTTTAGATAGATCAAAGCAAATAATAAGATATAACTTACCAAATTTCAAATAATCTACCTTACATCCTGTTTCTGAATTGAGGTTATTTAAACCAGCTTCTAAGAATTTCTCATAAACAAAATTATAATCATTATTAGGAAAATCCATTTCATAATTTTTTACATGAAGACTACAACCATTTATATACATCATACATTCTATCATATCTAAATTATCAAATATCATTTTATCTTGATTAGGATTTTTATCTTTTTCAACATAATGAGCAACTATATATAAGCTTAAAGGTTCATAGGTAGTAGTTACAACTGAATCTGTTCCTTTTGAATTTTTAAATATAGTATTGCCTCTAATGATACTATATTGATTCCAATTTATTTCTATGTCACTATTATCATTAATGAGCTGATTATACCTAATAAGTGCATCATTTTTAAATATTACATTAAGCACTAAAGATATATATTTTCAACATATACTTTATAATGTGCATTTTGTTCATCTATATAAATCATATTAAATTCAAATGTAAATCCAGCAAATGCTTTTTTACAACCATTTAAAAAACTAAATATTTTTCTTAAAGGTTTATAAATATGTACAATTTTACTGTTTTTTGTACATTCATATCTTTTCGCAAATACTTTATTATAATCTTTATTTGACTTAATATGTCTAGCAACTTCCTCAACTTTAGCAGGTGTATTTATATCATTACCTTTAAATTCTTGTATGTCTGATTTATCAGATGTATCAAAATAAGAAAAACAATTTATAGGTTGAGATGTTATATAATCAGGTGTATATTCAATTAAATCTAATACTTGTTCCATTATATTAAAATGTTTTTCATGTTTTTCAATGGGAGTAGTACCTATTTTTAATAAACAACTATAGATTAAGCCAGTTTCTTTAATGAAAGTAACAATTTTATCACCAATATCTGTTCCATCTTCATTTACAATCTTTAATGAATAACACAGATATCCATCAGAATAATTTTTTCATTTACCGAAGATGAACTAATAAAAGTATAAGTATCTTTTTCTTCATATTTAGTAAGTGTTTTATCTAAATGTATTTTAACAAATTATTTTTTCTCAATATCATCGTTAGAGTAATAATGAACACCTCTGAGTTCATGATTTTTTTCCATCTTCATTTATTTAGGATGAATTTTAGCTCTCGCTTTTTTGAAGAATGTATCACTAATCCGGTCCCTGATAATAACTTACTTAAGGCATCATTTCAAGTATCTATTTTTATTTTTCTAAGTCAGATAGATCTGCTGTCTGAAGACTTCTTTTTCGTCTTTTTGACAGGGTCTTTTGAAGATGCAAGTCTTCGTCTTAAAGTCTCCTTAGTTTTCATAAAGGATTCTTTACCTTCTATTTTCTTACTTTTTCTAAATAATCTGTGTTCATTCATTTATTTAGGATAAAAATTTGTTTTTCATAAATAATAGAAAATCGTTTATTTTCTTTAAATAATGTTCACTATCATCAGTTGTGTTAAATACATATTTTACTTTCTTTTGATATAAATCTATTAATTTATTATATTCATTAATTATTCTTATTCTAATACTGTTTACATTATCATGTTTAACATTAAAATATATAGGATCATCAAATTTCATAACAATTTTACTACCAGGTTTACCAGTATTTATAAATGTATGAATTATTTCCGTTTCTTTATTATTTATTTGAATTCCTTTAATGATATCACAATGTATGTAAATATCATCTGCTTTGTATTTCACATTACCTAAGTATTCTCCTTCTTGTACATATTCACATTCACATTCTTGTGGTTTACAACTCACATACAACTCACATTCTTGTGGTTTAAAACCTAAAATTTTATAAAACTTACTTATGGATACATCAATTTTAAAGTTTTCTTCTAATTTTATAGATATTATTTTTCTAGCTCTAATAATACCCAATTGAATAGGAGAATTATATTTCTTATATTTTTCAGATGTTTCTTCTCTTGAAAGTTTTGCATCATCTTCATATTTTTAAAAAAAATAATATTTTAGAAATATATTTAAATCTTCAATTGTATAAAAAACGTTAGAAAAAGTTAATTAAGTCCATTCATTTCCATCATTGTATTTGATTTTATTATTTTTATTTCTTTCAGATATGTTATCCCATCATACTTTCATATATAATTCTTTTAAAGCTCTTTTATTAAATTTACGAGGAGGATTTTGTTCAACCGTGAAATCTTCTGATTTCGGATATTTACTAGATATTAATGCGAGTCGATTCATTTTTCTAGGACTAAATTTTAATTATAATTACTGGGTTCTTGAATAAATGAATAGGTTACATATGCAGGAGAATTACCTTTGTTTCTTTCAGTTATATATTTCATACAAAATAAACCGCATTTAGCAGATATTGCTTATTGTAAAAGTCCTGAATTGTATGAGATTATTTTTCCTGATGTTTCTAGATATTTTTCAATATTTTCAGGAATATATTTCTTCTTGAACTTTATATTTTTATATTCATATTTACCGAAAGGATCAAAATATTCTACAATCTCATATTTAGGATCATTATAATAGCAAACCCAAAGAGATCCTGGACCTGTTGATATATCTAAATTAATAATTCCATTTTCAAATTTTCTCATCTTTTTAGGTAATAAATCGGATGTAAATACACCTCTAAATCCTTTTACACTTTTCATAGTTTTTTTAATCATATCATCCGATATTCCTGATTCTATTATTTTCCCTTGCCACGTTTTCTTTTTTTTTTTTTTTTTTTTTGAAGACGAAGTCTTTTTTTTTAATGCATCCAGATCCTTTGGTTCCCAAGTTTGAAAAACACCTTTACCATGTTGGTATAAGGTTGGTATCTGCTTGAGTAATTTTTCTAGAGTTAAGCTTGGATCAGAACCTCTCATAATGAGATCTTATAAATATTCGAGAAAAACAGGATTTAATATTTTTGAAGCAATAACATAGATAGTTGATTTTTAAGATAACCTGATCCAGACGGCAGTCTTAGGCCTCCAAAAATTTTATCTAATCCTTTTTTGGCAGCTCATCTACCAATTTCTGCTATTGCACCAGTTGCTAATGCAGGTGCTGCAATTTTAGCACTAGTTGCTATAGAGCTGTTTCAACGACGTGGCATTCCCTTAGTAACGAGCCTTAGCAACGCTTGCTAGTAGACATACAATCCATAGATCGCTCATTGGCATACACGTTGTACGTTGCGCTAAGAATATTTATTTAAAGAATTAAGTAATATTTAAGCAATAACTTGCTATATTCGATAAGCTACAACACTAAAATCGTGCAGTTTAAGCAACAAAATGGCCGCAAATCTAATATTAAAGCACATTAAAATATTTCAATATGTTTGTAAAATAATTACCTTGATTGAATTCAAAACAATTAAACAGATCTCATATACATGAAAATACTTACCACAGATAAATTATTTATCAATAATAATGCAATTTTATGCATTGTAAGGTCGATAAAAGCTGATATCTGATCGTAAATTGAATTTTATTTTTAATGTTTTGTTTTGCATACTTGTGATAGTTTATATTTATAAAACTTAAAAATTTCAAGCACATACTTACTACTTTCTCCGCAATACTTGGTAATGTGTAGGGAAAGCATTGAGAGAGATATCATGTCGAAAATCGCAACTCGAGTTTTCGACGGATCTACACGTTTTGGGATCTGTAGAATACAAAAAACTATTTTTAGCGTGACATCTGTGCGTGTCTGTTGTTCTTTGTCTCAAAAACGATCAAATTTCATAAAACTTCCCTGGTACTGTTTAGATTTTGCCATTTTGGTACGATTCAGGATAAAAGAACTTGTCTTTTTTTGCGAAATAGCCTATAAAATTTACTGTATCCACTTTAGATGAAAAACTGATAGACCAAATTTCACTAATTTTGGTACATAAATCACTTGTGGGTTTCCGTAGTGCTAATTAGATTTTGGTACGATTCGGGATAAAAGAACCCGTCTTTTTTTGCCGAATGGCCCTAAAAAATTATCTGTATCCACCCTAGCTCAAAAACTTTTCACAAAATTTGTTAGATAAATCACAGTGGGTTACCCTGGTGCTGATTTGATTTTGGTATGATTCGGAATAAAAGAACCTGCCCTTTTTTGTGAAATGTCCGCAAAAATTGTTTGTATCCACTCTAGATGAAAAACTAGTAGACCAAATTTCACAAAATGTGATAGATAAGTCACTTGTGGGTTACTCTGGTGCTGATTAGATTTTGGTATGATTCGGAAAAAGCAATCTGCTTTTTTTTGCAAAACTACCAACAAAAATCGTCAAAATCTAAAATAAAAGACTACATGTTTTGAAATATATCAGTTAAAAAAATGCTGACGATGAAAAGAATAATATCAACCCCATTACTCTAGGTCTAGCGGTTCTCGAGATATTTTCGTTTTTCGCTGCTTCACCTCTGAAAAAGAGACCATTTACGAAATGAAAATTGAATTAAAAGTGCAAATTTAGTGTAATTTAAAATAATTATAGGTGTTGTTTTGCGTAATTAAACTCATCTTAATGAATTATTGAAGAAACCAAGAGAACTTGAATATGTGTAATTTAAAATAATTATAGGTGTTGTTTTGCGCAATTAAACTCATTTTAATGAATTATTGATGAAACCAAGAGAACTTGAATATGTGTAATTTAAAATAATTATAGGTGTTCTTCTGCACATTAAACTAATTTTAATGAATTATTGAAGAAACCAAGAGAACTTGAATATGTGTAATTTAAAATAATTATAGGTGTTGTTTTGTGCAATTAAACTCATTTTAATGAATTATTGAAGAAACCAAGAGAACTTGAATATGTGTAATTTAAAATAATTATAGGTGTTGTTTTGCGCAATTAAACTCATTTTAATGAATTATTGAAGAAACCAAGAAAACTTGAATATGTGTAATTTAAAATAATTATAGGTGTTGTTTTGCGTAATTAAACTCATTTTAATGAATTATTGAAGAAACCAAGAGAACTTGAATATGTGTAATTTAAATATTTATGGGTGTTGTTCTGCACAATTAAACTAATTTTAATGAATTATTGAAGAAACCAAGAGAACTTGAATATGTGTAATTTAAAATAATTATAGGTGTTGTTTTGCGCAATTAAACTCATTTTAATGAATTATTGATGAAACCAAGAGAACTTGAATATGTGTAATTTAAAATAATTATAGGTGTTATTCTGCACAATTAAATTCATTTTAATGAATTATTAAAGAAACCAAGAAAACTTGAATATGTGTAATTTAAAATAATTATAGGTGTTGTTTTGCGCAATTAAACTCATTTTAATGAATTATTGAAGATACCAAGAGAACTTGAATATGTGTAATTTAAAATAATTATAGGTGTTGTTTTGTGCAACTAAACTCATTTTAATGAATTGTTGAAGAAACCAAGAGAACTTGAATATGTGTAATTTAAAATAATTATAGGTGTTGTTTTGCGCAATTAAACTCATTTTAATGAATTATTGAAGAAACCAAGAGAACTTGAATATGTGTAATTTAAAATAATTATAGGTGTTGTTTTGCGCAATTAAACTCATTTTAATGAATTATTGATGAAACCAAGAGAACTTGAATATGTGTAATTTAAAATAATTATAGGTGTTATTCTGCACAATTAAATTCATTTTAATGAATTATTAAAGAAACCAAGAAAACTTGAATATGTGTAATTTAAAATAATTCTAGGTGTTGTTTTGCGCAATTAAACTCATTTTAATGAATTATTGAAGATACCAAGAGAACTTGAATATGTGTAATTTAAAATAATTATAGGTGTTGTTTTGTGCAACTAAACTCATTTTAATGAATTGTTGAAGAAACCAAGAGAACTTGAATATGTGTAATTTAAAATAATTATAGGTGTTGTTTTGCGCAATTAAACTCATTTTAATGAATTATTGAAGAAACCAAGAGAACTTGAATATGTGTAATTTAAAATAATTATAGGTGTTGTTTTGCGCAATCAAACTCATTTTAATGAATTATTGAACAAACCAAGAGAACTTGAATATGTGTAATTTAAAATAATTATAGGTGTTGTTTTGCGCAATCAAACTCAAGTAGTGTGTGAATGAGAGAGCTGGACCACAGCCATAAACCCCCCCATTAAAACCACACCCACTTTTAGAAATGTAATGGCTCTATTTTATCCACACCATTGTGATTACACAATGGTGTGAAACCCCCCATTAAAACCACACCCACTTTTAGAATGGAATGGCTCTATATCACCCATAAAAAAACCCACCCACTTTTAAAAACAATGGTGTGAAACCTCCCATTAAATCCACACCCACTTTTAGAACGTAATGGTCCTATTTCACACCATTAAAATTTCCACCCACTTTTAAAAACAATGGCTCGTAAAACCCCCATAAAAACCGGACCCACTTTTAGAACGTACAATGGCTCTCAGACCTCCATTGAATCCCACCCACTTTTAGAAATGTAATGGCTGTATTTTACCATTAAAATTACCACCCACTCTTAAAAATAATGGCTCACAAAACCCCATAAAACCCGAACCCACTTTTAGAATCCAAAGGTTATTTCTTATCCATAAAAATCTACAACCCCTCTTAAAACGATGGTATCGAAACCCCATTAAAACTACACCCCTTCTAGAAAAGTGATGGCTCTATTTCAACCATACAAATTAAACAAATCAATGGTATCAAAATCATCCATTAGCAAGGTTCTAGCGCAAGCACCTCCCGAGAAAGTGATGGCTCTATTTCGACCACACCAATTTTCCGGAGCGAGCAAGCGAAAAGTCGTTGGGAGGGAAGGTACCCCCTTCGGCGAGCACCCCCTTTTAAATGAAATAGGGCCTCAGAAGAGGACGGTTACATGGAGTACTTTAGATGTGATATAGACACTATTAAAGAGGCATTCAGAACAGAAGAATGTGTCCTTCGAACTGAGGACCATTAATTATCTTTTAATAGTTCGAAAACTGTTAAAAGATTATGATCGCCTACTCCTTTATCGCATAGTGACCGTGAGCCAAGGTATGGACACCATCTTCCAATATATGACGTTTGTCATCTTTTCCTGATAGGGCAATCTTATTGACTTGTATGGAATGAATCTCATGCTTTGTGCTCCTGATGAGATTCATGGTTCTATGCTGTACTTCTTGCTTGAATAGGCAGTTCTTGTAGTCCTCGAAGGATATCCTGTTTTTCACGACACATTTCTTTACTCCTTTCGACTTTTTCACCAGGTCAACCTCAGTTTTACAGGCATACATCTTAGATCTTAAGCCAACGAACTCTTCTAAGATCTTCCCTGCATTTTCATCCTTCATCTTCCCCAAGACCTTTTTATTTACTCGGGGCATACCATACCTATTGTTTTCTGGATAATCTGATGTGTCAAAGTAGTCAATCAATCCTTTCATATCCTCATAAAAGTCCTCGGTCTGTATGTCATAGATGTAACTGTCAGTGTCCATGTACAATAGCTTGATATCGCCCCCGTATTTAGGCTTCATAAGATTATAATGGAAGTCATACATCAGATGCTTCGATAGATCTAATATACTCATGCCGACGTATATTGGCTTATTAAAAATCACTTTCGTCTTGTTCATATGCACGGCGGCTAATCTTTCGTCAAAAATGGTCCTTCCCTTGAAGTTGGGCTTAGCAACTAGCTTCTCCGCTTTCTGGGGATCGCATACTAGCCTAATATCGAGTCGCTTCCTGATATTTTCCATCGTCTTGCCAAAGACCGAGTTGTTCATAAGTTTGAAGAAGTCTTTCTCAAAGTCGTTGGTTGCCTTGGTCCTCATATCAGTGTTCAGGTCTATGTACCTCTTCAACCAGGGAGACTGCTGAAACTCCAACACTTTGTGCACCTTTTTGAGCTTCACCCCCAACTGCAACAGTTGCTTCAAAACCCTGTAATGAACCACATAATGCTCTTTGTCATAGAGGGTCGTCAGTAGTTTTGGCTGTTTTGAGCCATCGGGCATCCTGCTCTCAGGTGCTAGAGGTATGTCTGAATGGAGGTTGTGCAGATGGGTCGGGTACTGTAGGTCGCAATCTACGATGTATCCTTTGTCTGAGTCATCCTCTACTTGGGTCACATCTGACACAGTGCTCCACTCGAAGCCACCATGCGGTAGGTATTGACTCATGGCCCATCCGTAGAGGTTGTTGGCGTCAAGGTACATCAGGTAGTTAGACTTCTTGTTCTCGTCATAGTCCCTCATGTACTTGTTGTTCGCCCTCCCATATCGGTTACAGCACTGAGAGATGCCTCCTCTGGTCCCCTTTTCTAGCATGAGTATCATGTCATAGTCTGTCAACAGCTCTAGCTCAACCTCTGTGGTTTTGAGCATGGCGTCCCACGAGAGTCCGGGTGCAGTGAAGTACCATGCAGGATCCAACTTATAGGTCTTTAGACAGACATCTCTAAAGTGTTCCATGATGTCGGCTAGGATGAGTACATCAGTCTTCACATACAAATCGGAATATTCACCCAATGTCTTAATGTTGAAGGCCTTCCATACCCTTTTAGCGTGCTCGTAGTCCTCATCCTTTATGTGTGACTCATTCAATTGGTTGTAAAAGTCTTCTTTTGGGGGCAGCTTGGTTTCTTCGCATTTGTCCCACGAGTCCATGTAATCGTATGGATAGACGCCTTTTCGGGTGACGAGGTCCAGTTTGTCCTTGGGGAAGTACTTGGCTGTCTCCCTGAACTCCTTTACGTTCTTCGCAAGACTGTCGAGGCTAGCGGCCATGAACTTGAATGAGTCGACAAACCTCAACTTTATACCAGGTACCTTTACTTTCTTCCCATCGCCTACTTCTACAGTTTTTGCCCCGACCTCCTTACTGAAGGAAATGTACCTCTCCTCGTTGTTCGGGATGACGTCGATATCACCTTGGTCTCTACCGAGCTCCTTTATGAAGAGATGGGCGTCGTAGCCAGATAAGTTGTGGATAAACACTGGAATGAACGAAGGCTCTTGGTACTTTAGGTTGCAAAGGTTGTGAGCAGGTCCTCTGTAGTTCGATTCACATTTCGCCGGATTGAGAAGATGGTCATGATCTCTAACTTTTCGGAAGTCTGGTTTATCCTTGGGTGAATAGGGTGAAGGTTTCTTCCTGATATCTTCGTCACAGATGTGGCAAACATGGGTCCTTTGGAAATGCTCTTCATCTTCGGTGGTCATTTTGATGGGTTGCTTCTTATCATAAATGTTCTTTATCGCTAGCGCCTCAGTCTTCACTGTATCAAAGAACAGCTTGGTGGCATTGGGTCCTCTGTATGTGATTGGTGCCTTATAGTCTGCGTGTTTATATTTGATGTAGACAGTGAAGCTCATAGGTTCATGCTTTTGATATTTATGTAAGAATGAGCTGTCTTTTGTAGGGCAGCAGGTGTTTATCTTGTTTGTCAAGCACTCAAAGTCTCCATACATCACAAAGGGTAATCGTAAAGACCTTTGATAGTTTTTGAACCGCAGAGATTCGTTCTCCTCGGGCATTACAATCTTTACTGGTGTATTCTTCCTACAATCCGTTTCATGAGCTTGGAGGTCCTCTTCGGAGTAATAATACAGCAGGCATCTCTCACAGGTGAATATCTTTCCGTTGTGTTTAGTCACTTGTCCGCTTATCAATTTGGAGAGGTCTTTTATCCAACAGTAATGACTGTTTCCTTCCTTATTCTTTATGTACAGCAAATTGATGTGTTTGTCTTCCTTATTTTTAGTGATTCTCAATGGGTAAATATCATTACCTTCGTATGAATATATGTTCACCGATATGTTATTCAACTTTTCGAACCTGTTAAATACTCTATCTTCCATCTTCACTGGAAACTCGATACCTTCGAAATTTAGCTCATTATCATATGGCTTATATTTAGAGACTCTATCTACGTGATTATCAGCTGGATAAATAGCGGACAGTATCGCCCACTTAAAGCACTCGTTATCATTTTCATTTTTCACGTTAATGACTGCCTTTTTATCTTTAATTCTTTTCGGTAAATCAATGTAGGATGATCCTCTCAGTGGGTTGTATTTATTGATCCTCACCTCAAGGTTTTTAATTCTAACAAGCGTCCATCCCGAACCCTTTGCAACAAACTCCTCCATTTCTGTCAATAATTTTTGGATAACCGATCTGTAATAAGCTACCAAATCAGTTGATTCTAAGATGACTGCGTTTTCTGTTTTGAAGTTTTTCTCCATTTCTATAATAGCATCGTCTTTACCCTTTTGATAGTCACAGAGGAATTCGAAATTAACCTTCAAACCATGCAGCCTCTTTATGTGTTTAGTGATGAGTCCCCGGACTAGTGACGCCACATCGTTCAAAAAGTCTTCGGGAAGCATCAGGTTGTGTTCATTTTGGATGTCGTACGTCTTCAAGCGAGATTCAAAGGCTGTATTAACTTTGTGGAGGGTGTAGAGCCTTCTCTCTCGCGTATCTAAAAACAGGTCTGAATCAAACCCGAAATGACGGTTGAACAATACGCTTTCTATGTATGCTATGATGTCTGCCCTCCTTCCTAACCTGGAATAGCCTCTAATGCCATGCGTTCGACAAAATTCCCGTAGTTGGGGGAGAGTCATGTGATGTAGTCGATGCTCCACCCTTCCACACTCTGGGAGAGCGGTTGCCTTCTTTGGTTTATAGTTTAGGTGCCCTTTAGATTGTAGGTGCTTATTCATGCTTGATCCCTTAAATAACTTACCGCAACACCTGATCTTACGCACTCTGTTCTTCTTTGGCTTGCTAAACAAGTCATTGTGGAAACTGGAAAAGCCGTTATGATATTGAATAAGGTCGACCAGCTCCAACTTTTTAAGTTTCGAGTAACCTCGAATATTATTTTCACGACAGTAGCCTTGCAACTGTCGAACGGTTTTAGATTGAAAATCCATTTTGTCTTTCTTTAGAACTACAAATCGTTTCTTTAAATGCTTTTATTACTGAAGGGGTATACTTTAAACGATTCAATTTTTAATGAGTATTTCAATCATTAAAAATATAGTCATATCTACATCTATTAAATTATGGAAGGGCATGTCATCGTTGTCGGTCGATCGCTATCGCTATCACTATCGCTATCACTGTCAACCTGATATATTGAAAAGGTTTCGTAGAGGTTTCGAAAAGGTGGTTTTTTTACCACGAAACCCTCTAATGGTGTACAATAATATAAAACCCTGAAGCCAACATATAATCTTAATAATCTTATTTCATCCCTGGTCAAAATCATACCAACCCTGGGTATATCATTTTTTAAAAATATAATTGAGTTATTCGACAAACGTATTAGGATAGATTTCCCGTGCTCAGTAATGTCAGAAACCAAATATAAGCCATCCACTGACTCAAAGTTATCAGTACTCAAATCGTTTAATTTTTTTACAATACGATCCATATTCTTTATTTAAAGGAAAAATATATTCAAACTTGAGGAAGGTAACAAAGGGTATCTAAACATTTAATGGTTGATCAACCATTAAATGTTATTATGAATATAAAAATTTATGGTTCATTTTTGTCCAACTCGGGTTGTATGTCGACAGGTTCATTCTTATCCAACTCAGGTTGTATGTCGATAGGATCATTTTTACCCAACTCGGGAGGTATGTCGATAGGTTCATATTGTACCACAAATCTATTACATATGTTTGTCAGAAGGATGCAAACCAGCTTTTTAAAATGGAGTTCGTAAAAGGTATCTGAGAGCAAATGGGCTTTATAAGTCATGAGGTGACAAAGATCTATACGATCCAGATTTTTCATAATAAAATCTTCGTTAAAGGTTTGCCATTGAACAATTCTACCCCATTCAAGGTAATCTGCAAATTCCGTCATAAAATCTTCAGTGAGCTTTTGTTTGACGCAAATGAGTTCCATATCGATTTTGTCTATATGCCGACGAATAAATTCTTCTGAGAGTACTTGGAATTGAGAAACCATTCTCCAATCTAATTTGGAAGCATGCTTATCCAGGAAGGGTTCTGACATTATCTGATATCTGGAAACTACTTCCCAATCTAAATATTCAGTATTTCTGTCCATGAAATCCTCTGATAAAACTTGATATTTGGATGTATAGTACCAGTTTAATAGACCTTTGTGTTTTTCTACAAAAGGCTCCGAAAGTTTCTGATACTGAGAGATGACCATCCAGTTTACCAAACCTTCGAATTCTTCGATAAACTCTTCCGATAAAGTTGTATATTGACTTATGAGCGACCAGTTAACATAATTTTTACTAACTCTGATTTGTTCTTCCGACAAACCGCTTTTAGATATTTCGTTCCACGCCATTTATTCTATGTACAATTTTTTTTTACGGCAGCTGGAGTGTCCACTTGATTTCTTCAATTTTTAGAAATGGTTGAACTGTGAACTCAGCATCACATCGTAAGAAAATTTTTAATTGGTCATCTTTTTTAACCTCTCCGAGAATTAACACGAATTCAGTGGCTACTTTTATCTTGTGAACGTATTGCTTGTTATTAATGTATAACTTAACAACGATTAATTCATCGATTATCTTTTGAGGATCAAGGTACAATCCCAGTCTAAAAAAACCGTCCCGAGAGAATTTACAATCTGAGTTCAAAGCATCACCGGAAAACTTCGTAAAAATAACGGCATTCGCATTGGTACTAGGTCTAATAGTTATGTATCCTGATGTGGTGGTTGCATAACATACTTTATTGTCAACATAGTTTTCCAAGTACTTTTTATTAACCGCATTCATGTCTTCAATAGGGTCAGCGACATTGCCTATCCTTTTACCTTTAGCGTCAATGGGTCTTCTATCATGTAACCTCAGGTACTTCTGATCTAAATCTTCCAGAATTTTTGCTATCTCTTCTCGGAGTTCAACCCTCAGCGTGTGAGTGACGGTAGTGGAGTTACGAATTAACTCAGCTTCCAGATAACTTTTAGTAGTTACATCCCGACTCTCAATCGGTGTCTGACAGTTTTTCAAGATCTTATTTTCCATATCGTAGTTACCGTCGTGTGTGAGTTTAAACCCTATGCCTGGAATACCAGGAGGTCCTTGTTCTAATTCTTCATCGAAAAGCGGGTAGTAGGCAGCCATTTATTTAAATATAAAATAATTTTTATAGTCATGGACTATAAAAATTAAAAATGGACTATAAAAATGGCTTATAATTTCAAAGTCTTGATCATGGTAATATTTTGATTGTTAATATTTAAGAGGCATTTCTTGTGCTCTTTTAAGATGAAGTAAAAAACATAATCTTTGGGGGCAGCGTTCCTTAACCTCCAGTTAAACTCAATCATTAAGTTATTCGTATCGGTATAGTTTTGATGATGAGAGAGATTAAAGCAGATGATTGGATACAACTTACCAAAATTCGAATAATTGACCATACAACCTGTTTCAGACGTGATGGTGTTGAGTCCAGATTCCAAAAAGGCTGTGTATAATCGATTATAATCACTTTTCTCAAAATCCATCATGTAACTGACAGTTGGCACTTTTACATTGTTGATCATTAACCAACATTCCGTCATATCTAAGTTATCAAACAGCATGTTATTGTGCTTCGAATTTTCGTATCTTTCAGTGTACTGAGGAATTACGTACAAAGATAAGACTTCATCAGAAGTAGCTTTTATGGTATAAGAGCCGCTAGCGTTTTTATAGAAAATATTAGACTTTACTATGCTGTGTTGGTTCCAGTTTATTTCTACATCCTTATTCGATAACTTTAATTCGTTAAATATTGAAGCCGCCGCATTTTTAAATCGTACGTAAGGTAGCCAGAGTGATAAATCTTCTACAACGACTTTATAGATCTTATGTTGCTCGTTGGTGTACAGCATATTTAGACTGTGATTTCTCTGGAACTCAAATTTGACTTGGAACCCCGTGATTACTTTTTTATATTCACGGAAGAAATCAAACACGTACTTTAGTGGGATCCATATAGTTACAACCTTGCTATTTTTAGTGAATTCGCTTCTTTCTGTAAATCCCTGGTTATGGTTCTCATTAATTCTGAATTTTTCGAAAAACTCAGTAATCTTTGTGGTATCTACTAACGTGCCATCATATTTCAAGCGTTCTCTATCAGCTGTGTCCGACGTATCAGTGTAGAACAGCATATTTGTAGCTTCGGCAGAAGAATAGTCAGGCGTAAAATGTATTAAGCCCAACACTTGTCGCATAAGAGCGGTATAATTAATGTTGGATTCTATTTCAGTGGTTCCTAATGTAAACCTGTTAGCATTGATCAAACCACCTCCATTCACGAGAGCTACATTATCATTCACTATGGCAGTACCATCATTGTTAACAATTTTCAATTTTTGCTGTAAATAACCGTTAGAGTATAAAATGTTGGCGTTGGTGTCTTGAATAAAGAAATGGTAAGAGGCATTTTCCATAGAATTATCACTATTTTCATGCCTTACCTCTCTATATTCGAAACTTTCGATGTCATCATCGTAATAATAATTGGTGCTGTTTAATTCAAATATTTTATTCATTTATTATGAAATAAATTTTTTTTCTTCTCCTCAATTTAATAGCTATATGGCTATTAAATCGAATTTAGATAAACTTTAGTCCAGCTCCATGTTTTTTCTGCTTTGATAATATCTCCTTTATTTTATCCTGCACATACTTACCTTCTAATTCGGCCTCCTGCAGGACGTCGGAAAAGAACCCTCTTCCTTGTATCTTCTTACTCTTTCTTTGAAGTCTGTGTTTATTCATTTCTTTATTATAGGGCGATAAAATTGTATTGTACTTCTTGCTTATTGAGCGGAATTAAATCACCTCTATGATTGGTTACTTGCATTCTGATTCGGTAAACACTATCCATTCGAACAGGGTAAAACAGAGGTTTGTCAAATGATTTTATAATCTGACTACCTGGACGATTACTGTTTGTAAATGAATAGATGACGTTTGTAGAGTTGAAACCGTTGATATACGCCCCCTCTGCGACATCGCAATGTATATAAATGTTATCGTTTCCCCCAGATAAGTCAGCAATGTACTTTCCTACTTGTTCAAGCTCTTCGTGGATTTTAGGCTCGAAACCTATAAGTTTATGCAGGTTTTTGGTTTTCGTTAAATCGATCTTATACCCGTCTTTTAACTTAATGGCTATTCGTTGTCGTTCCTCCACTATACCGAATTGTATCGGCGGATCGCTTCCAAAAAAATTAATCATGTAACGATTCAGCCCCTTGATAGTGTAATTTCCATCTGGTATCGTCAAATTTAACCACTGCTGACCATCAAAGTATGATAATTCCTCATCTTTGATATTGTCCCATGAAACGTACATCGAAAAGGACTGAAGGGCAATCTGTTTAAAGGTGAAAGGTCTAGTGTATTCAATCGTAAAATCTTCTGATTTTTCCGCGTTTTTAGAATCTAATATCAATAGAACCATTTTATTTATAGAGAACATTTTTTTCATTGAAGTCGCTGGGTTCTTGGGTAAAAGAATATAGCACATCTACAACTGGCTTACCCTTGTTTCTTTCACGAATGTACTTCATACAAAAGTAGCCGCATTTGACGGAAGCAGGGTGCTGTAGAAAGCTCGAGTTACACCCGATATTTTTCTTTCCAGAAGTCAGTAGATACTTCTTAATGTTAGGATGAATTTTGTATACGTGTTCTCCAAAAGGATCAAAATACTCAACAAAGTTATTTTTAGGATCGTTATAGTAGCAGACCCAGTGCGTACCAGGTCCTGTGACAATGTCCAGATTAATAATACCGTTTTCAAACCGACTCATCTTTTTAGGCAACAGATCGGAAGTAAAGACGCCCCTAAACCCCTGTTCATGTTTCATATTTTGTTTAATTACTTCGTCTGATATTCCCAGTTTTGATAGACGCCCTTTCCAATGGGTCTTTTTTTTACACATCCAGATCCTGAAATTTTTTCCAAAGCTTTCTTTGCTCCATATCCAGCCGCCCCACTTGCAGCACCTAGTGCTAAAGCCTTGGCCCCAGCAATTAACGCAGGTAATAGAAAAGGTAGAAAACCACCCGTTTTCTGGAGCTGCGTCTTACTGATAGTGATACGCTTCCCCTTCCCAATTTGAGCTATCTGTGTTCGAGTTAAATGTATATCTTTGTTGGGGGCTTTTGTCTTATCTATTTGTAGAAATACTTCTTCTCCTTTCTGGTATGCAGATTTTAGCTTAGCAATCTGATGATCGCTTAAATGTATTTTAGTTTTTATGTAATTACTCATTTATTTAATGAAAAATTTTTGTAGTATTGTTTTACTTGCTCGTTGGTCATAGTTCCTTCTCTCAACAATGCATCCAATAAATCGACGACTTGATTGTGTAACTTTTTACTTTTGGACCCTTTACATATCTTATCAGTCAATCGGGCTAAAATTTCCATTTTGTCTTCTACTCCTTTACCGATATAAATTCCTTTTCTTTGCAAGTCTCTGAGTCGATCCCGATAATCTCCTAACGTAGTCATATGATCTCTCAAATAATCAGCCTTAGCTAATAAGCGATCTTCTCTTTCTTCATCCTTTTTAGTCATTCGAGACATCTGACTCATAATGTTTCCTTTTTGACGAGACATTTTTAGGTAAGTATCATTTACTTTACTCATAATTTCTTGCAAAGTTTCCTTGGTCTCATGGTACAATTTTGAGGGTCTTGGAAAGTTATTTTTCACTAAAAACTCTACATCCAATTTTTTATCAAAATCATAGACTTCTAAAGGCGGTTCAATAGCTAGAGGAATGTGATCAACAGCATCTTTTATAGCCTGAATATTCTCCTTTCGATTAATTTCTTGTTCTTGTAGCTTTTCAGTTACAGGCTTGTGAAAGTCCGATAGTGCTTTCTGGATACCTAATTTTTGCTCAAGTTGTTGTTCGTTGTTTTTTCTAATTTCAGCCTGAAGCTTATAAACTTTAAGTTCATATTCAACTTCCTTTCTTAATTTCTTATTTCGTTCTTTTTGTATAGCATTCATCTTTATTATTATGCAAAAAAATTTTTACTTAAGCAAATTAAATTTTTACTGAAGCAAATTTTTAACATTAAATAAAGATGATTCAAATTAAAAATTATACAGAAGCAGAAGAACTTGTCGATGCAAATCAACATTATTTATTACCTAAACACCCTTTCAGACTTCTAATCGCTGGAGCTTCAGGTACTGGTAAAACGAACTTATTGTTGAATTTTATATACGACTATCTCGAATTTGATAATTTGTTCGTTTGTGCAAAAGATATGTACGAACCCAAGTACGGTAAACTGAAAGAAAAGTACACAATGTTTGAGGGCGTGGATATTGACTCGATAAAGTACCCCAAAAAGAAGAAGAAAATTATCCTAGAGTTATATGAAAGATTCGGCAAGAAAGGAACTTTATTCTCCTCTGATACAAAAGAATTTATAAAAGTGGATGACCTGGACCCATCTTGTAAAAATGTTGTTGTCTTTGATGACTGCATGACTGACAAGGACCAGAGGAGCATAGAAGATTTTTTCATCAGAGGTCGGAAGAAAAACGCCTCAATCATTTATCTTTCTCAATCTTATTATAGAACACCCATTGTTATCAGAAGAAACTGTAATTACTTGATATTTTTTAATATTCAACCGAGGGAGATTCAACAGATCATAAGAGAGATAGATGGTAGTTTGACAAAAGAAGAATTCAGTAGATTATATAAAAAGTGCATGCAACAGCCGTATGATTTCTTTATGCTTGATTTAGTTAATCCGGCTCTGAGATATCGGAAGAAATATTTCACCCCTATAAATAAAGATGGAAGAATACTTGCAAAAGAAAATTTACGTATATAGAAAGAGCTACCACCACTACCATAAAATTAGTGTCACTATGACCGTTAGCAAGTTCGTTTTAAGTTCATTGGGTTTATCAGCTTTTGTACTTGTTCCCTTAGCTGCTCTGAGCTTAAGCGTCGGTATTGTTGAAGTTATTGATAAAGCTTTGAATATCGCGGAAAGGAAAGAAGAGTACAAACAGTCTTACAAGTTTTACAAACAGCTGCTCAATTCATACAAATCGAATACCCTATCAGAAGAGGAAGTGTATAAGCGAGAGGAGGATTTCATCAATAATTTAGTCTACTTACCCAGAGAAAAATATATGAAACAAACCCTGCTGAATGGATATCAATTTGTGAGTAAATAATTTTTTATATATAAATAAATGTGTGGTAAAAAGACTTGCAAGAAAGGAAAAGGTGTTGTTAACGCAGCAATTAATAATTTACCGTTTGAAATGCATCTGCCAGGGCATCAATTTACAGGACCAGGAACTCAACTGCTCAGAGGAAAAACTAGACTGAACCCCGATTTAACATACAAAGAATGGAGTAAGCCTATTAATAGGGTTGATGATAGTGCCTATAAACATGACGTGTGCTACATTAAAAACAAAGATACCGAAACCAGAAACAAAGTGTGTGACTCAAACATGATTAAAGAATTGGACGACATTCCCAATCCAAGTTTTCGTGAAAGGCTAGATAGAGCTGTTGTGAAGCCTATTATCAAAGCAAAGAAGACATTTGGAATGGGCTCAAAAATATATTGTCTCAAATGTAAAACACACACCGACACTAAAGATGAACAGCATGTCACCTCTAAAAACGCTAGACCAATGTTGAAAGGTATTTGTGTGGGTTGTGGTTCTAAGAAGTGCCGTTTTTTACCGCTGAAGGGGTAACTGAGAAGGGTTGCCCCGAAAAGGTTTATTACGATCCCGAAACAGGATTTTGTGGCATAAATGTACTGAGCAGAAAAACTGGTTTAAGTCGAAAAGAAGTCTCCGATTTTTTACACCGACAGGATGTATACACAAAGCATAAACCACTTATCCGTAAGTTCAAAAGAAGGAGAATTTACGTGTCACATATCGACGACCAATGGCAAGCTGATTTACTGTTTGTCTATAAATTTGCGAGAAGTAAGTTTAATGATGGTATCAAGTACATATTAACAGCTGTTGACTGTTTCAGTAAATATGCATGGGCTGTTCCTCTAAAGGATAAATCAGCAGAAGAAGTAACTCAAGCATTTAAAAAGATCTTCAAAGAAAGAATACCTGAAAGGGTTCAAACAGATAAGGGTTTAGAGTTCGTCGGAAAAACAACTCAAAAATTATTCAAAGAAAATAATATCCAATGGTTCACAACAGAAAATGTTGAAATAAAAGCTGCTATGGTTGAAAGATTTAATCTCACTCTTGGTAATAAAATAAAGCTCTACTTGTGTGCAAATAACACTGAAAGATACATAGATGTATTGGGTCAATTAGTGAAGAATTACAACAACTCATACCACAGAAGTATAAAAATGACTCCTGTTGAAGCCAGTCTAGAAGAAAACAGTAGTGAAGTCTACCGCAATTTGTTTAAAGAAAAGGTCATACGTAAACATAAATACCAGGTAGGCGATAAAGTAAGAATATCTATATATAAGTCTACCTTCAGAAGGGGTTATCAAGCAACTTTTACAGATGAAATATTTGTCATTTCTGAAGTATTAGAAACCGACCCAATCACTTATAGAGTTCAGGATTTAAATAATGATGAGGTTAAAGGCACTTTTTATGAATATGAATTAGTAAAATATGATAAGAAAGACAATGTGTATAAGATTGAAAAAATCATCAAAAAGAAAGGGGACAAATATCTAGTTAAATGGTTAGGTTATCCTGAGACTAGCTGGATTGATAAAAAAGATTTAGTTGATTAATTTTTAATAGCTTATTCGGCTATTAAAAATTATAATCACTTATCGGGGTCATACCTCAGCTCTTCGTGACATGTTGTTCAGACGTATCAGCCGTTTTTTTAATTTATAGGGTAAAAACTCCAATTTAATGCTTCGAAGATGGTTCTGCAGATTTCTTCATTCTGAATAAGCGTCTTTTTGAGTTTAGGTAACTTAACTAGAAGGCGTGAAATATAGATGTCGTAACCTCTTTTCCGTAACATATGGTATAAGATATAGTCTTTGCTGATTATGTTTTTTCGCTCTGGGTACATCTCCTCATATTTATGGATATAAGAAGAAAAGTCGTTCAAAAGCTCTTCTTCTTCAAAGGGTAGGTTATGCAAACCTAACCATTTAGCCAGATTTTTCATTCGATGTTTTCGCCTCTGTTGTTTCTGCATGTTTAAATACATATCGAGATTATTGATAGGGGGTATATTTGGATTATACCTCAGCTCTTCGTGACATGCTTGGCAAATGTACCAGCCATCATCATTTTGAATTACATATTTGTGTTCACATTCATGAGTTTTCAAGTCTCCGTCTGAGGTAACTTTATTGTCCAGACCTAACAT
This sequence comes from Amaurobius ferox, assembly GCA_951213105.1. Lineage (NCBI taxonomy): Eukaryota > Metazoa > Arthropoda > Arachnida > Araneae > Amaurobiidae > Amaurobius > Amaurobius ferox. Next base: position 18,818,974 of record OX578141.1, read on the forward strand.
TCTTGTTAGTTCCAACATTTCCTTCGAGTCTTCGATCATTATATTCTTTTATAAGTTTGACAATTTTTTCAAACTGATCATGCAACTTTTTTAAAGATTTTTTCACTTCTGAAATGTCATCGCTATAAACATCTAATTGAACATACTGATAAAGAATTCTATAGCGAAATATCTCAGACTCAATTTCATTCATTTATATATATCTTTGTTTTCTTTAACTCAGATAAAATACGAAGCAGTATTATTTTCCGCTTGGAGAGTTTCGACCTTGTTTTCTACTTCCTGCTTTCATAACGTCTGTAGCGAGCGCTGACCTTGACTAACATCTCTTCCTCTTTAAAGAAGAGTTCTCTCAGAGGTAGAAATAAGCGGAGATTACGAGAATCAAAGGGAGATGGCAGCACTATATGGATAGGAATAGTATTTATTTTTCGCGATTGATTTTAAGCGTTTTATTCTATATTTTTTAATCAGATAAGCTATAGTGATAGATATTTTGAAGAATTATTACATTATAAGAGGGAAATAACTTGTTTAAAGTGCTATTTTTGAAGATTTTCGTCTGTGGTGTAATGGTTAAATTAAAGGTATGTGTATATTTAGATGGGTACCCATGGCAAACGGTTAGCGCGCAGACCTATTAACATCTAGGTCCCAGGTTCAAATCCCGACCTCTCCCAGGTTGTTAATCAATCCGGGTTGATGGTTTATTGAACTATACCGAGCCAAAAATGACATGTCAGCTTGCTTTAGTCGTTGTTCCAATAAAGCAAGCACTCATCGATAAAAAAGTGGTGGGCGGGCCCGACGCTAGGCGTCAAAGTCTTACAGTGTTGTCCTTATATGTTGTTTGTAAGCCTCAGTGGCGGTAGGCTCAGAGTGTATTTGGTCTTGAATTCGGCTCATCAAGAAGGGCCCCTTGGTGGGTCGAATTTGAGATTGAATATACTCTGAGCCTACCGGGGGGCATTTTGCAAAAATTTTTAGGAGTTATGGTGGAGTCATTAAAGTAAGTTCTCGATCTTGGCCTAGGCGAGGGGTCAACAAGACATGGAGTTAGTGATCCGGACCGCGATTTAATAAGACAGGGAGTGGGACTGGGTTGTTTGATGCTGGGTTGTCTGATGTTCTGTTTATCGAGGATCAGCTGTATGATAACTGGTTTGTTCTGATTTCCCGGGTTGATTTGGAGCTGCAGGGCGAGTGTCTTCAAGGCATCTTTTTTCATCTTCTTCAACTGATTCTCTGTGTACACCGGGGCACAGACAACAGGGGCAACTGGCTCGGGATCTTTGAGCCACTCGTTACAATATGATGGTCTCTGAGGGCTCGGGGACCGTGGCCTCTGAGGGCTCGGGGACCGCGGCCGCGGCACGGCCGCAAGGGCATCCTCACACTCTTTTTGCAGCTGCTTGTACACAGGGCCGTCCTTCTTTATCGTCCGGCCAGTTCGAGGATTGACAGTGGGGTTACTCATCCATTCTTGACAGTGTGCTGGCTGAAGATCCAGTGGGTCCCGTGCAGCCTCGCACTCCTTTTCGAGCTGTTTGTAGACAGGGCCATTGACTTTTATCTCGTAAAAGTTGCCGCCTGAAAATCGGTGTATATTTTTTAATGGTTATGATACCATTAAAAGAAAATTTATTTTTCAAATTTAAACATTTGCCCTGGTTGTGCTTTCCCGACATCTTTAGCTCCCAAATATACAAAGAATAGAGGTTTAATCTCATTAAGCTTCATATAGTCGGACGCATTTTCGTCGCATCGTTTCGGCAGATACAAATTTGAGCCGTCTTCTAACTTCACTATTAGTTTATTACCATATTTGGTGGTGATCTGTTTAATTTCCATGACAGGGTATTTTACGTCGATATTGAGCTCATGCATCTTCTTGAAACTTCCTTCCAATGTACTAATTGCGTTTAGTTTGTTCAACAGTTCCATGGTTTTTGTTCTTTCTCAACATTAGAATTCTTTTCTTTAAGTGCTTAAAATGTTGTTGGGGTATCATTTTTTAACGGACCCGCAGATTCTAAAAGGGGGTGCTCGCCGAAGGGGGTACCTTCCCTCCCAACGACTTTTCGCTTGCTCGCTCCGGAAAATTGGTGTGGTCGAAATAGAGCCATCACTTTCTCGGGAGGTGCTTGCGCTAGAACCTTGCTAATGGATGATTTTGATACCATTGATTTGTTTAATTTGTATGGTTGAAATAGAGCCATCACTTTTCTAGAAGGGGTGTAGTTTTAATGGGGTTTCGATACCATCGTTTTAAGAGGGGTTGTAGATTTTTATGGATAAGAAATAACCTTTGGATTCTAAAAGTGGGTTCGGGTTTTATGGGGTTTTGTGAGCCATTATTTTTAAGAGTGGGTGGTAATTTTAATGGTAAAATACAGCCATTACATTTCTAAAAGTGGGTGGGATTCAATGGAGGTCTGAGAGCCATTGTACGTTCTAAAAGTGGGTCCGGTTTTTATGGGGGTTTTACGAGCCATTGTTTTTAAAAGTGGGTGGAAATTTTAATGGTGTGAAATAGGACCATTACGTTCTAAAAGTGGGTGTGGATTTAATGGGAGGTTTCACACCATTGTTTTTAAAAGTGGGTGGGTTTTTTTATGGGTGATATAGAGCCATTCCATTCTAAAAGTGGGTGTGGTTTTAATGGGGGGTTTCACACCATTTTGTAATCACAATGGTGTGGATAAAATAGAGCCATTACATTTCTAAAAGTGGGTGTGGTTTTAATGGGGGGGTTTATGGCTGTGGTCCAGCTCTCTCATTCACACACTACTAACTCATTTTAATGAATTATTGAAGAAACCAAGAGAACTTGAATATGTGTAATTTAAAATAATTATAGGTGTTATTCTGCACAATTAAATTCATTTTAATGAATTATTAAAGAAACCAAGAAAACTTGAATATGTGTAATTTAAAATAATTATAGGTGTTGTTTTGCGCAATTAAACTCATTTTAATGAATTATTGAAGATACCAAGAGAACTTGAATATGTGTAATTTAAAATAATTATAGGTGTTGTTTTGTGCAACTAAACTCATTTTAATGAATTGTTGAAGAAACCAAGAGAACTTGAATATGTGTAATTTAAAATAATTATAGGTGTTGTTTTGCGCAATTAAACTCATTTTAATGAATTATTGAAGAAACCAAGAGAACTTGAATATGTGTAATTTAAAATAATTATAGGTGTTGTTTTGCGCAATTAAACTCATTTTAATGAATTATTGATGAAACCAAGAGAACTTGAATATGTGTAATTTAAAATAATTATAGGTGTTATTCTGCACAATTAAATTCATTTTAATGAATTATTAAAGAAACCAAGAAAACTTGAATATGTGTAATTTAAAATAATTATAGGTGTTGTTTTGCGCAATTAAACTCATTTTAATGAATTATTGAAGATACCAAGAGAACTTGAATATGTGTAATTTAAAATAATTATAGGTGTTGTTTTGTGCAACTAAACTCATTTTAATGAATTGTTGAAGAAACCAAGAGAACTTGAATATGTGTAATTTAAAATAATTATAGGTGTTGTTTTGCGCAATTAAACTCATTTTAATGAATTATTGAAGAAACCAAGAGAACTTGAATATGTGTAATTTAAAATAATTATAGGTGTTGTTTTGCGCAATCAAACTCATTTTAATGAATTATTGAACAAACCAAGAGAACTTGAATATGTGTAATTTAAAATAATTATAGGTGTTGTTTTGCGCAATCAAACTCATTTTAATGAATTATTGAAGAAACCAAGAGAACTTGAATATGAGTTTGCAGGGAAAGTAATGTGCTGCCCACATCAGATTTTTTTTGTTTCATATATCATCGGCACGCTTTTCTAATTTTAAATAATATTTAATGCTTCTTAACGAATCAGTATAAAGTGAAGTCGCAAAAGTTGACAATATAGAAGTTCATTATTACCTTAAAAAAGAAGCAATTCTTAATTTCTTTTTAATAAATTCAATGACGATAAAAAAAGAGTAATAATTCCCTGAAATAAAGTGATCTACACATACTCTTAGCAATTTTTTCTTATCTTTATTAAGATCACCTCACTTGATGGCCTTTAGCCACTTCTCTCAGCTATCCTCAAAGAAGGTTCTTAGATTCATCTCCTCTAATTAATACAGCGGGGAGTCTGAAAAGACTTACTGTCTCTATCAGAACGATTTCCGCATTTGAAAGCACCAAAAACAGTAGGCATAATAACAAATATAAATTTTTATAACATTATACAAGTGAGTATATTTACAATTGAATCAACCGAAGAACATGCAATGTATGTCTACCAGCAACGGTTGCTAGGTGTATGCTTGGAGGTATGACTTCAGCTGAAACAGCTCTATTATAGGTGCTGCAACTTTAGCAGCTGTCATTAATGCAGGAATAATACCTGCTAAAAATGGTAAAAATCCTCCGTTTTTCTTTAGTAGAGTGTTACTTATAGTTATTCATTTTCCTTTATTAATTTGATTAATTTGTGTTTTAGTCAAGCACATAGTGTAATAATTACATAGTGCACATAGTAAGCACATAGTTTTAGATTTATCTATTTTTAATGTTATTTTTTCTCCATTTTTTTAGCAAATTTTAATTTATTGATCTGTTCTTCACTCAAGTGAACTTTCTTTTCTATATAATTACTCATTTATTTAAAGAGAAATTTTTCATAAGTTTGTATAATTTCTTTTTTTTGATATATCACCGTTTTTATATAATACATCTGCTAAAACAACTATCTGATTATATAATTTCACAGATTTTTTTTCCTTTTGATCTCATTTGAGCATATTTATTCAATAAAACTTGTAAATTATCTCTTGAAATACCTCTTCTGTATTTCTTGGAAGGTGGTTCTATTAAATCTGTAATAGAATTTAATTTCTTTATATATAATTGAAATTGAAGAAAAATATGGTTGTTTTTCCGTACGATTTCTTTATTTGTTTTTAGTATTTCTTCACCTTTTAATCTTCTTATAAGTGATGCAGCATGTCTTTTAATCACTATAACTTCATTTTTTACTTCTAGTGCTCTTTTACAACATCCTTCAATGTTTCCACATTTTCATAGGCAAGTTCATTAGGTAATTTAAAACCTTTATTTTAAAAAGATGAGTATCAAATTCTTTTATCAAATAATAATTTGGATGAGGCATAGTTTGAGCACCTTTTGATTCTTTTCCTGTAAACATTCTCTCTAAACTATCATCGTATTCTAACCTGGGAATAGTTCTAGAAGACTCATTTCGGATATTCCAGTTGAGGATATGATATATAATCAAAAGCATCTGTTATTTTATTTAATTCTTCTTTTCTATTTATATCTCGTTCTTTAATTTCTCTTATTATGGGTTTATGAAACTCATATAATTCTTCTTGAATACCTAATTTCTTTTTATATTCTCTTTCATTATATACTTGTCTTTCCTTTCTATTTTTATAACTTTTATAGCGTTTATTCTTTCTTGTTCTAATTTTCTTTCTCTTTCTGTTTCTAATTCATTCATTTATTTAGGATGATTTTTACACGCTGTAAAAATAAATTTACACGCTGCAGAAATAAATTTACATCCTGTAAAAATACCTTCTAAATAAATGAGCACAGTAAAAAATTATTTAAAAGATAGTAAATTTAAAGATCCTAACCAAAATCCTATTTTACCTATTCATCCATTTAGACTTCAAATAAATGGAAAATCTGGTTCAGATAGATCCAATTTAACACATAATTTTTTGTTTAGTTTTGAAAAAGACATAGGTCCTTTAAATTTTTATGCACTTTATGCGCAAAAAATTTAGATGATTATGAAGATGTTATTGAAAAATTTACAATGTTTGAAGGTATAGAAAGAGAAGACATTATAAAAAGTAAAAATTTACGTAAAGATGTAAAGAATAGATTATTAAAAGAATGTAAAAAATATAAGAAAAGAGAATTTGTAATTACATCTAATTTAGAAGATTTTATTACTTTTAGAGGACTTGGAATCCGAAAATATAAATCTAGTCATATATGATGATTGTACAACTGAGGAGAATCAAAATAAAGTAATTAAATTGTTTTTCATGGGAAGACATAAAAATACTTCCATTTTATATTCAGCACAATACTATTATTCTACTCCCAAAGATATAAGAATAAATTGTAACTATTTTATATTCTTTGGGTTTTAATTGCGAGAAATTCAACAGATTATATGGGAAATGGATGGTTCTTTAACTAACGAGGAATTTACAAAAAAATATAAGAAATCTGTTCAAAAAATTATTTGATTTCTTAATGTTAGATTTGGTGAATCCTGAAATAAAATATAGAGATAATACTTCACAAACTATACTTCTGAGGGGGTCATTTGCAGTGACCCCCTTGAAGTTTTCAAGTTTATATAAATAAAGTTTACTTAGATAGAGCTTGTTCAGATGGAAGAATATTTAGAAAAAAGAATTTATATTTACAGAAAGAGTTTAAATTTGTATAACTTGATAAGCATATCACTATCTATTAGTAAATTTATCTTGAGTGTATCAGGTCTATCAGCATTTGCATCCATACCTTTAGCAGCACTCAGTTTAAGCGCAGGAATTGTTGAAATTGTTGAAAATTATCTCAATATCTTGGAAAGGAAGGAAGAATTTAAACAATGCCATATTTTTTATAAACAGCTCTTAAATTTATTCATAGCTAAATCTATTTCAGAGACAGAAGCTTATATACGCGAACAAGATTTTATAAATAATTTAAAATACTTTCCAGTTGAAAAATATGTGGAGAAAGCACAAATGAATGGGTATAAATATATTCATCCTAAATAAATGGTTTGTAAAGGTAAAACTTTTTTGTTCGACGGAAAATGTAAAGTAAAATGTGAAAAATGTAATCAAGTAGGTTGTCTATTTAGATTACAAATAGAACCAGAAATAATTAAAGCATTATTAGGATTAGTCAAGACATGTTCAGGATTCTTTAATAATGTGCTTAATAAATTGCCTTTGAAGTGCATTTTCCAGGTCACAATTTTACAAGTCCAGGAACTCAATTATTACACGGGAAAACAAGATTAAATCCTAATTACAGTTTTAAAATATGGAGCAAACCAGTTAACAAAGTAGATGAAACATCCTATAGACATGATGTTTGTTATCTAAAAAATAAAGACACTAAAACTAGAAATGAAGTATGTGATAAGAATATGCTTAAAGAATTGGATAATATTAAAAATCCTACAATTGGAGAAAGATTTGTTAGAAGAGTTGTAAAACCTATTATCTGGAGTAAACAGAAATTTGGTATGGGATCAGATGAATTTATTAATGGATTATCAAAGTATATACATGAGAAAGAGTTGAAGAAATATTTTCTACCTTCTATAAATAAGAAAATGCAGATCGATTGTTTAAAGTGTAAAGAGAAAACGGATACTAAAAATTATCATGAAACTACTTGTGATAAGACACGAATGGGTAAAGGAAATTGCACAGTTTGTGGAAGTAAAAAGAATGTTTTTCAAGAAAATCAGAGACAAAGTCAAAGAAGAAAATAAAGTAACATTGTTAAAGAAGACATATTATGATCCTGATATTGTGGTATTATGATCCGGGATATTGTGGTATTAATGAGTTAAAAAGAAAAACAGGCATAAAAGGTATTGAAAAATTTTTACATGAACAAGATGTCTATTCTAGGTTTTTACCCGTCATTCGTAAATTCAAAAGAAGAAGAGTATATGTATCTCATATTGATGATCAATGTCAACCTGATTTATTATTCATAAAACCTTTTAATATATTTAATGAATGAACAAATTATTTATTAACCGTTATAGATATATTTAGTAAATATGCTTGGGCTATACCAATTAAAAACAAAACGGGGGGAGAAGTTAGTAAAGCTCTTAAAGGGATATTTAATGAACGAATACCTGAGAAGCTTCAAACAGATAAAAGAACAGAATTTATAAATAAAGAAACTCAAATGTTATTTAAAGATAATAATATTCATTGGTTTACAACTAAAAATGTAGAAATTAAATGTTCCATATTTGAACGTTTTAATGGAACAATCAATACTAAAATTAGAAAATATCTAGCAGCAAAAAAACAAACATATATATTGATGTATTACCTAAATTGCTTAAAAATTATAATAATTCATATCATAGATCTATAAAAATGACACCTGTAGAAGCTAGTCAAGAAGAGAACCAATCTCAAGTTTAAAACAATTTATATAAAGAAAAAGTAATTACAAAACCTAAATTTAAGTTGGGTGATAGAGTGAGAACATTTAAATATAAAACTACTTTTATGAGAGGATTCTACATTTACTACATTTGATCCTACATGTGATCCTACATTTACAGAAGAAATATGTATAGTTTCAAAAGTATTGAAAACAGATCCTATTACATATAGAGTAAAAGATTTAAATGGTGAAGAAATTAAAGGAACGTTTTATGAAAAAGAATTGGTTAAATACAACAAAAAAGATGATGTTTATAATGTGGAAAAAATAATAAAAAAGAAAGGAGACCAATATTTAGTAAAATGGTTTGGATATCCTGATGAATTTAATTCTAGGGTATGTAAAAACGATATTATCATATAAAATGTCTATATTAACAAATAGTAAAAAATATAGAATTAATTTCATACATCAGATGCATATGGATCCAATGTAAAAATTTAGTTTTTATATCATTTTATTCAATTACAAATAATATATCAAATTTTATGTTCTCTAATATTGTGGAAGGCCTGAAGCAGGGCTCCTTTCTTCTGTCAGAGGCTTCTAATTCATGGAATTTAACGTAATCCTAAAATGGAATCGCGTTTTTTATTCATTAATGTTGATAGCAAATAAATGATGAATAGAATTTTTTTAATAATGTTGAAATTGTTTAATCAATTGATTCTTCGAATTCGGAGAGAGAAGCTGAATTTGATATTGATTTAATAAATTGAATGAAAAATAATAATATTGATGAAAATATTGATGAAAAATTTAGTATAAAGATGATAAAATATTACGATTCGTCAGACAGTGAATATTTTAAAATTGAGGAAATACGAGTAGCTCTAAAACATAGTTTAATCGAATCGGTTATTTCAAAAGGTTTAAAAAGAAATATAAAATCCCTCAAAATGTTGAAAATATGGTTTTAAAATATTTACATTTTATGTATTTTCATCAATCAGTAAATTACATATATTTCATTAAAAAGATGTGTGATTATTATAATATTGCGAACGATATAAACGTTAAAATCAAAAAGAAATATGAAAAAATCTGGAATAAATTCTTGCAAGACTTTTAATAAAACATTTTCTAATAAATGAAGTTCTCTACAGAATGTTCACTTTGTCAAATTGTAAAACCAATCAATAATTTTTATACATATCATAGATATGATAAAATCAATCATCAAAAGCATTGTAAACGTTGTGATTCTATAATTAAATATCTTAAATATAATTGTGATTGTGGAAAACAATATACATATACACATAAAAAAAGACATTTAAGAATTAATTATCATAGGAAACATTTAACAGCTTCCCTCTAAAAAGATGCCATATAAAGATGCAATTTTTCGGCATTGAAAACAACGAGGTTCCATCGAGCACTCTAGAAAAAGTATTTTAAAAAATGTTTCCTTATAAATGGATCTAACTCTCAAGTCAAAGACTGTGAAAAAGTTACGTGAGTATTGTAAAATTCACAATATTCATGGTTTTAAGATTAAAAGAATCTAATATCTTTTATTATAGATCAAATGAAAAGAAAAAAATTTGTTACAACATTTAATTTTTCAAATGATTTATTTTTAAAACTTCAAATTAAATATAAGATTTGTGATGAATATTATAAGCCATTTTATATAAAAAATCATTTAAGATAAAAAAAACATAAAATTGCTTTATTTAGCAATGTAAGGTTAGAGTATTTAAAATCTAGATCTAAAAATGAACTTGAAGAGTATTGTAAAACACATAATTTTGAAAATTATAAAAATTTAAATAAATCCGATCTTATTAATTATATACTGGATCAAATTCAAAGAAAGCAATTTTCAAATGTGTTTCCTTTTGATAATGATATATTTTCTAAACCAAAAAAACCTAGACAAACTCAAATAAAATGTAAAGTGTGTGGTGTATATTATAAACCATCTTATAAAAATCAACATTTACGAAGTCTAAAACATAGAAATGCAATTTTATTTTCTGATGGAGAATTTATAGAAGTAGAATCAGGTTTTAAGTGTAGATTAAAAACATATTGGATTAAATATATCCAAGGGATCCTTGATCTTTTCGAGTTTTTAAAATGTAGAAGAGAGGGGGATTGTTCATGATTTAATTAAAAGAACATTTAAATGAAAAAAAGCAATTAAAAGTACATTTAAAACTTTATTGTGATTACATAAAGGAGATGCTGATAATGAAGACCTCAAGAACATTCATTTGAAACACGGAATACAGAAATATTTATGAGCACAAATCTGAATGCGTTTTATGATAATGCTATTAAAAAAATATTAGCGGATACTGACGATTTTGAAAACTAGGATCCGGATGGTCTCTCTATTAAATTAAATGTTTAAAATTGGCAATCAATAAATATGAACCTTTAAAAGGATCGACTTATATTGATTTACCTGAAGAACATAAAAATAAAAAAGCAATTTTAAATGTTAAAAATAATAACAAAGTTTTATGTTGTCTATTTTATCTGCAATTCATCCAGTAGACAAAAACGGTGAAAGAGTTATAAAATATAAAAAATTTAAAAATGAGTTAAATTTCAAAGGAATTAATATTTTCCTGTTTCTTTAGATGAAATTATAAAATTTGAAAAACTTAATAAAATATCTGTTAATGTGCATGGTTATAAAGAAAGAAATTACTGTATTAACATATACTAAAAATAAATTAGAAAAACACGTAAACTTGTTTTATATAAAAGATGATCAAAATGATCATTATTGTTGGATTAAAAATATCTCTAGATTATTAAGATGACAAATGAGTGATAATCAAGTATTTTGGTGTGATAGATGTTTAATAGATTTACATTAAAAAGAAAAATTAAAAAACATGAAGAAGATTATAGTAGAAATATAGTCTGTAGAGTTGAAATGCCAAAAAAGATAAAAATATATCATTTACTAATTATAAACATTCAATGACAGTACCATTTGTTATAGATGCAGATTTTGAATGTTCTTTGAAAAAAATTCATACATGTCAACCTAATAACACAAACTCCTATGCAATGAAATATCAAAAACATATTCCAAGCGAATTTTGTTATTATATTAAGTATGAACATGATTACTTTAAACCCCCAGTTCATTATAAAATAACTGATACAGTTAAAAAAATTGTGTGTATGTTAAAAGAAGATGCTATTGAAATTGAAAAATTTATTAATGAAAAACAAAAAAAAATTAAAGATATCAAATCAATGATAGATTTTGATGAGAATCATTATAAACAAACTAATATTTGTCATATATGTGAAAAAGAAATTTTGTCAGAGAGCAAAGATAAAAAAGTAATTGATCATTGTTATTTAACTGGAAAATATTGAGGACCAGCTCATACTTGAACTATAAAATTCCAAATCATATACCTACATATTTACATAATTTATCTGGATATGATGCTCATTTGTTTATAAAAGAACTTGGATTTGATAAATCTAGAATAGATGCCATACCTAATAGTGAAGAAAATCATTTAATAAAAAATAACATATCATTTAATAAAAAATTTGGAAATTATTTAAAATTAAGATTTCTAGATTCATTTAAATTTATGTCTAGTAGTATAGACACTTTATAAAAAAATTAAGGGAATTACCAGAAGCTATTACAGATGGGGAGCAACTAAAATATTTGAAATCTATATTTAAAGTAACCGCAAAACATTTTCCTGAAGATAAATTAGATTTAATTACAAGAAAAGGTGTTTATCCATATGATTATATAGACTCTGAAGAAAAGTATAATGAAACACAATTACCATCTAAAAATAATGGTTGGGCTATGAGTCAATATTTACAAAATGGTGGATTTAAGCGGAGAAATGATATAGAAAAAGAAAAAAATTTGAAAACTGATGATTCTAATATTGGATATATACTAGAAGTTGATTTAGAATATCAAAAAAATATATACCGATTATCAATCAGATTTACCATTAGCTCCTGAAAAGAAAATATCTGACGGATCTAAACAAGTGAAACTATTAACAACTTTGTATGATAAAACTAAATATGTCATACATTATAAAAGTTTGAAAGAGTATTTAAAAATAGGATTAAAATTAACAAAAGTACATAGCGTTTTAGAATTTAATCAAAAAGATTTGTTAAAGAAAAACATAGATTTAAATACTCATATGAGAACTGGAGCTACGATTTTGAGAAAGATTTTATAAATTAATGAATAATGCAGTCTTTGGAAAGGCTATTGAAAACATTCGAAAAAGAATGGATGTTAGATTATGCTCTAGTTATGAACAAGCTAAAATATTGATTTCTAAACCAAATTTTAAAGGTAGAACTGTATTTGGTGAAAATATAGTAGCTATTCATGTGAATAAAACTAAAATAAAATTTTATAAACCAGTATATGTAGGAATGAGAATTTTAGATTTATCAAAACATTTAATGTATGATTTTCATGATAACGTGATGAAACCTAGATACCGAGATCAGATAATGTTGATATATATGAATACAGATAGTCTAATATACAATTAGCAGAAACAACAAGCACACAACTATAATAGAAGGTCTTTATTTCACTTCTTATAAGACGTACAAAACTTAAAAAGGCCAGAGCGCTTTTCATCAGTGGCTACATGGAATACGCTCTTCATCAGTGGCTACATGGAAATAGGAATGATCGTTCATATATTTTACTTTTATATACACTGCTGGCCATCCAAAATGCAACACCATAAAGGAAGCATCCAATAAGCATGAAATTTGCACCATACGTAGACCTCGATAGGGAATACAAATGATTAGAATTTTAGCTCATATGCAAATCATGTGCGCCAGTAGCGCCACCTACAAGAGCTATATAAGGGGAGAAGAGAAGGCTGTTTTTAAGTACAGGAATGTTGTTTTCACCCTGTATTTTTGTGTGGGAAGCTTCAGTATGCCTCGTCGAAGAATACGGCAGCCATTTCAGCACGTTTCTGAGTTTGACAGAGGAAGAATTGTGGCTTATAGAGATTGCGGATTACCCTTCCGAGAAATCGGTGCTCGTGTTGGACGAAATCAAGCCACAGTGATGCGAATATGGAATCAGTGGGTGCAAGAGGGATGGACCAACCGACAGGAACGATTGCACCAGCCTCGTCGCACCACCGAAAGTGAGGACAGGCATGTTGTGCGCATGGCAATGATGGATCGCACTGCAACATCAACAACCCTAGCGCAAGAATTAAGGTCTGTTTCACAACAATCTGTGTCAGCACGTACCATTCGACGTCGTCTGCAGCAACGGACAATTTCAGCAAGGCGTTCATTGCTGCGATTACCTTTGACTCCAGACCATAGGCGTATGCGGCTGGAATGGTGCGTTGAACGCCGGACATGGACAAACGAATGGCACGGCATTGTGTTTTCAGACGAATCACGATTCTGTCTACAACACGACGATGGTCGTATCCGGGTTTGGCGGCACCGTGGCGAGAGAGTGCATAACTCTTGCATTATGCATCGCCATACCGGTCCTTCACCTGGCGTTATGGTTTGGGGTGGCATTTGATTTTACTCCCACACCCCCCTAATAGGCATTGCCGGTACACTCAACAGCCAACACTACATTTCTGAGGTTTTGGAGCCTGTTGTCTTACCTTACCTTCAAAGCTTGCCTGCGGCCAAGTTTCAACAGGACAATGCGAGACCACACGTGGCACATATCGTTCAGCATTTTTTCAATGCCCACCAAGTTTCACTGCTCCCTTGGCCCGGCCGTTCTCTAGATCTGTCGCCCATTGAACACGTCTGGTCGATGATTGGCAAACGACTGGCCCAGCAAACACCACCAGCTGCTACGACAGATGAAGTTTGGCAACGTGTGGAAGCAGTATGGACAGACATACCCCAAGAACACATCCAAAGTCTCTTTCTTTCAATGCCGAGGCGCGTAGCAGCAGTTATTGTCAGCCATGGCGGCTGCACAAAATACTGATTTCTTCATGTTCCGCAAGTCGAATGGGGCTGTATTTTCAATAAATTCATCCTTTTACTTTATGTTCTTTGTCCAATAAATTTGGCTTTGATATCTCTTGTCTTTCATATTGTTGCATTTTGGATGGTCAGCAGTGAATTTTGACTTCTTTAGAGTCATTTTAATAATATTATTTTCATTTTTTCTTTATCTTTCTGATTTCTTAGCCGAAAGGCTAATCGCCTTAATTATTCTTATTTTTCATATATTTTTGGATTTTCAGGGGGTTTCTATAAAATTAACCCCCTGAATTGGGGGGGGGGGGGGAGATCATACTAAAATACTCAAAATCATGCTATTTTATTGAAGATCATCTTGATGAATTTTTGAAGATAAAAAAATGTTCTATTTTCCTAAAATGCTAAAAGCCTGAACTTTGCTCTCTGATTTTTTATATATTAATTTTTTCAATAAAATTAAACAATTTCGGAAAAGCGTGAGCTTTGCTTTCTGATTTTTTGAATATTGATTTTTTCTCTAAAATGCAAAAAGCGTGAGCTTTACTCTCTGATTTTAATAATTTTTTATATACTGAAGTAGTGTATATAAGGGGGTTCTGGCTCACCAACAGATATACTTTAACATGGGGCTCCTGCAGGAGCTATACTTCTCCATGTTAAGCATAGCTCCTGGTGGAGAAGGGTGGAGCTTCATCTTGTCACATGATGTTTCCATGGAGATTTTTATCAGTCAGTAAGATATGAAGTTTTTTTTTCACAGTATAAATCTAAACTTTGCTTGCAAATTTCATTTCGTATCTTGGACATTCAATTCCCATCTGAAATTAATATTTTTACATATTTTATAACTTATATGAGGTTTGCTTGACGGTGCTGCCACCTAGCGGTATTTTTTTTAAATTTCCAACTGTAAAAGATTAACCGACGAACGGGTGAGCCTCGAACTCGGGACTAATACACAACGAGAGTCCGTTGACCACCTAACCGCCGGCGGCCGATATCTAGATTCTTATCGTAAGAGTGTATCCGGTGAAAGTAAACGGGAGATAGATTATTTTCAGGACTGTGTTAAGAACATTGGAAATTATTAGGGGAGAAGCTATATTTTGTAACAGAAAATGTATTTTCTAAAAGGGATGCAGTACTTATTAATTTTTCGATATGTTTTAATACAATATATTTACACAATATGTTAGCAATTTTGGGGAGTGTTTCGGTATATAGCAATATTTTTTTTAATATAATAATGAAACGATTTCTTATGTTTAAAAACAAAATCTTATAGTTAATTATATTTAGATATTTTCAAAAATTGTGTTAATTGGATTTTATCTCAGGAATAGGATTCAACCATTTTAACTGTAATTGAATTTTAATAACTTTTAAGTAAATAATTAATTTTTGTAGTAAACCAATACTCATAGGATGAATTTTAAAGTATCAGGAGATTTCTTACACTCCATAGTGAAATAGCATATCGCATTTTTAACAAGAGATGTTGAAAATTTGGCCATTACGTTTTAATACTTTGGGACCAGGATTTGATCCTTTTAGAAGAGGTGTATGCCAGCCAATATTTTACTGATATGTTTTAAAAGCATCCATGATTTTAGAAATAGGTTATAATACTTACACTTTTCGACAATTTTTTTAATTTTACTGTGAATGTTGTCCGATTTTTTTAATATTCATAAAAATGTTATGAAACGACTATAGTGAACGTGAAACTTTAACTGTTTTAAATTACACTGAATGTCTATTTTCACTGGAATGTGAACTGACATACCATGTGAGATTTTAATGGCAGGTTATAATACTCACTGAACACAACTCGAGTACATGTTTTTTAACTAATAAGAATGTATTCACCGAATTCTGCGATGAATTTCCTGGCAATATAGTAAAAGTACTATGTGAGATTTTAATACATCCTTTTAATATTTTACATGCTCCTAAACACGAATTGACTATTTTTTCTACGATGCTCCATAAATCTTCCAATGGAGACGCTGGAATATTAGTGAATTTTAATTGAGTTATAACAATGAGGTAAAATCAATGGGAAAGAGTGAAATAGTGTATATCATGCATGATTTTAACGATATAATACATTGTATACGATTTAACCACTTTTAAAGTGATGGGTGTAATTTCAACACCGGTTTAGAATTTAACAAGCTAAGGCACACGAATCGAGCATTTTCACAGACATCGATGTACCTAAAAATTTTATCATTAAGTTTAAAAAAAAAGTAAATAAAAGAAAACATTGAATATGATTTGACCGTTTTCACAGTGGGCGTCGCAATTTTAGTACGAATTTTAGAAGTGAGTGCGCAGTTTCGACTATTTTTACATGACGCCAATACATTTTAAAATAGAACGAATAGGAATCGACCATTTTTTACATGTGTGTACCTAGATTTTAACACTCTGTATTTCATGGATTTCTTTTTTAACCGACACCTCTTCAAGCTATCCACTGCACAGGCTCACTCAATCTGTTCTTACCAAAGAACGCAATGCTTGATGGATATTTTAAAGAATTATCTAAGAGAATAGTTTCCATCAGAAATAGTATGAACGATTTCTACGTTAGAAAGAGCAGAAGTATCGTAAGTTGTATTATAAGGTATTTGGCTTAGATGGTGTATTGCATATGGATCTAATGATTACCGGTTCTAAGACATCTTTTTCTACAAAAGGATTTTCTTTCATGGATTTAGTGTAAACATTTATGGTTAAGGATTAGCTTAGAATGCATTTTAAGATAATTTTGTGCAAGTTACATTGATTTTCAGTGAGTGTGTAGAGATTTTTTTTAATGAATGATAAGGTGTTTTTTTATTGTTCTTTTTTCTCATATGTTAGGGGGAAATGGGATTTCTCTAGGTGTGAAAAGTTATTTTCTGATATACTTAGTTAATTTTTAAAGGGTGGGGAGAGAATTATTTCATAAACATCTACTAATTATAGTAGATGTGACGAGATTTTAATATATCTTAGGGAGTTTTAATTCTACGAGAACTTATTTAATTTATTTATTATGATTATGAAAGATTCGGCTATTTTAATGGGATTAGTGTGTTGAAGGCCTAGACCGTCCGACTCACCCGAAAACTTGAGCAACCATTTGGACGGCCGGATGGGATTAGTGTGTGTAATTATGACAATGCATACTCAGTTATAGGTAAGGGCCTTATCGCAACCTTGACGTAGGGATATTAAAAACACTACTTTTTCTTGAATGAATGGAGAAATTATCAAAGACATTTTTCAATTGTGCCATCTATCAGCATTTTTTTAAACATTTTATTTTTCATTTAGAAACAGTTAATTTTTTAATTGTTTAACTAAATAAGTCTATTAACCACAACTTACCATTCGCCATTCCAATGGATTTAAAACCCTAAAATTTCATTATTTTACCAAATTGTGCAATACTTAATGAATTTTCGGGAAACTTTTCATTATTTAAAGGAAATTTACCAAATTACATGTCCCTTAGTACATGTTTGAGGAATTAAAGATATATTTTCAAATGCCATATACTGTCTAAGACCTTTTTTTAATTATGACATTTAATTGAAATTTAGTAAAAATTACTCAACACTTATGTTTGAGAAAATAGATATATATTTTCGATATTCCAAAAGGTTTAAGACCCTAAAATTTTACTATTTTACCGAATTGTTTGGTTCTTAGCGAATGTTTGATGAACTAGGAGTAATGAAATTTGCAATTATTGCACAATGCTTAGTGGATGATTACCGAATAAGAGCTATGTTTTTAATGTTACAGCAACCTTTAAGGCCACTAACTCGGTATATTTTTAAAAACTGTCACGAATTTGAGGTGAATAGAATAGCACTTAACGATTTTTAAGGATATGTGACTGTTAACATTGAATTTAAATGAAAGAGTCACCCTCTGAGACAAGTACACTACATTGTAATAACATTAAAATACGAAAGATATACAATTAAAACTTTAAAAGAAGCATGTTATGAGTTTTGATATCTTAATATGAGACATTATCGGAGTACACATAGAAATGTCATGATTTTCGCGGCTGCAGGTGCACCATAAAACCATCCTGTTTTTAATGAATGATCACATTTGAATGTACACATTTAACAACACACAGAAAATGGCAGGACTAAACTGAGATCTACGACTAATTTTGCACTTATTACAGAATAAATCTCAACTTCGTAGATTCTTAAGAAACCAGAGTCAAATTTTTCACCGATTCTTAGAGATTGAAACAAAACCTTCTTTATGAATCTTCATACTTTAGAGAATGGAACATATCTAAGCATTCATTGTCAATGAATAAGGGTATATAATTTCAAAATTTTAACATTGAACATAAATTTTATGATTTAAACTCTGTAAAGTGTAAATATCTTTCATTACGAAACTCACACTGTAGATATTTGATATGACTCGAATAAATCTATTTTTAATGTTTTTTATATTTTATTTTTAAAAAGCGAGATTAGTAAAACTGTTACATTTGAATATATAGAGTCATAACCCATGATCACATAACATTTTTAATTGGAACATGTTAAAAAATGAGTTGATGAACGTAAATAAGGAGCTCAGTTTGAAAGATAAAAAAAAATTCCTTTAATGAATCTATTCTTCATAAAATGCACATTAACTATTATTTGTTGTACATTTAAACAAATAATTTAAAATAATTTCCTTATTGTGCATTCATAGTCCTCTGATTTGAATAACATGAAAAAATTTCGATCATACCAGTAAAAGTCTTCTTCACTACGCAACAAAACTTTCTTTACTATGTTATTAATGTCAAGATTTAGAAGTACTTGTTCAGCCACTCTGTCGTACATTTCTAATGGGGTGCTATAAAGACATTCGTGATAACTTTGATCTTCAATTTCAGCAACACGGCCAACACATTTGAAAAGTTTTCTTACATGACACATCATGCTGTCGTGAATACAAGAGATTAATTGTTCGAATGCAAAATTTTTGTCACGAATAAGTGATGATAGAAAGGTTATAGTATTCTTTATTTTTAATATTTGTGCAGGAAACCACTCTATAAATATACTTTCTCGAACTTTCATACTAATGCTTTTACCACAATTCTTTAAACATGTTATTTGATTTTTATCTAAGGTTATACGGCACTGTATTAGATAAAATTTTGACTCATATAATTGAATTATCTTCTGTAAATACAGTTTTCCATTGTCATTGAAACAGAACAACTCATTGTGACTGCCGAAAGAGGTATCCGCATATAGAATATTGAACGAGCACAATTTTTGAGAAAATTCAGTCCAAGTAGCAAGTGACATTGTAACCCCTTCACTCGTAAGCAGTAGTTCATTTCGCTTGTTAGAGACATATTTCCATATATACACTTATAATTTCCCATGACGAAGTTTCAAATATACATAGACACCAGAACCTAAATGCCAACGACAGATCACATTTTGCACAGAATCTGAAGAAAAGATTCAGTCGAAACAGATTCAGTAGTGGAGGATAGCACTCAGATGTGTGTTAGAGCACAAAAAAGCAGATCTCGAGTTGAGTTTTCCAACCTCGGTGAGGACTTGTGAATTGACAGTGGTAGATGTTTCTACTGGGGCTATGGAAGACATAAGATAGCTGTCTAACCAATCCACCGCAAACTTTGCTGAGGGTGAGTTAATGACATCTGAGACAATATCCACAGATTTTGTTTCATTTAGGGCAGAAACCGATAACTCCACACTATTTCCACTAGAAATTAGCTGTGCGAGTGATGGCATACTTTGAATTTTAGACATTATTTGTAGATAGTGACTTCCAAGTACCATATTTACAGCATAAGATTTATTTTTAAAACATTAAGATCTTAAAATACTATAAATTTGTCGCAGCTATGAACGCACCGAACCTATCCGCGCAACTCCCAAGGTCGAAATGTCTTATTAGGCCACATCATAAGTATAATCACGTGACCTAAATCGAGTGTCGTGTGCAAGCAGTTTGCATAAGATAAGATATGAAGCGATTAGAACTTGTGATTTTCAATGAATCGTACAACATTAGATTGTGCTAAACGCAATTGTTATCTATATGGGAGAATTTGTATATTATTTTATTCATCTTCGAAATCATAAAGTGTAAATATATACCAAACTTAGTTGAAGTTCCTAATTGTGAATCACATTGACATTAAATACTTAGAAAAATTTTGTATATTTTTATATCTTTAGGAGATATGTATTGCGCGGAATATACAAGATTAGTTAGCTTAAACATGAAAATATCTTACAAAATGAGGTCTTCATCAGCCGACATCCAAACTAGAAATGAACGATATACAC
Organism: Amaurobius ferox; assembly: GCA_951213105.1. Lineage (NCBI taxonomy): Eukaryota > Metazoa > Arthropoda > Arachnida > Araneae > Amaurobiidae > Amaurobius > Amaurobius ferox. Next base: position 18,839,578 of record OX578141.1, read on the forward strand.
ACTAATTGCAGTACTGAAATGGAAGCTTATCAGTTCTTATCTAAGATCTAACATAAGATGAAGTCATCGGTCGAATGTTCACAAAATGGCGTCATAGTCCAAAGCAGATCTTCTTTCTTAATTACTTATTTTTTAATTACTCCCTAGTTTTAAATACTTCTTAATTTTATAAATATGAATAAGTGATTATAAGAAGTATCACATATTCATATTTATAAAAATTAAGAAGTAATTTAAAATAGGGAGTAATTAAATAATAAGTAATTAAGAAATATATAAAATCTATAATGATACTAAAATTGCGACGCCCACTGTGAAAATGGTCAAATCATATTCAATGTTTTCTTTTTTTTAAACTTAGTGATAAAATTTTTGGGTACATCGATGTCTGTGGAAATGCTCGATTCGTGTGCCTTAGCTTGTTAAATTCTAAACCGGTGTTAAAATTACACCCATCACTTTAAAAGTGGTTAAATCGTAAACAATGCATTATATCGTTAAAATCATGCATGACATACACTATTTCACTCTTTACCGTTGAATTTACCCCACTTTTATAACTCAATTAAAATTCATTAATATTCCAGCATCTCTATTGGAAGATTTATGGGGCATCGTAGAAAAAATAGTCAATTCGTGTTTAGGAGCATCTAAAATTTTAAAAGGATGTATTAAAATCTCACATAGTACTTTTACTATATTGCTAGGAAATTCATCGCAAAATTCGGCGAATACATTCTTATTTGTTAAAAAAAATGTACTCGAGTCGTGTTCAGTAAGTATTATAACCTGCCATTAAAATCTCACATGGTATGTCAATTCACATTTCAGTGAAAATAGACATTCACCGTGATTTAAAACAGTTAAAGTTTCACATTAACTATAGTCGTTTCATAACATTTTTATGAATATTAAAAAAATCGGACAACATTCACAGTAAAATTAAAAAATTGTCGAAACGTGTTCAGTAAGTATTATAACCTATCTCTAAAATCATGGATGCTTTTAAAACATTTCAGTAAAATATTGGCTGGTAGACACATACGGCAAACACCTCTTCTAAAAGGATCAAATCCTGTTCCCAAAGTATTAAAACGTAATGGCAAAATTTTCAACATCTCTTGTTAAAAATGCGATATGCTATTTTCCTATGGAGTGTAAGAAATCTCCCGATACTTTGAAATTCATCCTATGAATACTGGCTTACTACAAAAATAATTATTTAATTAAAAAGTTATTAAATTTCAATTACAGTTAAAATGGTCGAATCCTATTCCTGAGATAAAATCCACTTAACACAATTTTTGAAAATATCTAAGTATAATTTACTATAAGATTTTGTTTTTAAACATATGAAATCGTTTCATTATTATAAAAAAATATTGCTATATACCAAAACACTCCGAAAAAATTGCTAACATATTGTGTAAATATATTGTATTAAAACACATCGAAAAATTAATAAGTACCACATCCCTTTTAGAAAATACATTCCTTGTTACAAAATATAGCTTCTCCCCTAATAATTTCCAATGTTCTTAACACAGGCCAGAAAATAATCTATCTCCCGTTTACTTTCACAGAATACACTCTTGTGATAAGAATCTAGATGCCGGCGTCGAGGCTCGCCCGTCTGTCGGTAAATCTTTTACAGTTGGAAATTTGAAAAAATTGCCGCTAGGTGGCAGCACCGTCAAGCAAACGTAAGATAAGTTATAAAATATGTAAAAATATTAATTTCAGATGAGAATTGAATGTCCAAGATACGAAATGAAATTTGCAAGCTAAGATTAGATTTATACTGTGAGAAAAAAAAACTTCATATCTTACTGACTGATAAAAATCTCCATGGAAACATCATGTGACAAGATGAAGCTCCACCCCTCTCCACCAGAAGCTATGTTTAACATGGAGATGTATAGCTCCTGCAGAAGCCCCGTGTTAAAGTATAGCTCCTGGTGAGCCAGAACCCCCTTATATACACTACTTACTGATTTTGTCTTTAAAATGCTAAAAGCGTGAGATTTGCTGTCTGATTTTAGTAAAATTTTCTCGATTTTATTTATATTTTTTCTGTAAAATTAAGCATTTTAGTTGTTTTTTTATATATTAATTTTTTAAACGAGACAAAATTTATAAAGTGAGCCAGAACTGGTAAATATACACTAATTATAACGTCTCGCATTATTTTTTTTTATTTCAGCAACTATTTCTAGCAAACAAATTGTCGTATTCTAATAAGTATTTACAGTTCTGCGATCCTCCAAAGCAATAGTTGCAACATGGCCGGATTTACCAAAAATCGAAGCAGTCATTTCTTTTGAAACACTTCGTGCACGAACAACTTTTATAGGATTTGATTCATTTTGAAACAACCAAACATTAGGTTGTTGAAATCAAAATGTATGAAAACACACCAATTTAGCAAAAAATTTTAAATCGAAATAATAAAGGTAACCAAAATTGGTAGTTTTAAAGCTCTTTAATAATAACAGCATTTATGACGTACCTAAAATTACAAATCCAGACCGCTTTCGGACGTCACTACGTCTTTTCATCAGTGGGAATGTAAATTGCTTAAGATGTGGCGAATATGAGCTCTTTTACACATCCCACAATCGTGATAGAAGATGTGCATATTGATCCTCTTAAATTCAATACATTTAAAAAAAACAATTAAATTACAAAATACAGAAATATATACTGTTATTTATGTATTTTGTATTTTAATTGTTTTTATATATCTTGAATCAATATACAAATTACATGTCTGTCCGCCACATCTTAAACAATTTACATTGCCACTGATGAAGGGCGTAGTGACGTCCGAAAGCGCTCTAGATTTGTAATTTTAAGTACGTCGTAAATTGTGTTATTATTAATTTACCAAATTTGGTTGTCTTTATTATTTCGTTTCAAAGTAGATTGTTGTTTCGTTTCGAATTCATAGGAATAAATCATCACCTGTTACAATGTCAAACACATGTTTTGAGGCACCGAAGTTAAAGCTGAGATTTTTCTTGAACCATTTGACTCAAGCATCATTTTGAGCTCGAGTTAAATTGTGTGGTATCCAACGCGCACATATCTTTTTGCACATATCCAGTCCGCTCGACTTACCCGAAAGTGTAGAAGACCCAGATCGTTCGACTCACCAGAGAGCATAGAGTTGGTGCTTGAGCGGCCGGGAAAGAGTACCAGCAGAAAACCGGCCTACATGGTCACCAACACTGACTGATCTGCGTTTATTGAAAAATAATGAAGTTTACACTTGAAGAAAATATCTACTTATACATACAGATTTACATAAGATATTAAAATATTAACAAGTACATCCAATTTTCGAAATTGGGAATCAAAAATTCATATTAGTAAAGAAAAAATTATGTTTTCATAAAATGTATAAAAGTGGGTGATAAAAATGTCCTTTTCAAAAAAATTTAGAAAAGAGAAATTTAAAAGAAGGTCAAAGAGGCAAACAACAATTAAAGAGGAAAAGTCAAAATAAAAAGGAATTTAAAAAACATATCAAAAGACCAAAAAAGAAATTTAGAAAGAAAATAAGGAAAAGAAACTAAGAAAATAAGAATAAGTAAAAAGAAAACAAGTTACAAAAAACAAGAATATAAACAATTAACAAAAAATACATGTAAAAGGCACATTATAGGAATAACACAACAAAATAGTTTTATTTTTACAAGCCGTAGAAGAGAACCCAGTCGCTTGATTAGAGGTTGATGGCTTAGTGAGATGGGACTGTTTTGTAAAGGAGCAAGAAAATGTATAATGATCTGAGTCACCTATTTCAAATACAATTTGAAGTAGATATGAATTTAAAATAAAAAACTATAATCCATGAAAGAACCTTGACCGGTTACAAATTTAATTTGCAATTTAGTGTTAACTGAGGGAAATAATTTCAAATTCTAGCGGGATCATGAGTTCTGGAGAAAGTGTAATTGTTTCGATGTTCCTGTCAATTTTTTAATAGTAGGCTTTTACGAAATTTGGACAATAACAAGTAAAGGAAAGGAATTTTGGTAGCTTTTCCTAGAGTGGTGGCCATTTTAGCGTGGTGATCAGCGTCTTCGTTCCCTAGATTATACCAATATTTCATGCCTTTTTAAGCATAAAATATTAAATAAATTTTTGGAAAGAATGGCCGAATTTTTAATATTTTTAAGAAAGTTGGATTTGTTGTCGATTGTTAAATGCCGAAATTGAAGAGAGACTATCGGAAAAAATGTTAACTTTTAAATAATATTTGTAGGCCAATTAAGAGCGTTATCAATAATAGTAATTTCTGCTTGAAATTCTATATTTTCATTCTCAAGTTTGTAAGTGAAAACCTTTTTAGGATATTGTTATCGAAAATTCAGATGGCAAAACCTATGTTATTGTCAATCTTGGAATCGTCTGTGTAGATATTGATATTTGAAAATTTAAAGGGGTCTTGAAAATTAAAATTAACAATGCGATTAAAGGGGAAAGGGTAATTAAAATCAAAAAGGATGGGGGAAGGCAGATCAGGATTTAAGAATTTATCTATTTTCTTTTTCCAGAATAAATACATTTTATGTTGTATATTAATTATTAAATGAATTGGGGGAGTACCTGTAATTGAGTAAGGGAAAATGCTGGAACTAGTCCGAAAACCATGAGAAACTTTTAAAAGAAAGCTCTTTTGTAAAGTGATAAGTTTTTTTAATTTGAACCCCAGTAAAATTATTTCCCCAAACCTCAGAACCATGGATTATAATTCTCTCAATAACAGTTTGATGCGAACATTTTAAAAACAATTTGTTGACCCTACCCTCCTAATTATTGCCAGAAATGTTTCTAAAAGTAGAAGAGAGTTTAAAGCATTTCTCTTTTAAAAAGAAAATATGTGAGCTCCATCTAAGGTTATCATCTCTAATTAATCCTAAGAATTTAAGGTGTCTCTTAATGTTTATAGTTTTGCCCAGTAATTTAAAAGTTTTTTCTTACGTTTAGTATTAATTTTATTAAAGATGATAGAGTTAGATTTTTCTGGAGGAAATTGAGTTTTAAGGAGGGAAAACAATTGTAAATGGAATTTATAATAAATTAGTATTACGACCTGAATTAATAATTGAAGAGCCGAAGAACAGCATCTGCGAAAGCTTAAAGGCAAAATAAATCATTATTTAGGAGAAGGACATCATTGAAATAGATGCTCCAGAGGCATCACCGAACCCTGTGGAACACCTTTACAGTTGATTTGTTTTGAGAATGTAAGTTGACCGTCTGAATATGTGATGAATTTATAATAACTTAGTATTACAACCTGAATTAATAATTGAAGAACCGAAGAAAAGCATCTGCGAAAGCTTGAAGGTAAAATAAATCATTATTTAGAGAAGGACATCATTGAAATAGATGCTCCAGAGGAATCACCGAACCCTGTGGAACGCCTTTACAGGTGATTTGCTTTGAGAATGAAAGTTGACCGTCTGAATATGTGAAGAATTTATAATAACTTTGTATTACGACCTGAATTAATAATTGAAGAGCTGAAGAAAAGCATCTGCGAAAGCTTGAAGGTAAAATAAATCGTTATTTAGGAGAAGGACATCATTGAAATAGAAGCTCCAGAAGAATCACCGAACCCTGTGGAACACTTTTACAGTTGATTTGTTTTGAGAATGTAAGTTGACAGTCTGAATATGTGATGAATCTTAAATTTAAATATGAGAAGATAAAGCAGCAGTAAGCAAATGGAAGTTTAAGTTTTTCGAGAGTATATGGTCGAATATTTTAATTTAGGTTGTCAAAAGCTCCGCAGACGCCCACGGTGATTATGGAAACATGGGGAGAAGATTTAATGTTTTTAACATTTTTTTTTAAAGATTATGTGAGGCATCTTCACAACTGCCCAGTTTCCTGTAACCAAATTGCAAAGGATTGACATCATTTTCAGTCTTTAGCCAGAAATTTAATTTATTAATGGAAATTATTTCTACAATTTTGCCTAAAGTTGGAAGAAGACAGATTAGGCGGTAGGAAGAGCATAAGGAGGGGTCTCTACCAGGTTTATTTAGGAATATAATTTTAGCTTTTATTTAGCAGGATGGAAAATGGCAAAATTTAAAGCATAAGTGAATGAATTTATAAAAGGGAAAGGGATAAGTTTTAAAAACATTTTCCTAAATGCTGTAATCAATATTATCTAATCCAGGAGCCTTGCAGTTTTAAAGATTATTAAAGCCTGAAATTACCTCCTCAACGGAAACAACCCCAACCCATAGACAGGAAGAGAAAAATAAGGAAAAGAAGGAAAATTGCGGTCGTCACTGAAACGGTGATCCAACAAACGATTAATTTTATCATTAAAAATTAAATTAACTTCGTTAGGGAATTGCAAATTAATATTATTAATTTTATTGTTTTTGAAAAGCAACCTTAAAATGACAACCAAATTTTGAACTACAATTTGAACAAAAAATTTCCATACATCGAATTTTGATTTGTTAATTAGAATTCTATATTTAGCTCCATTTAATGTATATTTTATTTTAGCAGCCGAAATAACCTCAGGAGGGATGGAATGTGATTTGATTCTTTTAAATAAGGCAGTCACAAAGTTAGGAAATTTAGAAAGTTCTTTACTCCACCATGAAAAGCCTAAAAGCCCTTACATTTCTTTTTCTTGATATATGTGAAAGCACAATTTTGAATTTTATTAATAAAGATTCCGAAAAAGTGATCTGGATCAACTGTATTATTAATATTATTAATGGTGGAAATAAGGTGGTTGAAATGGGGTGTAAAATTATAAATAAATTTACCAATGTCAAATTTTATCCTAAGGAAATCCGAATTATTTAAAGAAATATCAATATTTATAGAAATTTTTATATATTTATAGTCAGTAAAAGATTCACTTGAGAGAACTTCCCAGTTAAAGATAAAATCATAAAAGCCGAAACTAACAAGGGATAAATCGGAGAAGCCAATAGAAGAGTAGGAATCAAAAGTTGGGCCACAGCCAGGATTTCGATAATGTATTAAGAATCGTTTATGTAGTTTAAACGTACAAAATTTTATCTTATTTCTGTATAAAATTTATTTAAGTGTGTTGGCAATTTTAGGGGATTTTTTATGTACTATGACATAGATTAATCTAATTATCTAATTTTGATTTCCGAATACTCTCCGTTTATATTTTCTAAATATAAATTGTGAATTCTTTATTTTTACAGGATTATACCACTGTGAATATTGGTAAAATATTCCTCGAGACTTCGTCTATGTTACATGTTTTTGAAACCTATTGCGTTAAACAGGTGAGTCTTGTTAAATATATGTAAACAAAATATATGTGTGTGTGTGTTAATTTTTGGTTTTATCTAGGTTTTGCAATTTATCTCTATTATTTCTTTGCATTATTATAAACTATTATATATATATATATATATATATATATATATATATATATATATATATATATATATATATATATATATATATATATATATATATAAATATATATATAT